>OY728141.1:782375984-784875984 GCA_963277665.1 Viscum album
AGAAACGAGGCATTGAAAAACATAACAAACCCGATACCCACTAAAAAGGCCATAACATATGATCTATGAGTGCATGTGGGCGCCGCAACCAGTCAAACTGAAGCTCATGGAATGATCTATGATCTGGAAGGTGGAGGAGGCCGAATTGACACGCGGATCGAAAGTTAGGTCCGTTTGAAGACAAGTTCGACGGGACACCGGTGACAGAAACAGGGTTTTGGAGGCCTTCAGAGGGGTTTTTGGGGTCGAAAAACCCGACAGAAGCTAGCTTCTGTCGAATCAGTGCGTAGCTCTCTTCGCTGGCTTCGATTTGATATGTGGTAGAGCCCAAACGGACACCCGGAGCGAAAGTTATGGCCATTTGAAGTTGGATAACTTTTTTCAACTTTTTTATAACTCTAATATCGTCCACACCTTAGAACGTCTCACGGTTTTGATTATATGTGCCTCTATATCTCTTCATGAGCTTTGATTTTACTGGTCGTGGCGCTTCAACGGATGCCCGGATCAAAAGTTATGATCGTTTTAGTGTTTTCAGGGTTTCTCACGTTTTTTTTATTTTTTTCATTTTATTTCCCGGCGGTTTTACCGAAACCGCCGCTATTTCACGACGATTTTTTAAAAAACCGCCGCTAATCCTTGAATAAAATTAAAAAAAAAAAATAAAAAAAATAATTTTTAAAAAATAATTTTTTTTTGCCGTTTAGCGGCGGTTTTCTCGTAGTGTATCTTATGAAATTACTTGTTCATGGATTGTATTCTTTTGATGGTGTATGATATCTTTAATTAATTTGTAAATGTTTATCCATAATCATTATTTTTATCATGCTTTGAACACTGTATAAGCATTGACCAAAATGTGTAAATTGTGTTGAAATATGTTTTGATAGTTAAATATTTCAACATATACTTTAATCTGTTTCCATTTGAAGAAATCTATAGGCTTATTATGTTCATTCACTGACCTCATACCATGATTTATCCTATATTTATATATCCCTTATTCATAAAAAATCATGTTAAAACATAAAATGAAACATATAATTCGAATTTTATCTATAAAATGTTGATTGTAGTGCATTAAAAATTCCCAATACACATCACGTGTGGTCAGTTTGATGAAAATACACACATTTTATCCAAAAAAATAGACATTGGAGGTATCCAAATTGATTGCAATCATGATCTAGTGCTTCCTAAGAAAACAAAAAACAAATAAGAAATGAAAAAAATAAAAAAATATTTTATATTATTAGATTGCAGAGTTTTATCCCTATATTATAGGAATCAACAAGAGTTTATTTTCTATTATTTCTGTTTGAAATTCCTCGATTAGATCATCTATTTTACCTATCAATTTCTTCCAACCCCAAAGAGATTTCTTGCGTAGAAAAGATACAAGGACTAATGAATCCAAATAATGATTTGTAGAGTTTTCCATTAACATAGTAGTAATATAAATTTCTACAAAAAATATGAATAGTTATTAAATTTAATGAACATTGTAGATCATTTTTTGGATAGATGCATTAAAAAAATGTACCTCATGTATGTATTCACAACTAAGAATCCCAACCATTAAAACTTGAGAATCCAATTTATACTCTTGAGACCAACCACATCTGTGATGAAATTTCTAAAAATTTCTTCTTCATATTGAATGTAGGAAACATATCCATATCTGAACGTGGTGTATATATGAACTTGTAATGTTAATATATGATGTGATGGAAAAATCTCCACACTAGAAAAGATCTAATAAAGATACTTCTTTATCATCACTTTTATTTAGCAATGATAAAAGGATCCTTTATCAGTGATAAAAATATCAGTGATAAAGGGGGTCGTTTATCAGTGGTAGTTTAGTATTAATAAAGGATCACTTTATCAATGCATTTTCTAGTTCTTATAAAGGGTTATTTTATTAGCACTATCATTAGCACTAATAAAAAATCATACTACTACAGTGTGCTGTTAAAATCACATCACTCTATGACAAAAAATATAGGGATGAAATACAATATTTAACTGAAATAAAATTTACAATATAAATACAATAAAAAATCACTATATTATATACATTTCAATCCTTGGTGTGCACAATTATATGATTAAGTATAATTTTTCATAGATATTCAAAAAAATCAATGTTGCTTTGTCTTTGTCCCTAATCCTCAATAATTCTATTAGTTGCCAAAAAAATCACCACAGATCGAGCAAAAGAATGCACCTTTATATGAAAAAATCTTATGTAAGTAATAGTATAAAAAAATAAATTAAATAGAGTGTCAATTTTAATCTATAAACATATAATTTGAGTCATACCAGCCACACCATGTATCGAATCGAATTGAGGTTGATTCTTACACATCAAAAAAATTTCTTATTTTTCTCAAATGCAAGTGATCTTGAATTGGCTCACATCTATAGTGATAAAAAAACTCACTATGGATGTGAACTAATTCAAGGGAACTTTCTTTTTAAGAGTAAGCCTTTAACTGTTTCATAATTTCTTGTGCGTCTTCAAGAATTATCTCGATGAAAATTAACTAAATAAGTATCAAACAAAAATGATAAGTAAATTAGCTAACTAATAGTAGATAAAATGATGAAAAAACAATCTGAGCTTGTTTTCTCAGTTTTACCCATGTGATGCGTGTTTTAAAATAAAATGAAACTTATATATTGAAAACACGTACTTCGAGTCATACCAACAACATCACATACCAGATTAAAGTGTGGTTAATTTCGACACATCAAAAATGAATTATGGATCATTTTACTAATTCTTGAAAATAACACGTGCTTGTTTTCTCAGTTTTGGCTAGTGACATGCGTTTTAAACTAAAATGACACATTTATTTTGAAAACACACACTTTGAGGTATATCGGTCAAATTTTGTGTCTGATTGATGTGCGGTCAATTCTTACACATCATAAATGAATTATGGACTATTTTCCCAACATTTGAAAACAATCTGATCTCGTTTTCTTGGTTTTGGCTATTTGATTTGTGGTTTAAATGAAAATGACACTTTTGTAATAAAAACACACACTTCGAGTTATACTGACCACATCTTGTGTCAAATTGATGTGAGGTAAATTATTATACATAAAAAATCAATTATGGATCTTTTTCCTAAATCTTGAAAAAATTTGAGCTTGTTTTCTTAGTTTTGGCTATGTGACACATGTTTTAAAATAAAATGGAACTTTTGTATTGAAAGCATGCACTTCGAGTCATACTGACCACATAATTTGTCTGATTGATGCGTGGTTAATTCCTACACATCAAAAATAAATTATAAATAGTTTTCCTAAAGTTTAAAAGAAATATTTTCTCATTTGATCAGTTTTAGCGATGTAACACACGTTTTAAACTAAAATGACACTTTTATATTGAAAACACATATTTAGAGTCACACCGACCACATCAAGTGTTAGATTTATGTGTGGTGGATTATTACATGTGAAAAATTAATTAGGGATCATTTTCCTAGTGTTTTAAAACAATATGATCTTAGTTTCTAGTTTTTGGCTATTTGATGCATGTTTTAAATTAAAATGTCACTTTTGTATTGAAAACACACACTTCAAGTCATACCGACCACATATACTATTGAATTGATGTACGGTCATTTCCAATACATCAAAAATGAATTATATATTGTTTTCCTAATTTTTTAAAACAATTAGAGCTCGTTTGCTCAGTTTTGGAGATGTGGTATGTGTTGTAAGCTAAAATAACATTTTTATAATGAAAACATGCAGTTTGAGTCATATAGACCATATCAGGTGTCCGATTGTGGTTCGATCAATTACAACACATAAAAAATGAATTATGGATCATTTTTATAAAGTTTTAAAATAACACAAGATTGTTTGATTGGGTTTGGTAATGTGAAATGCGTTTTAAACTAAAATGACATTTATATTGAAAACATGAATTTCGAGTCATACTAACCTTATAAGGTGTCAGATAGATGTGTGGTTAATTACTACACATCAAAAAACGAATTATGGATCATTTTTATAATGTTTGAAAACAACCCATGCTCATTTTATCATTTTTGTCTATGTGATGTGTTTTAAACTAAAATGACACTTTTATATTGAAAACACGTACTTCATGTCACATCGACCACATCATGTTTTAAAATGTCATGCGGTAAATTTATACACATGAAAAATTAATTATGGATCATTTTACTAATGTTTGAAAGCAATCTGAGTTCTTTTTCTCAATTTTGGCTATGTGATGCACCTTTTAAACTAAATTGACACATTTATATTGAAAAAACGTACTTAGAGTCATATTGACCTCATCACATGCTAAATTGATGTGTGGTCAATTATTACATGTCCCAAATGAATTATGGATTTTTTACTAATGTTTAAAATAATCTGATCATGCTTTCTCGATTTTGGCTATTTGATGCGTGTTTGAAACTAAAATGACACTTTTGTATTGAAAACACATAATTCGAGTCATATCAACCATATGACGTGTCAGATTGATGTGAGTTCAATTATTAAACCTAAAAAATGAATTAGGTATCATTTTACTAAAGTTTTAAAGCAATATGAGATATGTTGATCAATTTTGGCGATGTGACACACATTTTAAACTAAAACACTTTTATATCAAAAACATGCATTTTGAGTCATATTGACCACATCAGGCGTCAGAATGAAATGTGGTCAATTACTACACATAAAAAATTAATTATGGATCATTTTACTAAAGTTTCAAAATAATATGTGTTTGTTTTCTCAGTTTTGGATATGTAATGCATTTTCGATAAAAATGACACTATTATTAAAAACACATACTTCGAGTCATAATAACTACATCGTGTGTTAGATTGGAATGCAGTCAATTTATAAATGTGAAAAATTAATTATGGATCATTTTCCTAAATTTTTAAACCTATCTAATTTCATTTACTTAGTTTTGGCTACGTGACATGTGTTTTAATCTAAAATGACACTTTTATATTAAAAACATGTACTTAGAGTCATACCGACCACATTAGGTGTCAGATTGATGTGTGGTCGATTTCTACATATCACAAATGAATCTTGGATCATTTTACTAATTTTTTAAAACAATATGGTCTTGTTTTCTTAGTTTTTTTTTGTGATAAATGTTTTAAAGTGAAATGACACTTTTTGTATTGAAAGCACACACTTGAAGTCATACCGACCACATCATGTGTTGTATTGATGTGTTATTAATTC
Source organism: Viscum album (assembly GCA_963277665.1). NCBI lineage: Eukaryota > Viridiplantae > Streptophyta > Magnoliopsida > Santalales > Viscaceae > Viscum > Viscum album. The sequence continues at coordinate 782,381,226 of OY728141.1, forward strand.
CTACACATAAAAAATAAGTTATGGAACATTTTACTAAATTTTGAAAAGAATATTTGCTCATTTTATTGGTGTTGACAATTTGGCATGCATTTTAATCTAAAATGGAATTTTTGTATTGAAAACATGCACTTCAAGTCATACTGACCACATCATGTGTCAGATTGACATGTAATTGATTCATACACATTAAAAATGAATTATCAATAATTTTTCTAATGTTTGAAAACAATTTGAGGTAATTTTCTCAGTTTTGGTGATGTGACATGTGTTTTGAACTAGAATAAATATTTTATATTGAAAACATGTTCTTCAAGTAATATTGACCACATTATGTATCATATTTACATACATTAAATTACTAAACATGAAAAATGAATTATAGATTGTTGTACTAAAGTTTAAAAGCAACATGACCTTGTTTTCTTGGTTTTGGTTATGTGACACGCATTTAAAAAAATGACACTTTTATATTGAAAACATGTACTTAGAGTCATAATGACCACATTGGATATCATATTTACATATAATTGATTACTACACATCAAAAATTATTTAGGGATTGTTTTCCTAAAGTTTTAAAACAATCCAAGCTCATTTTCTTGGTTTTGGATTTGTGATATATGTTTTAAACTAAAATGACACATTTGTATTGAAAACATGCTCTTTAAGTCATATCGACCACATCATGTGTTATATTGATGTGTGGTCCATTCCTACATGTTATAAATGACTTATTGATCGTTTTTAAAAATTATTAAAATAATATGATTTTTTTTGGTTTTGATCATGTGATGTGTGTTTTGTACTAATTTGTAAATTTTAAAAAATAAGTACCATATAAAAACGATAAGGAAATTAACTAAAAAATTATATAAAATGATGAGAAAATTAATTAAATAAGTAGTAGTAAGTCACCTATTCATGTTGAATTTATAAATTCTAACACCATGTATTTGGCCCATTTGTTTCTAAACAAATTGATATCCTCCATTACACTTCTTCTTAAGAAATAGATCAAAAATAATATATAAGCATTACGATACTAATGTTTCACATCCCAAGTGTAACTCTAAGTTCATAACCCATAATAGATCACAAATATAATAGGAAATCACCTAAATTTGATGCTGGCAAACATTTTGATACAATTTACTCTTCCCACTCATCTCTAAACAAATTTAATTATTCTTTTGTGTACATAGATTGTTGGAAATATTGGTAGTACTGAGAAAATATATACATACAAATGATTAAGAAATATTTAAAATGAAAATTTAATTACCTTCAGATTTTACTTGTTTGGGGATATTAGTCTTTTGACGGTATATGATATATTTCATAAATTTTAAAATATAGTATCCACACTCATTGTTGTTATCTTTCTTTAGACACTATAGAAACATTGAAAAAAATGAGTAAATTATTTTGAAATATGTTTCGATAGTAAAATATTCTTATATATACCTTAATCTATTTCCATTTAAAGAAATCCATAGTCTTATTATCTTCAGTCACCGACCTCATACCATGATTTAGCCTATATTTATAGATCATATAATAATAAAAAAAGTCTTGTTATAACACAAACTAAAACATATTATTCGATTTTTATCTATAAAATATTGATTGTAGTGAAATAAAAATTCACAATACACATCATGTGAGGTTAGTTTAATGGGAATCCATGCATTGGATCCAAAAAATAAATATTTATGGTATCCAAATTGATTATGATCAGAATATAGTGCTTCCTAAGAAAACAAAAAAAAAGTAATGAAAAAAATATATTTTATATGATTAGATTGTAGAGTTTTACCACTTAATTTTAGGAATCAACAAGAGTTTTTCATCTGTTATTTTGTTCTCAAACTCCTTACTTAGATCATTATTTTTCTTATCAATTTCTTCCAAACCTAAAGATTTTTTTTTGCATATAAATAATATAGGGATTATATAGCGACCCGACCTTTTCTTACATTACTATTACATCATTTCAAAGATAAACAACATAATAGTATTACACATGGAGGATCCAGAGGTTTAGTGTCTTGGGAAAACTAGGACTACACATAACAAGTACAACATCAAACATAAAAATTCATTTAATCTCTTCTTTTATAGCTTCTTAGTAGCACTTGTCCTCTCCTTAGTACATATAGCCACCTGAGGATATACATCAAAAGGGGTGATCTAAAAGCCCAGTAAGAGGATAGATAAGAACAATATAGCATGGGGTGAGCATAATCATGACATAGGAAGAAGATCTTGAACATGAGAGGAGCATAAACAATAAACTTGAAATGTGGCAAAGCATAAAAATGAAACATCATGTCTTAGTGGTTAACTACCACACATAATTGTGAACAAAGCTAGCATCATATTCACGCATCATTTCACATTTACTCATGAGATTAATCACTTTACCCAATGCATTGGAGCGCTATATAATTCCGGGTGCACCCGTCACATTTAAACATTCATATTGCGCTATATAATTCCGGGTGCACCCGTCACATCATAACATTATCATTATCATGATTGCCACATAGAACACATATCAAACATATACATAAATCACCCATGGAAAGGAATGGGTTTCATATCATAATAAAACATTCATAAGCTTTGGTTTCCCAAAATAAAGAGGGAACAACATACTTGATATAAGAACCATCAGCCTTGAATGAGAGGTAAAAGGTGAGATCTTGAAAGAAGAGTTCTTTTGGAAAACATTTTGATGGACATAAAAACCAGTTACAAACATGTATATCCCAAAAAATTAAAGGAAAAGATGAACAAAAGACCTTTGAGGAGTAAACATATCAAAAATGGAGTGAAAGAGGGAGAACCCGAAGGAAGAAAATTGGGTTCGAGATTTCCCCTTACCTTGTACTCGAATGCCTCCTTCTCATTATTGTCCTGTATAATGAAATTATATTCATTAATTAGAAATTACAGAACCTTTTATACATTAATAGGGTTCATTTTGGTTTCATTATTTCATATTATGTTCCTTTTTATGACTTATAGAGTTTAAAAACATTGATCGGGGATGTTCGTTTTTATGGTTTTCTTGAGCGGTCCACTTGTATTCTTAAATTGATGTTTGGGTAGATCATGGGTAAACATCCAGAACTGATATTACATGTTATTAATGATATTAAAGAATCTTGAATGATTTTATAATGAGTTATATTAGATCCATGTGGACGAATCATTAGATAAGAATTAAATGAAGATTATTTGGGTTAATTTGGGCGGTTTTTGGATCACAACGAACTCTTTTTAACATTTAACTTAGTAATATGGCCATAGGTTATTTCCAGAACTTAAAATAGAACATAATACATATAAATTATTCTGTTTCAACCATAAAAATGGTTTCATGACCATATTTGAAGGTAGAAATGGAAAAAGAGAGCATGTTGTTTTTGAAGGTGATAAATTATCACCACATGAACAACGTTCTCTTTAATAAAATAAAAGGAAGAGGGAAAGGGTGTGGGGTGATATAATATAACATTAGAATCATAATATTACAGTATATATATAATACTGGATTTACAGAACAATTTGGATGAATATAGGCAGGGAGAGATCAAGAAGGGAACTTGAAATTGAAAGGAAATTAAAGGAGAAGAGAGAGAGAAATTACCTTTAGAATCATCCTCTTAAGAACCTCCTTAAGGGCCTATGCTTGGTCTTTTTATGAGGCCAGGAGCTCTTGGACGTGGGGAAGGGGCTAGGAGAGATGATAGGGCAGATAGTAGACAATTCTTGAAGCTTGAGAGGTGTGGTTTGGCAAGAAGAGGGGGAGGGCTTATTTATACATGAGGAGGGAGGTGTTTTTGGCATAAAATATTAAATAAAATAATATATCATAAGTTAGACTTGTAATAGTAGTTTTTTGACATCCTAAATAATATATTAATATAATAAAATTCGTTTTAGTCTTTAACTATTCTTTATAATCTGAATTCATTACTTTATTAAAAGGAAAGTGAAAGAAAGAGAAAAAGACACTTTAAGAAATCACCTTTTTGACTTTAGGCTTTGGAAAGTTTTTTTTAGGTTTGAGAATTAAATTTATTGTATTTCAAGGAAAAATTTATTAAATTTAATATGTTTTGGCCGAAACTAATGTTCTAGAATGTTAATGTCATCATTACATCATTAATGATGCAATTTAGTGTACACCGATTATGCGAAAAACTGTATTTTTTACTATTCACCCGAAAATTGAAGTATTTCTAAATAAACCCAAAAATTTAAACCTAACATTTTTCGACGTGTATAATCCAGAAATGATGTCCATTTTTAGAAAATAATTTTCTAAATATCATTAATTTAATATTTAATTAAAATCATAATTTACTTAAAAAAATAGTTTTTAAAATTAAAACTGAATTTTTAGTTCTTTAAAAATTTACGTAGGGTCTTATAAAATTATCTAAAAACTATTATACATTGATTAAATAATTTATGAATATATTTTATGGAAATAAATATTCATTTAAATTAATTAATAAATTATAATTAATTATTTATGACTTATAAAATACCAAAAATGTTTACTAAGGTCAAATTATCACTTTCTATGATGTCTAGATTTTATTTTATTATTCATAGGTAATGTTACTCTTATTTACTATTCATAAGGTTCATATTACTATTCATAAGGGTAGGTTACTATTCATAAGGGTGGGTTACTATTCACTAAAAATTATTTTTGTTTCATTAGAATTCAAAAACTATCTTGAACACAACTGTGTATGTTGGATTTTTAAAATTCCAAACATAGGGGTAACAAAATTATGTTTAAAGGTCACTTATCACTTAGTAGTTCATTATTTTGTGTTTTTATGACATAGATATAAGAAGGGAATTTTCCATTGAAAAATTTTGGGTCGTTACATTCTTCCCCCCTTAAGAAATTTCACCCCCGAAATTTCACTTCACACAAACAGATGTGGGTACTTCTCCTTCATTACCTCACCTCGTTCCCACCATTTTCTAAAATAGAAAAGGATAGAAAAAAACATAACTAAACAAGTCATGAATAACTTATTCATTTAAACAATTATACCAAAAACATAACATATGGGATCCATAGGTAAATATCCTTGTGTGCATATTTGTACTTAGTCTCATGCTATAGGTTTTCTTTAGGGTTCACTAATCCTAATTCCCAAATTAACTAAACCTTTTCCTTTGATACCAACTATAGCGACCCGGCCTTTTCTTACATTACTATTACATCATTTCAAAGATAAACAACATAATAGTATTACACATGGAGGATCCAGAGGTTTAGTGTCTTGGGAAAACTAGGACTACACATAACAAGTACAACATCAAACATAAAAATTCATTTAATCTCTTCTTTTATAGCTTCTTAGTAGCACTTGTCCTCTCCTTAGTACATGTAGCCACCTGAGGATATACATCAAAAGGGGTGATCTAAAAGCCCAGTAAGAGGATAGATAAGAACAATATAGCATGGGGTGAGTATAATCATGACATAGGAAGAAGATCTTGAACATGAGAGGAGCATAAACAATAAACTTGAAATGTGGCAAAGCATAAAAATGAAACATCATGTCTTAGTGGTTAACTACCACACATAATTGTGAACAAAGCTAGCATCATATTCACGCATCATTTCACATTTACTCATGAGATTAATCACTTTACCCAATGCATTGGAGCGCTATATAATTCCGGGTGCACCCGTCACATTTAAACATTCATATTGCGCTATATAATTCCGGGTGCACCCGTCACATCATAACATTATCATTATCATGCTTGCAACATAGAACACATATCAAACATATACATAAATCACCCATGGAAAGGAATGGGTTTCATATCATAATAAAACATTCATAAGCTTTGGTTTCCCAAAATAAAGAGGGAACAACATACTTGATATAAGAACCATCAGCCTTGAATGAGAGGTAAAAGGTGAGATCTTGAAAGAAGAGTTCTTTTGGAAAACATTTTGATGGACATAAAAACCAGTGACAAACATGTATATCCCAAAAAAGTAAAGGAAAAGATGAACAAAAGACCTTTGAGGAGTAAACATATCAAAAATGGAGTGAAAGAGGGAGAACCCGAAGGAAGAAAATTGGGTTCGAGATTTCCCCTTACCTTGTACTCGAATGCCTCCTTCTCATTATTGTCCTGTATAATGAAATTATATTCATTAATTAGAAATTACAGAACCTTTTATACATTAATAGGGTTCATTTTGGTTTCATTATTTCATATTATGTTCCTTTGTATGACTTATAGAGTTTAAAAACATTGATCGGGGATGTTCGTTTTTATGGTTTTCTTGAGCGGTCCACTTGTATTCTTAAATTGATGTTTGGGTAGATCATGGGTAAACATCCAGAACTGATATTACATGTTATTAATGATATTAAAGAATCTTGAATGATTTTATAATGAGTTATATTAGATCCATGTGGACGAATCATTAGATAAGAATTAAATGAAGATTATTTGGGTTAATTTGGGCGGTTTTTGGATCACAACGAACTCTTTTTAACATTTAACTTAGTAATATGGCCATAGGTTATTTCCAGAACTTAAAATAGAATATAATACATATATATTATTCTGTTTCAACCATAAAAATGGTTTCATGACCATATTTGAAGGTAGAAATGGAAAAAGAGAGCATGTTGTTTTTGAAGGTGATAAATTATCACCACATGAACAACGTTCTCTTTAATAAAATAAAAGGAAGAGGGAAAGGGTGTGGGGTGATATAATATAACATTAGAATCATAATATTACAGTATATATATAATACTGGATTTACAGAACAATTTGGATGAATATAGGTAGGGAGAGATCAAGAAGGGAACTTGAAATTGAAAGGAAATTAAAGGAGAAGAGAGAGAGAAATTACCTTTAGAATCATCCTCTTAAGAACCTCCTTAAGGGCCTATGCTTGGTCTTTTTATGAGGCCAGGAGCTCTTGGACGTGGGGAAGGGGCTAGGAGAGATGATAGGGCAGAGAGTAGACAATTCTTGAAGCTTGAGAGGTGTGGTTTGGCAAGAAGAGGGGGAGGGCTTATTTATACATGAGGAGGGAGGTGTTTTTGGCATAAAATATTAAATAAAATAATATATCATAAGTTAGACTTGTAATAGTAGTTTTTTGACATCCTAAATAATATATTAATATAATAAAATTAGTTTTAGTCTTTAACTATTCTTTATAATCTGAATTCATTACTTTATTAAAAGGAAAGTGAAAGAAAGAGAAAAAGACACTTTAAGAAATCACCTTTTTGACTTTAGGCTTTGGAAAGTTTTTTTTAGGTTTGAGAATTAAATTTATTGTATTTCAAGGAAAAATTTATTAAATTTAATATGTTTTGGCCGAAACTAATGTTCTAGAATGTTAATGTCATCATTACATCATTAATGATGCAATTTAGTGTACACCGATTATGCGAAAAACTGTATTTTTTACTATTCACCCGAAAATTGAAGTATTTCTAAATAAAACCAAAAATTTAAACCTAACATTTTTCGACGTGTATAATCCAGAAATGATGTCCATTTTTAAAAAATAATTTTCTAAATATCATTAATTTAATATTTAATTAAAATCATAATTTACTTAAAAAAATAGTTTTTAAAATTAAAACTGAATTTTTAGTTCTTTAAAAATTTACGTAGGGTCTTATAAAATTATATAAAAACTATTAGACATTGATTAAATAATTTATGAATATATTTCATGGAAATAAATATTCATTTAAATTAATTAATAAATTATAATTAATTATTTATGACTTATAAAATACCAAAAATGTTTACTAAGGTCAAATTATCACTTTCTATGATGTCTAGATTTTATTTTATTATTCATAGGTAATGTTACTCTTATTTACTATTCATAAGGTTCATATTACTATTCATAAGGGTAGGTTACTATTCATAAGGGTGGGTTACTATTCACTAAAAATTATTTTTGTTTCATTAGAATTCAAAAACTATCTTGAACACAACTGTGTATGTTGGATTTTTAAAATTCCAAACATAGGGGTAACAAAATTATGTTTAAAGGTCACTTATCACTTAGTAGTTCATTATTTTGTGTTTTTATGACATAGATATAAGAAGGGAATTTTCCATTGAAAAATTTTGGGTCGTTACATTCTTCCCCCCTTAAGAAATTTCACCCCCGAAATTTCACTTCACACAAACAGATGTGGGTACTTCTCCTTCATTACCTCACCTCGTTCCCACCATTTTCTAAAATAGAAAAGGATAGAAAAAAACATAACTAAACAAGTCATGAATAACTTATTCATTTAAACAATTATACCAAAAACATAACATATGGGATCCATAGGTAAATATCCTTGTGTGCATATTTGTACTTAGTCTCATGCTAGAGGTTTTCTTTAGGGTTCACTAATCCTAATTCCCAAATTAACTAAACCTTTTCCTTTGATACCAACTATAGCGACCCGGCCTTTTCTTACATTACTATTACATCATTTCAAAGATAAACAACATAATAGTATTACACATGGAGGATCCAGAGGTTTAGTGTCTTGGGAAAACTAGGACTACACATAACAAGTACAACATCAAACATAAAAATTCATTTAATCTCTTCTTTTATAGCTTCTTAGTAGCACTTGTACTCTCCTTAGTACATGTAGCCACCTGAGGATATACATCAAAATAGGTGAGCTAAAAGCCCAGTAAGAGGATAGATAAGAATAATATAGCATGGGGTGAGCATAATCATTACATATGAAGAAGATCTTGAACATGAGAGGAGAATAAACAATAAACTTGAAATGTGGCAAAGCATAAAAATGAAACATCATGTCTTAGTGGTTAACTACCACACATAATTGTGAACAAATCTAGCATCATGTTCACGCATCATTTCACATTTACTCATGAGATTCATCACTTTACCCAATGCATTGGAGCGCTATATAATTCCAGGCGCACCCGTCACATCATAACATTATCATTATCATGCTTGCCACATAGAACACATATCAAACATGTACATAAATCACCCATGTAAAGGAATGAGTTTCATCTCATAATAAAACATTCATAAGCTTTGGTTTCCCAAAAGAAAGAGGGAACAACATACTTGATATAAGAACCATCAACCTTGAATGAGAGGTAAAAGGTGAGATCTTGAAAGAAGAGTTCTTTTGGAAAACATTTTGATGGACATAAAAACCAGTGAAAAACATTTATATCCCATAAAAGTAAATGAAAAGATGAACAAAAGACCTTTGAGGAGTAACCATATCAAAAATGGAGTGAAAGAGGGAGAACCCGAAGGAAGAAAATTGGGTTCGAGATTTCCCCTTACCTTGTACTCGAATGCCTCCTTCTCATTAATGTCCTGTATAATGAAATTATATTCATTAATTAGAAATTCCAGAACCTTTTATACATTAATATGGTTTATTATGGTTTCATTATTTCATATTATGTTCCTTTTGATGACTTATAGAGTTTAAAAACATTGATCAGGGATGTTCGTTTTTATGGTTTTCTTGAGCGGTCCACTTGTATTCTTAAATTGATGTTTGGGTAGATCATGGGTAAACATTCAGAACTGATATTACATGTTATTAATGATATTACAGAATCTTGAATGATTTTATAATGAGTTATATTAGATCCATGTGGACGAATCATTAGATAAGAATTAAATGAAGATTATTTGGGTTAATTTGGGCGGTTTTTGGATCACAACGAACTCGTTTTAACATTTAACTTAGTAATATGGCCATAGTTTATTTCCAGAACTTAAAATAGAACATAATACATATAAATTATTCTGGTTCAACCATAAAAATGGTTTCATGACCAGATTTGAAGGTAGAAATGGAAAAAGAGAGCATGTTGTTTTTGAAGGTGATAAATTATCACCACATGAACAACGTTCTCTTTAATAAAATAAAAGGAAGAGGGAAAGGGTGTGGGGTGATATAATATAACATTAGAATCATAATATTACAGTATATATATAATACTGGATTTACAGAACAATTTGGATGAATATAGGTAGGGAGAGATTAAGAAGGGAACTTGAACTTGAAAGGAAATTAAAGGAGAAGAGAGAGAGAAATTACCTTTAGAATCCTCCTCTTAAGAACCTCCTTAAGGGCCTATGCTTGGTCTTTTGATGAGGCCAGGAGCTCTTGGACGTGGTGAAGGGGCTAGTAGAGATGATAGGGCAGATCTTAGACAATTCTTGAAGCTTGAGAGGTGTGGTTTGGCAAGAGGAGGGGGAGGGATTATTTATACATGAGGAGGGAGGTGTTTTTGGCATAAAATATTAAATAAAATAATATATCATAAGTTAGACTTGTAATAGTAGTTTTTTGACATCCTAAATCATATATTAATATAATAAAATTAGTTTTAGGCTTTAACTTTTTTTTATAATCCTAATTCATTACTTTATTAAAAGGAAAGTGAAAGAAAGAGAAAAAGACACTTTAAGAAATCACCTTTTTGACTTTAGGCTTTGGAAAGTTTTTTTAGGTTTGAGAATTGAATTTATTGTATTTCAAGGAAAAATTTATGAAATTTAATATGTTTTGGCCGAAACTAATGTTCTAGAATGTTTATGTCATCATTACATCATTAATGATGCAATTTAGTGTACACCGATTATGCGAAAAACTGTATTTTTTACTATTCACCCGAAAATTGAAGTATTTATAAATAAACCCAAAAATTTTCCCCTACCATTTTTCGACGTGTAGAATCCAGAAATGATGTCCATTTTTAAAAAATAATTTTCTAAATATCATTAATTTAATATTTAATTAAAATCATAATTTACTTAAAAAAACAGTTTTTAAAATTAAAACTGATTTTTTAGTTCTTTAAAAATTTATGTAGGGTCTTATAAAATTATCTAAAAACTATTAGACATTGATTCAATAATTTATGAATATATTTCAGGGAAATAAATATTCATTTAAATTAATTAATAAATTATAATTAATTATTTATGACTTATAAAATACCAAAAACGTTTACTAAGGTCAAATTATCACTTTCTATGATGTCTAAATTTTATTTTATTATTCATAGGTAATGTTACTCTTATTTACTATTCATAAGGTTCATATTACTATTCATAAGGTTAGGTTACTATTCATAAGGGTAGGTTACTATTCACTAAAAATTATTTTTGTTTCATTAGACTTCGAAAACTATCTTGAACACAACCATGTATGTTGGATTTTTAAAATTCCAAACATAGGGGTAACAAAATTATGTTTAAAGGTCACTTATCACTTAGTAGTTAATTATTTTGTGTTTTTATGACATAGATATAATAAGGGAATTTTCCATTGAAAAACTTTGGGTCGTTACAGATTAATAAATCCAAATCATGATTCATAGGTTTTTCTTTTTATAAAGTAGTAATATAAATTCCTTTTGAAAATATGAATAGCTATTATCTTTAATGAAAATAGTAGATCATTTTTGGATAGATGGATTAATAAAATGTACCTCATGTATGTATTCATAACTAAGATTCCCATCCATTCAAACATGAGAATTTCACTTATACTCTCAAGACCAACCACATCTATAATGACATTTCCAAATATTTATTCTTCATATTGAATATAGGACACATCTCCATATTTGAATGTGGTGTCTACACGAACTTGTAATGTTAATATATACTGCAGTAGAAATGATGGAGAGAAGGTACTCCCAAAGCATCCTATTAGTTTTTTAGTCAATTCACTGGATTTTTTTGATCCAAAATTATATTTCCCCATTGTTTTATCTATCTGTAATACCATACCTAACTTCAAACCATTTTTATAAACTATTATAGGGTTTTCATTTGAAAAAAATTGTTAAGCATATACCTCATGCATCTTTATAAGATTCTATGTTCATGCTATAAAAGTTCCAATAACATCATTGACCATTGTAATATCCACATCATCAAGTGGAACATGAAACCCAATTATTGGATCTTTAGATACTTAAATACCCACTATCATGTGATATTTTGGGTGATATTTATTGCATATCATGTCTCTTAAGATATCATACACCATACCCATCACAATAAGGTGGTGCATGGGTGTTCCTAGATAGAAATCACATACAAATTCACCCTATAGAATTTTAGTAATATAATGTTTTCATAAGTTGTATAATTCACATTTAGGAGAAAGGGTAATGGAAAAATTGATTACATTGGGTAAGGTATATGGTTGAGGGGGATGACTAGCCTCAAATATAGTGGGGACATTTGGCTATTCATGTGCTGATATTTGTTTCACCACCAATTATCTTTGATCCTTTCACATATATTAGTCTTCCAAACCAGACCAAAAAAATAATATATTGAAAAGCATCTATTTTTTCCTACATTATCATCTGATATGTATATTTATGTGTATTTCTCTTCTCAAAATGTGTTTGAGGTGACACTCCAAAACCTACACCCCAAACACAACCATATTGTTCTGGGCACTTCAAAGCTACTTAAAGTAGTTTTTCTTCATGTAAAACCACTGGTGATTCTTGTGTCTAAAATGGATTAAAAAATATGAATATAAATAGATATTTTTATGTAATACTATTATAAAATCATATTAAATCAATACCATGTCATACTTACACATATTTCCCCTAATTATTGGGTGTTTTCATCAATTAGTTTACCCTCTTTATTTATTCATAACTCCTTACATAACACATGATGTGGGAAGGAAGTGACTTTGAATTTTTATTCATCAATCTGTATATAAAAAAAGGAACATATGTTATTTCATATAATTTTTTTATATTTAAAATACATGAAATTTTATTCTCTAGTAAGCCATACCCCATCCTTACTTTGCGATAGGGGTAAATTGGTTTTGATGAACACTGTTAATTCTAAGAAATCCTTTTGTTAGGTCTGAAAAGGGGCCTAGGTACCTTGAGTGGGAGTGGGAGGGTGAATTAGGACATGGATATTCTTTTGGAAATTCTTCTTGACCCATTGGATCTAGACCTCTTTATTACAAGGGTCACTTCTTATGCACTTTAATGTTGATGTTGATAATATCCTTTCCAATTTTATCTAATGATAATGCACTGAATGTAAAGAAGTAAATAAAGAATAGGGGTATAGAGATTTTTAATTGGTCCACCCTCATCAGCCTACATCCAAAGAGCACACAATGAAAATGTTCCAATTGTACCAAATTCACTAAGGCTCACTACTAATAATGATGTTTGGGATAGATCACATCTATGCCCAGGATCACTGCCTTTACAAGGTTCAGGGTCAGATCAATTCTTTCCCAAGGGTCACTCCCTTTGTCTCTTTCTCTGAATCAATACTAGTGGAAAGGATCACCGTCTTACTTTTCCTTTTCTCACTTCTCTTGGAAGGGGTCCACTCAAAGTTTATGTACTTATAGGTCTCTTAATTTTCCTAAATGCACGCATCCTAAACTGTAGATAGATGTTTTGTTGAAGTCTCATTTTCATCTATAGATGAAATACACTTTTTTTCATACTATTAGTTTGCAGAAATTACTTTCATAAACTATTTCAGTCCCTTTGATAACTTCCTTACTTCCTCCATGAATTTCCTTGCACTGTCTGGTGAGAGTGTTTTGTGGACCACCTATTCTTCCATGGACTATCCCTGCTTCACAGATGAATTATTCTTCTACAAACTGCCTCTCCTTATAAGAAAAATAATGACTCAAAGGCTACTTCATCTATATGGACCCTTTTCATTTGTATGCTATAATTCCCCACAAAACCCCTTCCGCGGAACTCTTCTCCTTTCATGGAGTCATCCCCCATGAACCTCTTCTCCTTCATGGAATCCGCCCTCGCAAACTAATACAGACTTCTCCAAATTCTTCTTGGAGTAAAGATGTTTTCAAACGAAAATTTCTCTCTATGTAAGGATATAATTAGCAGTCCTTATGTAGGAAAATAGATCCAAAAAATCTGCTAATCCATTTTAACTAAAACTTCGATGCGGTACAACCTTCACTGCAGACTATGCTATGTGATCCACATAGATCATTTCCCCCTTTATGGAAGACAATATCTTACACTAATGAAAACTGTTTGAGGCTCATCAAATCACCACCTCCTTTCTACAAATGATGAGACATATCATGAACTGCAAGCCTCCCACGGACTCTAAACCTCCTGTGAACTATTTTTCATTCACGATCCACGTAGATTACTTCACGGTTTTCATAGCACTACTATACAGAAATCCTACCTTTTCCAATTTTCCTTTTCCATTCTGTAAGCCTCCTTTTTCAGTGAACTTGAAGGCCATTCCTTGTAAGTCTTCAACAGGGTAAATAACAGATATTAGAACATTAGGTAAAAATGCACCATACCTCATGGAGAGGGGGTCCCACATCCACACTTTTTCATGTGTGGGGAGTTGACTGATATCCTAGATACAGTCAATTCCTATCAAACACTTATTTGGGTAAAGCCTTTGTCAGAATTTCCACAACCTGTTGTTCTGTAGACACATATGACAAATTACCAATCTCTTTCTCCACCTTCTCCTTGATAAAATGGTACTCGATTTCAATGTTCTTTGACCTTGAGTGATGGAATTGATTTTTTCTAAGATTAAACACTTTAATTATTGCAATAAATTCTAATTGGAGACTTCACTTAAACTCCCATATCATCAAGTTGTTGCTTCATCTACAATAGAGGCATGCATGTTTGAGTAAGCACAATATATTCAGCTTCTATGGTGCTCCATGAAATGAAATCTTGTTTCTTTATTATAAAAGAAATACACACTCCTCCAAGATAAAATGCACCACCTGGAATTGATTTTCCATCATCTATTGATCCAGCCCAAGCTATATCTGTATAGCCCAATAACTCTTACTAAGATTTTTCATTGTACAATAAGCCAAAATCCACCATGCCATTGATATAATGAAGTATTATTTTCACCACAAGAAAGTGTATTTACTTGGGATTACTTTGATACTTGTTGATTGGCATGTTGAAAAATTAATATCAGGTCTTTTCATTATCAAGTACTATAGACTACCAATAATTTTACTGTATTATGTGATATTAAGTGCATTGTCTTCGTCATCCCATGATAGTTTTATCTGAGTAGCCACCAGAGTTATCTTCTATTTTTTATTATCTATTCCAAATCTTATCAAAACATCCTTGGTATATTTAGATTGAGAATGAATGTTCCATTATTTCTTTATGTCACTATATTCACTGAGCTTTATCTGATCTTCCAAATATTATGTCATCGATATACACCAACATCATCATCCTTTGATTATCGATGTTGTTGAAAAATAGATTGTAATCAAATACACCATGCTAAAATCCCAACTTCTTCAAAAACTGATAATTCCATGAATACCACACTACCACACTCTTAGTTATTTCTTCAACCCATATAGCACATTCTTCAGCTGAAAAAAGATATTCTCATATTTGGTTTTCATTTAGATACACATTTGACTTCCCCTTACACATCACCAATGTATTTTTATGAATCATCATTTTCCACTTCAGTTTCCTTTGAGGTGCTTCCCTCAATATAAATATCCTCTTAAAATGTAGATAAAGATAAATTATTATCCCTCTGTGTTTATGCACTTTTCATAGCTCATTAGACACCATAGGTTTAAATTTGAACACCACCAAGCTATGTTTAACTATATGAAATTTTACCTTTGACTCTATTTATCAACTATGAATTTAACCATTGATTATTTTATCAGTATTAATATCATAGTCATATCTTTTACAGATACACATAGAAGCATGATTTCTAGTAAGTGAAATTACCACTTGTCACCGAGTCACTGACAGATCCTCTAAGCCTATTGAGTAAGAATTCTGTTTAGAAAACAAGAGTTTAAGACAATAAACATCAAATATTTTCTTTTCACTCACTCACTTCCATAGATTCTAGAAGAATTAAATTCATTAATTCTTCAAAGGACTCTCTTGAAAGATGAAGATATATCACCTAGTGTGCTTGTCACCATATCTACCTAAGAAACTTCATCTTTTGAATGATTCAAATCATTAATAATTATTATTAAGCTAAATATAGAAGTTGAATTACTTATCAGAATGGGGGATTCCACTGGTTGAAAACATTTTTAATATTATACCATAGCTTCTTAGTATCCTGATAACAATTAGATCATACCATATTTTTAGAAAAAAATGATAATCATGAAATACATGAATGTTTCTACTTATCCCACAATCTGTTTTCTCTTAGTGGACAACTAAAACCATAAATAGGTCATGATACCAATGGTTATATATTCAATGAAACTTTGAACCACTAGATCATCCAAGTATAGATTTGATAGATCTTCAGTTTTAAAGAAAAATCTTCACCATTTAATCTCCCTTTTCCATATCATGCAACCTTCAGATACATATTTTAAAAATATAATTGTTGTGCAACACCAATTGTTGAATCTGATATCATATGTGAAATTAAATTGTTCAAATTATTCTTTGCACATGTATCTCCATTCAACTTATGCACTCATGACCTTTTAGAAAACACACCCCATGGATTTTATCTCCCCCTTAGTCCTAAAAAACTTCTAGTAAATATTAGAAAAATTTATTTCATGGGTAGATGGGAACCCGTGGAATCCTAAATAAGAGGATTGTGGTTGATCCTGATGGATCAATCCTTTGACACTCTCTTTCAAAGCACTATTCTGTTTTTGTGCATGTTCCAATGGCCCAACCTACTTCAACCATTCTATCCATATGACTAAACATTATTTACCAACATGCTGAGTATTATTTTGATATTTGGATTCTATATGATTGATATATTTAATAATTTTGGGTTTAAACCCATTTATAAAATTTTCATTCTTTGATTCTCTATTGATATTCCATTTTTCATGACTCTTTCTTTGACCAGGAATCTTTTCACTGGTCATCTTCTCTTGTTTCTTCATCCATTGGAGGGATTTTTCTATTGCCTTCACTTCTCACCATGTGTAATGACATGTGAATTTTTTAAGGCATTATTTATTCATTTTTATTTTATCAGTTATCTGATTCATTACACCCTTTCTTGTTGGGGTTGAGTCTTCCACTGAATTTACATTCTTTTTAATCATAACTGGAGCATCTCCTCCCTTTTTCTTCCAGGTTTGTTTAAATTCTTCCAAAGAGAGTTGTTGTGAGTGTAAAAGAGTATGTGATTGATACTCCTTTAATCGAGCTCCTTGGGATTCCCCTAAGGCTGTAAACCTATTTTCAACTCACTATGTTGTCTTCCAATATAGGTTTTTTCATTATACACAGCCAGTGTTGGGGATCTTCTTCTGGGTTCCTTTTCCTTCCCTTATTTCTTCTTTCCATAATGTCTTTCCAAATACTGATGGTCAGAACATATAAAACATCTTCTATTAAATTCATACCTTGTTTCATCCTTTCTTCGATGAGATTTTGATATATTTAGAGTTCTTATTTTGGCATTGAGCCCTTGGGAATCTTGAAACATACTCATGGTGTGGCTTAGTCTTCCAAAATAGTATCATTTATCGTTAAAATTATTCTAAGAGACACTTATTTCAGATTTCTGAAGTCATTTTTACTTATTCTCAAATTTAGAATCATTTATATCTTCATATCATGAAATATATTTCAGAGCCTCAATAAAAAAACTTGATATATGAACATGTATCTCAAAAAAGTATCACATGTTGTCATTGATTCCTATAAAATCCTTTTTAGGTATGTCTTTAGTACCAAAATGATTTTCCTATTTCTATAACTGTTCATAGCTCTCTTCTTATCTTTCATTGGATTGGGTTTATCATATCGAATACCGATTTTCCCCAAATTTCATGGACTTTGGGATGAAAAAATTCTTTCATGTTTTCCCTCTAAAGTAGCATATTTTCTTTTCATTTATTTATCACTAGCTGAAGGATAATAAAATAATAAATGCAATGCATCCTTAAATTTGGGCTTTCCTATGGCATCATATTTCTCCACTTCTTTCTTCATTTATTCTTGCTCTTCTTCTAATTGTTGAATCTTCATATCCCTTGATTCAGGTTGAGCATTATGTTCTCTCTTGATATTCTTACCACTACTTATCTCATTTTCCAATTATTATGTGATCTTATCCACCATGTCACATTTCTCCTTAATTTTATTTTTTTCCTGAGCAATAGAATTAGTAAAACATACATTCTCTTATCATTGCATTTGGTACTCCTGAAGAAGTTCAGATAGTTGTATAACAAGATCAGAATTTATAGCTTTTAGATTCAAAATTTCATTTGATCTCAGATTCATTCCCTTGTCAACAGCTTTGTGTTTTTCAATATTTATAGACATATTTTTTATTTCTTCATCTTGGGAATCATTATTCTCCGTTAAATCTGTGGCCATTTCTAGAAAAATTTTATTTAGGCCTTTCAACTTATTGACTTAAATTTCCTACAATTGGATCTAGATATATTTATATTTATTTTTTTCATCCAGTTTTTGATTCAATTTCTTTGTTTTATGGACAACTTACACTTTTGGTATTCTTTTAATTTCCTCATCATCAGTAGTACTAACATCACTTGGAAAATAAGGTTCTTCGTTCCCTCTTTTAGAATCACTAAATGAGTGAATAGTTTCACTATCTAATTAATTCAAGCCTTTATTTAGTATGTTCTTGGTTTCCTTTAACTAAATCACACTATTTCTGTAGAAACTCTCACACAAAAGAATTCCACTAGACTCCTTCTTCTACATTTAAGTTCTTCCCTTTTCCATGGAACACTAAGAAAAGAGTAGAGTGAATCCTTAACTTTGAAAATCAACTGAACTAAGACATATAAAATAGATCTGAAAAAATAAACCTTCTTTATGATACTGATTATTAGGTCCAAAAAGAATCCTAGGTACCCTGGGGGGGGGTGAATAAGGGTATAGATATTCTTTTGGAACTTCTTCCTCCCCCACTGGATCTTGACCTCTTTATTACAAGGGTCACTTATTATGAACTTAAATGTAAATTTTGGTTGTATTCTTTCCAATTTTATCTAATGATAATGAACTGAATGTAAAGAAATAAAGAAATCATAAGGACACAAATATTTTTACTTGGTTCACCCTCATTGGGTTAAATTAAAGGATAATACAACGACAATGTAATGATTGTACAAAATTCACTAAGGTCACTACCAATAATTATGTTTGAGATAGACCACTTCTATGTCCAGGCTCACTACTTTCCCAAGGGTCACTTCCTTTGTCTCTTTCTTTAACTCACTTCCAGTGGAAAGGATCACCATCTTCCTCTTCCTTTGATCATTGATCTTAGAAGGGTTACAGTCATAGTTTATAGACTTATAGGTCTCTTCATTTTCATGAATGTATGCAACCTTAACTATAGATAGATGCTATATTGAAGTCCCATTTTAATCTATAGATAAAATCCACTTTTTCGTGTACTGTTAGTTTGTAGAGATTAATTTCACAAACTATTTTTGTCCCATTGTAAACTTCCTTAATTCCTCCATGAACTACCTTGCACCACATGGTGTGAGTGATTCATAGACCACCTCTTCTTCCACAGACCGTCCCTGCTTTGTAGACAAATTATTCTTCTACGGACCGCATCTCCTACGTGGATGACTAATGCCCCATGGAATTATTCAACTCTATATACCCTATTACTTTTCTGTCTATAGTTTCCTACAAAACCCCTTCCATGGATTTTATCCAAATAACTCTTCTACTTTTGTGGAATCCTCCCTCATGAACCTCTCATCCTTCACAAAATCCTACCTTGTGAACTACTTTTGACTTCTTTGAATTCTTTTCAGAGTGAAGATGTTTTCTAATGAAAATCACTCTCTACTTAATAGATCTGATTAACACTCCTTATATAGAAAAATAGATATGAAAAATCCACTAATATGTTTTATCCAAAACTTCAATGCGGTAAATCCTTCACTGTGGACTATGTTATGTGATACGCATAGCTCCTTTCTCCCTTTGTGGTGACCAATCTCTTCCATGGATGAAAACTGTAGCACCCCAAACATTTTATGGTATGTTTCTATTAAATACATTGTATTCATTAGATAGCCTATATTTTATGAATCATTGAGCCTCTATGGAACAAAACATGGTTACTTATAGGATATCGCCATAACCTAGCCATAAAACTTATATTTGTCATCTCTTTGATTTGAATTTTAAAAATATAACATACACAGTTGTGATCAAGATGATAATTAGAGTTTGATAGAATTAACTTAATTTTTGGTGAATAGTAACCTACTCTTATGAACAGTAACCTACCCTTATGAATAGTAACTTACCCTTATGAATAGTAATATGACTCTTATGAATGGTATCCATGCCCTTTAATGTATAAATGGATTTAGGCACCTTAAAAATGAAGATGAATATTTTAAGTGTTTATATTTTTTGATTAAATAATTATTTTAATTAAATATTTAATTAATAATATTTAGAAAATTATTTTTGAAAAATGGACTTCATTTTTGGATTCTACACATCGAAAAATAGTTAGGGTGAATTTTTGGGATTTTTCTAAAATACTTAAAAATTTGATGAATAGTAAAATGCAATAATTTACGATAAATGATAAATAAGAAATTTATTGAGTCATTGATGATTATCTACTGATGTAAACCCAATTGGTTCGAAGTCACATGCATATATTACTATTCTTGGTCATGTAATACTCACTGTTGGTTGTCTTGAGAGAAAATAATAAATTAATGATTATAATATTAAGAAAACTCCTCTCCCCTCCACTATATAAACCACTCCTCACCCCCTCTTCCTCCCACATCACTAAAGCTTAAATCCTTACCTAAATTCTAAAAAATACTCTTCCCAAGGCCTCTCCCCATGTCCAAGACTAGCTGGTCTCACCAAAAGGCCAAAAAAAAGGCCTTAAGGAGATTCTTAAGGAGGAGTACTCAAGAGGCGAACCTTCCTTCCCTTTTCTTTCAATTTCTTTTACAAAGTTCCATTCTTTTGTTCTCCCTTCTCACCTACCATCATCCAAATGCCATGATAATTCCATTACCTTACAGTACTTTATTTTCATTGTGCTAATGGAATATTTCATCATAATCTCTCTTTTTCCCTCCTTTTATACAATAAATGCAAACACCGTCCGAGATGTGTAAATTTATCACACTCAAGGAAGATGGGTTTTCAATTTGCATTACTATCTTCAATACTGGTCATGAAACATTTTCAATGGTTGAACTAGGTAATTATATATGTATTTTATCTTGATTTATGATCTGGAATCTTTACACATTCACAATAGGGAATAATAATACCAAAGAAGTTTATTGTGCACAAATCCACCAAGCCAAATCCAAGTATTTATTTTTAACTCATCGAATGAGTCATCCTTATGGTATATAACTAGAATCATTATAAGATAATTTATATATATTTAATTTCACTAATAATTTATATTAACAATTCTGAATGTTTAACCATATTTCAAACAAATATCCATTCATGAATACAAGTAAATGGATCATGAAAACCAAAAGAAGAAAATGCTACCAAAAAAATAAAATTGAATCTCTTAAACCATCAAAAAGTACATTACTGAACCTAATAAGGTCATAACATATCAATTATATGTTGGTGAGGTTCTGTAATTATTAATTAATGAAGCTAAATTTAATTATTCAGGTCGTTAAGAACAATCAATAACACCTTCGAGCATAAGGTAAGAGATTGCTTAACTCAATTTTCATTCTTTGAGTTAAACATCTATTTCATTGCTTACATTGTTATAAGAATATGTGTGAATGACCTATTATTGTTTTATACTGTATATACACTTATATTTTGAGGATTTTTATTTGTCACACACAAATATTTCATTAATTTATCGTCACTCTAATGACACAATTTTTGTAAGGGATCCTCTCTCTCACTTTTGTTCAAGAATCTCCCCTATGTTGTGCCCTTTTATTTTTAATTCCTAATGATAGGGTATATTTTCACACCTCCCCCATACTTCACTTGTGACATATAAATAATGGAATAACCCTTTACCTTTCATTAATCCCTCACAATAACACTCGTTACCATGCCAAAATGTTTGTAAGGGGTTTCTCATCTCACTTTCATTTCTGTGAGATTTTCATTGTTCGCCACTTATATCTTGTATGTGGTATATGTGTTCTTCTATGTCATGAATCAAACTGGGTCAACTATGAACTGGTCACCCGATCCGGTCCGCGACATGACCCGAGAGGCGTTCCCGATCCTCCCTGGCTGGCGACAAGCGCCAGGGCATCAACAGGGGCTGTGGGAACGATTACGCCCAGTATAAATAAAAAAAGCAGTAGAAATAAAATAGAGCAGCACAAAAAAAATAAACTAAATAAAAATACTAAACATGAACAAAAG
Source organism: Viscum album (assembly GCA_963277665.1). Taxonomy (NCBI): domain Eukaryota; kingdom Viridiplantae; phylum Streptophyta; class Magnoliopsida; order Santalales; family Viscaceae; genus Viscum; species Viscum album. The sequence goes on from OY728141.1 coordinate 782,403,726, forward strand.
AAAATAAAACTAACCGAAAGATACAACCACTATCTCCGTGTGACCTTGTGGGTCACTCTCCAACTCACGACCAAACATCGCCCAAGGTGAATGCACCCAAGCAGTAGCCTGCAAAAACACTAAAAATAGAAAATAACTATAGGCGTGAGTATTAAAACTCAGTAGGCTAGCCTGATATTTATTACCAAGGCACTACCTTTAAATAAATAAATTTACTAATTCCAGGTTTGAACTAAATTATATAAAATATTAGTTTCCACACACACTTTCATTTATAAAACAAGTATCAGTCCATTGCCCTTTTTAATTTAAGAACAAGTTTAATGTTTGAAAGGAATGGGTATATTTCTTTTTAAAACATTTTCTACAAACAATTTAGAAATCCATACTTTAGTTATTAACCAAAAGGAAAACCACACATAACACACAACACACAACAAGGGTAATGGGAAAAGTGGTGCACATGGGACAACAACCGAACTAGACCTCTCAATAGTCCGCCACACACAAATAAACACTAAAGAAAACACAGGTCGAACCTAGGAGATCGTGAATAATCCAGAACGTACTATACATGTGACTCATCCTGAAAGCATGCTCTAACTCGATGACGTCATAACACCCTAATGCCCGGTATAGCCCTGCATGGCCTAACCGAGGGGCCCAATCCCCACAGCAGCAATAACTCAGTATTCCCCTACTATGGGGCCACTAGCCAGTGTGTAATCTAAACTAGTGTAGCAATCGTTCTCAGAAGATTCACTCACTATGCCAGGTTCCCATGTCAACACGCATAAAAAAGGAAAAGGGGTGAGTTAGAAAAGTCAATCAAGTAGCACAAACATCGCACACAACATATGAAGTCAACATACACCAAAGGTCACTTCTAAGTCACCCCAAAGAGAGTTTTCCAAAATAATTTATTTTTATTAAAGTTCCAAATGGTCCTTCACCAACTTTAAAGAAAAACCTCGTTTCTCAGGAAAACCCGAAACACTTGTTCAGAAGAAATCATTTATCTTTAAAACTATAACCACATTTGAAATTCCGTGAATTATGTTTATAGGCCAAACTAGCATTCTTTCACTATTGGGCATCCGCTTTCCAAGAAAATATTTCAAGAGTTCGGTATAAAATAAACGACTCTTTTCACACCAAATAATCATTTAAAATTTAATTATCTTATATTATTTTCTATTTATTAAAATTAATAAAATATCAACCAATTAATAAATTCTAAATTTAAAGGTGAGTGCGGTGGGGGACCTACCTCGAGACCATGGCGCAACGATGGAACAAGCTCGAAAACCAGGCACGACGATGACGCTCACTTGGAAACACCCCTCACGGGTCCTAAAAAGTCAAACCGACCCAAATAATATTTAATTAATAAAAATTATAATCAAAACAGGGTATATATATATACATATCAAATAAAAATATCAAACGAAGCATAAAATAAAAGGTTATACCCATTGAGGGAGCTGCGATAAGAAAAAGACCGCCGAAGGGCATCACGCTAGAACAACAGAAGGCGCGCGGTTGGATGCGGTCTGACCAGGGGGTGCGGCAAGGTACACTGAACAACAGAAGTGCGAGGCAGCTGACAAGCAGGGTAAAAGTAAGTCGGGCAGTGGCGGGAAACAGGGCCGAGTAGGGATGGCGGCTGGATCGCAGCAACGGGCTGCGAAAGGTGCAACACGGGAGGCAGGCTCTGTGGGAGCGCGCGACAGAGGCAGCGCCGTGCTGGCCCGAAGGAGGGGAGCGGGCTACCGCTGGTGGGTCACGCCAAGCAAGGAGGGCGGTTGGACCGCGGTAGGGGCCTGCGGAGGGCGCGCGATAGGGCGGCCAACCAAGAGGAAGGGGCAGCCGAGATGAGGCCAGACCAGGGGGTAGCAGGGGGAGAACACCAGACATGGTGCTGCTGCAGGAGGGTGGCGCGGCTGTCGATCGACAAGACAGAATGGGGGAAACGGGGGTGGCAGGCGGAGAAGACAGGAGGCATGGCGGAGGCGGGTCACTGCTGTAGATCGGACGGGGAGTCGAGGCGGGCTGGCTGCTTTGTGTAGCGGCTGCCGTGCGAGGGAGCAGGAGGCGGGATGCAGATGCGGGACGCAATGGGGCCGCTGGGCTGGGATGACAAGCAGGAGCACGGGTCAGATGCAGACTGCTGTGCGGGGAGCAGATCGGGGTGCCGCTGTAGGCGATCAGCGGTAGCTCAGGCACTACCGGAAGAGGTCGAGCCGAACGAGGGCGTGGGGTAGCAGGCATGTAGGAGGAGTCGGCCGCTAGAGAAGGTGAACCGGGCGGGGGTGCAGTGTGGCGACCAGAGGAGCTTCTGGGAAGCGTGCCTGGGGCAAGGAGAGGCACTGTGCGGAGGAAGGGGGAGGCCGGGCAGGCGCTACTAGGTGCATCAGGTGCTGTGTGCTGCAAGGGGAGCAGTAGGGAGCAGGGGCCTGCTGGGTGGCAGAAGCAGGAGAGGAAGAAGGGGGGGGGGGGGGGCGCTGGACGGCCTTGCTGCAGCAAGGAGGGGAGCGCATGGGAGGCCTGGCTGCTGGGGCTGTCGATAGGTCGGGATGCGGGCGAGCGGCTGCATGAGGGGCAGAGGTAGGCTGCTGCAGGAGGCGCCGGATCTGGGCACTGCAGCAGGTCGAAGGCGCAGGCGGAGCTGGCGGTAGGGTGCAGCAGTGCTATGGGAAGAAGAAGAGTAAAAAAAAGAAGGGGGGGGGGCAGACGCGTGGAAACAAGAAGAAAGGAAGGGAAAGAGAAAGAATAAGAAAAAAAAGATAAGATAAAATAAATAAAAAAAGGTAAAGCAACTAAATAATAATATATAAAGGATAATAATAATAATAATAATGATAATAATAATAATAATAATAATAATAATAATCCAACAACAATAATATTAATAATAATAGTAATAATAATAATAACAATATTATAAATTATTGTTATTATTATTGTTAAACATTTTATAAAATTCTTTTCAATTTAATTTATTCATTTAATTTTATCATTTATCTAAACAGGTGGGCAACCACACACTCACCAGGTCTGAACGCATGATCACACCGAATGCGCGGTGATCGCGCACCCACCTGGACCGAATGCGTGGTGACTGCTAGCAATGCGGTGATTGCGCACTGGTCTGAGACCCACCGAAAACATCAAAGCTTCAAAAAAAAAAAAAAATTCAAACCCTGACCCAAACATGATTCTACCCAGAGTCACGAGACTGAGAAAAGAATATAAACATGGGTGTCCGTGGTCGGGGTGTGACAATTCTCCCCACCACAGACACTTTCTGCCCCTAGAAAGTCCCCAAGCCAACAGTTGACACAACTCGAGTTCATTCCCAGAAAAAAAATCATAGAGAACCGATAGCTTCGGGGTGACCATTCCCAATATACGTCACACCCGACCAATTCAAGGAAAACCACTGCCCGAGATTGAGGGGAGAAAATGATAGGGTTATCCCCACCACAAGGATTCAGTAATACAAAAACCCTTGAAACCCGAACAACCCCCCCATTGTCATCCCTCAATCCAAAACAACCAAGGACAAGTGACATAAATCCCGGACTAACCATGGTAACTCAGGTCTCATCACGAGCAGTGGTGATCAGGCACCGACCCGTAACCTACCTACTGAGCCCCAATAGTCCTAATCTCCATCTACCTGACATCACAAATAACAAAGGGCGCTCTGAAAAGTGAGGTCCGCTAAGAGATGACCTGCTCTGATACCATTTTGTCACGAACTAACCTGAGTCGACCCTGAACCGGTCACCCGAGCCGGTCCGCGACATGACCCGAGAGGCGTTCCCGATCCTCCCGGGTTGGAGACAAGCACCAGGGAATCAACAGAGGCTATGAGAACGATTTCGCCCAGTATAAATAAATAAATCAGCAGAAATAAAACAGAGCATCACAAAATAAATAAACTAAATAAAAACACTAAACAGGAACAAAAAAAAAATAAAACTAACCAAAAGAGATAACCACTATCTCCATGTGACCTTGCGGGTCACTCTCCAACTCACGACCAAATGTCTCCCAAGGCGAACGCAACCAATCTGTAGCTTGCACAAACACTAAAAACAGAAAATAACTATAGGCGTGAGTATTAAAACTCAGTAGGCTAGCCCGATATCTATTCCCAATGTACTACCTTTAAATAAAGAAATTTACTAATTCTAGGTTTGAACTAAATTATATAAAATATTAGTTTCCACACACACTTTCATTTCTAAAACAAGTATCAGTCCATTTCCCTTTTTAATTTAAGAACAAGTTTAATGTTTGAAAGGAATATGTATATTTATTTTTAAAACATTTTCTGCGAACAATTTAGAAATCCATACTCCAGTTATTAACCAAAAGGAAAACCACACATAGCACACAACACACACCAAGAGTAATGGGAAAAGTGGTGCACATGAGCCAGCAACCGAACTAGACCTCTCAATCGTCCGCCACACACAAATAAACACTAAAGGAAACATGGGTCGAACCTAGGAGATCGTCAACAATCCAGAACATACTATACATGTGACTCATCCTGAAAGCATGCTCTAACTCGATGACGTCATAACTCCCTAACGCCCGGTATAGCCCTGCATGGACTAACCGAGGGGCCCAATCCCCATAGCAGTAATAAATCATTATTCCCCTACTATGGGGCCACTAGCCAGTGCGTAATCTAAACTAGTGGAACAATCGTTCTCAGAAGATTCACTCACTATGCCAGGTTCCCATGTCAACATGCATAAAAAAAGGAAAAGGGGTGAGTCAACAAAGTCAATCAAGTAGCACAAACATCACACACAACATATGAAGTCAACATACACCAAGGGTCACTCCTGAGTCACTCCAAAGTGAGTTTTCCAAAAATAATTTATTTTTATTAAAGTTCCAAACGGGCCTTCACCAACTTTAAAGAAAAACCTCGTTTCTCAAGAAAACCTGAAACAATTGTTCAGAAGAAATCATTTATCTTTAAAACTATAACCACATTTGAAATTCCGTGAATTATGTTTAAAGGCCAAACTTGCATTCTTTCACTATTGGGTGTCTTCTCGCCAAGAAAATATTTCAAGAGTTTGGTATAAAATAAAGGACTCTTTTCACACCAAATAATCATTTAAAATTTAATTATCTTATATTATTTTATATTTATTAAAATTAATAAAATATAAACCAATTAATAAATTCTAAATTTAAAGGTGAGTGCAGTGGGAGACCTACCTTGAGACCATGGCGCGACGACAGCGCAAGCTCGGAAACCAGGCGCGGCGATGACGCTCACTCGGAAACACCCAGTACGGGTCCTAAAAAGTCAAACCGACCCAAATAATATTTAATTAATAAAAATTCTAATCAAACCAGGGTATATATTTATATCAAATAAAAATATTAAACGGAGCATAAAATAAAAGGGTATACCCATCGAGGGGGATGCGACAAGAAAAGGACCGCCGGAGGGCATCGCGCCAGAACAACGGAAGGCGCGCGACTGGACACGGTCCGACCAGGGGGTGTAGCAAGGTTCACTAAACAACAGTAGTGTGAGGTGACTGATGGGCAGGGTACAAGTAAGTCGGGCAGCGACGAGCAGCGGCGGGAGCCAGGGCCGAGTAGGGATGGCGGCTGGATCGCAACAAGGGGCTGCATATGGTGCAACGCGGGAGGCAGGCTCTGCTGGAGCACGCGATAGAGGCGGTGCCGTGCTGGCCGGAAGGAGGGGAGCGGGCCGCCGCCGGTGGGTTGTGCCAAGAAATAAGGGTGGCTGGACCGTGGTAGGGGGATGCAGAGGGCACGCGACGGGGCGGCCAACCAGGAGGAAGGGGTGGTGGAGATGAGGCCGGACCAGGGGGTAGCAAGGGGAGAACGCCGTACATGGCGCTGCCGCAGGAGGGTGGCGCGACTGTCAATCGACGAGCCAGAATGGGGGCAGCGGGTGCGGAAGGTGGAGAAGACAGGAGGCCTGGCAGAGGCGGGTCGCTGTTGTAGATCGGACGGGGAGCTGAGGCGTGCTGGCTGCTTTGTGCAGCGGCTACCGTGCGAGGGAGCTGGAGGCGGGCTGCAGATGCGGGACACAACAAGGCCACTGGGCTGGGATGACAAGAAAGAGCACGGGCCGACCACAAACTATTGTGCGGGGAGCAGATCGGGGTGCCACTGCAGGCGGTCAGCGGGAGCTCAAGCGCTGCTGGAAGAGGGAAAACCGAATGGGGGCGTGGGGTAGCAGGCATACAGGAGGAGTCGGCCGATGGAGAAGGAGAACCGGGAGGGGGTGCAGTGCGGCGGCCAGAGGAGCTACTGGGCAGTGTGCCAGGGGTGAGGAGAGGCACTGTGCAGAGTAAGGGGGAGGCCGGGCAGGCGTTGCTGGGTGTAGCAGGTGTTGTGCGCTGTAAGGGGAGCAAGAGGGAGCAGGGGACTTGTAACACCCTGAGATTTTATGAAAAATATTCCTTTTAATTTCATTAATGTCTTGTGTTGTACGCTACACCAAAAGGAGATTTCACAACACACATCCCTAACTTAGCTTGCATTACATGCAATCGCGACCTTCCACGTTAGCGTGTGTTGTACGCAATACCGAGTTTCTCTAAACAACGATATGTTATATAAACTAGCCGTTATGAATAGTAATACCAAATTTTTGAAATTTTATAAATTTTATCTTTCAAAATGGACTTCATTTTCGGATTCAGAATATCGAAATTAGCCTAGGGTGAATTTTTGGTATTTTTCTGAAAACTTTCAATTTTTGATAAATAGTGAAAACACTGGGTTACTATTCAAAAACCGAATTTTTATTTAAATAATTATTTATTTTATTTAAATTTATTTTAGGTAAAAATTGATACATAATACCTATATAAGTTCAATTTAAGTCATTGGAGTCATTTTATAATAATTTTAAATATATAAAAATTTTATTGAACTTTTCACCGTCTTTTACCCACCTCCTAGAAGAATTTGCAAATTTACATAAAACTTAATTTTACCGCTTCTGTGAGTGGAATTTTTAAAATCAGAGAGACATGGTTAATATCAAGGACTAAAATGTGGTTCAATGAGTTGAAAATAATTTTTGGTGAATAGTAACTTTTTACCTTTTTTACCACGGTTAAAAGTAAATAGGGTAATTAAGGGTAAAATTGATATTATTATTACCCTAACACATGTAATAACTCTATTGGATAAGTGTAATTCGACCAAAAACAACCTTAGGAATAAAATATGACCATTTAGTCTCACTTGGATTAGATTAGGACATTTATTATTAATTTATTTAAAGAAGGGTTAAAATAGTTAAAATCAAAGTTTAATAACTAAATAATTTTTAATATTGGGTTATACATAAGATAAATTCGACTATTAATATTCATTAGAAAGATAAAAATATTTCCTACATAATGGTATTTTATTTATAATTTTTAGACATTAAATAATTTATATTATTTATGACACAAAGATGATGGAGTAATTATCTTATTAATGAAATATTGACATAATTGATGTTATAAATACCCAAATAAATGTAATTTGAGACTTTTTATGAATTAAAATAATTTTATAGGTTAATATTACATGTTAGTATTGATTTAATTAACTTTTTTCGAACTAATCATTCTGTTATGATTTTCACAAAAATCAATTACCAAATAGTGTCAAAATTGACATAAAATAGTTTTTAAAAAAAATATTATATTGTTAATTGTTATTTTATTCCTAAAAAAATCTAAGGTTCAGCCAAATGACTTATATAAGGTTATATATATTAATAATAAACAACTTGGGATTATTTTGGCTTTTTATAGTAATATTATTAACCATATATTGTAAGAAAACAAAAAGACACGGTAAAAGTAAAATTATTTAACTTAAAGTTAAATCTAAATGATAAGGTTAAAATAGAAACCTAAACTTGCCTAAATTATATTGGATGAAATTATTTCGACCCATACCCACCTTAGATTCGAAATAACTCAATTTGGAGCTATTAAAAACAAAATATGACTTTATAATAAAATAATATTTTTAGTTTTTCCAAAGGTGCCCCTCTCCTCTCTTATAAAAGGGCACCTCCTCCCTCTCTTCCTCACACCACTTTGAGCCTTCAAGCTCGGACAACCCCTGCCAAATTCTCCTATCAACTTCCATAGAAACATCCTAGAGGTCCTGGTCTTCTTCAAAGACGAATTTTAGTGCCCTAAGTGGAGGTATCAAAGAGGCGCTTCAAAGAAGAGGTAATGTCCGTTACTGATTCTTTCAACTTTATTTCTTCTTCCACTTCTTCTTCTTTATTTGTTTCATTATGAAGTAATAAAATTAGTACCAATCATATAATGAAATGTTATTATGAGTATGAAACAACCATATTTCACCATCTATTTATCCTACGGAAAATGAAATCACCGCACGTGCGTACGTACGGAATACCGTCTCCACGCCGTGGTGTAATCTATTTTCCACCACCACCTTACATGGATGGGTATAATGGTGAAAGTAATGAATATATATTATTATTGTAAAGTGATATTTATTCTGTAATATTATACATACACTTTAATACAATTCCACGATCATGGTAATGATATCATCGCTCGTGCGTACGTACGGACTACCGTCTCCACGAACGCGATGAGATTCATTTTCCATGATTAACCATTAAAGAATTATTATAAAGTATATATATTGAATAATAATGAAATATATGACATAATAATGCTACAGGATTTATGTATATATATATGTATTTAATTTCATTCAATTCAATAAGGAAACGAAAACAGCGTTCATGCGTACGTACGACCTACCGTCTCCATGAACGGTGTATTTCCTTTCTTGTTATAGATCTATAATATATATGTATATGATGAATTTATATTATATATAAATAATTTTTTACACTATAGAATTATGTAAATCAGGATATAAGTAATAATATCAAGAATGACAAGTCAAAACACATACGATAAATGAAATGATTTTACCCAAAACACTGCTTTAACATGGAATTTACAAAAGAATGAGTAATATAAAGTCATAAGTGAAACATATATGATATCATAACAATGAATATTGTTATGTAATAAGTCAATGACATTCTTTAAATCATTATACAAGAGGTTAATATCCATACAAAGCATATCATACCTAAGGTAAGGGATAACCTTTCCAATCTCATTCTTATCCGAGATTGTTTATTCGTAAATATTTATTGGGGCTATTGTTATCATCAAAGTCCATGTTTTCTAAAAGTTTTTTATGTATGTTTGAAGTCCTTTTTACCCATTTTTGACTTTTACTACATGGTGTGTAAGTAATCTTTCTTTTACGAGGTACTTTTTGACTTTTCCGGCAAAATTACGAGAAGAATGTTTTTTTAACTTATACGTCATGAAAGGATTTTTACGGTTTTATAAAGCATTATTTTCATGAAGCTTCCTCCAAAATATTTCATGACTATTTTCAACAAAATCTTTTTCTTTTAAAAATTCATGACATTTTTTGAAAAGAAAATTATTTTAAAGAAGAAAGGATATTTTCCTCAAGAATTCATTTCAACTATTTTATCGAAACCATTTTTCATCTAAGATGACATTATTTCATATTTTTATGTTTCAAGTATAATTTCTCTATGATTTAAATGGTTCCAATTTACTTATTATGAAATGATATCCATTTTTTTATATGGATTATGTTATGATGGAAAGATGTTTAAAAATCCCATTCTATTACATGGGTTTTGCTATAATGTATGATTTATGATTTTGTGGCACACGAAGGAATGATTTAATTATGATATGGGTGGGACCTATATATCCATCCAATCCATTGGGTAAAGATTTATATCTCATGGGATAGACATGGCTGGAACGATAAGTTAATCCGGTTCAGTAATACAGGACTGGAACGAGGAGTGAACTCGATTCAGAAAGGGACTTTGTCCACTAAGATGGTCTTGGAAGAAATGCCTTGGCTACTATGGAAATCATATCACGTGCTTAATGTTTTTACACAATTACAAGTTTTATTTACATGCTATTTTATCATGATTGATGTTCTATTTTGATCTATGCCTTACGTATTGCCATGTTTTATGACATTGCTCAAGATTTCGATGTTTAAACATTATGTTCATGTTTTATTTTCTCCATGCTTACCCTTACTGAGCATTTGAGCTCACCCTTTTTATGTTTTCTTTTCTCCAGGATATAAAGAAAGGTTTTAGGTAAGAAAAAAATGGGAAAATCTTTATGGGAGATGTTGAAGATCTTTCACCATGATTAGAAGATTACGTTCCAAGTTTCCAAAGACACTAAACTATTACGGTCCTTGTGTGTCTGTTTTTGTTATGTATTAAGTATTCTGCAAAATCAATGTAATATCTATGTACGTCAAGATTTGGGTCTCTACAATTGGTATCAGAGGAAAGGTTTAGTCAACCTTTGAAAACTAGGATGCGAAAACCTTAGTGAGATCCCTAGAGATATTTATAAGGCATGTCTAGGGATGTCCCTAAGGATAAGTATACGTATAGGATATAGTCCTAGAACTACGGTAACGATCTTATAATTTAACCTAATATGTTAGATATTGAGGGTACTCCCTCTTTATTATGTTGTTTTCCCTAGCATGGTATTTGCCTCTCACACTATTCTTTTTGGGTTTTAGACGATGGCTGGAACCCGAAGGAACCGTGTTGATCAATGTAATGGAAAATGCAATGATTCTCCTCCTGACCAAACCAATGTCATGGGAGATGGAGTGCACAATCTTATTTCTATACTTACACAAGCTATGAATCATTCTGGATTTCAAAATGAGCAGAAAAAGGAGCAACATTCTGTTTAATCCTTCATGAGGTAGCGTCCACCTTCATTCAGCGAGTCTTCTGATCCTTTAGTGGCTGAACAATGGATTAGTACTACTGGAAAGATATTTTCAGTTCTACAATGTTCTGAGCATGATAAATTCATCTTACCAGTATATCGTTTGGAAGGTGATGCTGATCAATGGTGGAATCTTATCAAGAATACGAGGAAAAGAGAAGAGATGAAATTGAGTCCATGGAATGTGATGAGTTCAAGAACTTGTTTTTCAGTAAGTACTTCCCTCGTATTCTTCGAACAAAGATGGAAAAGGAGTTTCTTGAGCTTAAGCAGAAGGATGATGAATCTGTTGGTATATACGAAGCAAATTTTACAAGGCTTGCAAGGTATGCATCTGGCTTTATCATCCAACCTGAAAGTAAAGTTGATCGATTTTTCAGTGGCTTAAAACCAAGTCTTCGAAGGGCATTGTCTATAAGAGACTTTAGTAGCTATGAAAAAATTGTGCGTTGTGCTATCAAGGTAGAACTGGAAGTTGGTGTAACATATCCATCTCATGGTTTTGACAAGAAACGAAAGATGGAGTTCAAGGAGAAATCTCAGAACAATGGTGAAAAGAAGATGAATGTTTCTTTATGCTCAAAGTGTGGAAAGAAGCATGGTGGATATTGCCTAAAAGGTACTAGAAAATGTTTTAAGTGTGTAAAATAAGGACATCAAGCAGTTGATTATCGAAGTAATGGGAAAAAGGTTTCTAATGATCTGAATAGAGAAAAGACTGCAGAGAACACACCACCAACACTTCAATGCTTCAAGTGCAATGAAATGGGGAATTATACTAATCAATGCCCTAATCCACGGGTTAATGATGATCAATGTGAGCAACCTCTTAAGGAAAATGATAAAGGGAAATCTCATGTGATCACTATTTGTGATGTTGTATAATGATGTTGTGTGTTTATGTAATGGGATTTCAAAATAGTATCATGGAATCTCATTTATGGTATTGTGGAATTTTGGATTGGTTTTTAATAATTATATGGTACTGGTAACCATGAAAAGGTGATTGAAATATTTTTAGAAAGAATATGAAATGCGCATAATGAAGGGATAAGGAGAAAATAATATGATAGTAATCATGAGCTCATGACTGGTACAAGGACTAAGTGATATTATGGTTTGAGTATATAGAATTTTTGGGATTTTGGTATGTGTAAAGTGTTAAAATTTAACAACATTCATGTTTTCACTAAGGTTCAATGGGTATTCATTCTTCAAGAGAATACATGATTAAGGTATTCACATGTTTGTAATTTGACCAACAAGATATATCTTATGATATATGGGGGATAAATGATGGTACTATGAGCTTAGACCGAAGTATTTTAAATAAGACTAAAGATTATAATGGATTATGTTGGACATAAGTTAGTATTGTTTAAGGATAGAACTTTTTTCAATATTATTGATGGGATGTTATAGTAATGTAGTTTTAGAAAAAGGACAACCTGCAGGATGGGTGAAAAACCATCGCGTCGGACAAGGCTGTGGGAATCGAACCCACAATCGAAGTGCGACTGGCCTTTATCACCAACCACTGGCCTACAGGAAGTCCCTGGTTAGTAGAAACTAGTTTTATTTTATCAAGCTGTATGATATATGAAGTATAAGTTAATTTTTGGAATCGAATATGATTAACCACACCATAGATGGACTTATGTATATTTGATAACTTTTGCTAACTTATGTTTGAGACAGATGGAATGACCTATCATTATATCAAATGATCTGCTAAAACATCACGAAAGAAAAATTCAACTTCATTTCTTAAAGAGATGAAGTGGAAATTGTTCAAGGCATGAACAATGGTGAGATTATACCAAAATAAAGTAAGTATTTATTCTAATTCAAATTCTTCAACTTTAGGGAAGTGATCTTGAAAACCAAAAATGTTGTCCTAGTGCTCTTATATCCTATGAATCAGATGGTAACTTAGATTATCACAAATATATGGCTTTGTGATTGTTGGATTTTTCATAGCCATGTTCTCTACCACTCTCCATCAGAACTTGATGGTTAGATTTTTCTTCCATATCCATATTTTCACCTATGTTCTCCTATATGGAAACCCAGTGATGAGTTACTTTGGGTAACCGTTACATTTCATACTTTAGTTTTTAAATATTGGTTTCGATATTCCTTTTTACGATGTGGGTATCTATTAAAGAAACTTTCGAGTAGTAAACCATTTATAACCCCGATGAATTTTGAGGGCGAAATTCATTTTAAGGGGGGTAGAATGTAACACCCTGAGATTTTATGAAAAATATTCTTTTTTAATTTCATTAATGTATTGTGTTGTACGCTACACCAAAAGGAGATTGCACAACATGCATCCCTGACTTGGCTTACATTACATGCAATTGCGACCTTCCACGATAGCGTGTGTTGTACGCAATACCGAGTTTTGCTAAACAACGATATGTTATATAAACTAGCCGTTATGAATAGTAATACCCAATTTTTGAAATTTTATAAATTATATCTTTCAAAATAGACTTCATTTTCGGATTCAGAAAATTGAAATTAGCTTAGGGTGAATTTTTGGTATTTTTCTGAAAACTTTCAATTTTTGATGAATAGTGAAAACACTGGGTTACTATTCAAAAACTGACTTTTTATTTAAATAATTATTTATTTTATTTAAATTTATTTTAGGTCAAAATTGATACATAATACCTATATAAGTTCAATTTAAGTCATTGGAGTCATTTTATAATAATTTTAGATATATAAAAATTTTATTGAACTTTTCACCGTCTTTTATCCAGCTCCTAGGAGAATTTTCAAATTCACATAAAACTTAATTTTACCGCTTCTGTGAGTGGAATTTCGAAAATCTGAGAGAAACGGTTAATATCAAGGACTAAAATGTGGTTTAATGAGATGAAAATAATTTTTGGTGAATAATAACTTTTTACCTTTTTTTACCACGGTTAAAAGTAAATAGGGTAATTAAGGGTAAAATTGATATTATTATTACCCTAACACATGTTCTAATTCTATTGGATAAGTGTAATTCGACCAAAAACAATATTAGGAATAAAATATGACCATTTAGGCCCACTTGGATTAGATTAGGACATTTATTATCAATTTATTTAAAGAAGGGTTAAAATAGTTAAAATCAAAGTTTAATAACTAAATCATTTTAAATATAGGGTTATACATAAGATAAAATTGACAATTAATATTAATTATAAAGATAAAAATATTTCATAAATAATGGTATTTTATTTAAAAATTTTAGACATTAAATAATTTAATTTATTTATGACACAAAGATGATGCAGTAATTATCTTATTAATGAAATATTGACATAATTGATGTTATAAATACCCAAATAAATGTAATTTGAGACTTTTTATGAATTACAATAATTTTCTAGGTTAATATGACATGTTATTATTGATTTAATTAACTTTTTTCGAACTAATAATTATTTTATGATTTTCACAAAAATCAATTACCAAATAGTGTCAAAATTGACATAAAATAGTTTTTAAAACAAATATTATATTATTAATTGTTATTTTATTCCTAAAAATATAAGGTTCGGCAAAATGACATATATAAGGTTATATATATTAATAATAAACAACTTGGGGTTCTTTTGGCTTTTTATAGTAAGATTATTAACCATATACTGTAAGAAAACAAAAAGACACGGTAAAAGTAAAATTATTTAACTTAAAGTTAAATCTAAATGATAAGTTTAAAATAGAAACCTAAACCTGTATATATTATATTGGATGAGAGTATTTAGAACCATCCCCACCTTAGCTTAGAAATAACTCAATTTGGAGCTATTAAAAATCGAATATGACTTTATAATAAAATAATATGTTTAGTTTTTCCAAAGGTGCCCCTCTCCTCCCTTATAAAAGGGCACCTCCTCCCTCTCTTCGTCACACCACTTTGAGCCTTCAAGATCGGCCAACCCCTGAAAAATTATCCTATCCACTTCCCTAGAAATATCCTAGAGGTCCTGGTATTCTTCAAAGACGAATTTTAGTTCCCTAAGTGGAGGTCTCAAAGAGGCGCTTTAAAGAAGAGGTAATGTTCGTTACCGATTCTTTCAACTTTATTTCTTCTTCCACTTCTTATTATTTAGTTGTTTCATTATGAAGTAATAACATCAGTATCAATCATATACTGATATGTTATTATGAGTATGAAACAACCATATTTCACCATTTATCCATCCTATGGAAAACGAAATCACCGCGCGTGCGTACGTACGGAATACCGTCTCCACGCCGTGGTGTAATCTATTTTACACCACCACCTTACTTGGATGGGTATAATGGTGAAAGTAATGAATATATATGATTATTGTAAAGTGATATTGATTCTTTAATATTATACATACACTTTAATACAATTCCACGATCATGGGAATGATATCATCGCTCGCGAGTACGTACGGACTAACGTCTCCACGAACGCGATGAGATTCATTTTCCATGATTAACCATTCAAGAATGATTATAAAGTATATATAATGAATAATAATGAAATATATGACATAATAATTCTACTGTATTTATGTATATATATATGTATTTAATTTCATTCAATTCAATAAGGAAACGAAAACAACGTTCATGCGTACGTACAAACTACCGTCTCCATGAACAGTGTATTTCCTTTCTTGTTATAGATCTATAATATATATGTATATGATGAATATATATTATATATAAATCATGTTTTACACTCTAGAATTATGTAAATCAGGATATAAGTAATAATATCAAGAACAACAAGTCGAAACACATACGATAAATGAAATGATTTTACCTAAAACGCTGCTTTAACATGCAATTTACAAAAGAACGGGTAATATAAAGTCATAAGTGAAACATATATGATATCATAACAATGAATATGATTATTTAATAAGTCAATGACATTATTTAAATCATTATACTAGAGGTTCGGATCCATACGGATCATATCAGACCTAAGGTAAGAGATAACCTTTCCAATCTCGTTCTTATCCGAGATTGTTTATTCGTAAGTATTTATTGGGGATAATGTTATCATCCAATTCCATGTTTTCTAAAAGTTTTTTATGTATGTTTGAAGTCCTTTTTACCCATTTTTGACTTTTACTACATGGTGTGTAAGGAATCTTTCTTTTACGAGGTACTTTTTGAATTTTCCGGCAAAAGTACGAGAAGAATGTTTTTTAACTTATACGTCATGAAAGGATTTTTACGGTTTTATAAAGAATTATTTTCATGAAGCTTCCTCCAAAATATTTCATGACTATTTTCAAAAAAATCCTTTTCTTTTAAAAATGCATCACATTTTTTGAAAAGAAAATTATTTTAAAGAAGAAAGGATATTTTCCTCAAGAATTCATTTCAAGTGTTTTATCAAAAACCATTTTTCATCTAAGATGACATTATTTCATATTTGTATGTTTCAAGTATAATGTCTATATGATTTAAATGGTTCCACTTTTATTATTATGAAATGATATCCATTTTTTATAAGGATTATGTTATGATGGCAAGATGTTTAAAAATCCCATTCTATTACATGGGTTATGCTATAATGTATGATTTATGATTTTGTGGCACATGAAGGAATGATTTCATTATGAGATGGGTGGGACCTATATCTCCCTCCAATGCATTGGGTAAAGATTTATATCTCATGAGATAGACATGGCTGGAATGGTAAGTTAATCCGGTTCAGTAATACAGGACTGGAACGAGGAGTGAACTCAATTTAGAAAGGGACTTTGTCCACTAAGATGGTCTTGGCCGAAATGCCATGGATACTATGGAAATCATATCATGTGATTAATGTTTTTCCACAATTACAAGTTTTATTTACAAGCTATTTTATCATGATTGATGTTCTATTTTGATCTATTCCTTATGTATTGCCATGTTTTATGACATTGCTCAAGATTTCGATGTTTAAACATTATGTTCATGTTTTATTTTCTCCATGCTTACCCTTACTGAGCATTTGAGATCACCCTTTTTATGTTTTATTTTCCCCAAGATATAAATAAAGGTTTTAGGTAAGAAAAAAAGGGGAAGATCTTTTTGGGAGGTGTTGAAGATATTTCATCACAATTAGAAGATTACGTTCCAAGTTTCCAAAGAAACTAAACTATTACGGTCCTTGTGTATATGTTTTTGTTATGTATTAAGTATTCCGCAAAAGTAATGTAATATCTATGTACATCAAGATTTGGGTCTCTACAGGCCTGCTGTGTGGCAGAAGCAGGAGAGGAAGAAAGGGGGGGGGGGGGGGGGCTGGACGGTCCTGCTACGATAAGGAGGGGAGCGCATGGGAGGCTTGGCCGCTGGGGCTGTCGACAGGCCAGGATGCGGGTGAGCGGATGCATGAGGGGAGGAGGCAGTCTACTGTAGGAGGCACCGGATCTGGGCGCTGCAGCAGGTCGAAGGCGCAGATGGAGCTGACGGTAAGGTGCAGCGGTGCTACGGGAAGAAGAAGAGTAAAAAAAAAGAAAAGGTGGGGGGGGGCAGCCGCATGGAAACAAGAAGAAAGGAAGGGAAAGAGAAAGAATAAGAAGAAAAATAAGATAAGATAAAATAAATAAAAAAAGTAAAGCAACTAAATAATAATATATAAAGGATAATAATAATAATAATGATAATAATAATAATAATAATAATACAACAACAACAACAACAACAATAATAATAATAATAATAAAAATATTATAAATTATTGTTATTATTATTATTAAACATTTTATAAAATTATTTTCAATTTAATTTATTCATTTAATTTTATCATTTATCTAAACAGGTGGGCAACCGCGCACTCACCAGGTCCGAACGCATGATCGCACCGAATGCGCGGTGACCGCGCACCCACCCAGACCAAATGCGTAGTGACTGCTAGCAGTGTGGTGACTGCGCACTGGTCCGAGACCCACCGAAAACATTAAATCTTCAAAAAAAAAAATTCAAACCCTGACCCAAACCCGACTCTACCCAGAGTCGCGGGACCAAGAAAAGAATAAAAACATGGGTGTCCGCGGTCGGGGTGTGACATTCCATTTGATATATAATAACACGATTCTCTTTATATTGATGTTATTCAATGATTCATTTGAGGGTTATTAAGTTCTGGTCATATGATTCGACCGATTAAATCGTGGTAAGAGAATTTTTCTCAACTACTATTTTGTTGTGACTAACTTTGTATTGTGCACCTAGTAATACTTATGTGGTGTACCTACTGCCTATTTGAGATCAATTTTCATTTGAAATTATATTTATATTAAATATCCATAATATCATATCATGGATATGTTGTTGTCTAAACTGTATACCATTTTACATATGGTGTTTATTTGGAAAGTTATTTTAATTATGGAAATATTTATGAGTCTGTATACACTACTCTATACGGATATTGAAAAAGCATATTTCTCTTGTATTGAATCAGTGTATAAAGAATTATTTGGACATTTAGTGGTGGGTGGGCCCTGCTACAGCCCCTCGATGCATCGGTAGGTCTCATGAGACAAATCAGTTTGGCGACAAACCCTTCAAGTTTGTTTCCAAAAATCAGACGGGTTTTTACCCATAGAACTAAACCGTTTTAATGGTATTATGGTTTCATATTCTAGATACATGACATCCAATTAATAATCATTCTCTTTATTAATTATCAGTTTTTACTATCAATGAGGTTTTCACTATGACAAAATCTATGGATGCGGTTTAATTCTCAGTTTATTAATGGCATAAGTTTTTCATTTATTCACCATTCCATATTGATTATGTCAGATTGATTATGATTCACTTATTATTGTATTCATGATTCCACTATTTGTAACCCTTACTGAGTGTTTGAGCTCACCCATTTCATTTTTTACTTTCAATAGGTGACAAAGAGGAGATCATTTATTGAGTTCTTGTGGATGCATTTTTTTAGTTTTCGTTATGTATTGTATTTTGTAAACTTTTCAAATGTAATTTGAGTAACATCTATGTATCTAGTTTCTTCAAGACTACTAAACTGATCTTTCCTTCTAGATTTTCATTCCTTCTAACAATTCCAATATAACAAGTAGTGCACCGACTCCAATATAGAGGGGTCGGGGCGTTACATTTGGTATCAGAGGAAGTTTAGTAGAAAACTTGGAAACTAGATTTAGAAAACATAGATTAGGGAAGAGTCCCTGAGATAAGTCTTTGAGGATAAACATGAACGAACGTCCAAATATTTTGGTACGGAATAGATTATGTGGATATTTCAAGCAATACATCCCTGTCTGGATACGAGCTGGTAGAGGTGGCTCTGGCACATATGTATCTAGGGGTAAAACCTGAAAATACCTCTTTGATCTAGACTCGAATGAGAACTAGTACACGACAACGGGCCTTACTGCACTCTTGGTTATGAAACTCCTAGGGGATATGCTTAGGACAATTCATATTTTCTTTACAAGCCTTTATGAAGGATTGAAATGAAAATTATTCCTCAAAGAAATGATATTTCTGATTATGGGATTATCCATGCGTAGGATCTTAAACTATGCTAAGTATTTTTTTTAAGATTATACATTATGATTCATACCCTAATATAGTGTGTCCCATTATTTAGAAATGGAATCTAATGGAAGAAGGGGAATCAATACTCGTGGGCAATGTAGGGATATCCCCACTGAGAAAGTCAACACAATTAATGTTGGAGCAGATTAGATCATGAACATATTGGGAAAACTTACTCATTTTGTGACGAATAACCATTCCACACCTATGTTGGACCATTTCATGCCGCATAAGCCACCATATTTTAGCGGGACTACTAATCTAGTGGTTTCTGAGCAATAAATCAAGTCCCTTGAAAAGATATTCATGACATTAAGATGCAATGAAAATGAAAGGGTAGTACTGGAAATATATTGTCTCAAGTGTGACACTGATCAATGGTGGTCCTTGATTTAGAATACCATGAAAGAATAAGAAATATAAGATATGGAATGGTGGACTTTTAAGGAAATATTCTTCGAAAAATATTTCTCTCATGAGAAACAAACTGAAATGAAGAGGAAATTCCTTGGATTAAAGAAAAGGGAATAAGATAGTGTTGCAGAGTATGAGGCTACCTTCACAAGGCTAGCCATGTATTCCTTAGATTACGTACGTGACTTGGAAGACAAGATTGATCATTTATTTTAAGGTCTTAAGCCAAGTCTTCTAAGGGCATTGGCTTCTAAAACATTTTCATCATATGATGAAATTGTATCAAGTGCAATCAAAATAGAGAAGGAATTTTCTAGATCAAAATTTTTCAAAGGAAACCAAGATAAGAAGTAGTACTCTGATAACCAAAGAAAAGGAGAAGCACCAAAGAAGAACAAGGGAACAAAGATATTCCCATTATGTGTGAACTGTGGAAAGAATCATCTTGGGAAATTCTTGAAAGGCATGGGAGTCTGCTATAACTACGGAGAAAAGGTCCATCGATCTGATAAATTCAAGGGGAAGAAACAATTAAATGATATTCGATGCTAAAATTGTAGAGATATGGGACACTATGTAAATGAGTTTCCTAAGCACCAAAGAAACTTGACTAAGAAAAGGCCAAGAGAGGAAGGGAGAGCTTATGCGATTACAACAGTGGAGGTTAAAGTTCCTAATGATGTGGTAGCAGGTACATTAATTGTTTCCTCAAACTTATCCAACACTTTATTTGATTCTGGATCATCATATTCATTTATATCTTCCCAGTTTTCCAAGAAAATTAGATATGTCCAGTTTGATTTAATAAAGGAGTTCTTAGTCAAAACTCCCAGGGGATGTATCATTACAAAAAAGGCATGTCGACTAGTCCCCCTCCAAACACCAAAATGTGCTTTAGTTGATAACTGTGTCATCATACCAATGAATAACTTTGATATAATTCTCGATATGAATTGGTTGTCAAATTATAATGTGATGATTTATTGTAAGAAGAAGGAAGTTACAATTTTTGAAAATGGTGTAGAATCCCTTGTCTTTAGAGAAGAAACATCGTCACCTAATTCTTATCTAGAACCACCCCCAGTATCTCTACTGAATGCAATACTTGGAGAGGAAGATAAACCAATATCTATGGACGAGGAATGAAATATTAAAATTGAAGATGCACACATAGTGCAAGAGTAAATTGAAGTATTTCTAGAGGATTTACCTGGACATCCTCCAGAGAAAGAAGTTGAGTTCTCTATTGACTTAATTCTGGGTGCAAGACCTATATCAAAGACCCCCTATAGAATGGCCACTGTGGAGTTAGTGGAACTAAAGAAAAAACTAGAGAAGTTGAGTGAAAAAGGGTTAATTCAACCTAGTGTTTCTCCATGGGGAGCCCCAATCCTGTTTGTCAAAAAGAAAGATGGATCCACGAGGCTATGCATTGATTACCGGGAAATCAATCCTATTAAAATAAAGAATAAGTATCCTCTGCCCTAGATTGATGATTTATTTGATCAAATTCATGGAGATCAATACTTTTCTAATATTGACCTTCGATCTAGATATCATCAGCTGTGTGTGAGGAATGGAGATATTCCTAAGACAGCGTTTCGAACTGTGTATGGGCATTACAAGTTTACAGTGATGCCTTTTGGACTGACAAATGAACCCTCTGTTTTCATTGATTTAATGAATAGAGTTTTCAAGGAATATCTTGATAAATTTGTTGTGGTATTCATCGATGATATCCTTGTATACTAAAAAATATATGAAGACCATGAGAATCACTTATGAATTATTTTGAGAACTCTTATAAGTAATAAATTATATGGGAAGTTTAGAAAATGCAAATTCTAGCTTCAATCAGTTTCTTTTCTAGGCCATATTTTCTCTAAGGATGGAATCCTAGTTGATCCTACAAAGAAAAAGGCAATCCAAGAATAGAAATTCCAACAAACATAACTGAGATACGCAGTTTTATTGTCTTAGTAGGTTACTATCGGCCTTTTGTTCAGAATTTTTCTCGACTGGATAACCCGCTAACCAAGCTCACACGTAAAGGAGTTAAGTTTGTGTGGACAAAATAATGTACAGAATGCTTCAAAGAATTGAAAAGAAGATTGGTAAATGCTCTAATTTTGACTCTTCCATCTAGAAGTGATAGGTTTGTAATATACAGTGATGCATCAAAGAATGGACTGGGTTGCATCCTTATGCAAAATGATAAAGTTATTTCTTATGCATCAAGACAGTTGAAGACTCATGAGAAAAATCATCCAACTCATGATCTTGAGTTAGCAGCCCAAATCTTTACTCTGAAAATATGGATACACTATCTTTATGGAGAAATATGTGATATATACACAGATCAAAAGAGTTGGAAATACATTTTCACACAAAAAGAACTCAACATGAGGCAAAGAAGATGTCTCGAGTTACTCAAAGATTATGATTGTTCAATACACTACTGCCCGGGAAAGGCAAATAAGGTGTCAGATGCATTAAGAAGGAAAGATCATGGACTTATGACTTAAATGAGGATTGAGATAGATCCTATATTTTCGGATCTACTAAATATGGATATGGTAATTGTTAAGGAAGGGGAAACATCATTTCTCTTTCAAAATATTTCCAAAACATATTTATTAGAGAAGATAAAAAGCTCTCAATCTGATGATGAGAATCTAGAAAAGAAAATTATTGCTGTTAAGGATGAGAGATTGGAAAACTTTGTGTATGAGGAAGGAGTTTTGAAGTTTGGGAAGAGGATATGCATCCCATCCGTACCTGAGATAAAAAGGGAACTATTAGACGATGCTTATAGCTCAAATTTATCTATACACCTGGGTAACACCAAGATGTATAGAGATCTGAAGGAATATTTTTGGTGGTATTTTTACATAAAAATCTGAGGACGAAATTTACGAAGGAGGGAATAATGTAGCACCCCAAACATTTTATGGTATGTTTCTCTTAAATACAGTGTATTCATTAGATAGCCTATATTTCATGAATCATTGAGCCTCAATGGAAAAAAACATGGTTACTTATAGTAGATAACCATAACCTAGCCATAAAACTTATATTTGTCAGCTCTGTAATTTGAATTTTAAAAATCTTACATACACGGTTGTGATCAAGATGATAATTAGAGTCTGATAGAATTAACTTAATTTTTAGTGAATAGTAACCTACCCTTTTGAATAGTAACCTACCATTATGAATAGTAAATTACCCTTATGAATAGTAAATTACCCTTATGAATAGTAATATGACTCTTATGAATGGTATCCATGCCCTTGAATGTATAAATGGATTTAGGAACCTTAAAAATGAAGATGAATATTTTAAGTGTTTATATTTTTCGATTAAATAATTATTTTAATTAAATATTTAATTAATAATATTTAGAAATTTATTTTTGAAAAATTGACTTCTTTTTTGGATTCTACACGTCGAAAAGTGGTTAGGGTGATTTTTTGGGATTTTTCTGAAATACTTAAATTTTTTATGAATAGTAAAATGCGATAATTTACGATAAATGCTAAATAAGGAATTTATTGAGTCATTGACGAGGATATGCTAATGTAAGCCCAATTAGTTCAAAGTCACATGCATATATTACTGTTCTTGGTCATTCAATACTCACTATTGGTTGTATTGAGAGGAAATAATAAATTAACGATTACAATATTAAGAAAACTCCTCTCCCCTCCACTATATAAACCACCCCTCACCCCCTCTTCCTCCCACACCACTCAAGATTTAAGCCTTACCTAAATTCTGCAAAATACTCTCCGCAAGCCCTCTCCCCACGTCCAAGACCTTCTGGTCTCACCAAAAGGCAAAAAAAATTCCTTAAGGAGATTCTCAAGGAGGAGTACATAAGAGGTGAACCTTCCTTCTATTTTCTTTCAATTTATTTTACAAAGTTCCATTCTTTTGTTCTCCCATATCACCTCCCCTCATCCAAATGCCATGATAATTATATTACCTTACATGTACTGGATTTTCATTGTGCTAATGTAATATTTCATCATAATATCTCTTTTCCCCTCCTTTTATACAATAAATGCAAACACTGTTCGAGATGTGTAAATTTATCACACTCAAGGAAGACGAGTTTTCAATTTGCATTAGTATATTCAATACTGGTCATGAAAAATTTTCAATGGTTGAACCAGGTAATAATATATTTATTTTATCTTGATTAATGATCTGGAATCTTTACACATTCACAATATGGAATAATAATACAAAACAATTTTATTGTGCACAAAACGGCTAATCCAAATCCAAGCATTTATTTTTAACTCATCGAATGAGTCATCCTCATGGTATATAACCAGAATCATTATAAGATCATTTATATCTATTTAATATCACTAATAATTTATATTAACAATTATGGATGTTTAACCATATTTCAAACAAATATCCATTTATGAATACAAGTAAATGGATCATGAAAACCAAAGAAGAAAATGCTACCAAAACAATAAAATTGAATCTCTTAAACCATCAAAAAGTCTATTAATGAACCTAATAAGGTCATAACATATCAATTATATGTTGATGAAGTTCTGTAATTATTAATTAATGAAGCTAAATTTGATTATTCAGGTCGTTAAGAACAATCAAGAACACCTTTGAGCATAAGGTAAGGGATTGCTTAACTCAATTTTCCTTCTTTGAGTTAAACATCTATTTCATTTCTTACATTGTTCCAATAATATGTGTTAATGTCCTATGATTGTTTTATACTGTATATCCACTTATATTTTATGGATTTTTATTTGTCATACACAAATATTTCATTGATTTATCATCACTCTAATGACACAATTTTTGTAAGGGATTCTCTCTCTCACTTTTGTTCAAGAATCTCCCCTATGTTGTGCCCTTTTATTTTTAATTACTAATGATGGGGTATGTTTTTTCACCTCCCCCATACTAACCTTGTTACATATAAATAATTTAATACCCCTTTACCATTCATTAATCCCTCAAAATAACACTCTTTACCATGCCAAAATGTTTGTAAGAGGTTTCTCATCTCACTTTCATTTCTGTGAGATTTTTATTGTTCTCCACTTATATACTATATGTGGTATATGTGTACTGCCATTTGATATATAATAAAAAGATTCTTTTTATATTCATGTTATTCAATGATTAATTTTAGGGTTATTAAGTTCTGGTCATATGATTCGACCGATAACATTGTGGTAAGAGTCTTTGTCTCAACTACTATTTTGTTGTGACTAACTTTGTATTGTGCACCTAATAATCCTTATGTGGTGTACCTACTACCCATTTGAGATCAATTTTCATTTGAAATTATATTTATATTAAATATCCATTATCTCATATCATGGATATGTTTTTGTCTAAATCGTATACCATTTTACATACGATGTTTATTTGGAAAGTTATTTTAATTATGGAAATATTGATGAATCCGTATACTCTACTATATACGGATATTGAAAAGTAATATTTATCTTGTATTGAATCAATTTATAAATAATGATTTGGACATACAATGTCATGTGGGGACCTCTACAACCCCTCGATGCATCGGTAGGTCTCATGAGGCAAATCAGTTTGGCGACAAACCCTTCGAGTTTGTTTTCAAAAATCATAGGGGTTTTTACCCATAGAACTAAACCATTTTAATGGTATTATGGTTTCTTGTGATAGATACATGACATAAAATTAATAAGAATTCTCTTTATTCATTATCAGGTTTTACTATCCATTAGTTTTTCACTACGACAAAATCTATGGATGCGGTTTCATTCTCAGTTTATTAATGGCATAAGTTTTTCATTTATTCCCCATGCCATATTGATTATGTCATATTGATTATGATTCACTTATTATTGTATTAATGATTCTGCTATCTGTAACCCTTACTGATCGTTTGAGCTCACCCCTTTCATTTTTTAATTTCAACAGGTGACAAAGAGGAGATCATTTATTGAGTTCGTGTGGATGTAGTTTTTTTAGTTTTCGTTATGTATT
This sequence comes from Viscum album, assembly GCA_963277665.1. Classification (NCBI taxonomy): domain Eukaryota; kingdom Viridiplantae; phylum Streptophyta; class Magnoliopsida; order Santalales; family Viscaceae; genus Viscum; species Viscum album. The sequence goes on from OY728141.1 coordinate 782,429,627, forward strand.
GTATTTTGTAAACTTTTAAAATGTAATTTGAGTAACATATAGGTATCTAGTTTCTTCAAGACTACTAAACTGATCGTTCCTTCGGGATTTTCATTCCTTCTAACCATGCCAATATAACAAGTAGTGCACCGACTCCAGTCTAGAGGGGTCGGGGCGTTACAAAAACCCTTTGCAACTCCTCTAATTTACACTTCATTTTTACAAACAACGAGCCACCCTATGAACTACAAGCCTCCCATGGACTCCAAGCCTCATGTGAACTATTTTTCATTCATGTTCCACATAGAATCCTTCATGGTATTCATAGCTATGCTATGCATAAATCATGCCTTTGTTGATTTTCCTTTTCCATTCCACAAACGTCCTTTGCTATCTGTGAACTATGGTTCATGTTTCATATAATCCTTTTGTAGAAAAACATTATTTTTTTAGAAACCAAACTCTCAATTTTTAGGATGAAAAATTTAGAAAATACTGGGAAACTTCACCACTTTAAAAACCTTCTTCGACAATCACCAACCATACTCATTCACGATCATCTCGCTTTTCCAACAAACACAAACACACCCAAAAACATTGAGAGGATGACTAGATGGATTTTTTCCAACACCTTTGCTATTTCATAAATTAACAATTTTAAATCAAATTAGATAAATAAATAATCTAAAATAATATATTATTGACTACAATGCACCTAAAACGATTTCTCATAATTATGAATGGATAAAACATTCCGTTTTCCTTCATTATAATTTGTGCATACATAACTGGTGTGTGGGAATTTACTTTCATCATAGAATCCCTGATATGAAGCTTGGTAAGAAGTGTTCATAAGCCAATATGAGATTTTTTCAATATCCATTAAGACATATTTCTTATGGAAATCCTCTAAAAAATTAACTCTATAATGGATAATGGAAAGTAAATCAATATTTCATTATATAATTTTTTGGGAAAATAGAGACAATATATCATAACATTACCATAATATATTCCAAAATGCTATCCTTTGTTACTATTTAGACATGGTTCATGAATCTATATCAATTGAGATATTCATTCTCATTGTGACCCTAACACAACTAATGAACATTGAATTTTTCATGTTAATAAGTTGTCTGCAATGATTCTAAACAACCTCAAATTTTATACCCTTTCTTCTTACCTTGATAATTTTACTCAATACATTGATTCTACATAGTTCTTGTTTTTTTCATTAATATGTTGATTCTATATTTTTGACATCAACTATTTGTTCTTCCTTGAGATTGTTAACATGATTATGCGAAGAAGTCATTATTTTCATGAGTAGTCAAACATGTATTTTATATTAAATTAATATAGTAGATAACACATAATATTATGAGGAAAAGAATAATGTATTAAAAAATAATTTAACCTTCTCATTGATCTGCCTTTATTTTATTTAAATGTTGAAGGGATTTGGAACCTCTATAGGGAATGCAAATCCCCTCTTGTTGGTCCCCTTTAATGAAAAATATATTGTCTACATTAGGACATCAGTTAAATGATTATGATCCCCAAATGAAAGGGTCATCCTTGATTGAATTTTCAGCTAACCCTACAGTTTTTTTAGTTTCTCACAGGATAATTGAATAATTCTTGTTAGTTGGATCTTAGACATAAAATAATCGCACTTCTTGGGATTCCATTATGAATGAATCATCCTTATACCCTTACACGCTGAAATTCACCTTCATGAATCTCATTTCATCAACTTTCACTGCACTCTTGTTGTCAACCAATTTGAAATAGAAAATTGGAACCTGAAATTTTGAATAATATAACTCATATATTTGTTGAAATAATCACATAAATTAGATTTACATCCTTAGAACCAAATATATGCATTAATTTCACCATAAGCGTAACTCCATTATTTTTCATTATACTACACTCATTATGTTCTTTTATATATAACATATAAACATTACTTAAAAAACCTGTTTAATATATAACAATTTCATTGGTCCCATGGCTAGCCATCGATTTCATTCAATAACTGAATTTGTATTTTTAGATATCCCTTTATAAATATGATCTTAGATCCATCCTATAAAATATTTATTATGTGTATTTGATATCCATCCTTTCTCCCTTGATGTATTCAAATGTATAAGAATTACTTTGTGGGGTTCAATATATGGATCAACATCTTCACTATTATATAAAATTTAAAGGTGTGTTTTATCCCACTTTGTGATGGTGATTATATAGAAATATCTTATAAAAATACCTTATCCCATAAGGTGTCTGCTATGAAGAGACTTTGGGAGACCGATGCTATCAACATCTGATAGGTAATCGATATAGAATTCAGTAATTTCTACAATAATATATCATTATGAAATACATTCTTTAGTATGACTTTGATTCTTAACAGGACCTTTAAAAATCATCATATACCATTCAATGTGGTACATCCGTCTATAATGAACATGAACACATAGTTGAACCTCTCTAACCAAGTGAACTATTAAGTAGACCATTATATCAAAGAATGATTATGGGAATAACATATCTAATTTACATAATATGACTAAAGAATCCTTTTTCATTATTATAAACTTTTTTGGGTCTATAATTTTACTACATATTTCTTTGAAAAAGAATTAGAGTCAAGTTAATGTATGTCATACATTTTTAGGAAAAATGCAATATAAAGCGATGGGCATAAAATATTGCATCAAAACATTACAATTATGTAATTTTAGTCCTTGTAACATCAAATTAGTCATTGACATGAAATTATTGATATTTTATGAATAACCCTCTCGAAATTTTACACCATTAAGGAAAATAAAAATGTTCAATTTTTCTTATTTGGATAGACTATAAGATTTTAGAGGAAGAAAATCTCTCATTTTACCCTTCACTAGTGCCAAATCATCTAATATCCCCATGTCAATCATGTCCAACCTAGCCTTGATTCCATATTTTTTTCTGAGAACATTTAGTAATGTTCCAATAACACTATCAAATACATTTTTTCTACATGCATGACATCAAGAAAATATCTATCATACAAATAATTTCAGTGCGATAATTCAAAGAAAATTGATCTCTTTTCCAACCCAATTTCATGAGGGTTTTCAAAAATGGTTTACAAAAAATATTTTCAATATCTTTTACTTTATCAAATTGTTGATCACCCATTATTGGATATCGTGTTGTACCTTGTTTGGTATTCCCATATAATGTTGTTATTTAGGATCAATTTTTATATCCTTGAGGTAAAAATTTATGATGTACTTAAAACACATTCTTTAAGGAATGTTTCAATTGAACTGAGTGTGTGCATTCTTCACAAATGGGACACCCCAACATTCCTTTAATGATATAGCATGAAAAATATCCATAAGTAAGAAATTTATTTCTCATTCTGTACAACATGGCCCTCAATGTGAATTATTCACTTCTAGGAGCATCATACATTATAACACTAGTATTTACATCAATTTCAAATCTTTATCCAATGGATCCAAATACCCATCAATACCATTACCGGGTTTTTTTGGTCTAAATATAATAAGTGACAAATGAATTAATTTTCAATTCATGCATAACCTTGGTGGCATGTTATAATTTTCCAACATACCTATGCATGTACTCTGAGTACTAAAATTTACACCAAAAAGATTTTTTCCATATATAGATAATGAAATATTGAAGTTTCTCAGATCATTTCTAAATTCAGGATACTCATATTCAATTTTATTCTATTAAAGAGAGTTTTCTAGATGATTTAAATTCACATATTTAATTATTATATATGTGTTCCATGATAGTTGTCTTACGATTTCCTAACATCCATATAGTAGTATAAATCATGGAATTATAGGAAAGTACCATACTTAATTCTAAGTACTTGATTCATCTTTCTTATATCAATTTGTTCCACACTTAGATAATTTTATTTGTGATTCATGGAACTTGTGAAACAATATGAAATCATTTGGATAAGAATGTATTTTTTAGAAATAATTCCCATTTAATGTAGCATTTGTTTATCATTATATGTTCTAAAAGACATTTCATTTTCTTTTTGTAGAATATCATTCAAGATAACATGTTTTTCTGTAAAGTTGGTTTCACTCCATCCACAACCAACATTCAAATTATATAACTTCAATATAGATGATAATGTTGTGTATTTAGTATAACCAATATAAAATGGTCTATTAACAAAACTATTTAACTTCTTAAAAAAAACTTTGGAAAATCATGAAGTTCATCTCCAATTTCCATTGTCATTTCATCTATATAGTCTCCATTATCATTTGCAATTGTATTCATATTGAATGATCCATAAACCACAATTTCATCCCAATCAATGTTCACATTCATATTTTTCCCATGTTTAGTCCAACATTTATAACAACAATCTATTTCATGAGAAATCAAATGTTCTTCCAACTCTTATAGAGTATGTTTTCATGAATAAAAACAACATAAACATGGATAAAGGATTTGAGAAGGGTTGTATAAATTATCTATTTCAAACATGGTGAAATATTTAACACCATATCCATAATCTTTTGTCATATGATTAGTGTGCATCTATTTTTGATTCATATCCATCCTATTAGGTTCATAAAATATTCATTTTTGACAAAAAATAAATAATACACATAAAATATTCATAATTAATAGAGAAAATTATAAATAATTATAATAAGGGGAACCAAAAATTTGAATGTTATAGGTAATGATTCCTGAAAAGTTATAATTTTACACAAGGGTGAAATGAAAAGAAACAAATTGGGGTAAAAATGTGGTTGTTTTTCTAGGTTCTCAATTTGATGTTGTGTGGAACAAAAATGCTCTAATCATAGGATGACCACTATAACCATTCTAGGAGAGATTCCAACAAGTGGGTGGAGTTGATTTTTATTTAATTTATAACTTGGTACGTGGTTGTCCATATGGTGTTTCATTGATAGTCTGAGTGAAGATTTAAAGGAGTGAGAAAGTTTAGGTGACCATCACCTATCAGTAGCCAAATGTCATGTATAATTAATTAAAAGATCCAGAAAAAGCATCAAGCAATTGAAATCATACGGGATATTTGACCATTGAAAGGTATCAGTAAACCCATGATCCTTATTTTATTTAATTATAAAATTTTACCAATGATGTGTATCCACTTCAAACATCAATGTTTCCTATCTCATTTTTCCCATTTACCATGTTCTCATACACATTAAATCATAAAGCAAGGTCTTTAAAATCATTATTTCATGTATAATTATAAAATATCTTATTAAAAATGTTAATAAAATGAATTTCATACTCAACTGAATCACCTAAAACATATATTAATATAGTCATCACTAATAAAAATGTTAGAAAACAAAATTTAATTATTATTGGATGGATAAATTCCTCCTAGGAAATTATTGTTCTTTATTTCCATTTAATCATGATCATGATTTATAATTTTTGCGTATAAATATATTTACTTGGAATATACATGGTCATGTAATAATCAGATTTTGACACAGGGTCAGGGAGATTTCAATTTTATAAAAGGAATGGATGAAACTTTTATTGACAACTAAATTTAAGTTTAATTACAAGTTACTATCTTTTTATGAAGTTTATTCTAGACCATGTATTATAGGGACACCAACAAATATATTTTTAAATAATTTTTCCCAATTCTACATTATTAAATTTAGGTCACTCTTGAACTCATATCACTCATTCTTTAATATTTAATATTTTGAATTATGTTTTATAAAAAAATTCCATGATATGGCATATCACAAACCATTTCATATGGATAGGAGATAAAATATTTAAGAAGTACATTTTAATGGATAATAACCAATGAAAATGGTATTAGAAACTAAGAACAACACTATAAATGGATCATAACTGGGTGTTTAATATTGAACGCATGTGAAGCATAATTTCCTTTTATTGGAAAATATTCCAACAACTTGGCTTAAAAAAAAGCTATTCAATAAAAGTTTGAGATAGTGATGGTAGTGAGGTGGTTAAGAAGGGAGATGGGGAGGCTTATTTTGTCAGTTGGCTGAGGAAATAGAAAATGGGGAAAGGATGGTTGCTGGAGGGCTTCTTCGCAATGGTGGGTGGTCGGCCCTAGCCGAAGATAGCGATGACAGAGAGGTGGGTGAAACAAATCAAGATATAAAGGGCATAAAAATCTAATGTTGTTTGAACAAGGTATGGGTGAGAGAGGTGATCAAAGACACTGATAAATGAGATACGAGAAAAAATAATAAAATACCTTAGATTTGAGAGAGTTGATTCATCCAAGAGAAGGTTGAGGGGGAGCTATGACAGAGCTAAACTTTTGTGAGAGATTGAATGGTGTGAGGGAAATTGGTTCGGTTAGGGTTTTATTTAAAATACCAGGAAGAGTTTTATCAGTGTTTTTAAAATAGTACTGATAAAGAGGGGTTTTTTCAATACTAAAATAATAAGCACTTATAAACTACCTATTTATCAGCACTAAAAAAGCATTAATAAAGACCTATATAAATAATTTTAATAATATAATTAATGTAATTTTAAAATTTAAATGTATATAATTATAAATAAATAAATAATTATTAATATGTATAATTATAAATATATTAAAAGAATTGAAAATATGTAATTATAAATATATTTATTGAAATATATTTACTATTGCAATTATAAATAAATATACTAGTAAATGAATTTACAAATATTTGTACATAATTATAAATATATTTATATAATTATATATATTTATATAATTATATATATTTATTTAATTAGATATATTTATATAATTATATACAAATTTAATATATATATATATGTATATAAATATAAGTATAATAAGTATATTCATTATTTAGATATATCTATTATAATTTTACAACTATTTAAATATATAATTATTTATTCATAATTATATAAATATTTTTTAAAATAATTATATTTATTTATTTATACATATAAATATTTAATTCTACAATATAGTAAATATTAATTTATAGATATATTTATTTATAAATATTTATTTAAAAATATATGTTTAACATTATTGATGAATATATAATCCTAAATGCATGAATGTTAAAAATGAGTGAAATTGAATAATTAAAAATGTGTAGAATTTAAAAATATTAAAAAATGGATAAGTTTTATTAATTATACAAATTATTAAACAAAAATAAAATATGAACATATATTGAAATGAAGATATATACATATTGAAAATATTAAAAGATTGTAAATAAATATGTATAAATAAATATTAGAAAATGAAAAATTTGAAAAAAATAAAAAATAAAAAATATTAAAAATGAATAAATAAAACTAACTGAAATAATATTAAAAATAAATAAATTAAATTTTATGATTAAAAAAATAATATATTAAATAAATTATGTTACTAAATAAAATTATAAAATGAAAATAAAAATTTGAATAAATTACATAAATATTAATTGTGTGTGTGTTTCTATATAAGATTTCATTAATTACATAAATATTTGTGTGAGTGAAATTAATGTATATATATATATATATACAAGTTTTATATATATTAAATTAATCAATGTCATTACATAATATGCAATGTTTATTAATGAAATAAATAATAATAAGAGTAAATAAATTTAAAAAATAAACAACTGTTATTAATTATATAGATTATTTAAAAAATTAAAAATGAGTATTTATATATGTTAAAATACAAATGAATACCTATTAACTATATAAATTACAGACATATTAAAAACATTATATGTTAATGAAAAAACATGTATAAATAAATATTAGAAAATCGATAAAATTATAAAAACATTGAACAATGAAAATTTGAAAAAAATTTATAATAGGTTGGGGTTAAAACCCATTTATTAATAGGAAAAGATTGAAAAATATAGAAAAGGGTCAAACAATGAAATTCACTCATCAAAAAAGAAAAAACAATAATAGAAAAGAGAAACATTAAACATGCTAGAAAATGGTAAGAACAACATGAGCACTCCCAACCAAGTGAAAAAGAACCGTATGTGGTAGAACCATTCAAACAACATGAGAAAGAGTGCTCATGTTGTGATGAGAAACATGTCCAACTTGACCCCGAGGGTGTCTTCCTCTTATCCATGACTTATCCCGCTGCCATGGACCCCCTCCATCATCAAATGATTCATTATCAATGTCAACATTCATTAACTCCATTTTTGATGCAATAAAACATCTTCGACCATCCTCCTTGCTACTATCAGAGGAAATAAGATCAAAAGGATAATGTGTGTGCACATTACCCCTAGATTGATTATTTATTTCCTTAGTAGGCCTTAAAGCAGTAGGAATAAGATCCTAGACTATTGACACTTCCTGATAACCCTTATCTAACACCAGGACAAAGGGAAAATCCATCTTGGTAGAAGTGTCAACCATGGGATACACTTACTGAAGAGCCTAAGGAATCCCACCAATTTTAATAATGGTTATTGGAAGACTCACATCCACTGCTGCAAAAAAAAATACAACAGGATCATCCATGGGTAATACCACATGCTCATATTCTGAATTACTCACTCCCTTGCTGGAAGAAACTACACTAGGGCCAAAAGATAGTATAATATTGATTTTTTCCTTGTTTCAATATAATAGATCACCACTAGAACCTCTAGAAGTCACATCATCATGAACCATTGTAGAGGATCCAAAATATGGGTTTATTCCCACTACATTGATAAAGGATGACATAATACCAGTCTCAATTTGCTGAGAAATGGGATCCAATTTATCCTTGGTATTATTTATTGTAAGAGATAAGTCCATTTTCACATTTCCCTTTTTATTCTTTGAGGAGAACAATTTATACTCATTTCATAATTGGTGGTCATCCCCATTATATGATTCTAGCTCACAATAATACTAACTTTCAATATCATCACAATGTTTATCCCCAATATCTTCAGAATTTGGGGCATACTTATCAAACACAATGTCAACCCATGAACTAAATAAATTGACCAAAAGAAATATCCCAATACCTAACTACCACCATGAAACCTAGGAGGGAAGGGGATTGCCTTAGCTTGAGGAAGATCTCCATGTACAACCTGTAAGGTGGGGCCAACATTGGAAAGTTGATTTGGTTATACTTCCAAATGAAAAAGGAGTTCTCCTATAATCCCTCAACCTGTATTGAATCAAATTTCATCAACCCAGGAGGGGAGGGGATGTCCTTATCTTGAGGAATATCTCTAGGAATAGCCTGTAATACTAGACCAACACTAGCAGGTTGAGATAGTTCAGCTTCCAAGTGAGTATAGGAGTGAACTTACAATCCATCAATCTATTTTGACTCACATTGAATCAATACCGTACCATTATTCTTCCTTCGATAGTCTTTAGTCAGGTGAACTCTTAAATTGTAATTTATACAAATAAAACTCTTGAGATAAAACTCTTTAGAATGCATAGTTTCATCACAATCCACACAATAATGAGTAAAATTTTCACATTTAACACATAGATGAATGTCATTATTTGGAATAGAAAGAATAAAATTCTCAATAGGAGTGGCACAAAGACCCACCTAAATAATAAATCTTGAAAAGTGACCAAATATTACCTGTTCAATCTCTCTGTAAAGCCTAATTGGTTCTCATATTACTGAGGCAATTTCATGTAGGATTTTAGGGTTCCATAGGATCCAATTGAGCTCATGGATCCTAATCCAAACCTGCACAAATTCATTCTTAATATTTGAAAAATTAAATTCCAAGATATATTCAGGAAATACAAGATTACCAAGCTTGACGAACCATGATCTTGAGATCTAAGCATGCTTCCTTAATTCATCTAAAGGGAATAAACACTAGAATAACCCACCATCAATTAATATGCACTTCCAATATGATGAACCCCAAAATTTTGAAACACTATATACTAAATCTTAAAGCCTCTATGGTTTTTCACCCTTGGGAAGAGTGAGTCTTGAAATAAGAGATTTTTTACCCATGTCCATTCTCTCTGAGATCGCATATGAGTTTGCCTCAATAAGAGCTAAAGAACCCTTTCTCATAATCCTACCTATAGATGATTCCCTATAAGAGGTAAGAGAACACGTACATTCTTCAACAACTGAGGCATGACCATGATTAGAATACCCCTTTAGAGGGATGACTTGTTGACTAGATCCATCTCCATCATTCTAAAATAAATTTTCACTAGTGAGTCTCCATTTCCACTTAGCGCTTCACAAACGAACGCCTTCTTCCATCCCCCCAATGAAAAATTGAAAATTAATAAATTTAAATTATATTAAAAATATTAATGATTAATTATGTATAAAAAAATTAAAAATTAAAAAATCACAAAAAATTAAATGAATAAATATTTAAAATATATAAATTATAAAAAAATTAAGAATATTATTAACATTATTAATGAATAAATTATATTAAATAAATTCATGTTAGAAACGAGTGAAATTTAATTATATATATATATATATAATTAAATAATTAATATACTGTAATTAAAATTAATAAATTTATTAAATACTTAATTTAATAATTATTTAATTAATGTAATATTTTTTACTATATATATTAAATTTATTCCTTTTTAATAATTTTATTAATTATAAATAGTATATTAATCATTTAATTATAATTAATATACTATTTATGACTATATACATTAAATTTAATAAAGTAAATTATAAAAAATCTGGGGGTTGGCCCGGTCTGGCCCGTGAACCGACATGAATATATGTTTAAATAAAAATGATTATATATTAATTATGTAAATTAAAACTGTATTAAAATAATTAAATGTTAAAAAATTATTAAATTTTTATTAATGAAATGTTTATTAATAAAAATAAACAACTACAGTATATTTATATATAAGAATTGTAATAAATAATATATTAATTATTTAATTAGTATATTAAGTATCTAATAAATTTATTCATTTTTATTAATTGTAAATAGTTTATTAATTATTTAATTATATATATAATTAATATACTATGTAGTACTTGGACACATGATGGAGGAACGAGAGAAGTTGTTGTTGGCAATTTTCGACAGCAGCGCCACCCTTGAGCATCCAAGATGTTTGAATATGTATTCACATACTTTGTCATGACCCATCCCTCAGAGCCCATTCCATGACTACCCCAAGCCTACCTTCCATAGGTGAGGGGATGACGACTACCACAGGAATGGCGTATCCCTTAAATGGGAAGGCATTGCCTTTTTGTTCTGTATAGACACACAGTCCAAGAACACAACAAGAATCAACCACATAGACTAGAACACAATAAGATGCAACCACAAGGTAAACTGCTATATTAAAAGAGTGATGAAAGTAAAAAGGGGCTGGAATACAAGACCAACTGTAAAAGTACAAGTATGACTAGAAGTACAATACAACTGAAAGAAAAAGGAAAACAGCCACTGGGTCATCCTCCGAGGTTCCTATCTGTAGGGTAGGTACAGATCACCTCCTCAGCACTCCACATCTGTCAGTCTCCTCTGCCTCATGTCACACCGAATGGTCCACCTCTAAGCACCATCCAGTCCTATCTCCCTCAGCCTCGATCAACACTGTACATCGTCTGCAACAGAAAAAACAAGGTGTGGGCGAATCCCATGAAGGGGTGAGTATAACAATACTCAGTAGGGACCCCAAGACCCTCATAGGTCACCTAGAGTTCCACAAAGGAAAAACCACAAAGCAAGACATCAACTCTACTTAGGTATATGACCATACATATACCTAAGTTATCAAGATATACTCATCTCATACACGAGGGAAGGACACCACATAAGTAACACCATGAAGATAACACCATAAAGGTAACTCCACAAAGGTAGAAGTACCACACGGGTAACACCACAAAGATAGAAGTACCACATAGGTAACACCACGAAGACAATACCACAAAGGTAGAAGTACCATATAGGAAACACCATGAAGATATAAGTACCACATAGGTAACATCGCGAAGATATAAGTACCACACTGGTAACACCACGAAGATAGAAGTACCACACAGGTAACACCACGAAGATGATACCACAAAGGTAGAAGTACCACACAGGTAACACCACGAAGATAGAAGTACCACATATCTAACACCACAAAGATAGAAGTACCACATAGGTAACACCCTGAAGACGATACCACAAAGGTTGAAGTACCACACAGACAACACCACAAAACTAAAAGTACCACACAAGTAACACCATGAAGATAGAAGTACCACACAAGTAACACCACGAAGATAGAAGTACCAGACAAGTAACACCACAAATATTGAAGTACCATACAGGTAAAAGACTCATCTCACAATCAGGTAGAACTTAAGTACAGAAGTACAAATGATTAGTCGTAAACTAGATTGTCTTATTATGTTGAGAAGCACTGCTACTGACCCATACAATATTGATAGGTAATTAAACCCCACTGACCCACATAGGATCTGACCCACACAAGATCGATATGTGCTAACCCACACAGGATTGTTGAGAACTTACCCACAAAGGATCTGACCCATATAGGATCGATAGATGCTGACCCACATAGGATCGATGTTCTTTCTTCACGTTGTAGCCTGCCATAGGTTTCCTCACACCCTCGAGTTCTGTAGAATCTGCCCCTTGAGATATCGGTCATACCTTGACCACCACTAAGCTCCAAAAAGGAGTAACATAAAGGACTTCCATTTCATAAGGGTTCCAACGTGAACGATATCACGTCAATCGGACGCCTGGTCTATGAGTTATAAGCATTTTAGATCCGAGGGCCTTGTTGGAATCGGGTTTGATCCAACCCATCCATACTCCAACATTCTACAAAACTAAATTGGAGTATTCCAAAAGGACCGTCTCGATCCAAGGATCCAAACTCTGTAGACGCTTAATTAAACAAACATCTTATTCTCAAGATATTCCCCACTTTAAGTGTTTTTGGGTCTGGTGGGGCCTGGGTCCGGTCCGACCCGGCCTGAATCGGTCTGGGATGAGCTAAGGTGGACTCGTCCTACTTGGATGATGTTTGGTCTAACCAACAAAAGGGGTGGACCATCCATAATAGGGCGGCCCACAAGGGCGTATTGTCCAAAATATAGAGGCCCGCAAGGGGGTGGCAGCCCGCTGGGGCGACGATCCACTAGGCGGCGGCTCGCAGGGATAGTGGCCTGGTATGAGGGTGGTGTCCTGCTCTGAGGGTGGCCACCTGCTCCAAGGGCGGCGAACCGGTCCGAGTGCGGTGACTCGGTGTGAGGGAGGCGACCCGGTCTGAGGGCGGATGCCCGGTGTGAGGGCGACAACCCAATCCGAGGGCGGCGACCTGACTCGAGGGCGGTAGCCTGGTTTGGTTTGATGCGGGGGGTGTAACCCCCCGGTCACCCATATTCACAAATGGCCTGGAGGCCGTTCGGTTGGCGAGGTGGCAGTGCTGAGTGGACGCCGCTCGATTGCTGTAGAACCTGTCAGAGGCGAGTTTGGTCTCCGCCGCGGCTTCGTCTGTGACTTTCATCGGCGGCGTGATAGTGGCACCACCTTATTTCCCGCAGCCGACCGTTGTGCCGACCACATCCTCCATTCGTTGCAGCTGATGAGCCACAACCCTCCTTTTGCAGCGTACTTCGACATACTCACGGTCTTTCGAGGTGGCATAAGGAAAGAAAGATAGCAGAAGGTTCAGGCCAAGTTCGTTAGGCCCACACCCTCCACGTTAGCTCACAATATGGAGGATATTAAGGGAGTTCAATAAACAGTTGTATTGAACACAATATTAACCCCAAAAGATTCCCCGCAATAACCTCCCACAAAGATGAATGAATCGCGGGTCAACCCATTAGTCGTTTGACCCACGTTCTTCATGTTATTCAATAATGGAGAAGCGGAAAATCATTTGAATGCATAAATTAATTAAACAACCTACCTGGAAGAGATATCCACTAACGACGGTCGACAAAAACTCCTTCATCATTGTCATCGATTCATGACTCAGTGGCACTCATCACCATTCGTTGGAACCAGTCTCTCCCTCCAAGTGGTTGGTGTCGTGGTACTTTTCCAGGGCTTTGTTTCATGGTGAAGTCAAGACAACACCCCTCCCCGAGCTCCATATAAATAGGGGAGGAGAAAGAGTGTGTAACGCTCTAGGAATTAAAGAGGTTCATTTAATTAATGAACCTCCCAAATTCCCAATGGTACGGTTGCAAGAAAAGAGGATTCAATCCATTTATTGGAATGAAATGTCGCCAGTCCCGCCAGCGCCATTCGTCCGTTGGAGGAAAAAAAGAAAATAAAATAACAATACATGTTATTTTATTAATCTTTCAAAAGTCCACAAAAATAAATTTTTCACCCAACCTATTATGGTCGATGTTATGCCTCCCTTAAGCGAATCTTGGCCTTGTAGATTCAACAGTTCCCTCAGATTTTTAATCCGAGTAATGGTTCAAAAGTTATAAAATGCCACTCACATGTTTACTAAACGTACCTGAAAAAAAGTTCAGAAAATTATCAACAGTCACCCTCAACTTGTGCTGGTCGAGGTTAGCCTCTGCCTAAGTGAAAAACACCCAAAATACCTAATGATGCTCTTATATTTTCAATACGAGTTACCATTTAAATGTTATGGATTTTACAATAAAATAAATGTCACTTAATTATTTTATTTACATCCAAAAACTAACTTTCACTAGTGGCTCACGCCAACCAATGTTAGTATCTTCCTAAAGAGAGCATACCCTCACGAGTTCAGTGGTGGTCTCAGATTTTTAATACGAGTTACCATTCGTGAGTTATAACCATTTGAAAAATAAAATAATTTTATTTAAATATTTTATTTACGGTTATGCCATTTTTGGGTTTTCTCATAGGAGGCATGCACCGACTAAACTTAAGTCTCACATAGGGTAAACTAACCATCCTGAGTGCAACAGTGCCCTCATATTTTTAATCTAAGTAATCATTCAAGAGTTATGCTACTTTTTCAGGAACACTGCTTACGCACGCTAATCAAAGCTTAACAAAACTTCGACGGATCATTCTGGGCACTCTGGGCCTCAGAATCGCATGCCTTCAGATTTCATGGTCTCAAAATAATTCCATATAATTAAAAAAAATTATATAGAATTTTCAGGACTTTTCATTCTCCCTACCTTAGGGGTTTATGTACCCTAAAGCCACAACATTGACTAAGGAAAAAATGGGGGTACTGAGCATGGATCTGAGCCTCCCTCTCCCATGTGCTATCCTGGACATTCCCATGCTGCTAGAAAATGTGCACCAGAGGTATCGACCGCCAATGAAGGACCCGCTCCTGTTGATTCCTAATATTTACTAGAAACTCCGTAAACGTCGCCCCATTGTCTAAGTCCATCTCTCTATGGTCGATGACTTGAGAAGGGTTATGAATGTATCTCCTCAGCTGGGATACGTGGAAGATGTCGTGCACCCACTCTAACCGTGGTGGTAGTGCCAAGCGGTATACCACCTCGCCAATCCCCTGAAGTATCAGAAATAGTCTGATAAACCTTAGTGATTACTTTCCACCTCATCCAAATCATCATTGTCCCTATCGAGGGGAGACTCGCAATAAAATGTGGTCCCCCCTCCTGAAACTCCAAAGGTCTTCGTCTCTTATCGTCATAAGATTTCTACCAGCTCTGTGTAGTCTTCACTTACTGACAAGTGAGACATTGTGATACAAACTCTGCCACTAATTTCTTCATCCCTGGACACCAGTGCTGATGTCGAAGGTCCTGGTACATCTTCGCCACTCCTGGATGTACCTCTAGAGGGGACATATGGAACTCTGTCAACACTTCCTCTCGTAGCGCCACCGATACCATAGTACGTCCTCTTAAGAGGATGACATGCTCCCCACCTTCAGAAAATCCATCATGTGCCTGTCCTATGGATATTTGAGCATGTCGAGCCTCACAGTCAGTGTCCCAAACTATGCCTCTCGAGCTTTCTAAAGAAGTGGGGGGGGGGGGGTGACTGTCATTGACTGAAGGTATGCTGCTCCATTATTATCCACAAAGGATATATGCAACGCAACTAGCTGCTCTGTTGCCTCACTCTGCAACTATAGACCAGACCTCCTGCTGAGTGCATCTGCTACCATGTTCCCCTTCCTAGAAGTATAGACCATATCAAAGTCATAGTCCTGGAGGAAATATAGACATCGTTTCTATCTTAGGTTCAGGTCTTTCTGAGAGAAGATATACCTGAGACTCTTGTGATCAGAGTAGACTATAAAACGTTCGCTCATCAAGTAGTGATGCCACATCTTTAGTGCAAATACCACTACTTATAACTCTAGGTCATGGGTAGCATAGTTCTACTCATCAGTATCTGTCTCAACTCCTGAAATCTCTGCTGACACTTCTGCGTCTATATGAAAGGCACCCCCTTTTTCGTCAAAACTAACAAGGGTGCCGCTACCTTGGAGAAGTCTGGTTCAAATCTCTAGTAGTACCCATCCAAAGAAGAAGTCCCTCCCCCTTCAAGGAGGTAAACCTAGAAATTTATTTTTAAAAGGATGTCCCCCACACTTTTCTGCTTCTGTTGGGAACTGAAAACTCAAAACTCCTGCTACCACGAGGGTAGGGTTGGCTAACTCAAGAGTGATCAGCTACACCCTTATTTGCATGAGTTTTTCCTGTGCTGCTTGAGGTTTCTTTTTCACTGAACAAGGAAAATCCCATTCCAATGTTGTAGGTAAACCACAACCTTTTTGCCTAATGTAGTGAATCTAAGTATGAATTGTGGATGTCTAGTCCATACCCAAACTAACGTCGTAAGGCCTCGATGCTGCCACCAAGAGGTTCCAACCGAAACTCTCACATCAAGGTTTAGATCACACCGTCGGTGTAAGTGTGATTGTTGAGTATCCTCCCAAAGGTATCTCTAGATGTGAGGGTCAATTCAACGATTTAATCGGAAACTCTAGGTCTTGGAAAAGATTCGTGGAAGGAAGGAATGATTGATACCTATGTCAATTAATACAGAAGCTAGTAGTAGACACATACCATTCATCGAATCATTCCTAGAGCCCTTGGGTCACACTCCTTGACCATATGCAGCTACTCCCTTCCCCTGTCCTCCAGTTCACTAAGCCTGGTGGGGACCACAAAGGGGGTGGTTGTAACATGTTGAAATTTACACCACCTCATGCTGCTCTCCTAGCTCTGCTTCCACATCTGAAGCCCTGCAGATTCATCTATCCCTAACACTTCTTCTTCCCAATTTTTTTTACACACCCAAGTCTCTGAGACTGGTGCCAATTTCCTGCTTTCCCACTACTAACATTCACTGGATGTAACCACTTATCCAAATAACATTCAACCACAAAGGTTCTATATAGCACCCTAACATATGTAGGAATGCATAAAGGAATAATACTGGCTCAGATGTCCTTAAACACAACGTGCTTGGAAGTTTGAGCCCTGAAGCACTGATCGTATCGTATTCATCGAGTCTAGGAATGGACGATATGCCTTTATGAATACTCAGCTACCGAGATGTCGTCCAACCGAAAATGTAGAAGCTCTAGAGAACTCTCAGCCACCTCCTCAAGCCATTCCTCAACCACCTGTGAGTCGAGATCACCTCGAAACCTGAGGGGTATCTGATACTGAAACTCATGTAAGGAACTAATCCTAAATGTGTTCTCTACTGGTACCACCAGTTGTAACTACTTTCCAATGGGTGGTGGTGCTATCGGTACACCACCTGAAGGTTCCAACATAGTAAGAGGGCCCTGCACCGGAGCATCATCGCTCGGAGGGCTGTCATCGTGTACTCTCTCAGAAAACCTGGGTGGCTGTCTTTGTGGTGGTATCCTGATAAGGAAAAGGTGTTCCATGGTCATTAAGTTATACCTAGTGAACTGACTCTAAATAAATCAAAATAAAAACTTTTCAAAAACACACACAATCAGTGTTTTCATGCACTGAGTCAGAAATCAGAATTCAGGGTCCTGGTGTATGGATACGTTAGCTGCTGCACCAACACTAGACTCCCCGAATTGAAAACCACACTCATAACACTTAACACTATTGATTCATAGAAAATATCAGAGTCCTAGTTCTTCGGTAGAACCGAACTACTCTGATACCACTTTGTCACAACCCATCCCTTGGGGCCCATGCCGTGACTACCCCAAGCCCGCCTTCCATAGGCCAGGGGCTAGCGACTAGCACTGGAAAGGCATATCCCTTAAACAGTAAGACATTGGCTTTTTAACATGTATAGTCACACAATCCAAGAACACAATAATAAGAAACCACATAGACTAGAACACAATAAGATGAAACCACAAGGTAAACTACTATAGTAAAAGAGCGTTGAAAGTAAAAAGGGGCCAGAATACAAGCCCAACTGTAAAAGTACAAGTATGACTAGAAGTATAATACAACTGAAAGAAAAAGAAAAACAATTATTGGGTCATCCTCCAAGCTTCCTACCTGTAGGGTAGGTATAAATCGCCTCATAAGAACTCCACGTCCATCAGTCTCCTCTGCCTCACGTCACGCCGAATGGTCCACCTCTAAGAACCATCCAGTCCTAGCTCCCCCAGCCTCGATCAATTTTGTACGTCATCTTCACTAGACACAATAAGGTGTAGGCGAATTTCATGCATGGGTGAGTATAACAATACTCAATAGGGACCCCAAGACCCCCGTAGGTCTCCTAGAGTTCCACAAAGGAAAAACCACAAATAAAGACATCAACTCTACTTAGGTATATGCCCATACATATACCTAAGTTATCAAGATATACTCATCTCATACATGAGATAAGGACACCACATAGGTAAAACCATGAAGGTAGAAGTACCACATAGGTAACACCATGAAGATAACACCATGAAGGTAACTCCACGAAGGTAGAAGTACCACATGGGTAACACCAGAATGATAGAAGTACCACACATGTAACACCATGAAGACAAGACCACAAAGGCATAAGTACCACACAGGAAACACCACGATGATAGAAGTACCACACAAGTAACACCACGAAGATAGAAGTGCCACACATGTAACACCACGAAGATAGAAGTACCACACAGGTAACACCATGAAGACAATACCACAAAGGTAGAAGTACCACACAGGTAACACCACGAAGATAGAAGTACCACATAGGTAACACCACGAAGATAGATGTACCACACATGTAACACCGTGAAGATGATACCACAAAGTTTGAAGTACCACAGAGGTAACACCACAAAGATAGAAGTACCACACAGGTAACACTATGAAAATAGAGTTACCACACATGTAACACCGCGAAGATAGAAGTACCACACAGGTAACACCGCAAAGATTGAAGTACCACACAGGTAAAATACTCAGCTCATAATCAGGTATAACTTAAGTACAAAAGTACAGATGATTAATCGTAAACTAGATCATCTTATTCTGTTGAGAAGCACTCCTGATGACCCACATAGGATCGATAGGTAACAATCCACCACTGACCCACACAGGATCGAATGGAAACTAACCCCTGCTGACCCACACAGGATCGATTGGTAACTAACCCCTGCTGACCCACACAGGATCTGAACCACATAGGATCTGTATGCCCTGAACAAAAAAGGATTGATGAGAGATTACCCACATAGGATCTGACCCACATAGGATCGATAGATACTGACCCACATAGGATCGATGTACTTTCTTCACATTGTAGCCTGCCACAAGTTTCCTCGCACCCGGTGCGCTCGAGTTCCGTAGAATCTTCCCCTCGAGATATCGGTCGTACCTTGACTGCCACTAATATCCAAAAAGGAGTAAACCAAAGTATAAATATGTTGTAAGGGTTCCAACGCGACAGACGGCGCGTCAATCAGACGCCCGGTTTGGGAGTTATAAGCGTTTTAACTTCGAGGGCCTGGTCGGATTCAGGTTCGATTCTACCCGACCATACTCGAACTTTCTCCAAAACTCCCGTGGAGTATACCAAAAGTATTGTCTCTATCCAAGGATCCCAATGCTGAAGAAGGTTCATCAAACAGACGTCCAATTCTCATGATATGACCCTTTAAGTGTTTTTAGGTTCGGTGGGGCCCGGGTCCAGTTCGACCCGGTTAGACCGACCCGGCCCGACTCGGTCTAGGCTGAGCTGAGGTGGACTCAGCCCACTGGGCCGATGTTTGGTCTAGCTCGCAAGAGGGGAAGCCCAACTAGAATAGGGAGGCCCATAAGGGGGGAGGCTCGACCAGAATAGGGTGGCCCGACCCGCTGGGCGGCGGCCCGCATGGCCAGCGGCCTGGCCCATGGGCGGCGGCCCGCTTCGAGGGTGGCAGCCCGTTCCGAGGGTGGTGGACCACTCCGAGGGCAGCAGCCCGGTCTGAGGGCGGTGACCCGGTGCAAGGGCGGTGTCCCGGTCTGAGGGTGGCGACCCGGGGTGATGGTGGCGGCTCGGTCCGAGGGTGGTGGGCCGGCTCGATGGAAGTGGCCCAGTTCGGTTCGACGTAGGGGGTGTAACCCCCCGGTCACCCGGATTCCTGAACGGATCAGAGGCCATTCGGTTGGCGAGGCAGCGGCACTGCGTGGGTGCCGCTCGGTCGCTGCGGAACCCGCCGGGGGTGGGTTCGGCCTCCGCCGCGGCTTCCGTTCGTCAGTAGCACGACGGTCGAACTGCCTTCCTTCCCACGGCCGGCCGTCGTGCCAGCTGCCTCCTCCATTCAACGTGGACGACGAGCCGCGATCCTCCTCTTGCGGCGTGCGTTGACGTGCTCGTGGTCTTCTGAGGTGGCGTAAGGAAAGAAATATAGCAGATGGTTCGGTCCGAGTTCGTTAGGCCCGCACCCTCCACGTTAGTTCGCAATATGGATGATATTAAGGGAGTTCAATAAACAGTTATATTGAACACAAGATTAACCCCACACGAATCCCCACAATAACCTCCCACAAAGACAAATGAATCACGATTCAACCCGTTAGTCAGTTGACCCATGTTCTTCATGTTATTCAAGAATGGAGAAGAGGAAAATCATTTGAATGCATAAATGAATTAAACTAACTACCTGGAAGAGGCATCCGCTGGCGACAGTTGACAGAACCTCCTTCATCATTGTCGTTGGTTCGTGACTCGGTGGCGCTCGTCACCGCTCATTGGAACCAGTCTCGCCCTCCAGGTGGTTGGAGTTGCAGTACTTTTCTAGGGCTTCGTTGCTTGGTGAAGTCGTGCCAACACCCCTCCCCGAGCTTTATATAAACAGGAGAGGAGAAGGAGTGTGCAACGCTCATGGAATTAATGAGGTTCATTTAATTAATTAACCTCCCAAATTCCCAATAGTGCGGTTACAGGAAAAGAAGAGTCAATCCATTTATTGGATTGACATGTCGCCGGTCCCTCCAGCACCGTTCATCCATTGGAGGAAATAAAGAAAATAAAATAACAAAACATGTTATTTTATTAATTTTTCAAAAGTCCAAAAAAATAAATTTTTTCACCCAACCTACTACGGTCAAAGTTATTCCTCCATTAAGAGAATCACTTCACTTCGGATTCAATAGTGCCCTCATATTTTTAATCTGAACAACAGTTCAAAAGTTAGAAAACGCTGCTCACGCGTTTATTGAACGTACCCGAAAAAAAGTTTGGAAAATTATTAACAGTCACCATCGACCTGCGCCAGTCAAGGTTAGGCTCTGCCTAAGTGAAACACACCCCAAAAAACCCAACGGTACTCTTGGATTTCCAATCTGAGTTACCGTTTAAAAGTTATGGATTTTACAATAAAATAATTGTTACTTAATTATTTTATTTATGGCCAAAAACTAACTTTCACTGGTGTCCTGCACCGGACAATGTTAGTATCTGCCTAAAGAGAGAACACCCTCATGAGTTCTAAAGTGGTCTCAGATTTTTAATCCAATTTACCATTCGTGAGTTATAAGCATTTGAAAAATGAAATAATTTTATTTAATTATATTATTTACATTTATTCTATTTTCAGGTTTTCTCACAGGAGGCCCATGCTAACTAAACTTAAGTCACGCCTAGGGTAAAACTGCCATCCTGAGCGCAATGGTTCCCTCAGATTTCTGATCCGAGTAATCGTTTAAGATTTATTCCACTTTTTTATGAAAACTACTCACACACGCTAATTAAGGCTTAACAAAACTTCAACGGATCATTTCGGGCACTCCGGGCCTCAAAATCGCGCGCTGTCAGATTTCACAGTCTCAAAATAATTCCATATAAGTAAAAAAAAAATTATACAGAATTTCTGATACATTACATACTTCGATCCACTATGTAATACATTAGTGATTGATTAAATCCAAGAATATAGAAGATTATTATGAGGAATCTTTGAAGGGTTTTCCATTTTTCCTAGATTTTCGATAGGCTCTTTTTACTTGCTCAAGAATCATGTCTTATGGAGAATTATCATAAAAGGTAATACTACTCACATATCATCCTATTATGGTGCTATCTCAAAGAGGACCAATATTTTTAATTACTCTTTCATTTATTTTATTTCTCTATCAGAGCGCATGAATCCCTAGAAAATCATTGACCTAGTTTCATGATTAATTTCTATTTAGGGATTTTCTAATTACACATGTGTCTCCATTAGTTGAGGATTCTTCCATATTATTTTCCCTTCTACTAAATTTAAAGGAAGAGCTTGGAGTACTGGCTCGGTAAATTTAAGACTGGGAATCCTGAGGGTGCACAATTGGAATTTGAATTTTAACTTGAATGAATTTAGAGAAACTTATGCATAGGTCTGGTTGAAGATTTATGGTTTAAATTGGGTTTATGGAATCATAAAATACTATTTGATATTTCTTATGTGATTGGTATACCAATTAGGATTGATAATTCCACCAAACTCCTTTGGACACTTTGGATGGATTATGGTTGAATTTGATCTAAGATCTATTCTGACTAATAAAGTGATTCCATCCACTCTGTAGGATGAAACTAATATTATAATAGAGTATGAATGAACTCCCATTGTTGCGACTCCTTTAAAATCATTGGTTATATGAATTCTATTTTTAGTGTTGATATAGTTCCCTCTATATTCCAATTAAGAGGTCACAATTTTCATCACTACTGAAGAAGGAAAAGTGTTAGGATTGTCTAGACCACTAAAAATTAGGATAAAGAAAATGTTAGGGATATAGATTTCTTTCATCATTCCATAAGAAATTTAAATATTTTAGAAGAACATAATCATGAAAATGTTGAAGGTTCTTCTTAGGGATTGAAGTGAACTGACTCTAAATGTGTTCTAAATAAGGATGTGCGTACAGTGTCTCCTACACTATTGGAGGAAGCTGGGCCTACCCCTATTACCTAGTTGAAGTTTTCTATTCCTAATAAGTCTTGGGATGACTTTGAGGATGAGGGTCATCTGGATGTTGGATTATTTTTTAGTTATTCCTTTTTTATGGGAATTGTTGATGTTCTTGATGAAGTGGAATCTAATGAAATTCAAGCAGATAAAGAGATTTATACATAAGAAGGTGTTGACTAGAATCTATGTCAGTAAAAATATGGCTTCTAAGAGCTACATTGGGTAGGACAAATTGGATATATCCATCCTAGTGAAATCCAAAAGGACTCCTAACCTAGTCCATGAGCATATTAGAAGATGCCAAGATTTTCTTGTAAAGGAAATCAAGGAGGTTCTAGCTTCTCCTCACCAGCATGTCTCCTATGATCCTATTTTTCATACATGAGATCTTCTAAAAATAACCTACATTACAATGAATCATGGGTTTTTTATTTTCACTATATTTATTATGGATATTAGGAAATGTAATTTATTTGGAAACTATAATCTCTGAGTGCTCTATTTGATAACTCAAAGATGGTGGATAGTGGTAAGGTATAAGATGGGGTTGATAAGGCTCTTAGTAAGAAACTTGTGGATTTTGACCTTGTCCTTAGTTTCATTCAGACCCCCATTGCTTCAAATTTTTAGCAAGGAATTGGTTTGGATTCAGAACATGACCATGGTAAGAAGATCCACAATTTAACTACTTCATTTCCCTTGGTTCCACAATTGTATATTTTACTGTAGGTAGGGAGTGTTGTGAATGAACTTAATAAAAATAATGTTGGTGCTAGACACCTCATGGCCTATTCAAACTATGGAATTCAAACCCCTATGGATCAAATATTCAATGAAATAAGGGTTCAACTAGGTCCAGTATTGAATTTATAACCTTCTCTTGGTAGGGAAGCCACAAATATGGTTGTTTTTAAATCCTTGGTTTCAATAACGGTTAGTGCTGAATGGGCAGGAAATACCAAGAATCCTAGAAATCAGTAATTTGGCGATGATATTCTCAAGTTGAATGAAGTAAATATTTCCTATCTATTAAAAAATATTGATCTTATTCAACCAAAAAGGAAAAATTTCATAGGAAGGTAAGTACGCATGACCCCTTTGAGTTTCTTGCATTGATGAGTAGTGAGGAGGAAGAATAGATCAATGATCGTGTGTCTGGAGTAGAAGATACAAGGGATATTGTTGATGGTAGACTTCCATATGATGGAGACAGACCATGGACATAGGTCAAAACATGGAGAAGAGGGATACATCCCTGTAGTTAGGGTTGATTCTCCTCTCACCATAGTATGAGTACTCACTCTCGAGCAACCTGAAGTCTTTTGTTTACCATTTTTTATGTGGAAATTTTTGTCTTACATGTTCCTCCTCTATAGATTCTTTTTCTTTTATAAAGGGTCCTCCCCACCTCAACCTTTTCAAGAAAATACTATTTATTACTATATATATATATTAATAAATAGTATCTTAATTATTTAATTAAAAATCAATAAATTAAAAAAAATATTAAATATTGAATTAATGAAATATTTATTAATAAAATTGAATAAATTTAATATATATAATTAAATATTTAATATACTTTTTATAATTAAATTTATTAAATTTAATATATATATATATATATAGTAATAAACAATATATTAATTATATATATATATATATATAGTTTAAATAAGCAATATACTGACTCTTGTGTGGCCTTTAATTAAAAATGGTCCCATTGACAAGTTAATGAAGGGACCTCATGTAAGCCACTACATAGGTGGGAAGCAAGGTCAACCTCCACCAGCTATGGTAGTGGAAGGAGAGGAGGATGGTTCCCAAAGAGGCACAAGGGTTGGCTGGATTACATGTAAGGCATTCATGGGGGTGGGAAGGCGAACCGACACGTGTAGGCATGGAATATGGGGCCCAAGTGGTGTACAAGTGTATTGAATGTTGACCCCCATAGCTAGCTCGAATGAACAATAGCCAGGAGATTTATTATAGAGTAGTTCCAAGCCACATGGAATTTACGATGTGGGATGGGACTCCATGTGGGATAACCCTTTATTAGTACTAAATAATCCCTAATAAAGGGTAGTCTTTATCAGTTATAAATAAAAGTATTGATAAAGGGTACCCTTTATCAGTGCTTAAAAAAGTCACTGATAAATGGTTTCATTTATCAGTGCTTAAAAAAATTATTGATAAAGGTTTCTCTTTGTCTGCGCGTTCATTTAGCACTAATAAAGACCACCTATTATCAAAACATTTATTTAGAGATGATAAAGACTACACTTTATCAGTGTTTATTTTAATGATGATAAAGGCTACCACTAGTTATTTTGTGTTTTGTGGAAGTGTTTACCAAGCATGGTTGTCCTATGGAAAGGTTGAATCTAGTTGGTGGTAGTGTGTGTGTAATATCCTAACCTATCTTGAGATGTCTCGTACTCATTTTTAGGCATTATTTTACCCTTGTTTTGATAATACATTGGTTAAGCATTTATTTGGGGTTGTTTCATGCAAATTTGTAGAATTTTGGAATCCCATAGAGTTTTGCACGATTCGAACATGGTTAGGGAAAACCATTTGGTTTTTCCTAGTAAATTGTGCACCAAATTTTGAGCCACTAGATGGGGGTTAACAATTTTACCAAACCGTGCGACCACACCCCAACCATACACCCTTGGATAGAAGGGGTTTTAATAGTTGGTGCATGGTTTGTCAAACCATGTGGTTACCTAAGGAAAATTGTGCATCCTGGGATAGTAGCAGCACACGGTTTGGGCACAAGGTTTGTCTAACCATGTGGCCCATCTAAGAAACTCTGTACGCAGACTTTTAAACACCTAAAAATTTAATTAAAAAATCTTAGACCTCGATATTTAATCCTTATCACCCCCACTCATCCTAGTATGTTTTTATTTTATTTTGAAGGATCCCAAAAGGATTCCTAGACTCATCAAACTCCTTTCATTGTGAATCAAAGATCTGGTGGAAGAAACCAACCACTCTATAGTATGAAATGTATTACATTATTAGGTTCCTCTATATCCTATCTTTATCTCCCTTTAGATAGGGATGAATCATTCCATGTTAATGATTTAGATATCAGTTTTAATGGATCTTGATCCTAGGTTTTTATCCTATATCTTATTATCCATTGTGATTTTTTCCATTCTACCTCAAATCAAGGACTGAGGTTTGAAGGACATTCATCAATGACCCTACGGTTGGTGGTCTACATGTTAATTACCATACTCTTGATGATTATCTCATGTTTTGAGGTGTATTATTGTGTATCCACATTGTAAAATTATGTTGAAATTTAGAAAATTGAATTAAATCCTTGTGAATTTGTGAGACCCTTCATGGATCCCATAGGATCCATTGGAAATTATGAGACTAGGCTTAATCGATAACCAAGGGGTGTGTTAATTTCTTTGAATGATAATTGTGAAATGTAAAAAGGGGGATAAAAGTTTTTATGATATTAAACCAATTGGTGAAAGAGTTTATCCTTTTAATTAGTTACAAATGATTATTGAATTAATGTGGAATGACCAATGGGTTGTGAGATAATTGATGTGTAATGTGATAAGTTATTAGATGGGGATTTCTCATGTTGAAAATTATGTGGAAAGTAAACAATAATGGTTATTATTGATGAATGAAATGGTTTACCAGGTTATTACTGATTTAAAAGGTCACTAATGATGCAACATGATATATATATATATATATATATATCTGTGTGTGTGAATAATGAGATGTGGATTTTTCAATGATTCTCCTCATCCATGGGTGCCATACCAATTATCTATGCCCCATTACTAACATGATAATTTTGTGCTAGATTTATGATCTAAGTACCTGTGATATTAGTGTTGGACTGGTTCTTCAAGTATCTGAGATAATGATGCTGGATTGACACTCCAAGAATCCATGACGTGGTACTTAGACTGATGCTCCAAGGTACAAAAATGGAATTATAATTGAATGAAAATGGAAACCAATGTGAATTAAAGTGTTAAACATATGATAGATGGTTCATACTCTGGTATGGGCTAAAGTAGGCATGATTAGTTTAGGCTTTACCGTGAACCCTTTGACTATTTGATGCATGTTTTAAACTAAAATAACAATTTTGTATTGAAAATATGCACTTTGAGTCATACTGACCACATCATGTATTGGAATGATGTGTGGTCAATTCCTATACATCAAAAAAAAATTATGTATTATTTTCATAAATTTTTAAAACAATAAAATATCATTTACTCAATTTTGGATATGTGACACATGTTTTAATCTAAAATGACACTTTTATAATAAAAACACGTATTTCGAGTCATACCGACCATATTGGGTGTCCTATTGACAAGATATCCATTCCTACTCATCAAAAATGAATTATAGATCTTTTTTATAAAGTTTTAATAAAATATAATCTCATTTAATTGGTTTTGGTGATTCGAAATGTGTTTTAAACTAAAATAAAATTTATATTGAAAACCTGAATTTCGAGTCATAATGACCACATCAGGTGTCAGATTGAAATGTGGTTAATTCCTATAATCTCAAATGAATTATGGATCATTTTCCTAAATATTGAAAAAACCTGAGATCATTTTATCATTTTTTGAAATGTGATGTGTTTTAACCTAAAATGACACTTTGATATTAAAAACATGTATTTTGAGTCATACCGACCACATCATGTTTTAGATTGGAATATAGTCAATTTCTTTACATTAAGAATGAATTATAGATCGTTGTACTAATTTTTGAAAACAATATGAGCTCTATTTCTCAATTTTAGCTATGTGATGAGTGTTTTAAACTAAAATGAAACTTTTGTATAGAAAAAACATACTTAGAGTCATACTAACCACAACGGGTGTTAGATTAAAGCGCGATCAATTCTTATATGTCAAAAAATGAAATATGGATTGTTTTTCTGATGTTTGAGAACAATCCAATCTCATTTTCTTGATTTTTTCTATTTGATGCATGTTTTATACTAAAATGACACTTTTTGTATTGAAAACACATACTTTGAGTCATACCAACCAAATCATGTGTTAGATTGATGTGAGGTAAATTCCTAGAGCTCAAAAATGAATTATGTATCATTATCCCAAATTTTAAAAACAATCTAAGATATTTTTCTCTGTTTTGCCGATGCGACACACATTTTAAACTAAAATGACACTTTTATATTGAAAGAACACATTTTGAGTCATACTGAACTCATAAGGTGTCATAATGATATGATTTTAGTTACTATATGTAAAGAAATAATTATGAATCATTGTCCTAAAGTTTCAAGACAATATGCATTCAGTTTCTTGATTTCTTCTATATGATGCATTTTAAATTAAAATTTAACTTCTTATAAAAACACATACTATTAGTTATAATAATCATGTAATGACTCAGGTTTTTACCCATAATAATTTTGAATATTTTAGAGAATATTTCCAGATCCAGGTGTTGAGTCGGCATAGGAAGCTGAGGCCCGAGGAGGCACATTGCAACGATATTAAAAATATTAAATATATTTTGTTTCATGCACGTAGTTTAGCTTGGAATATAAATAAATACCATGTAGAGTCTCATATTGGATTTCTAAGACCACAATTGAGTTTGGAACATTTTTTTACCTTAGGCATGACCTAAGGTCGTCCGCGCTGGGAATTTTGATCTGGAGTGTTTTGGTGATAGGGTGTTATGAGGTGGATTAAATTAATTAAATGAAATTTAATTAAAAATATTACCTACCATCCCCATCCCTCATGTTGGAGAATATGACCCCAAAGGAGGAACTACTCCTCCTCCCCTATCCTCTTATCCCCTTTGGAAATGAATGAAACAAATTCCAAATAGATGAAGCAAGGTTCTTTTGATCTCCATTTCTGACACAAACCATCATCAGGTCAAAGAGAAGTATGAAATGGGCATCATTCTTCAACCAAAGCTTCATAATTTCACCAAAGAGGTAGGATGATTTTAATTTTTATCCCAATCCCTTTCATTATGAATTTTTTTAAGGTTCTAGAGCCCAAATACAATTGCTATTGATCCCTACTAGGTAGATATGTGGGTTTTGGGAAAGAATGGGATAAATCGGGGCATTTTATAGATAATTCCTGATAGGAATTACTGTCTACAAAATGTTTAGTTCAGTGAAACATGTCATGTATCCATTCCTATTCAGGGAAGATGAACTTTGGGGACTACATCCTGTGTACTGGGGTTACATGTCCTGTAATGCCCCAAACCGTGTAACCATGGGACATGGCTTGGGTTAGCCATGTAAAAACACATGAATCTATACTAACACATGACCAAGGTACATAGACATGGGGTTCAGTAAATAGAAATGGAAAAACTACATGGGTAGGTGTCCGTTTAGGCTGAACACACCGTGTAGTATGGGATGCATTGTGTGTAAGGGACACAGTTGGCCAGTCTGTGTAGAAGATGAACACGACCAATGGATGGGTGAAGAGGGACACGACATGTACCACCTTTACATGCCATGTACCCATAAATGGGTTGGTAAACCATGTGGAAAAGATAAAAAACCAAGTTTTCAGGATGGCTTATACGTTGTGTGTTTTTCAATACACGTCATGTACTCCTATGAGATCCTTATCAGATTTTCCACCCTCTATATCTTCTTCTCTATGAATCATATTCAAGATTGAGAATATACTATCCTGAGTGATTTTCCATGTAGAATATGATGTTGAAATTTTTTATAGAAAATGATATATGAGTGGTTTAAATCATGCAAGATGCTTGTGAAGTTGTGTTGAGCCGATGTTGGAGATTAGTGTTGTTCATGAAGAAAGATGCTGGGAATGGTACTCCCCTGTATCTTTATGGTGTGGGTTTCCATTACCACTCTAATTAGATAGAGATGAGACTCCCCACATCATGTGTATAGGTTCATTACCTTTGGGTAGTTTCCTTTGGGGTTGTTACTCCCCTAATGGACTTGGGTGCTGGTTCCCCACGATGTTCGTAAAGTTGGAAAATGCTCCCCTACTGTATTAGGGAATGGGCCCTCCATACTCATTGGAAGGTAGAGTAGGTACTCCCCTATCAGACTAGGGTGGGGGTCCTATATATGTGGATTTGGTACTCCCCTTTGGGAAAAAGGCATGGGTCCTCCATATATTAATTGTAGATAGAGTGGGTACTCCCCTATTATGTTAGGGTACATGTCCTCTATCCTAGGAGTCAGTACTCCCCTATTGTTCTAGGGTGCGGGTCCTCCATACATGTTGTTCTAGCATAGTCAGTACTCCCCTATCATTATAAGGAGTGGGTGACCTAGCTTGGTGTTGGGACTCACCTATCATATTAGGGAACATGTCCCTTATAGTGAATGTGCTAGTAGAGTCAATACTCCCTTGTCATACCAGGGTGTAGGTCCTCTATCTACAAAGTGGTACTCCCTTTTCTTACTAGGTTAGGGTGAGAGTCCTCAATATATGGAGTAGTAATACCCTATTTTATTAGGGTATGGGTCCTCCATTCTTTTAGTGGTACTCCCCTATCATTCCAGGGTGTGGGTTCTCACTTACGGAGTATTACTCCCCCATCTTCAAGTAGTAGTGGAGTGCAGGTCCTCCATTAGAGTTGGAGCTCCCTCAACTATTGGATATAATTATGAGGAGTGGGACCCTCCCCTTGATATGAATGATGCCTAGATAGAAGTTGGTTCTACCTCGAAGGACTGAGGTGTGGGACACTCCATGCAGGAGTGACAGAGGTTTCACAGGTCCGTTAGGGGTAGTACTCCTTTGAATACAGGGTAATGGTGAGGTGTGAGTCCCTCTATTCTCTCTCGTTAGAGATAATGTACAAAGTGCATAGTCTGGAGCAGTTATCCCTCAACTGTGAGCAATGGTGAGGGGCGAGTCTCTTCACTTGGGTTTCTTTAGCTTGTGTTGGGTTCAAGGTGATGATGACATGACCTCTAGTGTCAGGAACTAGAGATGGAAAAAGTAATATATTCCAAATGGTGCACATTCTCTCAGACGTACCATTAGGAATGGTAGAGTTGTTCATGATAGAGTGTATCTCTCATATAGGTTCTATCTGGGATGGTTGTTTTCACAGATAGTGTTCTTCTAGTTTTATGTGTTACCCTTAGATCCTCGAGTAGAAATCATGTTGCTTGATATGAGGTTGGAAACTCATGAGACTTGGAGTCTGGGACAAGTGTATTTGGGTGATTTTTGGGAGTCTTTGTAGTTTTGGCTCATGTTGGGGTTTACACACCTTATAGAATGATTTGACATGTCATGTACAACCGAGGATGGTTCAAGATGGAGTTTTAATCTCGATTGGGGTTCCCTCTAGCTAGGTCGAGTGAACTATTTCCTTTAGTTGACCTATTTTTCTTTTGGGGTTTTGGGGTGCCAACTGAGTATTTTAATACTCAACCCTACACAAGATTTTCCTATACATGTTTTGTGTCTTTTTCAAATCATGTTCCTTTTGATGGAGTCCACAGAGGACCTGAGGTAGGTGAATCTTAGTGAGATAAACCAAATAAGTTGTTTACTAGATCTGGGTTGAGGAGCTTTCTGATAGTTGTAGTTGATAGTGATCCCCTCCTTCTAAGTAGGTTTAACACTTTTATAGTTTTATTTGGTGGGTGTTGTTTTTACCTTTATGCTTTTATTACATTTGTTATACTATGGTTGTGGGATATAGATGTATGCAGACATTGGTTAATTAGTTGTTTTTAAATTTCAATTTTATGATCTTGGAGATGTGTGCATGTGTACAGGTACATATGTAATTCCTCCCATGTTTTTTATATGCCTACTCGATTCATGTTATAGCCCTTAACCTATTAGAGGTGGTATTGGGGAGTTGTAGAATGGGCCCCATCATGTTGGGTTATGATAGAGTTGTATCAGAGTGGGTTTCCACTTAGGGACTGCAGTGTCATGAGATTAGTTTGTGTTGTATAGCTGCAATGTTAGGATGTTATGAGTTTAGATCTTAGGCTATAGGTTCTAGTGTTGGTGTGGTAGCTGACATATCAATTTATCGGGACATTAATAACTAACTTTTTGACTCGGTACATTAGGACACTGGTCATCGAGAAATAAATCATACATGCTTCATATATGACTAGTTTTTTGCTGTCCTTTTTGAGTTAGCTCCCCAGATATACTATTTGACCATGGTGTGTCTTAATTTTATTTTAGGATGCCTCTGTGATGATATCTAGATAGGATTATATGGCATGATTATGATGAAAATATACCCTGTGATGAGGCTTCAGTGTAGGGCACTGATTCTAAGGGGTTACCTTCAGGTGGTCTGCCGGTGGTGCCACCACCCGTTGAGTAGTAGGTTCTAATAAAAGTTAAAGATAATAATGCGTGTAGGATGAGTGTTCTACATGAGTTTAGAAGGAAACTAAATCTGAAGTACTAGTATGATCTCGACCCCTAGGTAGTAGATGACTATCTCGAGGTAGTCGTGTGAGTTTTTTTCTTAGTGAGGATACCTCCTATTCATATTGTGGTCCTAGTAGTGAGCCTTATATAGGGTTCATCCATGTGATGGTGGAGTTTGGTGATGCAGTCTCATGATGAAGTGATGCTCACTTGGGTGGAGTTTGAACAAATATTTAGGGAAGACTTTTACCCAGCCACATTAAGATTTGTGCGTATCCAACATCTTCCGCAGCTTCGGCAAGGTAGCATTATAGTGGAAGAGTTTTCGGAGAGGTTCAAAAAACTTTCAAGATACTCACTAGATATGGTTCAAGATCCATTTTTTAGATCAAAGACCTTTTATTAGGGCTTTAATCAGAAGATCAGGGTGTTTGTGATTCCACTGTGAATTCCCACTTATGCTGGAGTGTTGGAGCGATCTTGGGTGGTGGAGAGTTTCCTAGCTGAGGAATAGGCGGATGTAACCCACAACAGTGGTCATGAGGCTGAGGAATCTACAATATCTAGCATATGATAGATTATAGGATCAAAATTAAATAGTCATACCTATACCCAGACCTAGACACAAGGGCCTATAACGTAGGAGTAGTGATGGGGATCAGGTCAATCATAAGCGAGGTGGTGTTATGCTTGAGATGGCCAGGGAATCTCGCAAGAGATTGTCTGACATGACATGATGCTGAGAGGGAGCCAACTAATAGGAAACCTTGGTAGAGGTATCATTTGGAGAAAGGAGTTCTACAAAATTTAAGATGAGGAAGAGGAACTGGTAGAGTGGCAGGAGGCAGTAGACCATTCGAGGTGTTGCCACCACCACCCCTGGTGGTCTGCACCAAGCTCTGTGAGCTGAAGGATGTGGGAAAGGATAGCTTTAGGATGTAAAGGCCTTTGACCCTGAGGCTATGAGTATGAATAGAGGTACTCCTTTTTTCCTTTCTACTTTCTATAGTATCAATTTTTAGACACTATTTTAGGTACTCTTTTATTTCCTCTTATGATCGGGGCATTAACCAGGTTGATGAGGGGTGTTAGTAGAACCCCAGGTTGGTAGTTATGATAGATGGATTAGTAAGACCCAATATTCATTTGGAAAAACTTTTTTTTATTTTGTACCCTAATGTGTTTAGCTTCATTCTTGTATGCGACACACTCAAAGAGGATATGGATTAGTTTGACGTAGCTTTGAACTCATGAGGAAGGGGGACACTTTCCCCACCAAGACGTGTTTTTATGGCATGACCAAAACCAAGTGGGTGAGTTAGTTCCACCCAAAGTGGATAGTATCAATGTGTGGTGGACAATTTCCTTATAGATGTGTGTTGAGGGAGAGGTTATGTGATGGAGTTTTGGAGAAGGTCATGGGATTGCTAGCAAAGTTTTCTTGTTCGACCCCCTTTTTTATTGGTGGAACTAGGAGAGGGATAACTTTGATTAGGATCATTCCATAGTAGCAAAGTTAGACCCTATGATGTTTCCACATTGTAGATTGGTTTCCTACCATCCATACTCAGATGGGATACCACTAGTGGGTGTGACCGTGTTTCTATTTGGGTGAGTTGTGTTACAACTAGAGGTTTGCAGATGAAGGGCCTAGTAAAATGTAGTGTTTACTCTTGGGTAACCTTGTATCATCCATGAATACCCTTGCATGTTTAGTTTCAACCTTTAATGAAAAATTCTTATGTATGCTGTTTTAAAGTCCATCTAGGAGTGGATATGAACTTTGGGGTTCTCTTATTATCTGCATCAGGATAGTAAGGTGGTGTACCTCTATACCCCATGACTGCAAATGGACCATGGTTCTTGGTGCTTTCCCACCTATCATAGCTAAAGATACATGTTCCCATTGGTTTCACAATGTTGTACCAGTAGAATTTGTACATGAGAGTGGTTTTATCTTGGCGGTTCCTCTATGTGCATGCTTATAAGAAGCATGAGAACCCTTGGGGAGCTTGCTGGTGTGGGAGTCTAGTGGGGATCTCAGTTTCTTCCCTTGTGATTAGGATTTCTATTTTTGAGGAAGAAAATACCTAAGGTGGGGAGAATGTAATGACTCAGGTTTTGACCCATAAGACTTCATAATATTTCAGAGAATATTTCTAGTGTCGGGCATTGAGTCGGTGTGGGAATCCAGGGCATAGGGAGGCTTAGTGCAGTGATATTAAAAATATTAAATATGTTTTTTCATGCACGTGTATTTTATCTTGGAATATAAATAACTCTAGTACAAAGTCTTATATCAGATTTCTGGGGTCACAGTTGAGTCCAGAAAGTCATGTTTACCTTAGGCATGACCTAAGGTTCTCTGCACTGGGAGTTTTGATCAGGGGTATTTTGATGATGGGGTGTTATGAGGTGGATTAAATTAATTAATGAAATTTAATTAAATATCTAACCTACCCTCTCCATACCTCATGTTGGAGTGAATGACACCAAAGGAGGATCAAATACCCCTCCCCTATCCTCTTCTCCCCTTTGGTGACAAAAGAAACCAATGCCAAATCGAAGAATCAAGGTGATTCCAATATCTTTTTCTGATGCAGATCGTCATCAGATTGAATAGAAACATGATCTGAGCATTGTTCTACATCCAAAGCTTCAGCGTTTTTCCAACGAGGTAGAAGTATTTTAGTTTTGGTCCTGATACCTTTAGTTATTCATTGTTTTAAGGTTATAGAGCCCAAATACAATTTCTCTTGATACCTACTAGGTAGATTTGTGGGTTTTAGGAATAAACAGGGTGAATTGGAGAGTTTTTTAGATAATTCATGACTGGAATTACCATCTACATGGCATGAAGTTCAGTGATACATGTCATGTAGACCTTCCTATTCAGGGAATATGAACTTTGGGGACTACATTTCATGTACCAGGGTTACATGTCGTTTAGTGAACAAAACCATTTGACCATGGGACATGGATTGGGATAGCCATGTGAAAACATATGGCCATGTATTAACACACGAATAAGGTACATGGACACGGGGTATGATACATGGACATAGGAAAACTACATGGTAAGGAAACTGTTTATCCCGAACACACCATGTAGTATGGGATTCATGGTGTGTAAGGGACACTATTGGCCAGTCCATGTAGAGGAGGAACACGACTAGGGGCCGAGTGAAGAGGGGCACAACATGTACCACCTTTACATGTACTATACCCCTGCATGGGTTGGTAACCAATGTTGATAAGGTACACAACCAAGTGCCAAGGTGGGATCACATACCGCGTGTGCCTTAGTGCATGTCGGGTACTCCCAGGAGATCCTTCCGTGATCTTCTTCCTTTCGCATCTCCTTCTCTGTGACTCAGATTCAGGCTTACGAATAGCCTATCCTGAGTGATTTTCTATGTAGAACATGATGGTGGACTCCGTTATGGATGATGAGATATGAGGTTGTATAAATCAAGAAATAATAATGTGAATCTATGTTGAGACAATGTTGGAGATCAGTGTGGTTTGTGAAGAGAGATGCTGGGACTCATAATCCCCTGTATCTTCAGGGTGCGATTTTCCCTTACCTCTCTTCTTAGGTATAGATGGGAATCCCCATTTCATGGGCATGGGTTAATTACCTTTGGGTAGTTTCCTCCGGGGTTGTTACCCCACTGATGAACTAGGGTGTAGGTTCCCCATTATGTTCATAAATTTGTGTAGTGATCCCCTACCGTGTTAGGGTTTGGGCCCTCCATACTCATTGGAAGGTAAATTAGGTACTCCCATATCAGACCAGGGTGCATGTAATCTATCTGTGGAGTCGTTACTACCCTATTGATTCTAAAAATGGGTCCTCCATATATGACGTATAGATAGAGTGGGTACTCCCCTATCATGTTAGGGCGTGAGTCCTCTATCCTTTTAGTTGGTACTCCCCTATCGTTCCAGGGTACAGGTCCTCCATACATGTTGTTATGGAAGATTTGATACTCCCATGTCATTATAAGGAGTGGGTCCTCTAGCCTGGGGTCAATAA
The DNA here is from genome assembly GCA_963277665.1 of Viscum album. Taxonomy (NCBI): domain Eukaryota; kingdom Viridiplantae; phylum Streptophyta; class Magnoliopsida; order Santalales; family Viscaceae; genus Viscum; species Viscum album. The sequence continues at coordinate 782,466,449 of OY728141.1, forward strand.
TACCCTATAATATTTGGGTGTGGGTCCCCCATAGTGAATGATCTAGAAAAGTTGGTATTCCCATGCCATACCAGTGTGCGAGTCCTCAAGCTCCAGAGTGGTACTCCGGTGTTATACTAAGTTATGGTGTAGGTCCATGATCTATAGTGTATTACTCCCATTTCGGATCAAGGTTCATGTCCTCCATTCTCCGAGTGGTACTCACCTATCGTTCCAAGGTATGGGTCCTCACATACAGAGTAGTAATCCCCCATCTTTGAGTAGTAGTTGGGTGAAGGTCCTCCATTAGAGTTGGATCTCCCTAGATTTTTGGATATAGTTACAAGGAGAGGGACCATCCACTTGACATGAATGATACCTATATAGGATTTGGTTCTCCCTCGATGGAATGAGGTGTAGGAAAATCCATGGAGGAGTGACAAACGTTTCATGGGTTAGTTAGGAGCAGTACTCCCTCGACTGCAGGGTTGTGGTGAGGTGCGAGTCCCTATGTTCTCTCTCATTAGAGATGTGGCACATAGTGAATATTCTGGAGTAGTGTTCCCTCATCTGTGAGAAGTGGTGAGGGACAGACTCTTCACTTGGGTTTCTTTAGCTTGCGCTGGGAGCAAGGTAATAATGATAGGACCTATGGTGTTAGTCACTAGATATGAACCTAGTAAGATATTTCCAATGGAGCATATTCTCCCAAACACTCCATTAGGAATAGTAGAGTTGTTCCTGATGGAGTGTTTCACTCAGATGGGTGCCATATGGGATAACTAAGTTCATGGAGCGTGTTCTCCTAGTTTTATGTGTTAACCATAGAGACTCGAGTAGAAATCATGTTGCTAGATATGAGGTTGGAACCTCTGATACTTTGAGTCTAAGCCGAGTGTATCTGGGTGATTTCTGGGAGTCTTAGTGGTGTCGTCACATGTCGGGTTTGAAACCCCTTGTAGATCGAGATGAATTGTCATGTACAACTGAGGATGGTTTAAGATAGAGTTTCTCTCTAAATTGGGGTTCCCTCTAAATAGGTTGATCAAATAGTTGCCTTTAACTTTCTCCAATTCTCTTTTGGGGTTTTTGGGGTGCCTATTGAGTATTTTTATACTCACCCACGCATGAGCTTTGCCTGAACATGTTTTTTGTATTGTGTCGACCACATGCCTTTAGACAGAGTCCACAAAGGACCTGAGGTAGGTAGATCTTAGTGAGCTAGACTGACTGAGGTGTTTACCGGAGCTGGTTCATGGAGCATTTTGGCAATTGTAGTTGAAAAAAATCCCCTTCTTATGATTATGTTGGATGCTTTTATAGTTTTCTTTGATAGGTGTTGTTTTTTCCTTTATGCTTTCAGTAATTTTTTTATACTCTGGTTGTGGCATATAGATGCAAGCAAGAATTGGTTACTTAGTGGTTTTTATATTTCAGTTTTGTGTACATGTATATGTGTTCATGTGTACATGTACATAGAAAATGCCTCCCATGTTAGTGATATGCCTACTCGACGCTAGTTTCCAGCCCCTGGCCTATTGGAAGTGGGCTTGGGGAGTTGTGTCCTGGGCCCTGTTGGGTTGGGTTGTGACAAACCACATCATGTGTCATATTAGAATACAATCAATTTATAAATATGAAAAATGAATTATGGATCATTTTTCTAATGTTCGAAGATAACATTACCTCATTTACTCAGTTTTGGTTATGTAACATGCATTTTAAACTAAAATGACACTATTATATTGGAAACATATACTTAGAGTCATACTAACCACATCGGGTGTCAGATTGATGTGTGGTCAATTCCTACATGTCCAAAATGAAATATTGATCATTTTAAAACTTTTTGAAAACAATATGGGATCATTTGTGTTGGTTGGAGTGATTTTATAAAGAGGGTTCTGAATTGAGTACCCAATAAAAATTTTGTTTAAAAGGATTTAAATATAATCCACTAAATAATTTAAAGATGGATCTGTTTATCAAAGTAGTAGATCGATATAAGTTTTAATATTTTAAAATATTTCTCAAAATATTGATTAGGTCTCAGTTAAAATAATTTTGGAAACAAATTTAACTTTCAAAATCAATTTACTCAATCAAAATATTATATAAACACTGATTAAGATAAACTATCAAAGTAATGGTTTTGTTTACAGTTTAAAATAGATTTGGGTTCAAAGCATAGAAATAAAACAAAATAATATAGAAAAAAATGAATACATGAGGTTTAGTCCCAAGTTTAGACTTAGTACTCTCCAATTGGAAATCACCTACTTCCAAGAAGTTTATATTAAAATAAAATTTGATCCACAACCTAGATTGGGTACTACAATAGTAAGAAAACTGTCTAGGATACACAGGGACCTATTCTCTAGTAATCATGGGAGTGAAAAAGATAACAGGATATATAGGGACATCTTCCACAGTAATCATGGGAAATAGGTAAAAAGAGTATGAAAACTATCAAAGTATATTCTAGTTTAAAGAAGGCGATAGTGTGCATGTAATAAATAGAGTATACACACACTGATCATAATGTAAATATATATAAACAAAAAACTCATACAAGAGTTTAGATATAATCATGTTTCTATGATAAAAAATATTTGCAGCTCGTGACTCTTAAATGTGGCTTGAGATGAGGCCCAAGTCAAGGTTCTGAGATTTGTAGTTGAACAGAGTGTCGTAGACTCATTTTGTTCAAAATTTTAGATCTGAATGTTTATTAAACTCCACTCTCACAATCATGTGTAAGAAAGATGAAACATGAAAGATCTTGTAGTTATTATGATTAGGTTCATCTCACATCACATGTGCATCTATGTGTGTGTATGTATGTTCCACATCTACACCTACATTCATATGAGGGAGTCTCCTTCCTCTTTTATTAGCTACAATATAAAAAGCATACACATGAGAAGTAATACAGATATCCTGCATCCTTGAATTCAGGTTTGACACATTCTTTAATGCATCCCTATCAATTAATTGAGGAAAAACCATTAAAATATGTTTCAAAATTAAGTTCAATAATGTAGCCCTTGGAAACATTTAATTAAAAAATAAATAAATCAGCAGCGGTGAGTCTTTTAAATGGTGACAAGTCTATGATGGTGTCTTAATCTGGTGGTAACACAAAATTAGCATTGAGTACTTAGAACAATGAATATTCTAGTGGTGTCTAAGTCTAGTGGTAAGACACTTGGATGGTGACTGAGTTTTATGGTGACTCAGGCAGGCGGTATGTTAGGCTGGCGGTGACTCAACACTTTACCAAATTTTCATTTTTTTAAGAAGGTCTCTGCAATGGTGAATCATGTATGATGGTAGGTCATCTCGATATTGAGATGATTTTTCATTCTGGTGGTGTTTCATCCATGAAGGTGTGTCTTTTCATACTTTTCAAAATATCCATATCAGTAGTGAATCATCCTTGGCAGTGAGATATTTCTTGGCGGTGAAACTTCCTTAGCGGTGAGATTTGATTGGTGGCGAGTCTTTCTTGGTAGTGAGACTTTCTTGGTAGTTAGTCTTTCCTAGAAATGAATATATATTTTTTCAATCTAACTTATAACATAAAAAACTATCATAAAACAAAAATCTCATTAATATCATACTAAACATGATTTGGTGATTATTAAAATAAGGAGGTCAACCATCTCCCCCTTTTTGATGATAAAAAATAATGGAATTTTATATAGATGGAATCAAAGTTAAATCAAGATATTGTATTCATATGGTATAAAATATAAATAAAGAACACATGGTATTAAAAAGAATAACTAGATAGGAAACAATATCAAAGGAAAAAGAGAATATCAATGGAAGATATTTATACATATATGGAAAAGAATATAAATATGGATCATAAGAACAGATATAGTATGGAAGGACTACTATAATAAGATAGAAATAAATTCCATATTATCTTCTCCCCATTTTGGGATTATCAAAATGTATAAATAAAATAGAAAAGGAATAGAAAAAAAAAATATGATTAAATAGAAATATTTCCATTTAGAAAAAAAGGTCCTTGATAGTACATTCAAAATTTTCTAACAAAAAGTGAAACAAAAACAATCCCATAAAAAATAAAAAGTAAAATTATCAATGATTCCAATTAGGCTGGGTAGAAGGAAACATAAGATCTTTCCCCTTTTCCTTATTTTAGGAAGAGGTTGTAACAATTGAGGCTAGGGTTTCAGTAGGAACAGCTGCAGGAACAACTGTTAGAGAATGATGATCTCTAATGATGATGGGAATGAGGTTACATACAAATTATCTTGGATATAAGACAAAAGTCTAGAATCTGGCTGGAAAAGGGGCATGAGAATATTTGGTAACTTCCGGTCTAAAGAGCTCTAGAGTAGTATCTAGAGGTGACAGATGGGTAGTAATAGGTATGGCCTAATGAGATACAACTATAGTTCTATGCACATGCATAAATAGTTTCATAAGGTTTATGAAATCCATTATTATACAACCACCTCTTTACATTACACTAAAAATGTATTTATTTTCTTCCATAAATCTCTGAAGCAACATATTCAGAACCTTCATCTGGTTTACTTGTTCCTTAAAATCTTGAGAAACTTAAGGTATATTTATATTTTATACTAAGAACTTATAGTGATAATCCATCTCATTCATGGTGAAAATACTAGATAGATAGTCCTTGATAGATTTTGTTAAAGTCTCTCCTCCATACTTTCTATCATTCATGTACTCTCGAATCATCTTGTGTGCATGATCACAATCATGTTCAAAATTTCTCAAAGTTTCCTTTGGTATGGAAGGTGAAACACCTACAGAACCACTTGAAAGACCATAGAGTTCTTCTCAAACAAAATATCTAAGAAACTCTATATCAATAATAGGAGGAGAAGGAGAACTTGATGTTGAATCCATAGAGGTAAGGTTTTCAATCCTTTCAAACAAGGCTCATAATGAAATAACAAAAGAAGATTTCATATCATCCACATTGGATATTATGGATTTATAAATATTTTCCAATATTTTGTTTTCTATTTCATCTTCTTGGATATAGAGAATAATTTTTGGTTGAATATGTTGAATTAATAGTTCAAACAAATACTAAGCATCATGTTCACATAACTTAGTAACCAAGGAAGATTTGTTCTTCAACTTCACATAAAACCCAGATAAAATATTTTCACTAACAGAATCCAGATCACACTTGGTGACCACATCAATAAGAACTAGTGGGATAGTAGGAGAAAGTATAGGTGCAAACCTGGTAGGCACATCAGATTCAAATTGCTACAATTCACTAGAATTGTCAATTTGATTAACTAAAGATCCATCATGATCCTTTTCATTTTGAAGATCTGGTACACCATTCTTTGGTGGACTCTCAATATTACTAGAAAACATGTCCCATTATCTATACATAGGGTCAATCAAAATTTCAGAGGGATTACAAAGAAGCCAAACCACTGAAGTATTTGTATCTGTAGACACAACTGCATCATGAAATAAGGATGGGTCTTAACAAATATCTATTCATCAACAACTTGCTCAACATGCACAATATACATCTGCTTAGCCATAGACTCCTCAACAATAGAAAATAAATTCATATGATCAATAGCAACCTAATCTAAAACTGTATGATCATCTTCAACAACATGGAAACTCTCCAAACTTGGAGATTTATCCCCATAAACTAATGCATCTCTTTCTCCTCTAGTGGATTTGTCCACATCCCCAAAATTTGGGTATTTTTTTAGATATAGAACTAAATGAATGAGGAGAATAAACAAGTGATTGAGACATCTCAACCCCTTATGCACTAACTCATACACTTGGTCCTGTAGGACCATCAAAACCACCATCACAATCATCATCATCTTTATCTATATTTTCATATTCATTATTACTTACATCACTATAAGCATTATTATTTTCTCTATTTCTCCTCCTCCTTATTCCTAATTTTATTCATCAACATCATCACTATTTTTATCATCAGATTTATAATTACTCTTGAATTATTATTCTTCTAATACTTCAGTTTCATCCTCATCACTTCCTTCTTTTAAAAGTTTTTCTCTTTTAGGGAGATACCTAAGTGGACTAGGTGATCCATAGAAAATAGTAGGATATATAAGAGGAAGTTCAGGGTCACTAACTTCATCCAAAGAAAACTCTTCATCCTCCTCATCCTTAGATACAACAACATCTTCTTTCTCATCACTATCAGAATACACAACAATCTCACCAGGCTTCGAACTTGGGTCCATAATATCTCTCAGCCTCGAAGGATGGACAATTGGATTAAACTAATTATAAAAATTTTCATTATCATCAACCCATTGATTCTTCAATATTTTACAATTAATTTTTATCCTTTTTTGTATTACTCTTGTGATGCAAGATCCACTATAGTCTATAATTGACTCTTTATCTTTATCAACTAGTCCTTTGTCTTTTAGCATAGAAGAAATGAACTTTGGGTAGACTTGGAAGTTATCTATTAAAGTGGTCTTGGTCATTTATAACATATAAAGCATAAGGTATCTAAACATGATTGTCTTCTTATGTATTTTCATCAAACACAATAGGCATACATCTTGATACCTCATAGTAGAAAAGTCACTCATTCTTAGAAAAATCATGTGCTGTATAAATTTTAAAAGAAACCATATTTCACTATCTTGTTCAGAAGCTACTGACCTTCTAACTAGGAAATCACCAGTTAACTCACCTAAGGCATATTTATAGATAAAATTTTCACTATCATATAAAATGGTTCCTTGATAATATTTAAACACACACTCATGTGGAGCATTAAATCACTCAACCCACTATCTTAAAGAGAACACAAATTTTTTTCAATTGATCTAAGTTCTTATCCAATTTTCATTTTCTTCAAAGGTGAACTCTATAGACTGGTAAAACATGTATACCCAACTAGGATAAAATGGTCTCTCATTGGAAGAGAACCAATCCACCCATACTTGGTTATGTATAACTTAAATCACTAACTAATTAATATAAATCATCCATTCTACCAATAATTTCTTTTTGGGAATAAAAACTCTCTTTGAAATCTTGGGATTCGATGAATTTAAAGAAATAGGATGACTCCATTCCCCCTTTTTCTTATTTGTAGGATATGAATCATCTGGTGAAGACACTGAAGGATACTTCACTTTGGACATGGAGAATAGATTGATCAGTTTGGGAGAAGGTGAATGGAATTTTTATAGTCAAGGGAGAAAGGGACACAACATGTTTTGATAGAAAATGTGTGAGAGAGGTGAATGTTGGAATTATAAAAATTGTCTAATTTATATAATTTGGGAATTATGGATTCAAAAAATCATAATAACATTTGAAAATCAAAACATGAAAAACATTTGAATCAAATAATAAAATTAAGTAAACTATAAATAAATTAAAACTCACATTTTAAAAACTAACATTGTGAAACAAAATTTGAAAAGGGCATGAGAACTCCAACAGAGAGACATTCAATGGTGAGAAATCACAACAGTGAGAAGTGTCAATGGTGAGAAGAATCTACAGTGATAAGTATCAATAGTGAGAATTATAAATGGTGAGAATTATAAATGGCGAGACATTTACAATGGTGGGACATTCACAATGGTGATACATTTACAATAGTGATACATTCACAATGGTGAGTCCCAAAAATTTAAACATAACTAAAATTGGTCATACCTAATTCATGCATGATGAAATTCATTCTCTCAAAATTCAAAGTCTTAGTAAAGATATCAACAAGATTATGTTCTATACCAAATCATTCAAGAGTGATATCACCGCTTTGAAAATGATCTCTCAAAAAGTGATGTATTATATCAATATGTTTTGTTCTATAATGCGATACATGATTCTTAGAAATTTTTATATCACTTGTACTGTCACAGTTTATAGGGACATGTAAGAATTAATATCCATAATCTAGTAATGTGTGTTTCATCCAAAAAATTTGTGCACAATAGCTGTCTGCAACTATGTACTCCGCTTATAGAGTATATAGTAAAACAAAATTTTATTTCATACTATGAAAAGAAACTAGAGACTTTCCTAAAAGGTGACATGTTTTGGAAGTGATTTTTCTATCCAACTTACATATACCAAAATCAAAATCTAAATAAGTAACCAAGTCAAATTATTATCCTCTTGGGTAAAATAGTACTAAATTAGTAGTATATTTGAGGCATTTGAAAATTATTTTTATAGTTAATAAGTGTGAATCTTTTGGATTTTCTTTAAAGAGAGAACCCATACACAAACTAAACATAATATCAGGCTGGATTATAGTAAGGTAGAGAAGAATTCCAATCATACCTCTATAACCAGTTTAATCCACTAGTTTCCCAGCTTCATCAAGGTACAATTTGCAGGTATTACTCATAGGAGTATCACCATCCTTAGTGCTATCTAGGTTAAAATTTTTAAAACATACTTAGTAAATTTACTTTGGTTCAAAACATTTCCTTTTTTATTTTGAAAAATATGAGAACCAAGAAATAATTTAAGTTCACCCATCAAACTCATTTCAAATTAATTTTTAATTAGTTTTGAAAACCAAGTACATAAATAATTTCTTAAAGATCCAAAAATAATATCATCTACCTAAATTTGTAAAACTAAAAGAACTTTTCAAATTCATTTTATATAAAGGGTAGGACCAGTTATACCAGTTGAAAAAACTTTTTAAATAAGAAAGTAACTGAGCCAATCATACCAAGCTCTAGGAGAATGTTTTAAACTATATAAATCTTTTATTAATTTAGTAACATGATTTAAAAAATGGGTATTTTTAAAACCATGGTATTGTTTAATAAAAACATACTCAATTATATACCCATTTAACAATGCACTCTGGACAACCATTTGATATAGTTTTAAATCTAAATGAGCTGCATAGGCAAGTAGTATTCTGATGGATTCAAGTTTGGATACTGGTGCAAAGGTCTCCTCATATTCTATTCCTTTTTTCTTGACTATATCCTTGTGCAACTAGTCTATCCTTGTTTCTTACTATTGTGCTTAATTCATCTACCTTGTTTCTAAACACTCATTTAGTGCCTATAGTTACAGTGACTTTGGGCCTATCCAAAAGTCAACATACTTTGTTTCTTTTAAAATTATTGAATTATTATTTCATATAAATTGCCCAAAATGTATCATTAATTGCATCATTGATGTTCTTTGGTTCAATCTGTGACAAGAAAGCTTGACGTTTAACCTAATTTCTAAGGGAATATCTAGTGTTTTTACCTCTACCTAGATCTCCAAATACAATAGCTAGAGTATGGTAGTTAAGGGTCCTAACATATCTAGAAAAAGAGGGGATGATCACCTCAGTATTCTCTATAGGTTTAAGTTTATGTTTTAAAAATTCCTTAGAACTATATGATTTTTATGATTGCTTCATAGAAAATTAAATAGGTTTGGAATTTTAGTTCAAAGAAGATAAATCATCTTCAAGGTTTTCTAAATAGGTCTTAGGGTCATGTGGATATGTCTCATCAAATTTGACATGAATAAAATATTCCAAAGTCATGGTCCTTAAATTAAAAACTCTATAAGATTTACTAGAGTTTGAATAACCCAAGAAAATTCCTTCATCACTTTTGAAGAAATTTTTTTCTAGATTATCTGTAGTGTTAAGAATAAATACTTTTAAACCAAAAATCTAAATTAATTAACCTTAGGTTTTCTACTATTCTAAAGATAATAAGGGGTATTTTTCAAGATAAGTCTAATTATAAATATATTTATTATATAATAGGATATTTTTGTAGCCTCTTCCCAAAATTAGATAGGTAAGTCATATTCATTTAATATAGTCCAAGATATCTCTTGAAGTGATCTATTCCTTCTTAATATAACTACATTTTTTTCCAAGGGGTCCTAGAAGCAGAGAATTTATGACTATAGACATTTTGTGAGCAAAAGGATTCAAAATACTAATTTTCAAACTCACTACCATGTTCAATTCATTGGGTCTTAATCATAATTCTACATAAGTTTTATATATATCTAGGATACATGGTAAAATAGTAACATGCTTCACTTTTGTGAGCTAGAAATAGTACCTAAGTATACCTAGAAAATTTATCCATAGTACATAAACATAGTGCTTACCATTTAGACTAGAAACTCCAGATGGTCCAAAAAAATACATATAAACCAATTCAAGAGGTTGAAAAGTTGAAACTTATTTCTTTGATTTAAAATAAATCTCATGTTGTTTCTCTTTTTGATAAGGGATACAAACTTTGTCATTTGAGAAATCTAGTTTGGGTAGATCCCTAACTAACCCTTTCCTAGTAAGCTTCCTAAGTGAGGGAATATTAGAGTGTCCTAGTATCTTATGCCAAAGTTGCGATTCATTATGAAAGGCACTCAATCAGGAAACATTTTGAGAAATTAAATAATTAAGATCAATAACATAAACATTTTCATTTCTTAAAGAAGTAAAAGATAAATAATATTTAGAATAAAAAACATTAGATGCATTATTTTCAAATTTAAAATTAAAGCCTTCATAAATTTTTTTTGATATGATAAAAAAATTGTACTTTAGACCATCAACAAAAAATACTTTGGAAATTAAAATATAAATTGTGTTACAAATTTGGCTAAGCCTAATGAATTTACCTTTATCATTGTCACCAAAGGTTACATACCACCATCAATGTTTATTAGGATCTTGAAACTTGAGTAGGCTTCTATCATATGCCTTAAACATCCACTGTCCAAGTACCATATAATTTTATAGAATATCTTCAAGAAAATTTCCTAAAAAAATTATACAAGTAATGATTTTGGTACCCATATTTTATTGTGTCTAGATGTGTTAGTAAATAGGGATTTAGGAACCAACATTTGTTTAATAGGTCTCTTATAAGTAGATTGTAAGATTTTTGAAATAAACACTTTGTTTGTTCCTCTATAAAAATAACTGGAAGTTGAACATTCAAATTTATATTTTGGTACAAAAGTGATATTTAATATTCTTTTTTTCCTAGGTTGATATCCTAAACTTATAACATATTCTAAAGCAACTTGTTATCCTAAAATCTGAGTAAGAGTTTATATACCATTAGTGAACTTTTCAAAATCCTTCTCAATTTTCCATTGGAAAATTTTAGTTCAGTATTATCCCTTAGTAATTGATCATTTTTCTATTCTTCTACAGTAAGGCCAGATTTAGTATTAGTAGATGAAACATGATATTTTTTCAGAAATTTTTATTTCTCATTAAGATCATTGAAAGTTTCTTCGAGAATATTACAATATTCAAAAATCTCTTATTGAGACATGTCATCATCATTATGTTAACTTTCATAATTATCATAATTAAGAATAGATGATACAATAGGTACCTCATAGAAATTAGTCATGAAGAACATGTTGGTTCAGTCATACTTTTGTTCAAGATTAGATTCAGTGTCACTAGAATTGTCCTTAGAGGCACTCCGAGTTTATTTCATGAATTTATTGTATTTTATGACCTTGTATTCATATTTATTTATTTATTTTAATTTTGGGAAGTTTTCTATTACATGTACTTTTCACTTTTATTAATATCAAGTTATGTCATTAGTACTGTCATAATTTTTCCAATGCTTCTTCCAAGTTCCTCTACTATAACATTTTCCTTTAAAACTAGGTTTTATAAAATTTATTTTCTTCCAATAAAACATATTGAATCTTTTGGATAGATAGGACATTTCCTCATCACTATTAGATGGTGACTGACTATCAATGGAACTTTCAACTTCTATCTTTTTATTTTCCTTTTCCTTTTTTTAGATGTAGTAGACTTGAAAGCTACTAAATTTCTTTTTGGATCATCATCTTTTTAACTATTGAATTTCATCTCTTCTTTGTAAAAAATTAACATACCAATTAATTCCATAACTAGTAGTTTTATAATATCACAAGACTCTCTAATTGACACTGATGTCCCTATCTATCTTTTAGGAGTACATCTGATCAGTCTCATGATACAATCATTATCAGATGTAGATTTCCTAGAGATATCATGTTGTTCAAACTTTTGTTTAACTTGAGATACATATAAAAAATAAATTCACCAGTATTCATCTTAAAATTATCACATTTAATAGTACATGCATTCGATCTCATCTCTTTGACATTAGTTATTCTTTCATGAGAAACAACTAATGTTTCCCAAATTGAAAATGTGATTTTAATAGTAGAAATTATATTAAATTCCTTATATACTATGGCATAATATAGAGAATTTTTATATTTGAAATTATTTTTATAGAATAGATTTTTAGCATCATCCCATGTACTTATATAATTCTTAGGTAACTCATAATTATCTTCAATAACAGACCAAATCTAAAAACCCATACTTTCAATATGCATTTTCATTTTGATCTTACAATGAGAATAATTATTTCCATTAAAAACAGGAGGCCTATTAGTTGCATAACCTTGTTGTTTATTATCATTTAATGGATTAAATTTATAATTAACACAATTTTATGTCTTTAAAGTATAACTAAAATACCAGTTGAAAAAGCTTTGAAAGTATTGATACAAAAGATTAAACCTCAAATACTAAATATTGATCAAAGTGAGTATCTCAATAGGGGGTTGAGTTAAGTACCCAATAAAAATTTATGTTTAAAAGGATTTAAATAGAGCCCCCAATTATTTAAATATGGTCTAGTTTATCAAAACAAAAGATCGATATAAGTTTCAATATTTTAAAAGAATTATCAAAAGTTTTATTTGGTGTGAGTTAAATTAATTTTGGAAACATCTTTAACACTTAAAAATAAATTTACTCAATCAAAATATTATATAAACACAAAATAATATAAACTATCAAAGTAATGGTTTTGTTCACATATTAAAACATATTTAGTTTCAATGATTATAAAAAAAACACACAGCGCAAAATGAATACAAGAGGTTTAGTCTCAAGTTGAGACTTAGTGCTATCCACTTGGAAATTACCTATTTCAAAATAGTTTATATCAAAATAAACATTGATCCATAATCTGGATTGTGTACTAAAGTAGTATTAAAACTCTCTAGACTGCACAAGGACCTCTTCCAAAGTAATATTCGGAGTAAAAAAGATAAAAGGCCACACATAGACTTTTTCTATAGTAATAATAGGAAATAGGTAAAAAGAGTTTGAGAATATATCAAAGTATCTTCTAGTTTAAAGCAAGATAAAGTGTTCCTATAATAAACAGAGTATAAAAACACTACTCGTAATGTAAATACAGACAATCAAATATAGATGATAATAGTGTGGATATAATCATGTTTCTATGTCTAATAATCTCTGTAGCTCAGGAATATTGAATTTAGCTTGAGATGAGGATCAAGTTGAGGTTTTAAGATTTTTATTAGATTAGAGTGTCATAACTCCTTCTATTTAGATTATAGGATTTGAATTTTTATTAAGCTACACTCTCATAGTTGTATGTAAGCCAAATAAAACATGAAAGATTTTCTAGTTCTTGCAATGAGGTTCATCTCACTTGACATGTGAATCTATGTGTGTGACTATATATTCCATATCTACACCTCCATTAACACAAGGGAGTATAATTCCTCTTTTATCAATAATAATAGAAACATTAACCATGTGAGAAGCAATTAATATATCTTTCATCCTCGTACATAGGGATGAAATATTCTCTAATGCATCCATGTCATGAAAATAATTAACAATAGTTAATATATGTTTCAACATTATGTTTGATAATGTATCCATTAGAAACATTTAATTCAAAAATAAATAAGATAGTAGCAGTGATTATTTTCAATGGAAATAAGTCTATAGTGGTGTCTTGATATGGCGGTGACACAACATTGGTGGAGAGTCCTTTGAATAATGAAAATTTCTAGCAGTGTCTAAGTCTGGTGGTAAGACACTCTGATGGTGACTAAATCTGATGGTGAATCAGGATGGTGGTATGTTAGTTTTTTAGTGACTAAAAAATTTACACAATTTGAGTTTTGGTGGAATGTTGCCTCAACGGGACTCAGATCTAATGTTAGGTCAACTCAATACTTAGTTGATTTTTCATTCTAGCATAGACTCATCCCCAATGGTGAGTCTTTTCATAATTTTCCAAATATCTTTCTCATCGGTGACTCATCCTTGGTGGTGAGACATTTTTTAGTGGTGATAATTTCATGGTGTTCTTAATTGCTTGGCGGTGATGCTTCCATGGTGGTGATACTTTCTTGGTAGTGATTCTTTCCCATACTTAACCATATTGTTTCTAATATATCTTATAACATTAAATGCTATTATAAAACACAAATCTCATTAATATCATACTAAAAATGATTTGGTGATCATTAAAATAAGGAGGTCAACAATTTTTTTAGTTTTGGATATGTTATACATGTTTTCAACTAAATTGACACTTTTTTGTATTGAAAAAACACACTTCAAGTCATATCGAACACATTGTGTGTTATATTTATTTGCGGTCAATTCCAACACATCAAAAAACAATTATGGACCATTTTCTAAAATTTTGAAAATAATATTATCTCTTTTACTTGGATTTGGAAATGTGATATGTGTTTTAAACTAAAATGGAACTTTTGTATTGAAAACATGAACATCAAGTCATACCTACCACATCTTGTGTCATATTGACATGTAGTCTATTCAAACACACCAAAAATTCATTATCAATAATTTCCTAATTTTTGAAAATAATTAGAGATAGTTTACTTATTTTTATTGATGCGACACATGTTTTAAACTAGAAAGGAACTTTTATATTGAAAACATGTTATTCAAGTCATATTTACCACATAGTGTGTCCGATTTGTGTTCATTAAATTTTTAAACATAAAAAATAAATTATAGATTATTGCCTTAAATTTTCAAAACAATCTGATCTCATTTTCTTAGTTTTTGTTATGTGATGAAAATTTTAAAATTAAGTGACAATTTTATATTGAAAACATGTACTTAGAGTCATACCGAGCACCTCATATGTAAGATTGATCTGTAGTATATTCTTACACATCAAAAATAAATTATAGATCATTTTCCTAAAGTTTGAAAACAATACGATATCATTTTATTGGTTTTTGGATTTGTGATATGTGTTTTAAAACAAATTGAAACTTTTTTATTGAAAACATGCACTTTGAGTAAGAATGACTACATATTGTGTTGGATTGATGTGCATTCTATTCCTAAATTTCAAAAATGACTTATTGATCACTATTCTAAAGTATCAAAACAATATGATTTTTTTTCTTGGTTTTGAGCATTTGACAAGTGCTTTTTACTAACCTGTAAATTTTAAAAAATAAGTACCAGATAAAAATGATAAAAAAATTAATTAAAAAATTAGATAAAAAATTATGATAAAATTAACTAAATAATTTGTAGGAAGTCACCTCTTCATGATGCTTGTATAAATTCTAACACAATGTATTATTCACATTCATTTCTAAAAAAATATATCCTCACTTATACTTCTTCTTAAAAACCAAATAAAAAAATATATAAGCATTATGATCCTAATATTTCACATCCCAAGTGTATCTCTAAGTTAATAACCCATACTAGATCACAAATATAATAGGTAATCACCTAAATTTGATATTGGAATTTTTTTTGACATAATGTAATCTTCCCATTCATCTCTAAATAAAAAACTTATTTTTTTGGGTATATATATTACTGTCAATTTTAGTAGTACTGAAAAAATATAGACATACAAATTATTAATAAATATTTTTAAAAACATTTAATTACCTACAAAAATTAATTACTTAGGGACACTAGTCTTTTTATGGTATATGAAATCTTTCATAAAATTTCAAACATAATATCCACACTCATTGTTGTTATCTTGCTTCATACACTACAAAAAAATGATCAAAATGATTAAATTGTTTTGAAATATTTTTTGATAGTTAAATATTTCTATATATTCATAAATCTGTTTCAATTTTAAGAACTCCATAGGATTCTTATGTTCATTCTCCATCCTCTTACCATGATTTACCCTATATTTATAGATTTCCAAATAATAAAAAAATTCATGTTAATACACAAACTAAAATATATAATTCTATTTTTATCTAAAAAATTTGGTTTTAAATGAAATAAAAATTCACATTAAAAATTAGGTTTGGTAATTTTAATGAAAATCCCTGCATTGGTTCAAAAAAATAAACATTTGGGGTATCCAAATTGATTGTGATTAACATCCAATGCTTCCTAAAAAATAAATAAGAAATGAAAAAAAGAAAAAAATATTTTATATGATTAGATTGTATAGTTTTACCTCTATATTGTAGGAATCAAAAATATTTTTTTGTCTATTATTTTCTTATCAAATTCCTTAATTAGATCATCTTTTTTTCTTATCATTTTATTACAAACTTAAATAAATTTATTCCATATAAACAATACGAATATTAATGAATCCAAATCAAGATTCACAGGCTTTTATCTTTATATATTAGTAATATAAATTCCTATATAAAATATTAATAGTTATTATCTCTAATGAACATAGTAGATCATTTTGGGTATTGATGGATTATGAAAATGTACCTCAAGTATGTATTCCCAACTGTGACTCCCAACCATTTAAACATGACAATCCCATTTATACTCTCGAGACCAACCACATCTATAATGAAATTTAAAAATATTTATTCTTCATATTTAATTTATGAAATGTATCCATCTTTTAATGTGGTGTATACATTAACTTGTAATGTTAATATATTCTATAGTTGAACTGATGGAGAGAAGGTACTCCAGGAAGGTCCTTTTGTTTTCTTGGTCAATTCACTAGATTTTCTTGATCTAAAATTCTGTTTCCTTATTATTTTATCTATCTATAATACCATACCTAAATTTAGACCTTTCTTCATCAACAATTATAGGTTTTTCATTTGATTTTTTTTAATTATATAACTGATGTATATTTATAAGATTATATTGTCATGATATGAAAGTTCCAATAGCATCATTGACCGTTGTAATATCCAGATCATCAAGTGGAATAGGAAACTCCATGATTGGATATTGAGATACTTTAATACCCACTCTCATGTGATATTTTGTGAGTTATTTTTTTCATATCATTTCTATCAGGATATTATACACCGTACCCCTTTCAACAATGTGGAGCATGGGTGTTGATAGATAGAAATCATATACAACTTCACCTAATATATATAAATTTGTAATATAAAGTTATAAGAAGTTGTCTGGTTCACATTTAGGAGAAAGAGTAATGAAAAAATTGATTACCTTGGGTAAGATACTCATATAAGGGGAATTAATAGACTCAAATCTAGTGGGTACATTTGGATCTTTATCTATTGGTCTTTGTTTCATCGCTAATTAACTTTGATCCTCTCACATATAGTATACCAAACTAGACCAAAAAATAATATCTTACAAAGCATCTATTTTTACTACATTATCATATGATATGTATCTTCTTATGAATTTTTCTTCTCAAAATATGTTTTATGTGATAATCCAAAAAATACCCCACCAACGTGACTATATTGTTCTAGTGACTTCAAAGCTATATAAAGTGGTTTTTCTTCATGTAACATCACTACCAATTATTATGTCTAAACCATATAATAAAATATGAATATAAATATATATTTTTATGTAATACTATTATAAATCATAAGTAATTAGTATTATACCATAATTACACATGTTTCCCCTAAATCTATTGTGTTTTCATCAATTTTTTAACCCTCTTTATTTACACAAACCTCCTTCCATAGAACATGATATGGGATGGAATTGTATTCATATTTTGATTCATAAATATTTATATAAAAAGAAACATTTTTTTTCATATCACATAAATATTTTATTTTATATTTAAAATACATACCATTTTCTTCTCTAGTGAACCTTACCCCATCCTTTCTATATGATATGGGTACATTGGTTTTGATGTATGCTATTTATTTTCAGCACACCATTTCTATTTCATAAATTAATAATTTTGAATCAAATTAGATAAATAAATAATTTAAAATAATATATTATTGACTAAAATTTACTTTAAATGATTTATTATCATGATGAATGATGAAAGAATTCCATGTTTCATGCATTATAATTTGTGCATAAATAACTGGTGGGTGGGGATTTACTTTCCCTATAGTATCCTTGAGATGAAGCTTAATAATAAGTATCCCAAATCCTCTATGGGATTTTACAGAATCCATTAAGACATATATCTTACACAAATCATCTAAAAAATAATCTCTATAATGGATAATGAAATGTATATAAACATTTCAATATTTTTTTTTGGTAAAATAGAGACAATATATCATAACATCACCTTAATATCTTCCCAAAGGGTTTCCATTGTTACTATCTAGACATGGTTCCATGAATCTATATAAATATACATATTCATTCTCATTGTGACCCCAAAAAAACTAATGAAAATTGACTTATTAGGGTTAATAGGTCGTCTTCAATGATTCTAGACAACCTCAAATTTTATAACATTACTTCTTTCCTAGATAATTTTAGTCAACACATTGATGATACATCATTCTTGTTTTTATCAATATGTTGTTAATACCCTAATAATTATATAGTTTCAACATCAACTATCTATTCTTCTTTGATATTGGTTACATCATCATGTGAAGAAGTCATTATTTTCATGATTAGTCAAAAATTTAACTCAAATTATGTTAATATAGTAGATAACACATAATATTATGAGGAAAAAACTAGTATACTAAAAAAAACTTTAACCTTCTCATTGAACTATTTTTATTTTATTTAAAGGTTGAAGGGATTTGGATCCTCTATTGAGAATTAAAATCCCCTATTTTTTCCCTTATAATTCTCAATACATTGTCTACATTGATACCTTGATGAAATGATTGTTATCTCCAAATTAAAGGGTCATCCTTGATTGAATTTTAAGTTGACCATATTGTTGTTTTAGTATCCAGTAGGAAAATTGAATAATTCTTGTTAGCTGGATATGAGACATAAAATACCCACACTACTTGCGATGCCTTATTAATGGCTCATCATTATACCCCTACACACTAAAAGTCACCTTGACGAAGTCCATTTCATCAAATTTCACTACAATCATGTTTCCAACCCATTTTAAATAGAAAATTATAACTTGAAATTTTGTATAATCCAACTCGTATATCTGTTGACCTATTCCAAATTGGATTTATATCCTTGAAACCAGATATATTCATTTCTTCTACCATAAGTATAACTCCACTATTTTGAATTATACTATGTTCATCATTTTCTTTTGTATAAAACTTATAACCATTAATTAAAAAACTAGTGTAAGATATAAAATTTTCATTTGGTCCCCAGGCTAGCTATTGAATCCATTCAGCAATTGAATTCATATTTTTAGATAACCCCTTATAAATATGATATTAGAACCATCTTATAAACTTTTTATTATGTGTATTTTATATACATCCTTTAGAACTTGATGTATTCAAATGTCTATGAATTACCTTGTGGGATTCAATGTATGGATCAACATCTTCACTATTATGTAAAATTTAAAGGTGAGCTTGCTCCCACTTTGTGATGGTAATTGTAAAAAAATATATTTTTTAATTCCCTTTTCCCACAAGGAGTCTTCTATGATGAGACATTGGGAGATCGATCCTATCAACATCTAATAGTTAATTGATATATAATTCAATATATTATTAAAAATTATATCATTATACAATAAAGACTTTGGGTTGACTTTGATTATTGACATGCCCTTTCAAAATCATCATATATCATTCAATAGGGTACATCCATCTATAATGAATAGTAACACATAGTTGAACCTCTCTAACCAAGTTAACCATCAGGTGGATCGTTATATCAAATAATGATAGTGGTAATAACATATCTAATTTACATAATATGACTAAAACCTTATTATTCATGATTGGAAACTTTGTCGAGTCTCTAAATTTACTGTATATGGATTTGAAAAAGAAGCAGAGTTTGGTTAATGTATGTCATACATTTTTAGGAAAAATGAAACTTGAAGTTATGGGAATCAAATATTGAATCAAAACATGAATATAATGAAATTTTAGTCCCTATAACATCAAATTAGTCATTGACATGGCGTTCTTTATATTTGATGAAAACTCATTAAGTACTTTTACACAATTAAGGAAAATGAAAATTTTCAATTTCTCTTGTCTGGATAGAGTGTATAGTACTAGAGGAAGAAAATACCTACATTTATCCTTCACTAGTGACAAATCTTCCAGTATCCTCATGTTAATAATGTCCAAACTAGCCTTGATTCCATATCATATTTTTTAAGAACATTTTGTAATATTCTAATAACAATATCAAATACATTTTTTAGACATGTATGAAATTAAAAAAATGTCTGATGTACAAACAATTATAGTATGTTAATTCAAAAAAAATTGATCTCTTTTTCCAACCCAATTTCATAAGGTTTTTTGAAAATGGTTTACCAAAAATTGTGTCAATATCTTTTACTTTATTGAATAGTTGATAACCTATTAGTGGAGATGGTGATTCACCTTGTTTGGTATTTCCATCGATTATTATCATCTAAGATTAGTTTTTATGTCATTGAGGTGAAAATTTATAATGTCCTAAAAGTACATTCTTCAAGGAATGTTTTAACTAAATTGAGTGTGTGAATTATTCACAAATGATACACCCCAACATTCCTTTAATGATATAGCATAAAAAATTTCTATAATAAGGAAAGTCATTTATCATCCTATACAACATGATCCTCAATGTAAATTCTTCACTTATATGATAATCATACATTATAACACTTGTATCTACATCAATTTCAGATCTTCAACAATAAGATACAAATAGACATAAATATCATTACTGGGTTTTTTTGGCTGAGATATAAGAAGAAAAAACATAATTTATTTTAACATCATGCATAACCATGGAGGCATGTTATAATTTTTCCACATACCTATCCATGTACTCTGAGTACTATTATGTACACCAAAAAGACTTTTTCCATTTATAGATAATGTAAGATGGAAGTATCTCTAATCATTTAGAAATTCTGGATACTCTTAATAAATTTTCTTCTATTAAGGATAGTTTTCTAGATGACATAGTTTCTCATCATTAATTCTTGTATCTATGTGCCATGAAAATTTCCTCACGGTTTCCTAAAATCCATATAGTTTACAAATCATGAAATGATAAGAAATTATAATAAAACTTTTAAAGGACTTGATTCATTTTTCTTGTATCAATTAACGCCACAATTAAGGAATTTTATAAGTGATTCATGTTCCTTGTGAAACAATACGCAATCATTTGGACAAGCATGATTTTTTTAGAGATCATTCCAATTGATTGTTTCATTCATCTATCATTATATGTACTAAAAAGAAGTTTATTTTATTATTGTAATATATAATTCTTGATACAAAGTAGTTTTTTAATGCTAGTGTCACTCCATCCGATACTAGATTTCAAATTATATAACTTCAATACAACGGATAATGTTGTGTATCTAGTATATCTAGTATACAATGGTCTATTAATACATCTCTTTAACTTCAAAAAAAACTTTGGAAAATCCTAAAGGACATCTTTAATTTTCATTTTCATTTAATCCATATGATCTCTATTATTATTTACATTTTTATTCATATCAAATGATCCATAAACCATAATATCCTCCTAATCAGTGTGTACATCCAGTTTTTCCCCTTATTTATTCCCAAATTTCTAGATCTTATCTATTTCGTGATAAATAAAATGTTCTTTAAACTCTTTCGGACTAATTGTTCTTGAATAAAAATAACGTAAACACGGGAAAAGGATTTGAGAGGGGGTTTTATGAATGCTATATTGCAAAATTGATGAAATATATAACACCATATCCATACAATTTTTCATACATTTACTGTTCATCTATTTTTGATTCATATCCATCCTACCAGGTTCATAAAATATTCCTTTTTAACAAAAAATAAATAAATACACATAAAATATTCATAATAAAATGATAATGTTATAGATAATTCTAGTAAGGGGAACCCAACATTTGAATTTTATAGGTGATGATTCTTAACAAGTTATTATTTTACACAAGGGTGATGTGAAAAGAAAAAACCTAGGGTAAACTTGTGGTTACTAGTCTAGGTTCTCAATTTGATGTAGTGTGGGACAAAATGGCAGTAATCTGACGATGGTTTCTATAACCATTCTAGGTGGAAGTCCAAAAATATGGAAGAGTTTATGTTTATTCATTTCTTAACTTAGTATGTGCTGGTCTATGTGGCGTTTCATTGATAGTGTGAGTAGTGATTTAAAGGAGTGGGCAAGTTCACGTGACCATCACCTGTCAGTGGCCAAATGTCATGTGTGATTAATTTGAAGATCTAGAAAAAGTAGCGAGTAGTTGAAATCACATGGGATATTTGACCATTGAACCATATTGTTCAACCATTGATCCATATTTTATTTAATTACAATATTTTACTAATGATGGGTATCCACTTCAAGAATAAACGGTTCCTCTCTTATTTATTCCCATTTACCATGTTCTGATACACTTTACATCATAAATAAAGGGCTTTCAAATCATTATTTCACATATAATTATGAAATATATTATTAAAAATGTTAATAAAATGGATTTATTACTCAAATGAATCACTTACATACATATATTAATATATTCATCACTAATAAATATGTTGGAAAACAAAATTTATTTATTATTGGATATATGAATTCCCTAGGAAATTATTGTCCTTTCATACCGTTTGATTGTGATTTGTATTTATAAATATGTTTAAAAATATCTTTCATTGGAACATAAATGGTCATGTAATCATAAAATATTGACATAGGGTTAGGGAGATTGCAATTTCATGAAATGAATGGATGAAACTTTTATTAGTGATAGAATTTAAGTTGGATTCCATGTTACTCTCTTTTTCTATAGATTATTATAAAAAATTTATTATAGACACCAAAAAATATATTTGTAAATAATTTTCCCTATTCTACATTATTAAATTTTGGTTACTCTTGAAATCATATCACTCATTCTTTAATATTTAATATTGTGCATTATATTTTACCAAAAAACTCCCTGATATGGTATATCATAAACTATTTCATATGGCTGGGAGATACAATATTTAAGAAGTAAATTTTAATGGATAATAACTAATGAAATTGGTATTAGAAACTAAGAACAAAACTTGCAATTGATCATAATGAAGATTTAAATCATGAACGCATGTGAAGCATAATTTCTTTTTATTGGGAAATCTTCCACTGGCTTGGCTTACAAAACAATATATTCAATAAAAATTTGAGATATCAATGGTGGTGAGGTGGTCTAGAAGGGAGAGGGGGGAGGCTTGTTGCGTCAGTTTTCCAAGGGAGTAGAAGATGGGTAGAGGATGGTCTCCGTAGGTCTGCTTCGCGATGGTGGGTGGTCGGCCCAGGTTGAAGATAGTGATGACACTGAGAATGTTGATAGAAATCAAGAAATAAAGGACAAAAAATATAACATGGTTTGGATATGATATATGTGAGAGTGGTGATCGATGACTTTAATAGAGGAGACATGAGTAGATATAATAACATACCTTAGATTCGAGAGAGTTGATTCATCCAAGATAAGGTTGAGGGGGAGCAGCGATGAAGATGAACTTTCATGAGAGCTTGAACGAAACAAGGGAAACTAGTTCAGTTAGGGTTTTATTTAAAAGACCGGGAAGAGTTTTTTTAGCGCTTTTAAAATAGTGCTAATAAAGAGGGGTTTTATCAGCACTAAAATAATAAGCAGTGATAAAATATCTCTTAATCAGTAATAAAAAATCAATGATAATGACCTATATAATAAATTTTAACAATATAATTTATATAATTAAAAAATTTAAATGTATATAATTATAAATAAATAAATACTAATGTGTATAATTATAAATATATAAAAAGAACTATAAATATTTATTTATAAATATAATTATATAAATATATTTATAATTACAATTATAAATAAATATATTTTAAATATATTTATAAATATTTGTATATAATTATAAATATAACTATATATATTTATATAATTCTATACAATTGTATAATTATATATATTTTTAATATATATATAAATATAAATATAAATATAAATATAAATATAAATATAAATATAAATATAGTAAATATATTCACTATTAAAATATATTTATTATAATTTTATAATTATTTAAATACATAATTAATTATTTATAATTATATAAATATTTTTTAAAATAAATATATTTATTAATTTATAATTATAATTATTTAATTTTATAAATATAATAAATATATATTTATAAATATATATTATTTATAAATATTTATTTATAAATATTTATTTACAAAAATATTTTAAATATTATTAATGAATATATAATACTAAATGCATGAATGTTAAAAATAAGTGAAACTGAATAATGAAAAATTAGTAGAATTAAAAAATATTAAAAAATTGAGAAGTTTTATTAATTATACAAATTATAAAAAAATAAAATATGAATATATAATGAAATAAAGATAAATACATATTGAAAATATTAAAACATAGTAAATAAATATGTATAAATAAATATTAAAAAAAAATATTTTTTTTTAAAATGAATAAATAAAACTAACTGAAATAATATTAATAATAAATAAAAAAAATTCTCTAATTAAAAAACACAATATATTAAATAAATTATGTTGCTAAATTAAATTATAAAATGAATATTAAAATTTGAATAAATTACATAAATATTAAGTGTGTGCATGTTTCTATATAATATTTAATTAATTATATAAATATTTTTATGTGTGAAATTAATGTATATTTATAAAATATTGATATATATTAAATTGATCAATTTCATTATATAATATGTAACATCTACTAAGGAAATAAATAATAATAAGAGTGAACAAATTTAAAAAATGAATAACTATTATTAATTATATAGATTATATAAAAACATTAAAAATGTATATTTATATATGTTAAAATAAAAATGAATACCTATTAGTTATACAAATTATATCCATATTAAAAAAATTAAATGTTAATGAACAAGCACGTGTAAATAAATATTAGAAAATTGATAAAATTACAAAAATAATGAATAATGAAAAATTGAGTTTTTTTTATAATAGGTTGGGGTCAAAACCCATTTATTAGTAGGAAAAAGATCGAGAAAGGTAGGAAGGGGTTAGAGAATGAACTTACCTCATCAATAAAGAAAAAACAATAATAGAAAAGAGAAACATGAAATAAGCTAGAAAAATAGTCAGAACAACACAAGCACTCTATGACAATGAAAAATGAACCATTCTTAGAAGAACCATTCAAACCACACGAGAATGAGTGCTCATGCTATGATGAGAAACACATCCTCCCTAACCCTAAGGGTTTCTTCCTCTTATCTACGACATATCCCGCTACTATAGACCCCCTCCATCATCAAATGATTCATCATCAATGTCAACATTCATTACCTTAGTTTTTGAAGAGATAAAACATCATTGACTATCCTCCTCACTATTATTAGAGCAAAGAAGATCAAAAGTATTATGCATGTGGAAATTAACCCTAAATTGATTATGCACTCCCTCACTAGGCTTTAAAATAGTAAGAGTAAGATCTTGGACTATTTCCACTTCTTGAAAACCCTTGTCTGAAACTAGGACCAAGGGACAATCCATCTTGGTAGAAGTGTCAACCATGGGAGACACTTGATGAAGAGCTTGGGGAATCCCACCATCTTCTATCATGATCACAATACAATTCACATACACTACTGCATAAAATAAGGAAAGTTCATCCATGGGTAATACCACCTACTCATGTTCTTAATTACTCACTCCCTTACTGGAAGAAACCACACTAGAACTAATAGATAGTGTAATATAGATTTTTCTTTATTTGAATAAAATAGATCAGATTTAAAGACTTGATCATTAGAAGCATTAAACATACATTAATTAGAAATATTTGTATCAATGGAATCAATAGTGTCCATTCCATATGATACATTCAACCAATGACCACTAGAACCTATGGAAGTTACATGATCATGAACAACCACAGGGGATCCCAAATTTTGGTTGATTCCCACTACATTGATGATGGAATTCATGATATCACTCTCAATTTGCTAATAAACAATAGTAAAATTATCCTTGATATTCTTTTCTGGAAGAGCTAAGTCCATTTTAACTTTTCCCTTTATATTCTTTTAGGAGACCAATTTATTCTCCTTCTATAATTGGAGGTCAAATCCATTCTGTAATTATAGCTCCCGATAAGACATATTGTCAACATCATTACCATGTCCATCCCTAATATCTTCAACATTTTAGGCATCGCTCTTAGAAACAATTTCTACCAATGACCAAGTAATATTGACCAAAGGAAATATCCCAATCCCTGAACCTCCCTTGTACAACCTTGGATGGGAGGGAATCTAATTAGCTTGAGGAAGAGATACATGTGTAACTTGTTAGGCTCAACCAACATTGGCAGGTTGAGGTGGTTCTACTTCTAAATTAATATAGGAGTGCTTCTACAATCCATTAACCTATATTGAATCACATTCCATAAATATAGGAGGGGAGGGGATCTCATTAGCTTGAGTAAAAGCTCCAAGAATAACCTGTAAGACTGGACCAACACCGGAGGGTTGAGATGGTTCAGCTTACATGTGAGCAGAGGAGTGAACCTACAATACATCAACCTGTTTTGACTTATATTCCATCAATCCCTTACCCTTATTCTTACTTCAAATGTCTTTAGTTAGATGACCTTGTAAAATTAAAATTGTTATAAATAAAACTCTTATGCCAAACCTCTTTAGAATTCCCAAAAACATTACAATCCACAAAATAATGAGGATGTTTTTCTATATTCCATACATAGAAAAATGTCATTATTTTGAATAGAAAGAACAAACTTATCAATAATAGTGGAACTAATATCCACCTCAAGAAGAAATATGGAAATGTGACCAAATATTACATGATTAGTCTCTTTATTAATACTAATTGGTATTCATATTTCTAAGGCAATGTCATATAGCATTTTGGGATGCCATAGGATCCAATTGAGCCTGTGAATCCTAATAAAAACTTGAAAAAAGGGACTCATGATTTTTGAAAAATTAAATTCCAAGCACCATTCATTAAATCCAAGAGTATGGGGCTTGAGGTACAAGGACCTTGAGCTCCAATCACACTACCTTAATTCATTTGAAGGTAATAAATAGTGGAAGAACCCACCACTAATTGAGATGGACTTTCAATATAAAGAACCCCAAACTTGGAAATCCTACATACTAAATATTTGAGTTTCCATGGTTTATCACCCTTAGGAAGAGTGAATCCTGAAATAAGAGAGTTTTTACCCATGTACAACCTCTATAAGACCACATATGATTTTTCCTTGACAAGAGATAAAGAACCCTTTCTCAAAATCCTACCTGTAGATGATTCCCTATAAGAGGTAAGTGAACACATACCTTCTTCAACAACCAAGGCTTGACCATGATCAGAGGACCCATTTAGAGGGACAACTTGATGACTAGATCCATATTCATTATTCTCAAATCCATTTTCACCAGTGAATCTCCATTGTCGCCAAGTGCTTCACAAACAAACCCTTTATTCCATCCCCCCAATGAAAAACTGAAAATGAATAAATTAAAAAACTATTAAAAATATTAATGAATAATTGTGTATAAATAACATTAAAAATGAATAAATTACAAAAATAATTAAATGAATAAATATTTAAAATCTATAAATTATAAAAAAAGAAAGCATATACTTAGAATTATCAATGAATAAATATATTAATTAAATTAATGTTAAAAAGTAGAGAAATTTAATTATATATATATAATTAAATAGTTAATATACCATTTATAATTAATAAAAAATGAATAAATTAATTAAATACTTAATATACTAATTAAATATTGAATATACTATTTATTAAAATATATATTAAATTTATTCTTTTTTTATTAATTTTATTCATTTTTATTAAGGATAAATAGTATATTAATTATTTAATTATATATAAAATTAATATACTATTTTTTAATATATATATATATATATTAAATTTAATAAATTAAATTATAAAAAATATTGGGGTTGGCCCGATCTAGCCCATGAACCGACATAAATATATATTTAAATAAAAATGATTATATATTAATTATGTAAATTATAACTGTATTAAAAATATTAAATGATAGAAAAATTATTAATTTTTTTATTAAATTATTTATTAATAAAAATAAATAACTTTAATATATATATATATATATATATATATAGTAATAAATTTTATATTAAGTATTTAAAAAATTTATTCATTTTTATTAATTATATAGAGTGTATTAATTATTTAATTATATATATATAATTAATATACTATGTATTACTTGGACACATGATGGAGGAATGAGAGAAGTTTTTATAGGCAATTTTCAGCGACAACACCTCCCTCAAGCATCCAAGAAGTCTGAATCTATATTCGCATACTTCAATCCACCATTTCAGGCCTCAAGGAGTGATTAACTCTAAGAAGATAAAAAATCAAGGCGAGGAAGCTTTGAAGGGTTTCTCATCTTTTTTGGGATTTTCTAGAGGCTCCTTTGAATCACTCAAGAATAAAGTCTCACAGAGAATCATTAGAATATATAATACTACTCATGCATCATCCTCTGATGGTGCTATCTCAGAGAGGATCAATCTTTGTAATCACTCTTTCATTGCTTTTATCTCTCTATCGAAGGGCATGAAGCACTATAAAATCATTGACCCAGTTTCATGATTAATTAATATTTGGGAATTTTTTAATTTCAAGTGTTTTTACCTTAGTTGAGAATTATACTATATTCTTTTCCTTTTTTCAAAATTGAAAGGAATGTTTTAGAGTACTAGTTCGGTCAATTTAAGATCAGGAATCCTAGGGGTTCACAATTGGAATTTTAATTTTAACTTGAATGAATTAAGAGAAACTTATGCACAAGTTTAGGTGAATATTAATGGTTTAAATTGGGTTTTATGACATCCTAAAATCCTATTTTTTATTGTTTCTGTGATTGTTATACCAATTAGGATGGATAATTCCACCAAACTTGTCTCATTTTTCCACTTTGGTTGGATTCTGGTTGAAGTTGATCAATGCTCTATTCTGATTGATGATGTGGTTCTCTTCACTCTATAGGATGATGTTAATCTCAAAATAGAGTAAGAACAAACTTTCTATTTTTGTGACTCCTTTAAAATTATTTGTAGTATGAAGTCTATTTGTAGGGGTGATTTAGTTTTCTCCATCTTACAGTTAAGAGGTCACAATTTTCTTCACTGCCAAATAAGGAAAAGTGTTAGAATTGTCCAGAACACTAAAAATTAGACCGAATAAAATTTTATGGATGTTGATGTCCTTTCTCTTGCCATAGAAAATTAAAAAATTTCAGAAGAATATATTAATGAAAATGTTGAAGGCTCTTCTCAGGGATTTAATTGGAATGACCTTGAATTTGTTTTACATAAGGATGGTTGTACAGTGGCTCCCACATCATTAGAAGAAATTGGGTCTACCCCTATTGCCCAGCTAAACATTTCTAAGACTAATATGTCTTGGGATGATTTTTTGGATGAGGGTAATTTATAGGATGGAGATTCCATTATTGATTCCTTATCTAAGGGCATTATTTATGTTAATGATGAAGTGAAATTTGATGAAATTCAAGTAGATATATATTTTTTTCACAAGTAAGCATCGACTATAATCCATAATGGATTCTAAGAGGTACATAGGGATGGTCAAATTGGATATATCCATCCTAGTGAAATCCAAAAGGACTCCTATCCCAGTCTAGAAGAATGTTATAAGATGTCAAGCTATGATTGTAAAGGTAAACAAGGAGGTTCCAACTTATCCTTGCAAGATTGTATACCTTAATCCTATCATTTCATCCATGGTATCTTTGGACATTAATCATGATTAAAGTGAATCAAGGATTTTTTCTTTTCCCTATATCGATTGTGGCTATAAGGATGGGCCATTTGTTGGGAAACAACAATCTTTGAGTGATTTATTTGATAACTCAAAGATGGTAGGTAGTGGTAATGGATAGACTAGGGATGCTATGGCTCTCAGAAATAATATTATTGGTTCTTACCTTATCCATAGTGGCATGCAGTGCCCCGTTGCATCAAATGCTTAGTAAGGAATTGTTTTGGCTATGGAACCTGCTCAGGGTAGGAAGATCCCCAATTCCACTACTTCGTTTCCCTTGGCTCCAATGTTGGATATTTTAGTTGAGGTAGGGAGTGTTTCTTAAAATATTAATAAGAAGAATGTTGGTGATGGAAACCTCATGGCCTCTTCAAACCATGGTATTTAGACCCCCGTGGCTCATGTATTTCATGAAATAAGGGTTCAACTAGGTCCTTTATTCACTTTAGAACATGCTCATGGTAGGGAAACCTCAAACACTTCTATTTTAAAATACTTGGTTTCAATAATGGTTGGTGCTGAAGGGATAGTAACTACCATGATTCCTAGCAATTAGAAAGTTGGTTGCAATATTCTCAAGTTAGATGAAGTACATACTGCCTCTCTAGTAGAAAATACTAATCCTATTTATCCATAAAAGGATAAATCTCATAGGAATGTAAGTATGCACAACCCCTTTGAGTTTCTTGCATCTACGAGTAGTGAGGAGGAAGAATATATCAATGGTTTTGTGTCTAGAGTAGAAGATACAAGTGATGTTGTTGATGATGGACTTCCAGATGATGGAGGTTTACCATGGAAATAGGTAAAATCAAAGAGAATAGGGTAACATACCCATAGATAGGGTGGATGATCCTCTCACCATAGTATGAGTACTCTCTCTCAAGAAACCCAACATCTTTTTTTACCATTTCGTATGTGGACATTGTTTCTTGCCTGTTTCTCTTCTATAGCTTATTTTTCTCAGATAAAGGATCCTTCATGCCTTAAACTTTTCAAAATAATACTATTTATTACAATATATATAAAATTTAATAATAAATGTTATATATATTTTTTAATTATATAAATATAATTAAATAATTCATTTACTATTTATAATTAAATTTACTAAATTTATTAAATTTAATATATATATATAGTAATAAATAATATCTTAATTATTTAATTAAAAATTAATAAATTAATAAAATATTAAAAATTATATTAATGAAATATTTATTAATAAAAATGAATAAATTTAATATATATTTATATAATTAAATAATTAATATACTATTTAAAATTAAATTTATTTAATTTAATATATATAGCAATAAATAGTATATTAATTATTTATATATACAATTAAATAATTAATCTACTAACTCTTGTGTGGAATTTAATTAAAAATGGGACCACTTCCATGTTAATGAAGAGACGTCATGCAAGCCATTGCCTAAGTGGGAATCAAGGTTAACCTCCATTTTCTATGGTAGTGGTAGGAGAGGAGGATGGTGCCCAAAGAGGTGCACAAGTTGGCTGGATTGCATGTTAGGCATGCATGGGGGTGGGAAGGTGGACCAGTGTGTGTAGGAATGGCATGTGGGGCCTAAGTGGTGTATAAGTGTAACGAGTGTCAAACCCCATAGCCAGATCGAATGAATAATAACCATGAAATTTATTAAAAAGCAGATCCAAGATACATGGGAAATCTGATTTGGGATGCGACCCTATGTGGGAAAACCCTTTATCAGCACCAAATAAGAACTGATAAAGGGTAGTCTTTATCAGTTTTAAATAAAAGAGTTGATAAAGGGTTCCCTTTATCAGTGATTAAAAAAAGTGTTGATAAAGGTCTCTCTTTAGCAGTGCTTTCATTGAGCACTAATAAAAACCACTTGTTATCAGTGATTTTATCTAGAACTGATAAAGACTACCCTTTTTCAGTTCTTATTCTAGCACTGATAAAGGTTACCACTAGTTATTGTACATAATGTGGCGATGTTTACCAAGTGTCGTTATCCTGTAGAAAGGTTTCATCTAGTTGGTTCCAGTGTGTTTATAAGATCCTAAACTTTTTTTAAGGCATCTCATGCTCATTTTCTAGCATTAATTTACCCTTGTTTTTATCATACATTGGTTTAGGATTTCTTAGGGTTTGTTTCATGTGAATTTGGAGAATTCTATAATCCCATGGGGTTGTGCATGGTTGGAACAGGGTTATGGAAAACTGTGTGGTTTTCCCTAGTAAATTGTGCACCCCATTTTGAGCCACTGGAAGGGGGTTCATAGTTTGACCAAACCATGTGACCACCCACCCAAACCATGAACCCTTAGATAGATGTGTTTTCATAGTTGGTGAATGGTTTATCAAATCATGCAGTTACCCAGTGAAAACCATGCACTATGGGATAATAGTGGCACACAGTTTGGGAACACATTTTTTATAACCATGTGGCCCATCCAAGAAATTGTACACATAGACTTTTAAACCCATGAAAATTTAATTAAGAATTAACAGACCCCTAATATTTATTCATAATCACCCCACTCAGCCTAACATGGGTTCCTTTTCTTTCAGAGTCTCCCAAGAGGATTCCTAGGGTCTTTAAACTCCTTCCTTTTCAAATCAAAGATCTCATGGAAGAAATCAGCCTCTCTCTAGTAAGCAATATTTTACTTTATAAGGTTCCTCTCTCTTCTTTATTTCTCTCACTTTATATAGGGATGAATCCTTCCATGTTAATGGTTTAGATTTATGTTTTAGTGGATCTTGTTTCATTTTATCTTGATCCTAGGTTTTAATCTTGTACATTCTTCACCATTGTGATTTTGGTCATTCTGACATAAATCAAGGATCGAGGTTTGGAGGACATTTATAAATAACCCTAAGGTTGTTGGTATATATGTTAATTACCATAGTATTGAAGGTGATATCATGTTTTTAGTTGTATTATTGTGCATCCATGTTGCACAATCATGTAGAAATTTAGAAAATTGAATTGAATCCCTATGAATTTGTGAGACCCTTCATGGATCCTGTTGGATCTATTAGAAATTATGAAAATAGTCTTAATGGATATTTAAGGGGTTTGTTAATTTATTGAAATGATAATTGTGAAATGTAAAAAGGGGTATAAAAGGTTTTATGAAGTTAAACCAATTGGTGAAATAGTTTATCTTGATAATTAGTTACAAATGATTGTTGGCGCAACATGGAATGAACAATGGGATGTGAGATAATTGAGGTGTAATTTGATAAGTGATTAAATGGGGATTTCTCATATTGATTATTACGTGGAATATAAAGAATCATGGTTATGATTAATTGATGAAATGATTACCAGGTTTTTAGTGATTGATAAGGTCACTAATGCTGAACTATGATATATATATATATATATATGTGTGTGTGTGTGTGTGTGTGTGAATAATGATATGTGGATTTTAGACTGATTCTCCTGATTTGTGGGTTCTAAAATTATGTTCTATTCCCTATTAATTCCATGAAATTTTGGTTCTTGACTGACACTTTAAGTACCTATGATATTGGTGTTGGACTTACACTTCATGTACCCGAGATAATGATGTTGTACTAATACTCTAAGCATCCATGGCATGGTACTTGGATTGATGCTTCAAGGTACAAAAATTTAATTGTAATTGATTTAAAATTTAAAAACATGTGAATTAATGTTTTTAAATTATTATATATGGGTTAGACTCTGATATGGGATGAATCCGGTATGATTGGTTCAAGCGTCACTGTGATCCCAAGAGCCAATGTGGTTAATTAATTATTATTAAAATGTGATCCATGTTTAATTTTATTAACATATTTATTATCCATTATAAAACTATATATAGTGATATATACTAGATATTGATATAGACTCCATTGGTGGCAGCCTCCTAAGTTTTACTCACACCCTACTCAGCCCACCGATTGGTACCCGAGTAGGATTTTGGTTTACAGGCTAGGCTAAGGGAAAAGGCTCTATGTTTGATGGATGAGTTGGGATTTAGGATGGATCATGGATGTGGGAAACATACATGATGTAGGGACCCAGTCAGGAGTTTATAACTCATCTTTAGTTTCAGTTTCTAGTTCACACTGGACTCATATATGGAATGACATATCTACTATTTTGTTTTATGGTCATTTCCCCTATTTTGGGATCCCATATGTTATGATTTGTATTTATTGATTATTGATTATTATTATTTTGGATATTTGTATATTGATTTAGTTATTTTCTTTCTTTGATAAAGAGGTTATATTATCCTTATATAACATATTAGAACATAATTTCTATTCAACATTCTCTAGCGTATAGGGAGGCATGCTTAATGCAATGTGGAGAACCTACTTGGGGTACCGGTAGTGGCCCCTGGGTTAGGATTTTACAAAATGTTATCCAAATAGGTTTTTTGGTCATTTTAATATTTGGGAAAGGTAGAATGGAGTCTAGTATGAGTTGGTCCATGGTAATGAACTCATGTATGAGAGTAGGTAACCCATGTGCAGTGGAAAACCTAAGTTCCCAGGGTGGGATTGTTGTTCTTGATGTACTTTTTTTACGGATGAGTGTTATTTCACCTTGGGTGATGTACTTGTTGTGTGAAATTATTTTTTATTAGAGTTTCTCATGGAATTGAATAGAATTAAGTTTTATTATGTATGCATCATTCTAGGAACTCAATAATTTCTGTGACATGCATCATTTAGGAATACATGAAAAAACTGGCTATAAGTGAGTAGTCGACAAGATTCTCTTCTTCCTTACTTGTTTGATTTAAAATAAATGGTTCATAATAATGAAATTGTAATGGATAAAATATATTAAATGTGGTAATTTGAAATTTTTAAAAGGGGTGTCTAATGGGAAACCTAAATATATAAAATGTTTCTTACCCTATGTTAGCCATGACCTAGGTTAGGGATGGTTGAGGTCAGTGATAGTTTCTTAGTTTTGACTATTGGGTAGTGCATGTGGGATGATTTGTTATGAATTTATGTGAATCACTCTTGTGTAAATTTTTAAATGATGTGTTATGTTTCCTGGTATAGGTGTTTTTCATTATAGAGACATACCCCCATGACAATGTTTGTTAGCAGGGTTATAAAAGGGAATTGTTGGGAATACGCCTCCAGTAGTGGGACAAGAGTCCCTGATAGTTCCAAGTGAGGGGGTGGAAGATCAGTTTTTTTGAGAACTTCACTTTTTTTTTCCAGTTCATAGGAAGAGACCCAGGGTGGGTTGTGCGGAATATGTCTGATCTAACCTAGGAGTTCTAGATTATTCAATATCTTAAGTTCACTAGAGAGGATGAACCCGAGGATATTGAGTTCTTGATTGAGTCTATCCATACAATCCTAAATCATATAGGGACTTATGAAAAGAAAAGATTCAAATTAGTAGCCTATATTTTGTGAGGACTAGAGAATAAATGGTGGGATATTTAGTCTTAGGATTAGTATTTATAGGGCATGGTATGAAGTAATTTGAAGATAATTTTTTAGAACACTTTTTACTAGAGACACTTAGATTGGAGGGGTGGTGGAGTTTATGTGGTTGAACCATGAAAGAATGTCAGTGATGGAATATATTGACCGCTTCATTGACTTGTAGTTCATTTTCCTAGTGTCAGAAGTATATGATGGAAATGGTGTAAGAAATTATTAGGAGATAACTAAATGTGAGATTAAGTCCTAGTTAAATATCTTCTGATTGAAGAAGTTTGATGACATATTGAATAAGGATCTCATTTCTGAGGGGAAACTGAAGGAGGATTCTAGTGTAGGACATGTGGTTTAGCAGTATTACTAGGAGGTTCATCTTCTAAGGGTTTGGAGCATCATTATGAGAATGTTCACTAGATAAGTGGTGGATCGAGTATCCATGGAAGAGGATCAGTTACTCAGGGTAGTGATCGAGTGTTTTTCCATTAGTGCGGTAGGTCGGGTCACATTCATAGCTAGTGACCCGACCACTGGTGGAGGGATGATATTTCTACAATATGGAGAATATATAGAGGATCTATAGGAACCATCTATCTGTGGGAAATAATGGGGGGACCTAGGTTGATATAGAGACCTGTAGGGGTTAATCTACACCATACCAGTCTGGCAGTTAGAGTAATCCTAACTATGCCAGTAGTGGCAGTGGATGAGGTGCTTATGGGAAAGAGTGCATGTATCAATAGAGTAGTGAAACATGGGGGAATTAGACTATATCACATGGTATAGGGACAATTCAGTTTCAAGTAGGCCAGCCTGCACTTTTTGATAGTGAATATGGGTTATCGATAGTAAAAGGTACAATTATTGAGTCTTTTATGCTTTCTATCAAATTATTTGATATAATAGACACAAATTATTTTATATCTTATCAACATATAAATGGTTTATATCTAATGGTAGAGTTTATATGTTGGGTTTTGATAATTGACTCCCCATTAGGTGTACGGTCGAAGTAAATCTGTCTATGTAACGGGTGTTCCCTCAAGGTTAGTGAGTATCATTTTCCTTGGGATCCTTATATACTTGAGATGTCATATTTTGAATTGATTTTGGGTATGGAATAGTTGGTATCATATCATTCCCACATAAATTGTTACCATAGGAGAGTAACCTTTACATCTCCTTAGGGTGAAAAATATGTTCATTATGGAGAAGGGGATATCAAGGAAGGCCGTATAGGTCTAGTTCATTATAAACTAGGGGAATTCACCAGACATGTCAAGAGTCATTTTTTTATGATGGGATTGTGAATAATGATGTATTTCCTCCCATAGTGGACCTATTTTTGGACGTGTTTCCTGAGGACTTCTTAGGGTGGTCACCTGAGTGGGATGTCGAGTTCACAATTGATCTAATTAATTGGGCTCAATAATTTTTCATTCCACATTACTGAATCGAACTAGTAGAGGTTCAAGAGATTAAGACTTAGCTTGAATAATTTATGGATAAAGGATTTATCCATCTGAGTACATCACCATGGTGATCTATAGTTTTTTTTCTAATAAGGATAATGGGACTTTGTGTTTATATGTCAATTATTAGAAGATGAATAAGAAGACTATTAATAACCATTATCCACTTCCACATATTGATTATCTCCTTGACTAGTTGAGAGGTGCTTGTGTATTATCTAAGATCAAATTGAGGTCAGGGTATCATCAGTTGATAGTGATACCTTCTGATACACTGCAGACTACTTTTAGAAGTAAGTATTGCCAAAATTATTTCAAAATGTTTCCATTTGAACTGAAAAATGATACTACAATGTTTATGGACTTAATGAACTAAATCTTTTAGTATATACCAAGATCAGTTTGTATTTGTTTTTGTGGATGAAATATTGGTGTATTCCAAGGCTCCTGATGATTATGTCCAATATATTAATATCATCCTGTGTACATTGAGTGAGCATTAGATTTATGTTAATCTATCTAAATTTAGTTTCTATATTGACACGATGCATTTATCAGGTCACATAATCCTATAGGATGGTGTGTTAATGGACCCTAAAAATTTCCAAGAATTTTTTTGTTGGGGGAATCCTAAAAATATATTTTTTATCTGAAGCTTTTTGGGTTTCTCGGGTTATTATCAGAGATACATAAAAAAAATTCCCATTTGGTAGAACCAATTTTATACCTAACCATGAGGGTGTCAATTTTTAATGGTTTTGAGCATGTGATAAGTCCTTCTAGGAGATAAAGAATCATTTGAACACCGCACTAATTTTGAAAATACCGTAGCTGAGTGATAGGTATACCTAGTTTTGTGATTTTTCTAGAATCATACATGGATTAGTGTTGATTAAGGGAGATTAGGTCCTGATAGTTTAGGTCACCTGAATGGAATTACCCTACACTAGATCTTGATTTGGTTGAGGTGGTGTTTGCCTTAATGTGTTTGCAACAACACCTGTTGGGATAAAGTTTTATTGTTTATACTGAATAAAAAATCCTTAATTATATCTTTTCACAGTGAGAATTAAATATTCAGTAGTGGAGATGGGTTTAATACATGAAGATGTTTAAATATGAGAAATCCTATGCACCCGAAAAGGTAAATTGTGTTGCTAATTCTTTAAGCTGGAAGATACAGACATTGGAAGTCCAGAAGTCTAACTTTGAGTGGATGATGATAGCCTTGTTTGTTGTGATAAATATAGAGGTTTCAGAGGTCCAGGGGAAGACGACCCTTGCATCATTATTAGTTGAGTTTAAAATTTTGATCTAGATCAAGGAGAGGAAATATAAGGGCATGGAGTTTTTTTCATTGAGAGAAAATTTTGAAAATGGGTTGCTACCTTCATATTGGTTTATCGATGACGATGAGATCATCTACGTTCATGGTATTGTTATCGTGTCTACTTGTATATGAGAGGATTTGATGCTTGAGTTCCATGAATGAATGTGGTAAGTGTATCCTAGATTAACTGAAATGTACCATGATCTTCATAGGAAATATTGGTGTCTATTAATGAAGTAATAGATCACATATTTTCTAACACGATGCTACACCTGTCAGCTGATGAAGGCTGAGCATCAAAGACACACTAGTCTGTTACAATGATTCCCTTTTCCAAAATGTAATTGGGACAACATTACAATGGATTTTTTATGTGGTTATTATAAGTATCCCTTGGAATAATTACATGATATGGGTGATTATTGAAAGTTTGAAAAAAGTATTACATTTATTTCCATTCAGATAGACTTTCAGGGTTGATCAGTTAGGTGATATGAATGTTTGGGAGATAATATGCTTTCATGGGGTTCCATGAAGTATAGTCTTGAATCTCAAACCATGTTTAACTTTATGATTCTATAAATTATTGAAGAATATTCTTGGTACTTAGGTGTTTTTAAGTATATCCTTTTAGCCATAAAAAATATGGGAAATTAGTTCACACTATTCTAGTGTTGGAGGAGATGTTGTAGGCACACATCCAAGATTTTGGTGGGTCTTAAGAGAAGAACTTAGAACTGGTTGAGTTATCCTAGAAAAATAGTTATCATGTGAATATTAATATGGAACTATATGCGCCAATCTATGGAAATCCATATATATCACCTTTATGTTGGATGGAGGTGGGTGATTCATAATTATTGGGACTGAGTCTCTTGCATGATACATCCAAATAGGTTGAGTTGATTCAGAAATGTATGGATACAACAAATAGAATATAGAATTCCAATGCTGATCAAAGTCATCGACATCTTGAGTTTATAGTGGGTAACTAAGTATTCCTTCATGTTTTAGTGAGATTGGATTTTTTTCAGATTTAGAAGTAGGAAAAGTTGGTTCCCATGTTTTTTGGTCCATTTGATATTGTTTAGAGGATTAGATAGGTGGCATATCGATTGTTCTCACATGATAGATGTTTATGATGTTGATCTTGAGGTTGATGCATCCTTTGAAGAGCATCTGATCCATGTTTTGGGTCAGAGTGAGAATGTTTTGAGGGGAAAGACCATGTCATTGGTCCGAGTGTTGTGGAAGCATGGTCAGGTTTAGGAGGAAACATAGTAGAGGGAAGAATGTAACACTCTGACCTTATTGATTAATTATTTTAATTAAATTAATTATTATTTTGAGTTTTGGTAGTGGGCGGGTCGAGTTTTAAAATTTTGGAAGCTTCTGCACTGTTTCATGGTCAGCCCACACTGTTAGGAGTAACCGTGTGGTTGCCCAGTATTTCAAATAAATAAATTCAATTAAGATGAAATGAGAAATAAAATAAAATTATAAATGTGAAATAAAAATTAATAGGAGGTTTTTATAATAATAATGAATATATTATTATTATTATTATTCTTATTATTAAATTTTTATTAATATTATTATTCTTATAAATAAAATAAAACATGAATGAAATATTAAATTAAATGAATTCCTGATATTAATAATAATGTTCATATATTATTATGAATAATAATGATAATAATATCATTATTATGTCTAATATTATTATTATTAGTATTATTAGTCTTAGTTTTGTTTTTATTTTATTTTTAATTATATTTTTTAAACCCTAATCACCTTCCTCCCCCTCTTTCAAAATGCACACTCACACCCCCTAGCCAATCGGCCTACAACACACTAGCCCCCACCTTGCTTCCCTTATGTGCGCGTGACCACCCCCAGCCCAGACCCCTCCCTCACCAGTGCTCTGGACGACTTCCCTTCCAGATGCATCACCCTACACTGATGATGACCCATGCTTATCGCATTTACCTTCTCGGCGACCCAACCTCCCTACTCCACCCTGCTCCCAGCGTCCCAACCCTCCACTCTTCCTTGTTCTAGTGTGGCCTGAACCCCCCTACATTGGGATGGCCATGAACTCCCACCACTGACAACCCTCTCCTCCAATTTGTATTTATTTTTTAAGGGTTTTTCTCTATCTTGGACAAACCCTAGGTGGGGTTAATCTACATTTGTGTTATTCCCTCGATGTTAGGTTTTGAATAAGGTCTCTCGGGACTCCTTGATGTGTATTCCGACATCCACCACTGAAGGCGAGGTAGATGGATTTGATTTTATTCATCGCCAAGAAGTTAGGGTGAGTTTTCCCTCGTTCTTCATTGGTGATTAATTTATAATAGGGGGATTTGTAATTTATGATTTCCTGGTATTTTACATCAAGTACGTTAACCTTGCCACGATGTTTTTATGGGTCTTGATATCTTTTGCAGTTAGTTTTGGTTGTCTTGAAGGGCGCACACACATATACTTAAGGTATGTATATATATAATATATATATTTCCTCCATATACATATTACCTCATGGAACATAGAATAATTGAATTTTACTACAAATATATATATGTATGTGCGTGAGAGTTTGGGCTGGTTTTGAGTGGTTGCTGCCAAAATTTTCAAGCACCGAAGTGTCTCGGCATGGTCTGCTCCCTTGTTGAGGTATTTGAATATGTGTTCTTCCTTTCCGATGCATTCCTTTGACACTTGAACCCTTCCAATTATTTTTTACTTTATTTAAAGCTTTATTATACCCTTAATTGTTCTTCTATAGTGTTCTTAAATTTTTAGGATATTTTAAAAATATTTTTGAAGTGATTCTTTAAATATGATTATTTACATTATTGCTAAAGGTGTGCAATTAATTCCCAATTTTTTTAATAAAATTTTATTTGTGATTCCTAGTTTTATAATGCTAATGGATACTCTATTTTTGTGTTCTTATGGTAATAGAATTTGACAAAAATAACTTTTAAGGTGAATCTTTAATTATGACTTTTTGTAGATGCACTCAAAGTATTTGATAAAATGCATATTGTTTTTAAATGTGAAATTGAGCACTTGTGATGATGTTTGTACTTGGACACATTTTTTAACATGATATTGATTTGTATTTTGGTAGTTTTAGTGGTTTGGAAGCCTCTTTAAGACTTGAGAAAATGTGGTAAAATGATTTGGTAAGGTTATTTTGGGTTTTAAAACATTTTTAGTGGCCTTGATGTTGTCTGGATTATTGTATTGGTTTAATACCAAGATACATTAATAGAAATAGTTTATTATTGTTTTCTTGGTCACTCTAGTGTTCCATAAGATATGGAACATCCATGGGTGCACAAGGTGCACGCATGGATGTGCATTCAAATGAGAATGGAACCTTAAAATAATTTTCTCTCCACTAAATGTTTTTCATCTTTTCTCCCACTTTTTCCAAAAAGGTTATTATTTTCTAAATGATGTTGGTTCCTTTGAGTGGTTTCTAAAAATGGTATAATATAGAATCTCATAGGGTATGACCGTTTGGCTCTTAGTGTGTGTTCTAGTAAATATTTATCTTAAGGGACCATTTGGCCATGAAAAATGAAAGTGGTATTTAGTTTTTTTGGAAATGATTTGGA
The DNA here is from genome assembly GCA_963277665.1 of Viscum album. Classification (NCBI taxonomy): domain Eukaryota; kingdom Viridiplantae; phylum Streptophyta; class Magnoliopsida; order Santalales; family Viscaceae; genus Viscum; species Viscum album. The sequence continues at coordinate 782,508,433 of OY728141.1, forward strand.
GCTACTGTATGATATTATATGTTTAAAATTATTTAAAGGCCTGATTGGAACCTTATGTTGTACTAGAAATGGAATGTGGTTTTGAAAGTGTAATGCCTAATTGGTATATTGAAATGTTTTTAGGAAACTATTTATGATCATATGTGAAGTGATAGCCCAGTTGTAACTTTAGATAAAATGATGAAAATGTATGTGCATGGATATAGTGGGAACACCTATCTTGGATTTCTATTTATGTGTTATCATATAGGTGGCATCTGTGTTTGGGGTAGGCAAGTGCAGTGATGGTAGGTAAGGCGAGTCACGCATGTGGGTGCCTCCTACTTACATAGTATTACTAACACAATAGGTTCCAAGGAGTCTTTTATATTATTGGGTGACAGTTGCAAACCAGACTCAATTAGATAGGTTGGTACCCTCTTAGAGTTATAGATAGGGTAGGAGGGTTTTTCCCCTAGTGAAGGTAGGATAGAGCAGCCAGTTGGTTATTAACTTAGAGGATTCACTATACATTGATAAGTGGTTCCAAACCGAGTACGTCTAGGGGTATTATAGGGATTTTAGGACCACCCGTGGTTATTATTTATGCTTCTTGGTGACTTTATTTGTTTTCTTATTAGTATTTTTCTACACTTAGTATTCTATTTACCATGTCTGTTTATTTTCAGCACATCCCTAGTATCTTTTGGTTTGGGTTTTATTTATAAAATGGTAGTTTTTTTTGGAAAGGGAAGGTGGTGGGTGTTGGATTTCAAAAAGTAAAATCTATGGTCATTTATTAAAAAAAGTAGAAAACTTATTTTTATTACTATTTTTTAAACTAGTGTTAATGAACTCTGTTGGGAAAGGAAATAATGGGATTATGTAGTGATTTACTACTAAGCATTTCAGTTATCAACCCTACTTAAAATTTTTAGTTTCAGGTTTTAGTTTTGGATCTCTCTCACAACGAGCGTGGTTCTGTGTCAGGTGATGACCCACGAGGTCACTTGGAGGTACGTTTTGGTACACAACTTTGTCTTATTTTTGCTGTTAGTGATTATTTGTATTGTTTAGTTTTATTAATTTATTAATTTATCTGTCTTTCATTTATGGGAAAAATCATTCCCACATGTTTAGTTTTGATTCCCGACACTAGTTACGAGCCCATGGGGATCGGGAATGCCCTTCAAGCCATGTTGCGGGCCAGATCAGGTGATCGGTTTAGGGTCAACTCGAGTTAGTTCATGAAAAAATGATATCAGAGTAGGCCCTTGTTATTTGGGGGTGTCTGGTAGATGGAGAGTTGAATTTTTGGGACTTGGGAGATAGGTGTGGGAAGAGTGTCATGAAATATTTCTCACACTGATCCTCAAGTTACTAGGGGTAGTCCAGGAATTGAGTCTTCTACTTTTTTTTGGATTGAGGGATGAAAATGGAGGCAAGATGGTGTCATGTTGTGATTTCACACAGAGCAGTGCCCCATGTGATATCCAAGTGACCAATTCATGTTCCTCTTAGTGTTATTGCCTACTTGGGGCATGAACCACTACCATGTCGCTAAGTTAGGAATAGATGCTTGTCCCTCCTTTCGGTAGAGGTGTGAATTGTTCTTTGTCATGTTTTTTGTCAGTGTAAGTGTGCTTTAGAAGATGAAAATGATTTTGAAATGGAGATACATTCTTCCAAATGACTTTAACTAGGTAAAGTGGGTTTTAAAAATTGGAAGTGCCTGGGTTTGAAAATTTGGTGCATGTTTGGAATTAGTAAGTAAATGGATTTGTGTGACCCATGGTGTTCCTTATGTACATTTGTACATATGGGGGTATGTGTATGGAATGTAGATGTTGGCACATATAAATGGAACTAGATGAACATATGTAAAATAGTTCATTGGATTTCTTAGGTGTGTATTCAACATTAAAGGCTTGAAATTGTTTTTCTAAAGTATTTTTTTAAAGGGAAATTATTTTTGGAAACTGAACTTAGTTTAAAAAGTGGTGTTTGATATTTTTAATGTGTCCTTAGAATAAGGCAGTATTGGAATTTAAATGAAAATGGTGGATTTTGAAAGAAATGTTTTTGGTTGTGTTTGCATTTGTTTGGGTTTTGAGCTGGTATTTTTGGCTTAGGATATTTATTTTAATTGTACTTAAACTTGATGTCAGTTTTGGTTTGTATTTTTTGGGTTGTTTGGAATTTTCCACCTAGAAACGTCCCTCAAAGTTCTATTGAGTCATATATAGTTCTTGAGTTTTCATGGGTTTTGCATATCTTTCGTGGTGTTGGAGGTCCGTTAGAGGAAAATATATGGCTTGAAGAGGTAGAGCATGTTTTTTTTGTAAAACCCCATGTTTTATGGAACTTTTTCTGAATAAAATAAAATTTTCATTTATATCTTGCAATAAACTAACTCAAACATTCCTTTCACACTAAACTAACTTGTTGTATGTTACACGCAACACCGAGTTGGTGTATGATATAGGAAACACTGAGTATAGATTCTATTAAATGTATAAAAGTACAATGCATCGATTATGTTATACAGAAAACCAAATTAATATTTCACTACATGCCACACTGACTTGGCTTTCATTACACACAAGAGTGATCTTCCACAATATCTTGCGTTGTACGCAATACTGAGTTTCACTAAACAACGATATATTATTAGAATATTATTATTTAATGGGATATAAAATAGACATTATGAATAGTATTAAACACATTTTAAATTTTATATAACATTAAAATTCATATTATGTATTTTCTAGATATGATATAAGAACAAATCCAATTTTTTGGATAAAAGAAGTATTTTTCAAAAAATACAGTTTCACCACTTTTTGATGGAGAACCCTTTTTAAATCTATTTTGAAAAATTTTATAAGTTATATTTGAAATAATAAACTTCTTATTTGGAATCAAGACATCAAAATTTACTTTGGTTGAAATTTTGGTATTTTTTTGATGAAATTCATGTTTTAATGAATAGTGAAAAATACCGCATTTTTATTAAAAATTGTCTTTTCGTCTAATTTATTTATATAGTTAGATTATCTTTTTAATTGGTTTTAAAGTGTAATTGGATTATGTTGTTATAATTTAATCCAATTATTTCATTGGATGTAATTTAACATTTAAATTGGACATAAACACATGTCAATCTTTTGATAGTTTTTACGTCTTAAAAACCCGCTTTCTAGTTTTGACAATGAGAATTAATTTTAAATTAATTTCTGAAAATTCCATGTTTTGAATTTATAAAAATGGATTCCATATTTTTAATTATAACTTCAAAATTATGTAAATAGTTTCCTTTTATTTTTGGACATTATGAATAGTGACTTCATTAAAAAATGTTTACCATGGTTAAAGGGAAAATTAGGTAAATAAGGGTAAAAAATTATTATTATAATAATATTAAACTACCCTGAAACATGTCATAATCCTATTTTATTTTTCATGGGAGACCCAAAAAAATCATTAGACCGAAAATCTTTGGGTGGTTGCCTACTGGGATTCGTCTCTAACCTATTTGGGTCATGTTTTGGAGCCCAAATAGATTATATTATTGCAGGTATAGATAAGGGTAAGCTCGCTTATACTTTAGGTACTTGATTGCTGTAGAGCTGGAGAGCATGGGACCAAGCTGAGGCTTGTGATGCTGTTGGAGTTGTTTACTTGTTTTCCTTGTACTTGGATTTAGTATTGTATTCCAGCATTGTGACTTGTTTGGCAGCTTTCCTAGATACTTGTGACATGCATCATTTTTTATACATATATATGATCCAGTTGTTTATCTACTTGCATTTTTCCACTATTTATAGTTGTATGGTATTATTATTACTTCTGCTATTGGTATTTGTATCTTTCCACTGCATTACTCTTCCAATGAGGGCATAGTCTCCCCACTATCACACCCAAGGCCCTCGCAGCTAGTTAGAAACCTCTGGCATTTGGGGAAATGCGCCTAAGTCCATGTGACCATCTAAGTACGGGGAACCTCTGGGAAACACGTGGAACAAGTACGTTACAATGTGGTATCAAAGGGATTTTTTTGTTATTGACTTACTGTTTGGAGCCTATAAACAGGGATAGAAAGGAATAGGTAATTGATAATAAGCTGTGCCCAGGAGTAGCTAACCTGTGTATAGGGAAAATCCAATTTACATTATATATTGCATTTTTTTTCTGGTTTTTAAATTATTACAGTTGATTTTATTTCACCATTGGGTGATTTAGAAGTATTGTGTTGTCATTGTTGATATTAGTTAGGTTCTATTTCTTTTGCAACCCGATGAGATGAGGGTATTCCATCTCATGCATCATATAGGAACTTGCTAGAGATCACATGTCATGCATTCTTATCATTCCATTTAGGGTGCATTAGAGATTTCATGTTATTGTGATAAATGTTGTGCTAGATATGCATTCTGTTGTGATATAATGACTATTATTTTGATAGGGTATTGAATTGTGTAAGGTTTTGTTTGAATCCATTCCAAGATTTGGTTCTTGAGGTGTTATGGGCCCTCATGAATTAGAATTTGGTGGATCATTACACTGTTATACTTGTATATAACATGTATAAGATTCCAAACTTTGATTCGCAGGGAGTATGGGCCCTCACAGATAAGAATTTGGAACTTTAATGTTCGTTTTAGTGTTTTTATGAGTTCAAGAGCAGTTTCTGAGGTTTATTTTCTAGAAAAACCCAGAATACATAGTGTGTAACAATAAATACAATCCATGTATCCTTCTGTTCGGGAAGGAAAAACTTTTCTTAAGTACACGCCATGTAGTCCTTAACCATGTGACTGACTTTGTGGGTAGAGACACGGGGTTGGGAAATATTTGGTGGCACTTGTTGTGTACCGGATGTGCATGCCATGTTATTTTGACCATGTGTCCACCTGTGTGACTAATAACATAGATGGATGAAACTAAAGTAATACACGCCGTGTCCAGATTGAAAACATTGTATAGAGTTGATCATCTAACTGACCATGTGACCAATGATACGGGCTGGTGAAATCCTTCAAGTACACATAGTCTCCTTGGGGGGAACACGCTGTGTGTAGGGGTGTCACACGACCAGGGTTGGTAGGAGTACACACCCATATAAAGTATTAAGGTAACATGCCCTATAGTGGTCATACATATCGGGTATCCATGTTTTGTAAAACATGACAGTTTCCTTATCCTATTTCCTTACGGTACTCTAAGTTTCCATCCCTGTAAATATTGAATTGAGGCGTGTGCTTGACCTTGTAGAGTCATTCCACCAAAACCACCTCTGGTTGTATGCTAGATATAGGGCAATAATCAGACACCAGACATGGTAGATCATGGACTACCAAAATATCCTCCTATCATTAATGTATTCGCACCAGCTATTATCCAAGATACAGGTGCTGATGCAAAATTTTAAGAGGGCTTCATGAGGTTTATGCAAACCATCTAGGGAGCACCACATCCTGCCCTATCTATGGATGAGTAGACGTGGGTTTTTAAGTAGTAGTATCCTCCCACTTTCTCAGGAGATGGAGGACCCCAGGCTGCAGAGTCATGGTTAGAAGCCATGCTATCTATCTTTGAGCATCTCGAGACGCCTCTAGAGAGGGGGGTGAAACTCACTACTTATATGGTTAAGGATTCCTCCAAGAGACGGTGGGATGTGAACTCATAGGCAGGGTGCCAGTAGGGTATGGCTTGGGATTAGTTTCAGCATACCTTTTATGACTACTTTTATCCAAATACTTTGAGGGCCGATCAAGCCTGAGAGTTCATGAGTTTGGAGCAAGGTAATCTATTAGTCATGGAGTATTCTTCCCGCTTCATAGAGCTATATCACTTCACACCCATTCCAGGGGTGATGATCTTTTCCTAGCAAGGAAGTGTCACGAACCGACCCAACGGGGCTCGAGCCGCGACTCCCCAAGCCCGCCTCCAATAGGCCAGGGGCTGGCGACCAGCGCTGAGTTGTCTATCACACACATGGGAGGCATTAGCCTAAGGTACATGTACACACGCACCACAAACACCTCCATGCAATAGTGCATAGATATAGAAACTGAAAAGTAAAAGCATGCATACACTATCCCACAACCAGAGCACAGCAGAAGTACAAAGGGCAAAACATGGCCCACCAAAAGAAAACTACAAAAGCGCGTCCAACCTGCTCTGAATATGGGGAACGCTGCCACAAAAACCCACCGGAAAGCTCCATCGGCACAGCTCCAGTAAACACCCCGGTCAACACGCTCACTAAGCTCTGCCTGCTCCGGGTCCTCCTGGGACTCCGTCAAAAGGCCTGTGGTCTGCACAAGACACAAACATGTGCGGGCAAAGCCCGTGCAGGGGTGAGTATAAAAATACCCAGTAGGCACCCAAAAAACCCAAAACCCAAGGGAGAAACTGAAGGGCAACGATCTGCTCAACCCAGCCAGAGGGAAACCAGATGAGAGAGAAACTCCATCTCATAACCAACCTCGGCTAAAAACAACTAGTTAGCTCATCTCAGCTCAGGTGTATGCCCATACATACACCTTGAACAATCCAGATATACACAGCTCGCACCACATAGCCACAAAAGGTACCGACCTCATCACCAGCAACTGCCCCCCAACTAGGAGAGTACACCACACGAACACTGTCATACCAGATGACACTCATCTGAGAGATACACTCCGTCGGGTCCCAAACAAACATCTCAGAAGCTCACCCGAGAGACCATGCTCGTCGGATAACATCACTGAGGAAACATCGCTGAAACACCATAACCACCAAACTCCTCGGATATGAGATCACCGCTAGGGTCCGCTAGGGGATACCAAGACCCACTCCGGTATATGTAGCTCACAGATAGGGGATCACTCCCAGGGTCCTCTAGGGGATACCACGACCTGATCTGGCATACGTAGTTCTCACAGATAGGGGATCACACCTAGGATCCTCTGAGGGATACCACAACCCGATCTGGCGCTCGACAGAAGCTTCACACTCAGATAGAGGATCATCGTCCATATAAAAATGGACACGACGATACCGGAACCCTATCTGGTATAACTCGCGATGTAGGGGATCGAACCGACGATGCCGTAACCCTACCGAAACCACGCGCTGAGTAGGGGATCGCATAACCAACGATACCGCAACCCTACCAACACCAAGCGCTGAGTAGGGGATCATATAACCAACGATATCGCAACCCTACTATAAACATCATGCTGAGTAGGGGATCGTAAAATTGACGATGCCACAACCCTACTGCGCACGACCCACAGCGTAGGGGGTCATATTCCCAATAATGCCAGAAACCCTATGGGGTTAACCTGCTAGATAGGGGATCACCGCCCGTGAATAAGTGGTCACAACGACACCAAGAACCCGATCTAGGGTAAAGAATGCTAGAGGATCCGATCTGGCCCACCAGAGGGATACCACAACTCTAATAGTTTAAACATATCATCGAGAGGATCACAAACCCATACGAAGGTTGTGATGCCACACGAACCCTCGTAGGAACGAACCAAGGGAGAACCCTCAAGAACTGCTGGTCCAAACGCCGCTAACCCGAGCGAACCGCCACAATGACACACTACGCACCTCCTAGGCCAAAACCGAGGCCACCATCGCGTTCCACATGAAAAAACACGCAGGATATGCTGTTTACTCGCCCGAAACGGAGCAACAGTGAAAAAGACACTATTCACAGTAGCTAGCTCATGCGGGGCCCACACAACGATCACGAAACCCATCGAGCGGACCATACCACGACGATCCCCTCGAAAAAGCAAGCGGAATCGACTAGTCGCTCGTCCGAAACGGTCAACCGGTGAAAAAGGTACTATTCAACGAAGCCAGCTCGGGTGGGGCCCACGCCTGGATCCCGAAACACATCGAACGGATCACACCATTGTGATCCTCTCGGAAAAACACACAGGATCGACTAATCATCCACCAAAATCGGACTCCTGGTGAAAAAGCTGCGTTTCACCGTGAACGCCAAACCCTGGCCTCGTGGGGCCCGCACCCCGTTCTCAGTCCCAACACTTGGAACCCATCTCTAAAATTCCGTTGTACTATCAGGGTCTCAACGCCACTGACGACACGTCAGTTAGACGCTCCGGGTAGAAGTTACAACGACCCGAAGTCGTAAAATAATAAACCAATATTATTTTTTATGACATTTCTAGCTCCCGGGCCACGATCCCGAACCTCTAAACCCTCGAACCCACACCGGAGGGTTCGCCTTGTCGTCAGGGTCGCGTCGCCGCAAACGGCGCGCGAATCAGGCTCCCGGATTTCAATTTACAGGGGTTTAAAGACCCCCGTGTGGTAAAAGAGGCCGGACCGGCCGGCCTGGACCGGACGCCGCCGCGCTGGGCGTCCGGCCGCCGCCGCTCTGCCGCGGCTCCGCCGCGGGCCGCCGGGCTCCGCCGGCGCCAGTGCCTCCATGCCGGTGCCGCGCCGGCGGATCTTCCGCGGACCGCCAGGGGTACCCCGATGGTCCGTTTTACGACCCGAAGGCATCTACACGACCCTCGGGACCCGATCTATACTGTTACGACTTCAATTTGCAGAAAGATGCAGCAAAAACGGGATTGGGGGTTAAAACTCAAATCCGCCTACCTCGCGGGCGAAACGTCGACGTTCTGCCTTAGATCCGCGCTCCAGAGCTTCCGCTGGGCACTCCCGGAACGTCCGCCGTCGAATTCCGAGCTCGTGGGTGCTTCGTTTGCCTGATTCGGCGGAGCGGTGGTGAAAAACGGTGAAGAACATCGAGAGGAACGATAAGGGGGGGGGGTGATATTCATATCAGCCGCCCGCCGGCGCCAATTCTGCCTCGGACCCGACGCCCGATGCGAACAAAAGTAAGGTCACCCCTAGGGTAAACGCGCCGTTCTGAACGCAACGACGGTCTCCGATTTTCCATCCGAGACTCCGTTCAGAAGTTATGTGAGCCGACGCTCGCACACTAACTTTGCTACTTATTTATGAAAACGCCCCTGGTGGCGTTTCTCACTGCAGGCCCGCGCCCACAAAATTTACACCCCGCCTAGGGTAAACGACACGTTCCGGACGCAACCATGCCATCAGATTTCTATTCTGAGCTACCTTTTAGGAGATATCACACCCTTGCCACATGAATAGTATAAAAATACTTAATATTTTTATAAAATTAATTCCGGGCACACCGGGCCTCAGAATCGCACGCCGTCTTCACGCCTAGCTCTGGAATTATTCCTAGAAATATTCCAAAGTCTGACAGGACCAAAAAACCGAGTCTCTACATCCTCCCACCCTTAGAACTTTTCATCCCCGAAAATCCCTAAGTACAAGGAAAGTGATTGGACTCTCAACTGGGTCTCAAACACCAGTGAGCTCACCAACAAACACCCATTCCCGAACATATAAGTCAGAGGGAATCATCCTCCACACCTCAATACTAGACTCTTTGGGCGGCACTGACTCGCCTGCACGGTTTTAATCGCGTCACAAAAACGCGTCTCGGTGGGGGAAAGATCCCTCTTCCTCACGCATTCGAAGCATGCGGAACAACTCCCACACATGGTCTTACCAACGCCCTGAACAAAACTCGAGCAAGCAACAAAATGAAAGAGTACCGCTAAATAGTGTCTGACAAACTACTGTAGTAAGTAGAAAAGACACATGGCGTACCTCTATCCATCCATGGTGCCTCTGGGTCGACTGCCTCCAGGGAATGCAGCTGTCCTCACCCTCGACCACCAGCTCCCTGAGCTTAGCGTGGACCACCTGGGGGTGGGGGGGGGGTGGCAACTGGTACTGCCTACCACCGCATCCTGCTGCACCAGCTCCGCCGCCACGTCCGTCGCCCTGCGGACCTCCTTGCTCGAGACGCTTCCTCTACCAAGGCGGTCCATCGATCGGCTCCCTCTCAGCAGCACGTCGGGTCGGACAATCTCTAGGAAGATGTCCCCGACCGTCGCAAGCGTAGCACCGCCTCTCTTGCGGCTGACCAAAACTGGTCTGCGAGCCCTGAGCCTCAGATCCTCTATCCTGGGGTCGCCTCCTGAAATGTCGACCACGTCCTGACCCTTGAGTCTGTCGTCGGCTACCAGATGCCGATCTGACTAACAAAGTCTCATCCCTCGAGTGCCCATCACTAACAGGGGAAATCTGCTCAGCCAGAAAACTCTCCACCACCAACGCTCGCTCCAGCACTCCAGCATAGGTGGGCAGGCACAAGGAAACCACACATGCTCGAATGTCCCTGCGTAAGCCCTGCTCGAAGGTCTGAGCCCTAAAGAACGGGTCTCTAACCATATCCAGGGAGTAGCGCGACAGGTCTGTAAACCTCGCTGAGTACTCCGACATAGTCATGCTCTCCTGTCGAAGCTGTAGAAGCTCCTAGATCCGCACTGACCTCAGCATCACCAGATAAAACTCCTCCCTGAAGAGCCGCTCAAACTCTGCCCACGTGAGCGTCTCCTTGTCATGGGACTACGTCACCAAACTCCACCATCGCCTGGCAGAACCATGCAGAAGGCTCGCCGCTAGGACCACCATCTGATCTGGAGGTGTCCTCACTAGGAGGAAAACTCAGGTGACTGCCTCAAGCCATTCATCAGCTACCTGGCGGTCTGGATCACCCCGAAACCTCAGAGGTCGCTGCCTCTGGAATTCGTGCAGTGCACTCAGCCTGCGCGCAACCTCGTCCTGCACCGCCGGCACAATCAGCTGCTCGACAGGTGGTGGCTCAATCGACAGACCACCTGGAGGTGCAACCTCAGAACCTGCGCCCTGCTCCACAGCCTCTACACGGGGCGGGTGGTCAGCACAATCCTGCTGTAGAACCCTCGCTGGATGTTTTCATGGAGGCATCCTGAAATACATTCAAGACACACCACAATCAAAGAGTATATCTGGAGAGCTGACTTAAGAAGGACAAGGAAAACCCAAAAACACAGTCCTATATGATGCATGTACCATTATGTCCCTACGACCAGTGTACGAATGTCCAAAGTCGAAAGGCAGGTTATCAGAGTCCTGGTGTATGGATACGTCGGCCGCCACACCAACACTGGAGTCTCTGGCCTGAAAGCTGAACTCGAAACATCCTAACACTGCCGCTATGCAACCCGAACCAAGCTCACAGCTAGACCAGCTAGGCCCTGAGATCCCAAATGTGGAACCTCCTCTGATACCACTCTGTCACGACCCGACCCAACGGGGCTCGAGCCGCGACTCCCCAAGACCGCCTCCAATAGGCCAGGGGCTGGAAACCAGCGCCGAGTAGGCTATCACACACATGGGAGGCATTAGCCTAAGGTACCTGTACACACGCACCCACAAACACCTCCATGCAACAGTGCAGAGATATAGAAACTGAAAAGTAAAAGCATGAATACACTATCCCACAACCAGAGTACAACAGAAGTACAAAGGGAAAAACATGGCCCACCAAAAGAAAACTACAAAAGTGTGTCCAACCTACTCTGAAGATGGGGAACACTGCCACAAACACCCACCGGAAATCTCCCTTGGCATAGCTCCAGTAAACACCCCAGTCAACACGCTCACTAAGCTTCGCCTGCTCCGGGTCCTCCTGCTCTGGGTCCTCCTGGGACTCTGTCGAAAGGCCTGTGGTCTGCACAAGACACAAACATGTGCGAGAAAAGCCAGTGCAGGGGTGAGTATAAACATACTCAGTAGGCACCCCAAAAACCCAAAACCCAAGGGAGCAACTGAAGGGAAATAGTCCGCTCAACCCAGCCAGAGGGAACCCAGATGAGAGAGAAACTCCATCTCGTAACCAACCTCGGCTAAACACAACTAGTCAGCTCATCTCAGCTCAGGTGTATGCCCATACATACACCTTGAACAATCCATATATACACAGCTCGCGCCACAAAGCCACAAGAGGTACCGACCTCATCACCAGCAACTGCCCCCAACCAGGAGAGTACACCACACGAACACTGTCATACCATATGACACTCATCCGAGAGATACACTCAGTGGGGTACCAAACAAACATCTCAGACGCTCACCCGAGAGACCACGCTCCTCGGATAACATCACTGAGAAAATATCACTGAAACACTATAACCACCAAACTCCTTGGACAGGGGATCGCTGCTAGGGTCCGCTAGGGGATACCAAGACCCACTCCGGTATACGTAGCTCACAGATAGGGGATCACTCCCAGGGTCCGCTGGGGGATACCACGACCCGATCTGGCATACGTAGTTCTCACAGATAGGGGATCACACCTAGGATCCGCTGGGGGATACCACAACCCGATCTGGCGCTCGAGAGAAGCTTCACACTCAGATAGAGGATCATCGTCCATATAAAAATGGACACGACGATACCGGAACCCTATCTGGTATAACTCGTGATGTAGGGGATTGAACCGAAGATGCCACAACCCTACCAAAACCATGCGCTGAGTAGGGGATCACATAACCAATGATACCACAACCCTACCGACACCAAGCGCTGAGTAGGGGATCGTATAACCAACGATACCACAACCCTACTATAAACATCATGATGAGTAGGGGATCATAAAACCGACGATGCCACAACCCTACTGTGCACGACCCACCGCGTAGGGGATCATATTCCCGATGATTCCAGAAACCCTACGGGGTTAACCTGCTAGATAGGGGATCGCCGCCCGTGAATAAGTGGTCACAGCGATACCAAGAACCCGATCTAGGGTAAAGAATGCTAGAGGATCCGCTCCGGCCCACCAGAGGAATACCACAACTCTAACAGTTTAAACATCCCATCTAGAGGATCACAAACCCATACGAAGGTTGTGATTCCACACGAACCCTCGTAGGAACGAACCAAGGGAGAACCCTCAACCACTGCTGGTCGAAACACCGCTAACCCGAGCGACCCACCACAACTCCACACTGCGCACCTCTTAGGCCAAAACCAAGGCCACGATCACGTTCCACGCGGAAAAACACGCAGGATAGGCTATTTACTCGCCCGAAACGGAGCACCGGTGAAAAATGCACTATTCACCATAGCTAGCTCGTGCGGGGCCCACACAAAAATCCCGAAACCCATCGAGCGGACCATAGCACAGCGATCCCCTCGGAAAAACAAGCGGAATCGACTACTCGCTCGTCCGAAACGGTCACCCGGTGAAAAAGATACTATTCACCGAAGCCAGCTCGGGTGGAGCCCACGCCTGGATCCCGAAACACATCAAACAGATCGCACCATTACGATCCTCTCGGAAAAACACATAGGATCAACTAATCATCCGCCAAAATCAGACTCCTGGTGCAAAAGCTGCTTTTCACCGCGAACGCCAAACCCCGGCCTCGTGGGGCCCGCACCCTGTTCTCAGTCCCAACACCCGGAAACCATCTCTAAAAGTCTGTTGTACCATCAGGGTCTCAACGCCACTGACGACACGTCAATCAGATGCTCTGGGTAGAAGTTACAACGACTCGAAGTCGTAAAATAATAAAACAATATTATTTTTTACGACGTTTCTAGCTCCCGGGCCACGATCCCAAACCTTTAAACCCTCGAACCCACACCGGAGGGTTTGCCTCGTCGTCAGGGTCGCGTCGCCGCAAACGGTGCGCGAATCCGGCTCCCGGATTGCAAGTTTCGGGGGTTTAAAGACCCCCCCGTATGGTAAAAGAGGCCGGACCGGCTGCCGCCGCCGGCCCGCCCTGGCCGGCGGCCCTCCACCGCGCGCCGCCACGCTGGGCAGCCGGCCGCCGCGCCGACGGATCTTCCGCGGACCGCCGGGGGCACCCCGATGGTCCGTTTTACGATCTGGAGGCGTCTACACGACCCTTGGGACCCGATCTATACTGCTACGACTTCAATTTGCAGAAAAACGCAGCAAAAACGGGATCGGGGGTTAAAACTCAAATCCGCCTACCTCGCGGGCGAAACGCCGACGTTATGCCTTAGATCCGCGCTCTAGAGCTTCCGCTGCGCGCTCCCAGAACGTTCGCCATCGAATTCCGAGCTTGTGGGTGCTTCGTTTGCTCGATTCGGCGGAGCGGCGGCGAAAAACGATGAATAACATCGAGAGGAACGATACGGGGGGGGGGGGTGATATTTATATCAGCCGCCCGCCGGCACCAAACCCGCCTCAGACCCGACGCCTGATGCGAACAAAAGTAAGGTCACCCTTAAGGTAAACGAACCGTTTTGAACGCAACGGTGGTCTCAGATTTTCCATCTGAGACTCCGTTCAGAAGTTATGTGAGCCGACGCTCGCACACTAACTTTTCTACTTATTTATGAAAACGGCCCTGGTGGCATTTCTCACCGCAGGCCCGCGCCTGCAAAGTTTACACCCCACCTAGGGTAAACGGCACGTTCCGGATGCAACCGTGCCATCAGATTTCCGTTCTGAGCTACCGTTTAGGAGATATCACACCCCCGCCACGTGAATAGTATAAAAATACTTAATATTTTTATAAAATTAATTCCGGGAACACCGGGCCTCGGAATCGCACGCCGTCTTCGCGCCTAGCTCTGGATTTATTCCTAGAAATATTCCAAAGTCTAACAAGACCAAAAACCCGAGTCGCTACAGGAAGTTTTAGGATGGTCTCAGGCATGACATCCGATCATAGGTGAACATCTCCTGGGTGACTTCTATAACTTCTATAGTCAACCAGGCACTGATCACCGAGTGAAACCTAAGGGATTCTAGAGCTGTGGGCCAGGGCAGTTCCGCATCCAGAGTTGGTGTTTTTCCAGTTGAAAGTAGGAAGCGCCACAGGGATTCTACATGTGGATATCTGAGTAGGCGGGTGATGCACGCCTATCACATGTCATGAAAAAAAAACAATAATAATTTTTCTAGTGAAACACAGTGGCTAACCAAGGTCGTCTCTCTTGAGGATCCTTTCAGTTTGTTATCTTACTTTATTCTATATCACTTAAACTTCTCTTTTTGTTTTTTTACTATCTAATGAAAATAAGGACAATATTTTTGTGTTTTTTTGATTATTTAAAACAATGACATGTAAAGTAAAAATTCTAAATTTATAATAAGATGCAAGTCTATACATAATGAAGTAAAAAATAAAGTACTTGGTTTTGGGGTTCAGTCTTGGATTCAATCATTATTTTCCTTTATGTGTTTGATTTTAGTTTGCTAATCCAAACATGAAATATCATGTTTGAATCACTGTTCTTTTCCAGAATAGAAATAGTTTGAGTTTCATGTCATTGGGGGATGTCACCCAATCAGGGAAATTCGCCTCACCAATGCATGATAATCAAATCTACCACAAACAATAAATCAAACTTTAAAGAAAATTCATGAATATCTTGAACTCCCCCCAATCCAAGACTCAAGGTTAACCTCTCATTTCCGAGAGTAGGAGATCACAATGTTGTATGAATGGGAGGAGAACGAGAGAGAGAGGAGAGAGAGAAAAAGAATAAATAGTTTATAATGGTTGTTAAAATAATAATAATAATATTATTAATTAATAATATTATTATTATAATTAAGATAGTAGTTTTTGAAAATAGAGAGGGAGAAAATAAAATAGCTTTAAAATAAGAATGTGATAATTATAATAATGATAATTAAAATAATAATAATGATAATGATAATGATAATATTATTAATATTAATACTAATAATAATGATAATAATAATAATTATTAAAATAATAAAATTAAGAAAAAGAATTGTGGGATGGATGGAGAAACACAAATGTTGGGATTAATAAAACTCAAATTTAAATTACAATTGAAAACTAAGAAAAAACTAAAATGAAAATAAAATAAAAAGAAGAAATGTGGGGGGGGGGGTGGAGATAATCAGTAGTGGCTCGTTCCCCGGTGGGATCCCTCCTTAGCCATTCACACAAAATTTCAGCGCATTTGGACACCAGATGAATGCGTTAGTAATTTTTCATTGACAGTTTCTTTTTTTGGACGAAGCTTCCAGGAAGGTTCTACCAAACGTATAACATTCAATGGAATCCTTAATGACTTCAAAACTCCCCCATATTTGTTTTAGAGTCAACCCTATTTATACTCGTACTATCCTTGGTAGAAAAAAATCAATTTAATATGTGAAGGATGAGTTGTGGTTCCGTTATGGTGGTGGGGTCCACGCTGTCCACCCAGAAAAATCATAAACTTCATTGATTTTAAGCCCTCTAGATGGCTGAATCAGCTCCTAGTCCAAAAGACAAATTAGAAGGAACTAGAATCAGGATTCTAAAAAAATAATATTCACTAAATTTGGAATTATATTTTAAAATTAATGACCAAAATACCCATGTGGTAAAAATCTGTCAAAAAATCCAGAATTAAGCACTTTTCACAATTTTACTCATTTCATTCTAAAATAAAAACTGCCCTATATTTTAATAAAAAAATGAAATACACGGATTTTATCATTGAAAAAAATAAAAAAATCCTCATTATTTGATAAAAAATATGCACGTAAAATTTCTTTGTCAAATACCCCCACACATAAACCATGATTTTACTCAAGCATAAAATCTCAACATGGAAATCAGAGGACACCAATGTTACCAATATTTAAATTTCAATGCAATAAAAAAAAAATTCAATGTGAAATCAAACTTTTAAAAAATGGCATAAAATATCAATTTAATTTCCCATTTTTCAAAGAAACAAATAATTCACATATTTTACTTTTCCCCTTTGAAAATTGATGGAACTTATCCTTTCATTCATTCAAGCCCCTTGATTAATTATTATTAAACATGCTAAGTCACAATTTACCTCACTTTGGACTATTTCCTCTCATCACTCATGATACAATTCAAGTAGATTTATGCTCATATCATGATAACATGCTCCTTATCCAAAGGCTTCTAAATGAACTACTTTCTCCACTTTGTAAAGACAGAAGACACATAAAATCACGAGGACTTGAAATAATGGTTCAAATGACTCTGAGGCTTAAGGTTGGTAGGATTTGATGCTTTAAAAATTAAGGCTTAAGGAGGAGGCTAATATCTTTAGTACAATTCATGATATCAAAAGTAAAAGTGTAATGAAATTCTCCCCTTCAAAGTAGCAAAACCCACATCCAAAAACTCAAAGAAGAGGTTATGATCAAGTAAGAATAATGAATTATTTGTGCACCCTCTTTAATTTATTTTTATTTTTTACTTTTTTTCCTTTTTATAAAGTTATGATTACATAAAAACTTAAACCCATCACCTAACCACATACGATCATAAGATCATCAGTCTGGAAAATGGTGATTTTTGGTTCTCCCAAATCACAACCCATTTTTCTATTTTTTTGGATCTTTTTTCCATTTTTTCATTGTTTTTCAATTTAAGAGGGGTAAACAATAGAGTATAATTAATTATCTCACAATCTTTTATAATTCACACAATAAAACCCCCACACTTCTTCCTTACAATGTGTATCATTCCATCCACCATGATTCCCTTTCCCCCCACACTTCAACTTTAAAATATCATGAAAATACCAAGGATTCCATGGTATCTATGGGATAAAATAAGAATTTATATAAAGGTGGTATTTTAAGGAAAATTAGATTTTCCAAGGATTCCTCAATCATTTTAAATGTGTTTTTTCATAGTCACAGCTTTGAAAAGTTTTAATACAAGTTCTGGTTGGTTACATGTCCCAAGATCCCTCAAGAAATATGACCAAGAATAAATAGGAAGTAATTGGTCTAGAAATCCTCTAGAGAATGGGAAATATAACATTAGACAATCACTCATGGCCTGAATAATAATAACAAATCAATTCACATGAGCTTCTAAAATTCAAATAATGAAAGATGATAGAGAAATTTCATTTAAATGAATATGTTAATACCTTCAAATCATGAGTCATCATTTCAATATCTATGATTCATATTTAAAAATTAAATTCTCTATTTAAATAATTTAATAATATAAACATTTAAATATAAAACATGGCATCACTGGGTTCCTAAGAAACTCATGTCTCCTAGATAGGCCGAGTAAAACATGAATTCAAGTGTGGTCATGCAATTTTATCATTAAAGCTCAAAACATGTTGTGGAAAAAATATAGAGAGTATAAATGATAAAACACTAAAAATGAACTCCCATTTTCCATGAAAATTAATCCTTCCCCTTCACTGTCTAGGGTTTCTTTCTACCATTATGAACCTATAATAAAACAACTCAATTATTCTCAGGGATCATGTCATTAAAGCTTCAAAATATAGTGGGATTGGGATGCATGATACACTACATCTAATAAAATTAATTAAAATCCAATTTACTAAAAATCATGTAAAGATAAATCATGGAATGATCCCCCAAGTGGTCCTTGAATTTTTACTGCCTCTGGAGGGAAGTACCAACTGTTATCCAAAGTCAGATGGTGGATGAAGCTTCTTTGATTTGAACCACCACATGTGGATTTTACCAGCTTTTGATTCATCCTTCCGGGTGAACAATGATCCATGTATAGAGTATAACATATCCTACCCCTTCAAAATGAGGTACATTTTTTATGGTGGGGGTAGGATGAAGTATTAAGAATCCTCTTCCTTGGTTGCTACTTGTGTAACCTCTTCTTCTCTGTCCAGTGGTTCTTGAAGGTATGCTGCATCAAAAGAATAATCAATAGAAAAGTTAGAGTGTAATTCTATTTGAATAAAATTAAAACATTAAGTATCAATATCTTATTCTTACCCATCAAAGTAATCATATTTTGTCATGGTTTCTTTATTAAAATCCACCGGTATCTCCTCATGAACTTCCTTTAACAAATATTCAATATGTCCAAGGATCTTCATATATTCCACAACAGGTGCACATCCAGGATATCCTTCATCCTCCAAGGCATAGCTGAGATTTTCTTATTCTGTATAATCAAAACCATAAGGAGTGATGTAGAATTCAGATACAATAAAATTAGAATATATAGAGTCAAAGAAAGTTTCAACTCCCTGAGTTAGTTCAGCTTCAATCCCTGCCTCAATGGTAAGTGCATCTTAGAGTAGAATCTTAGAAGATGGAGGTAGGTAGTCAGGCTCCTTCATCCTGAATTCAAATTCCACCACTTGGGTGATTTTTTCCTTTAGTGGTGCTGGATATTCTTCCATGTATTTTATGGGGAGATCAGGTAATTCCTCACAATTAATCAAGAATTCAACCAATATTAGTTGATCTTCTACTTGTGGCTCAGCAAGAAAGTCACCATCCTTTTCCACCTCAGGTTCTTGATCCTCCTCGGTATTGGGTTGCTCCATTAATGCACAAACATAGTCAAATTCTCTTTCATATTTTCTCATTAGTTGTTCTATGATTTCTCTAAGTTATTGCACCTGTTCCCTTCTAAAATATTCATCTTCTTGTTGTTGTTGTTGTACCTGTGAGTAATTTTCATTCCATGCAGAATAATAATCATTAAAATTCATTATGTAAATCTTTTTTTATTTTTTTATTTTATAAACAAAAATGAAATCTATCTAATATGTAAAAATAGAAAAAGTTAATGAATAACTGATTGGATCCCTGGAAACGACGCCTGTTTTGGTGTATGCCAGTCGCGGGGCGTGAAAAAAAAAACAATAATTTTTTCTAGTGCAGCACAGTGGATGACTAGGGCCATCTCTCTTGAGGATCCTTTCAGTGTGTTCACTTACTTTATTCTATATCACCTAAACTATCTCTTTTTTGTTATTTTTATTATCTAATGAAAACAAAGAAAATATTTTTGTGTTTTTATGAATATTTAAAACAATGGCATGTAAAGTAGTAATTCTGAATTGATACTGCGATGAAATTATAAATAGAATGATGTTAAGAAGAAAGTACTTGGTTTTGGGGTTTAGTCTTGGATTCAATCATTATTTTACTTTCTGTGTTTGATTTTAGTTTGGTAATCCTAACAAAAAATATCATGTTTGAATCACTATTCTTTTATAGAATAGAAATAGTTTGAGTTTCATGTCATTGGGGGCCATCACCCAATCAGGGAAATTTTTATCACCAATTCTTGATACACAAATCTACCACAAACAATAAAACAAACATTAAAGAAAATTCATGAATATCTTGACCTCCCCCCAATCTAAGACTCGAGGTTAGCCTCTCATTTTAGAGAGTAGAAGATCACATCGGTGGATGGATGGGAGGATAAAGAGAGGAGATGAGAGAGAGAAAAAGAATAAATAATTTATAATGGTTGTTTAAATAATAATAATAATAATATTAATTAATAATAATATTTTTATAATTAAGACAATAGTTTTTGAAAACAGAGAGGGATAAAATAAAATAGATTTAAAATAAGAATATTATAATTATAATAATTTTAATTACAATAATATTAATTATAATAATAATTATATTATTATTAATATTAATACTAATAATAATGATAATAATACTTATTATTAAAATAATAAAATTAAGAAAAAGATTTGGGGGATGGATGAAGAAACACAAATGCATGGATTAATAAAACTAAAATTTAAATTACAATTGAAAACTAAGACAAAAATAGAATGAAAATAAAATAAAAAGAAGAAATGAGGGGGGGAAGAGAGGAGCATCTGTGGCTCATGCCCCGATGGGATCCCTCTTTGGCTGTGGGTGTCGAACTGATGATTTGGGAAGGAGGTGAGGGCCTCCTTTTATAGGCAGAAATCTTTCCTCCAAAGATTTGTGTGTTTTTGGACCATTATAAGGCCGATTCACTCATTTAACCCTTCATAAATTTTTTTTAATAAATGTTTTGGCCATTCAATCAAAATTTCAGTGCATTTGGTCACCAGATGAATCTGTTATGAATTTTTCATTGACGGTTTCTTTTTCTGGATGAAGCTTCCAAGAAGTTTCCACCAAAATTATAACATTCAATGGAAGCCTTAATGACATAAAAAATCCCCCAAATTTGTTTTAGAGTCTACCCTATTTTTCCTCGTGCTATCCCTAGCAGAATAACCTCAATTGAATGTGTGAAGGATGAGTTGTGGTTCCGTAACATTGGTGGGGTGCACACTGTGCACCCAGAAAAATCATAAATTTTATTGATTTTTAAGCACTTTAGATGGCCGAATTAACTCCTATTCTTAAAGACAAAGTTGAAGTAAATAAAATAAGGATTCTATAAAAATAAAATTCACAAAATTTGGAATTATATTTTAAAATTAAGGACCAAAATACCCTTGTGGTAAAAATCTGTCAAAAAAATACAGAATTAAGCACTTTTCACAATTTTACTCATTTTCATTCTAAAATCGAAATTTCTCAATATTCTAATAAAACAATAAAATACATGGGTTTTATCATTTAAAAATAAATAAAAAAATCCTCATTATTTGATAAAAAAAATGCATGTAATTTTCTTTATCAAATACGCCCACACATAAACCATGCTTGTCCCCAAGAATAAAATCTCAACATAAAAATCAGAGGACACAAATGTAACCAATATTCAAATTTCAATGCAATAAAATCAAACAATTTTTAATGTGAAATAAAACTTTCAAAAATATGCATAAAATATCAATTTAATTTCCCATTTTTCAAAGAAACAAATAATTCATATATTTTGCTTTTCCCCTTTGAAAATTGATGGAACTTATCCTTTTATTCATTTAATCCCATTGATTCATTATTATTAAACATGCCAAGTCATTAATTACCTCAATTTTGATTATTTTCTCTCATCACTCATGATACAATTCAAGTAGACTTATGCTCATATCATGATAACATGCTCCTTATCCGTAGGCTTGTAAATGAACTACTTTCTCCACTTTGTAAAGACAAAAGACACATAAAATCACAAGGACGTGTAATAATGGTTCAAATTACTCTGATGCATAAGGTTGGTAAGATTTTATGCTTAAAAAATTAAGGATTAAAGAGGAATATAATCTCTTAAGTACAATGCATGATATCAAAAGTAAAAGTGTAATGAAATATTCCCCTTCAAAGTAGCAAAACCCACTTCCCAAAACTCAAAGAAAAGGTTATGATCAAGTAAGAATAATGAATTATTTGTGCACCCTCTTGAAGTTATTTTTATTTTGTACTTTTTTTCCTTTTTAAAAATTTATGATAACATAAAACCTCAGATCCATCACCTAACCACATACGACCATAGGATCGTCTGTCTGGAAAATGGTGATTTTTGGTTCTCTCAAATCACAACCGATTTTTCTATTTTTTTGGATCTTTTTGACATTGTTTTTCAATTTAAGAGGGCAAAACAATAGAGTATAATGAATTATTTCACAACCACTTACAATTACCACAATAAAACCCCAACTATTCTTCCTTACAATGTGTATCATCTCGTCCACCATGATTCCCTTTACCCCCACACTTCATCTTTAAAATATCATGAAAATACCAAGAGTAGGTTGGGAATGGATAAAAATGGCTTGAAACATGGTTAATTCCTATAAAGGTCATTTGAGGTCTCTATGGGCTAAAATAAGGATTGATATAAAGGTGGTTTTTAAGGAAAAGTAGCTTTTCAAAGGATGCCTCAATCATTTTAAATGTGTTTTTTCATAGTCATAGCTTTGAAATTTTTTAATAAAAGTTCTGGTCGGTTACATGTCCCAAGAAAAGTCAAGAAATATGCTCAAGAATAAAAAGGAAGTAATTGGTCTAGAAATCCTCTAGATAATAAGAAATATAACATTAGAAAATCACTCATGGAATGACTAATAATAACAAATCAATTCACATGAGCTTCTAAAATTCAAAGAATGAAAGATGGTAGGAAAATTTCATTTACATGAATCAGTTAATCCCTTCAAATAAGGAGTCATCATTTACATATCTATGCTTCATTTTTAAAAATTCAATTCTCCATTTTAATCATTTAATCATATAAACATTGAAATCTAAAACACGTCATCACTAGGTTCCTAAGAAACTCATGTCTTTAAGACAAGTTGAGTAAAACATGAATTCAAGTGTGGGAATGAAATTTTATCATTAAATATCAAAAAATGTTGTTGAAAAAATGTAGAGAGTTTAAAATATAAAACACTAAAAGTGTAACACCCCAAGATTTCATTGTAAGTTATTTTCTTTAAATTTAATAGCTTGTTCTACACACAACACCGAGTTCGAGCACACCACAACTTACCAAACTAGCCATTCAAAAGCGGTTATGAATAGTATTAACTGTATTTTGAATTTTATATACTCCATATAATTTTAACTTATGTATTATGTGTTTTTTTAGACATATTAATAGAACAAATTCAAATTTTTAGATAAAAAATGTATTTAAAAAAAAATCAATTTTACCACCTTTTAATAGAGAACCATTTTTAAATCCAATATTTTACCATTTTACATATTAATTTTGAAAAAATAAACTTATTCTTTAGAATTAGGACATCAAAATTCACTTTGTATGAAATTTTGGTATTTTTCTAATAATATTAATTTTTTTATGAACAGTGTGAAATAATGTATTTTAATTCAAAAATTCCTTTTAATATAATTTATTTATATGGTTAGATTATATTATAAATTGTTTTTGAAGTGTAATTAGATTTTATTTTTACCCTTTAATCCAATGTTGGTCATTGGAATTAATTTCACTTTGAAATTATACATAAACAAGTATTAATCTTTTGATAATTATTGTTTCTTAAAAACACGCTATTTGTTTTGACAACGAGAATTTATTTTAAATTAATTAATAAAAATTCTATGTTTTGAATTTTGTAAAATAGACATCATTTTTGAATTTGGAATATAAAATACAGCTTTGGCTGAATTTTTGGTATTTTTCTGAAAAACTTCAATTTTTGATGAATAGTGAAACCACTAAGTAGTAGTTAAAAATCCAGCTTTTTCATTTAAATGAAATTTTACTACTTCTATGAATTTAATTTCAAAAATCCGAGATACATGGTTGTTAGTAGTAAGTAAAATTTGGTTCAATAAGATGAAAATAATTTTTGGTGAATAGTAACTTTTGACATTTATTTACTGCAGTTAAAGGTAAATTGGGTAATTCGAGGTAAAAAGAATATTATAATAATACAAAATTACCTTAACAATTGTCCTAACCTAATTGGAAGAGTCATGGCCGAACATTTTCATCCTTGGGTCTATTTTGGGACCCCATGGATCCACTTAAGACTGATGATGACACTTTATTTTAATTAACTTAAAGTAAAGACAAAAATGACATTAACAAATATCTTTTAGAATATCAATTTTTATATGGGGTTATATAAGTCATATTTTAGACTATAAGTAATAATTTAAAAGATAAAAATATTTCCAACATTATGGTAATTTTTTTTATAATTTTTAGACATCAAATAAATTAAATTATTTATTACACAATAATGATGTAGTATTTACCTCATTAATAAATGATTTAAATAAATATGGTTATTAATATTAAAATAACATCCAAAACCTGTCCAATTATTATTGTATGATTTTATTTATACCATGAGTCATCTTATCTTCGACTTTAATTGGTTTTGGAACTTTAGAAACTGAATATCACTATATAATAAAAATAACATTTTCACACTTTCCTAAAGAGCCCCTCCTCCCCCTTACAAAAGGACACCACTTCTAACCCATTTCACACACCTCTCAAGCCCCTTATATCATCCAAAACCTACCAAAATAATCTTTCAAGATCCCCCTATTCCTTCTATAATCCATACTTTAGGTAGAAATAACTTCAAGAAGTCCTTTTGGTTCAAAGCAGAGGAATTTACCAAAATTAAAGGTAACACTTTCTCTTAAATTATTTTGTTTTATTTTGTTTTATTTTGTTTTATTTTACTTATCCAACCCTCTAAAAACTTTTTATTACTTTATTTTATAACAATACCAGTATCCTCAGTATACTAGGATGTTTTTATGAGAATTATTCGAAATTCACTTACACACACCTCCATCTAATGGGTGAAGAACATACTGTTTCTGTGGATGGAAAACTAACGCCTCATGAAATGACGATTGTTTGATTATCTCATAACACATCTCATGGTGGACATTAATATGTAAATGTATTTATATATGATATATATAAAGTTTTTATGTTTTTTTTATGCTTCTGTATTTTCCATTTATATCATTATTTTACGGTTTCCATTATGGGTAAAACGCGATAATTTCATTTGAGGAAGTGCGGACTATCGCCCCCTCAAAATGATATGAATCATTAATGCATTATGTGGGACATATAAAGGATGGAATTAAGGATATTATATATGATATTATACTGTAATTATAATATACCTTTGTATCATTATGTTTTAATTCCATTAAAATACAAAATAGAAATGAAAGTAGCGTTCATGCGTACATACAACTTACCGTCTCCATGAACGGTACATTTCATTTCTTATCTCCAAATGTTATGTACTCTTATAAATAGATATGTATACTGGATATATAATATATATATGATATCTAAATAATTTATATAATTCTAGAGATAATGGATTTTTGACCACATAGAAAAATTGTAATTATAACAAGTTTTTTTTGACTCAAGTACCGAACATCGATAAAATATCCAATATGAACTCAAATAATTAACTAATTGTTATAGAAAGGAAATAAGTGATATAAAAGGAATAATAAACTTGAAAAATGTTATTTATGAATTATAAATTAACTTAAGTTTATTATTCACTAAGAACAAGGAACATATAAGACAAGTCGGACTTGTGGTAGGGGGTTTCTTATCTCACTTTTAATTCTGTGAGATTTCTATTGTTCACCACTTATTTATTGCATGTGGTGTATTTTGTATAGACATTTGATATATATTATCATTATTATCTTTATATTCATGGTATTATGTGATTAATTTTGTGGTAGTTAACTTTTTTTCATACGAATCGATTGATTACAATGAAGTAAGGGTTTTTCATCTCACTTTTATTCCCGTGAGATTCATGCTATATTGGCCACTATTTTCTTTTGTGTGGAGTATGTACTTCCCCTGATTGTATTCTTTTTGTAATATACTTTAATTTATGGGTATTTACATCTTCACTGTATGATACTTCTTTCATGGGGTGTATGTTTCATAAGTTACCAAATAGGTAAGGGAATTTTGAATTTTAATTCCCACTAATTGGGATTTACACAAACAACATTGATTATTTTAATCCATGATTATGTGTGGAATCACTATTTATTATTTTTTTAGTAATTTCCACTTAGATTTATGTGGATATAATTTTGATACACATAATAAGTCCGTTGATAAATTCTCAAGTCATCGATATGAACTTGAAAAGAGTAATTTTAATTCAATCTCCATTTATTTAGTTAAACATCCAATTCATTGGTGTTGTTGTTACAAGAATATGTATGAATGTCCTATGATTGATTTACACTGAATATACAATCATATTGAGTGTATTTATATTTGTTACACATAATTATGTCGTTGATTTATCCTTAACCTAAGGATACAATCTTTATAATAGATTTCATCTCAATTTACATGCCATTGAGACATCTGTGTTGTTATACACCAATTAACTTTTATACGGTGTATATAATGTACCTTGACCTAGTATATCATGAATCCATTTATTCTCATGATATTATAATGTTTTTATTACCTCAATTATTTTTATTCAAGTGTTTCTCTTTTGGTTAGGAACTCTAACTAAAATATCATTTTAAATGTTTTAAAGATTTATTATTATAAATATTTCTCATTAATGTACATGTTTTAAAAATGGTTTCAAAGATTTATTTATATATACATTAATGTTTTAAAATTAAAATTATTTTAAAAGTTTCAAATTGGTATGGGACAGTTTGATTCAAAAATCTATTTTTAAACGGCTTCTTGACAAATAGTGTGACTTTTAAATGTTTTCAAAAAGGGGCATATTTCTCTCAAATAGTTTTTATAATTATTTTCATCTATGTCAATATCCATCATTATTCTCGATTGAGGTTAATTTTTAACAATACAATCTTCCATATTGTATTGAATGAGTTATGTTTGACTGTGGATGTGCTATTTTTATACCATTCATGGTTTGTGGATAAATTATTGACATTTCATATGCTAGTTTTAATATGAATTTTTATGTTAGGTTTCAAAATTTTCATACGAGGAATGCATTGGACTTAGTAAGTGATGGGTGGATCCCACTATAGCTCCTCGATGCATCAGTCAGTCTCATGAGACAAACTAGTGTCTTGGCACAAGGCCTTGAGAAAATCTTATTTGTAGACCTGGCACAAGGCCTTAACTATGTGGTTATGATGTACGACATTATGAATTCCATAATTATGAGATTAGATATTGATATTTCATGTGGTTATTTGACTAGTATAATACCCATGACTATGTTTTATTATGGAATTATTTACTCAGATCATATTACTGACATAAAGTGTTCATGTTTTTTATTTGTAAATTCATGTGTTTTCAACTATTCACCATGACTAATGTTTATGTTATCTTTCACTGTATTTATTACCCTTACTATGCATTTGATATCACCCCTTTCCCATGTTTCATTTTACCAGGATATGAAGAACTTATTTATGAGTGACATGCAGGAATAATCTTGGAAGCTTGGATGTTTCTAATGGAATAAATTAGTGCTATTTTTCTTTTCAAGTTGTAGTGTTGAACTTATGTATGTATCTTGTTTCCAAGACTACAAAACTGATCAGTCCTTTGGGACTTGATTTCTTGTAATCATGCCAATGTATTAAAATAATGCACCAGCTCTTGGATTCTGGGGTTGGGGCGTCACAATTGGTATCAGAGGAAGTTTAGTACAAACCTTGGAAACTAGATTTAGATAAACTCTGATTAGAGTAAATTACTCTAAGACAGACTTTCAGGATTAGTATAGAATAAATTCCTAGAATCTTATTAATGTAGATATTTTTTGTATTTTCTAAGCAGTACATCTTGTTTTGGATACGGGCAGGTAGAGGCATCTCTGGCACGGATGTACCTAGGAGGGAAAACTCTAACAAGGAGTTTCAGGCTTGACCTGAGGTATCTTGGTACACGACAATGGGCCTTACTGCACTCTTAGTTATGATACCCCGGGGGGATATGATTAGGATAATTTACATTCTCTTTACAAACTCATTTAAAGGATTTAATATAAGATGAGAATAAATTACCTTGGTTAATCCTAAGGTGTTTTAA
Source organism: Viscum album (assembly GCA_963277665.1). Classification (NCBI taxonomy): domain Eukaryota; kingdom Viridiplantae; phylum Streptophyta; class Magnoliopsida; order Santalales; family Viscaceae; genus Viscum; species Viscum album. The sequence goes on from OY728141.1 coordinate 782,536,569, forward strand.
ATTGAAAAATAAGGTTTTATGATATTATCTAAATGATTTTATGACTATTATTACTCACACAATGCTTTCTGGTTTTAGTCAATGGATGGATTCGAAGGAAATCATAGTAACTTTGAGCATGATGTAAAAGGTTTGAATGGTGGTGAAAATGAGAAACAAAATGGAATATTGACTGGCGTAAAAGATATCGTGTTCATGCCGAATCAGTTTTCAAAAAATATGATCAACAAAATATATATTAACCAACTCTTAGACTCAACAAGGAAGAGAAAAGTGGTGAATGATAAGAGCTCCAGAAGTGAAGATCATGGAGAAATGAAAGCTCATTTTCCATCATGAAGGAAATATGGATGGAGACACCTAGGAAGGTGTCTTAATGGAACAAAGAAATGCTTTATGTGTGGGAAAGAAGGACATAATGTAAAGAATTGCCGATGAAAAATGAAGAGTACTATGAAAGAAAATAAAAATTGTCCTAAGAATCCATTTATAGTCATTTTTCGTAAATGTAGGGGACCTGGACATTACCCAAGTGAATGCCCTATTCCATAGGATATCCTCTTGGTCAAGGAAGAAGCTATGTTGAAATAAATGGATGGAGAAATGTTTAAAAAGTATTAGTTCTCTTTGTTGATGCAATTACTTTGGAAGACTTTTCTCTTTTATTTGTAACCCTGCAGTTTGTCATGCGAAAATGATATTTGAGAAAGAATTATCTTTTCTCTTATGGATATAGTTATAAATAACCATTTGGTTTTATATGATCATTGAGTTTGAGGAAATTACCAGTTATTAAATTTTGGAATGAAAATGAGAGGTATGAGATAACATTTTTGATGAAATTATGTTATAGTTATTTTGAGGAATCTATCTCATTTTTTGTAATATTATAAATTTTATAGTTTTTGAAAAAGGACAACATTTAGATCATTTGAAAACCCATCACAATAGACAATGATGCGGGAATCGAACCCAAAACCATAGTGCGATTGGGATTTATCGCCTACCACTAGACTACATGAAGTCCCTGGTTAGTGTGACTAATTATTTTTAGTTAAATTATTTTATTGATCAATAATAAGTTGATTTGGGATCTTATGTCTTATGAAATGGATATACTTAGTATTGAAAGATAATATGATGATTAAGTGATAAATTTTATTTTAGAAGACATTCGTTCTATTGGGAATACTATATGCCTAAGGGAAATAGAATACTATAGGATTTCATTTGAAGAGTAAATTTGTTTTTTTACCTATGTTTTTATTGTGTATTTATATAAATTTGTTTTATTTATGGAAATAATTATCCTATCATAGAGAATATGTGATTAGGTTAATTAATTTTAAGTATGTGACTTTAAGAGTAGTCGATATTATTTGGAGATACAATTTAACGTGGAAAACTATGTAAGAAAATTCTTCTGAGTTTTGGGTTTAAATATTAGTTTGGATTATATTAAAATATTTTATGGACAATTTTTTATTGAATGGTATTTATTTAACTTTGGGTATTGTGTGTTTAATATTTTAAATTAAGATTAGTATTTCTTTCTCTAAATAATTATCCTTTTGGCGAATCATATGATCTTTTACTAACCATTTTGGTTTTGGTTAATCTCTAAAGAAAAGAGAAATATATAGTTCGTCCATTGTGGATTATGTGATTCCCTATAAGTTGTTTCTAGTGCTTCTGGTGTGACCAAGTCATCTTTTAATACTCATCATTTGGAGTGAAAGATGAGTTTGTGGTAAGAATTAGATAAAGGATAAAACTCTACTTGTCAAGTATATTTTTGTTTTCTTATTCTATGAATAAATTAATTATTAAACATTAGAAAAGGGATCTTAAAACCAAAAAATGTGTTATCTTAATGCTTTATGTTTTGTTGAACGATGATATTTTAAATCGTCATAGATTGATGGCTTTGAGGCCCTAAATTTTACACTTGTTTGTGATTGATGACCTCAATCACTCCCTATATGTATTTATGTTTTTCCTCCAATTATGTGTCTCTAATTGCCACAAATGTTCTCCTAATCGAGATCATAATTTAGTGGTGACTTTTTCATCTCCTTTTCCCTCTTATTAAGACTAAATTTTATTAACCCAATTTCCGATGTGGGTTTTCCACAAAGGTATTTTTCTATTTTTGACATTTTATTTTTGAAGAACAATTTTAAATTGTGAGGACACAATTTATTGAAGGAGGGGAGAATTCAACACTCCAAGATTTCATAGTAAGTTATTTCTTTTAAATTCAATAGCTTGCGCTACACGCAACACTGAGTTTGAGCGCACCACGACTTACCAAACTTTCCGTTTAAAAGAGGTTATAAATAATATTAACTGTATTTTAAATTTTATATAATCCATATAATTTTAACCTATGTATTATGTGTTTCTTAGACATATTATAGGAACAAATTAAAATTTTCAGATAAAAAATGTATTTGTCAAAAAAAAATCAATTTTACCACCATTTAATGGATAACATTTATTAAATAAAATATTGGACCCTTTTATATATTACTTTTGACAAAATAAAATTCTTATTTAGAATCCGGACATGAAAATATACTTTGGATGAAATTTTGGTATTTTTATAACAATATTCATTTTTTATGAATAGTGGGAAATAATGTATTTTAATTCAAAAATGCCTTTTAATATAATTTATTTATATGGTTAGATTATATTCTAAATTGTATTTAAAGTTTAATTAGATTATATTTTTACCCTTTAATCCAATGTTGTTCATTGGAATTAATTTCACTTTTAAATTACACATAAACAAGTGTTAATCTTTTGATAGTTATTGTTTCTTAAAAACACGCTATTTGTTTTGACAACGTGAATTAATTTTAAATTAATTAATCCAACTTATATGTTTTAAATTTGGTAAAATAGACATCATTTTTTAATTCGTAATATCAAATATATCTTAGGCTGAAATTTTGGTATTTTTTTGAAAAACTTCAATTTTTGATGAATAGTGAAACCACTAAGTAGTAGTTAAAAATCCGGCTTTTTCATTTAAATGAAAATTTACCGCTTATATTAATTTAATTTCAAAAATATGAGATACATTTTTGTTAGTATAAAGTAAAATGTGGTTCAATAATATGAAAATAATTTTTAGTGAATATTAACTTTTGACTTTAATTTACCACAGTTAAAGTTAAATAGGGTAATTCAAGGTAAAAAGAATATTATAATAAAACAAAATTACCTTAACACTTGTACTAACCATATTTTATAAGTCATGGGCGACAATGGGAATCCTTGGGTAGATTTTGGGACCCCATGTTGCCACTTAAGATTGATAATGACACTTTATTTTAATTAACATAAAGTAAAGAGAAAAATGACATTAACAAATATCTTTTAGTATATCAATTTTTACAAGGGGTTATATAAGTCATATTTTCGAATATAAATAATAATTTAAAATATAAAGATATTTAATACATTATGGTGATTTTTTTATAATTTATAGACATCAAATAAATTAAATTATTTATAACACAATAATGATGTAGTGTTTACCTCATTAATAAATGATTTAAATAAATATGATTATTAATATTAAAATAATATCCAAAACCTTAAATTTTCTTATTGGATGTTTTTATTTCGACCATGAGTCATATTATCTTCTACTTTAATTAGTTTTGGACCTTTAGAAACCGAATATCACTATGTAATAAAATAATATTTTCACACTTTCCTAAAGAGCCCCTCCTCCCCCTTATAAAAGGACACCACTTCTAACCCATTTCACACACCTATCAAGCCCCTTGGATCGTCCAACCCCTACCAAAATAATCTCTCAATATCCCAATATTCCTACTACAAGACTTACCTTAGGAACAAGGCACTTTAATATGTTATTTTGGTTCAAACCAAAAGAAGTTACCCAAATTAAAGGTAACACTTTTTCTTAAATTCTTTTGTTTTATTTTGTTTTATTTTACTTCTCCAACTCACTAATTTTTTTTATTAGTTTCTTTTATAAAAACACTAGTATCCTAAATATACTAAGATTTTGTTATGATAATTATTCTAAATACACTTACACACACCTCCATCTAATGGGTGAAGAACATACTGCTTCTCTGGATGGAAAACTAACGCCTCAAGAAATGATGATTGTTCAATGATCTCCTACCGACTCTCATGGTGGCCATTAAGATGGAACTATATTTATATATGATATATATATATATATATTGTGTTTATGTTTTATTTATGCTTCTTTATTTTCCATTTATATCATTATTTTATGGTTTCTATTATGGGTAAAACGCAATAATTTCATTTGAGGAAGTGCGGACTACCGCCCCCTCAAAATGATATGACTCATTAATACCTTATGTTGGATGTAAAACGAATATAAATAATGATAATATATATGATATTATACTAGAATTATAATATACCTATGTATCATTATGTTTTAATTCCATTAAAAAACAAAATAGAAATGAAAGTAACATTCATGCGTACGTACGACTTACCATCTCCATGAACGATACATATCATTTCTTATCTCCAAATGTTATGTTATGTTATAAATAGATATATATACTGGATATATAATATATATATTATATCTAAATCATTTATATCATTATGGAGATAATGGACTTTTGACCACAAGGAAAAATTGTAATTATAATAAGTTTATTTTTGACTCAAGTTCCGAACATCGATAAAATATCCAATATGAACTCAAATAATTAACTAATTGTTATAGAAAGATAATAAGTGATATAAAAGGAATAAAAAACTTGAAAAATGTTCTTTATCATGTATAAATTAACTTAAGTTTATTATTCATGAAGAACAAGGAACATATAAAACAAGTCAGGCTTGAGGTAAGGGGTTTCTTATCTCACTTTTAATTCCGTGAGATTTCCATTGTTCATTACTTATTTATTTCATGTGGTGTATTGTGTACTACCATTTGATATATATTATCATTATTCTATTTATATTCATGGTATTATGTGATTCATTTTGTGGTTATTAACTTTTTTTCATATGAATCGATTGATTACAACGAAGTGTTTTTCATCTCACTTTTATTCCTGTGAGATTCATGCTATATTGGCCACTATTTCCTTTTGTGTAGAGTATGTACTGCCCCTAATTATTTTTTTTAATATAATTTAATGTATGGGTATTTACATCTTTATTGTATGATACTTCTTTCTTGGGATGTATGTTTCATAAGTTACCAAATCGGTAAGGGAATTTCAAATTTCAATTTCCACTCATTGGGCTTTACGCAAACTTCATTGATTATTTTACTCCATGATTATGTGTGGAATCACTATTTATTTTTTTGAAGTAATTTCCACTGAACTTTCTTTTGATATACTTTTGATACATATAATAACTCCATTGATAAATTCTCAAGTCATAGATATGAACTTGATAAGAATAATTTTAACTCAATCTCCATTTATTGATTTAAACATCCAATTCATTGGTGTTGTTTTTACAAGAATATGTGTGAATGTACTATGATTGATTTACACTTAATATCCAATCTGATTGAGTGTATTTATATTTTCCACACATAATTAAGTCATTGATTTATCCTTAACCTAAGGACACAATCTTTATACGATATTTCATATCAATTTACATCCCATTGAGACATCTTTGTTGATATACACCAATTCACTTTTATATGGTGTATATAATGTACTTTGACATAGTATATCACGAATCCCTTTATTCTCATGATATTATAAAGTTTTTATTACCTCAATTATTTGTATTCATGTGTTTCTCTATTGGTTTGGAACTCTAACTAAAATATCATTTTAAATGTTTTAAAGATTTATTATTCTATATCTTTCTCATCAATGTCCATGTTTTAAAAATGGTTTTAAGGATTTATTTATATGGGCATTAATGTTTTAAAATTAAAATTTATTTTAAAAGTGTCAAAGTGGTATGGGACAGTTTGATTCAAAAATCTATTTTTAAATGACTTCTTGACAAATATTGTGATTTTAAATGATTTCATGAAAAAGGGGGATATTTCTCTCAAATAGTGTTGATTATTATTTTCATCTATGTCAATATCCTTCATTATTATCTATTGAGGTTAATCTGTTACAATACAATCTTTTATATTACATTGAATGAGTTATGTTTGACTGTGGATGTGGTATTTTTATACCATTCATGGTTTGTGGATAAAGTATTGACAATTCGTATGCTAGTTTTAATATGAATGTTTATGTTATGTTTCAAACATTTCATATTATTAATGAATTAGACTTAGTAAGTGACAGGTGGATCCCGCTATAGCTCCTCGATGCATTGGTAGGTCTCATGTGACAAACTAGTGTCTTGGCACATGGCCTTGACAAAATCTTATTTGTATTCTTGGAACAAGGCCTTGACTATGTGGTTATGATGTCCGGTATTATGCATTCCATCATTATGAGATTAGATATTGATATTTCATGTGGTTATTTGACTAATAGAATACCCATTACTATGTTTTATTATGGAATTATTTACTCATCTAATATTCCTTCCATAAAGTGTTCATGTTTTTTATTTGTAAACTCAAGTGTTTTAAATTATTCACCATGCATAATGTTTAGGTTATCTTCTGCTGTATTGCTTACTCTTACTGAGATTTTGAGCTCACCCCTTTCTCATGTTTCATTTTCCCAGCATATGAAGAAGTTAGTTATGAGTGACTTGAAGGAATAATCTTGGAAGCTTGGATGTTTCTAATGGAATAAATTAGTGTTTTTTTCAAGTTGTAGTGTTTGACTTATGTATGTATCTTGCTTCCAAGACTAGTAAACTAATCAGTCCTTTGGGACTTGATTCCTTGTAATCATCCCAATGTATTAAAATAATACACCGGCTCCTGGATTCTGGGGTTGGGGCATTACAGTTGGTATCAGAGAATGTTTAGTAAAAACTTTGGAAACTAGATTTAGATAAACTCGGATTAGAGCACATCACCCTAAGATAGACTTTGAGGATTAGTATATAAGAACTTCCTAGAATCTTGGTAATGTAGATATTTTGTGTATTTTCTAAGCAGTACATCCCTGTCTGGATAGGATCTGGTAGAGGCGGCTTTGGCACATATGTACCTAGGAGTGAAAACTCCGACAAGGAGTTTCGGGCTTGACCTGGGCTATCCTAGTACAAAAAAACGGGCCTTGCTGCACTCTTGGTTATGACAATCCTCAGGGATATGATTAGGATAATTTGCATTCTCTTTAAAAACTGATTTGATGTATTTTAATATAAGATGAGAATAAATGACCTTGGTTAATCTTATGGTGTTTTAAATTGAAAATAAGGTGTCATGATATTCTCTAAATGATTTTATGACTATTATTACTCACACAATGATTTCTGGTTTTAGTCAATGGATGGATTCCAAGGAAGTTATAGTAACATTGAGCATGATGTACAAGGGTTTAACGGTGGTGGAAATAAGAAAAAAAATAGAATTTTGACAGGCGTAAAGATATAATGTTCATGCCAATGCAGTTTTCAAAAAATATGATCAACAACATATATATTAAACAACTCCTAGAATCAACAAGTAAGAGAAAAGTGGTGAATGATAAGAGCTCTAACAATGAAGAACATGGAGAAAAGATAGTTCATTTTCCATCATGCAGGAAATGTGGAAGGAGAAACCTAGGAAGGTGTCTTAATGGAACAAATAAATGCTTTATATGTGGGAAAGAAGGACATAAAGTAAAGAATTTCCGAGAAAAAATGAAGAGTACTATGGAAGAAAATAAAAATGGTCATAAGAATCCATTTACAGTCATTTGCCGTAAATTTAGGGGACCTGGCCATTACCCAAGGGAATTTTCTATTATATATGATATCCTCTTTTTCAAGGAAGAAGATATGTTGAAATAAATGGATGGATAAATGTTTAAAAAGTATTAGTGCTCTTTTTTGATGTGATTACTTTGGAAGACTTTTCTCTTGTTTTTGTAACCCTAGATTTTGTCATGGAAAATGATATTTGAGGAAGAATTATCTTTTCTCTTGTGGATATAGTTATAAATAACCATTTTGATTTATATGAACATTGATTTTGAGGAAACTAAAAGTTATTAAATTTTGGAATGAAAATGCAAGGTATGAGATAACATTTGTGATGAAATTATGTTATAGTTATTTTGAGGAATCTATCTCATTTTTTGGAATATTATAAAATTATATAGTTTTTGAAAAAGGACAACATGTAGACCTTGTGACAACCCGTTGTGTTGGACAAAGCTGCGGGAATCGAACCCACAACCATAGTGCGATTGGGATTTATCACCTACCATCTGGGCTATGTGAAGTCCCTGGTTAGTGTGACTAATTCATTTTAGTTAGATGATTTTATTGATCAATAATAAGTTTATTTGGGATCTTATGTCTTATCAAATGGATATCCTTAGTATAGGAAGATGATATGGTGATTAAGTGATAAATGTTATTTTAGAAGATGTTCTCTCTATTGGGAATACTATATGCCTAAGGAAAATAGAATACTAAGGGATTTCATTTTAAGAGTAAATGTGTTTTTTTACCTAGGTTTTATTGTTGATTTATAGCGATTTGGGGTATTTATGGAAATAATTAACCTATCATAGATAATATGTGATTAGGTTAATTACTTTTAATTATGTGACTTTAAGAGTATTCGATATTATTTGGAGATACAATTTAATGTGGAAAACTATGTAAGAAAATTATTCTGAGTTTTGGGTTTCAATATTAGTTTGGATTATATTAAAATATTTTATAGACAATTGTTTTTTGAATGGTATTTATTGAAATTTGGGTATTGTTGGTTTAATATTTAAAATTAAGATTAGTATTTATTTCTCTAATGTATTATACTTTTTGTGGATCATCTGATCTTTTACTAACCATTTTGGTTTTGTTTAATCTCTAAAGAAAAGGGAAATATATAGTTCATCCATTTTGGATTTTGTGATTCTCTATAAGTTGATTATAGCGCTTCTGGTGTGACCAAGTCATCTTTAATGCTCATCATTTGGAGTGAAATATGAGTTTGTGGTAAGAATTAGATAAAGGATGAAACTCTAATTGTCAAGTATATTTTTGTTTTCTTATTCCATGAATAAATTAATTATTAAACTTTATGGAAGGGATCTTAAAACCAAAAATGTGTTATCCTAATGCATTATATTTTGTTGAACCAATTATATTTTAAATCTTCATTGATTGATGGCTTTGAGGCCCCCAATTTTACACTTGTTTGTGATTGATGACCTCAATAAATCCCTATATATATTTACATTTTCCCTCAAATTATGTGTCTCTAATTTCCACCAATTTTATCCTAATCGAGATCACAATTTAGTGGTGAAATTTTCATTCATTTTCCTTCTTATTAAGACTAAATTTTATTAACCCAATTTCCGATGTGGGTTTTCTACAAAGGTATTTTTCTATTTTTAAGCTTTTATTTTCGAAGAACAATTTCAAATTGTGAGGAAAGAATTTATTGAACTAGGGGAGAATGTAACACCCCAATTATTCATAGTAAGTTATTTTCTTTAAATTCAATAGCTTGCGCTACACGCAACCCCGAGTTTGAGTGCACCACGACTTACCAAACTAGCTGTTCAAAATTGACAATGAATAGCATTAAATGTATTTTGAATTTTATATACTCCATATAATTTTAACTTTTGTATTATGCATTTCTTAGACATATTACAATAACAAATTCAATTTTTCAGATAAAAAATGTATTTTAAAAAAAAAATCAATTTTACCTCCTTTTAATGGAGAACCGTTTTTAAATCCAATATTTGACCCTTTTATATATTCATTTTGACAAAATAAAATTTTTCTTTTGAATCGGGACATCAAAATTTACTTTGGATGAAATTTTGGTATTTTTCTAATAATATTCATTTTTTATGAATAGTGAGAAATAATGTATTTTAATTCAAAACTGCCTTTTAATATAATTTATTTATATGGTTAGATTATATTTTAAATTGGTTTTGAAGTGTAATGAGATTATATTTTTACTATATAATCCAATGTTGGTCATTGGAATTAATTTCACTTTGAAATTATACATAAACAAGTGTCAATATTTTGATAGTTATTGTTTCTTAAAAACAAGCTATTTATTTTGACTACGAGAATTAATTTTAAATTAATTAATCCAAATTATATGTTTTGAATTTGGTAAAATAGACATCATTTTTTAAATCGTAATATCAAATATATCTTAGGCTGAGTTTTTGGTATTTTTTTAAAAAACTTCAATTTTTGATGAATAGTGAAACCACTAAGTAGTAGTTAAAAATCAGACTTTTTCATTTAAATGAAATTTTACCGCTTATGTAAATTGAATTTCAAAAATCTGAGATACATGGTTGTTATTAGTAAGTAAAATTTTGTTCAATATGATGACAATAATTTTTGGTGAATAGTAACTTTTGTCTTTTATTTACCATGGTTAAAGGCAAATTCAGTAATTCAAGGTAAAAAGAATATTATAATAATAAACAATTACCTTAACACTTGTCCTAACCTTATTTTATGTGTCATGTACGACCATGGGAATTATTGGGTTGATTTTGGGACCTCATAGAGCCACTTAAGAATGATAATGACACTTTATTTTAATTAACTTAAAGTAAAGACAAAAATGACATTAACAAATATCTTTTAGTATATCAATTTTTACATATAGTTATATAAGTAATATTTTCAAATATAAATTATCATTTAAAAGATAAAAATATTTACTACATTATGGTAATTTTTTTTAAATTTTTATACATCAAATAAATTAAATTATTTATGACACAATAATGATGTAGTATTTACCTCATTAATAAATGATTTAAATAATTATAATTATTAATATTAAAATAATATCCAAACCCTGTCAAATTATTATTGGATGATTTTATTTCTACCATGATTCATCTTATATTCTATTTTAATTAGTTTTTGAGCTTTAGAAATCGAATATCACTATAAAATAAAATAATATTTCCACACTTTCGTAAAGAGCCCCTCCCCCCTTATATAAGGAGACAACTTCTAACCCATTTCACACACCTCTCAAGCCCCTTGGCTCGTCCAAAACCTACCAAAATAATCTCTCAATATCCCCCTATTACTCTTATAAGCCTTACCTTAGGAAGAAGGCACTTCAATAAGTCTGTTTGGTTCAAACCAAAGGAAGTTACCCAAATTAAAGGTAACACTTTCTCTTAAATTCTTTTGTTTTATTTTGTTTTATTTTACTTATCCAACCCCCTAAACACTTTTTATTAATTTATTTTATGAAAAAAAAATAGTATCCCCAATATAATATGAGGTTTTTATGAGAAGGATTCAAATTAAAATTACACACACCTCCATCTAATGGGTGAAGAACATACTGTTTCTGTGGATGGAAAACTAACGCCTCATGAAATGATGATTGTTCGATTATCTCCTACCGTATCTCATGGTGGCCATTAAGATGGAATTTTATTTATATATTATATATATATTGTGTTTTTTTCTTTATTATTCTTTATTTTCCATTTATATCATTATTTTATGGTTTTCATTATGGGTAAAACGTGATAATTTCATTTGAGGAAGTGCGGACTACCGCCCCCTCAAAATGACATGGCTTGTTAATACATTATGTGGGATGTATAAAGGATGGAATTAATGATATTATATATGATATTATATTGGAATTATAATATATGTATGTATCATTATGTTTTAATTCCATCAAAATACAAAATAGAAATGAAAGTAGCATTCATGCGTACGTATGGCTTACCATATCCATGAATGGTACATTTCATTTCTTATCTCCAAATGTTATGTACTATTATAAATAGATTTATATACAGGATATATAATATATATAATATCAAAATCATGTATATCATTCTGGAGATAATGGACATTTGACCACATGGAAGAATAGTAATTATAACAAGTTTATTTTTGACTCAAGTTCCGAACATCGATAAAATATCCAATATGAACTCAAATAATTAACTAATTGTTATAGAAAGGTAATAAGTGATATAAAAGGAATAATAAAATTTAAAAATTTTATTTATCAAGTATAAATTAACTTAACTTTATTATTCAGGAAGAACAAAGAACATACAAGACAAGTCGGACTTGAGGTAAGGGGTTTCTTATCTCACTTTTAATTCCGCGAGATTTCCATTGTTCGCCACTTATTTATTGCATGTGGTTTATTGTGTACTGCCATTTGATATATATTATCATAATTCTCTTTATATTCATGGTATTCTATGATTCATTTGGTGGTTATTAACTTTTTTTATACGACTCGATTGATTACAACGAAGTAAGGGTTTTTCATCTCATTTTTATTCCCGTGAGATTCATGCTATATTGGGCACTATTTACTTTTGTGTGAAGTATGTAATACCCCTGATTGTATTCTTTTTGTAATATAATTTATTGTATGGGTATTTACATCTTCATTGTATGATACTTCTTTCATTGGGTGTATGTTTCATAAGTTACCAAATTGGTAAGGGAATTTCAAATTTCAATTTCCACTCATTGGGATTTACACATACTTCATTGATTATTTTACTCCATGATTATGTGTGGAATCACTATTTATTAGTTTTTTAGTAATTTCCACTCCCCTTTCTGTGGATATACTTTTTATACACATAATCACTCCATTGATAAATTTTCAAGTCATCGATATGTACTTGATAAGAGTAATTTTAACTCAATCTCCATTTATTGAGTTAAACATCCAATTAATAGGTGTTGTTTTTAAAAGAATATGTGTGAATGTTCTTGGATTGATTTACACTGAATATCTGATCATATTGACTGTATTTATATTTGTCATACATAATTATGTCGTTGATTTATCCTTAACCTAAGGATACAGTATTTATAAGAGATTTCATCTCAATTTACATTCCATTGAGGCTTCTTTGTTATTATACACCAATTCACTTTTATATGGTGTATATAATGTATTTTGAAATAGTATATCATGAATCCATTTATTCTCATGATATTATAAAGTTTTTATTACCTCAATTATTTGTATTAATGTGTTTCCATTTGGGTTAGGAACTCTAACTAAAATATCATTTTAAATGTTTTAAAGATTTATTATTCTAAATAATTATCATTAATGCCCATATTTTAAAAATGGTTTTTAGGATTTATTTATATATACATTAATTCTTTAAAATTAAAATGACTTTTAAAATATTTAATGTGTTATGGGAAACTTTGATTCAAAAATCTATTTTTAAATGGTTTCTTGACAAATAGTGTGACTTTTAAATGTTTTAAAGAAAAAGGGGGATATTTACCTCAAATAGTTTTGATGATTATTTTCATCTATGTCAATATCCTTCATTATTATTGATTTAGGTTAATACTTTACAATAAAATCTTCCATATTGTATTGAATGAATTATTTTTGACTGTGGATGTAATATTTTTATACCATTTATGGTTTGTGGATAAAGTATTGACATTTTGTATGCTATTTTTAATACGAATGTTTATGTTATGTTTCAAACATTTCATGTGAGGAATTAATTGGACTTAGTTAGTGATGGGTGGAGCCTACTATAGCTCCTCGATGCATCGGTAGGTCTCATGAGACAAACTAGTTTCTTGGCACAAGGCCTTGACAAAATCTTATTTGTAGTCTTGGTACAAGGCCTTGAATATGTGGTTATGATGTCCGACATTATGAATTACATCATTATGATATTAGATATTGATATTTCATGTGGTTATTAGACTAGTAGAATACCCATTACTATGTTTTATTATGGCACTATTTACTCAGCTCTTATTCCTTCCATAAAGTGTTCATGTTTATTATTTGTAAAGTCATGTGTTTTCAATTATTCACCATGCCTAATGTTTAAGTTATCTTCCGCTATATTTATTACTCTTATTGAGCATTTGAGATAACCCCTTTATCATGTTTCATTTTCCAAGGATATGAAGAAGTTAGTTATGAGTAACTTGCAGGAATAATCGTGGAAGCTTAGATGTTTCTAATGGAATAAATTTGTGTTGTTTTTATTTTCAAGTTGTATTTTTGAACTTATGTATGTATCTTGTTTCGAATACTACTAAACAGATCGGTCCTTTGGGACTTGATTTATTTTAATCATTCAAATGTATTAAAATAATGCACCGACTCCTGAATTCTGGGGTTCGGGCATTACAAAAAGTGAACTCCCTTTTTCTATGAAACTTAGTCCTTCCCCTTAACTGTCTCGGGGTGCATTCTACCATTATGAACCTATAAAAGAAAACAACTCAATTAATGTCAAGTATCATGTCATTAAATCTCCAAAAGATAGAGGGAGTGGGATGAATTCTCCACTACATCTAATAAAATTAATTTACATCTAATTTTTTGAAAAGCTAGTAAAGATAAATCATGGTACGATCCCCCCAGTGGGCCCTGAATTTTTACTGCCTCCAGAGGGTAGTACCATCTGTTATCCAAAGTATGATAGTGGATGAAGTTTCTTTGATTTGAACCACCACATGTGGGTTTTCCCAGCTTGTGATTCATCCTTCTGGGTGTGTAATGATCCATGGATAGAGTATATCATATCCTACCCACTCACAATGAGGTATAATTTTTATGTTTGGGGTAGGGTGAAGTATGGACCATCCTCTTCCTTAGTTTCTAATTTTGAAACCTCTTCTTCTTTGTCTATTGGTTCCTCAAGGTATGTCGCATAAAAATAATAATTAATAGGAAAGTCAGAGTGTAATTCTATTTGAATAAAATTAAAACATGAAGTATCAAGATCATATTCTTCCCCATCAAAGTAATCATATTTTGTCATGGTTTCTTTAGGAAAATCCACTGGCATCTCCTCATGAACTTCCTTCAACAAATATTCAATATGTCCTAGGAGCTTCATATGTTCCTAAACAGGTGAACATCTAGTTTCTTCTTCATCCTCCAAGGCATAGCTGAAATTTTCTGATTCTGCATAATCAAAACCTCAAGGAGTGATGTAGAATTCATATTCAATAAAATTAGAAGATATATAGTCAAAGAAAGTTTCAACTCCCTGAGTTGGTTCAGATTCAATATCTGCCACAATGGTAAGTGCATCATGGAGTAGACTCTTAGAAGATGGAGGCATGTAGTCAGGCTCCTCCATCTTGACTTAAAATTCCACCACTTGGGTGTTTTTTTCCTTTAGTGGTGCTGGATCTTCTTCTATGTATTTTATGGGGAGGTAAATTAATTCCTCATAATTAGTCTATAATTCAACCAATATTTGTTGATATCATACTTGTGGCTCAGCAAGAAAGTCATCATCCTTTTCCACCTCAGGTTCTTGATCCTACTTGGTGTTGGGTTGCTCAATTAACGCACGAACATAGTCAAATGTTCTTTCAACTTTTCCCATTAGTTGTTCTATGATTTCTCTAAGTTCTTACACCTGATCTCTTCTAAAATCTTAATCTTCCTCTTCTTATTGTTGCACCCATGAGTAATTTTCAGTCCATGCAGAATAATAATCATTAAAATTCATTATGGAAATATTTTTTTGGATTTTTTATTTTATAAACAAAAATGAAATCTATCTAAGATGTGAAAATAGAAAAAGTAAATGAATAACTGGT
Organism: Viscum album; assembly: GCA_963277665.1. NCBI lineage: Eukaryota > Viridiplantae > Streptophyta > Magnoliopsida > Santalales > Viscaceae > Viscum > Viscum album. The sequence continues at coordinate 782,552,268 of OY728141.1, forward strand.
TGTCTCCCCGACAACGATGCCAGTTTTGGCGCATGCCAGTCATAGGGTGTGGAAAAAAACAATAATAAATTTTCCTTGTGCAGCACAGTGGATGACCAGGGTCATCTCTCTCGAGGAGCCTTTCAATGTGTTCACCTACTTTATTCTATATCACCTAAACTATCTCTTTCTTTTGTTTTTATTATCTAATGAAAACAAGGACATAATTTTTTTATTTTTCTGATTATTTAAAACAATGACATGTAAAGTAATAATTCTAAATTTATACTAAGATGAAAGTCTAAACAGAATGATGTTAAGAAGAAAGTACTTGGTTTTGGGCTTTAGTCTTGGATTCAATCATTATTTTCCTTTATGTGTTTGATTTTATTTTGATAATCCAAACATTAAATATCATGTTTGAATCACTATTATTTTTCAGAATAGAAATATTCTGAGTTTCATGTAATTGGGGGACGCCACCCAATCGGGGACATTCGCCTCACAAATTCATGATACTCAAATCTATCACAAATAATAAAACAAGCTTTAAAGAAAATTCATGAATATCTTGACCTCCCCCCAATCGAAGACTCAGGGTTACCATCTCATTTCTGAGAGTAGGAGATCACAATGGTGGACGGATGGGAGGAGAGATATAGGATAGGAGAGAGACAAAAACAATAAATAATTAATAATGTTTGTTAAAATTATAATAATAATAATATTATAATTAAGACAGTTGTTTTTGAAAATAGAGAGGGAGGAAATAAAATAGCTTTAAAATAAGAATGTGATAATTATAATAATTATAATTATGATAATATTAATAATAATAATATTATTAATATTAATACTAATAATAATGATAATAATACTTATTATTAAAATAATAAAATTAAAGAAAATAATTGGGGGATGGATGGATAAACACAAATTCATGGATTAATAAAACTAAAATTTAAATTACAATTGAAAACTAAGACAAAAATAAAATGAAAATAAAATAAAAAGAATAAATGAGGGGGGGGGGGGAGGAGAAGCAGCGACCCATGCCCTGGGGGGATCCCTCCTTGGCTGTGGGTGCCGAACTGATGATTTGGGAAGGAGGGGAGGGCCTCCTTTGATATGATGATTTTTTTATTCTGAAAGATTGCACATTGTTGGACTATTAAATGGAAAATTCACACATAGAAACCTTCATAAAGGTTGTTCATAAATATATTTTACGTTCACTCTCAAAATATAAGTTCATTTTGACACCATATGAATGCTTTATGAATTTTTCATTGGAGGTGTATTTTTCTCAATGAATCTTCCAAGAAGAATCCTCCAAAATTATAACATTAAATGGAAGCCTTAATGACTTTAAACCCCCCCAAATTTTATTTAGAGTCGTCACTATGTGTCCTCGTTCTATCCCAGGTGGAATTACCTCAATTGGATGTGTGAATGCCGAGTTGTGGTTCTGTTACGGTGGTGGGATCCATGATGTCCGCCCAGAAAAATCATAAACTTCATTGATTTTTTAAGACATGTAGATGGAAGAATCAGCTCCTGGTCCAGAAGAAAAAGTTGAAGTAAATAAAATTATAATTCTCACAAAATAATATTCCCCAAATTTGAAATTTTATTTTAAAATTATTGACCAAAATACCCTTGTGGTAAAAATATGTCAAAAAATCAAGAATTAAGCACTTTTCACAATTTTGCTCATTTTTTTCAATAATACAAATTTACCTATATTTTAATAAAACAATGAAATAAATGGGTTTTATCATTGATTTTTTTAAAAATACTCATTATTTGATAAAAAATATGCACTTAAATTTGCTATGTCGGCGGGATACACCTTTAGGTAGCCAGGTGGTATGCTACTTGTGTGTGAAGGGCAAGCATATGAGGAAACATTGCCCTAGAGACCCAGTTGAGTTCTGATCTTGTAGAAAGATGGGTCATGTTCTGCATTTCTATTAGTTATTCTCACCAGCAACTGGTGATAGATGTTCTTCTATGACTCCTCATTCAGGAGAAACACCACCAGTTTCTCATCAGTTTGGGAAATGGAGTTCTTCTGGTCGTTCAGGCTGAGGTGGAGGTCGTGACTATGGTATTTAGTTGATAGGCTTTCAACAAAAATAGGGTGGATTAGCTCAAGGTGGTTAGGAAGGGTCATAGGGCTATAGTACATGCTAGAATTTTGTAGTGGTGTAGACCCAACATGTGAAGGATCCCAGACCCTCTACAGTTAGAGGTACAATTTTAGTTTCCTCAGTTTTAGATTCTTCAATTTTCGATATAGGGGATTCCCATTGTTTCATATCTATTGCTGTTGTGGAGAGACTTGGGCTCTGTATATTTACTTCTACTGATATCTTGACGCTGGACACACTGTGGGGGACTAGAATGGCTAGTGTATGTCAGTGCAAGGAGTTCCCTCTTGAGGTTGGTTGGTTTCACTTCTTATGGGACCTCTATGTTCTAGAGATGATAGGCTATGATTTCATTCTCGGGATGGACTGGTTGGTTCCCTACTAGGATTTTCTCAACTGCTATCATTGTAGGGTGAGTTTTACTTAACCAAAGGGTGGTTTGTTCTTACATAAGGGCGAATGGGATGTCCAAGAATTCAGAACAGGACCCGAGCATCATGGGTTGGGAAGAGTAACAAGCTATATTTCTATTTTGTATCTAGATTAACAATGGACTTCACATATGGACTTTCCTCTAGTGGTGGATAGTTTAGGGATGTATTTATAGAAGTCTTTTCAGGTTTTCCTCTGGAGTGAGAGGTAGAATTTTTATTGATCTTGTTCCAGGAGCAGCGCTAGTGTCCATTCGTCCTTATAGGATGACTACACCATAGTTATAAGAGATAAAGAAGCAGTTGGAGGAGTTGAAGGAAAAGGGTTTCATCAGACCCAATACTTCTCCTTGGGGTTCACCTATCCTGTTTTTGAATAAGGAATATAGTACTCTCAGGATTTGTGTGGATTATCGGAAGATGAACCGGTTGAGTGTTAAGAACCGATATCCCTTGTCGAGGATTGATAATCTCTTTGATCGAATTTGAGGATCCTGGGTGTTCTTGAATATTTAATTGAGATATGGTTATTATCAGTTGCACGTTAGACCATTATATATACCTCTTATAGCCTTTTGGAGAAGGTATGGTCTATACAAGTATGTGGTTATGCCGTTCGGTCTCACAAATGTGCTTGTGGTTTTTATGGCACTGATGAATCGAGTGTTCCATCCATACTTGAACTCCTTGTGGTTGTATGCATGGAAGATATCTTGGTGTACTCTCACACTCAACATGACCATGCTAACCATGTTGAGATCATTTTGAGTACACTAAGAGAGTATCAGTTATATGCTAAGATCTAAAAATGCCACTTTTGGATGGACTAGATTCATTTATTGGGTCATGTTATCTTAGAGACGGAAGTATCAGCAAACCCATAGAATATTAGAGAAGTAGTTTCCTGGGAGTAGTCAAAGAATGTCTTTGAGGTATAGAGTTTTCTAGGGATGGATGGTTACTATAGACATTTTATACAGGAAATTTCACGCTTAACAGTGCCACTGACGGGCCTGACTAAGAAGGGTGAAAAGTATCTATGAACATATTCCTATGATTCATCCTTTAAGATATGAAAGGGAGGTTGACTTTAGCACTGATAATAGTTTTTTCAGAGCCAAGAAAGAGCTATATGATTTAATGTGATGCATCAGGTGTCAGGCTAGGAGCAGTGCTTATGCAGGGGGAAGGAATCGTTGCATACGAGTCTCGACAGTTGATGCCACATGAGAGGAATTACCCGATGCACGATCTGGAGTTGGCTGCAGTTGTTCATGATTTATGCTATTAGAGACATTATCTATTGGGAGATATATTTTTTGGTTTTCACTGGCCACGAAAGTCTCAAGTATATCTTTCCTTAGCGCGATCTGAATTTGAGACTGTGAAGGTGGGTTGAGCACCTTCTGTCCATTGATTTTGAGCTTACCTACATGCTTGGGAAAGGCAACATAGTAGCTGATGTATTGAGTAGAAGGACTCAGATATAGGCTGTTCAGGAGGCCAGTAGTGAGTGGAAGCTTATGGATCTGTTCTCTAAGATGCATTTGGAGGTGTACGATAGACATGGGTAGATTTTTCTTTCTTTTGTGGATGTTACATATACTCTACTTGATTGGGTGCTAATGAGGAAGATATCAGATTCTGAAGGCCTATTCCTACAGGAGAGTGTGTCAGGGAAGGACCCTATTCCTAGATGGACAATATGTGAGGACGATATCTCGCATTTTCATTGGCGTGTATGGGTGTTAGACTACATATGGTAGGAGATGATGCAGGACTTTTATTCCTCAGTTTGGGTAGTTCATCCGGTTGTCACCAAGATGTATCGAGATCTACACCATTAGTATTGGTGGCCAGGTATGAAGAGAGATGTTACTGGTTTTGTGATGAGGTGTTCTACCTGTCAGCATGTGAAGGCAGAGAATCCATGACTAGTAGGGATTTTTCAGTAGTTACCCTTTTCTATTTGGAAGTAGAACGATGTGGCGATTAATTTCGTGATAGTTTTGACGAGTTCGCCTCGAGGGAATGATGTAGTTTGAGTTTTAATTGATAGACTTAAGAAGGTTTAACACTTATTTTCAATCAAGGAGACCTTCTGTGTTGATGATCTTGGAAGGTTGTACATCTGAGAGATTGTACGATTATATGGAGTCCTTCACTCTATTATTTCAGACAAGGATGCCCGTTTTACTTCTCAAGTCTGGAAGGGACTATAGAGGGCTTTGGGTACATAGGTACTTTTGTATACATATTACCATCCCCAAGCTGATGGCCAGTTTGAGCGTACGATTCTGGTGTTGCAGGACATGCTACGAGCATGCGTCCTATATTTTGGTGGTTCTTAGAAGAAGTACTTTCCTATGGTGAAGTTTTCCTACAATAATAGTTTTTAGGAAAATATTTAGATGGAACCTCATAAGACTTTGTATGATATGCCATGCTGATCACCCCTATGTTGGATGGAAGAAGGAGAGGTAGCTATGCTGAGACCTCATCTTGTGTAGGAGACCACAGTGCATGTGGAGTTGATTCAGAAGAGGATGGCTACTGCACAGTCCCGAAAGAAGTCTTATGCTGATCGACAGAGATGACCTCTGGAGTTCAAGGTGATAGATTAGGTTTTCCTACATGTCACACCGAGGATGGGACACAAGAGGTTTAGGAGATAAGGGAATATTTAATCAAGAAACGTCAATCCGTTTGAGGTTTTGGAGAGAGTTGGGCCGGTTGCCTATCAGTTTCACTTACCTTAGAGGTATCAGGCTATGCACAACATCTTCCACATTTCTCAGCCATGACATTACTTCTCAGACCCATATCATGTTTTTCAACCTGAGGAGTTTGAGTTGTAGGTGGAAGCATTATTTGAGAATCATCATATCCAGATTGTTGATCACAATATGAAGGTTCTCCATGGCTAGTCTGCTCCTCTAGTACGGGTGCTATGGCAGCACATATGAGTACAAAAAGAGACATGGGAGAGGGAGGCTGATGTGTGATCGCAGCGGCCAGAGCTATTTGAGGATTATTCTTCTACATCACCTTACTAAGTAAATTCAGTGACAAATTTCTTTAAGGTGGGGGAATATTTTAAGAACCGAGACCTTCTTTTCAGGTATGAGTTTTCCTTTCTAGTGTTTTTAGGAAAAGAGGAGAATCTGGAAATTTAAGGTGTACAAGCCATGTACATTGGAGTACACGCCGTGTACCTGGTTTCCACAGGTGACTGTTTACTAGCCGTGTAACGGCTGAGTACATGGCTGTGTGGGGTGATCTGGAGACTGCTTAAAGTGGATACTGGTTAAGGCATGTACACACCATGTACTTTTTCTTTTTTTATTTCATTAATTGGATCGAGCTCGTGTCTAATCGAAAAAACCACCTTCTTCTTAGATCGTCTCTTGTAGGAGTAACTTAAGTCGATGATTCTTCTCCGAGCCCCCAAACCACCATCTGTTCTCCAAATCAACCACCGTCGATTGCATTGGAATCAACATGTTGAGTTCCTCCTCCTTCTAGATCCTCTTCATTTGCTTTCTCCTCTTTTGTGAGATATAGTTGGTTGAACGTTTTAAATGTTTTTTTTATATCTACGTATCTCTAGGATGATTCAAGGGCCGATGCTAGAGTATATCGATCTTTTAATGCTAAGGTAGGTGATTTGTGCCTTTTCGTAGTTTGTGTTTGAATTTTATGTGAAAAAGATCCCAATACCCAAGATTTGGGGTATTGCGTGTTTATGGATTTTAACCCTGTTGATGCCTTCTATGCTTGTTCTCTTGATTTAGGGATCTTGTTTGTATATAGGGTTATTTTCCATGAAATAGAGGTGTTTTCACATGTTTTATTTGATATTGACCATTTGGTCTTGTTTTTCCTTAGGCTGCTTGCTTTCCATGCCTACTGTTGATAGGATGGAGTGTTTTATCTAATGTTATGATATGATTTTTAACTGTTTAGCCAAGTAGTTATTGAGGTTTACTTTGGTTGTTGAACATCGTTTATGCACGATTGTTTTAGATAGGGATGTGGGAACCTGGTGTAGGGATACCATAGGGGGAATTGACATTGAGGGCTTCCCCATAGTGTTTGTTATATTTATGACACTGTGAGACCATATGGGGGATTGATGCTGAGTGCTCCCTCAGAGTATCTATAGTTACTATTATGAGACCACATGGAGAATTCATGCTGAGTGCTTCCTCAGAGTGTCTGTAGTTATTGTTAAAAGTATATAGGGGTAATTGATAGTGAGTGATTCTTTAGAGATACTTTGTTTCATGATAATAAAGGGTTTTGACTATGTGATCTACCCAGGAGGTCCTTATATCCTTGTATAAGTTGAACCAGAGGGGTTAGGCTGAGAGAATTTGCCCAGAGGGTTACTTGAGATTGATGGGTTGAACTAGAGGGGATAAGCTATGAGAAATTTCCCAGAGGGTTTCTTGTGAATGTTTGGATGATTAATAAATAAATTTAAATGAATGTAATTGAAACTATATAAGTGTTTACTTTTAAGTACTTCCTTGTTTATTACTTCTATTTTCTTATTTCCCACCATATATATTCACTGACTGTTAGGCACAAAATTTTGGGTGGTTTTTTATTGGGATTAATTTCATACCCTGTTTGGGTCATGTTTTTGGTCCCAAATAGATTATATTGTTTCAGGTATAGATAAGGGAAAGCACCCTTCTACTTCAGGTACTTGATTGCTGTCGAGCTTGAGATTATGAGACCAAGATGAGGCCTGCAATACTGTTGGAGTTGTTTACTTGTTTTCCTTTTACTTGGATTTAGTATTGTATTCCAGAATTGTGACTTATTTGGATACTTTCCTAGATAATTGTGACATGCATAATTATATATATATATATATGATCTAGTTGTTTATCTACTTTTAGTTTTCCGCTATTTACTATTGTATGGTATTATTATTGCTTCCGCTGCTGTTATCTATTTCTCTCCACTAAATTACTCTTCCAATGAGGGAATAGTTTTCCTACTATCACACCCAAATCCCTCGCTGATAGTCGGAAGCCTATGACATTCAGGGAAATGCGCTTGTGTCCATGTGACAAACCGGATATGGGGAAACTCTAGGGGGAACCTGGAACCAAGATATTACAATCTGGTTTAGTAATGCATGGTGGAAATGAAAAGTAAACCTAGTTTAGTAATGGATTTTTTCCAATATGATGGTCTTGGAAGCAATGCCTTTGATCCTATAGAAATCAAATTATGTGGTTATTTGTTTTCCACAATTCCATGTTTTATACCAATACTATTTTACCATAGTTAATGTTACTTTATGATCTACACCTTACGTACTGCCAAGATTTATTTCATGACTTAGTATTTTGATCTTTAAACTTTATGTTCATGTTTTTACATTATATATTTATAGTTTCTTTTATGTTCTCCATGTTTTCCCTTAATCAGCATTTGATCTGACCCTTTTTTAGGTTTTATTTTCCCCAGGATATAAAGAAAGGTTTTAGATAGAAAAACTAATGGGGAAGATATTTATGTAAGAGATTGAAGATATTTCACCAAGATAGAATAATGTGATCTGAGTTTCAAAAGACACTAAACTAATATAGTATTTGGGTGTATATTTTTGTAATGTATTAAGTATTTCACAAAATAAATGTAATGTCTATGTATGTCAATATTGGGTCGTTAGATTTTCAGGGTGTTGGGAACTCCAGAGGCTATCAAGGTTCATGCTATTTTGGAGTTGTTCGAGAGTCCAGTTTTGGATCAGTGGTGGTTGGCAATCTAGTGCCTCTTATTGTTCATAAGGATTTTCTATATGGAAAGAAGTGCAGGCCGAAGGAACCTATTCCTAAAGAGTCTTCCATCTTATGACATCCCTCCAAAGTCCTATACTCGATGTGGCCATTCGGGTCACTAGGGGAAGTCTTATAGAGAGTGTTTCTTGAAAAATATGTTGTGACTATGGGATTCTTGTACCTGATAGTGAGGAAAGGGATGGTTCATCCATCAGAGCTCAAACCTCAGGCCTCAGGGTAAAGCTCGCACACAGTCAGGGTGTCATAGGTATGTGAGACTTTTTCTTTGTTATTTAACTTTCATCTCAGAACATAGAAATTTAAGGTTTACCTATTCTTTTTCCCCTATCATTTTATGTTCATCATGTCATTATAAGGTTATGATGTATTTGTTTTTCCATTATCCAAGTTGTACAAACTATTTGAATGTGACTTTTGGAGTCGTTCATCTTTTTAGGGGATGTTTGGCCCTCACATGGGTTGGTTTTGCTCTTGGTTTAGCTATGTTCATTTTGATATATAGTGACTGTGGGAGAATCTATGGTTGTAGTTTTTCTTGGTTTTTCTATTTGGGTCAAGTTCTTCCCATGGGGTTTTCCCAGCCTCATAGCGGGTGTTTTTTCCCATTGTTTTGGGGAAAGGGTTTTGATGGTTCTCTCATCCTGGTGTCCCAGTTTTCTAGGTTACCTCATAGCGGGTTTTCTATTTAAGTCTTGGTGGTATGGTTTGGTTGTGCGATAAAATTAAAGAAGTTCGGGTTAGGAGTTCCCTAGTTCCCAGTTGAGGTGGTGGTGTTTTTAAGTTTTGAAACTCCTGTGCTAGTTGAGTCCTTGTGGTGGGGAGAACCCCCTCATGTTATCCCCTCATTCTTCTACTATGGTTTCTTCTTGATCAGTTAGGTGTGACTTGTGAAATGAATAGTCACCTCGATGTTTTTAGTCTCCTATCAGTTTTGATGGGGCATGAACTCAAATTTTGGTTGACTCTAGGCTTGGTGACTTTTAAGGGGAAGAAAGTGTCTGTGGTGGGGAGAATTTTCACACCCCGACCTTGTTTATTAATTATTTTAATTAATTTAATTATTCTTTTGAGTTTAGGTAGCGAGTGAGTTGCACTATTACGTGGTCAGCCTGCACTATTAGGAGTAACCATCCAATTGCCTAGTATTTTAAATAAATAAATTCATTGGGATAAAATGAGAAATAAAATAAAACGAGAAAAGAGAAATAAAAATTAAGGGGAGGGTTTGATAATAATAATAAATATATTATTATTATTATTATAATTATTATTAAAATTGATATTAATATTATTATTCTTTGAAATAAAATAAAACAAGAATGAAATAATAAATTAAAATAATTCCTGATATTAATAATAATGTTCAAATATTATTATGAATAATAATATTAGTATTATTATTTTTAATAATAATAATTATTTTAAACAATAATAATAACATTATTATTAGTTTTAGTTTTGTTTTCATTTTATTTTTAATTGTAAATTTTTAAACCCTAATCACCTTTATCCCCCCTTTCATGATGTGCACCCACACCCCCTAACTACTCGACCTATAGTGCACCAGTCCCCACCCCGATTCCCCTATGTATGCACGACCACCCCCAACCCAAACCCCTCCCTTGCCGATGCTCCAGCTAGCCTCCCATCTGGACGCATCACCCTCCACCAGCGGTAACCCTCCATACCCACATTTACCTTCCCAAAAACATGACCTACATGCTCTCTCCTACTCCTGACGGCTTGACCACCTTACTTCACCCTGTTTCGGCGCAGCCCGAACCCCCATACTCCACCCTGCTCCGGTGAAACTGTGACGCCCTACCAACAAACCTCTCCACCAATTTGTATTTATATTATTTTTGAGGGGTTTTATCCATCTTGGAAAAATACAAGGTATGGGTTGATCTGATTTTGGGTTATTCCTTCAATGTTAGGTTGTACGGATGGTATCTCAGGACTCCTTGGTTTGTATTGTAACATCCACCACTAAAGGTGAGGCGTATGGATTTGATTTGGTTCTCCACCAAAGGGTTCGAGAAACTTTTTACCTTGTTCTTCATTGGTGATTAATTTATAATTGTGGGATTTTAAATTTATGAGTTCCTGGTATTTTACATTAAGTGCGTTAACCTTGCCATGATGTTTTTATGGTTCCTAATATTTGTTGAAGTTAGTTTTGGATCTCTTTAAGGGTGCACACACATATAATAAAGTTATGTATATATATAATATATATATTTCCTCCATGGGAGTATTCCCTCATGGTGTGGAGAATATGTTCATTGGACTATATATATATATAGGTATGTGCGTGCGAGTGAAATCTAGTTTTGAGTGGCCGCCGCCAAATTTTTCAAGTACCGAAGCGTCTCATCTTGGTCTACTCCCTTGTTGAGGTAGGGGAATCCATGTTCTTCCTTTCTAACACATTACTTCGACACTTGAATCCTTATAATTGTTTTACTCAATTCACAGCTTTATTATACCATTAATTGGTCTGCTATAGTGTTCATAAATTTTTAGGACTTGTTAAAAATATATTTGATATGATTCATTGAATATGATTATCTATGTCAATGCTAAAGGTTCTTGATTAATGCCCAATTTTGTTTCAATAAATTATTATATGTGATTCACAAATTGATAATTCTTATGGATACTCTATTATGGTATTTTTATGGTAATAAAATTTGAAAAAAATAACTTTTAAGGCAAATTTTTAATTATGCCTATGTGTAGATGCACTGAAAGTATTTGATAAAATACATATTGTTTTCTAAATGAGAAATTGAGAATTTTTGATGATGTTTGGTATTGGATTAATTTTATAACATGAACCTAATTTATATTTGGATGAGTTAAGTGGTTTGGAAGCCTCTTTAGGACTTGAGAAAATGTGGTAAAATGTTTTGGGAAAGTTCTTTTGGTTCTTAGAAAATTTTTAGTGACCATGATGTTGTGTAGATTATTAAATTGGTTTAATGGAAAGTGACATTATTAGAAATTGTTTCTAATTTTTTTCTTGGTTACTCAAGTGTACCATCAGATGTGGTGCATCCATGGGTGCACAAGTTTCCCACATGGATGTGAATTCAAATTAGTATGGAACCTTAAAATACCTTTATCTCCCCTAAAAGTTTTTTATCTTTTCTTCCACCCCCTTTTCCTAAATTTTTCTTGTTTTCTAAATGATGTTTGGTAATTTTTGTGGTTTCTAGAAATGGTTTAGGATGGAATCACAGAGGGTATGATCGTTTGGCTCTTAGTGTGTGTTTTGGTAAATGTTTAGCTTAAGGCCTCATTTAGCCATGAAAATGAAAGTGGTTTTTAGTTGTTTTGGAAATGATTTAGAACTATTTTATTATATTATAGGTTTGAAAGTATTTTAAATCTAGATTGGCAGTTTATTTTGTACTAAAAATGGAATTTGGTTTTGAAAGTGTAATTCCTGATTGACATATTGAAATATTTTTAAGAAATAATTTATGAGTTTATATAAAGTGATATCCTGATTGGAACTTTCAATAAAATGATGTATGTGTATGTGCATGGATATAGTGGTAAAACCTATCTAGTATTTCCCTTTATGGTTAATCGTATAGGCGGCGTCCGTGTTTGGGGTAAGCAAGTGTGATAATGGCAGGTAAGGTGAGTAACGCATGAGGGGGCCTCCTACCAACACATTGTTACTACCACCATGGGTTCCTATGCATTTATTATATAATCGAGTGATTATTTCTTACCAACCCCGATTAAATGGGTTGGTACCCTCATGGATTTGTAGACAGGCCATGAGAGTTGTGACACTAGTGAGGCTAGGATAGAGTAGCCAGTTGGTTATTGACTTTGGGGCTTCTCCATATTCCGTCTGGTGGTTTCGAACCGAGAACATCCAAGGGTATTCTAGGGATTTTTAGGATCACCCAAAATTATTATTTATGCTAATTGGTTACTTTCTTTATTTTCTTGTTAGTATTTTTCGGTAAATATATTTATGTTTTCCCTATCTGTTTATTTTCAGCACAACCCTAGTATCTTTTGGTTTAGGTTTTATTTATAAAATGGTAATTTTTTTGTAAAGGGAAGGTTGCGTGTGTTGTATTTCAAAAATGGAAAGCAATGGTCATTTATTAAAAATTGTGGAAAACTTATTTTTATTACCATTTTTCAAACTAGTGCTAATGTAATATGTTGGGAAAGAAAATAATTGGATTCTGTGGTGATTGCATTCTAAGAATTTTGGGGCTCACCCCTACATTATCTTTTTAGTTTTAGGTCCTAGTTTTAGATCGCTCTCATAGTGAGCATGATTTCTATGTTAAGTGATGACCCACAAGTTCACTTGGAGGTACATTTGGATATGTGACTTTTTCACATTTCCACGGTTAGTGATTATCTATATCATTTAGTTATATTAATTTATTCATTTATTTTTCTTTCATTTATGGTCCAAATCATTCCCACATGTTTATTTTTGATGCTCGACACTAGTTTCTAGCCCGTGGGGATCAAGAACACCCTTAGGGAAATGCCACGGGCCAGCTCAGGTGACTAGTTAAGGTCTACCCTGGTTGGTACATGAAAAAGAATATATGTGGCCCAACGTCCAATCATTTTCACCTTCGAATCATATTGATTGTTGGGATTGCATATCGAGGATGAGTTTCTATAATCTGTGTAGATTTTAAGATATTGACCTTTCTTGAGACATATCATACTTGTTTTTAGGTATCATTTTTTTATTTTTTATCATACATTCATTGACCTTTTACTAGGGGTCACTTTAGGTGAATTTGGAGAATTTTAGAAGCCCATGGGACTTTGCATGGTTGGTGAACAGTTAGAAAAAAACATGTGATTTGCTCTAGAAAACTATGTGGTTTTCCCTAGTAAACCATATAAACCATTTTGAGCCACTGGAAGGGGGAACATGGTTTGACCAAACCATGTGGCCAGCCCCAACCTATGAACCCATGGAAAGAGAGGGTTCGTATAGTTAGCACAAAGTTTGTCAAATTGTGTGACCACCTAGTACAAACTATGCACCCTAGGATAGTTGGGGTTCACAGTTAGGGTGCACAGTTTTTCTAACCACATGGACCATCTAGGAAATTGTGCACAAAAACTTTTAAACCCCCAAAAATTTAATTAAAAATTCACACACCCCAATATTTATTCCTAATCCTTCCTACTCATCCTTTTTTTTGAAGGATCCTGAGGGGATTCCTAGCCTCCTCAAACTCTTTCATTTTCAAATCGATGATCCAATGGAAGAAATAAACCTAGATATAGTAAGAAATATCTTACTTTATTAGGTTCCTCTCTCTCCCATATTTCTATCCCTTTGGATAGGGATAAGTACTTCCGTGTTAATGGTTTAGATCTACATTTTACTGGATATTGTTTCATTGGATATTGATCCTATGTTTTGAACCTAGATCTTATTATCCATTGTGATTTTTGTTGTTCAACCTCAAATCAAGGACCAAGGATTAAAGGACATTCATCAAAGACCCTATGATAGGTGTTCCACATGTCAATTACCATATTATTGATGATGATATCATGTTTTTAGTTGTATTACCGTGTATCCACATTTCATAATTACATTTAAATTTAGAAAAATTGAATTGAATCTCTATGAATTGGTGATACCCTTCAGGTATCCCATTGGATCTATTGGAGATTATAAGATTGGGTTTAATGGATACCCAATGGCTATGTAAATTTCTTGAAATGATGATTGTGAAATATAAAAATCCGGATAAGAGTGTTTATGAAGTTAATCCAATGGTGAAAATGTTTATATTGTGAATTAGTTAATTTTTTTGTTAAATTAACATGGAATGGACAATGGGATTTGACACAATTGATATGTGATATGATAAGTGATTAAATGGGGATTTATCATGTTGATAATTATGTGGAATGTAAATAATCATTGTTATTATTGATGAATGAAATGGTTTACCACGTTGTTAATGATTGATAATAAGGTCACTATTGTTTAATATTGATATATATATATATATGTGTGTGTGTGTGTGTGTGTGTGAATAATGAGATGGAGATATTAGATTGATGATCCTCATCCATGGTTACTAAACTGATGATATTGGCCCCATTAATTGTATTAGATTTTGGTGTTATACAAACACTCTAAGTACCTGTGACATTGGTTCTTGACTGATGTTCCGTGTACCAGAGATAATGATGTTAGAATGATGCTCCAAGCATTGGTGACATGAAACCTGGAATTATGCTCCAAGGTACCTTAATGGAATTGAAATAGAATGAAAATGGAAACCCATGTGAATTAAAGTGTCAAACATATGATGGATGGTTCATACTTTGTCATGGGCTGAAGAAGGTATGATTGGTTCGTGTGTCACTATAAACCTGAGGGATAATGTGGTTAATTAGATATTTTAAAATTTTGTTTCCTATTTACTTTTATCGACATACTTATTATCCCTTATAAAACATCATACACAGATATAGTCTGGATATTACCTTAGATATTGTTAGTGGTGGACTAATGAGTTGTAATCACACCCTACTCATTCTCCCAATTGGTACCCAAGTAAGCTTCATGTTTATAGTTCAGGATAATGTTAAAGGAACTATGTTATATGAATAAGTTGGGATTCAGAATAGAGCATGGATGAGGGAATCAAACATGAATCTAGGACCCGACTGGGAGTTTTAATTATTTTCTTTATTTCAGGTTTCCAGTCGATTCTTGACACATATATGGCATGAAATATCTACTGCTTTGGTTTATAGTGATTTCCCCTGTTTTGGGATTCTACACGTGATGTTTCAACTTTATTGGTTATTGTTTAATATAATTTTTTCTATTTTTATATTTATTTCTATTGTTTTCTTTTATTGAAAAAGAGGGTATAGTCTTCCTGTGTAACATATTATACCCACGCTTCTAGTAGACAACCTATGACATATGAAGATGTATGCTCGAGGACATGTGGTGAACCAGCTCAAGGTGCTGGTATGTTGAACCCAATTTAGAACATTACAATGTAGTAATATTAGAATGTTTTTCATGTTAAGCTGAAGGTGATAAAGTGTTGATGTGAAACCATTAGACTGAGATTGTGTGGTGTATTGGGTACCATGTACAAAAATATAGATTATATGGGGATGTTTCCTCGACATCTAGATGGTGAGGAATAGATGGATAATTACCCCATCTCCCTTTCTATTACTTTAACACTAGTCTTTGGAAATGGTTGAATTGGTTATAGATCCTAGATATTGATGATGGCCCAATTGGTGGTGATTCCTGTTGATGAGAGGATGTGTTATGTAATGGGTGTCATGCATAGTAGGATGTGGGAGAAATTTTTATTTCCTTCATGTTTATAACACCTACATCCTTGATTGTGATATTGTATATTGATGTGTGATGACACAGTAGTAGCCTGAGAGATTTTCCATATAAAATCGATGTTAGCATGAGATGTTATGCCCCGCGAGAGGCTGGGTAAGAAGGGTTGTGATCATGCCCACATCACAGAGTACTTAATATGTGGTGATGAGATGATATGGAAGGATGAGAGAACAATATGTTTGATGTTAGGGTGTGAGAGTTGTAAATCAGTGGGAAGTGGATTGATATCGATGTTTTATTGATATTATCTTTTTGATTGATTTCATTTTTTAGCGAGTGATCTATGGTGAGTTTGGGATGGATAGATGACCTGTCTAGGAGCTTGTTAGTTATTTTTTTTGTTCACAAGAGCATTAGTATGCTCTTTTTACATTTTTACAATTAGGGATGACCCAAGAAATATGGTTTCCCAAGACTAATGTTAAAAATATTCCATATTATCCATTTAAAAAATAATAAAAAATAAGAAATTCTGTGAATAAAAAATATGATCTTCAAACACAAAGAAAATAAAATATATAAAATTAATAATGATAAATTGGAATACAAAAATTATGGAATTCTTATTGGATTTACCCTCACATAGGCCTATTGGGAAAAGGGAGGAAGTAGGGCTACCTGATCAAATTAAAAAATATTTGGTTTAGATTAGGAAAATTAAAATAATGAAAAATCATAGACTAAAAACTAATAAAAATAAAAAAACAAATAGATTTAGAGTGAACCATTATTATTAGGTTTATAGAATCACTTGATGAGGTAAATTCAAGGCAGTGGAAATAAATCAATCCAAGACCACTACTATAGTTTGGATATTATCAAGTGGTACCATTTATCAGCACTAGCTAAAAGCACAAATAAAGGGGGTCACTTTATCAACACTAATAAAAAGCACTGATAAATGGTCATTTTATTAGTTCTAAAACAAAAACAGAGATAAAGGTGGCTTTTATCATCATTTTTAGCACTTATAGAAGCAACCTTTATCAACACATTTAACAATAACTAAAAAAGTGTACATTTTATCAGCATTAAAAAAAAGATAAAGGCCACCTTTATCAATGATTTTATTTTAGCATCGATAAAAGACAAACTTTATCAAATATTTTTTAGTGATGATAAAAAGAATATTTAATAGAAAAAATTATATACCATTAAAAATAATATACTAATATATAAATATTTTTATATTGATAGAAATATATATATTTTTTAAATATGATTTATATACGACTAAATATCTATTTTCATTTAATATATAATATATTTAGTGAAAACATATTTTAAAATCATTAAAAAATAATATTAATTAATAATTTTCTAATTATAATTGATTAATAGTCATTTAATAACAATTGGATGACATACTATTCAATAAATGAATGAGCGATCTAAGATAAGTTGAAAAAATGACTTGAACGTCAAACAACCATAAC
Organism: Viscum album; assembly: GCA_963277665.1. Lineage (NCBI taxonomy): Eukaryota > Viridiplantae > Streptophyta > Magnoliopsida > Santalales > Viscaceae > Viscum > Viscum album. The sequence goes on from OY728141.1 coordinate 782,569,503, forward strand.
TTTTGATTTGGGGGTCTATTTGGGTTCTACCATATATCACATAAAATATTTTGAAGATATTTACACAATGTTGACTTGAGGGGACATTGATCATTGTCTTTTTATGATCAATAAAGGCTCAGAATGCCTCCAAAATTGAGTTTTTAGTTTATATAACATAATTGTTTAATATTCGATGGGATTTTAGCTTCATTTAATAGAGTATTATTGTTATTTTTTAGTGGAGACTAAATTTATTCCTAGTGATTAAATGCATATAGATATCACTATTTTCAAATTTTATCAATTTTCAAATTTTAGTTTTATTTATAGTTTAATATATGTATATTTTCTAATTTTACATATAATAAGTCAATTATAAAAATAAATATTTACACATATTTACATAAAAATGTTTTTTAATATATAAACTATATGTAAATTAATATTTATTATCCATTTTATTTAAATTAAAAAAAATTATTCATTTTATTTAAATTATAAAAATACATTAATATAAATTCATATACAAGTAGTGTTTATATATAAATATGTGAGTGTCAATAAAAAAATATATATTTATGTTTATACTTGAATATATATAAATAAATACATATATGTAAATACTTGTGCATGTATGGAAGAAATATAAATGTGTACATGTGTGTGTAAATATATGTGTATTTGTGTGTCTCAATATTATGTAAATATATCATATAAAAATTTATTTTAATAAATATATAATTATCATTAAATATAGTATATAAACATATTTACAATAAATATTTATAAATAAAATTGAAAAAATTATATCTACATATACAATTATATGTAAATATGTATATATATATAAATAAATATATTGACATATAACTATATATGCAATGTATAAAATTTAAATCTAAATATACAATACATAGACATATTTTAAAAATTTATTTAAAAATAATTATATAAATTAGATAGAAATAATTATTTTCTTTTTTATTTAAAAAAATATCTAACCATTTTTTCGCTAAAAAAATACATGAAAATATATATAATTATACATAAGTGTATATATATATATAATGTTTATATTTACATATATTTTTGTATTAATAAATGAATATATATTTATGTTTATATTCTAATATATATAAATGAATAATATATATATATATATATATATATCAAACACAAGCACACACACACAAACATATATTTTAAAAATGTGTTTAAAAAAATTATATAAATATAGAAATATATAAATAAATAACATGTATAAAAATTTATAAAAATAAATATAAATATAGTAGAATATATAACAAAACAAGATTTAGGTAGTGGTAAATGGGTTTCAAATGCACAAGGGAGGTCACAGAATTGAGTCCAGGTGCACGTGCAACTGAACACTCACTAGGAAATAAAAAAGAGATGACAAAGGGGGGTTGTGAGCACTAAGGGGGGGGGGGGGTGTGTGTGAAAGTGGGAGTGGGTAAATTGTGGGTGGGGATGAGTACTCAAAAAATAATATTTTTTTTACAAATTTTAGCAGCACTAAAAAAATTCTGATAAAGGGGGTCTTTATCAGCACTAAAACAAAAACACTCATAAAGGATGACTTCATCACTAATTTTTTAAGAGAAAATAAAATAACCTTTTGCTAGTGTTTTTTAGCACAAATAAAGAGGTCCTTTTTCTGGGTTTTTATCACTGATAATACAGAGTCCCTTGACTTTTACACATATCATTACATGATTTTAAGCATAATAATGCATCATATTACAAGCCAAGGATCGTAAAGTCTAGTGTCTTGGAAGACTAGGTACATAAAACTAAAAAAATTGAACTAAATATGACATTTATTTATTTACCCTTTATAAGGACCCCCTAACTTCCATTGTGCTCTTAAATCTACATAGTATAACCTGGGAATAACATGAACGTAAGGATGAGATAAAATCCCAGTAAGGGAATAAGCATAAGAATAAAGCCTTAGCGCATTGGTTAAGAAGCATGATATAATGATATAAAAAGGCATATAACGTAATTGAACATAAAGAACCATAAAATATAAAACATGGGATCATATAAACAAGAAATCATAGTAATGTGTCTGCAACATAAAACATGAATTCCGCACAAGTCAAGGCTCATTGCCCATAGAGGAGCACAAGTAAAGGTTAACCACCAAGACCGTTGCACACGACAACACATGTCAAGGAAAACTGCCAAGACCGTTGCACTTAACATCTCATGAGACTCAAATTTACCCAATACATTGCAGTGCTATCTAGGTGCACCCATCATAACATTTTCATTAATATGCTTTCCACATATTGAATTATACATAATCAATCATACATAAACATAAGGATGCCCATGGAATGAAATGGGTATCATAATCATGTCATAAAGAATAATAGATGGGCGTATCATACAAGTGTCCATTAAAGAAAGGAATTAAAACATAAATGGATATTAATAATGTAAAATATACCTATATCATGGTAATTTTTATCAAATAGAAGTTACAATATGTAAGAATAGTATTTAAGAAATTTTAGCATTAAAATATTTTAATGCAGTTTTATGGAAAATACTAAAGAGAATTTAAAATAGAAAAGGGAATAATATTTTATATAAAACCAAAAGTGATCCAAGAAGGTTTTCATAATAAAAATAATAATTTTATAAAAACAATGGTTTCATAAAATAGATGATAGAGTGCACTTGAAATTGGGTAAGAATTTAGGAAGTAACCTTCAAATGGGTTTGCTTATTGGGAAGTATTGAGGAGGGAACCACTTAAAAACATATATATCCCCAAAATATAATAATGAATGGATCTTGATACATGAGTTTAGGGAATATTCACATCATTTATAATATGTTAATAAAAAGAACAGATAACTTCATTTTGATAAAAAGAAAGTTAGAGAAACCTGAAGAAATAATGGAGGTTCAAGTAGAATCCCTTACCTTAAGTCTGATTGTATTCTTCTCTGAATCTTAAATAACTGAATTTACATGAACCATCCCCCAGGGCCCATGTCGTGACATACCCCAAGCCTACCTCTCGAAGGCTAGGGGTTGGCAACTAGCATCGAAGGCGTCAACCTGAAATTGTAAGGCATTTCCCTGAGTACCTACACACACACACACAACCATTCCCCAAAGCTGGAAAAGTAAACATGCATGACACTAAACAACAACCATGTAAAATGTACAAATTGTAGGTAAAATGGGATAGAATAGAAACCCAACAAAAGATAAACTTAAAGTAGGAAATTATGTGGAAAATGTTGAAAGACGTCCACTGGAAACCCCACATGATGGGTAAGTACAAAGTAGTTGCCGAAAGCTGTAGAAGTACGCCCTACCTGCCTGGTCTCACTGGGCACCACCTGGACCTGGGCCACCAAGTCCTCCATCAAGGTGGCGATGGTCTACACTAGACAGAACATGTGTGGGAAAAACTCATGTAGGGGTGGGTAACAAAATACTTAGTAGAGACCCCAAAAAAACTAGGAAAGAGCATAGAACAATCCAAAAATAAAAAACAATTTATAATCACCAAGCATGATCATAATGCAAGACAACTCACACCAGGTATATTATAGAGTAGTACATTAAGACTATCAGTCATAACATCAAACACCTTGGGATACTAGAGAACCACTACTGGAAATCTGACCTTTCCCAACGCTTCTATACCAAGGGTTTGTAAAAACCGTTGGTATAGGTCCCCTTTCCCAATGGTTTGGCCAAACCGTTGGGAAAGCCCACTTTGAGGTCAATTTTACCTACTGTTTTCCAAAACCGTTGGGAAAGGGTATGGATTTCCCAATGGTTTGGCCAAACTGTTGGGAATATTCCACTTTGTGGCCACTTTTCCCAATGGTTTGGCTGAACCGTTGGGAAATGGTATGATTTTCCCAACGGTTTGGCCAAACCGTTGGGAAAAGTATACTTTGAGGCCACTTTTCCAACAGTTTGGCCAAACCGTTGGGAAAGGGTGGGTACCTATCCCAACGTTTTGGCCAAAACGTTGGTATAGGACCCCCATAAACCAACAGCTCTCCCAAAATCAAAGGACCTATACCAACAGTTGTCAAAACCATTGGTATAGACCTATACCAACGGTTTTGACAACCGTTGGTATAGGTCCTTTGATTTTTTATCGGATCTTCTTACCGAGAACATTATATAAATCAAAATTTAAAATAATTATGAGAATACATACACATACATATATATATATATATCTATATATATATTTATGAAATTATGTTCACAAAAGTCATTTTAGGTTAGTGGTTAGGTCGTTCAATGATATACTAGGGGTCCCGGGATCAAATCCCATCGAATGTTTTTTTTGAAATACAAATAGCAACGGTTTTATGGAACCGTTGGTATAAATTTTCATATTACTTATACCAATGGTTTTCAAAACCATTGGTATAGGTCTATACCAAAAGTTTTCCCAAAACCGTTGGTATAGAACTATCCCAATAGCTTACTTGGCAACGGTTCTCCAAACCGTTGGTATAGTCTATACCAAAGGTTTGGAGGCCTATACCAATGGTTTGGACCATTGGTATAGGTTAGTTTTCCAGTAGTGAAGTCCTCCTCAATGAGTACAATTGTCCTACTAGGCCACACAGAAGTTTCTACCCACTATCCTTGAAATAATTTGGTACTCATCCTTAATGAGTACTATGGGTATGCTAGGTCACACATAAGCTTCTCCCCACCATGGGTATGCCTGGTCACACAAAAGATGCTTCCCACCTATGGCCATATAGAGGTACTCCTCCTATTATTTACCGTGGGTCTTCTGGGTCCACATAAGCTTCTCCCCACAGTGGTCCTACTGGGCCATACAAAATTTTATTTCCACTAGGCCATAGTATCCGATCCACATAGGGTTGCTTGTTAGCAGTCTTTAGGTCTCATCCAACCATAGGGTTTTTTCATGTAGCACACTTGATCTTAATATAACTTATCCCCAATCCATTTGTTGAATTTAAACTTCAATTAAATCCTCCATAGAGTATAATAAAAGATCCCCCTCTTCGAGAGGGTTCCAACACTACAAATAGCTCATCAATCAAATACCCAGTTTGCAAGATATTGACATTTTTCCAAAAATGGGCCGGTTAGGTCTGCGTCTGATCCAGCCCCGTCAAACCAACCCAATCAAACCTAGGTTTACTAACTCAGCCCAACCTGTGTCCATCCCATTGGGCCGTGGGTCTGACTCGGCCCGATGGGGCGGCTCACGCCCATCTCGGTTCGCCATAGGTGGACTGACCTTAAGTTGGTCAAGATACAACTGGAAGTTGTGTCCGACACATCCCCTACCCCATGGGTGAACTGAGGGGCCAACTACTTAGCTGTGGTCAATCGACCATGGCTTTGCTGCTACATGGGATGCGGTGCGATGCCGCGTCTGCAGTGTACCAACGCAGCTAGGTGGCCGTGTCCACCTGCCTGCAGTTGAAGACCCAACTGGCATCCCTTGTCACACAGCCACACTCAGTTGAATTTGGTGCTCTTCTGTCATTCCATCATGGTGCACTGCAACCCACCAGGGGCCACCTCTGAAGGCGACTACTAGCGACCACCAGTGCCGATGCACCGACAAGTCTTTCTACGAGCCACCGGGTCCGCACCCGTAGTTCGTTCTTTACACCGATTGCTCCTCCACCCTCTATGGGGGTGTCGCCTTCCCTGTGAAGGCCTAAAAGTCCTCTTTCCACCATTTTTAATATTCTTCCACCAAGAACGCACAAGGAAAAGGGGGTCCTACTTGTTCGTGTCGGCTCGTGCCCTTCGTGTTAGAATTTTAAAATAGGAGTGGCTTGGGATCATAGTTTTATCAACAATAATTTAATCCTGCTATAGAAAACCAAAGAAGAACACCCTCCTGTTTGAAAGAAAAATCCACAGATCAACCTATTTGTGGGTTGATTTGTGTTTATCATTTTATAATAAGAATGGGAAAAAATTAAAAGAAACAAACCTTTACCTCGATTGACGTTTGTTTTTTAAGCGCTTCGCCCCCGAGGATTCAAGCTCCATTGGAATTCATCGCTTACAGGTCCCATTCTTCATAAAGCGTTGAATTTTCTATCGATCATGTCAGCATTTTTCATTTTTCATTGAAGTGATTCCTTTCTGTAGGTTCATTAGAGAATTTCCATGGTTTAATTATCATTCCCCCAACATGTTAGCCTATTAAAAGAGTACAGGACACATCGTTTCTGTTACGCTGCGATGTAATGTCATTACGCTACACCAAAATGAGAAATTAAAGAGCTTATTTGAATGTACCTCATCGCTGCACCACAATGTGGTCGTCCACCACTCAACAGTGAGAAAATAAATAAAATAACTTTTTATGTTATTTTATTATTTTCTGGAAATTCTGAAAATTAACTTTTCCATATGAACCTTGCTGGTCGAGGTTAAGTCCTTTTTAGGAGAATCCGTGCATTCTGAGTTCAATGGTGCCCCCATATTTTTAATCCGAGCACTGGTTTAAATGTTAGAAAAATCATCTTTCATGTTTACTTTAATGAACTAAGAAAAAGTTCAAAATTTCGTTTTGGGCTCACCGGGCCTCGGAATTGCGTGCCCTCAAAGCGTGTGGTCTCGAAATAATTCCATACAATTTTAAAAAAAATCATACATAAATTCAGGGAAATTATATTCTCTCCACCTTAGGGATTTAATTCCTTGAAATCCAAAATAAAGGCTAATCAATTAAATGGGGGTAATGAGTATGAATCTAAGCCTCCTACTCCCATGTGCTCTCTGGGATATTCTTGTATTTCCACCAAATGCACACCAGAGGAATTGACCATCCATAAGGGACCCACTCCTTTCAATTCTCTATCTCCACTGAGAAGTCTGCAACCATCTCCCCATCGTAAATGTCTAGCTCCCCCCAATCAATGACATGCGATGGATCACACACATACCTATATAGCTACGACACATGAAAAACATCATGCACCCAGTGCATATATGGGGGAAGATCTAGGCGGTATGTTACCTCACCAACTCTACTCAAATCTTGGAAAGGTCTAATGAACCTCAGATATAACTTTCCACCCCAGTCAAATCTCCACAAACCTTGTCAGGGTGAGACCCAAAGGAACACATGGCCTCCCTCCTAAAATTCTAAGGGTCTCCATCTCTTGTCAGCATATGATTTCTGCCTACTCTGTACATTCCTCATACACTCTTGGATGATCTATACCTTCTTAGTGGTTTCCCATACCAACTCTGAACCCATGAGTGCTGACTCCCCTGGGTCTGTCCAGCATAGAGGTGATCTGCATGGCTACCCGTACAAGGCCTCAAACGATGCCATGCCAATGGTGGAGTGATAGCTATTATTGTATGCAAACTACACCAGTGGTAGGTGGTCCTCACAACTGCGACCAAAATAAAGGATACAAAAATGAATAATTTCCTCTGGGGTCTATATAGTCCGCTCCGTCTGACCATCTGTCTGAGGGTGAGAGGCGGTGCTCAATAACAACTAAGTCTCGAACACCTCCTACAATCCCTTCCACAACTGGGATGTAAAGAGTTCATCACAGTCTGATATGATCATCAAAGGAACCTCGTGAAGTTGCACTAGCTCTTGGATATAGAGTCATCCTAGACGCTCTACCGATCCCTACCCCCAGATGGGTTGGAAGTGAGCCAACTTAGTGAACCAGTCAATGATCACCCAAATAGAATCATGGCACCTAAACTTGAATGGTAACCCCACCATGATGTCCATGGAGATACCATCCCACTTACACTAAGATAACTAAAGTGGTTGTGCCAAGACTATTGGAACCTGATTCTCAACCTTCACTTACTGACAAGTGAGGCATCATGAAATGAACTCTGACATCACTTTCTTCATCCCTGTCCACCAATAATGACGTTTTAGGTCCTGATACATCTTTGCCAATCCAGGATGTACTTCTAGGGAGATGTATGGAACTCTCTCAACACCTCCTCCCACAACATCACTGTTACTACGGTGCATCCTCTGAAAATGATGACATTCTCCCCACCTACCAAAAATCTATCTGGAACCTATCCTGAGGATAACCAAGCATGTTGGGCCTTGTCGTCAACAACCAAAATCTGTACCTCCCTAACTCTCTGTAAGAGTGGGGGAGTGATATTCATTAACTGAAGGTAAGATGATCCATCGTCATCCATGAAGGATATCTACATCATGGATAACTGCTCCATTGCCTCACTCATCAGCTGTAAACCAGAACTCTTGCTGAGCATGTCTGAAACCACATTCACCTTCCCAAGTGATAGAGTATCTCAAAGTCATAGTATTGGAGGCACTCCAAACATCACCAATATCTCAAGTTCAGATCCTTCTATGTGAAGATATACCTAAGACTCTTGTGGTTAGAGTAGATGGTAAATTTTTCACCCTTCAGGTAGTGCCACCACATTTTCAAGGGAAAGAACACCGCTACTAAATCCAGGTCCTGGGCCATATAGTTCATCTAATTATGCCTCAACTATTATGATCCATAGGAAATAATTTCTCACTCCAACATTAGGACACAAACCAGTCCGGTCCCTGATGCATCACAAGATACTACATACCCAACACCCTCTTCTGGTAGTCTCAAGATGGAGGCACTCGTCAGTCTCTGCCTCAGCTCCTGGAAACTCTTCTGGCACTTCTCCATCCACAAAAAGGGATGTACCTTCCATGTCAAGGCAGATAATGGTTCTTCTACTCTGGAGAATTCATGAATGAAACTCTGGTTGTATCCATCAAACCCCATGAAACCCTGCACCTCAGTCACGCTTCTAGGTGGCTCCCAAGCAAGCACTTCCTCTATCTTCACTAGATCCACTTAAACTTTAGCCTCCAAGATGACGTGTCCCAGAAGGTGGTCCTCTAGAATCTAGAACATGAAATTTAAGAGCTTAATATAACGTTGGTGATCTCAGAGTGTATCCATAACTATTCAGAAGTGTGTAGTAGGATCTTCCTCTGACACCGAGTACACTAAGATTTCATCAATGAATACCACCACAAAATGATCAAGGTAAGGCTGGAAGATCCTATTCGTGAGTCCCATGAACATTGCTGGGGCATTGGTCACACCGAAGGTAATTAACATGAACCTTTAGTGGCCATACCAATATCTGAAGGCTGTCTTTGGCAGATTTTCATCCCATACCCGAAGCTGATGATAGCCTGATCTAGGGATTATCTTCAAGAACCACCTTACCCCCTTAAGCTGATCGAAGTGGTCATCAATCCTCAGTAGTAGATGCTTGTTCTTCATGGTCACCTAGTTTAGGCATTGGAATCCCATGCATAGCCTCAAACTCTCATCTGCCTTCTTGGAAAATAATACTGGGGATGCCCTTGGGGAAACACTGGGTCTCACGAAGCTCTTCTCCTACAAGTCCTCCAGCTATACCCTCAATTCACAAAGATTTGCAAGATCCATCCAATATACGGGTGTGGATATTAGTTCCATCCCCATGTATAGATATATGTATAAGTATACCTCCCTATGAGGAGGTATTCCTAAAAAATAATTAGGAATGACATCCTCATACCCATCTACCACTATAGGAATGCTCAGAATCCTCTAGTCCACTGCGTCGAGGGTGAGGCTAGCCAACTGGTGAGTGATTGACTAAAACCTTCTTTGAGGAAAGTCCATCCTGCACTAAAAAATTTCCCTTATTACTAGTGAAGGAAAACTTGGTCCCATCCTCACATACAAACCACAATTTGTGCCTAAAATAGTTTATCTGAGCATGAACTATAGATAACCAGTCCATACCCAAGATGATGTCGTAAGGCCTTGATGCCAATTCTAAGGGATCCCAACCAAAGATCTTGCCTCCTAGAGTAAGCTCAAACTACCAACACTAGTGTGTAATCATCAAATCCACTCACGTATTCGTCTCTAATCATAAATATTGATCCAAAGACTCCACCAGAATCACCGAACCTCGAATGAGGTCTATGGAAAGGAAAGAGTGACTGGAACATGTTTGTATAAGAACTGAAACTAAGGAAGAGAAGACATAGATCATACCTCTAATCATATATGGAGCAGTACGGTCATAGGCCTCCATCTTCTGAAGCTATCCTCGCCACTCTCTATCAGCTCCCTGAGCCCATGGTGAACCACATGGAGGTGGTGGTGGTATCACCTTGAATCATCGTCCACTACCTGCCACTCGGCCTACTTCACTTCCACATATGCTACCCTATAAACCTCCTCACTCGAACCTCTACCTCGGCCTTGGTGGTCTCTGAACCATCTTATGATCAACTGTGTGGTGGGTAGGGCAGTCACGAGCCATGTGTCCCTTCCCACCACATGTGAAGAACAACCTGGTTCCCTGATAACTCCCTTTGCTCTGGGATCCCCACACTTCTGACCCCAAGTCCTAGGGTCACCCCTTGAAAGTCCAGGACCGCTTGTGCCCACTTGTCTGCTACCAGCTCCTCACAACTAAAGACTATGCCACCTAATGTTTTCTAGTGGCTATAGCTATCGGTGCCAGCTCTACTAGGAAGCTCTCTACAAGAAGGGTTCACTCTATCACTCCAGCCTGAGTGGGGATGCTAAGAAACACCATGAATGCCCTGATCTCCCATCTAAGTCCCTTCTCAGAGGTTTGGGCCCTAAATAAAGTGTCCCACACCATGTCTGTGGAGTATAGAGAGGTCTTTATACCTCTTATAGTACTCAACCACCATTATACTGCCCTGTTGTAGGTGAAGCAGCTCTTGTATGCGCACATAGCAAAAAATCATGGGAAAAAACTACTCCCAAAAAGCTTCTCAAAGTCTATCTAGGTGAGGGTCACTTCATCATGCATCTGGATGGTAAATCTCCACCATATCTCTACTGATCCCTGTAGAAGGATCATGGAAAATATTTCCATCTAGTCAAGTGGTGTTCTCACTAAGAAGAAGACCCACGTCACTGCCTCCAGCTAGTCCTCAACCACCTAAGGATCTATCTCTCCCCAGAACCTAGGAGGTATCTATCTTTGAAATTTGTGCAAGGCTCTAAGCATGAGTACGTCATATACTGGTAATGCCAATAGTAACTGCTGATAAATAGGTGGTGCAAACACCAGTGCACCACCTGACAGTTCCACCTCTAGCACTAGTCCCTGAACTGACACCTCATCATTAGGGAGACTGTCCACATGACCACACATTAGAATCTGAGCTAGCTATCTACGTGGAGGCATCCTGATATAGATTAAGATGTACCACAATTATAAGATTATACTTGGTGAGTTTACTCTTATTCAAGAAGATCATAAGGAGTCACTTATGCAACCAGTGTTTTCATGTATAGAGTTGAAAAGCATAATTCAGGGTCCTAGTGTATGGATAGGTCAGCCGCCACACCAACATTGGACTCCCTGAATCTGAAAGTCAAACTCGAAACATTCAAAATTGTTGCCCCAAAAACAAAACAATAGACTCTCAGTATTTAATGTAGAACTGACCACCTCTGATACCACTTTATCATTACCATTCCCCCAGGGCCCAAGATGCGACAAACCCTAAGCCCTCCTCCCGAAGGATAGGGGTTGGTGATTAGAACTAAAGGCATAAAAGTGAAACAGGGAGTCATTTTCCTGAGTACCTGTACGTACACACAGACAAAAAACCCCAAAGTTAGAAAATTAAATATAGATACAACTAAACAACCATTGAGTAAATGTAAAAACTGTAGGTAAAATGGGGAAGAATACAAAACCAACAAAAGATATACTGAAAGTAGGAAAGTTCAAGGAAAATGATGAAATCTATCCACTGGAAATCCCACTTGATGGGTAAGTACATAGTAGTTGCTGGAATCCATAGAAGTATTCCCTGCCTGCCTGATCTCACTAGGCACCACTGAGTCTTGGACCACCAAGTCCTCTGTCAAGGTGGTGGTCATCTGCACCAGACACAACATGTGTAGGAAAATCTCGTGTAGGAGTGAGTAAAAAAATACTCATTAGGGACCCCAAAAAAACAAGGAAATACCACAAAGCAATCCAAATATAAACCACAAAGAATGATCACCAAGAATGATCATGAAGCAAGACAAATCACACAAGGTATATTCTAAAGTAGGAAAGTAAGACTATCAGTCATAACGTTAAACACCTTGTGCTACTAGAGAACTGCTCATCAATGAGTATAGTGGGCCTACCGAGTCACATGGAACTAACTTCCCACTAACTATGGACTGATGTGGTTCTGATCCCTGAGGAGTACAATGGGTATACTAGGTCACACAGAAGCCTCTCCCCACTATGGGCATGTCGAGTCACATAGAAGTTACTTCCCACCTATGGCCATACTAAGGTACTCCTCCTGTCGAGTATCATTGGTATACCAGGTCACACAGAAGATGCTCCCCACCGTGGGACTACCAGGTCACACAGAAGCCACTTCCCATTGGGCCATAGTATCTGATCCACACAGGGTCTCTTGTCAGTAGTATTTAGGTCTCATCCAACCGTAGGGTTTCTGCACATATCACGTTTGATCTTAGGAGAACCAATCCCTAATTCATTCATCAAATTTAAACTTCCATGAAATTATCCATAGAGTATTCCGAAATATCCGACTCTTGGAGAGGGTTCCAATTCTGCAAATAGCTCGTCAATCAGACACATGGTTTGTAAGATATTGATGTTTTTCTAAAACAAGGCTGGTGGGGTCCCGGTTCTGTCCGACCCATCTCGGGGTCCATCAACCTGAACTGGGTCCGCTATCCCAGCCCATTAGGCTATAGGTATGGCCTGACCGAATGGGGCAACCCGCACCTTTCCTAGTCTGCCATAGGCGGACCAGCCTTCGGCTGGTCAGGACATGGATGGAGCTACATCCGATACACCCCCTACCCTGCGGGTCATCTGCAGGGCCATCTCTTTAGCTTCTATGTAGGACACAACAAGGTGTCTTGTCCATAGAACACTAACATGGCCGACTGGCTACATCCACCCACTTCCAGCCACCGGCCCTTGCCGCACCACCATGATCGGTTGACCGTTGTTCTCTTCTGGTGTGCCACCACCCTCCCACGACCGTCACAAGCATGTCTATCTATGGGCCTCTAGGTCCGTACTGGTGGTTCTTTCTTCACACTAACTACGTCTCTAGCCTCCGTGGGATATCACCATCACTATTAAGGCCTCAAAGTCCTCTTTCCACTATTTCTAATATTCTTCCACCAAGAACGCACAAGGTGAAGGGGGGTCGAGCCTTTTTTAGGTCGGCCCTGTAACGCCCCGACCCCAACTACCCATAGTCGGTTCATTATTACATAACATTGAAATGATTACAAGGAATCGAGTCCCTAAAGGCCGATCAATTTAGTAGTCTTGGAAAATAGATTACATACATGAACGTTACATTACACTTTCTAACATACAACACAATAAAAAACAATCCTTTGAGAATGCCATTGTTACCTTAGCTTAACCCTGCATCTTAAACATAAAACACTTCTTGGGATCCTGGGAAAATAAAATATAAGAAAGGGGTGAGCCCAGATGCTCAGTAAGGGTAAATAATTTAGCGGAATCTATAATATTTTAAGGCAAGATGTGTAATAAAAACAATATCCTTTTTAAACATAAACTTGAACATAATATTTCAAAAATATATCAAACATTACCATATAAACATGCACATGGATATTCTACTAGTTGAATAATCACATGTAATAACTAATTTCATAATGAGGGAATGTATATTACCAGACTTTAATTTCTCTGTCAAGGCCTCGTGCCAGGACTTAGGGGCTTACTGTAACCGAACCCCGACCCAGGGAGCCTCTGTAACCGGACTCCAACCTGGAGAGCCTCTATAACCGGAATCCAACTCGGAGAACCTCTATAACCAGACTCCAACCCGAAGGGTCTACTATAACCGGACCCCAACCCGGAGGTCTTACTTTTACCAGTCCCCAAATCAGAACATACTAGTCTAATACATTCATCTTAAGAAAAGGTTTAAATATAACATAAACATTCGTATTAAAACTAGCATATGAAATGTCAATACTTTAACCATAAACCATGAATGGAATAAAAATAACTCATCCACAGTCAAACATATCACAAAACCTTAAATACAATATGGGATATTTGTATCATAATAAATAAAATTCAAACAAGTATAAACTTTATCAAAGGTTGTTGACAAAGATAAAATTAAAACTATTTGAGAGAAATATCTCTTTCTATTTTGAAATCATTTAAGAGTCACATAATTATAAAGAAAAAATTTATTTTTAAAATATTATTATAATATTGTAAGGGAAGATTCGACGAAGTTATAAAAGCCGAAAATATCTGTACCCACTGTATAAGTTAGAAAAAACATTCTGAGCTTAATTTTGTCGAAAAGGTCATAAAGTACCTTGTTTGGAAAATGATGGAAATATTCCTTTATAAACATCGTATAAAAAGTCAAACAAGGGTATAAATGACTTTATCACATAGTCTAGTAAATGGTAAAAATATTTTGAAATAGATTTTTAAGAAAAAATGAATGTGGATGATAAAGAGGTCCCAGTAGATACTTACGTAAAAACAACCTTGGATAATAAAGAGATTGTGAAATTAACCCTTACCTCATACTTTTCCTTGGCTGAGGGTAGGTTAACCTCCTCTTCTATGGGTTCTTTCTTTTGACTAGATCAAAAGGGCTCATTAGGTTGGCTTTATGACCAAAGGAATGCCTCTAGGATGAATGGAGGAAAGTTGAGAGGATATTTGGGCAAGGTTTGGCTGATCCAAATGGCTTTAAAGGTTTTAATTTGAGATAAGGGGGAGTGCCCCTTTATAAGAGGGGTGATGGGAACCTTAAGAAATGATTGAAATATTATTTTATAATAAAATCATATTCAGTTTATAATGGATCCAAATTGATTTATTTCGAAGATAAAGTGGGTATGAGTCTAAATCCTCTAAACCAATAGGTTTTAGACAAGTTTAGGTTACCATTTTAACCTTATCTTTTAGATTTAACTCTATGTTAAATAATTTAACTTTAACTGCGTCTTCTTGTATTCTTACACTATATGGTTAATAAACTTACTATAAACATATAAGAGAAACTCAAGTGGTTCATTAATGACATATATAATATTATTTAATCCCTTTGGATGAACCTTATATTTTTAGGAATATTATATCAACCAATAAATAGTATTTGTTTTAAAAATTAATTTATGTCAATTTTGACACTATTTGGTATTTTGTTTTTGTGAAAGTCATAACAACCTTATCATTTCAAAAAAATTATCTAATCAACCCTAACATGTCATATTAACCTATAAAATTAGTGTAATTCATCAAAAGTCTCAAATTATATTTATTTGGATATTTATAATATCAATTATTTTAATCATTCATTTATATGATAATTACTGCATCATCATTATGTCATAAATAAATTAAATTATTTAATGTCTAATTTTTTTAAATAAAATACCATTATGTAGTAAATATTTTTATCTCTCTAAGTAATATTTATAGTCGAATTTATCTTATGTATAACCCTATATTAAAATGTTTTAGTTATGAAAACATGAATTTAGCACTTTTAACTCTTCTTTAAAATAAATAATAATAAATGTCCTAATTTAATCCAAGTGGACCTAAAGGGTAATATCCTATTCCTAAGGTTGTTTTTTGTCTAATTACACTTATTCAATAGAATTAGGACATGCTTTAAGGTAATTATAATATCATTTTTATCCTTAATTACCGTATTTACTTTTAACTATGATAAATAAAAGTCAAAAGTTACTATTCACCAAAAATTATTTTTATCTTATTAAACAAAATTTTAATTACTGAGGTTAACTCTATGTCTCGGATTTTTGAAATTCTACTCACAGAAGCTGTAAAATTAAGTTTTATACAAATTTTCAAATGCTCTTAGAAGGTGGGTAAAAGACGGTAAAAAGTTCAATAAAATTTTATACATCTAATTTTATTATAAAAAAGACTCCAATGAATTACATTAAACTAATATTTTTATTATGTATCTATTTTTACTTAAAAAATTTAAATAAAATATTTAATTATTGAAATAAAAAGTGGGTTTTAAACAATAACACAATGTTTTTCACTATTCATTAAAAAGTGAAAGTTTTCAGAAAAATACCAAAAATTCACCCTAAGATAATATTGATATTCCAAATTCAAAAATTAATTCTATTTTACCAATTTAAAAACATGGATGTTGAATTAATTAATTAAAAAATAATTCCTGTTGTTAAAACCAAAAAGCGTATTTTTAAGAAATAATAACTATCAAAAGATTGACACTTGTTTTTGTCCAATTTCAAAGTGAAATTAATTACAATGACCAGAATTGGATTAAATGATAAAAATATAATATAATTATACTTCCAAACCATTAAAATTTATAATTTAACACTATATATTATTTTGATAAAAAAGTTGTTTTCAGTTAAAATATAGTATTTTTCACTATTCACCCAAATAAGAAAGTATTCAGAACAACACCAAAAATTTATTGAAACTAAATTCCGATGTCCTGATTCTAAAGAAGATGTTTATTTAGTCAAATTTATTATATATAAATTTAAAATATTGTATTTAAAAAGGGTTCTCTATTAAAAGGATGCAAAATTGCATTTTAAAAAAAATACTTCTTTTATCTGAAAAAAATGAATTTGTTCTTACATTATGTCTAAGAAACTCATAATATGGAATCTAAAATTATAAGGATTATATAAAGTTCAAAATTCAGTTAATACTATTCATAACTGCTTTTGAATGGCTAGTTTAGTAAGTCGTGGTGCGCTTGAACTCGATGTTGCGTGTAGTGCATGTTATAGAATTGCTTTGAAGAAATAACGTACTATGAAATCTTGGGCTGTTACATTCTCCCCTCCTTCAATAAATTTAATTCTCACAATTTTAAATTTTTCTTCGAAAATAAAAGGTTAAAAATATATAATACCTTTGTGGGAAAACCCACATTGGAAATTGGGTTAATTAAATTTAGTCTTAATAAGAGGAAAAGGGGAATGAAAATGTCACCACCAATTTATGATATCTATTATGAGAACATTGGTGGCAATTAGAGACACATAATTGGAAGAAAAACGTAAATATCTATAGGGAGTGATTGTGGTCATTAGCCACAAACAATTGTAGAATTGAGGGTCTTAAAGCCATCAATCTATGATGATTTAAAACATCATCGTTTCAACAAAACATAAGGTATTAGGATAACACATTTTTAGTTTTAATATCCCTTACCTAAAGTTTAAGAATTAATTTATTCATAGAATAAGAGAAGAAAAAAATATATACTTGACAAGTAGAGTTCCATCCTTTAATTAATTTCTACCACAAACTCATCTTTCACTCCAAAAGATAATAGAACTTAAAAAAATATTCTATTTATCCTATTCATATAGGGTTCCAAAAAAATGAATTTATAATTCATCTACCAAACCTTTAAAAAAAAACTACATTATTCAATCCAGGACATCACGTGGACTAGTGGTAGGTGATACACCCTTGTCTCCCTTCGGTTGCGAGTTCAAGTCTTGCGGCCTTGCCGGACGCAACGAGTTGCCACCTGACCTCCGGGTTGTCCTTTTTATGGGAATCCAAAAATAATCTGAAACTAGACGTATCCAAAATACTTATGTCTAAACTCAGAGTAAAAAATTTATAAGGAAGGTAAACACAATGGAGACCCTTTTTTCCACGTAATAACATGTGAACACCTTCATCATGTATTCTTTTAAAACACTGCAACATCCTAAATTACCATAAAACCTTATTGAATACAGTCATGCTCCCTTATTCATGATAGAATACTGGATATACTTTTTCTATCCAAAAATGTTTTAAACTACAATAATGATGGAATATACAAATCATTAATTAGTTTCAAGGTAGTCAAGAATATCCAATATAATTTATCCAAATCAATCATGTATTATTCCAAAATCACTACCTCAGTATCAGAACCATATTATGGTTTATCTTTCTCTCAACCATATATTTTCCAAAAATTTAACCTGCTATTGAGTCACTTTTCTTGGTTCCACACAATCTCAATTCCTTAATGAAATAGTACTATAGTACAATCCTTATATACTCTATAATTCTTATAACATGAACATCATTAATACAATACTCAAATGACACAATACTTTAATAACAAAAAAATAAATCTAATCATTCCTCTCCATCATAGGTAGTATCATAACTTTATTATTATCCAATAGCAACATTTTGGGTATACTCTGATGATTTGGACATTGATTCGCGTAGTGTCCCAACTCCTTGCAGATGAAGCATTGTACATTTGAAACTTTTTTCTTACCCTTGCAATCACGTACTTGGTGTCCTTTTTCTCCACACTTATATCAAACTCCCATTCCCTTAAAGCCTTTAACAAGGTGATTCTTTACACAGTTATCACATATGGGAAAAATCCTTCTTTTCCCTCTTCCATTTATCTATCTTTCTCCCTTCCATCCTTTTCTTCTCTTGATTCCCTTCAAAGCCATAAGACTTAGAGAATTCTTTACTTATTATATTAACACATGATACTATTTCTTCATATGTTGAGAATACATGGGAGACTATTTCCCTTCTAAATGTTGGCTTAATATTGTGAAAGATATTATCCTTATTACTCTTTGGATCATACGTATTGTTGGAGTTCACATTCCTTCCACTGGGCACCATTTCTATACAATGGAATACACACGGCCAATTTATGAATTGCAATGAATAATTACAAACATGTAAAATACCTAATTTAAATTGAATAGTTTAGGGATATAATCCATAATCATAAAAATATGTTCTTTGAGGAGGTATATACTCATAAATCCTTCATAATGATTTGTAAAGAAAATGATAATTATCCTAAGCATATCCCCTGGGAGTTTCATAAACAAGAGTGCAGCAAGGCCCGTTGTCTTGCACCAGTTCCCGTTCGAGTCTAGCTCAAAGCAGTGTTTTTGGGTTTTACCCCTAGGTAAATCTGTGCTAGAGCCACCTCTACCTGCTCATATCCAGACAGGGAAGTATTTTCTTGGAAAACTCAAAAAATCTCTACATTACCAAAATTTAGAATGTTCTTCAATACTAACCCTCAAAGTTTATCTTAGGGTAATGTGCTCTAATCAAAGTTTATCTAAATCTAGTTTTAATGGTTATTACTAAACTTCCTCTGATACCAACTATAACGCCCCGACCCTAGTTAACCAGAGTCGGTGCATTATTGCATAACAATGTCATTATTACAAGGAATCAAGTCCGTAATGACTGATCGGTTTTGCAGTCTTGGAAAATAGATTACATACATTAACGTTACATTAAACATTATAAAATACTTCACAAAAAAAAAAATCCTTTGAGAATTCCATTGTTCCCTTAGATTAACCCTACATCTCAACATAAAACACTTCTTGGGATCCTGGGAAAATAAAACATAAGAAAGGGGTGAGCTCAGATGCTCAGTAAGGGTAAATAATTTAGCAGAAGTTATAAACTTTTAAGGAAATATGTGTAATAAAACAATAGACTTTTTAAAAATAAACTTGAACATAATATTGAAAAAAAAAATCAAACATTACCATATAAACATGCATATGGATATTCTAGTAGTCGAATAATCACATGTAATAACTAATTTCATAATGAGGGAATGTATAGTATCGGACTTTGATTTCTATGTCGAAGCCTCATACCAGGACCTAGGGGATAACTATAACCAGAACCCAACCCAGAGAGCCACTGTAACCAGACTCTAACCCAGAGAGCCTCTGTAACCGGACTCCAACCCGGAGAGCCTCTTTAACCGAACTCCAACCCGGAGGGTCTGCTGTAACCGGACCCAAACCCAGAGGGCTTACTTTTACCGATCCCCAACCCAGAACATACTAGTCTAATACATTCATCTTAAGAAAAGGTTGAAATATAACATAAAAATTCATATTAAAACTAGCATATGAAATGTCAATACTTTAACCGTAAACCATGAATGGCATAAAAATAACTCATCCACAGTCAAACATTTCACCAAATCATAAATACAATATGGGAGATTTGTATCATAATAAATCAACTTCAAACAAGTATAAACTTTATCAAAGAATGTTGACATAGATGAAATCAAAATTATTTGAGAGAAATATCTCTTTCTATTTTGAAATCATTTAAGAGTTACATAATTATAAAGAAAACATTTATTTTGAAAATATTATTATAAGATTGTAAGGGAAGATTTGAAGAAGTTATAATAGCGGAAAATATCCACACCCACCGTATAACTTAAAAAAAATTCTTACCTTATTTTTTTCAAAAAGGTCATAAAGTACCTTGTTTGGAAAACGACAGAAATATTTCTTTAGAAACATCTTATAAAAAATAAAACAAGAGAATAAATGACTTTATCCCATAGTATAGAAAATAGTAAAAAGGTTTCGAAATACATTTGTAAGAAAACACAGATGTGGATGACAAAGAGGTCTTAGTTGATACTTACGTAAAAAAAACCTCAGATAATGAAGAGATTGTGAAATTAAACCTTACTTTGTACTTTTCCTTGGTCGAGGGTAGGTTAACCACCTCTTCTTTGGGTTCTTCCTTTTGACTTGATCAAAAGGGATCCTTAGGTTGACTTTATGACCAAAGGAAGGACTCTAGGATTAAGGGAGGATAGTTGAGAGGATATTTGGGCAAGGT
Organism: Viscum album; assembly: GCA_963277665.1. Classification (NCBI taxonomy): domain Eukaryota; kingdom Viridiplantae; phylum Streptophyta; class Magnoliopsida; order Santalales; family Viscaceae; genus Viscum; species Viscum album. Next base: position 782,590,266 of record OY728141.1, read on the forward strand.
TTAGCCGAGCCGAATGACTTTGAAGGTGTGAATTTGAGAGAAGGGGGAGTGCCCTTTTGTAAGAGGGGTGAGGGGCATAATAGGAAAAGATTAAAATATTATTCTATAATAAAATCATATTCAGTTTATAATGGCTCCAAATTGATTTATTTCGAAGCTAAAGTGGGGATGGGTCTAAATCCTCTCAACCAATAGGTTTTAGATATGTTTAGGTTACCATTTTAACCTTATCTTTTAGATTTAACTATAAGTTAAATAATTTAACTTTTACCATGTTTTCTTGTATTCTTACACTATATGGTTAATAAAATTACTATAAAAATCCAAGTGAACCTCAAGTGGTTAATTAAAGACATATATAATATTATTTAATCCCTTTGTCCGAACCTTATATTTTTAGGAATATTTTATCAACCAATAATATAATATTTGTTTTAAAAATTAATTTATGTCGATTTTGACACTATTTGGTATTTTGTTTTTGTGAAAGTCATAACAACCTTATCACTTCAAAAAAAATCTAATACACCCTAAAATGTCATATTAACCTAGAAAATTAGTGTAATTTATCATAAGTCTCAAATTACATTTATTTGGATATTTATAATATCAATTATTTTAATCTTTCATTTATATGGTAATTACTACATCATCATTATGTCATAAATAAATTAAATTATTTAATGTTTAAAAATTATAAATAAAAAACCATTATGTAGGAAATCTTTTTATTTCTCTAATGAATATTTATAGTCGAATTTATCTTATGTATAACCCTATATTAAAATGTTTTAGTTATGAAAACTTGAATTTAACACTTTTAACTCTTATTTAAAATAAATAATAATAAATTTCCTAATCTAATCCAAGTGGACCTAAAGGGAAATATTTTATTCCTAAGGGTTTTTTGGTCGAATTATACTTATCCAAGAGAATTAGGACATGTTTTAAGGTAATTATAATATTATTTTTACTCTTAATTACCCTATTTACTTTTAACTGTGGTAAATAAAAGTCAAAAGTTACTATTCACCAAAAATTAGTTTCATCTTATTGAACAACATTTTACTTACCGAGGTTAACCGTTTCTCTTGGATTTTTGAAATTATACTTACAGAAGTGGTAAAATTAAGTTTTATATAAATTTTCAAATGCTACTAGAAGGTGGGTAAAAGACGGTAAAAAGTTCAATAAAATTTTATACATCTAATTTTATTATAAAAAAGACTTCAATGAATAAAATTGAACTAATATTTTTATTATGTATCTATTTTTACTTAAAATAAATTTAAATAAAATAATTAATTATTGAAATAAAAAGTGGGTTTTAAACAATAACGCAGTGTTTTTCACTATTCATCAAAAATTGAAATTTTTCAGAAAAATACCAAAAATTCACCCTAAGGTAATTTTGATATTCCAAATTAAGAAATTAATTATATTTTACCAATTTAAAAACATATATGTTGCACTAATTAATTTAAAATTAATTCCAGTTGCCAAAACCAAAAAGCGTATTTTTAAGAAATAATAACTATCAAAAGATTGACACTGGTTTATGTGTAATTTCAAAGTGAAATTACTTACAATGACCAGAATTGGATTAAATGATAAAAATATAATCTAATTATACTTCCAAACCATTAAAATGTATAATTTAACACTATAAATTATTTTTATTAAAAAAGTTGTTTTTAGTTAAAATATAGTATTTTCAATATTTACCCAAATATGAAAGTTATCAGAACAACACAAAAAATTTATTGAAAATAAATTATTATATCCTGACTCTTAAATAAGATGTTTATTTAGTCAAATTGAATATATATAAGTTTCAAATATTGGATTTAAAAAGGTTTCTCCATTAAAAGGCGGTAAAATTGCATTTTTTGAAAAATACTTCTTTTATCTGAAAAAATGAATTTGTTCTTACATTGTGTCTAAGAAACCCATAATATGGATTTTAAAATTATAAGGATTATATAATGTTCAAAATTATGTTAATAATATTCATAACCACTTTTTAGCGGCTAGTTTGGCAAGTCGTGGTGCGCTTGAACTCGGTGTTGCGTGTAGTGCAAGTTATTGAATTACTTTGAAGAAATAACTTACTATGAAATCTTGGGGTGTTACAGGCCCGCACCCTCTATATTAGACATTTAAAATGGAGGAGGATTTGGATCAAAGTTCTACTGAAAATAATTTAATCCCACTATAGAAAACACAATATAAATACCCTCCCACACGAACGAACAATCCACAGATCAACCTGTTCGGGGGTTGATCCAAATTTTTCATTTTAGAAATAGAACGGGGAAAACATAAAACAAACAAACCCATACCTTGATTTATGTTCATTGTTGAAGTGATCCACCCTCGAGGATTCATGCTCTATTGGCGATCGTCACTTCCTAGTCTTGTTCTTTGTAAAGCATTGATGTTTCTAGTGATCCTACTGGAATTCCTATTTTGTTGTTGGAGGGAGTCATTTCCGTAGGTTTTTCAAACAATTTCCACTATTTAATTATCGTTCCCCAAATGCGTTAGCCTATTAAAAGAATACATGTTGTAGAATTTCTGTTATGCTGCACAAAAATGATTGATTAAAGAGCTTCCTTTAATGCTCCTCATCGCCACACCACTGTGTCATCATCTTCCACTCAACGGTTTGAAATGAAATAAAATAACTTTTTAAGTTATTTTATTAATTTCCAAAAAATTATGAAAATTAACTTTTCTGTCTGACCCTTACCGGTCGAAGTTAAGTCCTTTCTAGGAAAATCCAGGCCTTCTGAGTTCAATGGTACCCTAAGATTTTTGATCCAAGCACCGGTTTAAAATTTTGAAAAACTTGCTTCCACGTTTACTTAAATGAACTAAAATTATTTCAAAATTTAGTTTCGAGATCCCTAGGCCTCGAAATCACGTGCCGTCAAAGCGTGTGGTCTCAAAATAATTTCATACAATTTTAAAAAAAATTATACAGATATTCAGATACATTACATGAATAATCAGATTAGGTTCATTGATTAATAATTCCAGAACCTCTATTACATGTAATTGATTTAGTATAACTTTTTGAGTTTTTTCATAACCTTTTTGATTGGTTATGTGGTTCAATTTCATTGTTCAAGTTTGTTTGTTTCATGATTGATTTACTTATATACACCAATGGATAATCATGTAAAATGAGGATGGTTGTCTAGAATTGGAGTTATATTTTATTATTGAACATATAGAAGGTTACATGGTTTTAAATTTTATTTGGTTACTTAGAGTGAAGATGAATCATTATATAAACCATTAGTGATAACCTTTTGGGTAAATTGGCGGTTTTTTATCACAATGAACACATTTTGTTTTATAAATAAAAACCATGTGTAAAATAAGATTCTAGGACCATATATGAGACAAAATACATATATTATAGTATGGTTCAACCATAATAATGGTTTTATGACAATAATTGAAGACGGTAATGGAAATTGAAAACCCATCATCCTTGAATGTGGTAAATTAACACATCTCGGATGGTGTTTTTACTACTAGTATAAAAGAATGGTAAAAGAGAGATGATAATAAAAAATTCCATTATCATAAAAACATTAATTTACATATAAAACATTTTAGTTTTCATAACATTTAGATGAGGATAGATAATGATAGAAATGAAAACAAATGAATTTGAAAGGAAAATAAAACAATTGAAAAGGGAAATTTACCTCTTGAATTATTCTTCCTTTAGAGCCTCTTAAGGAGAGAGGATTTGGTCTTTTGAGGATACCAAGGACAGATAGTCATAAGGTAGGAGCTTGGGGAGATATTTGAGAAGAATTTAGGCAAGGAACAAGGCTTGAGAAGAGTGATGAGACGTTGGGAGTGTGGGTGGTTTTTATAGTGGAGGGGAGGATGGTTTTCTTAATATTTTAATCATTAGTTTATTATTTCTCCATAAGACAAGAAATAGTCAAAATTCCATGGAAAAAAATAGTAATAAGTTCATTTGAGTTATAACCAAGGGTGATTCCATTAGTGATGATGCTAGGAATATTGTATTTAACCCTTAATGTATATATACGGTAAATTACATTATCTCACTATTCATAAAAAATTAAAGTATTTTAGAAAAATCCCAAAAATTCACCCTAAGTATTTTTTGGCATTTACAAAAAGAAAATGAAATCCATTTTTCAAAAATAATTTTCAAAATATGATTAATTTAATCTTTAATTAAAATCACAATTTTCTTGAAAAATATAGATTTTACAATTATAACTAGTTTTATAATGCATTCCAAAATTATATAAGGTCTTATAAAATTATATTAAAACTAGAAGACATAAATTTTTTAATTTATGAACACCTTTTAAGAAAATACATTTTTTTAAATTAATTAATTAATTGTAATTAATTATTTATTACTTCAAAAAGTACCAATACTTTTACTATGGTCATATTATCACTTATAAGATGTGTAAATTTTATTTATACATTAATGGGTGAGGTTAATATTCTTTAAGATGATTTAATATTCACAAGGGTCATATTACTATTCTTAAGGGTAGGTTACTATTCATAAGAGTATGTTACTATTCACAAAAAAATTATGTTTGTCTTATTAGACTCCAAAAATATTACTGATTTAAATTTTGTATGTTATATTTTTGAAATTTAAATCACATAATTGAAAATATCATGTTAAAATGTCACATAGTACTTAGTAGTTCATTGTTTTGTGATTTCATATGATTATATGATGTAATTATAAGAAGGGATTTTCCATTGATTAAACATTGGGTCCTTACATTCTTCCCCCTTCTGAAATTTCACCCTCAATTTTTTTTACATTATAATCTGTAAATAGGTAAAGGTACTTTTCCTTTATTACCTCCTATAGTTCCCATATTGCCTCTTCGTATTTATGGTTCTGCCATAGTACAATGACTAGGTGAGTAGTCTTGTTATGTAGAACTTTATCTCTATGATCCAAGATCTTCCCTGACTGTTACTCGTAAGAAATACTATTCTCTAACTATACCACCTCTAAAGACAATACATGTGAAGGATTTGGAACATACTTCTTAAGAGGGATACATGGATGACATCATGTACTTTAGACATGGTAGGTAGAAGTGCTAGTCGATAGGCCACAACTCCAACATGATTAAGAATCTCTAAGGGTCCGATGTACCTAGGACTTAGCTTTCCATTATTCACAAAACTCATGACCATCTTCCATAGAGATATGTATAGGAATACCATGTCTCCAATTTTGAACTCAAGGTCTCGTCGAAGTTTGTCTTCATAACTCTTTAGTCGACTTTGGGCTGCCTTGATGTGCTGCTGAATGGATTTCACCTTCTCCACCATTTCTTTAACCATTTCTGGTTCTAGTATCTTATGCTAACTAACTTCATCCAAACATGCCAGTGTTCTTCACCTTTTCCCATAAAGGGATTCATATAGTTCCATTCAGATGCTGGAGTGTAAACTGTTGCTGTAGGAGAATTCAACCAGTGGAAGATGTTGGTCCCATCCTCCTTTGAAGTCCATAGAACATGATTTCAACATATCTTCCAATGTATAAATAGTTTGATTAGATTGTCCATTAGTTTGGGGATGATAAGCCATGATGAAGTTCAACTCAGTGCTTAGAGCATGTTGGATACATTTCTAGAACATCGAGGTGAATCTCAGATCTCTATCAGATACAATAGATAGTGGTACTCCATGCAGCCCTACTACCTCTTTTATATATATCCATGCAAGTTGATCCATTGAGAATTCCTCTCAAATTGTGATAAAGTGAGCTATCTTTGTAAGACAATTCACAATGACCCATATAGCATTGTTTCCTCTGGATGTTTTTGGACGTCCAATGACAAAGTCCATGGGGATGTTCTCCCACTTCCATGTTGGTATGGGTAGTGGTTTCATAATCCCCTTAGAATTTTTTCCTTTCATCCTTCACTTGATGACATAGAAGGCATTTTGATGTATACTCAGCTATTTTCTTCTTCATATTGTCAAAACAAAAGTTCTCTCGAAGATCTCGATACATCTTTGTGCACCTTAGCTGAATAAAGAAGGTGTAGCTATGTGAATAATTCAAAATCTCATTCCTTATCTTTGGATTAGATGGTACACATAATCGTGACCCAAATCATACAAATCCTTCCTCATCAATCTAAAATCATAGGACTTCCCATTTCTAATAGCTTCCACCCTTTTCAGAATTTCCACATATTTTCTTTGATCATCCTTTATTTTCTCCATAAGGGATGGTTGAGAAACCATTGGAAAAAGGAATGATGATGTTCCTCCCTTAATTATTCCCATGTCCATCCTCTGTAAATCTAAGAAGATTGGATCCTTTTCAACTATCATCAATGATAAATATGCATGATCCTTTCTACATAGAGAAACCTCCACCTTATATGCCTTACTAGGATGGTAGTGGATTGAGACGTCATAATCCTCGATGCAATCTAACCATATTTATTGGCACATATTAATCTCTTATTGTGTAAATATATATTTAAGACTCTTGTGATCAGTATATATCTCACACTTCTTCCCATAGAGATAATGCCACTGGATTTTCAACATAAAGATCACATATGCCAACTCCAAATCATGCGAAGGATATTTTTCTCATGGATTTTTAGCTACCTTGAGTCATAGACTATCACTTTATCATTTTTCATCAGCACACATATTAAGACCTTCTTTGAAGCATCATTTTACACCACAAATAGTTCTTTACTTATTGAGAGTGTGAGTATTTGCGCAGTGATAAGCCTCTTTTTCAACTCCTTAAAGCATAATTTACATTCTTAAGTCCTAAAAAACTTCACCCCCTTCCATGTTATCTTGGTAATTGGGTTTGACAATCATGATAAGTATTTCAAAAATCATCGATAATACCCAAGTAGACCCAAAATGCTTTAGATCTACGTTACCGATGTTATCCTTGACCACTCTTTAATTTCCTTTGTCTTGTAAGAGTCTACAAATATCCATTATCTAGTGATAACGTTCCCCAAGAATGATACTTCCTCCATCCAAAACTCACATTTACTATACTTTGCATATAACTTCTCCCTTTGAAATGTTTTTATCCTAATATTCAAATGCTTCTCATGAGCCTCCTTACTCTTGGAGTATATTTGAATATCATCAGTAAATACTACCAATTTTTTTATGTAATCTCTAAAGACTCTATTCACTGGATCCATGAAAATTAATAGAGTATTAGTTTGTTTTAAGGTCATCACTATGAACTCATAGTGTCCATACCTCATTTTAAAGGTAGTATTGGGAATATATATTTTCCAAAACTTTAATTGAAGATATCCTAACTGAAGGTCCACCTTAGAGAAATAATTGGCCCCCCAAAGATGACCGAACAAGTCATCTATCCCTGGAAGGGGATACTTGTTCTTTATCATGATTTTATTGATCTCACAATAATTAATGCATAGGATCATTGATCTATCCTTTTTCTTGATGAAGAGGACTGACACACGCCATGGTGAAGCACTCGATCATATAAAACCCTTCTCCAGATTCTACTGTAACTGCTTCTTCATCTCTTCTAGATCTATAGTGGCCATTATGTAAGGTGTCTTTGATATAGGTAGAGATCCAAGAATAAGTTTAACTAAGAACTCAACCTCTTGATTAGGAGGAAGACCAGACAATTCTACAGGGAATACATTAGTTTAACCCCTCACGAGTGTAATATCTTTGAGAAGTATCATATCCTTTATCTCAATCATTTTATTTAGACATGCTTTCTCATAAGGCATTAATATCCACATTTCATAAAATGATTCTAAAGAAGATTCATCTTCCGCCATACACTTATAAAGAATTAGAGGATGCTTCAGGATGTGAAGAGTGATCTCCCTTTCCTAAAAGTTGATTTGGGATTTGTATAAAGATAGAAAATCCATGCCTATAATAACATTGAAATTCCATAAATAAAGTATGATAAGATTTTGTTGGAGGTTCAGTCCACAAAAATTTACTAGGGATGAGTTATAAACCTGGGACTCTATAATTTCCCCATTTACTGTTATCATAGATAACTTAACCTCCAATTTTTGAGGTGGTGTTTGAATAGTCCTACTAAACTTGAAAGATAGGAAAGAATCTATAGAACCGGAATCAAATTGTACCTTCAATATTCTTGAATGAATAACAAGCATACTTGTCACTACATCATTTTCCATCTCCACCTTAGTATTAGTGATAGTATAATCCCTTACTTGTTGCCTTATAAGTTATTGTGTATTTCCTCTGACAACCCTTGACTAAGGGAATTTTTTTGCATAACTCCCATGATCCTTTCATTTGTAATATCACACCAATGGGTAAGCATTTATCTAAAACTTCCTTTATTCTTCCACATTATTAGGATTCTTCATATCCCATCGGCTTTTTTTTGGCGAGATGACCCATTCTTCCACATTTGAAGAAATTTAGGGTTCCCTTTAGCTAGTTCCCAGGATGCTTCTTCCCACAAATTTGATATGTGGGATGTTCAATATTCATTAAATAATGGGATTTATTTGATGAACCACCCATATTAGATTCTATTTTTTTCTTTTTGTGATCGGTCCCATGAAAACACTAGGAGTCTTTAATCACCATTTCAACCTTGAGGGCACAACAGAGAGTCTCTTCATAACTTTCAAAGACTCAAATCACCAATGATTTTCATAGACTTGACTTCAATATGCTAAATAAGAGATCCAACTTGATTTAAGTGTTCATGACAAAGCTATAGGTGTGTCTCGCAAGCCTTGTGAAGTTTGATTCATACGCCCCAGTAGAGTTATCTTCCTTATACTTGAGTCTGAGGAACTCTCTTTCCATCTCGAGACCAAGGGTTTAGGGAATATATTTATTGAAAAATATTCTCTTGAATTCCTCCCAATAAATGCAATCAATTTCCTCCTTATAATTCATATTCTTGACCAATTTCCACCACTGATAAGTTTCCCCATAAAAATGATAGACCTCTAGTACAACTTTATCTTCTTCTGAGCATTGGAATATAGATAATATCTTTTCGATGGAGTTAATCCATGGTTCTACAAGGAGGGGATCATAAGATCCACTAAACATGGGAGGCCTTTTTTATAATGGATTCAACAACAAGTTTATCTTTATTTGTGGGAGTAGGGAGTTCTACATGATTCAAGTTATTATTCATAACTTGATCTAGCTTAGAAAATTATTGTCATGAAGTTTTGAGCAGACGTTCCCATCATATTTGGCATATCTTTAAGGAAATATTTAAATTCCCTAACACATTGATTATTGAAACGTGTTATTCTATTTCTTACCATTAACTATTGTAAATAATTTACAATTGGGGGTCTTGAATACTTATATAATAATAATTTAAAATGAAAGTTTAAACATAAAAGAATAAGATTATAAAGGAAAAGTATATCCTAACTTTTGATTACCTAGGTTTCAATCTAGGTTGTCCTTTATTTTTTATTAAATTATAAATTTATGGAATTCTTTATTTTTTCACTTAATAATGGTTTGCACCATTATCATTAACTTACCAAAGCATGCCCCCAGAAGTGTCAAACCAAGATTGCTGCAAGGCCTATTTCATGTATCAGTTCCCGTTTGAGTTTAGCTCAAAGTGGTGTTTTTGGATTTAACCCTATATAAATCTGTGTTAGAGCCACTGCTACCTATTTGTATCCAAACAGGGATGCATTTTGTTGATAAAACACTTACTCAATACATACCAAAATTTATGGATGTTTTTTCATACTTAGTCTCACGCTTATGGTTTTTACTAAAGTGTTCTATTACTAATATCCAAAAATAACTTTAGAATGCCTCTAATACTAACTATAGTGACCCTATTATTTTACACATATATTTACATGATTTTAAGCATAATAAAGAATCATATTACTAGATAATGATCTTTAAGGATAGTGTATTGTAAGAATTTGTATATAAAACTGAAAACGTGCAACTAAATAGGAAATTTATTTATTTAGTCTTCATAAGGATCTAATAACATCCATCAGGCTCTTACATCTATATATGATAACCCAGGGAAAACATAAACAAATGGATGAGATAAAATCTTAGTAAGGGGATAATCATAACAATAAATCTTTAGCACATTGGTTAGAAAGCATGACCTAATGATATAAAAAAGGAATATAATGTAATTGAACATATGAAACCATAAAATATAAAACATGGGATCATATAAAAATATAATCATAGTAACATGGTAGAAACATAAAACATGACTTTAGCACGATTCAAGGCTCATTTCACATATAGGAGCACAAGTCAAGGTTAACCACCAAGACCGTTGTACATGGTAGCACGAGTCAAGGCTAATCGCCAAGACCGTTTCACATAACATCTCATGAGACTCAACTTTACCCAATGCATTGGATCACTATCTAGGTGAACCCATCATAACATGTTCATGAATATTCTTTCCACAAATAAAATAATACATAATAAATCATATATAAACATAAGGGTACCTATTGAAATAAATGAGTACATAATCATGTCATAAAGCATAATAGATGGGTGTATCATACAAGTGTCCATGAAAGAAAATAATTTAAACATACTTGGAAATTGATAAGGTAAAAAAGTCATATATCATGTCATGATATTTCAAATAGAAGTGACAAAATGTAATAAGAGTATTTAAGAAATTTTATCATTAAATCATTTTAATGTGGTTTTATGGAAAATATTAAAGAGCCTTTAAAATAGAAATGGGAATAATCTTTTATATAAAACAAGAAGATAGTACAAATAATTATTTTATTGAAACAATGGTGTCATAAAATAGTTGATAAAGTGAATTTTAAATTGGGTAGGAATTCAGGAATTTCCCCTAAAATGGGTTTGCTTATCGAGAAGTATTGAGGAGAAACCCACTTAAAAACAAGTATATCCTCAAAAGAGAAAAATTAATGGATCTTTATAAATTATTTTGGAGCATATAAATAGAATTTAGAATATATTCATAAAAATAACTGATAACTTCATTTGGTTAATAAGAAAGATAGAGCAACCCAAAGGAATATAGGAGGTTTAGGTAGAATCCCTTACCTTAAGTCCGATGGAGTTATTATCTTGATCTTAATGACATAAATAATTAAATTAGTTTAATTAATTAATTATTCCAGAACCTATTTTACATTTAATTAATTTAGTATAACCTTTTTTAGTTTGTTCATAAACTTTTTGATTGGTTATGAGGTTTAATTTCATTGTTTGGGTCTATTTGTTTCATGATCGATTTACTTATATATGTGAATGGATAATCATGTAAAATGAGGATGGTTGTATAGAATTTGAGTTATATTTTATTATTGAAAATATAAAAGTTTATATGGTTTTAAATTTCATTTGGTTACTTGGAGTTAAAATGAATCGTTATATAAAACTTTTGTGATAACCTTTTGGGTTAATTAGTAGTTTTTTGATCCCAACAAACACATTTTGTTTTATAAATCAAAACCATGTGTACAAAAAGATTCAAATAACATATATGAGACATAATACGTATATTATAGTCTGGTTCAACCATAAAAATTGTTTCATGACCTGAATTGAAGATGGTAATGGAAATTAAAAACCCATCGTCCCTGAATGTGGTAAATTAACACATCTCAGATGGTGTTTTTACTGCTAGTATATAAGAAGGGAAAATGAGATAAGATGATAAATTATTCCATTATCATAACAAAATTATAGTACATATAATTTATTTGAGTTTTAATAACATTTGGATGAGTATAGGTAAGGATAGAATAGAAAATAAAGGAACTTGAATGGAAAGTAAAAGAATTGAAAAGAGGAATTTACATCTTGAATTAATCTTCATTGAGAGGCACTTAAGTGGAAAGGATGTGGTATTTTGAGGAGTCCAAGGGCTGATGGAAGTTGGGGAGAATATTGGGGAGATATTTTAGAAGAATTTAAGCAAGGAACAATTCTTGAGAGAAGTGAGGAGAAGAGGGTGGAGGGGAGGAGGGTTTTCTTAATATTTTAATCCCTAGTTTATTATTTATCTATAAGACAAGAAATAATTATGATTTCATTAAAAAATATTAATAAGTTCATGTGAGTTCTAACCAATGGTTATTACTTTATAAATGATGCTAAGAATAGTTTATCAACCCCTAATGTATATATACAGTAAATTACTACATCTCACTATTTATAAAAAATTCAAGTATTTTAGAAAAATCCAAAAAATTTACCCTAACAACTTTTCAACCTGTAGAATCTAAAAATTAAATCCATTTTTTTAAAAATAATTTTCTAAATATTATTACATTAATAAATAATTAAAATCATAATTTATTTGAAAAATATAGATTTTAAAATTATAATTGGTTTTATAATGCTCTGAAAAATTACATAAGGTCTTATAAAATTATCTTAAAAATATAGTATATAAAATTATTAATTTATGATAACCTTTTATGAAAATAAATTTTCTTTTAAATTAATTAATTAATTGTAATTAATTATTTATGACTTACAACATTACCAATACTTTTAATATGGCCATATTGTCACTTATAAGATGTTTAAATTTTATTTATACATTCATGGGTGAGGTTACTATTATTTTGAATGATTTACTATTCATAAGTGTTATATTAATATTCATAAGGGTAGGTTAAAATTCATAAGGCTAGGTTACTATTCACCAAAAAATTAATTTTTTCTTATCAAACTCCAAAACTCTAACTGATCGCAACTGTGTATGCCATATTTTCAAAATTCAAATCATAGAAGTGAAAATATTATTTTTAAATATCACATAATACTTATTAGTTAATTATGTATTGATTTCATGTGATTATATGACATAATTATAAGAAGGTAATTTCTATTGATTAATCTTTGTGTCATTACAGATAAACACACCCATTATTAGTACTAAAAAAATGATCATAAAGGCCCCCTTTATTAGCCCCAACAAAATGTTCTTGTAAAAGGTGATTTTGTTTTACCACTAATAAAAGAAACCTTTATTAGTGATTTATTTTCTAGTATTGGTAAAGGATGATACTTTCAACAATTATTAGGTTAAAAATTATTTTTTGAACTGATATAACCAATTTCTAGTGCTATTAGAAGTGCAATGTGTAGTAGTGAAACCCCAAGAGCAGTGCATGATTTTTAATTGCTGAAACATTGACTACAAGGAGTCAGAAGTGATGTGGGATGTGGAAAAACATATTCAAGTGGAATCAGAGTGAAATGTGTGCATGGAGCCAGTGTGGAGGTTGCGTGATGAGAGGTGGAGATTGTGGAGGATATGGAGAATCAAGAAACAATATGAAACCGAGAATGGAGTTGGTGAGATAGTGAGGTAAGATGGCAGGTTGGTGAGGTAGGGACACATAGTGGGGGAGGCACAATAAAGAAGAATCATCTTGTGTGGGATTCTAGAAGGATAAAAGATATTTTTTTTGTTCGTTCCCCCTAGATTGATTAATTCCCTAGACCAGGGGCTCATTAGTCTGGCCCCTATATTGGTCCTATTTATGGGAGACCATGGGTATGTTCCTATTGAGTATATATGAAATTGTTTTCTAGTTTCTAGGAGGCTTAGAACGACTGAGTTGGGCATTACCATATTTGAGAATAGAGCTACTATGGAGTTTTTGTCATATTTATCTTTTGGTATTTATTTTAGAATCTTTATTTATATTTCTTGAAATACACATGCAAGATGGGTTATCTTCTTTTATATTATGTGATAGAGTGGTTTTTTATTTTCTCTCGCATTTATTTTCATGTATTGAGGTTAATACATCTAATTTTAGTGTTTTACACCCTCAGTGCTACTCCCAAATGTTAAACCTACTAAAGAAGAACTCGAGGATCACTCCTCTATAATAATGACCAAGGATGGGTATTAGTGTAAGGTGGGGATGGGGTCATGAAATTATATTTCTATTTCTTGTACAAGATGATTTCAAACAATATTTTAGTTTTCACGTGGGTTAAAAAATGTGTCAAGAGTTCCATGGATGATTAGAGTATATTTAAAATTTAAAGAACTTGTATTTTTACTAATATTTATTTTTATATTTGAATAATTTTTTTATTGTAATTTTTTTAAATATCATAATATCTATATAATAATTAGAATATATATAACAATAAAAAATCATATAATAATTATAAGTTTTATATTATATATATTTATGCTAATAAATATATTATAAATGTTTACCATCATATATGATAATATGAAAAATTAATTTAAAAATGAATTAAAAATAGATATTATGTGTTGGAATTGTTTATAGTGACCGATTAGTAAATTTTATCAACTATAATACCAATATAAATATAAATGTTAGTAATCTTATTATCAACAATAAATTTAATAATATGAATATGTGGCCAAACATGTTAACCAATAGATATATTATATGTTGTTATTATTATGAATTCAATAGAAATATTTTATCTATCATAATAATATTTAGCAATATATTTTTTTACAAAAAATTTATTGATAAGGACATATCCATTATTAAAATAGTTTACAAGTAGATATGCCCCTATAGTAAAAAGTTATATATTTGGTAGTGAATTAATTTATGTAAATAAATAATTACCTTTTTTTGAAATTATTTATTAATTGAAGATTCGATAGAACACATCTTTCCATGTCATCATTACGATGAGGGGAATCTGTAGGTTCTGGGCACAACAGAAGCTTCCTATGAAGGTATTTCCAACTTAAATATCAGTATTAAATCACGTGTAATAGTTGATTTATATGATCATGGGACCATGTCCAATGATAATATTATATTTAATAGAATACATTGATATGTAGAAACCATATAGATATGATCTTCACATATAATTCATAATTAATTTATGAGTAGATATAGAATTAAGTTAACTTGTAATTCCACTTTCATTGATGATATGATGGAATGAAATTTGTCTCACTGTCATTGTGCTATAGCATTTAAGTAAAGAATCCCTCAAGGGGTGATACACACATTAATCACATTCACTAATCAATAATATGGAATCGTTGGGTGTTAGCATTACCAATCCGGATCACTTATGTTGTTCATGGTTGATCACATCAGTTCTCTTCATAAAGGATGAGGAACCCTTGGTATTCTATCAAAAGCTTGAGAGAGAAGGATATTAGAGAGATTTATAGGTCTTGATCCAATCTCAACTTATCCTTTGTATAAACCAAGTGAATAAGTAAAGTGATATAAGTATAAATTTATTATATTTGTTTTTGGGTTGGAAAATCACACATAAGCCCCCAACAATATTTAATATTCTAAACGGACCCCAAGTCCATTATGAATAATATAAATATTATTAATCACTTGAAATGATAAAATATTTAATAATATAAATAAATATAATATATATTATTTTTACCATTAAACTTGTTCCACTTTCCCTCATCGACATTTAATGATCCTTGAATAATGTATATTTAATTAAATAAATGTCACTACATTATTTTAATATAAATATAAAAAATAATATATTTTCTAAACATGAAAATAATATTTATTATTGGAGTTTAACTCAATTTATTATTTCTAATAACTTGTGATTAAATTATGGTGATTAACTAAACCCAAATAAATTCTATATATTCAAACCTTTTAAATTCATTACAAGAATTTAACTCAGATTTCAGATAAACTTAGTGTGTGACCCTTTAGGAATATTTCTTACTAGAATTAGGTATAACTACCTAATGTACATGGTTAGATTCTAGCAACATGATAAGGAATACATAGATAAAGATGCTAACATATATTTTTAGAATGAGGGGGTATGGTTATGCCATCGGGACCAGCTTGTGCTTGTATGGGAAGCCTTGCCAGACGACCATGCGAAGTTGGAGAGATACTATCACGATGCAGATGCTGGGGAGGGGTAGTTCTTTGTAGATAGTATAGTTTAATTTCCTAAGACCTTCGAGTCATGTAATCTCCTAAGCCTACAGGCCTTTTAAGGGTTCCCCTTAATCCATTGAAAGGGGGGTTATCAAAAATCAATAAAAAAAGAAGGCCATCAGACAATTCTGGAATAATTGAACTCAACCACCGAACACCATGTCCATGGATTTCATCAAAATGAATGAGATATCTACTTCTTTCTGGTTACAGAAGGGATAAATCATTTATTCCTTTATCCATTAACGCAATATCAATCATAATAAACCAAACACACCCTACCTAGCCATGAACATATATGAGCATGGTTTTATTTAATGCATCAAAGTGATTGATTCATGCTATCCAATAATGATAATATTAATGTCTAAGGATCCATACACACACATATATATAGAAATATCTAATGAAACATGGAAATGTGGATTTCCTATTTGATAGGTCTATTCTCATAACCTCATATCTTGGAGATTACCAAAGTTGAACACAATAAGAAGGTGTATCAATGTATTATGGTCTTACTACCTCTGATATCCTATATTTTCTATGTCCCATTATGTATTATAATAAGGCTATTAAAAAATATTCAATAATAATGTTATGGAACCTCTAAATTCTCATCATTGTGGGGAACTACTTTGATATATCAGTACAAAATATATTCTAGGGAAATTATCGAATAAAAATATCATGATGAAGAATAATCTATATGAAATAAGAAAACTTATTTAATAAAGAAAACATGTAATTATGTACTAAACAAGTTGGTTCTATGGATCCAACTCAAATAGATACCCACTTTCACTAGATCTAACTGACAAAAGATTCCAGTGCACTAGATATCAAATGATACTCATACGTCTAATAAGATAATTCCTTCATTACGGGGTTCTCCATGTTTTCATCTTTGGATACTATACTAACCATAACATCAAATAATTGAAAAAAATACATCAAGATATGAAACTTCTGAATTATGTGCTTTATCTTTCTTTATAACCTTGTCCTCTTAGGGATATCCACCACTGTAGTGTTATCAAAGTAAACTCTGATAGGTTATTTACTACTCGAAACCACATTAAGATTTTGAAAAAAGTTGTGAATCCACAATTCTTCCTTGGTTCCATCATAAGATGTAATATACTTGAAATCCACTATAGAATCGGTGGAACCCAGCTTCTTAAAAATACCCTAGCTCATAAATCCTCCATTTAGAGAAATGATATATCCTAACATTGACTTCAGATTATTATGCCCTATATAGAAATTAGAATACATATAACCCATGATGATTAGATCTTTATCTTCTCTATACACCAAGAACATAACCTTAGTTCACCTTAGATACATAAGTATAGTGTTAACACTAGTCCAATGTTGTTGAAATATATTTTCTTAATATCTACCTACTATGCTAAATTAATAGGAAACATCCAGTTTCATACATAATAAAGAATATATTATAGATCCGATCACTAAATCATATGTGATATTACTCATTCACTCTCATTTCCCTTGTGTCTGAATAAACATTTTCTAGGAAATATGTATACCATGTGATTCTAGAACCAATCCTCTATTGGATTGTTATATACCGAACCTATGTAGTATCTGTCCAGTGAATGTACCTTTAATTAGTCTTAGATTCCTCTTGGATCTATCTCACATTATCTTGATCCATAAAATCTAGGCTACTTTACAAAATTACTTTATGGAGAAGCACTTGATAAACCATGAATTATCCTATTTTAAGGATGGTATATTTTTTATTATTAGTAATTTGTCGTCAAAAAATACTTCTATTAAAAGAACCTTACACCCACTAAACCATTTGTAAATACATGTATCACATTCATTCTTAATGAAACTAAATTATTTTATGGATTCATCAAATTTAATATTGCATGAACTAAATGATTACTTTAATCCATAGATAGATCTATGTAACATAATTACCATTTTTGTATTTCCTAGAGTCACAAACCCTTATGGTTGTTTCATATACACATCCTCTTGGAGGTTCCCATTAAGGAATTCTATTTTGACATCAATTTTATTAATCTCATGGTCATGGTAAGATGCTATAGAAAACAAAATTTTGTTCAATTTAAACATGTAGACTAGAGTAAAAGGTTTCAATATAGTCAATTACTTGATGTTGTCTAAAACCTTTTTCCACTAGCCATAATTTTTTGGTATTTACTTTACCTTCCATGTACAACTTTATCTTAAATACACATTTACGCCTAACATGTTTTAAATCAACTGGAAGTTCTATCAAAACCCAAAAACTATTTTGATACATGGAATCCACCTCAAAATTCATGGCTTCTTTCCATCTTGTTGATTTTGAGCTCTCTACATCCTCCATGTAAGATAGGGGTCATTATCATTAACCGATAATAAGTCACCATCATCGGTGACTAAAAAACCATATCTCTCTAGTTCTCTTACCTCTCTAGAACTCTTGTGTAGTACTTGTATTTCAGGAACACAATATTCTAATGGGACCTATGAAATCAGTTCATGTACCAACTCTAGTGTATCTTGAGCATAAACTTCATTTAAGTCAATATTTCTCCCACTATCCTCATTGAGGATGTGCTCCTCGAGAAAAATATCCTATCTTGAAATAATCACTTTATTTTATGAAGGGTTGTATTGGTATTATCCCCTAGTTTCCTTGGGACACCCTATAAATATATACATCATGCCTTGAGGTAAAAGTTTATTCATTGAGCTATCCTTAAAAAATGCTATGCATCCCCATGCATGAACATGTGAAAAAACAGGTTTATTTCCACATTATAACATGAAGGGAATACCATTTTACACTTTATTTGGTACTCAATTTAGTAAGTATAATTATATATTTAATTCATATCCCCAAAAGGATAATAGAATGCTTGTGTGACTGATCATTAACCTTAATATGTCCAACAAGGTACAATCCCTCCTTTTACTAACACCATTCCACTCTCGTGTATAAGGTGGATTGAGTTGAGATAAAATCTCATTCTCCCCTAGAAATTGAATGAAGTATAGGTTAAGATATGAACTAACAAGATCCAATCGAACTTTCTATATCTTATTACCAAACTTGTTATCAAACTCATTCCTAGACTCTTTTAATTTATCAAATAATTCAAACTTATACCTTATTAAGTAGATATAACCATACCAGCTTAGGTCACAATTAAAAGTAATAAAGTATGAGAACCCACCTTGAACACCAATTTTAAAAGGTCCACACACATCAGTGCATACCATATATAGAAGCTTTGTGGATATTTCACCTTGACTATTTAATGGTGGTTTGTTTATCTTACCATATAAACAAGTGTGACATCTTTCAAGTAGAATAATATCAAAATAGTCTAAGTAACAATATTTATAGAGATTTATCAAACACTTCTTGTTTATAATACCAAGGCCGTGATTCCATAAATATGTTTCATATGAATCACAAATAATCGTTTCTTTATCAGTTGCTACAATTTTGTTTTCATAATTGTAACACCCCAAGATTTCATAGTACATTATTTCTTCAAAGTAATTCAATAACATGCACTATATGCAACACCGAGTTCAAGCGCACCACGACTTAGCAAACCAGCCGTTCAAAAGCAGTTATGAATAATATTAACTGAATTTTAAACTTCATATAATTTTTATAATTTTATAATCCATATTGTGAGTTTCTTAG
Source organism: Viscum album (assembly GCA_963277665.1). NCBI lineage: Eukaryota > Viridiplantae > Streptophyta > Magnoliopsida > Santalales > Viscaceae > Viscum > Viscum album. The sequence goes on from OY728141.1 coordinate 782,609,973, forward strand.
ACATAATGTATGAACAAATTCATTTTTTTCAAATAAAGGAAGTATTTTTTAAAAAAAAAATGAAATTTTACCGCCTTTTAAAAGAGAACCCTCTTTAAATACAATATTTGATACTTTTATATATTCAATTTGACAAAATAAACTTCTTCTTTAGAATCGATACATAATAATTTAGTTTCAATAAATTTTTGGTGTTTTTCTGATAACTTTCATATTTGGGTGAATAGTGAAAAATACTATATTTTAACTGAAAACAAATTTTTTAATCAAAATAATTTATAGTGTTAAATTATTAATTTTAATGGTTTGGAAGTATAAATAGATTATATTTTCACCATTTAATCAAATGTTGGTCATCAGACGTAATTTCACATTTAAACTGGACAGAATCAAGTGTTAATCTTTTGATATTTATTATTTCTTTAAAACACGCTTTTTGTTTTGACAACGAGAATTAATTTTAAATTAATTTCTTCCACTTTTTGTGTTTTGAATTTACAAAAATGTATTCCTTATTTAGAATCCTGAGGTCCAAATTGTGTAAATAGGTAACTTTTATTTTTAGAAATTTTGAATAATTACTTCGATAAATATTTTATTTACCATGGATAAAGGGTAAATCCGGTAAATAAGGGTAAAAAAATAATATTATAATAATATTAACTTACCTTAACACATGTTGTGACCCTATTTTCCGATACATTTCCAACCATGGACATCCTTGGGTTGATTTTGGGACCCATGTAGCAACTTGTAAGTGATAATGACACTTTATATAAATTAAGTTAAAGTAAATACAAAAATGATATAAGAATATATCTTTTAGTAAAACAATTTTTATATAAGTTAATATATGTTATCCATTAAACTATAAATATTAATTATAAAGCTAAAATGGTTTCCTACATAATGGTATTTTATTTATAATTTTTAGATGGTGAATAATTAAATTTATTTATGACACAATGATGATGTAGTATTTTCCTTATTAATGAAAGAATCAAATAAATGGTATTATAGATGTTAAAATAAATATAATTAGAAAGTTTTGATGCCATAAAATAATTTTCTAGGTTAATGTGACATGTTAGGATTCATTAAATTAATTTTTTTTGAAGTAATAACTCTTTTATGAATTTAACAAAAACAAAATAGCAAAGAGTGTCAAAATTGACATAAAATAGTTTTTAAAACATATATTATATTATTAATTGATATTATATTACTAAAAATCTAAAGTTCCACCAAAGGTCTTAAATAATATTATATATGTCATTAATGAACCACTTGAGGTTCTCTTGTAAGTTTATAGTAATTTCATTAACCATATAATATAAAAATACAAAGAGACATGGTAAATGTCAAACTAATTAACTAAGAGTTAAATCTAGAAGACAAGGTTAATATAGTGACCCAAACCTGTATAAAACCTTTTGGTTGAGTAGGTTTCTACCCATACCCACACTATCCTTGAAATAAATAAATTTTTATCCATTAGAAACCGAAAATGATTTTATTATAAAATAATATTTTAATCTTTTCCTAAGGTTCCCCTCACCTCTCTTATAAAAGGGAACTCCCCCTTCTCTCAAATTCACACCTTAAAAGCCATTTGGATCGGAAAATCCCAACCCAAATATCTTTTCAACGGTCCTCCCTTCATTCTAGAGGCCTTCCTTTAGTCAGAAATCCATCCTAAGGATCCCTTTTGATCAAATCAAAAGGAAGAACCCGAAGAAGAGGTAAATATTTCATCACCTCTTTCAAGTTCTTTTCTTCTTCTACTTCTTCTTTCTTTGTTGTTTCCATTATAAAATAATAACTCCAATATCTTCTATATACTGTTATGTTATTTTAAATATGGTACAACCATATTCATTATTCTATCCATCCTTTGAATGGCATGTCACCATACGTGCGTACGTACGGATTACCGTCTCCACCAACGCGATGAGATTCATTCCCAATCATATCCATTCAAGACTAATTTTCATTTTATGATTAAAAATAATATTCAAAAACTTAATATCATTCTGAATAAGAATAAGATACATCATATCCATAAAAATTATTACTTATGTAACAAAGCATATAAAGGAAAATGAATCAGTTGACACCCGAAATGATGATACTATTGAAATATCATTAACAAAGCAATATTAGAAGATCACATATAATATCATATTAATGTATATGGTTCTCGTATAATTTAATAAAAATGATTTAACCATTATACAGGAGGTTAACCAACCCTCGACCAAGGAAAAGAACAAGGTAAGGGGTTTTCATCTCACTCCTTATTCCTGTGATATTCATGCTATATTGCCACAATTTCCTTTTGTGTGGTGCATGTACTTCCTATAATTATATTATTTTTGTAATAAACTTTAATTTATGTTTATTTACATCATCATTGTGTGATACTTCTTCCATGGGGTGTTTTTTTCATAAGTTACCAAATTGGTAAGGGGTTTCTTATCTCACTTTTAATTCTGTGAGATTTCTATTGTTCACCACTTATTGCATGTGGTGTATTGTGTACTGCCATTTGATATATATTATCATGATTCTCTTTATATACATGGTATTCTGTGAATTATTTGGTAGTTATTAACATTTTTTTATATGACTCGATTTATTACAACGTGGTAAGGGTTAATTTCACAATCTCTTTATTATCCGAGGTTGTTTTTACGTAAGTATCTACTAGGACCTCTTTATCATCCACATCCATGTTTTCTTAAAAATGTATTTCAAAACAATTTTAATATTTAATATAAAATGGGTTAAAGTCATTTATACCCTTATTTGACCTTATATGTTTTTAAAGGAATCTTTCCGTTGTTTTCTAAACAAGGTACTTTATGACATTTTCGACAAAATTAAGGTAAGAATGATTTTTTAAATTATACGACAGGTGCAACTATTTTTTTCCATTATAACATCATCACAGATTCCCTTACAATATTATAAGAATATTTTCAAAATAAATTTTTTCTTTTATAATTATATAACTTTTAGCTAATTTAAAAATAGAAAGATATATTTCTTTAAAAAAAGAGTTTTGATTTTATCTTTATCAACATCTTTGATAGATTTTAAGCTTATTTGAAATTGATTTATTATGATATAAAACTTCAACATTGTATTGAAGGTTTTGTGATATGTTTGACTGTGGACATGTTATTTTTAAACCATTCATGGTTTATGGATAAATTATTGACATTTATTATGCTAGTTTTAATATGAATGTTTATGTTATGTTTGAACCTTTTCATATGAGAAATGCATTAGACTAGTATGTTCCGGGTTGGGGACCGGTAAAAGTAAGCCCTTTGGGTTAGGGTCCGGTTATAACAGACTCTCTGGGTTGGAGTCCGGTTATAGAGGCCCTCCAGGCTGGTGTCCGGTTACAGAGGATCTTTGGGTTGGAGTCTGGTTATAGAGGCTCTACGGGCTGGGGTCCAGTTACAGTTAGCCCCTAGGTCATGGCATGAGGCATTGACACAGAAATTAATGTCCGGTACTATACATTCCCTCATTATGAAATTAGTTATTACATGAGATTATTCGACTAGTAGAATATCCATGTGCATGTTTATATGGTATTGTTTGATTTATTTTTTCCATATTATGTTCAAGTTTATGTTTAAAAGGCTATTATTTTTATTACACATCTTTCCTTAAAGGTTTATAGCTTTTGCAAAATTATTTACCCTTATTGAGCATCCGAGCTCACCCCTTTCTTATTTTTTATTTTCCTTGGATCCCAAGAAGTGTTTTATGTTTGAGATGAAGGGTTAAGATAAGGGAACAATGGAATTATCAAAGGATAATTTTTTTGTAGTATGTTGGAAAGTGTAATGTAACGTTCATGTATGTAATCTATTTTCCAAGAATGCAAAACTGATCAGTCTTTTGGGACATGATTCCTTGTAATCATGCCAATGTATTAAAATAATTCACTGACTCAAGGTAACTGGGGTTGGGGAGTTACAGTTGGTATCAAAGGAAGTTTTGAAATAACCCTAGGAACTAGATTTAGATAAACTCTGATTAGAGCACATTTCCCTAAGATAGAATTTGACGATTAGTATAGAAGAACTTCCTAGAATTTTGGTAATGTATAGATTTTGTGAGTTTTACAAAAAAATACACCTTTTTCTGGATACGAGCAGGTAGAGGTGTCTCTAGAATAGATGTTCATAGGGGTAAAACATGAAAACACTGCTTTGAGTTAGACTTGAACAGGAACTAGTGCACGAAAACGGGCCTTTCTGCACTCTTTGTTACGACACTCTCGGAGGATATGATCAGGACAATTCTCATTTTCTTTACAAATAATTATAAAGGATTTATGAGTATATACCTCCTTAATGAAAATATTTTTATGATTACTGATTATATCCATAAACTGTTCAATTTATGTTAGGTATTTTACAATTTTGGAATTATTCATTGTGATTCATAAACTAACCTAGTGTATTACATTGTATAAAAATGGTGCCCAGTAGAAAGAATGATAACCCCAGTAATACGTATGATCCAAAGATTAAGAAGGATCATATCATTCTTGGAATTAAGCCAAAATTTAGAAGGGAAATAGTCTCCCATGTATTCTCAACATATGAATAAATAACATCATGTGTTAATAATATATGTAAACAATTATCTGAGTCCTATAGCTTTGAAGGGAAGTAAGAGAAGAAATGGATAGTAGAGAGAAAGATGGATAAAGGGAAGAGGGGAAAGAAGGATTTTCCCATATATGATAAATGTGGAAATAATCACCTTGGTAAATGCTTGAAGGGAATGGGAGTTTGTTATAAGTGTGGAGAAAAATAACACCAAGTACGTGATTGCAAGGGTAAGAAAAAGGTTTCAAATGTAAAATGCTTCATATGCAAGGTGTTGGGACACTACGTGAAACAATGTCCCAGTCATCAGAGTATACCACAAATGATGCTATTGGATAATAATCAAGTTATGATACTATCTCAGATGAAGAGGAATAACTAGTGTTCTTATGTTGTTATTATAGAATTATTTCATTTGAGTTTTGTGTCAACAATATACTGGTTATATGAATTATGGATATAAATAAGGATTGTACTGCAGTACTATTTTATTGAGGATTTCAGATTATAGGGTTCTAAGAAAGGTGACTTAATAGTAAGCTACACTTTTTGAAAAAATACATGTTTGAAGGAAAGGTAATCCTTAATATGGTTCTAATAATGAGGTAGTGATTTTGGAATAAGAGATGGTTGATTTGGATAAATTATATTGGATATTCTTGACTTCCTTAGAACAGATTAATAGTTTGTTTATTTCATCATTATTGGAATATTTAAAATTTTTGGATATAATGAATATATCCAGTTTTATATAAAGGATAAGGGAGAATGAATGTAATCAATAAAGTTTTATGGTAATTTAGGGTGTTACTATGTTTTAAAATAATACACAATGAAGGTGTTCACATGTTACTATGTGGAAAATGGGATCTTCATTGTGTTTAACTTCCTTATAAATTTTGGACTGTGAGTTTGGATAGAAGTATTTTGGTTAAGTCTAAAGGTTGGAATGGATTAAGTTTGACCTTGGATACTATTGTTAATGTTATTTTTTTTTATAAAAAGGACAACACGCAGACTGTGTGAGAACCCATCGCGTCAGACAAAATGCAGGAATCAAACCCACAACCATAGTGCGATTGGGATTTATCACTTACCACTGGACTACGTAAAGTACTTGGATTATATAACATAGTTTATTTTATTAAAGGTTCTGATAGGTGAATTATAAATTCATTATTTTTTGAACCCTATATTATTAGAATAAATATAATATTTTTTTAAATATTTTGGAGTGAAAGATGAGTTTGTGGTAGGAATTAGTTGAAGAATTAAACTCTACTTGTAAAGTATATATATATATATATAATTTTTTCCCTTTTATTATATGGGTAAATTAATTCTTAAACTTTAGGTAATGGATCTTAAAACCAAAAATGTGTTATCCTAATACCTTATGTTTTTTTAAACCAATGGTATTTTAAATCATCATAGATTGATGGATTTGAAGCCCTCAATTTTACACTTGTTTGTGATTGATGAACTCAATCACTCCCTATAAATATTTATGTTTTTCCTCCAATTATGTGCCTCTAATTTCCACCTATGTTCTCTTAATCGATATCATAATTTGGCGGTGACCCTTTCATTTCCCTTTTCTTCTTATTAAGACTAAATTTTATTAACCCAATTTCCGATGTGGGTTTTCCCACAAAGATATTTTCTATTTTCAACCTGTTATTTTTGAAGAACAATTTCAAATTAAGAGGAAGCAATTTATTAAAGGAGGGAAGAATGTAACACCCCAAGATTTCATAGTACGCTATTTCTTCAAAGTAATTCAATAACTTGTACTAGATGCAACACCGAGTTCAAGCGCCCCACGACTTACCAAACTAGCTGTTGAAAAGAGGTTATGAATAGTATTAAATGAATTTTAAACTTTATACAATCTTTATAATTTTAGAATCCATATTGTGAGTTTCTTATACATAATGTAAGAACAAATTCATTTTTTTTCAAATAAAGGAAGTATTTTTCAAGAAATGCAATTTTCCACCTTTTAATGGTGACCCCTATTTAAATCCAATATTTGAAACTTTTATAAATTAAATTTGAAAAAATAAACTTCTTCTTTAGAATTGGGACATAAGAATTTAGTTTCAATAAATTTTTTGTGTTTTTCTGATAACTTTCATATTTGGGTGAATATTGAAATAGTATATTTTAACTAAAAAAAACTTTTTTAATCAAAATAAATTATAGTGTTAAATTATACATTTTAATGGTTTTGAAATATAAATATATTATATTTTTACCATTTAATACAATTTTGGTCATTGGATGTAATTTCACATTTAAACTGGACAAAAGCATGTGCTAATCTTTTGATAGTTATTATTTCTTAAAAACACATTTTTTTTTTGAAAATGGGAATTAATTTTAAATTTATTTCTTTCACTTATGTGTTTTGAATTTAGAAAAATGGATTCCATATTTATATTCCTGAGGTCTAAATTGTGTAAATAGGTAAATTTTACTTTTAGACATTTTGAATAATTACTTTGGTAAATATTTTATTTTCCATGGTTAAAGGGTAAATCCGGTAAATAAGGGTAAATAAATAATATTATAATAATATTAAATTACCCTAACACATGTTATAAACCTATTGGCTGATACATTTCCTACCATGGGAATCCTTGGGTCTAATTTGGTTCCCCATGGAGCCCCTTGTAAGTGATAATGACACTTTATATTAATTAAGTTAAAGTAAATACAAAAATGACATAAAACATATATCTTTTAGTAAAACAATTTTTACATAGGGTTATATATGTTATCTCTTAGACTATAAATATTCATTATAAAGATAAAAAGATTTCCTAAATAATTGTACTTTATTTATAATTTTTAGAAATTTAATATATTAAATTTATTTATGAAATAATAATGATGAAATATTTTCCTTATTAATGAAAGAATCAAATAAATGGTATTATAGATGTTAAAATAAATATAATTTGAATTTTTTGATGCCATAAACGAATTTTATAAGTTAATGTGATATTTTAGGATTGATTAAATGATTTTTTTCGAAGTAATAATGTTTTTAGGAATTTAACAAAAACAAAATAACAAATACTGTCAAAATTGACATAAAAGAGTTTTTAAAATAAATATTATATTATTAATTGATATTCTATTCCTAAAAATCTAAGGTTCCTAAAAATGTTTTAAATAATATTATATATGTAATTAATGAACCACTTGAGGTTCTCTTGTAATTTTATAGTCAGTTTATTAATTATATAATATAAATATACAAAGAGAATGGTAAATGTAAAATTATTTAACTAAGAGTTAACTCTAGATGATAAGGTTAATATAGTGACCCAAACCTTTCTAAAACCTGTTTGTTGAGTGCTTTTAGACCCAAACCCAACTTATCCTCGAAATAAATTATTTTTGATCCATTAGAAACCAAAAATAATATTATTATAAAATAATGTTTCAATATTTTCCTAAGGTGTCCCTCACCCCTCTTATAAAAGGGCACTCACCCTTATCTCAAATTCACACCTTAAAATCCATTTGGCTCAGCCACAACCTGCCCAAATATCCTCTAAATTGTCCTCCATCCATACTAGAGGCCTTAATTTAGTTATAAATCCAACCTAAGGAGCCATTTTGATCAAATCAAAAGAAAGAACCCAAAGAAGAGATAAATATTTCATCACCTCTTTCAAGTTCTTTTCTTATTCCAATTCTTCTTTCTTTGTTTTTTCCATTAAAAAAATAATAAATCCAATATATTCTATATATTGTGATGTTATTATAAATATGGTACAACCATAACCATTACTCTATCCATCCTTTGAATGACATGTCACCATACGTGCGTATGTACGGATTACCGTCTCTACAAATGCGATGAGATTCATTCCCCATCACATCCATTCAAGACTAATTTTCATTTGATGATTAAAAATAATTTTTAATGACTTAATATAATTATTAATATGAATAAGATACATGATATCCACAAAAAATATTACTTATGTAACAAATCATATAAAGGAAAACGAATTAGTTAACACCCAAAACGATGATGCTACAAAAATATCATTAACAAAGTAATATTAAAAGATCATATATGATATCATATTAATGTATATTGTTATTGAATAATTTAATAACCATTATTTCACCATTATACAGGAGTTTAACCAACCCTAGACCAAGGAAAAGAACAAGGTAATGTGTTTTCATCTCACTCCTTATTCCCGTGATATTCATGCTATATTGCCACAATTTCCATTTGTGTGGTGTATGTACTGCCCATAATTGTATTATTTGTGTAATAAACTTTAATTTATGTGTATTTATATATTAAATTTATGATACTTATTTCATGGGGTGTATGTTTCGTAAGTTACCAAATTGGTAAGGGGTTTCCTATCTCACTTTTAATTCTGTGAGATTTCCATTATTCGCCACTTATTGCATGTGGTGAATTGTGTACCGCCATTTGATATATATTATCATGATTATCTTTATATTCATGTTATTATGTGAATTATTTGGTGGTTATTAAATATTGTTCATACGACTTGATTGATTAAAATGTGGTAAGGGTTAATTTTACAATCTCTTTATTATCTGAGGTTGTTTTTACGTAAGTATCTACTGGGACCTCTTTATCATCCACATCCGTGTTTTATTAAAAATGTATTTCAAATTTTTTTTAATATTTAATAGAAAATGGGTTAAAGTAATTTATACCCTTATTTTACCTTATATGTTTTTGAAAGGAATCTTTCCATCGTTTTCCAAACAAGGTACTTTATGACCTTTTCGTCAAAATTATGGTAAGAATGTTTTTTAACTTATACGGCGGGTGTGGCTATTTTCCACCTTTATAAAATTTCCGAATCTTCCCTTACAAGCTTATAAGAATATTTTCAAAATAAATTTTTTCTTTTATAATTATATATCTTTTAAATAATATCAAAATAGAAAGAGATATTTCTCTAAAAAAGAGAGTTTTGATTTCATCTATGTCAACATCCTTTGATAGATTTTAAGCTTATTAGAAGTTGATTTATTATGATACAAAACCTCCACATTGTATTGAAGATTTTGTGATATGCTTGAATTTGGATGTGTTACTTTTACACTATTCATGGTTTATGGATAATTTATTGACATTTTGTATGCTTGTTTTAATATGAATTTTTATGTTATCTTTAAACATTTTTATATTAGAAATGCATTGGACTAGTATATTCCATGTTGGGGACCAGTAAAAGTAAACCCTCCAGGTTAGGTTCTAGTTATAGCAGACTCTCCAGGTTGGAGTCCAGTTATAGAGGCTCTCTGGGTTGGGGTCCGGTTACAGAGGATCTCCGTGTGGGAATCCAGTTATAGAGGCTCTCTGGGTTGGGGTTCGGTTACAGTTATCCCATAGGTCATGGCACGAGGCCTTGACAAAGAAATTAAAGTACTGTACTATACATTCCCTCATTATGAAATTAGTTATTAAATGTGATTATTCTACTAGTAAAATATCCATGTGAATGTTTATATGGTATTTTTTGATTTATTTTTGCATTATTATGTTCAAGTTTATGTTTAAAAGGATATTGTTTTTATTAAAAATATTGCCTTAAAAGTGTATAGCTTTTACAAAATTATTTACCCTTAATGAGCATCTGATCTCAACCCTTTCTTATGTTTTATTTTCCAAGGATCTCAATAAGTGTTTTATGTTTGATTTTTAGGGTTAAGCTAAGGGAAAAATGGCATTCTCAAAGGATTTTTTTTTGTATTTTGGAAAGTGTAATGTAACGTTCATGTATGTAATCTATTTTTCAAGACTGCTAAATTGATTGATCCTTCGGGACTAGATTATTTGTAATCGGGCCAATGAATTAAAATAATGCACCGACTCTGGGTAACTGGGGTCGGGGCATTACAATAATTTAATACATAAGTATTGTTATTTAATTTTACCATACCATAACCTATGGTATTTTTATAAAATTATTAACCTTTATTTCCATAGCTAAAAATAAATATATCAAAATCTCAAAAAGAAATAAAAATTATGGACTTGGTAACTCTAGTAAAATTTTAAAAGTTATTCAAAACCAAAATTAATTCCTCTTTCAATGTGAGATAGTAGTCTCCAAAGGCTATATAATCCAACCTCACTCCATTAAAATCCATCAAATCCATCACATCTCTGGTAATCTTCTAAAATCTATTTGGTTCCTGTATTTGAATACCAATATGATCACCACAGGCAGTATCTAATACCTAACCAGTAGATATAGAAATATTACACTCAATAATGAACACACGTAAAGATTTCCCTTGATTCTTTGGCTTTGTAATATTCCTATTCCAGTGGCCCTACTTACCAAATGTGAAACACACCACCTCTTGTTCCTTTCTTTGCCTATGAATCTTCTTCTTCTTAGAAGGATAGTGCTCAGGATCCTTAGACTTTGGATGAGTCTTCTATGCCCTTTACTTGTTCCAATTATTCATATTTACCTGAATGATAGTGGGTTTTTCATGCTCCGTGTCTTTCAAAACTTAGAAAATAAGTTTAAGTGGTTTCAGAAGTGTCTTCTCATCATTTCTTATATTATAATTTATAATAAAACTAGATATGTTTTTAAGTAGTAAGGATATAATGATATTTGTGAATAAATCATCATAGATCTTAAAACCCAAGATATATAGGTGCTCAATATATCCAGTAATCTGGAAACATGTTCCCCTACTATCCCCAAATATCCTAACTTGCACATGAATAATGAAATAGAGATCTCATATACCCCTGTTCTATCTTTCACTTTATAGAGATCCTTAAGGTGAGAAAAAATGCTATACAGATCCATTTCCTCATATTGATTTAAAATGTAATTTGGTATGTAGGATACCATAAAAAATGGGATATCCATGGAATCATACATATGATTCAAAAACAGATATACTTCTTCCTCATTATCCTCTTTGGAAAGTTACTTGGGAAGTGGGGTTTATAGTACATATAATTTTTTTTCATGGTGTAGTATAACATGAAAGTGACTACACCATTCCTATAAATTTTCACTGATGATAAGGTTATCCTTCTCTAGTATGGATCAAAGTGATATTTTTGAAATCATTTAATTTTCCATTTATACAAATTAAAATTAGACAGTACCTATTTTTATTATAAAAACTAGATTAACAAATTTAAATTGATTTAAATTCCCTTAATCTCCCACTATTTTTCAAAACCTAATATACATCACCATTAGTTTCATAATATATTTTCTCTTAGTTATTATATTATAAAGGATCTATATAACCCTTCCCATATCACATAATTAGGTATGTCAAGCTATTTAAAAGTGTTTTAAGTTTGTGTAACTTGCCAACTACACTAATTGATAGTTACTTGATCTGTTGAGTGGACTCTCCAATCCTGAAATCCCAATTTTTTGAAAATATTTACTCAACCTTTTCCTCTAAGTTACATTTATTCCATCTTGGGTAGTTAAAAATTTATGTAAAATAAGTTAATTCAACCCAAAATATCAAGCTAAAATTTCCACAATAATTGAAAGTTTCCCAACATGGGTTAGTCAAGTACTTTGAACTATGAGGTCAATTATAACTTAAGTAGTGGATGGATAAGACGACATAATATTTTAGTTTGAGATATTTTTATCCTTATGCAAAAAGAACATTTTATACTTTCACATACCATGTTAATATTAACGGGATTTTACTTAATTGATTAACCATGAATGATAAAATATTTATGCCTAATCCAGTTATATTTTAATCCTTACATGCTTATTAATTCATTTATTAAGTGATCACATAGAAATACCAAATATAAATAATTAAGTATGCAACAGACATAAATAAAATATTAATTTTATGATCATGAGATTCTTTAATTGGTTATTTTATCTAGAGAATGATAATATAACCCTTGACCCTTGGGGGAAAACATTGGGAACCATAACTTGGTTTCTGTTGTATCATTCTTCCTTCATTCCTATGTATCACCTTTCTTGGTTTCACCTTAACTCCTTGACTCAGATCATATTCTCTCACATGAGAGAACCCTCTATACAAAATAGTTTACTCACATATAGGTGAGAGGATCTAATAGATTGGATAAAGTGGGGTTCACATAAAAGAAACCATGATCATGCATTCCCTTAATTAATAAGGAGGAGGGGATGACTCACACACCATCAATAAAATTTTTACCATTATAAAATGATAAAATAAATGAAACTAATCATAAAAAAGGGATAGACTAATCTCATTATTATCCACACATTAACATGAAACAAACATACATTTTCAATATTGTTATCAATTACTTCGATTCTTTCATTTAATTAAGATAAAGCACCATGAATTAATCTGATTTATTAAATTTATCTTAATTCCATCAAAAATATTTATAGATACATTGATGTCTCTCCATATATATATATATATAGATATATCTCTTGATATATATCTATATATATATATCTAAATATATCTATCTAGACATATCTCTAGATATATCTTTCTATATATATTTCTATATATATTTCTAGACATGTATTTATAGATATATATCTAGATAACTTTCCAGATATATCTATCTAGATATATATATAGGTAGATATATATATACACATACATCGAGATATATCTCTAGATATATGTTTCTAGAGATATCTCCTTACATATCTCTTATTTGATTACTGATTATGTTATTGAGAATGAAAAAAGAAGAGATGATGATGTTGGATTATTAAAATGAATCAATTTAAGTAAAACAAAATAGAAATTCATACAAGAAATCAGGAAATAATAAATAATTATAAATTAAACATGTGATCACTCTGATACCACTTGTAGGTTTTGGGTATTGTGGAAGCATCCTTTGAAGGTATGATCAACTCACCTTTTAGTCTTAAATCACATTTAATCATTTATTTACATAATAATGAGACCATGTACAATGTAAATAATTGATTAAATATACTACATTAATATTTTATAACTATAGGAAGAGGATATTCACATGTAATTCATAATTTATTTATGAGAAGATATAAAATTACTTCAACTTGTAATTCCTCTTTCATTAATGATCCTATGGAATGAATTTTTTCACACCATCATTGCACTGTAAGATTCAAGTATAGAATCCCTATAGTGGTGATCCATAGATGCACTAAAATATTTGATCAATGCCGTAGAACCACTGGGTGATAGAACAATCAATCCTGATTTCTTACACTATTTGTGGTTGATTGCATCAGATATCTTCATGAATGATTAACAACCCTTGGTGTTCTCTAAAAATATTGAGAGAGAATGAGAGGAAAGATCTATCTAAGTATTGATCCAATATCACATTATCCTTTGTGTACACTAAGTGAATATGGAAAGTGATATAACAAGGTATTTATTATATTTTTTAGGCTTTAAAAATCACATGAAATCCCCCTACCATCTTTAATATTTTTAAATTACCCCATATACTTTAATAAAAATATTAAGTTTATTAACCAATTTACATGTGAAATGATTTATGAATATAAATAAATATCATTTGTATTATTGATACCATTAAACTCAGTCTTCTTTTCCTCATTGATATTTACCGATCCTCAAATAAGGGCTATTGAATTAGATAAATGTCATCACTTTATTCTATGATAAATATAAAAATATTAGATTTTAAAAACATAAAAAATAATATTAATTATTATCATTTAACTCAATTTTTTATTTTGAATAACTTTTTATTAAATTATGGTGATCAAACAAACACAAATAAATATTATTTATTTTAACTTGTTAAATTCATTACATGAATTTAACTAAGATTTCATATACACTTAGTGTGTGATCCTCTAGGCCTCTTTCTAATTGGAAATAGACATAATAACTTAAAGTCCAAGGTTAGAATCTTAAAACATGCCAAGTAATCAATAAAAAAGTAGTTATCAACGTAATAATATCAAAACTCCTATGAACATTTACTGTGTAATATAATCCTTTTATCAAAATATCTCTAATCAAGCAAGTTGCATATTGGTGCCATCAACTTATACACTCGGTGTCAATTTATTTGACATTGTGAAATTGAACTCACCCCCTGAACACCATGAACATTGATTTATGTAGGAAGTTCTATTCTAAAAAAGGGACTAAGATATCTACTTTTGTTAGGGGATTAAAGGGATAAATCCTTTCTCACATTATTCATTAACACAATATCACTCGTAATGCACCCAACATACTATACTTGACCAGGAACATATGCCATTTTAGTTTTCTTTAATTCATCAATGTTTTTGAGCCATGATATCCATTAATCATAATATTAATGTATAAGGATCAATTTAAACGTATGAATTTAAGAATATCTA
This sequence comes from Viscum album, assembly GCA_963277665.1. Taxonomy (NCBI): domain Eukaryota; kingdom Viridiplantae; phylum Streptophyta; class Magnoliopsida; order Santalales; family Viscaceae; genus Viscum; species Viscum album. Next base: position 782,625,004 of record OY728141.1, read on the forward strand.
ATGACACATGGAAATATGGATTTCTTATTTTATAGTTCTGTTCTCATAACCACCTATATTGTATATTACCATAGGCGAACACCATGAGAATGTGTCTAAATGTATTATGAGCCTATTACCTCTAATAGACTTTATTATTTTTTCCCATTAGAAAATATCATCTAGCCATAGAACAAGGTTCAAGAAAAATATCATGGAACCTCTAGCTTCTCATCATATTGGGAAACTGCTCTGACCTATCAACATAGAATATATTCTAAGTACACCATCACATAAAAATGTCATGTAAAAGAATAGTCAAGATGTGATAAGAAAACTAATTCAATTAAGAAAACATGTAATCAAGTAATAAACAAGCTGGTTCTAGGGCACTAACTCTAACAGATTCAAGGGTAGAATCCTTCTAATGGCGATCCACACGTACACCACAAACCTCTGAACATCACCATAGAAATAAATGAGTTCTAAGACTGATGATTATGATCCTCACATCATTCATTAATGATCACCATAAGAATCATTTTATAGTTATATGGATTATTCTTATTCTCTATAGAGTCAAGAGTGTGGAGGAGGATGATCACTCACCATTCTTGAGAATGTTCTAGGAGAAGTTCTCTATAGGGTTTCAATGAATTTTTTCTAGATTGTTGTTTTCAAAAATGATGAATAGGGTTGAGATTGATATGATTTTTTTAAAGATATCTAGTATTAGAAATAATAATTTCACATAATCCCTTATCATTATATTAATCTCTAAAGAACCCCATGTCTTAATAAAATTACAATATTATTATTTACATGTCATACTATGGACTCTCAGATGAATAAATATTATTATCTCAAATAAATTAAATTAACATCTATTAAAATGATATTTAACACATTATTTTTTCACTGGACCGTTAAACATGTCTCATAAATCTTATTTAATATTTATCAAACCTTGAATAATGACAATTTATTTCAGTGAATAAATATCACTCCATTACCCATTGATAAATAAATAAATATTATATTCAATAAAATAGGGAATATAAATTTATTAAATATTTAACTGAAATCTATTCTCTTGAATAACTACTGACTAATTAATTTTTTTCAATCAAAACATGAATAATTATTAATCCACGTATGTGAATAATATTTCTTCAACATATTAAATTCACTTAAATTTTAACTGAGGTTCTTGATACACTTACTGTGTGACTCTCTAAACCCCTTTCTCAGTTGTATTAGATAGAACCACCTAAAATCTAAGGTTTCATATAACAACATGCCCAGGAACCCATAGAGAAATATGTAAATGTCGTAATGACATACAAACTCATACGAAATCGCACTGTGTAATATAATCTCTTTATCACAATATTCTAATAAATCAGGTTGTACATTGGTGTCATAAACCTAGATGTTTGATGTCTCTTTCAATGAATTTCAAAAAATGAGCTTTCCAATAGAACTCTATGCCCATGGATTTGATAAGGAAGTTATATTCCCATAAAAGTGCCTAAGATATCAACTTCTCTTGAAAAAAATAAGGGAATTATTTTTCTTACTATTCATTAGTAAAATATCATTCATGACACACCCAACATTCTCAACTTCTCAATGAACATATGTCATCATGGTTTACGACAATACATCAAATCATGCGACTCATGATATGTATTAATAATAATCATAAAGTTTAAGAATCATTTCACATGTCTGTGGATAGTAACATCCAATGATATGAAAAAATGTGGATTTCCTACTAGTAGGTTAAGTTCTCATAAGCTCCTTTCTTGATATTACCAAGGGTGAACTTCATAAGAAGAACTCTTATTGTCTTATGATCCCCCAACCCCCGATTTCTTGTATAATTTGTGTCATGTCAAATGAAATCAACCATCCATAAAAAATATATTTAAAAATATTTCCATTTCACATCAAGGTTCTCATCAAAGTGTGAAACCACTATGAAATTTCAATGCGACAGGAACCCTTCGACCATAATCATAAATAATCATGTAGAAGAACAACCATAAAGTGACAAGAACTTTATTGATATTCAAAATCCATGAATATAGGTAATCATGAAGTATATAGAAGTTGGTTTTATGTAACAAACTCCAACCCCCACTTTCTCTAGAGCTGTCTGCTAACTATCTATTTGGTTAGACTCAAAAGATAAACATGCATATGTTGAGATAAAATTACAGTATAGAGAAAAGTGGTATTTGCAATGAGTCATTTGGGATGAAATAGGATGTTGTCACAAATAACCAAATATTTGGTAGTATTTTCATTGGGATATGTGTCCGATTGCAAATAAATTTGGTGCCACTACGCGCTATACCATAGGAAAGGGTTTTTTGCAATGGAATTTGGATTCATATCTCAAATACTTGTAAATTAAAAATCAATATACTTCCATAAAAAATAATACTATTTGCGATGGAAATCCACATTCCATCGCAAATACCTTATCGACAGAGTAAATAAACACTATTTATGGTGGGAAGTATTTGCGATGGATTTAGTCATCAATCACAAATGTTATTCCTTTTGGTGCCACAAGTGTTTTTGGTGAGAACTATTTGTGATGGGATCTATCACAAATACAATTATTTGTGACGGAAATTCTATCACAAATAGTCGATTACAAATAATCCAATTTATTAGGCCCATCGCCGCCATTCTTCCATCATAAGTTCAGAACTCATCTTATACTTTCTCTTCAAATTCGCTTCATATAAATATTAATTTTTATAGAGATGTCTTCAAGATAAACAACTGTTTTTATTATGGTAAAGCTTTATTTTTAAGTAATTTATTTTAAACAATTTTAACTGCTAATTTGTTTACATTATTTTATATTAGTAATATTTAGGAATTAATATTAATTAGTAGTAATTAGTATAATTGATATTAATTATAGATATTTTGTAATAATAAGTAATAACTCTTAATAATTATCAATAATTATAAATAATAACAAGTAATTAGTAAATAATTAGTAAATAATTAGTAAATAACTAGTAAATAGTTTGTAAAAATTAGTAAATGATTACTAATAATTTATACTAATTAATAATAATTAGCAATAATTAATAATATTTTACAAAACAAAAATAATTACCAATAATTACAACTAATTAGTAATAATTATTAAAAACTAGTAATAATAAAAAATAATTACCAATAGTTAGAAATAATTAGTAATAGTTAAGAAAAATTAGTAATAAATAGTAATAATTAATAATAATTAGTATCAATTAGAAATAATTAGAAATAATTAGAAATAACTATAAATAATTAGTGACAATTACCAATAATTAGTAATAATTAGTAAAAATTAACAATAATTATTAATAATGAGTAATAATTTCCAATAATTTGGAATAATTAGTAATAATTACCAATTCTTATCGACAATTGAGGATAATTAGTAATAATTCCTAATAATTACAAATATTTTGTAATAACTAAAAATCATTTGTAATAATTATAATTAATTTCCAATAATTAGTAATAATTAGTAATAATTAATGAAAATTAGTAATAATTACAAAAAATTGGAAATATTAGAAATAATTTACAAAGATTAGTATGAATTAGAAATAATTAATAATAATCACAAATAATTATCGATAAATTGTAATGTTGTTGATAATTAGTAATAATTAGCAATAATTAGTAATAATTAGGAATAATTAGTAATAATTAACAATAATTCATAATAATTAGTAATAATTAGTAATAGTTAGTAATAATTAGTACTAATTAGTAATAGTTAGTAATAATTCGTAGTAATTTTTAATAATTACAAATAATTACTAATAATTAAAAATAATTACCAATAATTAGTAATAATTGGTGATTATTAATGAAAATTAGTAATAATTACAAATATTTGACAATAATTTGTAATAATTAGTAATAATTGGAAATAATTAGTAATAGTTAGCAATAATTAATAATAATTTGTAACAATTAGTAATAATTATAAATAATTCAAAAAAATTACAAATAATTACCACTAATTTCCAAAAATTTGTTATAATTACCAATAATTACCATTAATTTGTAATATTTCTTAATAGTTATAAATAATTAGTTATAAATAGTAATAATTAACAATAATTCCCAATAATTAGTAATAATTAAAAGTAATTAGTATCAATTAATAATAAGTAGTACTAATTACTAATAATTAGTAATAACTTTTTATAGTTTTAAATAATTGACAAGAATTCATAATAATTAGTAATATTTATTAATAATTAACAATAATTTGTAATAATCCATAATAATTAGTAATATTTAGTAATACTTAGTAGTAATTAGTAATAATTACTAATAATTACAAATAATTACCAACTATCAGTAATAATTTTTAAAAATTATGTAAAATTAGAAATAGTTATAGAAAATTAGTAATAATTACAAATAATTTACAATAATTACCCAAAACTGCCATTAATTACCTATAATTACTGAAAATTATCAAAAATTAGTAATAATTCATAACAATTGCCAATAATTCGAAATAAATACTAGAAATTGCCTATAATTATTAATAAATACCAATAATTATAAAAAATTAGCAATAACTACTGATAATGTAGCGACTCGGGTTTTAGAACTGTCAGACATTGGAATATTCCTAAAAATATTTCCAGATCTAGGTGTGAAGATGGTGTGCGATTCTGAGGCCCAGGGTGCTAGTAATTAATTTTATAAAAATATTATGTATTTCGATACTTTTCATGAGGCCAGAATGAGTTATCTCTTAAATGGTAGCTTAGATCAGAAATCTGAGTTCATCGTTGCGTCTGGAGCATGCCGTTTACCCTAGGCGGGGTGTAAACTTTGCGGGTGCAGGGCTACTGTGGAAAAACCCACCAGGGGCATTTTTGTAAATAAATAGAAAAGTTTATTTATCAGCGATGTCTCAAATAACTCCTAAATATAATCTCAGATCGGAAATTCAAGACCTCCATTGAGTTCGTAGCATGGTGTTTACCCTAAGGGTGACCTCAGATGAGAGGGCGCGATAGTTTCGGATTTCACGCTATGCGGATTTTTTTATAAATAGAAAAATAGGAGTTTGGAGTTAGGGATATCCCTGATATATCTCTCTCTCTATCTCTCTACATTTCTTCAGCATTCTTCATTTTTCCTCACCGGATCAAAGAGAGAACTCCGGTAGATCAAAGAGGGATCGCAGCGGGCGCGTCGCCAATGATGTACTACCGATTCGAAGTAGGATTTCTGTTGATATTCATGCCTTTTTTTATTTCTGGAGTTTTTGGAAAATTTTCCATTTAAATTCTATAATTTTATAATTTAGACGATGGACAAATGAACACGACCATCCTCCGAGACCCGTTCTAAATCCCATGTTCGATGCATTCTTCATTGTTCTTCATCAGAATTTTTGGATGTACAAAAAATTCAATGGATCATCGATCGGGAGTAGGCGTTGTGAAGCCATCATCCTGAGGATCCCAAACCCACCTTCAGATTTGAAATCAGGCTGTCAGAGTGGTTACAACAATCGATGGAATCCCCGAGTCCGGCAAGGGTGGTGTACAGAGGTCGAGGTAGTGTAACGGTGGTGTCGGCCGGAGGTTGCAGTGGAAACACATGACTTTTTTGAGGCGACAATTGGCTGGATGATGACGTCGACCGGAGGTTATCGGCGCAGAGGCCAGTCGAGGTGGAGCTCCAGGGGCCGGTGTCAGCATAGCGTGCAATGAGCTGGGAGCACCGGGGCAACGCAGTCGGGAGGGCGGTAGAGGAGGTCGGTCGACAGAGTGGCTAGGATGGGGTCCGAGGGAGCGCAGAGTAGCGCGAGGCGACGGAAAGCAACACCGGTAGGCATTGGTAGTGAGTCTGGGAAAAAGGGCTCTATCTCGCTCAACAGGAGGGCACCCTGAGGTCAGCCCCTCAGGGGGAGCAGCGAACAAGGACCCTCGTTCCCTGGGTCCTGCTTGTGCGGCGTGTGGACAAAGACTAGCTGCACGACCGGTCTGAGATGGAGAACCAGACCCACATGTTCTATGGTGTCAGTACGGACCATGTCCAATGGGCCATGATGAGCTGGGTCAGAAACGCGACTGGGCTGCGGGCCGACGGTATGGACTGGGCCGACTTGGATGAAACGGCCCAATTGGGCCCTTTAACATTCAAAGGGTCACAATTTCTAAACGGCGCCTCCATTTGACGTGCCGTCTACTACCACGAGACCGTCCTATCAAGACAAATTTTTTGAAATGGGTTTCAGCCCAATGGTGGGTGACTTAAAACACTTTAATTTAATAATAATAAATTGTTATTAAATTTTTCAACAGATGTATCTCTCGAGCCGGACGTCTGTTGGACGCACTGTCAGGGGCGTTGTGACCCTGGGGTTGCGGTGGAATTTTCAAGACAAACTTTGGGCGATCAAAATGAAGTAGTGGTGTAGCCTCCACGGGGCCAGTTTTGGGTGTTTACAGAGAAACACAACTTTTTGTCTAATATCTGTTTGAGATGAACGAGTAGTCAAACTCAGGTGTTTTTCCAAGGGGATCGAAATAGTGTCGTAGGCTTGTTGAGTTTTGGGATCGAGGTATGGGCCCCACATGGGCCTTCTACGGTGGATAATACCATTTTCATCGGTTGTCTGTTTTGGGAGAGTAAGTAGCCTATGCTTCTTGTTTTTCTATGTAGATCATGATGGTGGCCTTGGTTTTGGACTTGGAGGAGTGCAGTGTGGAGATGTTGCGGTTTAATTAGGCTAACAAAGTTTAGACCAGTAGTGGTTGAGTGTACTCCCTTGGTTCTTTCCTATGAGGGTTAATGTGGCATTAAAAATTTATTATAGGTTTTTTTACCTCGATAGGATGAATTTATGATAGATTTGTTGCATCCCTCTGGTGGGTTCAGAGCGGGATCCTCTAGAATCGCTTTCAGACCGGGTTCTTAGTATCACTTTGACAACTTATCCAAGGGAGACAATTCCCTATTTAGTAGGTTAACCTCGTAGGGTTTGAGGAATCATCAGGAATATGATCCCCTACGTAGTGGGCCTTGCACAATAGTGTTGCGGCATCGTCGAGCATACGACCCCCTACTCGGCATGTGGTTTATAGTTGGGTTGTAGAATCATTGGTTATATGATACCCTACTCATCGCGTGGTTTCAGTAGGTTTAGTGCATCATCGGTTCGATCACCTACATCACGAGTTATACCATATAGGGTTTCAGGCATTGTCATGACCATATTCACGGGCGATGATCCTCTATCTGAGTGATGTGAACTATGGAATGTTAGATCGGGTTGTGGTATCCCCCACCAGATCCTGGGAGTGATCCCCTATCTGTGAGATCTTTGAGATACTAAAGTGGGTTTTTGTATCCCCTAGCGAACCCTAGGAGTGATCCCCTATTTGAGAAGTTTAGTGTTTCTGCTGTTTTAGCATGATGTTCTTAGTGACAATATCAGACGAGTATGATCTCTTGGATGGGTGTTTGGGATTTTGGTGTGAGATGCAATGGAATGTATCTCTTGGACAAGTGTCATCTTGGATGACATAGCTCATGGAGTGTGTTGTCTTGGTTTTGTGTAGAACTTGTCACTAGTTATGATGTTGTAACCTCATGAGGCTTGGTGTGTGGAATTATTATATCTAGTTGTTCATGGTATATATATGGGAATATACCCGAGTAGATATTTGTGGTGTGTGTATGGGCACACACCTGAGCTGAGCTGACTAGTCGTGTTTAGCCGAGGATGGTCTTGAGGTGGGGTTTATCTGTTGTTTGGGTTCTCTCTGGTTGGGATGAGTTGACTATTTCCTTTCAGTTGCTCGCTTTTTATTTTGGGGTTTTTTGGATGCCTACTAAGTATTTTTATACTCACCCTTGAACGGTCTTTTCCTGCACATGTTTGTGTCTTTTGCAAGCCACAGAACTTTCGACAGAGTCCCAGGAGGACTCGGAGAAGGCGGAGCTTCGTGAGCGATATTGACTGAGGTGTTTACCAGAACTGTGCCCAACATCTTTCTAACAGGTGTATTTGTTAGCGTTTCCCTTATTCTGAATAGTTTGGATGATTTTTTAGTTTTCTTTTGATGGGCTCTATATTATACCTTTTTTATATGTATTGTACTCTGGTTTGGGAAAGAAGTATTCATGCATTTTAATTTCAGTTTTTGTATATCTATACACTATTTCATGGATGTGTATGTGGGGGTGTGTGTACAGGTACCATAGGATAATGCCTCCCATCAGTGTGATAGCTTACTCGGTGCTTGTCTCCAGCCCCAGTCCTATTGGAGGTGGGAATGGGATGTCACGGTTTGAGCCCCTTTGGTTTGGGTCATGATAGAGTGTTATCAGAGGAGGTTACACCTTTGGGATCTCTGAGTGTAGGCGGTATAGCAGTGAGCTTGGTATGGGTTTTATAACGACAGTGTTAGGATCTTTTGAATTTGGATTCATGACATGGATTACAATGTTGGTGTGTTGACCTACGTATCCATTCACCATGACTCTCATAAACTGCTATTCAAATTGGGAAATTATGACACTAGTCATAGGGACATAATAGTACATGCATCATATATGACTGGGTTTTGGGTTCCCCTTGTTCTTCTTGAGTCAGCTCCCCAGATATACTATTGGACCATGGTGTGTCTTGATTGTATTTCAGGATGCATCCATGATGAAAACCAGAGAGGGTTACAGAGCATGATTGTGGTGATGATCCGTCTCGAGTAGAGGCTATGGACCACGGAGCAGATTCTAAGGCTAGACCTCCAGGTGGTCCGCCAGTTGAGCCCCTGCCTGTTGAGCAGCTAGTTGTGTCGGAAGTGTAGGATGAGGATGCGCATAGGGTGAGTGCACTACATGAGTTCTAGAGGCAGTGACCTCTAAGGTTTTGGGGTGATCCAGATCCATAGGAAGCTGATGGCTTGCTCGAAGCAGTCACTCGAGTTTTCTGCCTAGTGAGGATACCTCCATATCAGATGGTGTTCCTAGCGGTGATCCTTCTGCAGGGTTTGGCTGTGTGATGGTAGAGTTTGGTGATTCATTCCCCTGATGAGGAGATGCTCACGTGGGTAGAGTTTGAGCATCTCTTTAGGGAGGAGTTCTATCTGGTGACGCTGAGGTCAGTGCGGATCTAGGAGATTCTACAGCTTCGGCAGGAGGGCATGACTGTGTTGGAGTACTCAATGAGGTTTACACACCTGTCACACTACTCCATGGATATGGTTCAAGACCCCTTCTTTAGGTCTTGGACCTTTGAACAGGGGATACGTAGGGACATATGGGCATGTGTGGTTTCCTTATGCTTTCCCACCTATGTTGGAGTGCTGGAGAAAGCCTTGGTGATGGAGAGATTTCTGGCAGAGCAGATTCAGCCTGTCAGAGTTGGGCCTGTGGCTGCTGAGACCTTGACAACTGGTAGTCGACTATAGGGGCAAGGGTCTGAATGTGCCTGGAATCTCAAGAGGTGACCCCATGGAGGAGGATTTGAGGCTCATGGATCTCAGGGCTCTCAAGATGGATAAGGTCAGCGGTAGGATAGGTGGTGTTATGCTTGCAACAGTCGCGAAAATAATTCTAGTGATTTTATGATCCGTTGTGCTACTGAGGGGGAGCCGATTGATAGATTGCCTTGGTAGAGGAAGCGTCTCGAGTATGGAGGGATTCAGGGTGGGGATCATGGTGAAGAAGCTGGGACAACAATGAGAGGTGGAAGGCGGTATCAGATGCCACCACTACCACCCCTAGGTGGTCCACGATGAGCTCATGGAGATAGAGGATGAGGGCGGGGCAGCTGAAGGCCTTAGAGGCTGTTGACCCGAAGGCCCCGTGAATAGATAGATGTATGATCTATGTCCTTCCTACTTCTGCAGTAGTTTTGATAGACACTGCTTAGTGGTAATCTGTCCATTATGTTTCCTGCTTCAGTTTTGTTCAGGGAATTGGTAAGACCTTGTGTGGCAGTATTTTGACGTTCTTCAAATGTATGAGGAAGAGGGATCCTCCCCCCACTGAGATGAAATTTTGTGATGCGATTAAAACCGTGTGGGTGAGTTAGTGCCACCCAAAGCGGATAGTGTTAAGGTGTGACGGATGAGCCCCTCTGTCTTATGCATTCGGGTATGGGTGTGTGTTAGAGAACTCATTGGTGTGGGAGACCGAGTTGATTTTTCAGTTGTTTTCCTTGTGCTTAGGGATTTTCAAGGAAAAAAAGTTCTAAGGTGGAGAGGATGTAGCAACTCTGGTTTTGACCTTGTCAGACATTGGAATATTCCTATGAAAATTTCTAGAGCTAGGCACAAAGAGGGTGTGCGATTTTGAGGCCCGGTGTGCCCAAAATTAATTTTATAAAAATATTAAGTATTTTTATACTATGCATGAGGCGGGAACAAGTTATCTCTTAAATGGTAGATCAGATCAGAACTTTGAGGTCATGATTGCGTCTGGAGTGTGCCGTTTACCCTAGGCGGGGTGTAAACTTTGCGGGTGTGGGCCTGCTGTGGAAAAAGCCACCAGGGGTGTTTTCATAAATTAATGGAAAAGTTTATTTATGAGAGATATCTTAAATAACTTATAAAAGGAATCTTTTATCGGAAATATGAGACCTATGTTGAGTTCATAGCATGGTGTTTACTCTAAGGGTGACCTCATATTAGAGGGCACGACATTTTCAGATTTCGTGCTAAGCGGATTTTTCTATAAATAGAAAAATAGGAGTTTGGAGTTAGGGATGTACCTTCTCTCTATCTCTCTCTGTCTATATATCTTTCTATATCTACTGTTCTTCGACGTTCTTCATTGTTCTTCATTGAATCGAAGAGATAACTCTGACAGATCAAAGTGGGATCACAATGGGCACATCGCCAATGACGTACAATAGATTCGAGGTAGGATTTCTGTTGATTTTTGCACCTTCGTTGATTTCTTGCGTTTCTGGAAAATTAATCATTCAAATTCTATAATTTTATAATTGAGATGATGGCCAAACAAACACGACCATCATCTGAGACCCGTTCTATATCTCATGTTTGACTCGTTCTTTGTCGTTCTTCGTCCGAATTTTTGGATGCACCAAAACTTAAATGGATCGTTGATCGGGAGAAGGCGATGTGAAGGCCTTGTTCCGAGGATCCCAAACCTACCTTCAGATTTAAAATCTGGCTGCTGGAGTGGTTGTGGAGGCCGACAGAAGCCCTATATCCAACAAGGGGGGTGGGTGGAGGTTGAGGCGGTGGTGTCAGCGACAACGTAGGACTTAGGTGAGGTGACACTCGGTTGGACGAAGACGTCGATCAGAGGTGATCGGCATAGATGAAAAATGAGGCGATGCTCGGAGGGCCAGTGTCGGCGTGGCGTGCAGCGACCTGGGAACACCGGGGCAGCACAATTGGGAGGGTGGAGGAGCAAGTCAGTCGGCGGTGTGACCAGGCCGAGGTCTGGGGTAGTACGATGTAACACAAGACGATAGATAGCAGCGCCGGTAGGTGATGGCGGTGAGTCCAGGCAGCGGGGCACTATCGCGCTCAGTAGGAGGGAGACCTGAGGTCAATGCCTTAGGAGGAGTAGTAGATAAGGACCCACGTTCTGCGGGTCCAGCTTGTGCGGCGTGCAGATAAAGACCGGCCGCATGGCTGGTCTGAGCTGGAAAACTGGACCTGCAGGTTCAGTGGTGTTGGCATAGGCTGCGCCTAACTAGCCTCAATGAGCTGGGTCGGGCCCACGGCTGGGCCACGGGCTGGTCGGGATGAACTGACCCTGTTGGCCCCCTTCACATTTAAATGGGCTCTATTTCTGAACGGTATGTCCGTTTGGCGCACCGTCTACGGCCACAGATCCATCACATTGAGATGAAATTTTTGAAATGGGTTTTGGTGATTTTGAGTTCTGGGCCCAAAGGTGGGTGACCCGAAACACTTTAATTTAATAATAATAAATTATTATTAAAGTTTTCAATGGACTTATGTCACGAGCTGGACATCTGTTTGACACGCTGTTAGGGGTCTTGTAACCATGGAGTTGAGGCAAAATTTTCAAGACTGATTTTGGGCACTCAAATTGAAATAATGGTGTGGGCCCCATGAGGCTAGTTTTGGGTGTTTATGGAGAAACGTGACTTTTTAGTATGATATCTGTTTTAGACAAACGAGTAGTCATACTCATGTGTTTTTTCACTGGGATCGCAACGTGGTCCTCTTGTTAACTTTCAGGATCGAGGTGTGGTCCCCACATGAGCTTGCTATAGTGAATAGTACCCTTTTCATTGGTTGTTCATTTAGGGTGAGTAAGTAGCCTATCCTACATGTTTTTCCGCATAAATTGCGATGGTGGCCTTGGTTTTGGCCTAGGAGGTGTGTAGTGTGGTGCTGTTTCGGGTCGCTCAGGTTAGCGACATTTGGCCCAGCAGTGGTTGAGTGCAATCCCTTGGTTCATTCCTGTGAGGGTTTGTGTGGCATTAAAACCTTTTTATAGGTTTTTTACCTCGATTGGATGCATTTACGATAGAGTTGTGGCATCATTCTAGTGGGTTTGGAGCGGGATCCTCTAGCTTCACTTCCCTAGATCGGGTTCTTGGTATCACTGTGACCGCTTATCCATGGGCGATGATCCGCTATCTTGTAGTTTAACCCTATAGGGGTTAAGGCATCATCAGGAAAATGATACCCTACATAGTGGGCCATACATAGTAGGGTTGTGGCATCGTCAGGTATACGATCCTATAATCAGTATGTGGTTTATAGTAGGGTGGTGACATCGTTGGTTATAGGATCCCTTACTGAGTGCATGGTTTTGGTAGGGATGGTGCATCATCGGTTCGATCCCCTGCATTGCGAGTTATACAATATGGATTTGTGTTATCCCCCAGAAGATCCTGGGAGTGATCCCCTATCTGTGAGATCTTCGAGATACCGAAGTGGGTTCTTGTATCCCCTAGAAGACCCTAAGAGTGATCCCCTATCTGAGAAGTTTGGTGTTTCTTCTATTTCATCGTGATATTCTCAGTGACCATATCTGATGAATATGATCTCTTGTATGGGTGTCTGGGATGTTGGTGTCAGACTTGATGGAGTGTATCTATCGGACGAGTGTCATCTGAGATGACAAACCTTGCGAAGTGTGTTCTCCTGGTTTTGTGTAGAACCTATCACTGGTTATGAGGTCAAAACCTCATGAGGCTTGATTCAAGGAATGATAATATCTGATTGTTCATGGTATATGCATGGGAATATAACTAAGAAGATATTCATGGTGTATGTATAAGCATAAACCTAACCTGTGCTGACTAGTTGCGTTTAGTTGAGGATGGTCTCGAGGTGGAGTTTCTCTCTCGTTTGGGTTCACTCTGGCTGGGATGAGCTAACTATTGACTTTTAGTTGATCACTTTTTATTTTCGGGTTTTTGGGGAACCTACTAAGTATTTTTATACTCACCCCTAAATGGGGTTTTCCTGCACATGTTTGTGTCTTGTGCAGACCACATGCCTTTCGACAGAGTCCTAGGAGGACCCAGAGCAGGCGAAGCTTCGTGAGCGAGACTGACCGGGGTGTTTACCAGAGCTGTGCAGAGGAGCTTACTGGTGGGTGCATTTGGAAGTGTTTCCCTTCTTATGAGTAGGTTGGATACTTTTATAGTTTTCTTTTTCCCCCCCTGTATTTTCACTTTTGTACTTCTTTTGCACTTTGGTTTTGGATAGATGTATGCATGCATTATACTTTCAGTTTTTATATATCTCTGCACTGTTGCATGGAGGTGTATGTGGGTGAATGTGTATAGGTACCTTAGGCTAATGCCTCCCATCAGTGTGATAGCCTACTTGAAGCTAGTCTCCAGCCCCTGGCTTATTGGAGATGGGAATGGGGTGTCGCGGTTCGAGCCCCATTGGGTCGGGTCAAGACAGATAATTACCAATAATTAGCAATAAATCACAATAATTACCAATGATTAGTAATAACTACCAATAATAACCAATAACTGACAATGATTACAGATAATTATAGATAATTAGTAGTATTTCATAATAATTATCGATAATTAGTAATAAATGCTAATAACTAGTAATAATTTCCAATAATTAGTAATAAATATGAATAAAAAGTAATAGTTAATAATAGTTATAAATAATTAATAGTAGTTATTGATAAATAGTGATAATTAGTAATAATTATTAATAGTTAATAAAAATTAGTAGAAATTATTGATAAATACTGAAAATTAGAGATAATTTGTAATAACTATTGATAATTAGTAATAACTAGTACCTCGCCTGTGCATACACATGACACTATAATTCAAACCTAATTTTCAGAAGTTTTTTAATAGTTTGAGTAGTAAATAATAAAAATTAGTCAATAATATATTAAAATTATAGATTTATTGATAGATAATACTGAAGTAAATGAAGAATAATATCATGTATAAGAAAATATATATGAAAAGAATTGAAAAAGAAATAACATGATGTAATAAGATACAGAAAAACATGACGTATCATTAAGTATATATCATAATGAAAGAAACATTATTTTCACCATATAGAATTTATATAACATGATGTATCAGACATTGGTAATAAGAAATACAAAAAATTAACATTGAAACTCCCAATTTGAAATTGTGATTGTAACCTATTATAGATTTTTTTCAAACCAAGGAAATATACGAACATGTATAAAGAGAATGATATCTTTTCAAAAACAAGGGTGAAAACTAAAACAATATGTACTATTTTTTGAGTATGTGCTATACATTTCACAATCACATAGTGTGAGTGAAATCCCTGTTATTAATAGTCTAATAGAAGTGCCCCGCGTCATGGCTGCAATGGTCCAGCACCTATGGATGTTGATTAGCATCATAGTGGTTTCCTACAACATTTCAATATATCTCATAAAAAATAAATATTAACATATGGTCAATGTATATTAATTTATCAGCACAAAGGATAATATTCTGGCTTATATGTAATGTCATAGGATTTATGTATACTTTAATAAAAGTAGAGTTAATGTATAACTATTGATGTAAAAGTTAATTTAAAAAAAAAAATAGATTCATTAATGATTTTCCATTACCTTGCAACTGCAACATCAGTCAATTTTTTTTTAACTTTCCTTGTTTCTATTTTCTTTTAAAAGGGAATGAAGATATTTGACTTGGATTTTTGTTTCCAAAATGTCTCTAGAATTTGTATCATTGCATTGGACCACATCATCAATATCAAATTCAATCAACAGTTTTTTTCTACATCAACAAATGACTTCTATCAATAAGTAGAAAAAATAGTGACAGGTGGAATCATTAAAGTAGTAATATAATGTTTACCAATTTGAAAGGAGGAGACCAAATGCAGTCTATTTTAATGATATAGTCTATGTTAATGAAATTGAAAAATAATCAGTAATGTCTACTCCATTGATGTAATGAAAATAAAATACAACGAAGATACAAATCTTAATACCTAAGTAGAGTAGCGCGGAGAATGCAAGCCTATGAAACCATTTGAATGATTTGAAAGAGCATTAGAGTGATGTTTTTGGCTTGTTTAGATTCTATATAACTAGTTTAATCCTAAATTTCATCCTCTTATACCACAATCATGTTTTCACAGTCCATTATTTTATTTCTTCATGACTCCATTCAAATCTATTATTTTTTCAACTCTTCATGAAACTCCCAAATATGATTTTGAAGGTTTTTTAATGAAAAATTCATTATCCTTATCAAGATTAACACTAATTTTCATTAAAAAATGTTCAAGTTTGATATCATGTTTGTGCTCATAGAAGTTTTTGTTTTCTTGAAATTGATGGGGACTTCTAAGGATTGTTATAGATACATTTTCCTACAATATAACAATAACAGGTAGAAGATATGATTTTTTTGCACCTATTTGATGCCAATCCCTAAAGTGATCCATTGGATTTCTGGATAGAAGAAGACATAATTTCAGCAGTTGAGAATAATTTGAAACATAAAAAAATTCAGGAGAAAAAGACTACACATTAGCTTCAAAAATACCAAAACATTAGTAAAAAAATGGTGGTTATTAGCTCTAAGAACATGCACAATAGTTTGCAGGAATACAATGTTTACCAATTTGAACTGAGAATAATAAATGAATTATTTTTTAATTATAATTTCAATATAAATTCAACTGAAAAAAATCAGTAATGTCTACTCAAATGTTTTAATAAAAATAAAATACAATGAAGATAGAAATATTAATACCTGAGTAAATGAAAAATTTGTAGTTGTTATAAAAAATCATCTGTTAGTGTTGTAGCTGACTCCTAAACATCTTGCACTTTCATGTTCCTATAACACAATAGTAGAAGAAATTTTACAAAATTGTGGATTCTATTATTTAATAAAATGAACATTGAAAGACTCAAAGAAATCAAAACCGTTCCAATAATGGTCAAAATAAATTGTTCTTGCAATAAGTCATGAGCTTGAAAACCTTCCATCTCCTACATTCTATAGATAAAATAAAAATTAAAAATATGAATATATAGTAATGATATCAATTAAAAATTTGAACTTGTAGTTACCAAAAATCAGAATGTGTTCTTGCAATAAGTCGCGAGGTTGATTGATATCAATTTCAAATAATGTTCCATGATAAGAACAATTAATCAGTTTCATTTAACTATATTTTCTCAAATCCCAACTAAACCCAAAAAAGAAATTAAAAATTTTATGAATACCAGAGTAGAAAAATTCCTGAAATTTATCATACATAAACTAAACAACCCATCACAAAGGAGCCTTGTACACATAAAAGGGTCATTTTATGGTCACCAAATGGGAACAACCATCTTTGGAAAGGTCACTATCATAACAAAAAAATGTTTTTGTCCACCAATTTTCTACAGTATGTTCTATCAAATTAAGCATAAGTATTAAATAAATATTTCATCAATGCATAAAAAATTGGCATGGGTATACCAGATGGCTGGATGTAACCATCTCTATTGACCTCTAGTTGTCTGCTTAGTTAATATTTCAAGAAGAATGAGCAGAGGAAAATCTTAGTAATCACAAAAGAAATTGAGAATCTTTAAATTGAGAATATTACAATTGTATTTCATGAAATTGAGAATTTTACCAAGAGGAAAATCATAGTAAGCACATCAGAAATTGAGAATCTTACTAAGAAGAAAATCTTAGTAATCACAACAGAAATTGAGAATCTTGCAACTGTATTTCTTGAATTAAGGTAAATAATGAAAGGTTTACCTTGAGATGAAACATAATTTCATGTGTCTATTCCAGTTTTTTAATTTAGATCAATGATGGAATCACCATAAAAACAACCCCCAAAAATAATAGAGAGTAATGAAATTGTAGGGCTTTGATTCAGAAAGGTGAATTCTTCAATCTACAAGGCGGGACGTAGAATCTTTCTTGGTATTTTTTTGAATCTTTATTTTGAACCCATAAAATGAACTCTCAATGGATCAATCAAACTGGTATAAACCCATAGAGTCAAATTGGAAACCACAAAATTTTTCATGGTTAGGCATTCTAGGTATATGTACTTATATTGAAATGATACCTAAAAAAGGAAACTTGTTTCATACTATAACAAAGTCATATTGAAACAAAATATTAATGTCATGGAAGTAGAACATAATAGTATGTAATAAATTTCAATTTTTATATTAATTTATAGTAAAACAATACCATTCTATAGATGGTAAAAAAAAATAAAATGTGCACTACATACTAACAGTGAACACAACATTCCAACCTTCAAAAAATAGTGAACATAACATACTAACCGGAAAAAATTATATAGTTTATTGGAAATATTAAATGTGCACAACATGTCAATAGTGAATGGAAACATATTTATAAATAAAAAAATTGGGATCACAACCTGAGTTCAGTGAGGCATTTTATAAAGCATGTCTAATGCAATCAACTCCAAGCCTGATCCAATGTAGTGGAGAACCATGGGGCCTTTCCATAATCTTTATTTTCTTTATTAAAAACCCAAGAGTGTGGTAACTAAAAGTAGTTATGTAACTAGTCAGATTGTTGTTCATTGATATTGTATGACTCAAAGTAGTGGGAATTTAGTATCATGTATATGGTAACTTAAAATCACATACCTATAGTTGTTGAATACTTTATTCTGGAAATAGTTCAATAAAAGGCGATAAAAAATTATAATAACTCAATGATGGAATATGTATGTCTTCCAATATAATCGAATGTATACTAGACTCTAAATTCCACGAGCAGTAGTTGTCCATGGAAAAAGATGATACCTTTTTAAGAGCAATCGTTCGCACAGATCCAAGTTAATGTAAAATATAGAGTTAGTTTACTATTTTAGGTTGCAAAGTTTGGTTGACAGTAAAATTAATTTTACCTTTATAGAGAGATATCTCAGTGCTAGTATGTTGCTGAATAGAGTTTCAAAGTAATAGAGGATAGTGTGTGAGTTGGTATCACCATTCCACCACCGTTATCCATAGGAGTAGTTTAGGGTTCCCGGTTGTTGAAGAAGGAGCTGCAGTAGTTAGGGTTTTGTGGAGGATATTATGAGTGTCGACTATAGTGACTTGGTGGCAGTCGAATATTTACATTAAATGAGTGAACCGTGTAATGTAAATGCATTCGATACTCGGTGGAGTAGTGAATGAAATGAAAAATACATAATCATCAGAGTTTGAAACCTCATCCATAAAGAAAACACGTGTGGTACTCAATAGATGATGCAGGATAATAATAGATTTTTAGGGTATAAATTTTTGGTCGAAGTGGGCAGATGAAGACCAGAAAAAAGGAAAAGATGGAGAATAATCAAAGATACCTAATGTCAATGACTGAATGGGGGAGATAATAAGTGTATTTTTGAGCTAAATGTGGGATTAAATGGATTTAGATTGAGATTAATGCGGTAGGAAGAATATGGAAGATGGTAACCCTAAGCTCGAAGTTGGGTCGCAATAATGCAAAGGTCAGAGTCGAAATGGGATGGGTATTGTGGGGGTGCGAGTGGAAATTGGAGGGGTAAATGGTAATTGAATACGTGGTAATTGGTGACATGGTGTTCTGAGGAGGTAACAAATAATTAAGGAGACACCCATGATTAGTATATATAATAGATTCTAATAATTAGTAATAATTAGTAATAATCTGTAATAATTGGTAATAATTAATATCTAATATTTCTTTTCAACATTATTTTCTTAGTTGGTAATA
Organism: Viscum album; assembly: GCA_963277665.1. Taxonomy (NCBI): domain Eukaryota; kingdom Viridiplantae; phylum Streptophyta; class Magnoliopsida; order Santalales; family Viscaceae; genus Viscum; species Viscum album. Next base: position 782,644,241 of record OY728141.1, read on the forward strand.
ATTTCTGATATTTAGTTATAATTTTCCTTAATTATAGATAGTTGATAATAGATACAAGTAATTTTAATTAGTCTGATTTTATTTTTTTCATATATTATCCCGTCCTTATATCAGATTAATTATAAGAAATATTTTTATTTTTTAGAAAAATATAGAACAAACAAGCATACAATCTTTTTCATTACCTAATCACAATAGGATAAATCATCATAGAAATCCAAATAGTTCTTGTATAAATCTTTTATATCTTTATGGTGTTTAATCTTTTTATCATTTTCATCACCAAAAATATATTTTGTTTCAAAAAGGATAATTAAATTTCTATTTAATAATTGTGACCCGAGGAGATTTAAAACATTTTACAACATTGGGGTTCATCTATTTCATTTTACTTTTTAGAATTTTTATATTTTTTTGTGTCAACATGGTGAATGAAATTTATGAGAAGATATAAACAGTTTTCATCTAGATATATCATGATTTCAAACATTAATACATGAGGTTTTTGGATTGTATTTAAAAAAAATAGAAACTCAGAATGAAAATTCAACTCCCTAGTTAGATATAAATAAATTTTATGAGTTGTTGAAATCTACTGAGGATGCCTTATATCCAAGTTACGAGATTATAAAATTTAAAGTTGTTACTAAATTTATGGAAGTTAAATGAGGTAATATAATTTATAATAGTTATTTTGTTTAAATGTTCTCTATAGTTACATCATTGTAAACTAAGTGAAATGTGTAACTTACAAATTTATATGAAAGAAATATGTTGTTACATAATTTGGGTCTTAGTTATTAGAAGATACATGCATTTTAAAATGATTTCATCTTACATTATGATGAATATGAGTTGTTAGTTAATTGTTCTATATGTCGACAATTGAGGTAGAAATAGTCACAATAAGGAATTTTTGGATTTTTTATCATTAAAAAGGCATGTTATTTCTGAATTATAGCTAGATTGAATTTTTTATGTCTCAAAAAATAGTATCATTGATTACATGGAACAAATCTAATATTTCTATTTTTAAAGCTTAAATTATCATTGTGATGGTGATTCAAGGATACATTTTCATCAAGTGAATCTATCTTCTTCCTCAAAAGATTATAACATCTGATTAAATCTTTCTACTAATTGTTTTTTCCCTATTTGGTACTTATGTTAGTTAATATTCTTATTAGTCTATATTTATAACTTCATATAACTTACCTCCTTGGATATTGAAGAATGAACCAAATATTTTTTTAACATTACAAATTTCAGGACTTCCAAAAAGGAATATTGATGTTTATTTGAAGCTATTGATTAATGAGTTAAATTTATTTTTCAGAAATGGTGTTATTACATATGATGTAGTTGTAAAATAATATTTTATAATAAAAGCTAAATTAATGTGGATAATCAATTACTTCTCTACATGTGACATGTTATTCAGATGGAGTACACATAGTCCAAAACCATATCCCTGATGTATGAGTGATAAATATTTTTTCATTATCAATAGAAGAAAACATTTTTTCAGCTGTCATCACAGATTTCTCCCTACTTTCCATCATTTCTATGTGAATAGAAATAATTTATTTAAAGGATAAATCGAAAGAGATAGACCTATAAAAATGATCTATGGTATTTATTTATAATCTATTGTTTATTTATTACATCTTATTAACTTTGGACCTACTATAAAAAAATTTGAATTTGGGGAAGATCGCTATTGGATAAAATACCATATTTTTTTGGATCTACCATATCGGTCTGATTTGTTGGCCCATCACACATTAGTTTCCATTCATATTAAGAAGAAGTATTTTGATAACATATTTTATATGAGTTTGGACACACCTAGTAAGAATAAATATATTGTAAAGGCATGGTTAGATCTTGTTCAGATTTTTAGGAATCCATAACTTGAGTTATTTAAAAATGAAATATCACGTAATTTAATGAATCCAAAATAGACTCATATAGTTTCTAAAGAAAATCAGTCATATTACCAGATTAAAATGTCATGATTTCTAGGTTATAATGGAAAGAATACTACTATTTGGTCTTATAAGTTTGTTAAATTCCTTGATTTGGGATGTCTTTATAGAAATATTATATTTTTTCTAAGTGATTTGTGTAGTTGTTTAAGTCTATGATGCACCGAGTAAGATGCAACAAGATGTTTTAATTGTATGTAAACTGAATAGAAAAAATTCATTAACTTTATTTGAATAAATATATAATTTAATATTTCATTTGTCACATGAAGAAAAATATATATAACCACTTAAATTTTGATGGATGTACCCATACGAGAGATTCAAGAAGAAATTAAAGAAAAATGTAAGTAAAAAAATCTTCGGTTGAAGGTTCAATTGTAGAAGCATATTTGGTAGAGGAAATTTAATTTTTCTTATTTCATTATTTTCAACATAAATATCCACTAGAACATAATCAAATGAATCATAATGATTCAAATTTTGATAATGAAATGAACCATCAATTATCAGTTTTTAATCATCATGAACATTTATTTGGTAGAGTTCATGAATGATGAATTTCAAATGATGAACAAAAAAATCTCATATATATGTTATGCTAAATTGTGAAGAAATGAAATTATTTGTACAATGAGTTATAATTCACAAATAATTTATATTTTTTTAATGTAAATTAATATTAATACATTTTTAGATTATATTATTATCATATCAAGAAACTATTCACCCAATGTTTCACCAGCTGTACCTGAAGAACCCCTAAACATAATTTTTCTGACTAGTTTCAAAGACTTGTAAAATAAATTATTTATGGTGGAATATATGAAATCAATTTATTGTTATTATTTTCTATTTTTTTTCCAGTTTTTAGGTATCAAATCATGTAGATAAAATTGAATATTGATTATGTGTATTGAGAAACCCAGGATCCAAATTGGTTGTATCTTTTAATGAATATGTAGTCAATGTATTTTGATTTTATACATACATATATGGTGAATAAATAAACAATGAATAGTGGTTTTTTCTTTAAAGGATATCATCTTGAAGAAAGTGAAGTTGAATTTTATGGAATACTAGATGAAATAATTGAGCTGTGTTATCTTGGATAAAATTATGTTACAATGTTTAAATGTCATTGGTTTTATACTGATATAGGCTTGCACATTTATCCACACTATGGAATTATTGACATTAAATATAAAAGACTTCCTATAGTAAATTAACCATTTATGCTGGTTCATTAATCCACATAAAATGTATTATGAAAATTATTATAGTTCTTTAAGAGAATTAATTGACTAGTGGAGCATAATAAAAATGGAATATCATAAAAAGCAGTTTATACAAAGTTAATGTGGTTCTGCTGAAGTGAAAGTAATTTAATTTTTTCAAGAGGTAAAAAAAACATATTTTACATTAAAATATAAATATATTTATGATTAAACTGTATAGTTATGGGCTGGAGGTGTTGATAATGTCTATGATGTAATAAATGAATTTGAAATAAAAAGAAATGATGAAGCTAAACTCTAATGGAAATTGATGATGTTGAGGAAAAATATGAAGATATTAACACCATAAAATATGATGATGAGGATTTAGATGAATAACTATGTAATTACATTCTATTTATAGTCATAATTATTATATAATACCCATTTTCAATTATTTTCAAACAACATTATTTTCATGTATTAGATGGTTTGAGATGATATCAATAAGTTTTTATTTACCCTCATAGATATTGTGATTCCTAGTTATCAGCCCGATGACACATCATCCATCCCACATGTTGTTGCAAGTATATCATTGTCAACTTGGAGGGGTCATGGTATAGCTAGATTAATGATTCCCAACCCTATTCTTGAGTGACATATGAATCTCGATTTCAATCAATGCATGAAGAGGTATGTCCAGTAATGTATTTTGGTTAATTTTAATTAATGATATTTAATTTCTTTATGCACTATTTTTATTATTATTTATACCTATTTCCCACAACTTTTCAAAAATATCCATTGTACAGTGGGGTCGATTCTATGAAATTATTTTTCCAGACCACAGGTGAAGTTGGATCAGATTCCTATTTATGTTCACCATTGCATGTTTGATCATTGGATGGTACATAAATAATAATATTTATGTTGAAATTTATTTAATTAATAACTTTATATAATTAATTATTTTTTAGGGTTTATGGTATCCCATTGATGAGAACATTAGAGCTACTGTATAAGAGTCTTGAGAGATCAGTATGTGTGAGGATTGTCATCAATTTTTTTAACAACATGAAAAAGAGAGCAATAGAGAAAGTGAGAGCCCTAGATTTTTTTCTATGTCTTACTATAACCATTGGCCTAATTAAATATAATCTCAGGTATGGGATGGTTTGTAGTCCTACTGGATGTGATATAGTTTTAAGAGGATATCATTTGTTGTCCAATAGAATCAATAAATACAGGAGGTTATTCTGAATATTCATCTAAAATATATGGTGAGTAATTTTATTTAATAATTTATATATAATTTAAAAGTAAAATTTTTAATTTATATTCATATTGATAGTTGAAAATCTCAATGATATAGAGTTTTATATTTTTAATAATACGTACACAGATCTTGTTTGTTGAGATATTACTAGTGACCGACAATGAGGTATCTTGGATGAACGTGAATGAGTATGGTATCGAGAAAGTCTAAGTGGTTGGTATCAATTCTTGATTGATGTCTAACAGTTATTATAGAACTGTATCATGGTCATTTTATAACTCGAGGGGATCTTATATAGAGTCAACATCATCATATTCATAATATGATGAAAATTTGGGAGCTCAAAATGAGGTTATATAGAGTATCTGTAGAGAGAAAATTGAGATTCATCAACACTAGCGATAATAAGAGGATTAACATCGATGGAAGGAGCAACAATATGAACAGATGATGGATTATATGTGAAGACCTACATAGGGTATGGGGATGTAGTTCCCTCAACATGGTTCTTTAGATAATTCACAACCTCCATAGTGATTTAAGATATATTTTATTGATAAACATATAATAGTGTGTTTTGGATGAACATATTTTGTTTAAAATGGTTATTAATTTATATGTCTATAGATTTATATATTCAACTTTTTCAAATTTTATTACTATTTTTTAAATTTATTTTTCATATTTTTGAAATGTAATTGTATTTCCATCACAATTGGGTTTTAGTAATGTATATGGATTTCCATAGATAATACCCTATTGCACTGAAAATACAATTTTGTCACTAATATTAACTCATTCTACATATAGTATAAAATTATTTATGATCATAAATGTTTATATTGATTTTTTTGTGATGAACCATATATAGAGACTATGGTTTTGTCATGTAATACTTTGGAATATTATGAGGAATATTTTTAGATCCTGACGCTAAGACGACATGCAATTATGAGGCCTAGTGAGCTTGAAATTAAATTTATAAAAATATTAAAAATATTTTATATCACCCACATGTAGTTGCCTAGAAAAAGTAAAATAACACTCAAATGGTGTCTCATATTCGAAATATTATACCACTATTGAATCCAAATAATGGGGTTTACCCTATGCGATACCTAAAGTTGGTCAGCACGAGACATCTGGTAAAGGCAACTATTGGTGGGTGCATTTTATTAAAATAATTAATTAATTTATTTATTTTAGAGTAAATGACCTAAAATATTTTCATGTATAATTAAAAAAATATAAATAATTTCTAGGGAAAGACACATAACCATGGGATCATTGGTAGGATATTCCACCTATTCTTTTTTGGAGGATTAAGATTGGAGAACGAAGAATGATTAGATCAAGTATAATTAGGAGATGAACAAAAAATGTAACAGGGTCATCTCCTTCATTGCTAAAAGATGTTTTATTCACAAATGATTAATCCATAATATGGTAGGACTCTTCATTTTTGGTTTTTACCCTTTTTAATAAAATATTTAACATGGATTTTATCTTCTTTTGATCTGTGAGAATTGTACATTGCATGATCCTCACAATTTATTGATTATATTAATTTGGTATAAATTTTCCCTTATTGCACATGTTATCACCCATATATATAATCATTGGATAAAATATATTGGCCAATTATGCTTCACTTTTTCTTGTTATTTTCCACTCTCCATTCATCACATTCTTCACTACTAGCCAATGGGGCCATGGTTCGACTTTTTTGGGTAGAGTTCAAGTGCGATTGAACCCCAAAATTCCTTGTGTTAGCATGAATGACATGTATATAGACAGTTTTTTAATAGATTAATTAATGAGAGTGATGGTGTTTTGGAGATTGATTGAATTGGTACTGTGGGTATGAGTTCTTGATCGAGGATGTGATCATGGTGAGATGAAGATGAAGATTGATCGGAGGTGGTTTGAGGTTCCCTATTTTATTGGTTGACACACAACAATGATGTGCAGTGCAATGAGATTTGTTTTGAGTGGAGGTCATGCGTGGGGTCTCATGGAGGAGGCCACTCAGCTTGAATGTGATGGCAGATAAAAGGTGTGAGGTCCTATACATAGTGTGGAGCATAGTCAAAGATAGATCTAGCAGTGAATAATGAGGGTTGTATTATTATTATTATTTTTAATATTATAATATTTTTTTATTCATACTATCATTAATAATTTTTTTATTATTTATAATAATAATATAAAAGAATTAATTAAAATAATTGAGAAAGTGGAGTGTGGAACCAAGGAAGAAGGGGAGATATGTGTGAAATTGAAGGAAGTGGTGCACCTGATGAAAAAAATTTCAATCAATATATTAATTTATAATATTAATATATTTAATTAATGAAATATCTAATAAATGAAAAATGTTGAAGGGTTTGTGGTCCCACCTCTGTGCGCATAAAATAGGCTTGAAGAGCATGGGAGTATTTTTGGCAGCCTCTCCATTGAATAAATGTTTAAATAATAAATCAATAAATAATAATAATATTAAATATTATTTTTATTAATTTTTTATAAAATCTTGATTTTACTCTTACATATTCATATGGTATTTTACCAATGAACTGTCAGTGGCAGTGTAACCCTGACAATGAGATTTTCATTTCAAGACCAATGATTGATATTTAATTCAGGCTCATGGCGTAGGTCCATGAAGCACAAAATAATAACAACAACAACAACAACAACAAAACAACAACAACAACAACAACAACAACAACAACAACAACAACAATAATAATAATAATAATAATAATATTACTTCTAAAAAATCTATTATCCAAAATATATTTTTCATATGGGGTTATAATGATGAATTGTCTAAGGTTTTGATTCTTTAATATTGAGGCAAACATTTCAATACAAATATAAAGTATTTAATTCATACATATGGATCAGGCCTATGAAACTCCTTTCGAGTGTGATGTGGTGAAATGAATTTTTTCACCAGGTGTATGATTTGGACAAGTGAATAGCCTATCATGAGTGTTTTCCCATGAATATCATAATGGTGTGATTAGTTTATCCATTGATATCTATTTTTAATTAAATATTGGTGGTTTTAAATTTTCTCCTATTGGCACAATGAAAAGCCTCATGCATTTATTCGACTTTTGGCCACACACACTATGAACTTCAGAAGTTTACAAGCACACCCAATGGTACACATGCATGACCTAATACTCGAGAATGAACAAGTACAATGCTTGGAAGTGGAGTGATACCACACACTATTTGGACCCCTAACATTCCGTGTACTTCTTGAGAATCTTCAACCTCTCGTATGTCCTTTATTTTGACTCAAATTTTAGTTTTCAAGTAACATATCCTAAGTGTTTCTCCACATAGAATGTGATAGTAGCCTTCATAGTGAATCTTTAGATAATATGTATGTTGTTATGTGCGTGAATATTTTTTAGAGGTGCTCAATTATGGAAATGATCATGCATGATCATCATAGAGAGGTGGAGGTTGTAAATCCCCATGTCGTACCATCTCTAGGGTTCCCCAGACACCTCTATCCACAGAGTGGAACCCTTCTTCTATAATAGGGAATGGGTCCTCTACTCACTGATTACTAAGTGGAACCCTCATGTTTTGATAGGTAATGTGTCCTCTATCTATAAAGTGGAACCCTCCTACTGTGAAAATACATGGGTCATCTACCTACTGAGTGGAACCCTCCTATTGTGGTAGGGCATGAGTCCTCTACCTATTAAGTGACACGATCCTACCATGACAAGGCATAGATCCCCAATCTACTAAGTGAAACCCTCCTTTTTATGGTAGGGTGTGGTTCCTCTAGCCTCTGAGTGGAACCCTCCTACTGTGACATGGAATGGGTCCTCTATATATTGAGTGGAACCATCATATTGTATCGAGGCATGGATCCTCTAACTTTTTGAGATTGTTCCCCCTCGATTGTGAGGCACAATGGAATGGTTTGGGTCCTGCACATGGTTACTTATTTAGAAAAAACATGTGATATTCTAGGCATTAATTATGGTCTCTTAAAACTATTTGCAATCTCATTGTTCTTAGATTTCATATAGAGATGGATACCCCCTATATCTCTTGTTTTTGCTTCTTGTTGAGCACATATGGCTTTTTTTTGTTTTGGTTTTTCTATCATATAAAAATTGAAATTCCTTCATTGTGATGAGATGACTACTTCCATAAGGTCTTATATCACTCCTCTTTAGTATTCCTACTTGTTATGTATATACTCACCCCTCTATGGGTATTACCTGCATGTGTCATGTCTTTTGAAGATGAGGTATAGGTCGACATTGGCCTTGGTGGATCTTTGGGATACATGGATGCATAAATTGTGTATGGTGGTTAGTCTTGGATATTTGGAGCCGGTCTCTCTTAGAATTTAAATTTATAGTTATTGGAACATTAGTACATCTTACATAGTTTGGAATGTTTTTCCCTTTACCTTTTAGATTATGTTGTCGTACTCATTTGTATTCTATAGAGGTTATTACATGCATGTATTTTAATCTTGATGTCCCAATATATTTTTTATTATTCCTATTCACTTCTATATGGAGATATTTGAGTGTGTTCATATAGGTGATTTATAAAAAAACCACTCATATTTTTTATGCCTTCTATTTCTCTTTTCCAACCCCTGGCATTTGGAAGAAGAATTTGGGTAGTTGCGGCTTGTCCTTCCATTAGCCTGGATGGCCCCAGTGGTAGGTCTTGATAGATTCGTATTAGTGGCCGTTCGACCTCAAGATGGTGTTTTGATTTTTGTCCCATTATAAGGTTTTTTTGGGATTTATCACTACAATGTCAAAGTATATTGACTGTGGATTTTAGGCCAAATAAACCACTGTTAGTGCGGCGGTTGATGTATTCATAAACCTGGACTCTAACTACCTTCTTGTTAACTCGATATGATGAGAAATTAGTTTCAAGGATCAATAGTACATATATCATATTAGATTGAGCCTTTTGATTGTTGGTATATCATTATAACTTCCATGATGACTATAATTACAATTATAAATGATTTCAAGACAATGTCATGAAAAGATCAATTGAATGATGAGACCACTATTTAGGGACACACCCATGAGGTGTTATATTCAGGTGGGAACTAAGCAGTGATACCACATGTTGAGAAATGAATGTATACTTCTATGGATTATGAATATGATCTTCAGTATGTTGTGTATTTAATAGCACCAATAGGGAAATATGATGATATGTTCTAGAATAGTTCATTATATGAGTTCTAGTGATGAATACTGATGAAGTTACACAATGAGACAAACCCTTAGGAAGTATTGGTTTGACTTGAGGTAGTGGTCTAGGTTTTCTAGATTATGTAGACCTTGACTGATTAGATGGTTGCATTGATGACCAGTCTTCTCTATGGAGAGGCTTTAGGCTTTGGAGGTATCAACATATGATGCCCTTATTCTGAGTGCACCTCATGAGTTTCAAAGATATATACCACCTAGTTATAATGGTAATATTTAATCCCCCTTCTCATATAGTATAGTATTCTCTCAAGCATATGGTGCAAATATCCCACTTGTATAGAACCCTTTCTAATAATGGTCTTGGTAGCATGAATTTTCTAGCGTGGTGTGGGGGCATCGATAGAGCCATGTGTCGGTGATGTTCAATTTGGATCTATACATGTAGGGAATAAGAAAACTTCCCTAGATATATGGATTCTTGTGATGTGGTCTAAAACTATGTGGGTGAATCAACATCATTCCAAAGTAGGTTGTATCGAGGTGTGGTAGATAGGTTCCTTTGACTTGTGTGTTTGAGGTCCTTTTAATGTAATAAGATGTCAGAGAGATCCCTTTTTGTAGTGGGAAGGTGGGAAAGGGAATTGAATTCTCTAGAAAATAGAATCTTATAGCTCAGTGTCTTCTAGTGTAGTTTGGGATATTCCATGTATCTCCACTTCTCCAACTACAATTATAGCACAATTTCATTAACCACATTTCTCTGGATGTATCCCCTGTTTGAGACCTAGTGATACAAGTGAGGGAATTTTTTCTCGACCCTTATTATGGAGGCTTATACAGAGAAGATCAATGATCACCCTTTTCTATTAATGGTGTTACTTAACTCTACAAGTATAGAGATATCCTCACATGAAATATTTTAGTAGTACCAGTGGGACCCGGTGATGTTTTCTGTAGTATGGGATGGTCATTTACCATCTATGATCAGATAATTTCTACCAATGAGTGTTTCAATGATTTCTGTTTTTTGGTATGTATTTTTCCTCCTTTAATAAGGAGTGATCCCCAAGCAGGGCATGAATAATCTCATTCTTAGGAAGTTACAGCTTCTTCCTTATCAGTTGGCCAATATTACCCTTGGAGTATAATATTCTATGACGTTTCATATTTCTATGATGGTGGAGTATGAGGGAGTCCATCTATAGGATGTTTTGGGTTTACCTCCCCATTGATTTTTTTTTCTATATGGATTTTCACTAGGGATGACTTGTTGTATGTGTTATCATATCAGATGAACCCATGTAGCTACAAGATATGGAAGTTTGGTTGGAGGAGTCTGCAGAGCGGGGCCTTCATAAGAGCCAGTGTGTTTTCTTTGGTATCCTTGTGTTTTTCTTCCTAATAGGTGGATGAGATATTGAGGTCATGTGTGAATTAGTGTCACTTTAACCAGGGGATGTGAGGAAAAGTATCCACTCTAGAGAATCATTGAGTTCTTTGAAAAATGTTTTGGGTAGAAGTGGTTCTCAAAGTTTGACCTCAAATGATTTATGACCATATATAGGTTTGAGAGGTGGATGTACCAAGAGTTTATTCCTAGAGCCATTGTGGTTTCATGAGTTCTTGGTGATATCCTTTGGAATATTTAATTCCGTAGAAAATTTTGTAAGACTTATGACCTAGATCCTTAAACTTTATTGGGTTGGTTCATGGTAGTATCTTATGATGGTACCCTTGTGTTCTTGGTGTCATATTTAGAGTAAATGATACACTTGAGGATGGTTCTAGACATGCTATGGGTGTTATATTCATACTAAAAATCTCATAGAGTTTATAATAGATTCAATGGTCCACTTATCATGATATGTATTCTTAGTCATGGGAGTGAAAATAGACCATACAGATGTTGAGGTAGCATGAGCTTGAGGGTCACCTAGGGTGTGACCATAGAAGTAGATGATCAGAATGAGTTTTCCAATCCACTGTTGTTGAGATGGGTGAAGAAGCAGTTGACCTCTTTTAGTTATATTAGATTATTGGGGTTCTTCACATGTCACATATGAGGAGGTGTTTCCAAGAATCATTATGTTATACCAGGCTAGGTAAGATGGACCATAAAAGTGGAATTTTGTTTTTCATGGATCTGGCAGAATTGATAACTATTAGAGAAATTCCACTCATGTGTATGTTTTTTCCTTAGGAATATGCTTTTTAACCATATATGAATCTATCTGGGGAGCTTGTGGGAGTGGGAGACGTATTTGAGAGCTCAATATCCCCACCTTTTCCCTTAGTTTGTGATTTTAGAGGATAGAAACCTTTAAAGTAAAGAATAACTTAGAGGCTATGTTTTTTTTCATGTAAGACTTTAGAATATTTCTAGGATTATTTTTGGAGCCAGGTGGTGAGTTGACGTGAGATTCTAAGGCCCAGTGAGGCATGGATTAATTTTATAAAAATATTAAATATGTTTTATTACACATGCATGATGTTTTCCTAAAAAAGTGAAATAACTCCCAAAATTAGTCTCTTATCATATATTAGATACCATAGTTGAATCTAGAGTGTGGGGTTTACCCTAGGTAGGACCTAAAGTTGGTCAGTGTGGGACATCCGATTAAGGCATCTATGGGTGGGTGATTTTAATTAAAATAAAATTTTAATTTATTTATTTTAAATTAAATGACCGAATTATTTTACCTCTATATATATTATACTATGGAGAATCTCTAGGTCTATCTGTACAACCCTAGGATATTTGGGAGGAACTTCAACCCATTCTTTGTTGGAGGATCAAGATCAAAGAACAAAAAATGATCAAATCAAGGATAATTGTGATACAAATGAAGAATGTAGTATGATCATCACCTTCATCACTAGAAGATGCATTCATCAACAATGATTAAACCATAATCGAGGTAGGAAGATTCATTTGTGGTTTTATCCTTTATTATTAAAATATTGATCATGGATTTTATCTTCTTTTGATCTGTGATAATTTTTATTCACATGAGACACACAATTTATATATTATATTGATCCTATATAATTCATCCCTTATTGAACATTTTATCACTCTATTTATATAATCATTGGAAATAAACACTTGGATAATGATGGCTCAATTTTTTCTTGGGGTTTCCCCTATCCTTTCATCATGTTCTTCACCGCTGACCAATGATGCCACAATTTGACTTAATCAGGGTAGATTTAAGCATGGTTGAACCCCCCAAATTCATTATGGTAGAAAAAATGACACGTGAATCAACATTTTGTGGTGTGATTAATGAAATAGCTAGATAGTGTTTTTTGAATGGATCAAATCGATACCATGGGTGTGGGTTTGTGATCAGGGATGTGATCATGGTGCGATGAGGGTGATGGTTTATCTAATGTGGTTTAGGGATCCCAATTTTCATGGTTGATTTACGATGATGATGTGCAGTGCGAAGGTATCAGTTTCAAGTAAAGACCGTTCATGGGGTCTCATGGTGGAGCAAATGAGAATGGACATGATAGTGGCTCACAATATTGAGGGTTTTCCCCTGTTTGGAGCATGGTAAAAGCTATATCTTGGTGTGAATAATTGAAGTTGTGTTTTTATTATGATTTTTAATAATAATGTTGTTGTTTTATTTTTATTTTTAGTAATAATAATAATAATAATATTATTATTTATAATAATAGTATGAGAGAATGAATTCAAATAATTGAGAAAGAAGTGAGTAAATCCAAGGAAGAAGGGCCCTATATATGTGAAAGTAAAGGGGTGCACATAATGAAACCAATTTCCTGAAATATATTAAAATATTTTATTAATATATTTAATTAATGAAATATTTAATGAATAATTTTTTTTGAAGACTTTGGGGTGCCACCTCTATGTGGGTGGAAGAGGATTTAATAATGGGGGAGGATTTGTGCATGCCTCTCACTTGAATAAATGTCTAAATAAAAAATGAATAATAATAATAATATAATATAATATATAATTATTATTATTTTCTTATCAAATCATTATTTGACTGTAACATATTCTTAATAAATTCAATTGATGAATCATGAGAGGTATAATGACCCTAACATTATGATGGCCATTTTAAGAATAATGATGTATATTTAATTAGGGATGGTATCGTAGGTCCAAAAAGCACCCAATAATAATAATAATAATAATAATAATATTTTTATTATTACATAATCTACTATTCAACATATCTGTTTCATATAGTGTCAAAATAACAAACCGTCTGAGGCATCGTGACCCTAATGTTGAGGAAAATGTTTCAAGGCCAATATTGAGTATTTAATTTAGATTCATGGATTGAGCCCATGAAATTCCATTCAAGTGTGATGTGGTGAATGTGTTTTTTTACACCGGGTGTCTGATTAGGGAATGTGAATAGCCTATCACAGGTGGTTTTCCACAAGGATCACAATAATGTGACCTGTGTATCCATTCATGGTCGTTTAAGGTGAAAAAATTGGTGGTTTGAAATTTTCTCATATCAAATTGATGATGAGCCTTGTGCATTCATTAGTTTTTTTAGACACCTATTGTACTTTGGGAGTACATGGACACTCCCAATAGAACAGAATCCCAACCTAGTACTTGGGAATGGCTAGGTACATGGCTAGGAAACAGAGCAGGACCACACACTTTGTGGACCCACTTACATTCTATATACCTCTTGAAATATTATAATTCTCATATATCCCTCATTTTAAATTAGATTTTGGAAAGCGAGTATCCTACCATGAGTGTTTTTTCACATAGAAATTTTTTTTGGACATAATAGTGAATCTTAAGATATGATGTGGTATATTTTTAGTGTGATGCTTCTTTAGGGGGTGCTCAACTATGGCAGTGATTGGGAAGGATCATCATGGGGAGTAAGGGTTTGGAAATCTCACTGTCATACTAGGGAAGGGGTCCCCCAAACACCAATATACAAAAAGTGTAACCCTCATACAATGATAAGAAAGGGGTCCTCTATCTAATGAATACTCAATGGAACCATCCTACTATGATAGGGAATGGATCCTTTATCTACTGAGTGATAGCCTCCTTCAAGACAGGTCATGAATCCTCTACCTTCTGATTGACACTCTCCTTCCATGATAGCGCATGGGTCCTCTACTTACTAACTGTCACCCTCTTCCGTGATAGGGAATGTGACCTCTACCTACTAAGTGTAACCATCCTCTTGTGATAAGGAATGTGTCATCCAGATATTGAGTGGAACCATCCTACTGTGGTAGGGCATGGGTGTTGGAGTTGGTGGCCTAGAACCAACTACTATGTAATTTATTCATTAATAAATACCTTATCACATTTTGATTGTTCTTCTACGTGACAATGCATATGATAATGTCCTAAGTATAGTAGTTGCATTAAAGGGTTAGAGAAGATCCCTCATATGATGTGAACTCGGAAGTCCCATAACACTGTTCATGAATATATGTTCTATGGATGGATGATGTTATTTGAGGGAAAAAAATAATACAGTCCCTTAGGGGTGAGGAATTATAAAACTTTGAGGTACCCTCTCATGGTGTGTTCCCTTGGTAATATCAAGGAGGGAATTATAAGAACAAGACCTGCCAGTAGGAAATCCACATTTCATAGTATCATTGGATGTTCCTATCTCCGTACGTGTGTATTGGTCTTTAGACTTTATGATTATTATTAATGGGTATTACAACTCACACACTCAGATGTATTGAAGAAAACTGTGATGAAACACTATTCATAGCGAGGTAGGATATGTTGGGTGTGTCACGAGTAATACTGCATTAATAGAGAATGCGATAAAGGATTTGTCTCTTCTGTTCCAAAATGGAAGTAGATATCTCAGGCCCTTTGATGGAATTGATATTGCCTAAATAAATCCATGGCCATGGTGAGGAATGGGCAAGTTCAATTCTGAAAAGTCAAAGAAAGAATAATCGAGCACATGGGTCGATGGCACTAGCATGCAACCCGCTTGATTTGAGATATTGAGACAAAGGGATTATATTACACGGTAAGTGTTTGTAGGAGGTGACATGTTATTTTAGCGTTAACTTCTTCCTCTTTGGGTGCCTTGGCAGGATTCTAGATGCTAACCATGGACTTTAGACAGACTCCACCTAATGCCACTGAGAAAGAGGCCTATGGGGTCACACACTAAGTGTGTCCATGTATCTCAGTTAAATATTAATTTATCAAGTTGAAAAAATATTATTCTCAATTATGGTTTAATAATTATTCAAGGATGCCAGATCGTAGTTATTTCAACACTAATTATTTGAGAGAATATATTGTGGTAGAAATAATATATTTATTAGTGAGTAATGAATAGATATTTATTCGAGAAATAAATAGCCATTATTCAAGGTCTAAAAAATGTGGTGGAGGAAATAACAAAAAATGGAAAAACAAAAGCACACTCCATATATATTAAATATACACGATATGTATTTTTTATGGGAATTTATGAGAAATAGTATTATTTATTTAAATTAAATAATATTAGGTGTAATTCACTGGGCACGTGTCAAGTAATAATAATAGTCAACTGTTATTATTAGATATGGGGTATTACTAAGAATTAAGTGAAATGAATAAATGCTTTTAGATAATTAATTAATTTTATTATTCTATATAATTAAAATCCCAATTATATAATTCTCATCAGCCTAGCCATTTTTTTAGTTGTGCACAATGGATCTAGAGAAAGATCTCAAGCTAAGAGAGAATTCTTTTATTCCAATAATGCTATCAAGATATGAGAGAGAGATCCTCCTCCACCAGATCAAGGCAATTGATGGCGGACATCATAAGCAAAGGATATTCCATTTTATCACCCAGAGATCCCTTCGACGACATCCAGAGATACATGGAGCACATGTGGATCATCACTAGATGAATCCACCACTTTGATTCTACGACGCAACTACGGATCACATCATATCGTGACCACAAACATCAACGAAGAGATAATTCCATCAAGGTAATTCTTGTCAGTTAATTAAATTAATTATAACCAACATATGATGATCCTATCTATGGTTCTGGGACTCAACTCTTTCTTTTTCATTCTTTGTTCTATTCCAAAGATCCAACGTTTTATTATCATGAGGGATCTCATATTGATCGTTGTTAATGTTAAATTAAAGTTGGGTACGCCCACCAACGCACTTCCGCTGCACCTGAAACCTATAAGTGGCATCAAAGGTCATATTGTTGATTATAATTATTTAGTTTTTCATTGTTTATTTACATATCTAATAATTTAGTTGTTTCAATCCAAGTTAATCATTCTTTAAATCTAAATATTGAGATATGTTCCCCCTCTCTCATTTCTCGTTCACTACATATAAATGAATTTTTCTTCTAATTTTGATTAAAATAAAATAACTGATGTCATACGGAGGTTCCTAAAATTCATGGCCATACAACACCAGAATACAAAACGTGTATTCGGTAGTACACACCGTGTAGTCATAATTCAATGCATCGGACTGGTCTGCCAAATTAGGTCGTGTGTTGGAGTATTTTTAAGTCTTAAATGAATCCGTGTGTGGACCAGGAAGAGGTGGCACACAGTTTCAAGATTACATGCCATGTGGCTCATTGAACATGGTGTGTAGTCCCTTCGGGTTAGGGTTGGACTGTGTACCCCATACACGGCTCGCCCGACTGAAAACCGTGTAACACAGATACTACATGGCGTGTGTCCCACTGAACATGCCGTGTAATTCAAAGAATTCTGAAGTACATTTACATTACATGTCCCCGAGCGTGTACTTCGGATGGACTGTGAACAAAAGTACACATCGTTTAGTAGGAACTACATGCCGTGTACTCATCCAAATTACGCAGATTTATTAAAATTTATTATTATATTATAAAAAATCTTGATACGTATACCATATTGCAGGCATAAAGATGAGGCACAACACGTGATAAGTGTTATATATATATGTGTTCAATTTAACATCTGTGTAATGTTAATTTTTACTCATTGGGTAGTTATGAATGGGAATTCACCGGTTTTCCTCCAAGGTACAAGTTACGTACAAAGATAACTTTAAATGAATTTATTTGTTTAAAATTATGATGGATGAAAATCTCAAGGAAATTCAGAAAAAGGGTTTAAGATAGAAGGATTGATTAATTAAAGATAATTAATTTATTCGAGTATAATATTTCTTAAACAAGAAAGATTAAATAATTTAATTCTAGTTTTATTTATGCGTAATGATCGTTGCATGAATGGATGATCATGAGATAGACCAAGACCTTTTTATGTGGATGGTTTCTTTTAATTTATTTATTTAAATTAAATTTGTTGGTCTATGAGCCTTCTCCTCATTAATATGTAGGGACTGCTTTTCCAAGGTTTCTTTTAAGTAAAACCCCATTTTACCTCTCACCTTCATGTGAGATAAGATCATATGTAATGGATGGAGCTCCCATGCTAGTGAAGGAGACACCAGTTAGGATCCAAGGTGAATCCAATCCAAGGAGATACAATGTGGACTTTTGGAAAGCTATAAACACGAACCCAAAAGGTTCAAGGTGTTTCTCCCCTCGGTCTTGGGTTAGTTTATCAACTGCTAGATAAACTAACCAATAGAAGAAGCTCATGATCATACCATTTATTTTATTTTTGTCAGTTTCATGGTTTATTTATTGTGGGTGTGTTTTCATGATCACACAATTAATCAATTAAACAAGCATGAAAGATGGAACTTAAATAAGGCCGGATTATGTGTAAAATATTATTTTAGACATGGTTAATCACTTAAGTATATCCCAAATAATATTAACAAGCATGTAATCAAAGATAATAAAATGGAAATCTATGTATAAGGATATAATCCCTCAAAGAAATGTTAAGTCCTGATATCCTTCCATAATCTTGGTTAGAATCGAACCATGGTTCAATGTGATTGACCAACTCTAGTTGGGGTGCATTCAATTATCAGGGAATTATAATTCATGGTTTTGGGTTGACTTGACTTGGTTCGCATCAAGGGTTGACTTCCACAGTAGGAATTGGTGTGACCAAGAGGCAAAGGTAGAGGAAATTAAAAATAAAAGGATTTTAGGATTTTGGAGTCCACTTAGTGGATCAAGGAGCTAAAAGTTAATGTAGTTGGAACTTGGAATTCCTACCTAAAACCCCTCAAGTTTCTTGACCAACCCTAGTTGGGGTAATTTGAAGGGAAATATGGATCCTTTACACTAGAATATTCAGGCAACCGAATTTTCCAAAGTCAATGGCGAGGGCTATTGTATTTCGATAAAATAGTGGGAGACTAATTAGTATTAATTTATTTATTTGTCTTAGTTTTATCATAATAAAGTACTAAACCGTTTCTCATCTTTATTTGTAGAAATGGAAAGAAAAATGACTTCAAACATATCATTGAAAAACATACTCGAGAATGAAAACCTTCTCATCAGAACCAATTTTCAAGAGTGGAAGAGCTGTTTATGCATCATCCTTGGACTCGAGAGGAAATTGTATGTGGTGGAAGATCCTCTTCCAGTTGTGCTTGGGAAAGAGGCCAGTGATAAGGAACTATCTCTCTATATAAAACATATAGATGATGCCACATATGTCCAATGTTTCATTCTATCGACCATGTCTAATGATATCTTAATGCAACATAAAAACATGGATGCGTATAGAATGATGTCTCACCTTAAGGATATTTATCAAGATAAGACGATATATGAGAGATATGAGATCTCATACTCTTTGGTTACAACTATTCTTGGTGAGTCTACACCAGTTGGGCCTCCTGTAGTCAAGATTATTGGCTACATTGAATGCCTAGACATCTTAGGGATTAAGTTCCCAGATGAGTTGTGTATAGATCTCATCCTATCATCACTGCCCAAGACCTTCTCTAGCTTTATTGTCAAATATAACCTGAGAAACAATGAAAAGAGTCTATCAGAACTTATGACCTTAAATATCCAGGTAGATAAGGACATGGGGCATGAAAAACCCACAATCCCTATGGTGAATAAGAAAAGGAAGGACAAGGAAAAAGAGCCAAGGACTTATAAATGGCCTGAAGCCCCTGAGCACCGTTACTCCAAGAAGGGGAAGATCCAGAGGAAAGGAAAGGAATATGAGGTGGTATGTTTTGCATGTGGAAAGAAAGGAAACTAGAAGAGGAACTGTACCTAGAAGCATTAGGATGCTAAAGGTGCATTCGTTATCGAGTGTAATCTTTTTATTTCTACACATTGGGTATTAGATACATCTTGTGGGGCTCACATCTGTATTCAAATGCAGGAACCAAATATATTTTGAAAGATTACCAGAGGAGAGGGGGATCTTGAAGCTATCAGTGGCACAATGTTGGCTGCATTATCCATTGGTGATAACCCCCTCTCACTGCCAACTAGGATGATTTTGGTTTTACATAATTGTTTTTATGTTCCTAGTGTTTCAAAAAACATAATTTATGTATCATGTTTGGATATGGATGGATTTATTTTCAAGTTTGGAAATAAGTATTACTTATTTTATAAGAACAATGTATTTTATGGTAAGGAAAATTTAAATAATGGTTTGTATGTATTAAATTATGAAAACCAAGTGTGGGAAATTGATAATGAAACAAACTCACATGACTTATACACCACCCAGTTGTGGCATCACCATCACAGTCATGTAAATGAGAAGTGCTTGACAAAGCTCTGCCAAGATGGCTATTTAGACTCTACTGATCTAAACAACTTGATATATTTCACACTTGTTTACAAGGTAAAATGACCAAGACACCTTTTGGTGGGTAGGGTGAAAGGGCCACATAGCTTCTAGGATTGGTGCACGTAGATGTGTGTGGACCATTTCTAGTAGAAGATA
The DNA here is from genome assembly GCA_963277665.1 of Viscum album. NCBI lineage: Eukaryota > Viridiplantae > Streptophyta > Magnoliopsida > Santalales > Viscaceae > Viscum > Viscum album. Next base: position 782,664,833 of record OY728141.1, read on the forward strand.
GAGGTGGATATTCTTACTTCATTACTTTTACTGATGATTTGAGTAGATATGGATATATCTACTTAATGAGGTATAAGTCAGAAGCCTTAGAGAAATTTAAGGAATTCAAGAATGAATCATAGAATCATCATGGTAAGAAGATAAAGAAGCGTTGATCGGATGGAGGTGGAGAATATCTAAACTAAGAGTTCATCAATATTCTATGGGAGTATGCGATTCTATCTAAGCTCAATCATCCTTATACACCACATTGGAATTGTGTTAGTGAAAGGAAGAACAAAACCTTATTATACATGGTGAGGTCGATGATGAGTCATGCAGATCTTCCATTATCCTTTTGGGGATATGCATTACAAACTGCAAAATACAAATTAAAATGAGTACCAACTAAGGTGGAAAATGAAATTCCCTCTGAGTTATGGAATGGAAATAAACCCATTTTATCACACACACATGTATGGGGATGTAAGGAATTTGTTAAGGCCTTCTCAGGAAAAAAAATAGCACCCCGGGGCACAAAGTGTATCTTTATAGGATATCCCAATGAAATGAAAGGATATTAGCAATATAACCCTTCAGAAAAGAAAGTGACTGTAACAAAAAAAGCCTTCTTTCTTGAGAGGGATCACATCCTCAAAAAGGATAGTGGGAGAAAGATTGACTTTGATGATGTTGATGCACAAGATACACTAGAGTTGGTACAAGAACAACTTCCAAAGGTCCCTATGGAAGAGGTTCTAGAAACCCAAGTACTGCATAGAAGCTCAAGAGATGTAAGGGAACCAGATAGATTTGGTTTCCTAGTCACCGAGGATGGTGAATCATTATTGTTAGAAAATGATGAACTTATATCCTAAAAGGAACCAGTAGAAAGCTCAGAAACTATAAGATGGCTAGAATATATGAATTCTGAGATTGATTCCATGTATCAGAACTAAGTATGGGTTCTGGTCGATGATCCAGTTGATGTAAAGCCTGTCAGATGAAAATGGGTATTCAGGAGAAAAATGGACATGGAAGGTCAAGTTAACACTTATAAAGCAAGGCTAGGGGCCAAATGATTTAGGTAGCATCAAGGAATTGACTATGATGAAAACTTATTGCCAGTTTACATGTTTAAATCCATAAGAATCATAATTTCCATAACAACTTACCATGACTAAAAGATTTGGAAAATGGATGACAAAATCGTATTCCTTAAAGGGAACCTTCAGGATGACATCTATATGACACATTCAGAAGGGTCTGTGATACTAGGTGAATCCAAACGGGTTTGCAAGTTGCAGAAATCCATTTATGGATTAAAGAAAGCATCCAGGTCAGGGAAAATTCGATTTGATAAATCCATAAAGGAATTTGGTTTCATTAAGAATGAATGCGTGCAATGTGTCTATAAGTGGTTTAATGGTAATTCCCTCGTTATCCTAGTAGTATATTTTGACAACATATTTCTTATTGGAAATGATATACCAGTCTTACAATCAATTAAGGACTGGTTGAACAAGTGTTTCTCTATGAAGGACTTGGGCAAAGTAGCCTACTTTTGACCTCACCTATTTTGATAATCTCAATTATGTTTTAATATGAATTGAAAATCCCAAATAATGTTTATTAATATATTAATTACTTTTTCATCCTACTAATGAGTTGATAAGAATATCAAAATTCTCTTTGGAATATGTTAATCAATGTTTATCTATGTTTATATGTACTTTGAAATAATTCTAACTCGTTCTGCATATGTGTTGCATAAAACAGATAAGTGTATGTGTTGTATTGAACAGATAAGTGTTAAGTCCACTGGTATGCACATAGCTACTGATACAGAAAAACAGAGATCTACTGGTACTTAGTCTACCGATAGACAAAGGTTACTGATAGAATGAATAGACAGAGTCACTGAAACAGAACCGAGCTACCAGTACGTATAAGTCTACCGGTATGAAATTATACCATTATAGAAAGGTCACCGATACACAGAGCTACCGGTATGTATAAGTCCACCGGTAAGAAAATACCACTGATAGATCAAGTATACCTATACAGACAAGATACCAATATAAATTTCACCGATAGAGAGCTGCTGATACAATGTCTACCGATAAGTATAGTTACCGATACAGACAGAGTCACCGATATGAGCAGCTACTGGTACAAGCAAGTTACTGATAGACAAGAAGAGCTACCGACAGATATCTATCGATACAATAAGAGCTATCGATAGAAGGTGTTACTGATACAAAAAGCTACTATTACACTGAGTAACCTCTACCGATACAAGTCCACTGACAGAGAGCTACTGATTGAAGATGAATGTTAACCAGTCACTGTTACCCAAACTCTATACTTTGTCAATATTATTAAAATAATGTTAACGGCCATATTTGATGATTTTACTGCAATTAATGTTATTTAATGATAGTTTTTGGCTTGTTAGGTAACCGTACCTCGTACCTATGAAAAGGGTAATCATTTCCATTGCTGGAGTTGAAAGCTATAAAAGGAAAGAAAAATCTGGGCATATAAGTGAGTGCTGAAAAGAAGTGAAGAAGGTGCTGGGTGCAGTGCATATACAAGGCCATTCATACAAGAAGATAACACAAGCTGAATCTTAGTCAAGGAGTGAAGAACTACAATGATCTCTTCATGCACTGAAGCTGATCAAACTGAACCTCTTGTTTTTAAAACTATTGTGCTTACTTATTTTGGTTTTAACCCATATTAAATATTCCACTGATAATTACTTTGAAATATAAAATTGATTTAAAGTTACTTTGATAGTTAATCTATCAAGTGTTTGTAACTATTGTAAAGGTTATTTTCAAAAGCTAATTTAATATTCTGATTAAATTAAGTGAGACCTAATCAATCTTTTGAGAACCTAATCGAACCCTTACAGTTTTACAAATTCACTACAGTTTAACTTAGTTTTTAATTAGGGGATTTTAATAGAAATATTTTTAACAGAAAATTTTAATTGGAACTCAATTCACCCCCTCTTGAGTATCCACTCTGACCAACATTTGGTATTAGAGGATCATTTTTTCTTAAGGGATTTCTAGACACTCTGTTTTTCAACTGTGATTTTAGTTGTATCTTAAAGATCTTAAATTTCTATTAGTTCTAAATTTTATCTCTTTAAATATTTTTTCTAAAATCTTATTATGGATAATAGATTAGAAGGTGCTACTACTAATAGGACACCCTTCTTTAATGGTGTTAATTATTCTCAGTGGAAGCTTAAAATAAAAATTCACTTAGAGAGTATGGGATTTGATATCTGGACTGCTAAAGAGACTCAATATAAGATTCCAGAAACTGAAAGGAATACTTGGGATGAAACTACTAAAACTGCTTACAATAATAATTGTAAAGCAATGAATGATTTATACTGTGCTTTGGGTGATGAGGAATTTAATAGAACATCTGCTTGTAAAACTGCTTATGAAATCTGGGACACTTTGCTATTTCCCATGAGGGAACAACCAATGTTAAAGAAATGAGATTGAATACCTACACTATTAAGTATGAAAATTTTAAAATGAATTATGATGAACCTATTTCTGATATGTATCTCAAGTTAAATGAGATTGTCAACACTATGAGATCACTTGGAAAAGCTGTTCCTGCAAAGGATCCGATTATGAGAATACTACGATGTCTTCCAGAAAGATGGAGAGATACATCCGTTTCAATAAGAGAATCGTGTGATATAAGTTCACTGCCTGTTAAAGAAATAATTGGTATGTTGATGATGTATGAAGAAGAACTGAAGGTAAACAAGGATGGAGATGATGAAAAAAAAAGAAGTCAGTGGCATTTAAGTCTACTACCTCAAAGAGCAAGGATAAAAAGAAAGTTCACATACCTACTGAAAGCTCAAAAAGTGAAAGTTCAGATTCTGACAGTGATGCTGAAATGGCTCAAATAGCTAGGAGATTTAAGAAGTTCTATAGGAAGAAGAAATTATTCAGAAAATAAAATTATAAGGGAAAGTATGACATTAAAGGTCATTGGAAGAAGGACTGGAAAAGGTCTGATATAAGTGATGACATTGTCTGCTATGAATGCAAAAGGAAAAGACATGTGAAAGAAGACTATCCAAAGTTAAAGTTCAAGAAGAAATATGACTACAAGGACAATAAGTACAAGAAATATATGAAAGTAACTTGGAGTGCTTCAGAAGATAGTTCAAGTGAGTCCAATTCTAATCAGGATGAAAAATATCAAAAATATAATATGTGTTTCATGAGAAACACATCTGAGGTAACATTGGATACTCATGATTTAAATTCATATTATTCTGGAGTTGATTCTGATTATGAATATGAAAACTTGACTAGTGAAGAGTTATCTGAATACTATAATATGATGGAAGAAACCTGTAATGAACTGAAGGAAAATTATAAGACCTTGAAGAAACAACATGCTTTGACCATCTCTGTTAAATCTACACTTGATATAGAAAAGGAAAAGAATGCTCAATTACTTAAGGAAAATACTGAACTGAAATTTTCTGATGAGAAATTAAGGAAGGAATTATAGAAATTCACAAATGGAAAGAATACTCTAACTCAAATTCTAGGAAAACAAGTGGCACCAAAATATACCACTAGAATAGGCTATCAGCCTGGAAAGAGACATATTACTAAAAATAGATTTATTCCTAAATATGGATAGAATGTTCCTAGTTAGAGTTCTAGAAATTCACATGCTTCAACTAGTTATTCATATGGTTGTAGATAAAATAATGTTTATCTTTCAAAAATCTTTTGAATCTATTGATTATTTGAGGCCCATAAGACAAATATGGGCACCTAAAGCTTTGCTTTCTAACCTGTCTGGACCCAAGAAAATCTGGGTACCAAAATCATTTTCTATTTAAACCTATTTTGTAGGAGACCTACTTGAAGAGTTCTCATAAGAAGGTATGGTACATGGATAGTGGATGTTCAAGGCATATGACTGTAGATTACTCATGCTTCAAGAGTTTAATCAATGTTGACAGAGGCCATGTCACCTTTGGTGATAATTCAAAAGAAAAAATCATCAGCCTAGGCCAGAATGGTAACACTAATTCGGTTTTAATTTCTAAAGTATTAATTTTTGACGGGCTTAAATATAACCTGTTAAGTATTTCTCAGTTGTGTGATGATGGTTTAAATGTTAAATTTGAAAAATTATTCTTGTAATGTTTTTAATTCTAAAAATGTTTTAGTATTTTCTACTTTGAGAAATGAAAGTGTTTATGCTGTTGATTTGAATTCTTTAGCTAAACAAAAAATTACTTGCATAAATGCTTTTCATAAAGAGTCTTGGTTGTGGCATAGAAGATTAGGACACTGAAAAATTCATTCACTTAGAAAACTGACTAGGAAGAACTTAGTTAGAGACCTACCTAAACTTGAATTCCCAACTGATAATGTTTTTAATCCTGGTCTAAAGGGAAAACAACATAAAGTTTCTTTTAAATCAAAGAAAGAAGTTCCAACTTCTCAACCTCTCGAGTTGGTTCACATGGACTTGTTTGGACCATCTAGAGTTTCTAGTTTAAATGGGAAGCACTATGTATATGTCTTTGTAGATGACTATTCTAGGTACACTTGGGTATACTTCTTAGCTCAAAAAAGTGAAGCTTGTTCTTACTTTATTAAATAATCCATGTCTCTAGAAAACCTTAGTGTACTTAAGATTAAGACTTTGAGAAGTGATCATGGTCATGAGTTTGAAGATCATGAGTTTGAATCTTATTGCTCACAAAATGGCTATAGTCACAATTTTTCTGCCCCTAGAACACCTCAACATAATGGTGTAGTAGAAAGAAGAAATAGAACCCTTAAATAAATTGCAAGAACTATGCTTAATGAGTATGACTTGCCTGTTTACTTTTGGGCTAAAACTATAAGCACAACTTATTATATTATTAATAGAGTCTTGATTAGACCTGTTCTCAAGAAGACCCCTTATGAGTTGTAGAACCATAGGAAACCTAAGGTTAATTACTTCAGAGTTTTTGGATGCAAAGTTTTTATTCTCAATACTAAGGATAACCTTGAAAAGTTTTCTTCTAAAAGTGATGAAGGAATTTTTCTTGGTTATTCTTTAACTAGTAAATCTTATATAGTTTTTAATAAAAGAACCAAATGTGTGGAAGAGTCTGTTCACATCAAGTTTGATGAAACTGATCCACATGAACCCAAATCTTCCATTGAGAATCTTGAGGAAGATTTGTCTGTTTTGAACCTTAATGATAAAACCAATGAACCTACTATAAAAACATACAGTTCTGGAAACATTACAAAACCTATTTATTTGGATCCTGAATCTAGAGAAGAACTTGAAATTTCTAGTGCTACCTTTTTTACATCAACTAGGATTCTAAATAATCATCCTTTAGATGTTTTTGTTGGTAATATTTATAGAGGAACACAAAATAGAGAATCTCTAAGAAACTAGGTTGAACATCAAGTATTTCTTTCACAGTTTGAACCTAAAAATGTCAATGGTGAAATCAATGATGAATTTTGGGAAATGGATATTGAAGAAGAATTAAATCAATTTGATAGAAACAAAGTCTGGGAATTAGTTGACAGACCTAAGGACACTTTGACCATAGGCACTAAATGGGTTTTTAGAAACAAAGTTGATGAATTAGGAAATATATTTAGAAACAAAGCTAGGTTAGTTGCATAAGGATATAGTCAAGAGGAAGGAATAAACTATGAGGGAACCTTTTCCCTTGTAGCTAAATTAGAAGCTATTAGGATTCTACTTGCCTATGCTACTCATATGAATTTCAAGTTATATCAAATGGATGTTAAAAGTGATTTTCTAAATGGTTTTATAATTGAAGAAGTTTTTGTTGAACAAACACATGGATTTAATAATCCTCATTTTCCTAATCAAGTTTTCAAGCTCTCTAAAGCTTTATATGGTTTAAAACAAGCTCCACGAGCTTGGTATGATAGACTTAGAATCTTTACTATTTCAAAAGGTTTTACAAAAGGGATTGCTGATCCAACTCTCTTTATCAAAAGAATTTCTAAAGATGTTTTGATAGTAAAAATTTATGTTGATGATATTATTTTTGGATCTTCTAAACATTCTTTATGTACTGATTTTTCAAAGAGTAAGAAAAATGAATTTGAAATGAGTTTAATGGGAGAACTCAAATATTTTCTTGGATTTCATGTTTTTCAAAAGGAAAATAGTATTATTTTAAATCAAAGTAAATATACAAAGGATATTTTAATTTTTTTTGGGTTGGATAGTATTAAGGAAAGTGATACACCTATGAGTACTGTTTGTAAGTTGGATGTTGATGAAACTGGAAAAATAGTGGATCAAACCAACTACAGAGGTATGATTGGAAGTCTACTTTACCCTACTGATATTCAACCAAATATTATGTTTAGTGTGTGTATGTGTGCAATATTTTAAGGTAATACTAAATAATCCCATTTTATTGTTGTTAAAAGAATTTTCAAATACCTTAAACATACTGAAAATTTAGGTTTTTTATCCAAAAGGACAATCTTTTGACTTAATCAGTTATTCAGATGCTGAATTTTCTGGTTGCAAGTTAGATATAAATAGCACTTCTAGAACATGTCATATTCTAGGTAAGTCCCTAGTATCGTGGTGTAGTAAGAATCAGAATTTTGTTGCATTGTCTACTGCTGAAGCAGATTAAATAACTGCTGGTAGTTGCTGTGCACAAATTCTGTGGATGAAACATACTTTGTTGTACTATAGATATTATTTTAAACATGTATCAATAAATTGTGATAACAATAGTGCAATTAACATTTCAAATAATTCCATGTCTCACTCTAGGACCAAACACATTGATGTAAGGCACCATTTTTTGAGAGATCATTACCAAAAAGGTGATATTACTCTTGAATTTATTGGTACTGAACATCAATTAGCTGACATTTTCACCATGCCTTTAAGTTCAGGTATGTTAAGGTACATTAGACATGAATTGGGAATGATAGACTCTGTCAGTTAAAAGCCTCACCGGTATGAAATCTCACTTTTATACCTCATCGGTATGAAACCTCACTGTTATACCTCACCAGTATGAAACCTCACTGTTATACCTCACCGGTATTAACCTCACTGATATACCTCACTATTAGTGGACCTCACAGTTAGGAATTCTCACCGGTATACCCTACCGTTAGTATGCACTATTTTAAACTTATGTCTTCAGCCTCCAGAATCTGTATTGTTTATATTATACTTATTATGTTTTATTAACGATTCCTAAATGATAAAAATTAAGTCTTAGTTACTTCTCAATCCACTGAACTCTCCTCTCAAAAACCCAAATCCTTGAATCCCTGAATCTCGAGAGAACCCTAACTTCCTCAGTCCAAAGATGGAAAAAACCAAACTTCCGACTGTCAGAGATGACTTTGATGAGCCGAATGAGAAGAAGTAGAAGACATGGCCTGAAGAAAGTAACAGTGTTAGTAGAACAAGGTCGGGGAGGCATCCAGTGAATCCGCATTTACAAAATAGAGATATTGTAATCGAGAAAGAGCTTTGCATAGAATGGATGATGTCTAGTAAATTGTTAGTTTTAGAGGTGCTGGAAGATCAGAAATGGGAAGAATCCTTCTCAAATAATAATGGACCCTACTATCTGAATCTAGTAAAACAGTTCTATGATTTTGTGAGTTTTGAGAAATCAGATGTGGAAAATAGAATGGTTTCATGGGTAAATGGAAAGGAAATAGACTTTTCATCTGTTGAGTGGGATGAGTACCTGAGAGTACCACATGAAGGAGTTTTTGGATATTCATCGATGACAGTACCACCTACAAGTGACATATTTGATTATGAGACTGCCTTAAAAGAGCTCACTGGTAGTGGCAAGTAGAGAAAGGTTGTGGATGCTGAAATGGATGGAGAAAATAGATTGTTGTTCAAATTTGTGCAACATGTTCTAAGTACAAGAAGATGAGACTTTGAAAATTTGAGATATCAAGATATCTATCTGTTACAGCTCTTGAGACATGGTGTGAAGGTGAATCTGTGTAGGCTACTAATGATTCAAATAGAGGATATGACTAGACCCAAATCAATGACCAATGATTTATTCTTTTCCAAGTTGATTTCAGTTATGATTAAAGTAAAGGGAGTAGATGAGTCTCAGGATGAGACAATGGCTGTAAGAAACAACATTTATATCACAAGCATAGTGTGTATGTACATGAAGATAAACTGGAACCCATGGAGAGGGGAGTGGGTTACTGATGATAAGAAGTTATATGATAGGTTTAATCCTATGAATCATCCTTCTAGGCCTAATAATGTGAGGGATATAGGTATAGTACTTGATTAGGAGGAGCCACAGTATAGTGATGATTCAGAAGAGGAGGATTCCTCTATAGCAGATAGAGGAGATCCGAACTTTCCTCCTAGCCCAAATCCTGAAATTTTATCACAGGAAAAGGGAAGTGCTTCTTTGAACCTACCTAGTACAGAAACTATTTTGGGAGTAAGAAATGAAGAGGAACCTGTGGATGAGGAAGACCAGTAGAGATCAGATCAGGAAGAGGCTACCCTAGAGAATGAGGTAGAAGAAAGGGAATTTGAAACTGAATCATCTGCTTCTGCCACCTTGAGTTTGAGTCCTCTGATTGGAAGTTCTGCAGTGCCTTTAGGGACTGTTCTTGTTGAAGTTGATAGACCTGCTCCTATTCCTAAGGAGCCTCCTACTATTGGAGAAATGGAGATGGTTTTGCAAGATTATGATGAGGAAGACCGAACAGCTAAGGGTGCTATTTCTATACAGGATAATGCACCAGTTGAGGGGGAGCATCCAACCAGTTTTGGAAGTGTTTCATTGGCTGTTGAGATTGAAGACTGGGAAGAGGACCCAAGGTTTTTAGTTTGTGGATTGGATTACCCAGATTCTGATAATGAGACATCCCTCAGTCGACCAAAAGTTAATTATGATATTCTTTCTTAGATATTACCTGAAAATGTGGTAAGAAAAGCTGATCTGGATCAGTTGAAGTTTGATATTAAGACATCCTTTGTGGAAGAGATAAGAAAAATAGAATCCTCCTTGGTGTCATCCATTCAATCGGTTATGAATTACTCAATGTATAGTATTGTGTCTGAAAGAGAACCTGTTGTTGTGCCTACTAATATTGTCACCGGGGATGACTTAGAATCTTTGAAGGCTAAGATGAAAGCGTTTTTGATTACTTCTATTGACAAGTTAAATAACTACTTTGTTGAAGAGATAAGAAATATGGAAAAGTATTTTGAACTCTCTCTTGGTTGTAGTGTGTCATCCTTTGTGGAAGAGATAGTGGATGAAATTACAGCTTTCCAAAATCATGTTTTTATCTTGGCAGAGGACGTTGATGTTCTAAAGAGATCAGTTGTCTCTCTGGAATCCTATATGAGTTCTAAATCTCAAGCAGAAAAGGATTTGGCTTATGTGAAGAGTGTAGTCAGTCAAATGGTCTCAGTTTTTGAGGAGTTTAAGCATTCCATAGAAAAGCATGTTAGCACCCAAGATTCTATATTGAAAAATCATATTAGTGGGATAACTAAGAGTTTCAATAAAACTGTGACTTTTTCTATTGGTTTATTGCTTCGAGGCCTTCAATAGAATTGGATTAGATTAGAGCTTTGATGAAGGAGGAGCTTGGTTTAGCTTCAACCAGTAGCTCTGTGGACTCATCTTCCATGACCAAAGTGGTGTCTACCACTGGAGATATAATGAATATTGTCCAAGATTATACAAGAGAAGCTTCTGCTTCTTAGAAAGAAGTGAAAGACAAGGTAGATTACTATTTCCCAAGGGTCTACAGCAAGAATCAGCTCAACAAAAATTTCAAGATTATGTTAGAGAACATGAAGCTACCTCCAGTCAATCATGCCTTCAGATAGCAAGTCAGCAAGCTGAGGGAGTTGACTCTAGCTTTGGAAAAATCTATGGAAACCAAGGATGATTTCATTTCTGTCATAGAGAGAGGAGGAGGAATCATTATGGATTTCATAAATATCATATTTCCATTATTGCATGTTGATGGTCGACCAATGATTATACATCCAGTTTTACCTGCATCTACCTCTGTTACTTCTCCTGTTCAGATGACACCAGCCCAAGCCACCCGCAGCCTTAATCCTATGATCACTCAGAGAGCCACACAGTACATGCCAGGAACAGTTTCAGCAGCTCAGCCTCCTCTGATCATTTTTGGTGTTCCTACGCCTCCACCTACATCCACACAGTTTGAGTCTACCTCAGATCATAAAGGAAAATCCCACGTGGACATTCAGGAGGTGGATTGAATAGTGGTTAAGACATTTGATAAGAATCACTTGTATTCAGTTTGTTTCCTTTTTTTATTTCTTTGTATCTTTTTGCACCATGAAATACAAATGATCTTATTCCATTTTCCATTCTGTTATTTCTCTCTTTGTTTGTTTCCTTCTATTTTCTAACCACAAAGGGGGAGAACAGACTTGATATGACAAAATATGGAAGGACAAAGGTGGAGAAAAATGAGAAGCTAGATATATGAGCATAAGAAAGGGGGAGACCTATGAGACTTATGAGAAATATAATTATACCTTATAATACCTCTGATACATTTTTTTTATAATTCTAGTACTTTTTATTATTATTATCTCTGATAAAATTGGTTTGAATTCTATATCCTCTGATATACTACTAATTATTTTGGGATTGTAATATCATAAGTTTTGATTATCAAAAAGGGGGAGAATGTTGACCTCACATGTTTTGATAATCTCAATTATGTTTTAATATGCTTTGAAAATCTCAAATAATGTTCATTCACATATTAATTACCTTTTAATCTTACTATTGAGTTGATAAGAATATCAAAATGATCTTTGGAATATGTTAATCAATGTTTATCTATGTTTATATGTACTTTGAAATAATTCTAACTCGATCTACATATGTGTTGCATAGAATAAATAAGTGTATGTGTTGCATTGAACAGATAAGTGTTAAGTCCACTGGTATGCACATAGCTACTAATACAGACAAATAGAGACCTATTGGTACTTAGTCTACCGATAGACAAAGGTTACCGATAGAATGAATAGACAGAGTCCCTGAAACAAAATAGAGCTACTGGTATGTATAAGTCTACCAGTATACAAGTCTACCATTATCGAAAGGTCACCGATACACAGAGCTACCGGAATGTATAAGTCCACCGGTAAGAAAATACCAATGATAGATCAAGTCTACTGATACAAAAAAGCTACCAATATGAAGTACACCGATAGATAGATGCTGATACGAAGTCTACCGATAACTATAGTTACCGATACAAACAGAGTCACCAATATGAGCAACTACTGGTACAAGAAAGTTAGTGATAGACAAGAAGAGAAACCGACAGACAACTACCGATACAATAAGAACTACCGATAGAAGGTGTTACTGATACTTAAAGAAACTGTTACACTGAGTAACCGCTACCGATACAAGTCCACCGACAGAGATCTACTGATGGAAGATGACTGTTAACCAGTCACTATTACTCAAACTCTATACTTTGTCAATATTATTAAAATAATGCTAACAGTCATATTGTATGATTTTATTGCAATTAATTTTATTTAATGATAGTTGTTGTCATGTTAGGGAACCATACCTCATACCTCTAAAAAGAGTAATCATTACCATTTCTGAAGCTGAAAGCTATAAAAGGAAAGACAAAGCTGGGCATAGAAGTGAGTGCTGAAAAGAAGTGAAAAAGGTACTGGGTGCAGTGCATATACAAGGCCATTCATACAAGAAGAGAACACAAGCTGAATCTTGGTCAAGGAGTGAAGAACTACAACGATCCCTTCATGCACTGAAGTTGATCAAACTGAACCTCTTGTTTTTAAAACTGTTGTGCTTACTTATTTTGGTTTTAACCCATATTGAATATTCCACTGATAATTACATTGAAATATAAAATTTATTTAAAGTTACTTTGATATTTAATCTAGAAAGTGTTTTTAACTATTGTAAATTAGTAGGTTAGTTTCAAAAGCTAATTTAATCTTCTGATTAAATTAAATGAGACCTAATCAATCTTTTGAGAACCTAATCAAAACCTTACAGTTTTACAAATTCACTACCATTTAACTTAGTTTTTAATTAGGGGATTTTAATAAAAATATTTTTAACAGAAAATTTTAATTGTAACTCAATTCACCCCCCTCTTGAGTATCCACTCCGACGAACATTTGGTATCAGAGGATCGTTTTTGTCTTAAATAATTTCCAAACACTCTGTTTTTCAACTGTGATTTTAGTTGTATCTTAATGATCTTAAATTTATGTTAGTTCTAAATTTTATCTCTTTAAATATATTTTCTAAAATCTTATTATGGATAATAGATTATAAGGTTCTACTACTAACATGACACCCTTGTTTGATGCTGTTAATTATGCTCAGTGGAAGCATAAAATAAAAATTCACTTAGAGAGTATGGGATTTGATATCTGGACTGCTATAGAGACTCAATATAAGATTCTAGTAACTGAAAGGACTACTTGGGATGAACCTATTAAAACTACTTACAATAATAATTTTAAAGCAATGAATGCTTTATACTGTGCTTTGGGTGATGAGGAATTTAATAGAATATTTTCTTGTAAAACTGCTTATGAAATCTGGGACACTTTGTTTATTTCCCCTAAGGGAACAACCAATGTTAAAGAAATGATATTGAATACCTACACTATTAAGTATGACAATTTTAAGATGTAGTATGATGAACCTATTTCTAATATGTATCTCAGGTTAAAGGAGATTGTCAACACTATGAGCTCACTTGGAAAAGCTGTTCCTGCAAAGGAGCAGATTATGAGAATACTACGATGTCTTCAAGAAAGATGGAGAGGCACGTCAGTTTCAATAAGATAATCGTGTGATATAGGTTCACTGCCTGTTAAAGAATTAATTGGTAAGTTGATGATGTATGAAGAAGAACTGAAGGTAAACAAGGATGAAGATCATGAACAAAAAAGGAAGTCAGTGGCATTTAAGTCTACTACCTCAAAGAGAAAGGATAAGGAGAAAGTTCACATACCTACTGAAAGCTCAAAAAGTGAAAGTTCAGATTCTGACAGTGATGCTGAAATGGCTCAAATAGCTAGGAGATTTAAGAAGTTATATAGGAAGAAGAAATTATTCAGAAAATAAAATTATAAGGGAAAGTATGACAATAAAGGTCATTGGAAGAAGGACTGGAAAAAGTCTGATAGAAGTGATGACATTGTCTGCTATGAATGCAAAAGGAAAAGAGATGTGAAATTAGACTATCCAAAGTTAAAGTTCAAGAAGAAATATGACTACAAGGACAAAAATTAAAAGAAATATATGAATGTAACTTGGAGTGATTCAGAAGATAGTTCAAGTGAGTCCAATTTTACTTAGGATGAAAAATCTCAAAAATTTAATATGTGTTTCATGACAAACACATCTGAGGTAACATTGGATACTCATGCTTTAAATTCATATTATTCTGGAGTTGATTCTGATTCGGAATCTAAAAACATGACTAGTGAAGAGTTATTTGAATACTATAATATGCTGGAAGAAACCTGTAATTAACTGAAGGACCAGTATAAGACCTTGAAGAAACATCATGCTTTGACCAGCTCTGTTAAATATGCACTTGATATAGAAAAGAAAAAGAATTATCAATTACTTAAGGAAAATACTGATTGGATTAATCTGTTCAACATGTTTCATATCGACCACATGGACCTCAACTGCTCGGACCACTGTCCAATCCTCATTGACTGTACACATGGTGAACGTACTAGACACTTTAGTAGACCATTCAGATTTGAGATATTCTGGTCAAAAGATCAGGAATGCAAAGAGGTGATCCGATCAAGATGGAAATGTACTCACGAGGATATTTTCCTCAACCTCCAACAGGTCGCATCCGATCTGAGGTCATGGAGAAATAAGAAATTCCGACACCCTGACCGGCACTGCGGCGTCCTTGAAAAGAGACTGAACTTTCTCCTCAAACAACCCACATCCAATGACAATCTCTCTAAGATTGGTGCCACACAAAGAGAGCTAGACACGACTCTACGTATCAAGGAAATCTTCTGGGCTATGTGTGCGCGGGACAACCATATTAAATAAGGGGATGCTAACACCCGGTATTTTCACTAGAAAGCTTCATACAAGCATTAAAAAAACTCTATTACCTGCATAACACAACCCGATAGAAGCAAAGTTTCTGACACCAATGGTATTCACGAGGCCTTTACTGGCTTTTTTCAGAACATTTTCTTTGCAGGAACCCCTTTCATGTCTGCTGAGTTGGAAGAATGTATCTGAACTGTGATCACTGAAGAGATCAATAAGAATCCCTCTAATGATTTGACAGATGACGAGATATTATTGGATCTGAACCATCTTCATCCCACCAAGGCTCCGGGACCAGATGGGTTCCACTCCATCTTTTTTAAGCAATAATGGAACATAATCTGTCCTGACATATATAATATGATTAAAAATACCTATGCTGGGAATACCAGCATTGCATCTATCAATGAAATGGTCCTCGTTCGCATCCCCAAAATCAAGAAACCTGTGGCGATCCCTGACTTTTGACCTATCAGCCTCTGTAATGTCTCTTACAAGATCTTCTCAAAGATCCTTGTCAACCAGCTGCAACATTGGCTACCAGGTATTATCTTTGAAAATCAGAGTGCCTTTGTGGCCAGGAGACTGATCACTGATAATGCGATTGTGGCCCATGAAGTGTTCCACTCTAGGAAATCATGCTCCACAGAGAAAAGAGGAACCCTGTCCTGAAAATTTGATATGTCCAAGGCCTACGATAGAGTTGAATGGCACTTCCTAAGAGCCGTTATACAGAAAATGGTTTTTTGTGCTAAATGGACAGATATGGTCATGAACTGCATTTTGACTGTCTCTTTTAAAATCAAGGTCAATGGGGAGCTCACCATAAAATTCATCCCATCTCAAGGCCTTCGCCAGGGAGACCCTCTCGCCCCTTTTCTCTTTATCCTGGTGGATGACGTGTTTTCTAATCTTATTTCCAGGGCTATTTCCTCTAAGTCTATTCATGGGACAAAAGTCAGCTGAGTTCGCCCTCCAGTGTTGCATCTCTTCTTCGCTAACGACTGCCTCCTTTTTTCCAGAGCAACAATTAATGAATACCGGGTGATTTGCCCGGTGATTCTCTAGTATGAGAGGGCGTCTGGTCAAACAATCAATCATGGTAAATCTGAAATTTCCTTTAGTGAAGGGGTGCCTCTTTCTAAGAGGGATTAACTTTTTGCATCAGCTGACATCCATATGGTTGTTAAACATAAGAAGTATCTCGAGATTCTCACGATGATTGGCCGATCTAAAAAAGAAATCTTCACATCTATCATGGACAGGATTGAGGCTAAAATTCAAGGTTAGACCCCAAAAAGAATTTTGAGAGTTGGAAAAGAGACCCTCATCAAAGATGTCATCCAATCTATCCCCATCTACTTTATGTCCCTTTTTAAGCTCCCGATGGCCATCACCGATCATATCCACACACGTACTGCCAATTTCTGGTGGGGGAAGCATGATGGAAGGAATTGACCCCATTGGATGTCCTGGGAGAAAATCTGCAAACCCAAATCAGAGGGTGGGATGGGGTTCCAGAATCTTCCTATCATTAATGACGTGATTTTCGCCAAGTAAGGATAATGCCTTATTAACCGTCCATCTTCTCTATGTGCGCGAGTTCTAGGAGCCAAGTACTTTCCCCACACAGACATTCGTGATTCCTCTCTTGGTCCCCGTCCTAGCTTCCTCTGGAGAAGCATCTGGGGGGATAAAAAGCTCTTGGATAAAGGATTAGGCTGAAGGATTGGGACTGGATAATCTGTCAGAATTTGGTCTGATCCCTGGCTTGTTGATAAGGATGGTTTACGGGCTACATCCCCCGCCCAACCAGGTCTGGAAGATTCCACTGTCAACTATCTCCTTTCCGACCATGGACAAGGGTGGTGTTTGGATAAGATCCTTGAATGGTTTAACGAAAGAGATCAAATAATTATCATCAGCATCCCCTAGGTACCAGACGCAGGCCCTGACCGTCACTTCTGGATCAATGATATTTCGTGCGATTATACTGTGAGATCCGACTACAGACTTTCTCTTGGAATCCACCCAGTAGGCAAGGATGAGGGTCATTGGAAATCGATCTGGTCACTCAACGTCCCCCCTAAAATTCATCATTTTTGGTGTCCGGTTTGTACGTGCACTCTCCCAATAATGAGTCTTCTCGTTTATCGACATATGGCCAGCACCGCCTTTTGCCCTTTCTGTCCGAACACTCCTGAAACCCCTCTGCATGCTATCATTTTCTACCCGGGAGTGAAGGAAACCTGGAATCAATGGGGCCCGACTTCTTCTGCTTCGCTGGCATTGGCCTCTGATCTTCCTGATCTTCTGAAGCATTGGTGCTCCTCTCTCTCCCCAGATGATGTTGGTTCACTCTGCACTTTGTCCTGGATTATTTGGGTCCATCACAACGACGCTGTTTTTCATCATTCCCACAGACCCCCCAAATTCTGGATTGATCGAGATACTTCTTGGATTGAAGGTTGGGAAGGCCACAATGGATGTTCTATGCTGAGTGTCTCCCCCTACCCTACTGTTCCCTAGAATCCCCCAATGGAAGGTATTCTCAAGATTAATGTGGACACATCGCTTCCAAAAGCTGGGCTTGTTGCCCTCGGCCTCCTTGCCCGAAATCATCTGGGGAAAATCCTTGCTGCTAAGTATGAACCACATCAGACATTCTGGGAATCGGTAGTCACTGAATCCAAGGACATCCTTGCTGGTATGATGCTTGCTATTGAATGTGGATGGGGTGACATCATCATTGATTCTGATTGTCTTTCCGTTATCGACGTTATCAATCACAACGACGGAGGACTCCAGTCGTTTGGCACCATTGTTAGGATAATTCTCTCACTTTTCCAATGCTTCTCATTGTGCACCTTCTCATTCACCAAAAGGGAAGGGAACAACATGGCCCATCAGCTGGCGTCCTTAAGCCCATTCGGTACTAACCAGCTCTGGCTGGACTATTTCCCTTTATGGCTTCATGCATGTACTTTTGCTGATCTTTGTAATTAATGTTATATGCTTTTATCAAAAAAAGGAAAGGCAAAGCCAGGCATAGAAGTGAGTGCTGAAAAGAAGTGAAAAATGTGCTGGGTGCAGTGCATATACAAGGCCATTCATACAAGAAGAGAACACAAGCTGAATCTTGGTCAAGGAGTGAAGAACTACAACGATCCCTTCATGTACTCATGCTGATAAAACTGAACCTCTTGTTTTTAAAACTGCTGTGCTTACTTATTTTGGTTTTAAACCATATTGAATATTCTACTTCAAATTACTTTGAAATATAAAATTGTTTTAATGTTACTTTGATAGTTAATCTAGAAAGTGTTTGTAACTATTGTAAATCAGTAGGTTAGTTTCAGAAGGTAATTTAATCTTTTGATTAAATTAACTGAGACCTAATAAATCTTTTGAGAACCTAATAGAACCCTTACAGTTTTACAAATTCACTACCATTTAACTTAGTTTTTAATTGAGGGATTTTAATAGAAATATTTTTAACAGAAATTTTTAATTGGAACTCAATTCACCCCCCTCTTGAGTATTCACTCCAACCAACACCTACATTTTAGGGATCAAGATCATTCGTGATTGATCCAAAAGGCTACTTGGACTAAGTTAGGGTACATACATTGACCAGATACTAAAGAGATTTAGTATGGAACAATCCAAGAGGGGATTGGTTACAGTGTCACAATGCCTATATATTTCTAAGAAAATGTGTCCTCAAACACAAAAGGAGAAAGATAGAATGACTAAGATCCCATACACTTCATATATAGGATCCATAATGTATGACATGTAATGTACTAGGCTTGATGTTGACTATACACTAAGAATGGTAGGAATATATCAAGAACATCAAGGAGAACATCATTGGACTGCTGTTAAGACTATCCTTAAGTATCTGAGAAGAACTAAGGATATGTTCCTGGTGTATGGAGGAGGCAAAGAGCTTGTTATCAGAGAGTATGCTGATGCTATTTTTCAGACAGATTAGAATGATCTGAAATCACAATATGGATATGTTTTCTATCTCAATGGAGGATCTATGAGCTACAAGAGTTCAAAGAAACTAGTTGTCACCGATTCTATAGCGGATTTATAATATATAGTAGATTCTGATACAGCCAAGGAATCCATATGGATTTGGAAATTTTTCCAGGAGCTTGATGTGGTGCCTAGAAGTATAGATCATATCACATTATGTTGTGATAATAATGCAGCGGTGGATCTTGAAAAATAACCAAGGTCACTTCAACTGATAAAGCACATACTTTGGAAGTATCACCTAGTGAGGAATTTCTATCAAAGGGGTGAAGTTGTAGTGAGTAGAGTGTCCAGAGAATAGAATTTGGCAGACCCCCTGACTAAAGGCCTATCTACGGAGAAACATAAATATCATGTGAGTGATAGTGGGTTAAAGATTGTTAGTAGTCGGCTCTAGTCCAAGTGGGATTCTGTTGGAGTTGGTGGCCTAAAACCAAATACTTTTTACTTTATTCATTAATAAATACCTTATCACATATTTATTGTTCTTCGACATGGCAATGAATATGATAATATCCTAAGGATAACTGTTAAATTAAAGGGTCATAGTAGATCCTTGTTATGATGAGAAGCCAGAAGTGCAATAACACTATTCTTGAATATATGTTCTATGACCAGATGTTGTTATTTGAGGGGAAAAAATAATACAAGCCATTAGGGGTGAGGAATCATAAAAAATTAAGGCACCTTCTCATGGTGTGTGTCCTTGGTAATATCCAGGATGATATTATGAGAACGAGACCCACCTGTAGGAAATCCACTTTTCATAGTGTCATTGGATGTTCCTATGTACGGACATGTGTATTGGTTCTTAGACTTTAAGATTATTATTAATGGGTATTACAACTCGCGCACTTATATGTATTGTGGAAAACTGTGAAGACACACAATTCACAATGAGGTAGGATATGTTGTGTCTGTCATGAGTAATACTACATTAATAGATAATACAAGAAATTTTTTGTCCTTTATATTCTATAACGGAAGTAGATATCTCAGGCCCTTTGATAGAATTGATATAGACTAAATAAATCCATGGCCCAGTTGAGGAATGGTCAAGTTCAATTCTAGAAAGCTAAAGAAAGAATAATCGAGCACATGTTTTGATGGCACTATCATGCAACCTGCTTGCTTCGAGATATTGAGACAAAGGGATTATATTACACGGTAAGAATTCATAGGAGGTTACACATCATTGCGGTGTTAAAATCGTTCTCTATGGGTGCCTTGGCGTGTTTCTAGATGCTAACATTGGACTTCAGGCAGGATCCACCTAATAACACTATGAAAGAGGCTTAGAGGGTCACACACTAATGTGTCCAAGTATCTCAGTTAAAAATTAATTTAACAAGTTGAATAAATATTATTCCTGATTGTGGTTTAATAATTAATCAAGGATGCCTGATCGCATTTATTTCGACAATAGTTATTTGAGAGAATATATTGTGGGTGAAATAATATATTTATTAGTGAGTAATGTAGTGATATTTATTTGAGAAATAAATATCCATTATTCAAGGTCTAATAAATGTGGTGGAGGAAATAATGAAAAATGGAAAAACAAAAGTACACACCATGTATATTAAATATACACGCCCTGTTTTTTTCCAGGGAATTTATGGAAAATAATATAATTTATTTAATTAAATAATATTAGGTGTGATTAATTGGGAACATGTCAAGTAATAATAATATTCAACTTTTATTATTAGACATAAGGTATTTCTAAGAATTAAATGAAATGGATAATTGCTTTCGGGGATTAATTCATTTTATTATTCTTTGTAATTAATATCCAAATTATATAATTCTCATTATCCTAGACATTTTTTTGGTTCTGCACAATGGATCTAGAGAAATCTCTCAAGCCAAGAAATAATTATTTTCTTCCAATAACACTCTCAATATATGAGTGGGAGATCCTTCTCCATTGGATCAATGTGATCAAAGGCGGACATTGCAAGCAATTGATCTTCCATACTAGCACCCATAGATCCCTTCGGCGACATCCAAAGATATGTGGAGAAAGTGTGGATCACCGCTAGAGTAATTCTACATGTGGATTCTATGACGCAACGACAGATTACATCGGACCATGACTAGAAACATCAACGATGAAAGTATTCCATCAAGGTAATTTTTGTGAATTAATTAAATTAATTATAAAAAAATATGATGATCCTATTAATGGTTTTGGGACTCCCCCCTTTCTTTTTTTATTCATTCTATTCTGAAGATCCGACATTTTATTTTCGTGATGGATCTCAGATAGATCATTGTTAATGCTTAAATTAATGTTGGGTACACCAACCAATGTCCTTCCGCTGCGCCCAGAACATATAATGGGTCCTCGATCTATTGACTAGAATCTTACTTTTATATAAGGGAATGGGTTATCTATGTTTTTTATATTATTCCTCCTCTAATGTGTGACATAGTAGAAAGGTGTGGGTCCTCTACCTGGTTACTTCTTAAGATAGACATGTGAGATGATGGGAATTGATGATGAACTATTGGAACTATTAGTAGCCTCATTTTTCGTAGCTAGGATATAGATATGGATATTCCATTTCTCTCTTTCTTGGTATTCTTAATGACCATATTTAAGTTTTTCGTTTTGGTTGTTGTCTCATATACTGACTGACATGCCTTCGTTATGATGAGTTGACTACTTCTATCATGTCATATATCACTCCATGTTTAGTTTTTGGGGCATCCTACTCGGTATGTGTATACTCAACCATGCATGGGATTTCCCCACATGTGTTTTGTAAGATTCATATGACATACATGTCGGTAGTGGAATTGGAAGAGATTAGGGATACATGGATTCAAAGACCGTGTAAAGTGGCCGGGCTTGGAGATTTTGGAGTGAATCGCTCTCATCCTTTAATATTCCAGTTTTTTTCATGTTGGTACATCTTTTATGGTTGGTCTAGTATTTTTCCCTTTATCTTTAAGATTTCAATGTCATACAATTTTTTATCAGCTATAGGTTATTACATTCATGGATTTTACACTATATTTCACAATTTGTTTATTCCTCTTCACTTTTTCATGGATATGGTTGGGGGTGTGTGTAAATTTTCTTTAGTCAAATTAATCCCATTTTTTTATTCCTTTTGGTGATTCTCACAAGCCCTTGGACTACGTAGGTGGGCCTGGGGATGTTGTGTCTTTGCCTTCCGCTAGATAAATGGGCCCTAGTGGGTCGGTTCATGACACCTTTACAAAAAAAATGATTTTTCAAATCCATTTTTAGTCATGGGTTAATCACGGTGGGATTTATTCATAGTTGAATATTTTCAATGAGATCCTAACATGATTGATCAATCAAAAATAATTTAATTTCTAGTTTTTTTATAATTTCTAATCCCACCATGATACCCATGGTTATTATTCTTAGTGTAACCACATTTCTCTAAGAAAATCCCCCAAGAGATGATATGACTGATTATTTATTCTCTTCAATCCCTAACATGTTTGATAATACCATAGCTAAAATTAATCATAATATGATCAAATTTTATTATCTAGGAACAAATACAAAGTATGAACCAAATCATTGGTAAACTTGCTTCTTAAGCTACATCAAAAGACATAACATACTCAGATAAATATTGTGATGAAAAATACAAGTTATAATTGATTTAACCTTTCATATTTCCTTAGAATTACAATGATTCCATATTGATATGATCTATGGAAGACTATTTTTATATTCACTAAAAAATATAATTCCCATTTTTCTAATTTCCAGGAACTCATCCAGTTTTTCTTTCTCAAGTGCAATCATGTGGTACTGACTACTAACATATGTAGTTGTTCTAATATTGTTTGATTGTTTAATTTTATACTTCACATATAATAAATTTCAAACCTATTTATATATCATTTCATGTGATATATATTTACAAATTAATCATAGGAATATATTGTCCATTCATCAAAATAATACCTTATGACACTATAAAAAATTTGGGTAAATTATTTCATCTTGTTTTTTTCAATACCATGCCACATGTATACTCGGAATTGAATTAAAAAACCCCTTGATATAATCTAGAAGATGTGTTGCCTAGAACATCAGTTTCTACTTGATTCATAGTATAGAAATTAAATTTAGTCTAAATTAATATAAGGATGATTACATGTTTTTCATATGTTTTTAAACATATTTATCTTGAAAATAATAGTGATCCCACTGACCTCTTGTATACACTCAAAATTTCTTCATTCCAAAAGAATATTCTATGATCATTATACTCGTTTCAACCCATAAATGGATCCTCAAAACTTTAATTCCTTATTGAAATTCTATGATATCCTAAACCTTTATGATCACATCATATAGACATCTACCAAAAAGTTTCCTCTATGAGAGGTTCTCTTGACATATGATGCTTAATAAAATGATCATGGTAGAAATTATATGTAGAATTGAAATGGATTTAAGTGTTATGATTAGAGGAAAGGTTCATATAACCTAGTATTTCATAAATATTAAACCTTTTTATAATCAATAATTATTTATTAGTACTAAAATGTACCATCCATATATAAATTCTCTTGAATACTCAAAAGAAGTATCAAGTATAGAAACATCCAAAATAATGTACCCCTAAATTTTGGTATATATATCCCATTATTGAATTTGTATAAACTTTTTAATCGTAAATAATTATATCTTAACACTTACTATATGATTTATTATTATTATCAAATAATATATCACCCACTTTGGTGAAAATATAACCATAAATATTCTTTTAAACTTAAAATTCATTATCTGTATTTGGAAATATTAATGCCACTAAAACTTGTTGAGTTTCTTCCACTTATATAAACTTGTGAATCTGGATATAAGATTCAATTAAAATATTTTTTTCTACAAAGATATAAAAATATATTTACATATATATAGAAATATAATTTATATGATTAACACCATTTTTAAAACTTAGTGTGTTAATATAATTAGTGGCAATCAAATCGTTTAACTAAGATGTTCCTTGAGTATTTTCATGATGTACATTTAAATATTTCACCAATTTTTCAAATGAATACCATTAAAAATACTATAGGTTATAACATAATGGACTTTATTCATATCATAATTTTTATGATATCCATTATTATTTTTAGTTAGAATCTAGTTAGTTGTTTGCACTTCTATTTTCAAAAAATATCTGGAAAAGAATCCAGTAATACTTACAATATATACAATACTCTTAATTGATCTACCATTTACTATCATCATATCTATAATGTGAATAAGGTAATTTGATTTTAGGAAAACCATTAATCTATAATGAATAAGCAAGGAATACTTGGTTAAGATATTATATAATATACCATTTTGGAGGACCCTATATCTTTTACTAAGTTCATTCATTAGCTTTATCTATCATTCATAAAAATTCATAAAGGAATTTGATGATGTATATAATTTTCCTCTATATTTACTTAGTAATAGTTCATTCTATATAGGCAACCTTTATTTATAATGTATTATTAGTATAAAATAATATTATTTCATATAACTAAGAGTTCTAGCTTCAAAACATTATAATGGGTATATCATAACTTATAGTTAAACATGGATAAGAATTATCTTTCCATGATTGAGTATGTGTGTTATAATAAAATTCATCATTTATTACAAATGATAGATTTTTATGATTCATGTTTTATTGAACTATTATGTGTATTTTACTATAACAACATTAATTTAAAATGAAATAATGTCCCGTTATATTCAACAGAACACTTTGATAATGTTTCAATAACACTTACTATACACAATTGTTAAATTAGAATTTATCCACTAGGTAATATAAAGTCATGTGATTCTCTATATTGATATCGGAATCACTATTTATCAACCACCAGAAGTAAACACCATACTATTAAAGTCATGTGTTTTTTACTTCCGACACAGGTATGACTCTTTCAAAACTATAGGGAGAATTCACCTAACCTCTTGAAATGTATTTGTGTTATTCTCAATGCTAATATATTAATATCCCTTTCTAAGCAACTAGAAAAAATGCATTACAATATGGTTCTTTTATTAATAAAAAAATGTTTTAAATTCCCAATAAATGAAATATGAACATTATATACTATGATGAATATATACCTAAATTTTATGCAACTAATTTCTTCCTCATCAATTCATTTCAATTTCCTTTCGAATGATATTTCTTTCCATATAGGATACAAAATATACCCCTATTCATGGAAATAACTCTTTATCTTTTGATTTATCAAAATAAATTTTTAAGGAACCATTTACCATAAAATATTCATGGTATTTTTAACATTTGATTTCATGTTTCTCACTATATGGGTTATAGAACATAGTTTCCTAAAACACTTATTTATCTAGTAGAGATTAATAAAACTATTAATTAGTTGGTCATTTTTACTATTTATCTATTAATACCATATGAATAAATATAACCTAGAAGATAATTATTACAACATGATATTAATGTATAATTTCTTTTGTATATAGAATCCTAAACTTCTCTAAATGAACAATTTATCTTAGGGTATTGAATAAAAGATCAATGGATATGTACCCTCTTTTAGTTTACACAAGTATAGTGTAGTGATAATATCATTTATCAAAAGCCCCACTTTATCCTTATCAGGATATAATAGATGATATTTCATGCTATAGACATCCATGTCCTTATTTTTGTATTATCATTTCTCTAAACATAAATGATATCCTAATGAAAATAACAATTGGAGAATCCCGATATACCTCCAATATGCATCCTTCTCACCTTTACTTATTGTATGAGGTGTATGAAAAATTACAGGGAATTCTAGTACATAGTATAAATTTTCATGTATTAGTTCAATGTATAAAAAAATTGTACTACCCTTGGAATTACGTGTCACTAAGGACATGATCTATTCCCTATAATATCACAGTTTTATGAATATTTTTCCTAAAATACTATACCTTAATTAAAAAAATAGGGGTTTTATATCCATATAGAGTAACCTTGTGACTGTGCATGGTGGGTCATGTTTTTCTTTCATTTGAAAAGGGTTTTTATTTTTTTCCTTTACTTTTTTATTTCATGGAAAAAAAAGGAATTAGACCATGAATTTATTAAGTAATATTTTCATTGAAAGAAATATAGGAGTTTCATGTCCCAATAATATGTTGGATTATATTTTATTTTTAGGAAATAAAGTGTTTCCCCTTTTAATTATGTTAAAAAGGACATGGAAATTTTAGTGGGAATAAGAAACATATGAATTTGACCTCCCCAAACAATGAGGAATAGATTTTCATTTAAATTTTTTAGTGTACATTCCATTATAAATTATATATGAAAATAAACTAATTAACATGACCCTAAATATGATATATTATGATTTAGTAACTTAAAATATAAATGAACCACTCAGTTAGAAATTTTAGAGCTGATTTTTCTCTATAAATTCCAAACATTTCTCATTGATCTACCATCATTTAAATGGTATGAACTGAGAAAAGAAAAAAGAAATGAAACCCAATATTTATTTCACTAAAAAAATTATTCCTCTTCATTTTTTTGAAACCTATTTTTGGAAAGTCTCTTTCCAAATATTTCAATATCAAAGACTAGCTCAGTGTAATGGGTGGTGATGTGACTAAGGAAGTTTTCTTATCTCTTTTTATTTTCCAAAAAATAGGGGTTTTTTCAAGTTCATGTGATGTATACACATTATGAAACACAACCAAGAATTTATGGTATTATGTGGTGTGAAAGGGTTGGTGCAGGTTCTGTAGAATGTGTGGAGTGATACATGTATGGCTAGTGTTAACAAAAGAATCATCATGTCGAAGAAGACATACAAATTTTGGCTATTATTTGGGTTTCCACATTTATTATTATTAATTAAATGTAGATTCAATATGTTTATTTTCCTTATTTTGATAATCTATTTTATTTTTCCTGAAACTTATGTTGGATTTGGTCTAGTGGATTTACTGTTTTGTTGGTTTCCCTTAACCATTATATAAGTCATTTTTCCTTTCCATTACCATCCATCTATCAAACATTAAATTTTAATTCTAGAATAATAAAAGTCAAGGTGTACCCTTATATTGGTTTTGTTTCTTTTTTTCTACCATTATAGAAGTGGGTATTTACCCTTACACAAGTGTTTTGTACCCTTAAGTAAGTGTTGTGTACCCTTATGAATGTGTTGTGTACCCTTATACAGCCTGTATGATACCCTTATATAGCATCTATCTACCCTTACATAGTTGGTCCTGAACCTTACATAGTTGATACTACCCTTACATAGTTACTGGTAAACCTTACGCATGGTTGGGTTAGCCTTTATGCATCTTTTTTACTTTTAAATGGTTTTATTTCTTTGTTTTTAGAGTTTATATGGCTTAAGGATTCAGAAACCATTTTCACTCTCGATTTTTTGAGTGGTTACCATAACCCCTCCGACTCACATAGGTATTTCTACCCCATCTATCTCATTTTTAAGGATTTATTGATTACATAGCTTCTTGAGGAATTCTTATACTAGTCTAAAAATATCATCTATGACAAAAGAGAGAAGATGGATGGGAGAGATATGTAAGACTAGTTCTTATCCTACCAATGATGAAGTATAGACACAGCCTAATGCTCACTTAGAGAAAGAGGATACAATACCAATTTTCCTTACATGATTGGAAATAGAAGCTGGATCATAAGGGGTTTCTAGTTCTTGATCCCAAATAGTTGAAATGGATCCAAAAAATATGTTGGGGTTGGTTTTAGAGCCTTTCAGAAACCTTCTCCTTTGATAGAGGTGAGATCAAGCCCTAGAAATGGGGTCTCAGTCCAGTATGTGATTTTTGTTTTTCATTTTTAAGTATTTCATATCTTTATATTTTTTTCAAGTTTGTTGTGTATGTGTGTTCTTGTCCATTTTTGTTCTGGACATTCAATAATCCTTATACTTACTTTTCCCATTGCATAGTAAACACCCTCGGATGATTCAACCTTATGCACATTGGATAATTGGATAAAGCATATAAATCCTTTATCTTCCTTTTATTTCTTTCCCTTTATGATTTTTATGACCTATAAATCATTGGATGTTTAATAATTTTTTAATTTAACTTCATATCTATTTTTTATTTTCATGTTTAAATAAATTAAGTATGGATACTTTTCTTTTCCGAGTTTACATTATTTCATTTATTCTACTTTGGTTCTTGTTTTATTATTTTTAGGTTCTTTATGTTTTATATTTTTTATTAGTTATAGAATATTCATTTATGAACCTTTAATTCATTTCAGTTTTTTTTAATTTTTTATCAAGAATCTTCAAGTACATTTTTTATTCAGTTTTGAGAATTACGAAAGCTCGAGGTGTTTTAATTGTCATTGTCTATATGTTCTTTGTCCACTAAAAGAATCATTTATTTTTACCTATAGTTATATTTTAAATTTTAACATTTTATCTATTTTTTGATTTTATATTATAAAATTTAAATAAATATTGTTTTAGATTTCAAAATTTGTAAATAAAATATCATAATTAGATTATTGCAATTGAATGTGAGCTACCTTGGGTAACACACAACCAATATTAACATGGTATTAAAGGGTTGTTTTTTTATTTACTTTTCTTTGTTAAAATTTTTTAATTGATTTGATTGATTCTTTTCTAAATGATTTGTTAGTGTATTTTAATTTTCATTATGCATTGATTACTCTGTTCAGCTATGTTACTTAGCTTTCTTTGGATACAATTTTACAATCTATTACTTTATTTTTTTTCCTTATAGTCTCTTTATTTTATTTTATTGTCTTATCCTGATAGATTCCTTTGTAAGGTGATACCTATTGTGTCTCTAGTTTTGGGGTAAGAATATTTTTTTGGGCGAGGTTAGTCTAACTCTAAGGGATGGTTAGAAATGAGGTGTGTTGATAGGATCTTGTGTCTCCAATGTATACCGTTTACCTAGGAGGTAAGATCATGTTAGCTCTAGAGTGTTCCTATACATCATTTATGGTTTTTGACTATAGATATAGACCAATATCAAGCTTATTATTTGGGATTCTATAGTTTGTGGGTGCAGTTCTCTTGGTTTTTTGTTGACAGGCCACCAAGTTTCTTAGATTTTTTATTTGACCCTTTTAGTGTATTTGTTTTTGGTTTCATAGTGCTAGAAACTATGTGCCATTAAAAAGCTAGACCAGGGTGTGTGATCATTTAGTGGATTATTTCCCATAGGTCTCTAGATAGATTCCATCCTTTGTTCTCGCATCTAAGATTTATCCTAGGATGTTCGGACCGCTTTCATGTGTTCTTGTAGTTTTCCTTTTTTTGAACATCTCTATTTTTGTATTTTGTTTTAGGCAGTCTTCTACTTGAGAAAAGGTCCAAAATCCATATTTTAAGGATCTTCTATAACCTTGTGTTGGGAGCCTTCCTCTTAGGTTTTTTTGGAGGTGTGTCTTGCCTTAAAAATAATAGTTCTAGGTACTTCTGTGCTCTTGAGTTTTTTGTGGGTTCAGGTGTAAAATCTTTTAGTTGTTTATTTTTCTATGTTGTTATCTATTTATTTATTTCATTAATTATATTTTCATGATTACACCATTTTACTAAGTTTCAATCCTTTTTAATTCTATAAGTTTTATTTTTTCCATGTTTTCTGTATTAATATGGATACAGTACTATTTTTTAGCATTCTACAGGATCTGGTGAGCTTTTCTGGGGACCTCTATTAGCATGTGATTTGTTGGTCTTGACTTCCTCATTAGAATCATCTCATAGGGAAGCATAGGTATGTGAAAGTATAAATTTTATCAGGAATTTTGTTTATAATTGTTTAAATTTTGAGCATGTTTAGAATCTTAATAAATCATTCAATTTGGGAAGCATGTCTCACTATTGATGCATGTTAGGGGAAGCTAGACCGATAATATGACTAAGTTTTCAAATCTATTATACCCATTTTAGTTTCCTATTCTGGATGATATGAAAAATTTGATGATAATTTTTTTTGGTGAAGAATCATCATGTTGTTTAGGGTTTTAATTTGAATGGTGTATATGTGTAATGATGTTTCATATTAAATCAATTTCTAAATTTAATTTCAAAGGTGGAGAAATTTTATTTCGGTTTACAATTTTTATAATTAAATATATATTTAATATGTTTAATATTGTTTTTTACTTGTTTTTATCCTCTCATAGTCTTTTTATTAACTGGTATATGAGCTTTAATTCAATGGTTTTACCCTTACATAGTTTTCCCCAACCCTTACGTAAGTCTTTTATCGTTTAATTTTCCCTTGTGTAATTTTTGAGTACCCTTACATATCTCTCAATTTACATCATTTAAGTCCATTATACCCTTAAATGAGGTCCCCAAACCCTTATGTATCTTTGTATTTACCCTTACATGGGTTTCCTTTTACCCTTATGTGGCTTCAGTTAATTTTATCTACCCTTACGCAAGTTTGGGATACCCATACAAAACCTGGGTAAAGAGCGAATTAACTTTATGAAAGTTAGTGTCACAACCATAGTGTTTTTCAGGTATTTTTCAATTATTTTTTGACTTCATTTTACTCCATATCTTTCCAAGGTGTTATTCAAGAAAAATGGAACCGTTTGTGGAGAAAGGGTGGTTCATGGTTGGTGCACTATTATTTGAAACTATGCACTGGAACTATGAAAACTGTACATCCCAGAAAATGGATCTAGAATGAATGCATGGTTTGGAAAAAGACCATGAAATCATCCCCAGTAGCCCATGAGACCTACATTCTTTGTGACAATGTCATTTTCGTGGTTGGTTCATGGTCTAATAGGCCGTCTGTAAAAACATGCCACCTACCAAGCTATTAAATTTTTTGAAATGGAAAATATACCACCTTGATTTTAACACTCGTTATCCCATTTCATACCACATTTTATACCCACACCCCTCAGCACACCTCTCTTCACCTCTCTCTCCCCTCATCTCCTCCTTAGCTTCAATCCTTAGGTGTTTCAATCTTGGTTCTTCAAGATTTCTTCAAGTCCCTCCTCTCTTGTTTCTTTGGCCTCCTCTTCATTCTCTCTTGATTTTCCTCTTCTCTAGTGGTTTTGGTGACCTATAATGGGTTAAATATTCCTTTCTTGGATTGATTTTTTATGTTTCTTTTGTTCTATTGCTTTTATAGTTCTTTATTTAAACTTGGATTGTGATTTTTAACTTGTTGGTGGTAATTTCAAAGGAAAAGGTAGGTGGTTCCATTTGATGTCATTATTTCATGATTTAAATTTTATTTCCTTGATTTATAATTATTTAATATTTATTTGAAAATGGGTGTTTCTAAGTGTGTTGGTAGGCTTCATGCTCTTTAAATGGTTTACCCACTTTGAAACACGTTGAAATGGTATGCTTGTCTTGTGATGATTTTTATTAAGATAAAAGGGGATTATCGTGGGTTGGAAATGGAAAAAATCACTTGGGAATCCAAGTTACCTATAAGGGAAGGCTATGAATAGTCACATTTAATCGAGTAGTACCTCAAACCAGTCTCACTATCAAGATTGTGATACAACACTTACTAAACAAATGACATGGTCTATTACTATTTAGAATATGGGGTCTTCCTCTCTAATGACTCAGGCATGAGAGGGTTATATGTTTGATAACTAATATATGGGGTACCTAGAACCCAAATAACCTAGTAACTTAAGGTATTTCCCATGGTTATTATGCCTTTTTTTACTTGTTTTACATTTTCTACCATTGTACATTTTTATATGAATGTTAAAGTTTGTTTTCAAACTAAATTATTTACTTAATTGTAAAACCATCACTATTATTTATCTTAAAATTTCTACTAATGGAACACCTAGTAAGATTATAGTGGGAAAGTGAGTTCACACCATTTATATACCCATTGGGTATATATATAACTTGTTTTGTATGATTTATGAAAATGAAGGACCTCTTTGGAGGTGGTTATTAATCATACTAGTTTTAATCATCTTGGGGTTAGGTGATGGTTGCAGCATGGTGAAGGATGCTTCTCATGGCATGAAGATGTTTTTTTTTGGTTTTTTAGTTCCCTCACATTTAATCAATTTAGGTTTCTTGTGAGAATTTTAGTTGTAAATTTAATTTTATCCGGTGACTAGTATAAGCCTCTTATACATAGATCTAGTGTTGGATATTATCTATGATGATTTTATAAATTTTTATATCTATTTGGAATTTTTCATGTTTGTTTATTATGCAATAACCCAACTCACATGGGCCCACCGGCTGGAAGAAGACCTAGTAACCACAACCCCATGCACTCCTCTATATGTTAGGGGCTAGAAACAAGTCCCTATAAGGTATAACTAAAATTGGAGGCCTTTTACTAATGTAAATATATACACACCCTACCATCCCCGTGAGGAAGTAAAGAGGAATAAAAATAAAAGATAGTAATATCTAGAGTAAAAACCATGCATGTAATAACCTTTAAGGAATACAAAAGTGCATGATAC
The DNA here is from genome assembly GCA_963277665.1 of Viscum album. Classification (NCBI taxonomy): domain Eukaryota; kingdom Viridiplantae; phylum Streptophyta; class Magnoliopsida; order Santalales; family Viscaceae; genus Viscum; species Viscum album. The sequence continues at coordinate 782,697,578 of OY728141.1, forward strand.
TGTAATATGAAAAGTAAAGTAGAAAAATACACACCCAACCAGAAAAATGTGCCAACCAGATTGAAACGAGAAGAAAAGAATGTTGAGAGAGCTCGACTATTGATCTCCAAACTCGACCACCACACATGATCAATGCACCAAAGTATCCATATGATCCTCATAAATCATCACCGACATGTCTTTCATCTTTATAAGACACGTCACATGTGGGAATAGCCCATGAAATAGAGAGTATAAAAATACCCAATAGGATGTCCTGAAAATCGAAGATGGAGTAATAGAATACATGGAATAAGTAGTCATCTCAACCCAAATAAAGGTGGAATGAAACCCAATAAAGTAGATATATTCTCATATAAGAAACCCAGTCAAGAGTGAAATGGGTTCTCTATCTCAAAGAATAGATAAGAATACCAAATCTAACCATAGATCGAAAGGTCCATATCCGATACCTAGCATCGGTCACAACTTTATAAGAAACTATGGTGAGGGGCCCGCACCACGCTATTCTTATGCACTATAGTCGTGGGAGCTAGAAATTTGAACTATGCACCTCACATAATCATAGTAGAAAAATAATAGAGGGGCCCACACCCCATAAATATACTTCATAACTGAGGGAGCCACAACTTCCATGGATTACCCACACACCATCTAATCTCAAAGACAAGGGAGTTATACTCGATAGGTAGGGAACCCATTCCTTGTAGTACTAAAGGTAGTACTGACCCTACCTTTGTAAAGGATATGAGGAACCCATAACTTGGTGTGATATTGGAGTACTGACCTTGGTAACACATGTGAAAAGGATATGAGGAACTCGTACCCTGGTGTGACAGGGTAGTACTGACCCCTATATCATCTGCATAAAGGATATGAGGAACTTGTTCCATCGTATGATAGGGGAGTACTGACCCTGATAACCCTCTGATGATCACACCCAACCAATATCATCCATCAAACATTGCCTGAAAGAGAGTCATGCTTGAAACATCTTACATAGTATCTCAAAATCCACTATGTATGATACCATCACATTCTCTATGGAAAACAATTCTTGAAAGGATACTCACGTGCCAAAATATGAGTCCAAATTAAAGTGATATGAGGGAAAGAAGTTTCAGAGGTAAGTAAATGACGTGAATGGGGGTCCACATGGAATTTTACCCCTCCTCATCACCTAGTCGTGTCTCTTATGGACACAGATTAGAATCCATGTAATTGTACACGATGTGTATATTTGGTACACGTAATGTGTAGTCCCCCAGGGTCCCACCCATGCACCAGGTTATGCTCATGTACGTAATTTAGTTCTATGTACCTAGTCGTTCCCATGGAATCAAAGATTAAATGACGTGCACGACCACACGAGTTCATGGACATGTTCTAGTTGGCACATGACCTAGATTTCCGAGTTAGGTCACATGGTATATGGATCCCACCACTTGGAATTTGATCCTAAAATCAGTTGAAAACCTTAACTACCAGGGAAAACAATGAACTTTCTGTGTATTCTTCAACACTACATGTTTTTTTGTCCCTATTTTCACAAAACTTCATAATATTTACATGGTTCTCTATATACACCTTCTCTGCATCGAATCTGAATGATGAACGACATGAAATCATTGGGGGTCACCTCTTGCTATCGATTCCCAGCCTCTAGTTACTGGAAATCAATTTTTGTGATCTGTATAAATACCATACAGCACCCAGTGCACCTACCATCACCTACCATTCTATTCCATCACTACTTTGGATCTCAAATCCACAAAGAATCACCCAAAACCCAAGATCCATCTCGATCCACCCTAAAAAAATCCATTTATCTCATGTGAATCTACCATGATTCTGGGGGTTCGATTGCACTCGGACCCACCCAAAAATGTCGAAACGTGACCCCATAGGCCAATGATGAAGAACATGAATATTGGAGGGGGATGAGTCACATGGAAAAAGTGAAATAACCATTATCAAATGATTCTTTTCCAATGATCATATATAAATGATTATTAGGGGTGATATCATTTTCAACAGGATAGATTTATTAAATTAACAATATAATTGGAAAAAGAAACATGTGAAGAATTAATTAAAAACATATCAAAGAATAGTAGACAAGAACATGATCAAACATTTAATCAATGCTAGAAAACAAAAATGATGAGACCTACCTCAATTATGGATCAATAATTGGTGAAGAATGAATTTTCCAATGACGAGGAAACACCCTCTATGCTCGCTACACTTAAATCCACCTCAATCTGATTATCATTCGTTATTTGATGTTGATCCACCAATGAAGAATTATCCACCCCTCCTATCAGATCTATAAAAGGTTATGTAGCTATCCCTTGGAAAATTTTCAAATGATGGTATCTATAGAAATTTTTATTAGGTCATTTAATATAATAAATAAATTATTTGTGTTTTTATTTTAATTAAATAAAAATTCCAACAGCCAACTCAACCATATGTTCTGTGCCACCCAACCATAGGTCATGCCTTGGGAAAAATCCACACTCCAGGTTGAACCTTGGTCTTAGATGTTTGATCTGAGACTATTTTCAAGTGATATTCCATTATTTATAAGAAACTACATGTGTGTGATATAAATATATTAAATATATTAATAAAATTAATCAATGATCTTCGGTCCTCAGAATCTCACACCGTCTCATGGAATAGCTTTGAAAGTATTTCTTAAAATACATCAAAGTATTAAAAGGGAAAAATAAAGTCTCTATAGATTATTGTTCACTAGTAAAATCATTCTCAAAGAAGTTATTATATACCCATACACTAGTTTATAGCCTATGGGAAATAGGAATTCCCTTCATGATCTGTCACGGGATGGGTCGGGTGTTGGGTCAGATGGAAGCATGGCTAGTTCATGATAAATTGGTATCAAAGTAGGATTTTACCTTTTTTGGGGCCTTGTTTTTTGGGAAAATTCCATATAGATAGGAGTTGGGACTATTGGGGTTTGAGGCTATGGTTGTGGGTGGGGTTTATAGATAACACACCTTATGACATACATTAGGTCACCATGGGATGTTAATGATTTAATTTAACTTATTAATAAGTTGTAAATAATACGATTTATATTGGGACTAAACTCTAAGTTAAGGTGGAGTGGTTTGAATTTTGTTTTGAGTTATTTTTTTGGGATTTATATTGGTGTCTTATCATGTTGTTATTGATTATTCATTTTTTGATGTATTTATAGTTCTTCACTTTGTGTTTATTTTGGTTTTTTACTATTATACCTCCTAAGATATATCTTATAAAACAATGGAAGGAGGATATAGTGATATATCTATCATTAGTTGATCAGATATTAGTTGAGTTAGTGGTTTTGGATCTGTGATTTGTATATAGTCCTTCTTGGCCTAAGGAAACCAATACCATAATAGAAAATGATTTGTATTAGTTGTTTATAATGTAAAAACCAATTCCTTTCAGGGAAGCTCAAAACCCAAAAATAGTATAATATTGGGTTGATAAGATTGAGAGGATCTTTGAGTTCCTTAGGACTCCTGAGGTTGTCAAGATAAAATGTGCTGCATTCATGTTGGAAGGCCCTAGTAACAGGTGGTGGGAGTAAGTGTTTTAGGTAGGGAATGATGAGAATATGGGCAAGAAGGATTTAAAGGCTCTCTTTTTCTGAGGCCATGTCCCTAGAGATTCTAGACCTCCTTTAGGAGATATTTCAATGTTGGAACATCATCCGTTCTATAGAGACATCCAATTTTTCTCCTGAGGTAGTTTCTAATAAAAATCTAAAATCACATTGTTTGAAAGGGGGTTGTGGATTGAAATTTGGTATCTTGTCTTTCTATTCAAGATTAATAAATATACAAAATTAGTTTTTTGATATTTGATGGGGGAAATTTACTAGGAAGGTACGTCAAGAATGTCTGAGATGCTTCTAATGTTGAGCTAGATTAGGAGTGGATTTTTTGAAAAGGAATGGATTGATGTTTAGTAGGTAAAGAAGGGTTGTAGTGGACCTATACATCCACCTTGACCACCATATTTTGTATCTTTTGGTAGTGGATCTATTATTTTCCAATAGTGTATGAGATTAGGGAATTTAATTTCTATATGTTTGGATCCACCTAGACTACTATATCTTTGTGGATCCATGGGCTATCTACAAATGTTTTGTTGGGATATTCCTCCTTCTCAAAGTGACACATGATCTACAAAACCCAGGGGGACATTAGATCAATTTAATGCATCCAGAGAAATGGGGACCTATTCTGGTGGATGTAGTGGCAAGATTGGATCTTCATATAGGAAGAGTTGTCTTAAGGAAAATCCATAGGTCATCAGTTAACCACATGTATAGATAGAGGTGAAGAACATTCATACTATAGATTATGAACCTTTGGAATTTGATATAGGACTTTTGATAGTTTGAGTTATTTTTTTTATTGCATTATCTATGATAATTTCATTGTTTGACATAGGTTTTTGTCAATAATTTCTTTATAATCATATGGTGAATACTTTAAAACTCCCAATCAAGCTTATGTTGTATTCTATGGATTTGGTTACACCTCTTGGTAAGAGGAAGGAGAAAGGTTTTAGGTTCCCGTATTGTGTTATCTTGCTATACTAGTTTGAGATAAAATGGGACTTTGGTATCCTAATGATTGATCATTTTGATGTGATCCTAGGGATGGAATGGATGAAATGCTTCAAGGATCACATTTACTGCGGTCATCGGTGATTAACTTTCACTTACCCCAATGGGAGAACATGAGTTTTCAATGGGAATGCGATATATGGTAAGGATGAACTAGTCCTCCACATATAAAGAAAAGTGGAATTTATTTCTAGGTATCTTCCCCTTGTTGAAAGATGATGTGAAAGGCCTAGATAACAAGTTTCCTCCCATAGTGAATGAGTTGGATAATATAATTTTAGAATATTTCATTGGGTTTCCTCTTGAAAGGGATGTCGAATTTACCATTAATTTAGTGCCAGAGATATAGATGATATATCTTCCCTCATAACATATGGCCCCCATCGAGTTTAAAAAATTAAATATTCCTCTGGATGATTTGGATATTAAAGGGTTAATTAGCCTTGGTGTCTCTCATTGGTCCACTCCAATTCTTTTTTCAAAGAGGGCAGATGGATCTCTCTAGTTGAGTACCAACAATTAGAAGATAAATCAGGTCACCATCAATAATAATTATCCATTTCTCAACTTTAATGATATTTTCAATCAGCTCTAATGCGACATGTTGTTCTCAAAGATCAAAATTCATTATTGGTATCACCAAATCAGTGTGATATAAATATATGTCCCCAACACCACTTTTCAATATAAGTACAACCATTTTGAGTATTTTGTAATGTTTTTTCGATTGAGATATTATCCCATGGTTTTTATGGATATTATGAACTAGGTATTCTATAGATACCTTGAATTATTTTTTATGGGGATTGTGTATGAAATTATAGTCTATTTGATATTATAATATTAGCATGGGAAACATTTGAGGATTGTTCAGGGCACACTGCAAGATGACTATCTTTATGAAAAATTGTCGAAGTGCAATTTATTGATATGGGATGTTATGCTTATTGGTCATGTGATCTCATAACATGGTGTTTCATTAGACTTGTAAAAGAAAAAAAATATTCATGTGAATATCAAAGTAATGAATTTAAGATCAAGAGTTTTCTAATCTAGACATTGTATTACATGAATTATTCATGGATTTATCTCGACTTTCCTTGTCGATGACTGTTATCACCCATAAAGGGGTGAAGTTCTTATAGAGTCTAGAACCTGAGTATGGGTGAAGTTATTTTGGAGTATATAATTAGAAAAGTCTTTTTAGGAGCTCATGTGATGGCTGAACACTACCCCTATCATGATTATAACCAAGACTGGACAAGGTTACATGGTCTACTGTGATGATTTAGGTACATGTTTAGTTTACATTCTTAAACCAGGTGGTCATGTAGTAGTGTATGGATCTCAACATCTCCAACCACATAATAAGAATTAAACAATCAACACCCACAATATAGAATTATTTATTCATTCACTTAAATACTAGAAACATTATTTTTTTTAATGAAATGTTCACAGTCTACTCAAAACACAAAATCCTCAACTATATTTTCACCTAGAAATATTTGAGCACAAGGAAGTGATGATGGATTGAGTAACCTAAAAAGTTTTACTTAAACATAATCTATCCCCAGGTAAGGGTATTATGATTTTTACCCCCTAATTTTGAATTTTCCAACACAATTTTTAAAGGAGTAAAAAAATAAATGATATTCGATAGGGATTTTCACTCATATGCACCTAGAGGACTAAGAAGAGAGTGATGGTATGGTTTTGGATAATTTGTAGTTGAATAGTTTTCTTCTAAGGATGATTGGAGGTGAAAATCACAATTATGGGTTTTTTCGATGTTATTCCCAATTTCTAAATGGTTGGGAGGTGCCTAATGAATGTTTATTTTATCATAAGGGTGTTCTTTGATTCAAGGACCGCTCTATTGTGCTGCTTTATTTGTAGAAAGTGGTCATGTAAGACTATCATCATTCTCAGTGTGCTTTCCATCCCGGTGCCTCTAATAATTTTTATGATGTTTAACCGTGGTTATTATGTACAGGTATGAGATGTGATATAGATTAATTTTTATCTCTATGTTACACCAGTCAACAGATTAAATTTGAGCACCAAAATCCCTTAGTATGACTACAACCTCTCCCCATTCCTACCTAGAAGTGGGAGAGGTAGCCATGGATTTCATTTTCGGGTTTCCCTATACACCCTGAGGGAGGAAAACAATTTTTTTGGCTATCAATCTTCTAAAATAATCATACCATTTCATCTAGGTCAAGGATTAATATAAAGTGGAAGATTTGGGTAGGTAGTATGTCCAAGAAATCATGAGGTTACATGGTGTGTCATCTATTATCATTTATGTTAGGTACTATAATGACCTAATCTTAAAAAATATAGAAATTATATCATTTATTTGGAATATGTAATACATAACATAAATAGATTCCCAAAGGTACCGTATTAGTTTAGTGCCTTTGAAAATATGGAAACATAAAAACTGGTACATAAAAGAGATACATTATCTCCCACCAGGGTTTACATGACTAACAACTTTCTTAGAAACATCATACCTAATATATATATTCATAACCTAGGGAATGGAAACATAATAAAGGGTGGTCTATGATGCTCAGTATGGGTAAATAAGGGAAATACATAAGCATAATCATGAACATAAGGGTATGAGAACATGAGAATAACATTAGAAGATCATACCCTACATATCAAATATCTTATACATGAGTCATGGTATAAATATTGGATGTTCATAAAATAGGAATCATGGTAGAATCAAGATCATAATATATGAAATAATAACATAGGAATAAAGAATTGAATTGCGATAGACAAATAAACATGTAACATAATTCCCTATTAGTAAATATGCATTGAAAAAACATAATAAGACAATCAATCGGGAATACACCTACTGGGTGTGACACACCACCATCCCTAGTCATGGTCCTTTACTTTTAAGGGATATAGTTTCCCCATAATTCCATAGTGGATTGGGATTCCCCATCTTCCAACAGTGGACCAGGTTTCCCCATATTTCCATAGTGGATTGGGTTTCCCCATCTTTAACAGTGGATCAAGGTCATCAACATTATTACCATCATTATTTAATGAGATATAAATATTTACCCAATTAATTGGAGGGATATATAGGTTCCACCCATCTTAAATTTAAAAAATATATAAACGTTCGATAAAAACATAAACAATCATATCATAAGCCATGAAATGAAATGGGTGTCATAAAAATTTAATCATATCTTAACCTATGAAAAATACAGGTTTTATAATCAATTAATTGAGGAATAACTTGTCAAAATAAGTGGGTTTCATAAGAATACAACCCATGAAAGAGAAACGAGTTTCACAAACATATAACTTGTGAAAGAGAAACGAGTTTTACAAACTTCATGCCATCAAAATATAAAACGTTTAGAGAATGAATATGAATGGAACATTTTTATAATTTCTCCATAAAGGCATGATTAACACCAATGGATTCCATATTAGTTGAAAAGTAATTTTTAAATATCTTTTAAAAACATTTAATGATGAAAATATCCTTTCTTATTTGAAAAAATGATTTTTAAAACATAAAAACCTTTCAAAAACCATTTAAATTGAAAATAAACCTGAATATTATAAAGGATGATAGAAAACCATTTTCCCTGAAAACATATAAAAGAAACATTAAAACATTTTAGAAAACGTTTTCCTTGAAAATGGTATATTGAATACATTTTTAAAACCATTTCTTTGAAAACTTATTAAGTAAACTTGAATTTTTTTTTGAAAACCATTTCATCAAAAAGGAAGGTTGAAAACATTTTTTAATTTTTTTTCAAAATAATTTTAAAACTGATAAATTAAGATTTTAAATCATTTAAATACTTTTCTTTGAAAAGAAACGTTTGAAAACATATAAAAGGATCCTTGAAAATCAATTAAACACTTTTTAAACATAAGAAAATGTCTTGAATTTTTTTCATTGAAATCACCTTAAAAATTGAATTTCTAGAATATTAGGAATTTTTTTCTTAAAGAAGAATCATTTAAAATTGTAAATTATTTTTTAGAGTAAGTATTATCATGATGGAGGATAAATCTATACACACCGAACATTCCTTTTTCACTGTAAAAAGTTTAAAAAATTCCTCCCAATCGAAAAATGGCAAGATGATTACATTAAATAATATTTTTTTAAAAGGTAAAATATTGGCAAAAATGTCCATTAATGATCATAGGATAATATTATAACAATTTCAAAAACATTTTTAGAAAACATTCTTTTTAAGGAACAAAAATTTTCAAACGAAGAGGGAGATAAGGTTAGATTAAAAAAACAATTTCTTAAGAATATTAAGTAACAAAGAGTGGAAAAATGGAACTGATACATTAATATATCATGGATAACTAGAGTAAAATAAAATTAATGAGTTTTTTTTGAGATATGGATAATAATATTTCATCAATGGTTGTATAATCATAAACAGACTCAATAAAAAATGATATTGTAACAATAAACTGTTACAACTTAGGTAACATTGAATCATAATACTTACAAAAGAATAAAATTAAATGAAGCATAAAATATCATTAAAGGAAGTATATTTATTATATAACATATGAAATGTATGTATATACACCCCATTAAAAAATATAGGTTCATAACATGCCATGTATCTCAAAGAAGTAAAATTCAGACAAAATTACTTTACCTATTTGGTAACATCTGAACCATAAACCCCAAGAAAGAAATATTGTCAAATGAATATGTAATTAGAAATAAATTTAAGTATAATTATCATATAATACATTCATGTTATGTATATAAAATACACAAAATAAATGAGTGGTGAACATGGCATGTATCTCACAGATATAAAAAGTGATATGTGAAAAACCTTACCTTAAGTATTGAATCTCATTGTACTCATACAAAAATCATGTATAACAAATATGAGTTTATTATAAATATATTAAAAAATAATATTATTATATATAATACCATATATGATTTTATTATGACATTATATTACATGTTTATTAACAATTCTATGTTAACATTACATTTCGGGTAAAATCTGTGTTTTTTTTTTCATATTTGTTTTGACTTGTAATTCATTATACACTTAATTAGTCCCAGATTTACTTATTTAAAGAATGTAAAAGATGATAAAAATATCATATATATTCATTATATAAATATTTATAATAATATATAAATTATATAATTATGAAAATAAATACACTCTTCATGGAGATAGTAGGCCGTACATACGTATGAACGTTGTTTCTGTTTTATTTTCATATTGAAAAAAATTAAATTAAATAAATGTGTATATATATATAATAATTAAAATATATTTATTATGTAATATATATCATATAATTTTATTAAACCCATTTTTAATACATTCTATGTAAAGTTTGATCGAATCACATCGCTTTGAGGAGGTAGTAGTCTACACCTCCACAAACGAAGTTATTGTATTTACAAAAATTGGAAAGAGTGATGGTATGTTTTATATAATAATGATATAATAATAAATAAATCATAAATATCACATATATCATATAAAAATATATTTTTCATAAGTTTTTTCAACCATGATAGGTGGTAATTAAAAAACGAACCACATCGTTTCATGAGTTGGTAATTCACCGTACACAAGAACGGTAAGTTTTTTACACATTAGATAGAATTGTGTGTAATTTCAGATAAAAACCTTATAATAAAAACATTAAATTATATTTAGTATATTGAGGTTATTATATAATTATGAAATAATAAGAGGTGAGGTGATAGATAATGAAAATAAAACAAAAGATCTTGAGGGAGGATGCTACCTCTTCTTTGGGTAACTCCTCTTGGTTGGCCCAAAAGGGATTCCTTGGATGGATTTAATCCCAATGATATGATTATATAATTATGGAAAGGATTTTAGGAGGATATTGGAGAAATTTTTTTTGATATAAAAAGATTTATAGGTGTGAATAAGTAGGAGGGGTGAATACCTTTTATAGTCGAGGAGGAGTGACATTCTTGTAAATTTCCAAAAAGGGAATTCCAACCACGTTTTTTCTAATAAAATTTGATGAAATAATGAACACAATTATAGAAAAGGGAGGATAGTGTTGAAATATGAGACTAAAATTTATTTTGGATAAGTTTCTAGGTCACTTTATCATTTAAGTGCAAGGTTTAGTCCTTTGTTAAGTTAATTTTCATCTTAATTGTTGAAATTAATTTTAATTGAATTATCTAATAATTTTGTTAATAAAATAGATGAATTTATTATAAATTATAAATAATTATTTTTATAAATATGGAATCGTTTTTCAGAATTCTAATAACATAAGTGATATAAATCAATTAATATTTAATCCCGCAGACGAGATGAGTGAGTATGTTTTTAAAGTAAAAATGTTCAAAAGTTTGAAATGTTTTAAATCAAATTTCAATGTAAAATTAGTTTCGATGAACTATATTTTATTAATTTATTTAAAATTTATATAATTAAACTTTAAAAATAAATTAATACATAACTTAACTATATACGTAAATTACATGAAAAAGTAGTTTTGAATTAAAATTCATTATTTTCACTATTTATCTAAAAAATGAAAATTCTCATAAAATTACAAAACATTTACCCAAATTTAAATTTTAGATTAGGGTTATAAAAATGAATTTTATTTTTTCAAATAAAATTTATAAATATTTTAAAAATAATATTTAAAATGGGTTCAACATTTAAAGGAGGTGAAATTACCTTTTAGAAATATACATTGTTTTATTCATAAAATTTGATTTATTCTTATCATATAACTATCAAATCTATTGCATGAGTATATAAAATATTAATTAAATATATAAAATAATTATTTTATTAAAAAAATTAATCAAAAGTGGTTTGTTTAATTAATTTATTTAAAGTTGTGTTTTTACATAAAAAACTGGTTTTTTAGAAAAGTAATATCTTTATTTTCCAATGGTTCTTACACTCAATTATACTAATTTAAAAAAAAGTATTTATTTTATATAAATGGGTAATTAATATTTTAAAAATCTATTTATTCTTTTTCAAAACATTATTTAAAACAACATGGTGGTAGATATAATAATATTTTAATAATCATGTTAATAGTATATTGTAGTTCGATAAAAACTCAACCTTGCATGTTACACAAGCTGTCAAAGGAACTCATAATTGTGTGTAAAAAAACAAAAACAAAGCATTGTGTGTACTGTAAGATAGTCTATGTGTTTCATGTCATGAAATATTAAGTTCATGTGGGGTATAATGCAATCCAAACTTAGTTATTTAATATAAAAAAACTATATTCGGTGTTGCATGAAATGAAAAATATAAAAATATTATTTTAATTCGAGAAAAAGTATTCCACAAAATCTCAAGGTGTTATATTATACCCCTTTAATATGAATTTTACCCATGAAAATTTTCTTAATTATAGAGGTTTTAATACTCGAAATTTCTATTCATAGAAACCCACATCCTAAATATGAATACAAAAACTTCCTTTAAAAAGGGAAAGTTGGAAACATAATGGTTACCCACATAACTAAGTTTACACATAGTATAACATAGGTTGTAAGTAAAAACATGGAAATAGACTAAAATCATAAATAATCATAGAGATTGATAAAGATAAACAATCACAAGAAAGTGGGTGGTCCATATAAAGTTAATAATTCTTGAACCATAAAGTGAAGAAACATGAAAGAGGTCAATGATATCATAAAAAATGATGACAATAGGACAAAATTTTATCTTAAAACGCTTTTCATAAATTTAAATGATTTATTTTCACATGAATAAATTCTTACATGATTTTATTTCCTTTCATATGTAAAATCTCACCCTTGGTCGTGTCTTGACCAATTTCTATTTCACCTATTTCTCCAAAAAGGAAGGTGAATTTTTCATTCTTGAAGCACTAACAGATCACGAGATCAATGATAATTAATCCCATATATCATCTCTTACCATCAATAAGGTGGTTAAAGTAGGTTTCACAATATGGATAAATCCTCATATTGTGAGATAATACTTTAATCCAAGAAACTTTATCCAAAGCTTAACATAAAATTTCCATAAATGGTTAACCTTATAACCCCTTTACAAGATGAAAATCCAAAACTTTCGAAATTTGGTCATGAAATCAACGTAACATTGATATCCCATATATCATAAATTAGATCTTGGTTTTCATATTCCAAACATGTGAATACCATCATCAAATATTCTATTGAAACATAGTAATAATCTTAAATACCATAAATCCTTTTGGAAAACATGCATGCTTACTTATTTCGAAGATTACTAGATATATTTCATAAATCCAAGAAGTTGTAAACTTCATCGATGATAACATAGACCACTTTAAAAAAATATTTATCAGTTATAATATCTTATATACTATCCAATTTACATTATCCATATCATCATCCCTTTATGCATATAAAATATCAATTTCTCATCCTCAGGAGCATGTTAAGGGTTACCTTACCTTAATGTAACATTGAAATTAAATCAATTTTCTAGTTTATCAGAATCATTTTACAAGTTATTGAATATACATAAAGAAAAAATTCTACAATAAATCCTGATATACTACATGATTCCTATAATATAGTCTTTTAATTCCAAAAAATATACACTTCTATCATCCAACTTTTTTATCAAACCATTACTCAGTATTTAAAAACTTATTTGTTAATATCTCTTTGCTAGAATTTGAAATATGAATCAATTATTAAGGTTCATCAACCTCAATCTAATCCTGATTCTTACATTTAATATAGAAAATAATTTAAGAACATCCCATTCCTTTTACACATCAGTTGTAGTCTCTTTATCTTTAGTAGTATAACCAATACTCGTACCATATTACTGATTATCTTCATCAAATTTTTTATTTTGGAAGTCGGTTTTCATAAAGACCATGCTTTATATAATTGAAACATTCAATGTTATCAAAGTCCCATGTAGTCCTCACCATTTACTAAAACTAAAAAGCATAGCGTGAGAAACATTTATCGTAATGGAAACCAAATAATTATGAAAAATCACTTATATGATGTCTAAATCATGACACATACTTACTTAATTTATGAAAACATAGGTTTATTATAGGTCATTCAAAACCAACATATATTTAAATCCCTCATAATGGTTCATAAATCGTTTGTGAATTCCAAAAGCATATCACTTCTGAGTGTCAAATGAGGCATGCCAAAATGCCTGTTATTATGTACGAGGTTACACTCGAGTTAGGAAAGATTCACCTTTTTAGAGTTCTTACCCCAAGGTACATCTATTCTAGAGACACATCCACTTGTATTATCCATACATGGATGTATTTCTAGGAAAACACTAACTATATCCTTTACCAAATTCATGGACATTTTACTATACTTTTCCTCATCCTTATACTTATCCTTAGATACATCCCTAGATAAATCCTTATAAATATTCGCAGGTATATTCACTAAAGTTTTCTTATCCTAGTTTCTAAAGGTTTACTAAACCTTTGATATGAAACCAACAATAATGACCCATGTTTAACTTATATATAAACTATATAATTTTTGTGGAATATTTAATACATTACACAAACATACACCAATGACCATATTAGTTTATTCCCTTTGGAAACATGGAAGCATAAACACTAATACATAAGTGAGAAATGTTATCTCTTACTAGGTTATTTATGACTAGATCCTATCAAATAAAAATCATAAATAATATATATCTTCACAAACTGGGGAATGGAAACATAAGAAAGGGTGACCATAGATACCGAGTAAGGATAAACAAGGAAGATATGTAATCATAATCATAAAAATAAGGGTATGAGAACACGAGCATAACATTATAATATAATACCCTGTATATAAAATATCATAAACATGAGTCATGGAATAAATATTGGGTTTTCATAAGATTAAAATCACAGTGTAATCAAGAGAATAATCCATGAGAGCTTAATATAGGAATGAGGCATGGAATTGTTAAAGGAATATAAACACGTCACATCATTCCCTATAAGTCAAGACACATTTCCAAAACATAACAGGGAACTTCATGGGGACTACACCAAATGGGAAGGAAACACAACCATCACCAGTCATAATCCTTTACTTTTAAGGGATTGAGTTTACCTATATTCTCATAGTGGATCATGTTTCCCCATCTTCCCAAACTGGATCAGGTTTCCCCATATTCCCATAGTGGATTTAGTTTCCCCATCTTCCCATAGTGGATTGGGTTTTCCTATATTCCCATAGTGGATTGGGTTTCCCGTCTACCCGTAGAGGTTCAAATTTACCCATATTATATAGTGGATCATGTCCACTGAGTTTATTTCTATAATTATCTCATGAGATATAAATCATTACAAAATGAATTGGTGGGAGATATAGGTACCACCCATCTCATAATGAAATTATACATAAATGTGAAACAAAATCACAAAAAATAATATCATATCCCATGAAACGAAAGGGGAGTCATAAACATGTAATAATATCTTAACCTATTGAAAATAAAGGTTTCATAATAATTTCATCAATGAATAACGCATGAAAAGAAGTGGGTTTCGTTAGAATACAACCCTTGAAAGAGAAATAGGTTTCACAAGCATATAACCCATGAAAGATAAACAAGATTAAAAAACGTCATATATAACGACATAAACCATTTAGAGAATAAATATTAATGGAAAATTTAGACCATCTCCCCATAAATGAATGAGTAACAACAACATGTTCCATATTATATGGAATTTTTTTTAATATCTTATAATTACATTTATTTAGGAAAATATCATTTCTTGTTTGATGAAAATTTATTTTAAGACATAAAAACATTTTTGAATACCATTTACTTTGAAAAAAAACTTGAATACTTATAAAGGAATATATAAAACCATTTTCCTTCAAAATATATAAATGAAACTGGAAAAAATAATAAAACCCTTTTTCCTTGAAAACATATGCTTGAAAATATTTTGAAAACCATTTCTTTTAAAACATTTATGGGGAGCTTGGAAACATGTTTAAAAACCATTTATTTGAAAAGAAAGCTTGAAAACATTTTGAAAAATATTTTTCATTTAAATTAATTTGAAAACATAAAAAAGAATATTTGAAATAATTGAAATCATTTTATTTGAAAAGAAACTTTTGAAAACATATAAATGGATATTTTAAAATAAATTAAAACACTTTTTAAAATTTTTTTTTTTGAAAAACGTTTTCGTTAGAAAACCCTTTAAAATAAATGAATTTAAAAAATATTTGGAATTTTTTTATTATAAATAAATATTTTAATGTTTATAAGGAATATAAAAAGGAATTATGGTCATTATGGAAGATAAATCCATACAACAAAAATGTTCCTTTTCCTCGTAAAAAGTTTAGAAAAGTGTCTTTATCAGAAAACAACAAGAAGAATCATTTTTTGAAAACATTTTTTTAAAAGGTAAAACACAGGTAAATATGTATTTTAATGACCATTGGATAATTGTATAATAATTTTAATTATGTTTTATAAAATATGATTTTGAATGAACAATGATTTTGAACTAAAGAGGGAAATAATGTCAAATTTCCATAAAAATATTTTATTAATTATATTAAGTAATAAATAGTGGAAAAATGGTTATAATACATGAATATATCATAGATAACCAAAGGAGAATAAAATTCATGATTTTTCAGAAGATATGGATCATAATATTTCATCATTGGAAGCATGATCATAAATAGTCCCGATAAACGATGAGATTGTAGTAATAAACTCTTACAACTTGGGTAACTTTGAATCATAACACCCAAGAAAGAATAAAATTAAATGATGAATAAAATATAATTAAATAAATTATATTTATGATATAACATGTAAAATGGTAGTTCATACACTCCATATAAAAAAATAGGCGAATAACATGGCATGTATCTCAAAGAAGGAAAATTGAGACAAAATTAAATTATTGATTTGGTAAATTTTAAACCCTAAGACCCATGAAATAAAGATAATAAAATGGATATGTAAATATACCTAAATTTGAGTATAAGTATCCCATAATACAATCATGGGTAGTATACAGACCACAAAAAATAAACAAGTGGTGAACATGGTATGTATCTCACAAATATAATATATGAGATGAGAAAACCCTTACCTTATGTCTTGCCTCTCGTCGTAATCATAAAAAACTACTATATAATTAATATAAGTTTATTATAAATATGTTAAAGAACTATATTAGTATATCTAATATCACATATTATTATATTTTGACTTTATATTACCCATCTATTAACAATTCCATGTTAATGTTATGTTTCGGGTAATATCCATGTTGTTTTTCATATATGTTTTGACTTGTTATTTTTGATACTATTACATAGATATTGATTTAATTATTTAAATATTTTAAAAAATTATATAAATTTTATATATATTCTTTATATAAATATTATAATAATATTTGAAAGATATAATTATGAAATCGAATACACCATTCATGGAGACAATAGGCTGTATATACGCATGAATGTTGTTTATGTTTCATTGTCATATTGAACGAAAGAAATTAAATGAAATTTATGTATATATATATAATAATTAAATTATCATTATTTTTTCATATATTTCACATAATATATCTAAAATCATCCTTAATACATTCCATGTAATGTGTGAATGAATCACATCTCTTTGAGGAGGCGACGATCTACACTTCAACAACCAATGTTATCATATTTTTAAAAAATAAAAATCATGAAGTTATATATTATATAATAATTTAATAAGAATAAATACATCATAAATATCACATATATCATATAGAAAAGAGTTTCCATCATAACACCCAACCATGAGAGGTGGTAATGGAAAAATGAACAACATCGTTTCGTGAGGCAGTAGTTCGCCATACTCAAGAATGGTAAGTTCATTAACCATTATATGTAAGTGTGTGTAAGTGAAGTTAGAATACTTATAATAAAAAGAATAAGTATAATTTTTATACTTAGGTTATTATAAAAGTATATAATATGAATGTTTGTGGTAATGGAGAATGAAAATAAAATAAAGGAGTTTGAGGAAGGATGTTACCTCTTCTTTGGGTAACTCCTCTTGGTTTGCAAAAAAAGGTTTTTTGGGATGGATTTAACCCCATAGAGAGGATTATAGTATTAAGGTATGAATTTTTTTTTATTATATTTGACCTGATTGTTTCTAAGCCAAAGGGCTTGAGAGGTGTGACTAAGTGCGAAAGGGAGTGCCTTTTTATAGTGGAGGAGGAGTTGCATTCTTGTGAATCTTTGAAAAGGGAATTCCAGCCACATTTTTCCCATGAAAAGTGGCTCGAATAATGAACCCAATGAGATAAAAGTAAGTATTGGGCCCATATATTGTTATAAAATTTATTTTTGAAAAGTTTCTATGTCATTTTTCCCTTTAAGTGTAAGGTTCAGTCCCTTGTTAAGCTAATTTTCCTCTTAATCATTGTACTTAATTCTAATTAATTTCACAGGTATTTTAGATAAAAATATAAGTTAACCTTATAAGAAATTAGAAATTATTATTATTCTAAATATGCAGTAAATTTTTAAAAATTCAAATAACATATTTGATGGAAACCAATTTAAATTTAATCCCATAGACGGGACGACAAAACAGGGTTTTCAAGTAAAAATGTTCAAATGTTTGAAATGTATATATATCCAATTTCAATGTAAAATTTAATTAAATTAAATATATTAGATCAATTTATGTAAAATTGATACAATTAAACTTTAAAAAAAATTAAAACATAATTTAACTATATAAATAAATTAGATGAAAAAGAAGTATTGAATTAAAAATCAATTTTTTTCACTATTCATCAAAAAAATGAAACTTTTAATAGAAATACAAAAAATTCACCCAATTTAAATTTTTATATTGTTATTTTAAAAATGAAGTTTATTTTTTCAAATAAATATTATTGAAGTGAAAAAATTCATAGCTAAAATCGGTTCTCCATTAAAAGTAATTAAAATAACCTTTTATAAATATACATATTTTAGTCATAAAATTGGATTTATCATTTCCTTATACCTATTAGATATATTTTATGATTTAAAAAATGATTTAATATATATCATATAAATTTTATTTAAAACATTAATCAAAATTGGTTTGTTTAATTTATTGATGTAAAATTTTGTTTGTACATAAAAAAGTAGTTTTCCTAGAAAAGTAATTTCTTTATTTTCAAATAGTTATTATATTCACATATACTAATTGACAACCAAATGATTTATTTTACATGCATGTGTAAATCATATTTTGACAATTTAATTAATCTTATTTGTAACTTATTTTCCAACTTTTAGGTGGTATCTATAATAATATTTTAATAATCATGTTAAAAGTATATTATAATATGGTAAAAAATTGACTTTGCATGTTACACAAGCTATCAAAGGAAATATTAATTCTTTTTAACACAATAAAAACATAGTGTTTCTTATACCACAAGCTAATCTAAGATTTTTGGGTGGCTCAAGACTAACTTGGTGCTGTGTATTACACAAGAAAAACATAGTGATTTATTATAAAAAACAATATTCTATGTTTTATGAATTGAAAAATATCAAAAAGATTAAATTAATTAAAAAAAATATTTCTCAAAATCATGAGGTGTGACATATACCCTTATTTACCTCTCCATTTTGATAAGGGCTTTAAATTTAAATGGTATCATAAGTTAATATTATTATGACATACCATCCTTAGACCAATTTTCAGATAGAGCATGAAAACATGATTCTAGAGGATATGCTTTATGGCTGCATGTTAGACCTTGGAGGCTCATAGGATAACTATATTGGGTTGGTGGAATTATCCTACAATAATAGTCAATAATCCTCGATTTAGATGGATCCATTTGAAGAATTTTATGTTCGACTATGTTATTCCCCTATATGTTGGATAGAAGTAGGTGAGAGTTCTTTTGTAGGACCATGCCTCAGGAAAGAGATGAATTATACGGTTTAGGTGATTTGGAAGAATTTGATTACAACTTAGAGTCATCATAATATCTGTTTTTATCAATGAAATAAATCATTGTAATTCTTAGTGGGTGACCCGGTGTTTCTAATGTTGAATCCTAGTTTGGGTCATCATCGTTTAAGTAATTAGTCGAAGATTACACTGATGTATTTATGATATTTGGATATCACTAAAAGGATTGCTAAGGTGGAATAACATCTGTAATTTCCTTCTTATTTGAATTTGATTCATGATTTTTCCAGGTCTCAATGTTGAAAATGAATGATCTAGACCCTTCCCATGCACTGAGTTGGGAAGAACATGAGTAGGAACATGATCTATGAGTGAGAGAAAAAATTCATATTTTGGAATCCCAAGTGAAAGTGATTTAAGGGAAACAATTCCATTAGTTTGAGTCTTATGAAGATAGAGGAATGATGAGTATGATACTTGGAATATAAGTATTAGGTATAAGAGTAGTTTCCTCACTTATTCTATGATCAGCCTATGGGTTGACTTTCTAAGGGTGTAAAATTTTCATAGTGGGGATAATTTTCATGCCCTTGGTGTGGTTTTTTGGTATATTTAATTTATTTTTTTCTTTCTTTTATTTCAAAGAATTGTTATGTTTTCTTCAAAAAAATTATACTTTTAGGTGGATGGAGTGTGTCACACAGTTAATATACATGGTGAGCCAACCCTTTATAAACCATGTGACCCATACAGTGCCTTTGGAATGCCAGTACAGTTAGTAAAATGGTCATTCACTATTTCCTAGTAGATCATGAAACCTCCATCCCTTGGGATAGTGGTTCTTGCATATTTTTTTTGTAGTTTAGAAGCCCATGCTGCAAAACCATATAACCTTCCTAGGATTTATTTTTCTTTCAAATTAAAATATTCACCTCCCCGATGTTAACCCTTTTGACCCTATTTCTTCCCCGCTTCGACACCCAAAACCCTAGCTGCACCTCCACCTATCCTCGTATTCTCCTTAGCTTCAATACTTTGTTGTATCAAGTTTGGTTCTTTATGATTTATCCATGTGACTCCCTCATATTTTTCTCATGTGGTATCTTTTTCTTACTCTCTATAATTTCCTCTTTTCTAGTGGCCGTGGTTAGCTTGTGTGGGTTCAATAATCCTTTCTTGTATTGAGTTTTGATTTTTTGATGTAATTTTTCTTCGATTGGACTTCTTCTCATCTTCGATTGTGATTTACAATCAGTTGGTGGTGATTTATAAGTAAAATGTAGTTGGTTTCATGTGGTTTCATTATTTTATGATTTATATTTTTTTTTCATAATTTATAATGGTTTTATAAATTTGTGTGTGTGTAAATGAGTTTTTAGGTGCGTTGGTGTGTGTAAGGATCTTGAAATGGTTTATTCCCTTTGAAATGCTTGTAAATGTCATGATTTCCTTGTGATAAATTGGTTTTTGATAAAATAGAATTATAGTGGCATGGAAAAAGAATCTTGGGGACCCTCAGTACCTAGGAGGTAAGGTTAGGAACAGTAGTTGGTTAGCCGATAGGTCCTTGTCCCTATCTCATTAGTTGTATTATGATTCAACACTAACTAAACATGTGATATAGACTATTACCATTTGTAACTTGGGTTTATTCAATTCAATGGATCATTCACAATAAGGATATGTTTGATCAATAAGATAGGATGTACTTATAACACCAATAATATAGTCACTTAAGGGATTTTCCATGGTGATTATTCAATGTTATTACTTATTTTTAGTTTCCTAACATTGTGTATTTTTCTCTCAAAGAAAAATAATGTTTTCAAACTAAATTGTTCTATTTATTTTAAAACTAGCACTTTTATTTATCTTAAAATGAATATTCATGGAACACCTAGAGGGATAATTCTATAAAACTAAACTCACACACTATGTACAAATATTTGGTATATATAGACATTTTTTTGATTTAGGTAAATGGAATTCCTTGTTTTCAAGTGGTGGTCACTCCTTCAAGTTACTCTTGTCTTGGGGTCAGGTGATGGTTGTGGCATGGTTGAGGATAGTCCTTATGTCATGGGGAGTTTTTTTTTGTTTTTTGGGTCCCTCCATTTTTATAACTTTTGGTTTCTTGTTAGAATTGTCATTTTAAATTTAATTGTATCTAGTGACTTGTGTAATCCCCTTCTATATAGATCATTTGTTGGATGTTATCTATGATGTGTTTTGGAAAATTTGTATATCTATTGTGAATTTCTCAAGGATTTTGATTTTTGTTGATTTGGAAAGTCATTAATAAGGGAATTATTTGATTCCCATACACTAGTTACAGAACCATGGTTTTGGGAATGACCTTCAGGCCATTCCACGAGCTGAGTTGGGTGTTGAGTTGGATGGAACACAAGGTTAGTCTATGAAAAAGTGGAATCAAAGTTGTTTTTCCCTTTTATTTGGGTATTATTATTTGGTAAAAGTATAGATAAATAGGAGATATGAATTTTGGGTCTTGAGGTTCTGGTTATGAGTGGGGTGTCTATCCAACACACCTCATGAAAGGGCTTTGGTCACCCTGGGATGTTATGTATTTTATTGGAATCCTTTTTAAGGTGTAAAGTATAGGCTAAATATTGGGTATAAACACTAAGGTAGGGTGGATTGTTTTGAATTATTATTTGAGTAATTATGTTTTTTTGTGGCTTATATGGGTGTTTTATTATGTTTTTATTGACTCTTTAGGGGTTGATGTATTTATGGATCTTCCCCTTGTGTTTGTTTTGATTTGTGTAGAATCATACATACCAATAGAACTACTATGAAACTATGGGAGGAGGAAAAGAGAGTTATCCATCACTGGTTGATTAGATATTAGTTGAGGTAGTGGCTTAGGATATTTACACTTTAATCAGGGGTCATGGTCTAGTACTTCTTGGATAAAGAAACTGATCAATGTTTTGAAAAGGATCTTCCCGAGGAGTTTCTCAAGAACAAAGACCATTCCTTTCAAGGAATAAAAGATTCATCGACATTGGAATATTGGGTTGATAATATCTAGAGGATATTTGAGTTCCTCTGGTATCATGAAGTTTTCCTGGTAAAAGGTGTTGTTTTTATTTTGGAAGGACCCAGTTATAGGAGGTGTGTGTAGGTTGTTCAATCAGGTCCATATGAGAAGATGTGATGAAATGATTTCAAGGATTTATTTTTCAAGTATTAGTATAGATAATTTTCCATAGACATGTATTGGGAGTTCTTGGATGACCATCATGATGATTGATCAGTGATAGAGTATTCCAACCACTTCATATCTCTAGTCCTTTTTTCTCCTGAGATAATTTCTAATGAAATGATGAAATCCCAATAGTTTGAAATTTGGACATAGAAAAACATTTAGTATTTAGACTTTTTGTTCAAGAAAATGATGTAATATGACATGGTTGATCGAGCTCTAATGGTGGGAATAGGCCAGGAAGGTATGTTAGGTATGTATGCGAAAATTCTAGTGTTGGGATAGAGTGGGAGTGGCTCATCTAAAAAGAAAAGGAAGTGTGAGGAGAAATAAAATAAGGATTCTAGTAGGTCTGGATATCCACCTTTACTGCCTTTGTTAGCAGCTGAGGGTAGTGGATCTATTATGTTCTATAAATGTCGAAGATCAGGTCACACACAGTTAACATGACCTAATAAACCCAGACTGCAGTTTCTCTATGTACACATGGGCTATCTACAAAGGTTCTATAGGGGAACACCTCCTTAGATTAGTTCCATTTTTATGGAACCCTAGGGGATAATAGCTCAGTCTGATGCATCCAGAGCTATATGGTCTCATTCTAGTGGACATAATGGAAAAGATACATCTTCAAATGGGAAGAGTCAGGTTAAGGTAGAGCCATATTTCATCAGTCATCCAAATTCATAGATAGAGGTGAAGCACCTTCATGCAATGAATTAAGCTCCAGTGGATTCAGATGTAGGTCCTATGACAATTTTAGGTACATTTCTTATTGAATCATCAATGATAATTGATTTTTTAATATAGGCGATTCTCACTCATTCCTTTCTTCTTGTATGGTGAAACTGTTAACACCCCCAGCTGACCTTATGTTGTATACTGTTGATATGGTTATAGCTCTTGGAAAGAGAAATGAATAAGGTTTTAAGTGCCTGTCTTGTGATATCTCCCTGTCAGAGGTTGAGCTAAAATAATAATTTCTTGTTCAAGATATGGAACTCTTTAAAATGATCCTAGGTATGAATAGATGACTTCTTTTAAGGATCACATCTACTTATACCATTGATGGGTGACTTTCACTTCCCATGATGGGGGAACTCAAGTTTTTTAGGGGGAAACAGATCCATGACTAGGATGAGATAAAACTATACTTCTTGAGTTATATATAATTTCTTTTCAGGTATCCTCCCTTATGATAGAGGAATACTATAAAGTATTATAGACCTAGTTGCCTCCCATTTTTAATGAGTCTCTTGAGGTATTTCTAGAATATTTCACATATTTTAATCCTAAATAGGATATGTTGTTTACCATATATTTGGCAACCATGACAACTGATATTTATTCTCTCATATCATAACTCCTTATTAGTTGAGGTAATTAAATATTCCACTGGATAATTTAGAATCAAAATGGTTAGTTTTCTTGAGCTTCTCTCCTTAGGATGCCTCAGTTAATTTTCCTATGAAGGCTAAAGGATCACTCTAGTTGTGTATTGACTATCAATAGATGAATCTGGTCACCATCAAGAATGAATACTCCTTTCCCTATATTGATGATCTCTTTGACCATATAAAAGGTTCTAGGTGTTTCTCAAAGTTCGTCTTTCATTTTTATTATCACCAAGTTCATTTGAGAGAAGAAGATGATTTTAAGTCACATTTCTAAAATAAGTATGACCACTTTGAGTATTTGGTAATATTAATTATATTAACAAATGATCCCACTATTTTTATGGATCCTATGAATAGGGTTTTCCATAGATATCTCAACTCATTCTTCATGGGGTTTGTGGATTAAATTCCAGTATATTTTAGATTGGAAGAGGTGCATGAGCAGCATTTGATCATTATTTAAGGCACACTATGAGATCACCGTATTTATGATTTTTTTTGAAATGGAGTTTCTAGATCTGGTAAGTTAATTTTCTAGGTTATGTCATCCTAGAACTTATGGTTTTTTAGACTGAGAAAAGTTCAAAGTAGTGATGTTATTAGAAGAGCCAGGGAATTTCATTGAGATCTGGAGTTTTGTAGCCCTAATAGGGTATTACATGTAGTTTGTTAGGTATTTTGTTTTGATAAAAGAGTTCACCTAGAAATGGGTGAAGTTCTCATACTGTACAAAATGCCAAGAGTCTTTCAAGGGACTCAAGTTGTGGTTGACCACTACCCCTATCTTGGTTTTACCCAAGAATGGATAGGGTTTCATTGTCAATTATGATACTTTAGGTAATATTTTGGGTTGCATGATTATGTAGGGTAATCATGTGGTGGTGTATGGATATCATCAACTCTGACCACATGAGAAGAATTACCAAACCTAGGACCATGAGCATGAAATAGTGATGCATTCCCTTAAATGTTGGCATCACTATTTCTTTGGGGAAACGATCAAAGACTACTAAGACCACAAAATCCTCAACTATATTTTATCCCAAAATGAGTTTAACTTGAGGCAAGGATGATGGATTTAGTACCTTAATGGGTTTGAATTTAACATTGTCTATACCCCAGGTAAGGGAAATGTGGTTGCTGAAACCCTAAGCAAGAATTTTCCAAACTAGGCTCTAAAGGAGTCTAGTGATGAATGAGATTTAATGGGGATTTTTCCTCAAATGCACCTAGAGTACAAGGAACATATTGATGGTATGTTATTGTAAAGTTTTTTAGTAAGAATATTTTATTTTTTGGGATGATTTAGGATGATCATCCTAATTATGAGTTCTGTTGGCATTATACCCAATTTCTAACTAGTGTGGAGGTTACTAATGAATTGTCACTATCTCATGAGGGTGTTATTTACTTCAAGAGATGATCTTTTATTCAATTTTCTTTGATGATAGTGGTGATGTAGGACTAACACCAATATCAGTGGGTTATCCACCCTAGTGCCACCATGATGATTTATGATGTACGATGCCAGTTCTGGTAGCCATTTATGAGATGTGATATAACTAAATTTTTATCTCAATGTTACATCTATCAATAAGTAAAATTTGAGCACCGGAATCCCTCATGATTTATTTAGACTCTCCCCACTAATACTTGGAAGTGAGATAAGGTAGCCTTGGATTTCATTATTAGGTTTACCCATGCAACATGGGGGAGAAATTTGTTTTGGGTGGTTATTAATCATCGAACAAAATATTCCCAGTTAATCACAGTCAAGAATTCAACTAAAGTGGAAGAGCTGGGTAAGATGTATGTCCATAAGATTGTGAGTTTTCATGGGGTTCTATTTACTATCATTTCAAATAAGGACCCTTGTTTTACCTCTCGATTCTATGGAGGCCTTTAAAAGAAAATGGGATCGCATGTTAAGATTAACACGAAATTCCATATTCAAATTGTTGGTTATATAGAGAGGACAAACCAAAATTTTGAGAATATGATTTTCACCTACATGTTAGAATTTGAATTCTTTTAAGATAACCATCTTAGGTTGGTGGAATATTCCTATAATAATAGTTACCAATCCTTGATGAGGATGGATCCATTTGAAGTGTTTTATGGTCGATCATGTCGGTCTCCTCTATGTTGGATGAATGTAGATGATACATCTTTGTCGGGACCAACCCTCATATAGCAGACAATTAGTAAGAACATGATTATTAAGAAACATATAATTATATATCAGAATCATCATAATTACTATGTTAATCAATGACGTTGAGACTTGGAATTCCCAGTGGGTGACCGGGGTTTTTCTAAAGGTGACACCTTGTTTGGGTCATCGTTATCTTATTATATAGGGGATGCTTATGCCTTTTTATGTTGAAACTTTTTATATCACTAAAAGGATTAGTAATATGGTATTATATTTTGAATTTTATTCTTATTTGATGTTGATTCATGATGTTTTAAATGTCTCTCAGTTGAAAACGTACATTATGGACCATTGCTATGTACTGAGTTGGGAAGAACTTGAGATAAAACATGATTTTCAGGGATTGAGAAACAAATTCAGATTGTGGATTCCCAATTAAAATCCATTTGAGGGAAATATATTGTGTTAGTTTGATTCTAATAGAAACATAATAATGATGAAAAAGAGACATGGGAACAAAAGTCTTTTGTGAAAGAACCGTTTCTTCAGTTGTTCTATGATCAGACTATCAGATGAATTTTTGAGGGTGGAAAGATTTCATGGTGGGGTTAATTGTCACACTGATAGTGTTTTATTCAGGTGATTTTATTTTATTTTAGACCATTCTTTTAATCCATTGTTTTATCAGGTGTTCTTTAAGAAAAAATGTCCCTTTTGGGTTGACAAAGTGTGGAACACAATTAGTGCACAATTAGAAGAAATCATGCACCAAACCTCTGTAAACCATGAATCCCCAATAGATAATTTGGAATTACCTCATGGTTAGGTGCCTAGAAATTTTTCCTTCCCCAACAGACCATGTTTCTTCACTTCTTGGGATAGAGGCAACCACATGGTTGGCACACAGTCTGTAAAACCATACATCCCACACTGGTTTTGAAAATTTTGAAATTCTGAATACTACCTCTATAGTTTAAGCCTGCTAACTCTATATCCTCCCACATTCAACACCCACATCCCTAGGTGGACCTACCCCTCTCTTATTAACGTTCTTAGATTCAATCCTTGGGTGTTTCAAGAATGGTTCTTCAAGATTTCACCTATTAAGTCCCTCCTAGATTCTTTCTTTGTTATATTCTTCCTTTTCTTTTGAGTTTCCTATTAACAAGTGGTTGTGGTGACCTAGAATGGATTCAATATTCTTTTTTAGATTATTTTTTGATGTGTATGGAGTTATATTGATTCCTTAGGACTTTCTCTCATCTTTGATTGTGTTTTTACAGAATAATGGTGATTTAAAAGGAAAAGGTAGGCGGTTCCATGTGGTTTCATTATTTAATGATTTAAATGTGACTTCCATGATTTGTAATGGTTTTATATCTTTTTTGTCTGAAAATTTATGTTTTCTAGTGTGTTGGTGTTCTTAAGGCTCTTAAAATGGTTTAGCCCCTTTAAAATACTTGGAAATGGTATTCTTGGATTGTGATAAATTGGTTTACGATAAAAATGGGATTGATGTGGCATGGAAATGGAATATAGAAAAAGGTAAACATAGGTACCTAGGCTTGAATTAAAAGAATAGTAGTTAGTTAGTTATAAAGGCCTTGACCTAGACTCACTAGCAGGGTTATGCTAAAATACTAACTAAACACATGATATGAACTTTTACCATTTTGAACTTGGGTTCATGCTCTCGAAAAACTCATGAATGGGAAGGTTATAAATTTTATCACTGAGATACAAGTTACTTAGAACCCCAATAATCAATTTAATTAAGAGATTTCAAATGGTTATTATTCTAGGTTTTTACATGATTTCAGTTTTTTGGCTTTCTGCATTTTTCTTTCAATGATAGAGAATGTTTGCAAAATAAACTTTCTACTTCATTTTAAAACTAAAACATTTATTTATCTTACAATGGCTATGCATGGATCACATGGTGGGATCCTACTGTAAGACTGATATCACACCCTATATATACCAATTGGGTAAATATACACCTTATTTTGTCTGATTTAGGTAAAGGTAAGGACTCATTTTGAAGCAGTGCTTACTCCTACTAGTTACTATTGTCTTGTTGTAAGGTGATGAAAGTGGCATGGTGGAGGATCGTCCTCATGTCACGAGGATGTTTTCTTTCTGTTTTGGTTCCCTATATTTTTATCACTTTGTATTTATATATAGAAATTTAATTGTAAATGTAATTTTATCTAGTGACCTGTGTAAGCCCCTTCTGTATAGATCCTAGGCTGGATGTTAGATGTGATTTTTTTGAAAGGTTATATATCTATTTTAAAATTCTCATGGATGCTGATTATTTTTCTTTGGGTAAATTATTCCCAAAGTTGTTATTCAATGCCTAGTTAGTAGTTTACAACCCATGGGGATCAGGAATGACCTTCGGGCTATGCCATCGGAAAGGTTGAGTGTCAGATTGTATGGAAGTGTCATCCTATTCATGATAGTTAGGGTGTACTCTTATAGGGGGTTTGGCTCTTCTGGACCACCCTTATGCGAGTGGGTCCTTATCCTAATGAATGTGTTGTTTATCCTTCCACAAATGTTGTGTATTCCTATTCAGCTCATTGTTTCCCTTACATAGCTTGTGTAACACCCTTAGGTAGTATCCCTCTACACATATATATTGGGTCCTAACACCAACGTAGGGGCTCCTACCCTTACGTAGATTCTCCTACCCTTACATAGTTTTCAATAACACTTAAGTGACACTAGATTAAACTTTACAAAACCTTTTAATATTACATGGGTTTTCATCATTTTTTATATTCTTAGGGTTAGTGATTTCAAAAAATTTACTTTCTCTCAATTTTTTGAGGCGTTACAACAACCCATCTGACTCGAGTGGGTATTTCTACCCTAGATCTCTCAATTTGAAGGACCGATGGATTTAGAAGCTTCTAGAGGTGCGTCACTTATAGTCAGTAGAGCTCTAGTGGACCGGTTCTTGGTTTGTTAGTGTTGAAGAATAGTAGTGACCTGATTCTTGCTTGGAGAAGGAAGATGAAACATAAATTCACCCTACATGATTAGAGATAGAATTTGGATTATGAGGGGTTCCATGTTCTTAATCCTAGATAGTGGTAATGGACCTTGATAACACATTAATGACGATTTCAAAGACTTGTGACAACCTTCTTCATTGACATAGGTGAGACAAATCCCCATTAATGGGGTCTCAATCAAGTATATACATATATATAGATATATATATATATATATGTACATAAATGTTTTTCCCTTGTACAATATTTGAAGTCTTTCCCATATTTTTTTTAATCGTGTGTGTAATGTATGGGTGTTCCGATCCATTTTTCTCATCAAAATTCACTTATTTGTGTACTTTCTTTTCCCATTGCACAGTAAACACCCCATGATGATACATCACCTTGAATATAGGCCAATTTTCCAAAGCATATAAATTATTTTCATTCCCTTTACCAATTTCCGTTTCCGCATTTCTTTTATGAGTAAATCATTTGATGTTTTATGCTTCTTGAATTTCATTTAAAATATATTTTGGATTTTTATGGATAAATTTAAGTTATCTTGAGACCTTATTTTTTCTTAGTTTACATCATTTAATTGCATCTAAATTTTTTCTTGATTTTTTATTCTAGGTCCTTTATGTATGGGAACATGTGTGTCAGTTTTGAATGTACATTTATGAACTAGAAATTCATTTCTCATTGTTTTGATTATGATCATCACGAATCATCGTAAAAACTTGTTTTTATTCTATTTTTATAATTATTCAACATTGAAGTGTTTTAATTTACACTTTCCCTATGTTCTTTGTTCACTGGTGGAATCATTTATTTCCCGCTATGTTGGATTTTCAATTTGAACATGTTATATGTTAATTGGTTTGTATTTTATAAACTATAAATAAATATTGTTTTCTATTTCAGATTTTGAAAAAAAAATATTGTTGTGTTGACGTGCTCACACTTTCTCTCAAAATCACATACTCAGATTAGGAAAAAAAAATAGAATCAGGGATAACAATATTCCACAATTTAGTCGGGGTGACCAACTTCTATGCGGAAGGAAACATGTATCTCATATATAAATATAGAATACACATGGGGAACTTACACATATTTACAACACATTAAAAACCATATTGATAGGAAAAAAATGTAAGGT
This sequence comes from Viscum album, assembly GCA_963277665.1. NCBI lineage: Eukaryota > Viridiplantae > Streptophyta > Magnoliopsida > Santalales > Viscaceae > Viscum > Viscum album. The sequence goes on from OY728141.1 coordinate 782,728,197, forward strand.
AAGAAACACACACACAAAAATGATTGATTTTTTTTGGGAGGTCACAAACTTGGTGAAAATTATTCCAGGAGACACCAAACTCTCAATGTAGTCATCACACAGTGCCAAACCCATCTATAGGTAACCAATGAGCAGCAACCACTCCTGTTGTGGTCTTATCAAGAATCCACTAACCATGAGAAAATGATTTTATCCATCAAAATTCAATAAAGATATCCAAAGTCGATAGATAGTGGTTTTTAAATGAATTAATGACTTATATTACAAATTTTATTTTTCCCCAAATTTAAATTTGTATTTTTTGTTTTTTGGAAAACATAATTAAAAGTAAAAATAAAAAGAAACCCATACCCACCATCTTCAGGTTTTTTTCTATATTACTCCCTGGAATCAAATCCAGAAACTATATATTTCGTTATATTATTACTCTAGTAATAATGTGACTTTGATATTTTCTTAAAAAAAATTTCACCCCAAAATTCCTCTTTTAGATCTAATCCATTTATAGTTTCACTTAAAAGGGGACTCAATGAGGCTCAATGGATTTTACCCTTACCATGAAACCCCCAAGGTTGATCCAGCATCACATTTTTTCAACAATATCAATGTAAACCAAGTTTTTCATTTCTAAAACCAATGATGAAAATAACTACTCCTCAAAATCATATTAATTTTTTGATGTAACAACAGAAAACATGAAATGATTTCCTACGTAATAAGATTCAGTAGAAAAGAAAATAATAAAATAGTATCATCAATTTAATTTAACTACCAAAATAAAACTATTAAACGATAGAAAGAAAAATAATATTGGCTATTAACCCTAATTTCACCATGATCTAATATATACATGTATTTTTTAAAAAATATATGGTTTTAAGAAGAAAATGAAAACCGGGTTAGTGGTTGTAATAATTTTAAAATTGGATTTAGTAAAATTTGAACCACATTTATACTTTTATGTTTAGAAGGAAGCCTGAGTGCATAACTATGAAATTGGTACATAAGAGGCGTGAATGTGGTTCACGCCTCCTCCCAGATGAATTTTTTTAAAGGACCCCCTAATTTTTATATTTCCCCTCATATTTTATAGAGAAACATTGAAAGATTGTTTTCTATTTCACAACTTTTTATTCATGCTATTACAAATGTTATGATTTTTTTTTAATTTTTTGTATTCTAGTTGCTTTAATTATTTTCATTGTATTATTTATTTATTTAAATAGTATAATTTTATGAATATATGATTTAAGTTATATTCTCTTTTTATAATTTAGATTATGTTCAATTTTTTAGAAAATTTTAAAATTATGTTTGGATAATTTAAATTGTTTTGAATTTTTATGAATTATTTAAAAAACAATATTATTTATGTATGGAAAATATCACTAATTAAAAAAATTTATATATAAATAATTCTTGTTTAAAATATAAACAACTAAATTTTAATATTTATATATATATATATATATAATATTATATAGTATATTTAAATGATAATAAATTTATAATATATTATTGGATAAATAGATAAATCAAATTATTCGCGTTAAATAGGTTTTAAAAATTAATTTATTAATAATATTTTTAGAAAAATATTCATATATATATTTGAATATAATTATATATATATATATATATATATATATTATTTATCATATTTAAATTATATAATATTTACAACATTTTATTACATATATATATATGAAATATTTTTTGGTTCATTAAAATATTTTTTACTATTAATAATATTTTTTAAAGAGAAATATTATTGATAAATATATAATATTATGAGTGATTATATATAAAATAAAATCATTTATATTTTGGAAAATATAATTACTTACAAAAATATATATAATTATATTTAAAAATATTAAAAACTACTTTTGAATATATCTATGTATATATATAATAATATTTTTTATATTTAAATTTACGTAAATTTATTATATATTATATTATATATATATAAACAACATTATTTTCATTAATTAAAATTTAAAAATTATTATGAATAATATTTCAAAAAAATATTCCTTATATACATATCATATTTTGAGTAATTATGTATATAATAATATTACTTATATTTACGAAAATATAATAGATTATAAAAATGTATATAAGTTGGGGCTTTCCTGAATGGTATGCTCTCCCATAATCCTACATCAAACCCATGTTCAAATCTATTCAATAGAGATTTTTTTGGAACTATATAATTATTATAACACTCTAGATGTCCATGTATGGTAGAAAGTATTTTAAGAAGCCATCCATGTGCGTCTTTCACTAGTAGAAAAATGGGTTTTAACAGTGGCATTTTAAAGTCAGTTCCTTGAGATTGACATTAAAAGTCAATTTTTGGAATTGATTTTTCAAATAACTGATGTTTAAACTAAAATCCAATTTGTATATCATTTATCAAGATTTAATTTTATAGGTCATGGAGAAAACATGGACTTACATATCAAAATTTATAGACGTCAAAAGTTTAACATTATAAGACTTGATTTTTAAAGTTATATTTTTTCAATAACCAACATTAAAATTCACTTTTTTGCATTAGTTTTTTAAATAATCGACATTAAAACTATCAAAAGGTGTATCTCATTTCTCAAGCTTCAATTTGATAAGTTATGGGGAAAAAATGACTTACAGATCAAAATTTATAGACGTAGGATATTTAACATTATAAACTTGATTTTTAACATCAATTTTTTCAAAAATCAATATTAAAATTCACTTTGTGTCATTTTTTTTCAGATAAATGATGTTAAAACTAAAATCCAAGCTGTATCAAAGTTCTCAAGATTCAATTTTATAGTTCGTGGAGAAAAACAGACTTATAGATCAAAAGATATGGATGTCGGAAGTTTAACATTATAAGACTGGATTTTTAACATCGTTTTTTTCAATAACAGGCATTAAAAGTCACTTTTTAGAATCAGGTTTTTTTAAATAACTGACTTTAAAACGAAATCCAAAGTTTTATATAATTTTTAAATCTTCAATTTTATATGCTGTGGAGTAATAATGGACTTATGGATCAAAAGTTATGAACGTCAAAAGTTTAACATTATAAGAATTCATTTTTAACATCGGTTTTTTCAATAACTGACATTAAAAGTCCTTTTTGGTGTTGGTTTTTCAAATAACTGTGGTTAAAACACAAATAAAAGTTTTATCTAATTCCCCAAGCTTCAATTTTATAGAATGTGGAGAAAAAATGGACTTATGGACTAAAATTTATGGACGTCAAAAATTTAACCTTATAAGATGTGATTTTTAACATCAGTTTTTTAAAAAAAAACCAACTTTAGAAGACACTTTTTGGCGTAAATTTTTGAAAAATAAGATTCTAAAAATAAAATAAATGTTTTATATAATTTCTCAAGATTAAACTTTAAAGTTTTTTGAACAAAAACATACATACGGATTAAATGTTATGGTTTCCAGAAGTTAAATATTATGAGACTTGAATTTTAATGTCGGTTTTTTCAGTAACCGATGTTAAAAGTCCTTTTTTTGCATCAGTTTTTCTAATAACTGAAATTAATAGTCACTTTTTGGCATCATTCTTCCAATAAATGATGTTATAACCCCAACATGTGAATATTTTTAATAATGAATATATATTTACCTGATGTTAAAAGTAAAATTTCAAATACGCGGGTTTATTATTTCATTTTTTTTCACAACTGGAATTTTTATTTTCAAAATCTTGCTGAAAGTTTATTACATAATCACCCTAAAAATTATCATTTAAAATATATAAAAACCTCATCGTCTTTCTTTCATCATTTTTGAAATCTTCGAAACCATAAATATTTCAACAATTCTTGAATCGATAATTTTTACAAGGTATTTATTTTCATCATTAAATATCATTATGATAGTTTCCTTATTGAAAAAAATCTTGATTTTTTTTGATGATGATAGATTCATCCATCCAAGATACAAAAATAAATCTTCTACATGAGATTCATTAGTTTAGGTGCAAAATTCTTTATCTCTCCTCATTTTCATTACCGTATGAGTTCACCCTTTTAAATAATTGAAATAATGGATAAAAACATATTGATTCGAATGAAACCAATAAAATAAATAAATTAGTTTAAATATGTAAGTTTATTATTTTTTGTGTTCATTTGGCACATAATTTTTGGTTCTTCTTTCTTATGTTTTATTTTAATCATGTTGTATCTATGGAAACATAAAGAGGTAAAACTTACAATGACCATAAATTTTGATCCATAAGTCTATTTTGGCTCCCTTACTAGTCAAATCAAAGCTTAGGAAACAATTTATATTACAATATTATGAGTTTTATGGTTTTAACATTTTTTTACCAAAATCTGTGTGAAATTTTTTTTTTTGAAAAGGTATTTTTCACATCAGTTTTTATCCAAAAACAATGTCAAAACCCTTGGAGAAGTCAAATTTAGATGTTAGTTTTCTAAAAAACAGACATTGAAGATTGTCAAGGCCTAAATTTCAGCATTGGTTTATATGAAAACTAACGTCAAATATTCCCATGGGACAATTTATGACTTCTATTTATAAAAATCGACATTGAAACATAAACTTTTTATATCACCTTTATAGGCGTCGATTAAAAAACGACATAAAAATGTAACAAACCCGACATGGAAATACATTTTTCTACTAGTGTTTAGCCTTTCAACCAACTTGTATTGAAGCAGATTAGGTGGAGTGTGGAAATTGGTGGTTCTAAGAGTATGGCGCTTGGATTCTATTGAAGTTGAAATGATGGCGCAACCAATTATTAGTAAGAACAAACAACTATAGAACCCAACAAGTTGGCGGTGAGGCTGTGGACATGGCGAGTTGGTGGGGATGGATGTCAAACTTTCAAGAGGGGCTGTCATAGTAGATTCTTATACAATAAGTATTCATTTAATTAGGTCTTTAGGCCATGTTTTAATCCCTTTGTGCCTCTAGGATTTTGGATTATATAAGGGTTCTCTCTCAACCTAGTTAAAAATAGAGTTTATCCAGATAATAATAAAACTAAAGGCCTTTGAGAGAAGTGCTTACATATATATATATATATATATAGACAATTAATTTTTATAATATTAACAACTATAATAAAATATATATTATTTTTTATATTTAAATTTAATTAATTTTACAATATATTGTTGGTTATATGTATATAGATAATATTATTTTCGTTAAATAAATTTTAAAAAAATAATTCTTTCATATTTATATCATTGATTATATATTTCTTAAATATAAATAATATAATTATTAATTATGTAGAAAAATATTATGAATCAGTTTTAAAACTATTAATATAAATTTATATAGATATTTATTATTTGTCAAATATAATTTCAAATAAATTTACAATATATTATTAGTAATATATATATTATTATTATCATTAATTAAATGTAAAAATTTCTTATTTATTATTTAAATAAATAGTTATATATTTATATTATTATTAATAATAAAAAAATTATTTTTAATATATAAATAATATCATTGATTAACAAACTATTTAGTAATATATACAATTATATTTGAAAATTTTATTACTATATCTTTACAATATGTAGAAAATAAGAACTATCCATAAAAAACCTGTTATGTGATCTTATTGATGAATAATGAGATGACCAACCAATGATTGATTGGAATTATATCTTGTAATCATTTCTTATTTTCTTATATAATTTTTAATTAAAGATGGTACAACTATGGATTTGGAGACCCAAACCCTTAACACCAGTAAATTATTATAAAAAAAGTAAATTTATAAGGGAGAGCATGGAGGGTAATACATGGTACAAGTAATCAAAGAATTACATAGCCTAAGACCACACAAGATGTGATTCGAACAGAATACATGGGTACCATTGACATTAGATATTACCCCATGAGTGGTGTGTTTCATATTGGCAAAACACTACCAAGAAGAATTCATCTCTTTTTATATATGCTAAGACAAATCAACGATCCACCCCAATGAGCCGGGTTCCACCCCCACATCTATTCAAAAATATGTTCAGTGGTGATATCTTCATCTCCAAAAGCATCTTCCATTTTAGCTATGTTAACTTCCTCTAACATAAATACTTTAGTTGCTACATCCTGTATGGGATTATCAATCTACACATTCCATTCATCCTCTTTTGACGTGAAATACCACTCTTCTTGTTTGGTTGTTGAAGATCCTTCACATTTGGGGCCCTCCCATATAGAGATGTAGGAGTTCGCTTGGTTATTAAAGATGTGCTAGCCAAAGGAAAAAAATACTTATTTCCAAGGTCATTAATCATTTTATTTTTGAGAATAGGTGCCCAATTATAGTCAGATTTAGAATTATATATTAGATTAGTAGTGATCCTATGATTTTTTCAACCCACATTATCATGTCCCCCTTCGTAAATAAATTCGAACATGAATGTGTTAATTAAGTAAAAAATAGAGAAAAAGTTATTTCCTAAACATATATGGGAATGCCTCAATAAGATTTGATTTCCTAGGGGTTCTTTTTTCAGATTATCCTTATTTGGACATTTGGTAGACTAGATTAGAGAAACCAACACCCATAAATGCCCCATATTGAGCCACATCTATTTCTCTGGGTGAGTATTCCATGTTCAAAACAATATGTACAACATGTAATATTTTTCTAGTAGTATCCCCATCCAATTTAATCCCACTACATTTGGGGAGTTTCATCCAGTAGTGAGATTGTGAGGGACTGCTCATTATCTTTATCTGCATGCCATTGGTTAGAGATCTAATCAATCACATGGTCAATGCAGACCATAATTGGACTCGTATTGGCTTCTCTATTAGTACATGAAATTGGATCCATCTAATTTTCAAGAGGAATGTAATAAGCTAATACTAGCGGTAAAACATCATTTACACTTAATCCATCATAGTCCTCAATTGAGGTTGATTGAGACCAGTAGGATTTATAGAATTGATCTTCAATCCAGAGCCATCAGGATTTCTATTGGAGGACCAAGTAGGTGGCACATGCTAGTCCTTGAAGGGAGGGTGAGCCTTCTTACCCTGGAGTTGAAAAAAACCAATAAAGTAAATTTTATTCTTCCCATTAATGGTAATTTCTTACATATAGTATTATTCCTATACATCAACCCTATCAAATTCAATTTTTCTATTTGATGACCCAAAGTTATCACCAACACTAAAATGTGTCTTAAAACTCATATTCAATTCTTGAATATCCTCAAGACTAGAAATTCTATATTTTACATTAAAATTATTAATCATAGAATGTTCTATCATGTTTTTATCATTATTAAGTCCTATTAATATTTAATTAGATCTATCATAGGGAGGCTTTGATTTGGTTTGGGAAATAAATACATACTGGAAAGCATTTCTTGCTGCACCATCCCCATATAACTTTCTCGTGCCTCCCTTGTCCTTGGTCAAGGATCCCCAAGAACCATTGTACTATGTTTCGTAGATCCATTCATCATGTATTTTCATTAATATCAAGGTTATAACCCTTAAGATCCATTTCCATATCCGTGATACCACCATTTATAATAGGATTATTATGAATCCCTTGCATCTCAGTATTTCCATCATTCACCAGAGGTATCTTAAACAATCAATTATAAATAAATTTTCCATGTTTCTTATAGTTGGTGCATTTCATATCCATATGAAATTTTTACCTTCCATTAATTATTCATCAACATTGAATAAAAGTAAATCACATGATCATAATCAATATATAATTAAAAATTGAAATCACTAACCCCTAAAAAAAGTTTTAATAAGAGGAGAACATAGATCAAAATCAATAATATTTCACAAAAAATAGCCAAATCTAGAAATATTAACCTCTTTTTCAAACATTATGGGAGTTCACACAGGAGAGGAAACATCCCAAATTATATTGGGGTGCCTAAAAAAATTCAGGCCTATGACCTCGATCTATTATTGGGTCGTTAAATTCATTACCTGAGCTAGATTAGACCTTCAATCCCAATATTGAAATCTAAAGGTACCATAATTTAGAGTGATACAATTAAATTATTTGTATTTTAACTTCATATCCAATGAAGTGAATATGATGTGGAAAAAACCAATAACAATTTAGATGATGCACCATCCATCAAAGATGAATATTGGAAGAAGCAATCTCTTCAAACCTTCATGCTTCTATGAATTGGAGTTTAGATTTGGAGATAGCTTTGTGAGGATAGAATTTTTACAACCTTTGATTCGATCCCTAAATAATTTAGGGTTCAATTCAATAAATTACAAACCATTATTCCTTATAATATTGTGTGAGGGTTGCAGTTCCTAGGATCCATTAGAGAAATATTTATAACTGAGATGTTTCTCAATTGAGGTGTGTTGAATGACCTTAAAATCAACCACATTTTTTAGGGGCTAGAAGACATAGTATTGTGATTCCCCTATGGGTAATCTTGCAACAAACCTTATTTCATACCTATATTGGTATCTTCCATCCTCATTGAGGGACAAACAAACACATCACATGGATCAAAAAATGATATAGACCAAAACCCATCACCTGAGAACCCTAAAACCCAAGAAATAATAGATAGAGAAGCTCTCAAAACACATCCATCTTTCCTATCAGATAATAATTACATTTACTTTTATTGGTCATGACATGTGAATCATCACTCTCTATAAAAATGTAAAGACCTACATTTTTTCGGCAAATTTTTATGTATTCCAAACCATTAGAAACCCTCACTTTCATGTGGATATTATTGTAATAAAATGATGTTCTATAATAGGTGTTAAAGCTCAATGTAATATTTCTACACCATGAATAAAAGGAGAATAGTGGTTTCTAAAATATGAGATATTGGAAGCTCAAGGATCCCCCCTAAATTTTGGTTAGTTTATCAAACAATGAAAAACCAATCCATAGAAAAAGTCCCAAGATCATGGAATAGTGATTTAATCATAAATAATAATTTTTTTTAAGCATTCAATTAAAAATTATAAGTATATATAGGGTTTTACTCAATTTCCTTTGTAGGAAAACATGTTTTAATACATATACCACTATGAAGAAGTAATTTTTCACAACTAGGGTCCTAGATATATTTCACCAATAACAAGTGATTCTAATCTTGATGATTTTATAACTTTTTAGGATTTTTTTTGAAGATTCATAGTCACAAAAACTAAGTATTGACTATGTAATTAGTTTAGTCATATATTAACATCTTCAATAAATTGATATCCTATAACACATTGAGTATCCTATACTCTAGGATGAAGATTTTTTTGGAGCATTATCCAAGGTAATATAATAATATAGTAATGATTTAATTAAATTATGATGATAGGAACACTACGAGGACCTCAGTAAAAACATTTATGAACCTAATTTTTATTTATAAATAGTGGTAATTAATTTGTCTCTAGGAAGGAGAGTGTTTTAGATTTTTTTTTCTCTTAATTACAGGGTTCATTTGTGAAAGAGTTATTATATCATTTTGATTTTAAATTTTGTTTTTAAAATTGTTTCCTAACCTTAAATCATTACCACATTATCACATTGATTCATGTTGTTTCTCTCTTCTTTCTCTAATCAACGATATCTCATTGATTATTCTCACCTATTTGATTCAACATGTATAAGGTTGAATACTGATCTTGTAACCCATAATATTACCTAAATTAGTAATCAAATATCTCTAATCACCCTCTTACCAACCTATTTCTCAATATCACATTTATTGGAGTGAATCTAAGTGGAATTTATGTGCAATTTTGAGAATGAGGAAAAATTAATTAAAATAAAAGGTTAATAGAATCCTTCAACTGATTAAGAAATTAAAAACATTATGATAAATGAGAAGGATATATTAAGAATTATTGAAAAGAATCTAATAATAACAAATGGGGGAATTCTATTTGGCTTGACCACTATAGGCCTAGTGTTCCATCATGATATCATTAAAAAATAGAAATGAAAATAAGAAAATACAGTATCCCCAATTGTTTGAGAAGTTGTAAAAACACCCCTATGCTCTCAAGTGAAAAGTTAAATACTTATAGAGATTATTGGGACCATATTGGAAGTATCATCCCCTTACACATAATTCACATAGACTCACATACAGAAACATTGAATGTATCTTTAAATTAATGTCCATACACATTTTTCTTTGATTATAACCATGGGTAAAATTCGAGGGCAATGAAACATCATCAAGAATATTTTAGCTTCTTTGGAATCCTCCCCAGGATCTCTATATCCTTCTTCTATTAGATGATCATTATGTGTCCATATTGATATCTTCTTTCCCGATTCATCTAGAATGGATGAATGATAATTGTTTTTTATTTTTGGTTGAGCTTCTCTAATTTGGGAAATTCATTTTTAATCACCACAAACACACTAACATAGACCATGTGACCTTAGGATATCCATTACAGAGTGACCAAGTTCTTGGTGGACCTTAAAATAACTTCTAATCTACTTCAATGCACTCTTTGAAACAAGAAAACAGAATTTATGTAGCTTTAAGGGCCTTGAGAGTTCCCTTATGAATGTCTGTATGAACCTTATGTAACATTTACAATGTTCTAGTGACCTTTTTATAGCTTCATTTTACCATTATATAATAATTTGAGAGTGAAATATATCCTCACATAATGCTTCAAATCCACCCTTTACCTTTACATCAGTCTTTTATAACCTTTATGTAGCACACTATTTTCATCAGTGACCCTTACACAGTACTCGACCACATATAATAATCTCTCAGTTTGACAATGTGTAGTCAATTTTTATCCCATGAAAATTTCCTCATTATAGGGCAAGTCTTCACTTATGTTACTTTGTCTATGGCTGATCAAGATAATGATCAGTTGAATATAGAGTTTCAAAATAGGTTGAGTCTTCATTTTAAATTACATGGAATGGTTGTATGGTCAATCAGTCTTCCCTGAAATATCTTAATGTCATGATCACATTAGATGCACAATCACTTGGTTTTCTAATTTCCAAACTATCAACAGTGAGAATGAACATTTTAGTGCAGGCTTTGTCAATTTCACTACATAATTCAACGTATCATTGAAATAATATTTTTAATCCTTTTAATAGTGGAATTATAAAGTCCAATGATCTATGTATCCTTTCAATTAATCCAAAAAATTTATTTATTATAAAAATTATTATCATAATATTGAGAGAACTATAAAATACATCTCTAAAAATTGTTAAAATTTAACGAATAAGAATTTATATGATGAGAATTATCTAATGATTTTATTGGATATGATTTAGGTGATGAATTTTTATGACTAATATGATAAGGATTATAATCGTATTCATGTATTATATTTTGTTTGCAAGAATGTTTAGGAAGAAAATAAATCACCTAACTTTATTTTTGGTCAAAATTAAAATGAAAATCATCTTTATAAAATCATACTCAAAATTCCTAAGAAATTACATCATATTTGGAATATTATTTCTAGATGAAAAGGTTTATTAAAATCACCTCATGTTAGAAATGAAAGAGAATATGTTAATGGTGTGTTGGTTTAGATTCTACCCGACTTCAATTAAAATATCATGATTCTTTATTGATCTTGGAGTTCTCATAAATCAAATGTATTCTATAAAAATTATGATTAAATATTGATGAAATAAATGAGAAGAAAAGGTGATTCCAGTAACATTCAATACAATCGTATTTAGGAAAATTGCATTTCAGATGAGTAAGGTATAATGATGTTGCTGGATGAATGTAAATAACAATACATTCCATTATAAGTCAGACGATTTTCAAGTCCATATTCAATGGAATAAAAGTCATGAATGAATTCATGATACAAAAAGAATTTTGTGAAATAAAAAAGTTGATAAAGTAGAATCCTTTCGGTCTCATGATCATTGAAATTATATTACTGAATAATTATTTGTTTAAAGGTGGAAGAGGATAATCATAACAAAAGCGATGGTTTTAAGTCAGACCAATAGCCAAAATATTTAAGTCCTCCAAGAAAGAAGTTGATGAGAATCATATTTAGAGATGAAATAATCCACTAATGCCATTCCATCATATTTTATATGCACTCATATTCATAAAATGTAGAATTGTTAGTGTTTAAAGTTCATTGGAATTGTATTCAAAAGAGAATTAAGAACTCCAATTTATTTTCAAGTTCTTTCATTAGTTGGGTTAACAGATATCACATTGAATTTGAGGATGATTCATCTTTCTGATGAAAAGAATAATTATAATCATTTGATAAAGTTTGATATAATCTGAAGTTCTCATAATAATGAAGAAGATAGAGTGGGAGTTGGTTTTTAGAATTGAAATAAGAAAACTTATGTTTCCATTCATAAATTTAGTGCATACAAACGTAATAAGGAAAATATTATTTTACAATTGTATTCACCGTAATAAGGTAAATGATAATGTAAATCATAATAGAGAATTATAATCATAATTATACTTGATAAGAAGACTAAAGATTTCCATTTATTCATACTTGAAATTGGTATGGAGAATTATAATGAAGAAATAGTATCTAGTAATTATAGTAGAAAATAAAAATTGAATTGCTGTTTGTAAAGAATTTTTTAAGCATAGATAGTGTTTTTGGAAGATTTGATAAGGTTTGAGAAGAAGTGAGAAGGGTTTATAAGCATTAAAAATGTCACGATGCATTCAAAATTTAAGGGAAATTGAAATAAAGGGAAATTTAGTTTAAAGGGAAATGTTTTGAGGATCATGCCTAGTCAAATTTCACTCACCAATAAATGGGAAAGTACATTGTACTTTTTGGAAGATGTACTATTCCCAAAAGAAATAGAGAAGGTGGTTCAAAGAAGAATTGTAGAGCTAAGAAGAAATTTCTGGATTGAGTTTCATTGAAGAAGTTTTTTGGATTGAAGAATCATAGTTGAAGAGATGATAGTCTATTCAACTTGTAATAAAATTGAGAAATTAGAGTTCAAAAATATTTTGGGAATTCTGGATTAAAGAAGAAGTTTCCCATAATTATTTGATTGATATTCTAATGAGGCTATATATTTTATGTATTGAGAAATCACACTGGGAAAATCAGAGCAGGAAAATTAGACTTGGAAATCAGATTGATTATTATTACAAAGTCTAGGAAGTTCTTACCAGCTTCTAGGTAAGAAAGTGAATAATTGTTTTCAAAGATAATATTTTTTAAATTTGATGAAGAAGCACTATAACATTTTAGTTACAAAAACTTTCATAAATCATTTTTTGCTTCTTGAAGCACATGTAATTTTGTATTGATCATAGTGATGCATGAGTGTAATGGTATATCCAACTCATTGTATTCCACAGAAAATGATTGTTTTCTAGTGGATTTTTGGTATTATATCATTTACAAACCATACCAAGTATGTAACTACTCTTATTGAGTGGTGAACCTATTGAATTGTTATCTTCTTGTGGATGTGTGTATGAATTATTTCTAGAAGGTAATGAAATATTTAATAGGAGGTGAAGCTTGTTTCATAATAAAGGAAACATAAAATAAAAAGGTATAACTAATTCACACACTCTACCTCTCTGTGATAAAACTATCTTGACTGGGAAATTACAATTAGTATTAGAGCCAAAGGTTCCATTTGTTTATTCATTGATGATGTTTTGAAGATAAGTTGACAGAAAATCCGAATTATGTTAATAATAAAGGAATTATGGTTTTAGATGGTATGAATTATCATATATAGAAAGATATAATGCTTCCTTATCTAATGTTAATTGGGTTTTATTTTCTTGAAGGTAAGACAAATGTATTTCCTTCTATTGATAAAAAAGTTCCTCTTATATCTATTGATAATGTGACTCTTGAGAATAATGAAAGGGCTAAGAATGATTTTCTATCATCACCTTTTGAATGTAAAATTCTAAGGGTGAAGGGTGTTCACACCACTAATGGTGTATGGTACAAGTTAAAAAAATTTACAAAGGCAATACAAAATTGAAGAAGGAAAAATTAAAAATCTTGAGGCTGAATTATGAAGATTTGAAATGTCGTGAATATAAATCTATTATGTAGTTATTTACCATGGTATATGAAATTTTCAATACTATAATATTTCTTAGTGAAAATTTGGAGGATTATAAAGTTGTTTAAAATATCTTAAGAATGCTTCCAGACTAGTTTGATGCTAATGTTTCTTCATTGGAAGATAGATATCCTAAAACATTATATTTGGATGATTTTCATAACACTCCCATCACTTATGAACTGATATAGGAAAAATCTATGAAAAACAAAATTAAATTTGATAGAGATATGTCTTTCAAGGTTATCAATAAGGAGAAGTCAAAGAATATTGTTATTTATGAAGAAGACATTGATTCCAATTTTGAAAACGAGGAATATAAAAATCTTGATGATATTCTCTCCTTGTTTTTTAAAAATATGAGAAGAGGTATAGGTAAATATAAATGGTAACTTCCCTTGAAACTCTTTGAATGCAGATCTATTTAGATCTTTTTGGATAATTTTCCTCTTAGAAATAAAGAAGAGGATAATGATGAAGAATATATAAGGATAAAAAGGTCGTGGAAGAAATAGGGTGACAAGGATAAATATTTTTCTAGTAAAAAATTTAAAAAGTTATTCAAATACAAAAAAATAAGTTTCTTATCTAATAATGAATAAAAATAATATAGTGATGGTGAATTTGAAAAATCTACTGAGTATGTTGGTTAGAATACTATTTTCGCAATAAAGAATAATGAAGAGTTCAGAAGTAGTAATTTTGAAGAAGAAAAAAATCAAATTTAATATATCTAAAAGAAGAATTTAAATAATGCTTGATAAATATTGGAAGGTAATAGAAAGAAATCAGGAAGTTAAAAAATCGATGTTCCTCAAAAAATAAACAAGAATGTATTCCTAATTTCAAGCTGATATAAGATATTAATGATTTGAAAAAATTTCTTGAAGAGAAAAATAATCGTAATGACCATCTGGAAGTGAAATTGAAGGTATAAGAAGAAGAGTTGGAACTTGTTCAACAAAAAATTTCTAAAAATAAAAAGGTAAAAGTTTCAAAACGCTATATCCGAAGTTAGTGAAAGTTACTGCAAGAAGGAACCTAAGAAGTATTAATAAAATATACCTTCAAATGTTTATAAGAAAGATGGTGAGTGTTCTATGTATGTAGAAAAGATTAAAAAACTAGAGAACATAAGAGTTTCTGAAAATCCTATGTTTAAATTTTTTTCTAAACATTCTAAATATGAAAATGATTCTATTACTTCTGGTTCCAATAAGGCTGGAAAGAAAAACGAGCTAAAAAATAATATTTCTATTGATAATAAAAAGATTGGTGATCAATAAAGTCCAGATAAGAAAGACACAAAGTTTGTTGAGAAACATGTTCACAACTCTGATTAGTATGAAGGTTTTAGAGGAAAATATTCTTTCTATGGATACTATTAGTATTGTGATAGATTTGGGTATATATAAAATATGTGTTTGTTCAACCAAAAACATTACTTTTATTCCATGAATATAGATGTCAATGTTTTATGGGGAGTTAATCTCCTGAATAGAAGAAGTTTGAGAAGGTTGTTTTGAAGAAACCTGAGAAGGTTGGAGTAAATATTGAAAATAGGTTCCAACCCTTGGAAACTATTTGTGAAAGGTTTTATTGACGTGTAACTCTCTCAAAAGTATGTATTATTTTCTTACCGATATAAAAATGTTTTTAACCATTCAAAAAGGACAAATATGAAGAAAGAAGAAGATCTTGTTGTTGAAACCACTCTAAAATATAAAAAAGGAGAAAGACTTTGGATTATTTATAGTGGGTGTTCTTCTCATATTAATATAGACCTAATGTTTTTTAATAATTTGGAAGACTTCAAAGAAGGAATGGTGATATTTTTAAATGATTATTCTATGAGTATAAAATGTGTTGGATCAACCATCATTGGGAAATAATAGATGACATCAAAGAAAAAATATATGTTGATATGATGAAACAAAAATTACTAATAGTTTCACAAAATTGTGATGAGGGTAGAAAGTTATCATCATAAAAGATTGATTTTTTTTTGAAAAATGAGGAAGATGGAAATATTGTTAGCAGATGCCAATGTACAAAAGGAAATTTATTTCAAGTTGGTGAAATAAAAAATTCTTGTTACTTGGGTATGGTGGAAGAGAATCAGTTGTGGAATAAAAGGATATGACACATGTTTTATGGAAATATGATAAAGTTATCACAATGATAAAATTTCTGATATATTTCTAATTTTCTAATAAGAATATATTTGTGTTGCACTATTTTCCAGAAAGGAAAAATTATAAACTCAGTACATAAATTTTTTTAGATTTGTTAAAAAAAACTCCTAGAACTTATCCGTTATGATATTTTATGGGCCAATGAGAAAATTATCAACATGGATATTAGTACTTAATCAATTTCATTGATTACATTACTCGTATTACTTATGTTATGTATATGAAACATAGCTCAGATACTTTAAAAATGTTAAAACTTTTCAAGAGGAATTATGAGAAGGAATGCGATTATTCAATGAAGAATTTGAGAACTGATAATGGTGATGAGTATAAGAATGAATAATTTGAAAGTGATATTAAGAATCATGGAATTTGGCATGATTATAGTTCCCCATAAACTCCTCAACAAAGTTGGACAGCTGAAAGGAAGAATAAGAGTTTGGTGGAAATGGGAAGAACTGTCTTACTTGAACTTGGTCTTTCTCATTACTATTGAAGGGAATCCACGAGTACTACTGTATATTTTCAAAACTGATGCTTCTATAGGAAAGTTTTTCATATAACTCCATATGAATTGTTTTATGATAAAACTATGAGTTCAAAACATTTAATAGCTTTTAGGAGTCCATGTATCATAAATAAGAAAGGTGGAAACTTTGGAAAGTTTTAGCAGAAAGGTGAATATATATTTTCCTTAGATATGCTCTGAAAGGAAGAAGATACAAGTGTTTCAAAAAATAAATAGGAATAATTGTGGATTATATTGATATAAAAGTTAATTAAAAGGAATATTAATGTAACATTCTGAGTTTTAATAAAGAAACACTATGTTCAATAGCATATATTATACGCTACATCAATCTTAAAGGAGAAACTAAATATTATTACTTAAATGTTACCATTATAACCTAGCCATTGTAATGGAAAGAATGAATAGTATCAATTGAATTATGAAAATATGGTTTAAAAAAGTTTAAATAATGATTCATTGGTTACCAAATTTATTATAAATAAAAATAAAAACCAATTGAATATAAAGGATGCGTCTTTATGAAAAAATATCTAAAAAGAGAATAATTGTGTTTAAAAAATCACATCACACTTTATGAATTTTTATTTTATGAGAAATATATTTTATAAATTCATTGTAATATTTTAAATTCATCTTATATGTTTTCTAGATATTATCTAAGAACAAATTCAATTTTCTGGATAAAAGAAGTATTTTTCTAAAATACATTTTTACCACCTTTTGATGGAGAACCCTTTTTAAATTTAGGTTTTTGTAGATTTATATGTTATATTTGAAAAAGCAAACTTCTTTTTTGGAATTAGGATATAAAAATTTACTTTGGATGAATTTTTGATATTTGTCTAATAACTATCATGTTTTGATGAATAGTACAAATACAAAAAATTATAGTTGAAAACGACTTTTTTCATCGAGATAATTTATATGGTTAAATCATATTATTTAATGGGTTTAATGTATAAATAGAATAATTTTTTTTATCATTTAATCTAATTTTGGTCATTGGATGTAATTTTACAAGGAAATTGGTCATAAACACATGTCAATCTTTTGGTAGTTTTTACTTCTTAAAAACACGTATTCTAGTATTGACAATGAGAATTAATTTTAAATTAATTACTAAACTTTTTGTGTTTTGAATTTTGAAAAATTTATTACATATTTGGAATAAGAAGGTCCAAATTGTGTAAATATGTACCTTTTATTTTTGTATATTATTAATAGTAACTTCAATAATATTTTTTTATTTACCATGGTTAAAGGGTAAATTGGGTAAATAAGGGTAAAAAATTAATATTATAATAATATAAAACTACCGTAAAATGTGTCATTATACTATTTTAGTAGGTATTTCGGACAATGATCATACTTAGGCCGAATGTTTGGAATTTGGGAGCATCTTGGTTGTGAAAATAACATGTTATAAGAATTAATTTAAAGTAAAGAGAGATATAACATAAACATGTATATTTTACTAAAGAAATTTTAATATAGAGTTATATAATTGATATATGTGACTATAAATAGTAATTATAATGATTAAAATATTTCCTACATCATGGTGTTTTATTTATTATTTTTAGACACTATATAAATAAATTTATTTAAGACATAATGATGATGCACTAATTACATTATTAATGAAAAATCAAATAAATGATATTCTAAATATTAAAATAAATGTAATTTGATCTTTTTTATTCCATAAAATAATTTTATGGATGATTTATACATTATATATTTTATTTCATTCCTTTTTTTGATGTAATCAAGTTGTTATGAATTTAACAAAAATAAATTACTAAATAGTGTCAAAATTGACATAAATGAGTTTTTTAAAAAAATACTACTATATTAAATGATATAATAGTCCTAAAAATATAATATTCTAAAATATTACTTATATAATGTTAAAAATGTCATTAATAATCCACTTTCGGTTCTCTTGTAATTTTATAGTAACTAAAGCAACCATATATTATGAAAATACAAGATGACATGGTAAGAGTTAATGTTTTTAACTAAGGGTTAAAACTAAAGGATAAGGTTAATTTTGTGACCTAAACTTGTATAAAACCTATTGGTTGAGATTATTTTTACCCATTATCATATTATACTCGAAATATATTACTTTCGAACTATTAGAAACTGAAAATCAATTTATAATAAAATAATATCTCAAGACTTTTCTAAAGTGCCCCTCTTCCCTCTTATAAAAGAAAACCAACTCTACCCACTTTCTAACACCTATCAAGCCCCTTGGATCATCTAGATTCTACTCAAATAAAAACCCAACATCCCTAAATTCCTTATATAATCCCTTTATTCTAAATAAGGAAATTCAGTATATCCTTTTGTCTCATATCAAAATAAGTTACCCGATTTAGAGGTAACATATTCTCTCAAGTTCCTTTCCTTTATTTTCATTATCCACTCTATATGATTTTATTATTATTGGATTACATAACATAAACATTATTTCCAATATAATATGATGTTTTAAATAGAATTTTTATAGATACAATTACACACACCTTTATCTAATGGATATGAACATACTGTTTCTGTGTACGAAAAACTACTGCCTCACAAAATGATGATTGTTCAATTTTCTCCTACCACCTCTCATGGTGGGCACTAAGATAGAACTATATTTATATATGAAATATATTATATTTATATTGTCTCTATGCCTCTGAAATTTTCATTTACAATAATTCTTTATGATTTCCATAATGTGTAAATACGATAATTCCATTTGAGGAAGTGCGGACTATAACCCCCTCAAAGTGATATGACTCGTTCAGGCCATACATATAATGTATAAAGGATGGAGTTAAAAGACTTATGTAACATAAATAACATATATATAATACTTGAATTATAATATACTGATGTATCATTTAGATTTTAGTCCTTTAATATGATAATGAAATGAAAGTAGCGTTTATGCGTACGTATGACCTACCGTCTCCAGGAACAATACATTTTATTTCTTATCTCCAAATGTTATGGACTATTATAAATACATATATAATGTATATATATGATATTTAAATCATTAATATCACTATGGAGATGATTTAATCTTGACTACATGTACAATTGACATCAAAAGAAGTTCATTTTCGACTGAAGAACCCAATATCGACAAAACATTTAATTTGAACTTACATAATTATGTAATTTTTATAACTTGGTAATAAGTGATATAAAAATAATAATAAAATGGGAAAATTTTCTCAAGAATTTAAAAATTAACCCATGTTTATTATTCATGAACATAGTGATTGTACGTGATGAGTGAGACTCAAGGTAAGGGAACTTCTTCACCCAATTTCAATTTTTTGGGTTAATCTTATACTTATTGATTATATAATTCTATGATTATTCAAGAAATTAATTTTGATATATTATATAGTATTTATACTTGATTTATTCGGATTTATAGTGAATGCACATAATAAATCTATTTTATTAATGAAATATTCTTGGTAAGGGAATTTCTAAACTCAATTTCCACTCATTTGGTTTTACGCATACTTCGTTGATTATATTATTCCAAGATTATGAGTTCAATAAATATTTATTTATTTATATTGTAATTTACACTTCCCTTATTTTTTATGTACTGTTTCTACAGATAATAAATCCATTGATAAATTCTTACAGCATTTATACAAACTTTGTAAGGAAAATCATAACTCAATCTTTATTCATTGAGTTAAATACCCATGTCATTGGTTTTGTTTTTACAAGATTTTTTATGAAGGAATTATGGTTGTTTTACAATCAATATACACTTATATTGGGTGTATTTATATTTTTCACACATATTTTTTTCATTGCTTTATCCTTAATTTTGTGATACAATATTTGTAATGGATTTTGTCTCAATTTACATTCCAGTGAGACTTATTTGTTATTATACACCAATTCACTTTTATTTGGTGTATATAATTACCTTTGACATATTATATCAAGAATCTTCTTATTCTAAAGAAATTATATATTTTTTAATGCTATTATTTAATTATTTTCATTCATGTATATTATCAATTGGTAAGGGACTTGTTTATTAAAACATCATTTTTAAAGTTTTAAAGATTTAGTCTTCAGATATTTCTCATTAATGTAAAATATTTCAATATGATTTTAAGGATTTATTTATAGGGATATTATTTTTTTAAAATGTTAATTCTTTTTAAAGCGTTAATGTGTCATGGGAAACATTGATTCAGAATTATTATTTCTAAATTTTATAAATGTATGTTTTATATTAGATTGTTTATGTCAATATCTTGAAATGATATATTGTTAATTAAAAAGTGGAAATGTTATGTGTTATGATTATGTTATGGTTCTTGGGCATTGATTATGCATATGGGTGGTTCCATGATAAACCAAGGGTATGTGGGACCATGATATATCTCAAATGCATTAGGTAATGTGACAGAGGTAAATGATAAGGTTTCTCCTAAAAGATTTAGGGAATATACTATGATGGGTATTCCAAACATAACCACGAATGTTATTCTCTATGTGGCTGTGAAAGATTAAATATATGTATGTTATAGATGCCATAAGTTACCTTTATGATTAATGATTTTTATGAGTCATTGATAAATCTTAGGATTTCATGAGGTATATTAAAGAGAATGTGTTTTATGATTGAAAGGTATGATTTCATTTATTTGTATGTATTCATGGACTATTGTTTTTTCCTTATTTTAAAACCCTATTTGATATTTTTATGCTGATCCCAAGTTTTTTTGATTTTTTTTCAAAGTGTATAAGGAAGGGTAAAAGAATGGAATGATTCAAGATGATTTTATCAAGAAAATAATTAATTTTTTATTTAAGAAGTTTTATTTTTGTGAAAATTGGATTGAGTAGAAGTTTCTACTTGGTAATGTTTTTGATGTAATGTAATTTTTATGGCCTAATTCCCAAAAAATATAAACATAAAAATATCCCCAATGCGAATTCATGAATTAAATCAAGATTATGTAATGTTTAAGGATGATGAATTATAGTTGATATTAGAGGAAAGGTTTTGATAACTTTAGGGTTTATGAGTTTTGGATAACCATATGGTAAGTCTTTATATCTATTATTTCAGTTAAATCCTTGTTTTGTAACATTTTATGATCAAGGAAATTCGGTTTTGAATAGGAGGAGGATCTCAAACAACATTCATATCTCTTCCTGATGACGTGCTTGCAATAATTATCGCAAAGTCATGTTTGGATGATTGTGAATCTTTTTCTAACATACAACTCACTTGCAAGAAGTTGTTTGAGATATAAAACACCTCCACTATACCTAGATACCATCATGGATCATGGATTGTATTTAACAAATAATACTTTTTATATATTCTTATATTTTTAAGAAAGGTAAACATTATCAAGGAATTTTAAAATATTTTAACTTATCACAATATTTTGAAGCATATTATGATTTTGAAAAGGAGCTGAAGAAGGAGAACCTTGCGCAACCTATTTATATTTTATTTTAAAATATATTCTTTTAGTAGATACTTATGGTATTTTAAAAGTACTATTGATTGAAATATTCAACTCAAACTCAGTCTGACTATTTTATAAAAATCCTGTTTTATCAAGAGTTTTGAAATTATATGTCATACATAATTATTTTTTAAAATTATTTTTTTGTGAACACCCATATGGCCCCACTAGTACATGGTGTATTTGGATAAAGGAAGAAAATGATTTTGAAGGATCTATAAATCATTTTTTCAATACAAGGACCTTATATCTACACGAACAAGATGATGATGAAACCAGGTGGACACCATTATCAATGTATGATTTTAATTCTGTTGGGAATAGTTTTGTTTTATCATATAGAGGTGAAATAAAAAAATATCAATTTATATAAGACTTCAGAAATTAATATGTTGATGTCATTATGTGTTTGGATTAAAATGAGAGGTATAAGACAACCTTTGAGGTTAAAACATGGTAGGGTTATTTTTGTGTTTTATAAAAGGGATAACCTATAAGATGGGTGAAAACTCGTCGCATTTGGAAAGGCTGCAGGAATTGACCCCACAATCGAAGGGCGACAAGGGAACATCGCCTACCACAAGACACCATTACGTCTTTGGTTTGTATGACTTGTTATTTCTAGTTAAATTATTTTATGGATCAAGAATAATTTGATTTTGGGAACATCTGTTTTATGAAATGGGATATCCTTAGTATAAGAATATGATTTGGTGATTAAGTGATAAATGTTATTTTGAGAGAAGTTTGCTCTTTTGGGAACAGTATATGCCTAATGAAAATAGAATACTATGGGATTTTATTTGAGGAGTAGTGGTTGGATTTTATTTTGTAAGAAGATGTTTTTATTGTGGAAATATGGGTATTTGGGTTATTTATGGAAGAGATTAACCTTTTTTGGAGAATATGTGACTAGATTATTTACTTATAAGTACGATAATTTATGATTAGTCTATGTTATTTGGAGATAAATGTTAAGATATATTGTGGAAGACATTGTGATCAAAAACTTCTTTTTTTGTGATTCAATATCAGTTTAGATTTTTTTGAATAAATATAAGGACATTTTTATTGGGTGGTCTTTGTAAAACTTGGATATTACTGGGTAAATTTGGAGATTAAAAATAGTCCTTATCCTTATAAAGGATTATTATTATTAGGGATTATCTGATCTTGAACCAACCATTTTATTTTTGGTTAATGTTTAAAGATAAGGGAAATATGTTGATAATATTTTATGGAATATTTGAATTTCTAGAAGTTGATTTTAGTTCTTCAGATGTGACCAAGTTATCTTGAATACTCATCGTTTGGAGAAAAGATGATTTTTTGGTGAAATTTATTAAAGGATGCAACTCTACTTTAAAAGTAAGTATGTTTCCTCAAGTTCTTATTATATGTAGTAAAATAAATCCTAAACATTATAAAATGAACCTTAAAACAAAAACGTTTTTCATTTACTTTTCTTACTCGGAAATCATAGACTATTTAACCCATCATAAGTTTATGGTTTTCTAGTTGTTAACTTTCTCCTAATCATATTTTTTATCACTCTCCATCATAACTTGAAACATAGTTTTTCTTAAATATCCATGTTTTCCTATGTGTAACCTTAGAATGTGTTATCTCGGGTGACCTTTGTACTTCTCTTTCTTTTTTTAAAGTGGTAGTTTTAGTAACCCTTTTTCCAATGTGGGATTTTTAATGGATTTACCTAGCCAAATATTAAAATTGGGATGAAGTAATTTTTAAAAGGTGAGAATGATGTGATATCCCTAACTTTAAGAAACACTACGTTCAATAACAGACATGATACACTACATCGAGCTTAAATGAACAACTAAATATTATCATATAAATGATACCATTATAAACTAGCCATTGGAATGGAGGGAATTAATATTATTAATAAAATTAATAAAATATGGTTTACACATGTTTGAATAATGATTCATTGGTTACTAACTTTTTTAGAAATCTAAATAAAAACCAACTGAATATAAAGGATGTGTCTTTATGAAAACCTATTTAAAAAGAGAATAATTGTGTTTATAAAATCATATCAATATTTAGAGATTTTTTTCAATAAAAAATATATGTTATAAATTCAATTTAATGTCATAAATTCATCTTAAATGTTTTCTATATATGATATAAGAACAAATTAATTTTTTCAGATAAAAGAAGTATTTTTCTAAAAATGTAGTTTTACAGCCTTTTGATGGAGAACAATTTTTAATTATTTGTCACCTTTATATTTTTATTTGAAAAATAAACTTATTATTTAAAATTGCGACATAAAAATTTACTTAGGATTACTTTTTTATATTTTTCTAAAAACTATCATGTTTTGATGAATAGTAAAAATAAGCTAAATTTTAATTGAAAACAACTTTTTCCATCGAGATAATTTATATGGTTAAATCATATTATATAATGGTTTTAAAGTATAAATGTAATATAGTATTATAATTTAATCAATTTTGGTCATTAGAGGTATTTTTACCTTGAAATTTGATATAAACACATGTCAATCTTTTAGTAGTTTTTACTTCTTAAATACATACTTTCTAGTTGTGACAATGGGAAATAATTTTAAATTAATCAGTACAATTTGTATGTTTTGAATTTGAAAAAATGGATTCATTATTTGGAATTATAAGTTATAAATTGTGTAAATAGGTACATTTTTTTTGGACATTATAAATAGTAATTTAAGTCATTATTTTTTATTTACCATGGTTAAAGGGTAAATTTCGTATATAAGGGTAAAATAATAATATTATAATAATATAAAACTACCCTAAAAGGTTTCCTAATCCAATTGGACGAGTTAGTTATTACCATGAGCATCCTTAGGCTGAATGTTTTTCATTTTGGAGCCACTTGGGTGTGAAAATGAAAAGTTATAAGAATTAATTTAAAATAAAGAGAAATATAACATAAACATTTATCTTTTACTAATTTTTTTTAATATAGGGTTATATAACTAATATCAAAGACTATAAATAATAATTATAAATCTAAAAATATTTCCTACATCATGGATCTTTGTTTATAATTTTTAGACATCAAATAAGTAAATTTATTTATGACACAATTATGATGTAGTGATTACCTTATTAATGAATGATTCAAATAAACGATATTATAAATATTAAAATAAATGTAATTTGATCATTTTTATTCCATAAATAATATTTATGGATGATATTGAAATTTTATATTTGAGTTAATTACTTTATTTTGATATAATATAGTTTTTATGACTTTAACAAAAATCAATTAAAAAATAGTTTCAAAATTGACATAAATGATTTTAAAAAAATACTAATTTATTAAATATATAATAGTCCTAAAAGTATAATATTCTACTAGATTACATATATAATATTTAAAATGTCATTAATTATCCACATTTTTTTCATTTGGAATTTTATAGTAACTATAGTAACCATATATTATGAAAATACAAGAAGACATGGTAAGAGTTAATGTTTCTAACTAAGGGTTAAAGCTAAATGATAAGGTTAATTTTGTGACATAAACTTGTATAAAACCTATTGGTTGAGAGGATTTTGACCCAATATCATCTTATCCCAGAAATATGTCACTATTGGACTATTAGAAATTAAAAAAAATTATAATAAAATAATATTTCAAGACTTTCTTAAAGTGCCCCCATCCAACTTATCAAAGGCAATCAGATATAACCACTTACTCAAACCTCTCAAGACCCTTGTCTTGTCAAAATTCTGATAAAATAATCTCTTAAAATTCCTACCTTCTTCAAATAATCCTTACCTATAGTAGAAGGCAACTCAAGAAATCCTTTTGGCTCAAATCCTAAGAAGTTACCCAATTTAGAGGTAACGTCTTCTCTCAAGTTCCCTTCTTTTATTTTCTTTATCCACTCCCTATGATCTTTTTATTATATTGTTACATAAAAAAACCAGTATAACAAATATAATATGATTTTTTATTAGAATCATATGAGCTATACTAACACATACCTCCATCTAATGGATACGAACATCTGTTTCTGTGTACGGCGAACTACTGCCTCACGAAACGACGAATGTTCAAGTTTAGCTTACCACCTATCACGGTAGCCATTATGATGGAACTGTATTTATATATGATATATATTATATTTATACTGTATCTATTCCTCTGAATGTTTTACATATAACATACATTTATGCTTTTCCATAATGTGTAAATACGACAATTTCATTTGAGTAAGTGCGGACTACCGCCCCCTCAAAGTGATATGAATCGTTCATGCCATAAATGGAATTTATAAAGGATGGTGTTAATGAAATTATGTAACATAAAAAACAAATATATTATACTACAATTATAATATACCAATATATAATTTATATTTCATTCCTTTAATATGACAAAGAAATGAAAGTAGCATCCATGCATACGTACAACCTACCATCTCTATGAATGGTGCATTTCATTTCTTATCCCCAAATGTTATTGAATATTATATATACATATATAATGGATATATATGATATTTAAATCACTAATATCATTATGTATTTTATTTTATTTTTACTACATGGACAATTTACATCAAAACAAGTTCATTTTCGACACAAGTACCGAATATCGACAAAATGTCCGATATGAACTTAAATAATTATGTAATTTTTATAATGTGTTAATAATTGACATAAAAGGAATAATAAATTTGAAAACGGTTCTCAATAAATTATAAATTAACTAAAATTTATTATTCAGGAACATTAATATTGAACGTGATGATTCGGACTCAAGGTAAGGGAACTTCTTAACCAAACATCCATTCTTTGGTTTAATATTCTACTTATTGATTATGTAATTATATTATTATGTGAGAAATATATTCTTATATATTATCTAGTATTTATAATATATTTATATGTATTTATAGTGAATAAACATAATCAATCTATTTTATTAACAAAATGATGTTTCTAATGGAATTTGTAAACTCAATCTTCACTCATTGGGTTTGACAAATACTTCATTGATTATATTATGCCAAGATTATATGTGGAATCACTGTTTATTTATTTATGATGTAATTTAAAATTATTTTTTGGATATAATATTTCTACACATAACCACTCCATTGATAAATTCCTAGGTCATTTAAATGAACTTTGTAAGGGAAATATTAACCCAATTTTCTTTCATTTAGTTAAATATTCATGTCATTGGTTTTGTTTTTCCAAGAATATTTGTGAATTACCTATTATTTTTTTACATTTAATATCCACTTATATTGGGTGTATTTATATCTATCACACATTATTGTGTCCTTGATTTGTCCTTAATCTTAGGATATGATCTTTGTAAGGGATCTCGTCTCAATTTAAATTCCATTGAGACTTATTTGTTGTTATACACCAATTCACCTTTATATGGTGTATATACTATCCTTTTACATATTATATCATGAATATTATTATTCACATAATATTATAATTTTTTAATGATGTTCTTTAATTATTTTTATTCAATTATTTTCTCAAGTGGTAAGGGACTCTTTAACTAAGAAATCATTTTAAAAATTTTAAATATTTATTCTTTTAAATATTTCTCATCAATGTCCAGGTTTTCAAAATGATTTTAAGGAATTATTTATAGGGATATGAATGTTTTAAAATTTTAATTTATTTTAAAGTTTAAAAGTTTAAATGTTATATAGGAAACTTTGATTCACAGATAATCTTTTTAAATGTTTTAATTGTATTTTTTTATTGGATTGTTTATATCAATATCTTGAAATGATATATTATGAATGAAAATTTGGAAATTTTATGTTTTTTTGATTTTGTTATGGTTCTTGGGAATTGATTATGTATGTGGGTGGTTCCATGATAAACTATGGTCTGGTGAGCCTATGATAGCTCTCCAATGCTTTGTGTAACGTGATGGAGGAAAACATTGTGGTTTATCCTAAAATATTTAAGGAATATACTGTGATGGGTAATCAAAACATAACCATGAAGGTTACTCCTTATGTATCTATAAAAGCTACAATGTAAGTATGTTATGGATGCCACAAGTTACCTTTATGATTTATGATTTGTATAAGTCATTCATAAATCTTATGATTTCATGAGATATATTAAAGAAATTATTTTTTATGAGTGAAAAGTATGATTTCATTTATTTTTATGTATTCATGGACTTATGTTTTCCTTCCTTACATTATAACCCATAATGAGATTTTTTTGGTCATCCCATTTTTTTTTGAAATTGTTTTTTCATAGGGTATAAGGAATGGTTAAAGAAAAGAATAATTAAAGAATATTTTTATCAAGAAAATAATTATTTTTTTATTTAAGGAGTTTTATTTAATTGAAAAATTAGATAGAGTGTAAGTGTCAACATTGTAATATTTGAGATGTAATGTAATAGTTAGGGCCTAATTCTCTAAAAATATAAACCTGAAAAGATCCTCAATGTGAACTTTGGACTTAACTCAAGATTATATAATTTTTAAGGCTAGGTACTTATAAAGAATATAAACAGACTTTTATTGATAAGGATTTTGAGAAAGATAAGGAATGTTTTATTAACATTTCTGATAACGATAAAGAAAATTGTATTCTTCTAAAGAAGAATAATCAGACTCAAATATTTCTAGTTTTGAGTAAGAATATCAAAAATATCATCCCAGACTGAGGAACCAAGTGGACACTCAACACATTATTGGTGATCTATATCAAAGGGTTAAAAAATAAGAACAACAAATGCTATTACACACAATTATTTTCATTCAAAATATAAGCCGAAGTATGTGAATGAAGATTCTGAGTATCTGGAATGGGTTTAGAACATGAATTAAGATCTGGATCAGATAGAAAATAAAGATACATGGGAAATCATACATAATTTAGATAAAAAAAATGTTAGTGGTATAAAGTGGGTTTTCCAGAACAAACTGAATGAATAAGGTGAAGTGATAAAAAACAAGGAAAGATTAGTGTTTAGAGGTTACATTCAATTTGAAGGTTTTTATTTTGATGAAACTTTTGATCTTGTGGAAATTCTTGAAATAATAAGATTTTTTGTAGCTTTTTTTATATAACAGAGTTTCAAACTAAATCAAATGGATGTGAAGTCCAAATTTATGAATGGATATCTTGATGAGGAAGTTTACATTGAACAATCTTGTGGATTTCTTATTATTAAAGATGATAGTTATGTGTTAAGGCTAAATAAATCATTGTATGGGATATAAAAATCTCTAAAAGAATGGTATTACAAATTGGATACTTTCTTGAGGAAGATGAGTTTCAAGAAAGTAAGATTCTGTAGAAATATCTATATTAAAGAAATTCTGGCATTTTCCCTCATTTTTATTGTTTATATTGATGAAATTATCTTCTCTAGGATTGATAAAATAACTTGTGAAATAATTTCTAGAGAGATGAAAAAGTTGTTTTATATGTTCATGATGGGAGAAATGGAATACTTTCTTGGGTTATAAATTTTACAAAATAAGAAACCCATTTTTATTTCTCAACAAATGTATACTAAGGAACATATTAAGAAGTTTGGAATGTAAATTTAAAAAACAGTTTCTACACCAATTTTATTGGGAACAAAGTTTCCTAAATATGGATAAGGAAAGGAAGTTGATCAGAAAGAGTTTCAAAAGCTGATTGGAAGTTTTCTATATTTGAATTCTTCAAGACCCAATATTTTTTATACTTTTACCTTATGTGAAAGATTTTAGAGTATCCTAAATAATCACATTTACTTTCTGGAAAAATAATTATAAGTTATATCAAAGGAATAATAAATTTCAGAATAAGTCATGATAGATAAAAACTTATTGACTTGATTTGGTGTTTAGATTCTAATTGGGCAGGAAATGTTGATGATAGAAGATCCACATCAAGTGAAGTTTTCATTATGGGGAAAAGTTGTGTTAGTTTTTATATCAATAAATTTAAATTAGCAACTCGTAAAATGACTAAACTTATTATGTTGTTGTAACTCAAGACACTACCCAACTTATGTTAATGTAGACTCAGTAATAAGACTTACTTATTAAAGTGAAGTTACACATTCTCTTGGGTTGTGATAATCAAAGTGAAATCAACCTCATTAATAATCCAGTGAAATAATCTCTTTCAAAACATGTTGATATCAAATATTATTTCATCAAAGAGCATATTGAGAATAATGAATTGAAGTTGGAGTATACTCCAACATCATAACAAGTTGTAGAAATTTTCACAGAACCTTTACCAAATTTATTTTTTTCTCAATTATGGTTAAAAATGGGCATAACAACTCTTTTTCATCAAACTTGAGGTGTGTTTTTGTGCCATATCTCATATTATCATTGGATAATTCTTTCAAGGGGGATAATTTTTATATAAATCTATTCTTAAATAAATAATATATAAAGGGGGAGTTGTGGGTAACCTTAGAATAGAGCGTGTAAGTGAATGAACTATTCTAACTCTTTATTGGAGACATTGTTGGATAAAAAACATTGTATTCTAGGTAAGTTAATGATATGTGGAAGAAAACACGAGGAAGAAAGATGAAGAGGATTTCATGTCCACTTATTATGGACTATATTTTTTTATGTCAAAAATTATTTTTTCCTGTAATTAGTTAGCTCACAAAGGTTTAGAAATTGTTGATAAATAATCCATATCATGAGGATACAAAGTTCTGTGAATTGTGAAACTTTGTTGACAACAAAATCCAAATGGATAGATTATTAGGACTAAGCTGATAAGAATGATTATCATATTCAGGTATTGTCTTTTATTTTCAAGAAATATTAAGAAGAAAAGAAATCACCTCACATTGTTTGTGATGAAATTAGAATTGAAAATTACATACATAAAATAATAATCAAAATTCCAAAGATGGTCCATAACATTAGGAATATGATTTCTAGATGAAAAGGATCATTATAATCACCTCTTATTTGAAATGGAAGAGAACATTTTAATGATGTGCTACTTCAGATTCTACCTAAATTCGATGAAAATGTGGCGTTTATTTGCTGATATTGGAGTTCTCATAAATCATTAGATTTCTGTAAAACTTTAAATGCAATCTAGCTGAAATAAATGGGAAGAAAAGGTGTTTCCAATAGAATTTAGTCTAACCATATTCATGAAAATCGTATTTAGGATGAGTTAGGTAGAAATATGCTGATGAAGGTATGCAAGTTACAATACCTTCTTTTATATGTCATGCTTTGCTGAAGCTAATATGAAACATAATCGAATTCATGAAGAAAATAATTATATAAGTAGAAGATTGTTAAAGAATAAAGTTGATAAATTCAAATCCTTTCAGTCTCAAGATCAACACAATGATATTACTAAATGAAGACTTGTTTAATGGCTGAAGAGAATGATTTTAATAATGATTCTAGTTTTCAACCAGACAAAAAATAAATAATATTTAAATCCTTAAAGAAATAAGTCCAGGAGAATCACATTCAGAAAAGAAATAATACAATAATAATATTCCATCAGATTTAGTATGTTATCATATTCATCAAAGGAAGATTTTTTAGTTCTTAATGTTCATTGGTTTTGTATTCACAAGAGAAAAAAGAAATCTAAATTGTTTTCAAGTTCTTTCATCAGTTGGGTCAAGATACATTGTATTGAAGTTGATTATTATTCATCTATTTGATGAAAATTAGAAGTGGAAATAGTTTAAGAAGTTTGAAATAATCTAATTTATTTATCATAATGAATAAATTATAATGAGAGTTGGTTCCAAGAATCATAATGTGAAAAATTAGGTTTCCCTTCATACATTTTTTTCATAGAAATATAAGGACCAATTTTTTTTTACATTTGTCTTCATCATAATGAGGTGGATCATAATATAGAATCAAAATCATATTAAAACTTAATAATAAGACTAAATCTATCGATTTATTCATACATGAAATTCATACGATTAATCATAATAAAGAAATTTTATTAGGAAATCAAAGTGTATAATCAGAATTGGACTGATGTTTGTGAAGAAATAGTGAAGCAAATTTGAAGTTATGGGAAGATTTGAGAAGGTTTGAGAAGAAACTAGAAGAGTTTAGAAGTGTTTCTAAAGTCAAGATGCATCCATAATTCAAGGTAAATTGAAATATTGTGAAAAATCATAAAGCGGGAAATGTTTTGAGGATCCCACCTAAACCATATTTGGCTCACCTATAAAAGGGAAAGTACTTTGTACTTTATAACAGATGTACTATTCATGAAAGGAATATAGAAGTTAGAGTACTGACGAATTATAGAGAGAAGAAGAGGTTTCTATATTGAGTTTTATAAATTATTTTTTTGGAAATAAGAAGCATTGGAGAAGAGATAATATTGTATTTAGCTGGTTATCGTATTGAGAAATTAGACTAGAAAAATCATATTGGTATTTTTGGATTAAAGAATTAAAAGTCAATAATTGTTTCAATGGTATTCTGAAGGAGCTATATATTTTACATATAGATAGATTATACTGGTAAAATCAGATTGGGAAAAGCAGAGTTGGAAATTAGATTGACTATTATTATGATGTATAAGAAGTTCTTACTAGATTTTGGGTAAGAAAGTGACTAAGTGTTTAGAAAGATCATATTTGTGAAATTTGATAAATAAGAACCATAAATTTTTTTCTATAAATACTTTCTTATATCATTTTTTTCTACTTGAAGCACATTCACTTTTGTATTGATCATAGTGCTACACGAGTGTTGGAGAATATCCTACTCATTATATTCCACACAAAAGGATTTTGTTCTAGTGGATTTCATGGTATTGGATAATTTCCAAACCATACCAAGGAAGTATCTATTCTTATTTAGTGTTTAACCTTACAAATTCTTGTGTTCCAATGAATGTGTGCAAGAATTGTTTTAGGCAGGGAATTAAATCATTAAAAAGAGGCTAAGGTTGTTTCATAGCAAGGAAACATAAAATAAAAAGGTATCACTGATTCACCCTACCTTCCTCTTAGTGAAACAATTATCTTGATTGGAAAATTACTAGAAGATGTGGTTAATGACCCAATAATGTTTTCTTGACTAGTGGAAAATAATTAGTGAGTGGTAACCATCCTATTTTAGTGACTTCTTTAGTGGAGGGAATATAACTTGTGTTGGAGTTGGTTCCATATAGCCAACTTCATTTTTCTTCATGATTACTTATATTCAAGTCTTTAAATATTAATACAATGTTCTTAATACATCATGATTATTCTTCTACATGTCATAGTATATAACAATGTCCTAAGGGTACTTGTTTCACAGAAAGGATATAACAGTTCCTCACTATGATTAGAACCTAGATGTTACATGATACCATTCTTAAATATATGTTTTATAGGTAGATGATATAATTTGGTGGGATAAAAATGGTAGATGATATTCAGAGTGGAGACTCATATTACATTGGGACACTTTCTCATAGTGTATTTCAATGGTAATATTTATAGCATAAAATTATTCGAACATGAACCACTAATGGGAAATCTATATATATATATATATATATTTTATTGGATATTCCTATCTATAGATATTTGTAACGATCTCTATAATCCGAGATTATTATTAATACATTTCATGAGTTGTGTACCTTGATATATTAATGAAAATTGTAAGAAAATTTGTTTGTGGTGAGGTAAGATACATTTGGTCTATTACAAGTGATTTTGTATTAATGGATAATGTTAGAAAGGATTTGTCCCTTTTGTTATTTAATGGAAGAAAATATCTAAGGTACAATGAATGTAATAGAACTACATGATTATTTCTATGACTATGTATCCAAATGCAGCCGAAAAAGGGGCCCAGAGGGTTACACACTAAGTGTATTGGGAATGTTAGTTAAATTCTATTAGAATATAACATGTTAGATAAATATTATTCCAATATATGGTTTAATGATTATTCTTTCTTGTCTAGTCAGAAATATTCAATCACTAATTATTCAAGAGAATATATACGAGAGTTGAATATTGAAAAAATATTTATTCACTATGTAAGTATTAAGTTGATTACGTGAATACATAATATTTATTTATTTGATTTTATTCACAAGGTGAAAAAATATTTATTTATTAGTTACATGAATATTTAATAAATATTAATTCACTCATTCAGTAAATATAATATTTATTGGAAAATAAGACAATGATATTTAATTAATTAAATATATAAACATTATTGAAGGATTTATAAATACTGAGTAGGATTGGTTGACCAAGTTTAATGATCTAGTGAGAAATGTGGTATTAAACATTATTTAAATAAATATTATTTATTTATTCATGAAAATTAATAATTATTTTATCTATAATATTAGTACATGTCAAGTAAATAATAATAATTCTATTATTATTCAGACATATGGCTTTCCAGGATTAAAAAAAATAACAAGTTCCATTACGTAATTATTATTTTTAACCCTAAAACTATTTAAACCTAGTTATGAAATTCTCCAAATTTATAGTCATATTTTGTCACTGTGCACAACGAGTTATAATTATGATTATCTTAAAAAATATTGTTCTCTCTCTTATAACTTTCTAAAGAACACTGAGAAATTCTCCACCTCCACTAGAATGTATTCTTCTCCCCTTGGAGGATTCAATTGTGATCAAAGAAAATGATCATAAATTTTATATTCATTTTTGTTTATACCCATATAATTCTATATTAAAGGTCAGAGTCTCAATAAGTACATGTGGATCATTTCTTGAGGAAATATACCATTAATTATTCTTATGCAGCTAAGGAATGACAAGAGTGGTCAACTGATTCAACAAAAATAAAGAATGAATCCAATAAAATTTAATTCTTTAATTAGATAATTTAATTATAAATTTGGTGTGAAATGATCCTATCTTCTTGGTTCAAGGTTCTTGTTAATTAATATTCATATCCATTTCATGGGTCATGATAATTCTCAATCATTTATATCAAAAATTATTTATGGATTATGAAAAAAATATAAGTTTGTTATTCCCAAACTGATGCTACCATTATGCTGGGGACCTTTAAGTTGTATTAGAGAATTCACATAATAATTTAAAAATTTATACTATACATTGATTGATTATATGAAATTGTTTTTAGTTTTTTAAATCTTAGTTTGTGAAATATTAACATAATTCATTGAATATTCACATCATATTAAATATATTAAGATCTAATCATGAATAATAATAGATTCAATTGGGTGGTGCTGAAGATTCAGGTCGGTAGACATAGATGCATGGTGTGTGACCTAAAGTACACATTGTATAACAGAGTTCACTTCACCTAGACGTGTCATGAGATACATGACATGGAACGAATTAATAAATTATGGTGTATTTAATTCACACCACATATTAACCATTCCAACAAGGCACATGGTATGTTAGACCACATTGTCTGTAGCTGGCATACACACTGTGTAGTCAATATGGTTTAACAGAGAAATTCAAACTAATAGTGTGGTCAAATAAATGATATATTCTATGTAAGATGGATAAGATACATAATTAATGAGATACATGACATATAGACAGTGTATGGCCTGTTTGACTCATTAATACCCATGTATTAAGAATACACTGAGTCGATTGGTGGGTTACACAAATGCACAAAAAGTAGAAAACACGATGTGTAAATAATTTTTACAAATAGTGTAACCTAGAAATGATATATTCTGAGTTACTAATCATTTATCCTGGATATATGGAAAACAACAAACATGGTCTGTATCTTATTAGTACATGCTGTATAGTCTCCTAGTAAATAACATGTTTAAATTATATAAATAATAATTAATTGATAATGAAAAACATAATTAGATTATTGTAATATGATGTGTTGACTATGTAATGAGGGTTTTAGAATTAATAAATTCTCAATTAAGTACATGTAATTATCTGTAAATATTTTTCATGATGCTTATTTTTTATGTTTCATTTATTATGGGTATCCCCAAAAGACTTTCTATGGTTATTAAGATAAAGTGAATTAATTAATTAATTAATTAAAGAATTATTATCTTAATAATAAATAAATAATTGATGTGATTGTTTTCTAATTTTCCTATTTTATTCATTTCAGGTATGTGGATGACCATAAGGTTATACAAACTTATGCTAGTGATTGGTTTATTTAATTTATTATTATTTCACAATTTTATAATAATTTATTAAATTAAATAAGAGCCTAGAGCCATTCCTCTCCTATAATTATGAGATGTCCTACATAAAAATAGTGTATTTTATGTAAATATTCTTAACCACTCATTTTCTTACCCTCATATTTGTGTGAGTAGAATTATATAATGGATAGAGCTCCCACATGAGTGGAGGTGGTTCAAGTTCGAATATGAGGCAAAACCAATCTAGGAGATACATATGAGTACATGTAAAATGTTGAAACTCGAACCAATAATTGTTCTAGGATTTAATTACCTAGGATTATGAGTTGGTTTATCATCCTATAGATAAACTATCCATTATATAAGCTATTGGTCATTCCACTTTATACTTTTTTAGTTTCATGGTTAATTATTTATAGATGTTTCAATAATTAAATTAATCAATTGAAAATAATGAAATATAGAATTAAAATAAATCTTATAATATGTGTAAACATTATCTAAACATAGATACTCACTTAAGAAAAATCCACTTTATGTTAACAATCATGTAATCAAATAAAATGTGTAGTTTACACATAAAGATAAAAACCCCTCAAAAATAAAATATTAAGTTGGTTTAACCTTCCACTAAATGGGTAGCAATATGAATATATTTCAATTTTCTTGACCAACCAACGTTTGGGTTATTTCAATTATCTTGAGTTTGGGGTGAACTTAACCAATATTTAATGAAGGATTGATTACCTATGTGATACTTTGTGCAACTAGTAGACAATGTGTTGAGGAAATCATACTACAGGGTTTCCAGATTGGGGAGTCCACTCAATGGGTCAAAGAGATATGAGTTAATGTATTTGAAAACATTTTTCTACCTAAATACCTTATATTATCTTGTTAGAACACTGTATAGGTTATGAAAAGGGTCATATGAATCGTTTCCACATGGACATCCCTGTGATAGGATATTATGAAACCATTGGTGAGGGAAATAATGTTTTGATAAAATAGTGGGGTATTAGAAAATTAATTTTTTTCTCAAATTTTTTAATCTATATAAACTGGGAAAATTATGATCTTTTTTTATTATAGAAAAGGATAACCAAATGACTTTGATTATATCATTTTGATCCATATTAGAGAAGGAAAACCTTATCACTGTTATAAATTTTGAATAATAGTTTAGGTTCTTTCACATTATACTACACCATGAATGGAAATTATATGTACTGGAAAACCATATTCCTAAGGTGCATAGAAAAGAGGATAGTTAGAAATAACTATCTCGCTATGTAAAAAATTGGGATGATTCCATAAATATCTAATGTTTTATGCTTTCATCTATGTCTAGTGATCTTTTGATGTAACATAGAATATAGATGATTATACCATTTTATTATCACATTCCTGGTCTTTATCAATAAAGATAAAGATAACATATATATGAGATCTCCATGCACATTTAATATGCAATATTGAAGATTCAGTGCCAGCTAGAACTCATATAGTCAAGATTATTGGATACATTGAGTGATTAGACATCATAAGGTTTAAAATATCTGGTGTGTTGGGCATAGATATTATCTTATCCTTACTACTTAAGATCTTGTCTAGTTTTATTATTAATTATAAAATAATCAATATTGAATAATATCTCTCAGAAACCCTTAAATATATTCTCTATATTGAAAAGGACATGAGTTGTGAAAAACTTGTGGTTCTTATGGTGAATAAAAGGAAGAATAAAAAAAATTGGACCAAAGAATCATTTCAACTATAAGTACTATGAGTACAATACTTCCATGAAATGAAATATTTAATGACAATAAAGGAAAAAACATGGAGTATTTTATTTCATGTGGTATGTTGGGCTATGGAAGAATAACCGAACCTAGTTAAAGAAGCAAGAGGAATTTTTATGTGTGTCCATTATTGTGGGAAATATTTCTATATATACACATTAGGTATTATATTCAACTTCTAGTGCTAACATCTATATGAAAATGAATGACAAAGTATATTTGGAATGATTTTCAGAGGAGAGGTAGATTTATCAGATAAGAATGGTATGAATTTGTAACTCTAGACATTAGAGAATACTAACATCCATTTCAAATTAGGATGGAATTGAATTTAAAATATTTTAATTATGCACCAATTCTTACCAAGAACATAATTTTTGTATCCTTCCTAGATACAGAGGGTTATATTTCTATATTAAATAATAAAAACTAATACTTTTATAAAAACAACACATGTTATTGAATTTCACACTTAAATAATAGCATATTTGTATTATATTCCAAAACCCATGTATTGAAAATTATTAGTGAGTCATGTTTTAATGAATCATTTAACACCCAACCATAGAATCAACATTTTGGTCATTTAAATTAGATGCATTTGAAAAATATTTATCTAGGTGGTTACCTATAATCTTTTGAGTTATAACCATTTGATAGATCCAATTCTTGTTTAAAAGGAAAATTTACCAAGAAACCTTTTAGTGGAAAATACAAGACAACTACATAGATTCTATAATTGGTAGATATTGATGTGCATGAACCATTTCTTAGAGAAGTTGGAGCTAGGTATTCTTAATTTATTAATTTTATTGATGAGTTAAGTAGATATGTATTTACATACTTGATGAGTTATATTTACAATTATTCTAAATAGTTAAAACATTTCAATAATGAAGAATGGAATCAACTTGGTATGAAAATAGAGTAGCTTAAATCTATTCAAGGTGGTGAGTATCATAACCAATAATTCATTAATTTTATATAGGAGTTTGTGATTATTTCCCAAATCACCCTTCCTTGTATACAACAATCGAATGGTGTTAATAAAAGGAGGAATCATTCCTTAATTGACATGGTAAGGTCGATGATGATCAATGAAATTATTTCATTATTCTATTGGGGATAATAATTACACACTGAAACAAACATTATGAATAGAGTACCAACTAAGGTTGCATATGAGATACCATATGAGTTAATGATTTTAAAGAAATCTGTGTTTCCACAAACTCATGCCTAGGGTTGTGGAGAATTTGTTAATGTATAATATGGAAACAAACTAGCACTCCGAGGTTCAATGCATATAATTATAGTGTATCCAAAGGAAACAAGGGTATACTATATATACAAACCCTCAGATAAGAAGGTGAATGTTATAAGGTAATACATTTTTCTTGAGAGGGAGGATATCCTAATAAAAGATATTTGGAGCAAGATTGACTTTGATCAAGTTGATTCCAAAGATACACAATAGTTAGTATAAGAGAAAGCTCCATAGGTTCCTATGAAAGATGTTGTTCCTAAAACATAAGTACTACATAGGATAACTAGAGAGGTTAGTGAACTAGAAATATATAATTTTATAGTCACTAAAGATGGTGGCTCATTATTTGTGGACCATAATTATACTCTTTCCTATAAGGGGAAAGTGGATATACTAGAAGCTATAATATTTCAATAATCCATTAATTATAAGATGAATTCTATGTATTATAACCAAGGATAGGTTCTAGTTTATCTTCTAGTTAATGTAAATCCATTTGAGTGTAAATGGTTAAAATAGGAAACTATACCAAGAAGGTAAATTTAGTACCGATAAAGAATGACTAGTGGATAAAGGGTTTAAATAATGTCAAGTTAATGACTACGATGGTACCATTTCTCTAGTTTCCATGTTTAAATACATCATAATTATACTTTCCATAACAAATTTCCACGAAAATAAAATTTGGAAGATTGATGTTGAAACAAATTTTTTAATGTAAAACTCCTAGAAGATTTCTATTTGAAAAAACCTAAAGTTTTTGTAACTCCAAAAAATTATAATAAATACACTAGTTGACATGATAAATATATGGGTTAATGTAAACATATAATCTATGGAACTTTATGTTTGATGAATCCATGATAGAATTTGGTTTCATAAAGAATTAATGCAACCCATGTGTTTACAAGTGGTTTAGTAGGAGTGTGGTCTCATCCAAAATATATATATTGATTAAATATTAATTATTGTATATGACATACCAGTTTTATAGTTAATTAAGGACTAGTTAAACAAGTGTTTATACCTGAAGGGATTAGGTAAAAAATATATATTCTTGTAATTAATATCATTCATGAAAGATCCAAAATGTTTGTTGGAAAATGTAAAATTAAAAAAATTATCCAGATACAAAAGAGATCTAGTATGGAACAATCCAATAGAGGATGGGTTAACGTGTTTCATAGTACACATTTTTCAAGGAAAATAATTCCTACAAAACAAAAAGAGTGAAAGAGAATGAGTAGGATACCATATGAATATGTGATAGGATACATCATGTATTAAAATTTATATACTAGTCTTGGTGATGCATACACTTTAATTATGGTAGGAAGATATCATGTTGACCTAGGAGAACAACATTTGTCTACTGTTAAGACTATATTAAATTATCTACATTAAAAACTAAGGATATGTTGCTGATACTTGGAGGAGATGAGGAACTAGTCATTAGAGGATATACATATTCTAGTTTCCAAATAGTTCATAATGATATAAGTCCACAATCATAATATGTATCCAGTCTCAATATAGGAGATATGAGCTGGAAGAGTTCAAAATAACCAGTTTTCATCGATTCTAAAATTGAGTGTGATTATATAATAGATTATGGTTTAAAAAAATAAATAGTTAGGATTTTTAACTTAATCTAAGATCTTGATGTGGTATATATCTGTAAGGATTATATCTCGTTTTATTGTGTTAATACTACATTTGTGGCTATCACAAAGGAGCTAAGGTTTCATTAATGGATAAACCTCGTAATTTGAAAATATCAATTATTTAATAATTTTTATTAAAGGGTTAAAGTCACCATGAGTGGTTATTTCATCAATAAAACTTGGAAAACTCATTAACTAAAGCCTTATCTTAGTAGAATAATTAACATCATGAGAGAGCTAGCAGATTAAAGGACAATAACAGTTGAATCTTGTAAAAGTGGGAGTTTATTGGAGTTTTTCCCTATAAATTACTTGTAATTAGTTTATGATTACTTTTATTCATTTATTTGAATATTATTAAATGGATCTTATTTCATCAGGTTTGTTTATCTGTGTGAAAAGTACGCGAAAATTTCTTAAGGTACTTGTCACACTAAAAAGTCACAAAAATTCCTCTCTATAAAGAGAGTCTAAAAGTACCATTATAGTATTCCTAAATATAATTTCTATAGATTGATGAAAGAATTATATAAGACACTAATGATATAGGCTATCAGGGGTGGAGAATCATAGAGCTTTGATAATATTTCCCATGGTGTATTCCCTTGGTAATCTTTAGTGTAGGGGATAATGAGAACATAACCCGCTAATTTGAAATCCACATTTATATTTTTCATTGGATATTTTTATCCATGGACCGATATAATGGTACTTAAACATTAATATTATTATTAATAAATTTCATGAATCATATAATTTAATAAATTGATGAAAACTAAGAAAAATATTCTCGTGGTGAGGTAGGATATGTTGGGTGCATCATGAGTGATGTTGTATTAATGAATAACATGATAAAGGATTTATCCATTTTATTAATGAATAGATGATTTTATTTTATTCCATTTTATGGAAATATAATTTCATGATTATGTTTAAGGTTAATATGGTGTTTTCAACTAGTTCATTTATGGAAATTCAAAGAAAGGGGAATCAAGCATGTATAAACCCTATTTTTTCCTTGTAATACATTGAAATTAATAAAGAAATATATTTAGAGGAAAGAACTAAGACGACATGAGATTATGAGGCCCAGTTTTCCCAAAAATAATTTTATAAAAATATTAAATATATTTTCTATTACACATGCATTATTTCTTAAGTAAAATTGGATAAATCTTAAATGGAATCTCATATCGAAAATCCGAGACCACGACTTTAATGAATCAAAAT
The DNA here is from genome assembly GCA_963277665.1 of Viscum album. Classification (NCBI taxonomy): domain Eukaryota; kingdom Viridiplantae; phylum Streptophyta; class Magnoliopsida; order Santalales; family Viscaceae; genus Viscum; species Viscum album. Next base: position 782,770,669 of record OY728141.1, read on the forward strand.
TTTATCAATGGAAATTTCATTCATATAATTCAATTATATAGTATAAATCACATAAAATCACTTTGAGAACACAATATAAAACATTATCAATAAATAATGTATAAAATAAGAGGTATTTGTAAAAATTACGGAACCTATTCTGATAGAATAGTAACACGGCCAATGAAATATTAATGTAACCCTTAATAATAGTAACATATCCAATAGAATATTAAACTCACATAAAAAATTATAAATAAATTTTAGGAATATTATATGTGATAATATAAGATAATTATATCATAGTATATGCAAATAAATATTTTAAAAATTATTCATTAAGTGTTTGTATTTTTATAAAACATAAAAGTTTATTTACATTTTTTAATTAATATAATGTTATAAAAGGAAATTTATTTCCATAAAATAGATTCATAGACTTATATTTTTTTTCTTATGACTATAAGATAATTTTGTGATACATTAATTAATTTTTCAATGTGTTATAAAATCAGTTATAATTTTAAAATTAGTATTTTCCATGAAAATGATGATTTTAATTAAAAAAATAAAATTTTCATATTAAGAAAATTATTTTCATAAAATGGAGTTCATTATTGAATTCTACATTTCAAAAAATGGGTAGGGTGTTTATTTTGGATTTTTTTAAAATACTTGAATTTTTATGAATAGTGAAATAAAATAATTTATGATATATATACATTATATGTTAAATATAGTATTAATTGAGTAATATTTGACATAAGAACCATAATCTCAAACTAACCTTACTTATTTTAATATATGTTGTGATAATTATCAATCTATTTATCGTCTTGAGCAAAAATATTAAACTAATGAATAGAATAATGAGCAAACACCCCTCTAATCCCCTATAAATAGCATCCCTCATCCCTTCTTCTCCTCACACCTTAAAAGTGTTGATACTTATCCATAATATGCCCAATAATTATCTCAATCCCATACCCAACGTCCAAGATCTCTTATTATCATGAAAAGACCAATCTCTTTTCCCTAAGGTGGTTCTCAAGGAGGAGAAATTCAAGAGGTAAAATCTTTTCTTTTTTCTTTTAATTTCTTTTTAAATTTCATTTATTTTCTTAAACTCTACTAAAATCCACATATCCTAGAGGCTTGATAAATACAATATCCTTTAAATAATTTAATTATATTATATTAAGGGAATAATTCATCTTTAAATCTATTTTTTTCTAAACATGAAAATATTGTCCAAGGTTTGTCGATTTACCACCACCGAGGATGATGCGTTTTAAATATTTAATAACACCTTAAATGTTGGTCATAAAATTATAATTATTGTTAAATAATATTTTATTATACATATTATAATTTATATAATTTTTCAGATGAAATATATAACCATGATGTTAAATAAAATGATATAATCTCTTAATGGTCCTAAAACCGCCAAAACTAATTAAATCATTTTCATTAACGTTATATATAAAAAATCACCCTCATACCGTATAAAAAATAATATATAAGTTTATTTAATCTTATTAAATTTAATTAATAACATATAATTTTAATTATGGATGAATATTTCAAATTTACATGAACTTCCATACTTATATACGAGCAAACCGATCATGAAAACCGAGAAAATGAACATTCCCAAATGATGAAATTAAAATATATAACTCATCGAAAAGACCATAAATAAACTTAATAAAATTACAATAAAACAAATACATTTATAATTGGTTCTTTATTTTTTAATTATTGAATTTAATTTTATTATCAAGGATATAAAATTTAAACAAGCATTCAAACATAAGGTAAGGGGATTCTCGAACCCAACTCTATTTCTTTGGGTTTTCTATATTTCACTCCATTTTTAGTATATATGTTCTTTTAATAGTAATTAAATATAATTTCTACTTCCTTCCCTTTTCTTTTCAAGGATATAAATTATTCCAATCTAGTTTTATGACAAATGACAAGATTTTTTTCAAATGATATATTATTTCTAAAAATACATCTTTTACTTCTTGTGAGATTGTTTCTTCTTTAACCAAGAATAATGATTCTTATACCATGTTTGATATTTAACCTTTTACTTGGTAATGCAAAAAATTATTCATGAATTTATTCTATATGAAATGAAACCCATTCCTATGCATAGGTTATTTTATATCCAATATTGATATACATTCTATGTGGCATGCATGATAATGTAAATGTTATGATGTGATAGGTGTGCCTGCAATTATATAACTCCTGTAAATTTTATATTGTGATGTGTGTATCTAGAATTATATATAACTCTACTGTATTAGGTAATATGATTTATCTCATGAGATAAAGTGATATATGCATGATCATGATGATAGCTTTGTTCACAACTATGTGTGGTAGTTGACCACTAAGACACAATGTTTCATTTTTATGAATTGCCACATTCCATGCCTTTATCTAATATTTCCTATCATAATTATGATGATGATCATTTTGTTATGTTATGATAATGATGATTATTCTCACCCATGTTTCATGTTTCTTATACATTCTCTTACTGGGATTTTAGATCACCCCTTCTTTTGATGTTTACCCTTAGGTGAATACTTGTAGTAAGGAGAACATGATGGAAAATAAGAATCTAGAAAAGAAGGAATTAAATAAATGTTTATTTTTTATTATGTAAAAGTTATATATTTTCTTAATTATCCAAAGATAATAATCATTTATATCCTGGATTTGTAGCACTATTATTTTATTTATCTTTAAAATAATGTAATAGTAATGTAAGGAAAACAAGATCACAATAGTTGGTATCAAAGAACAATTTATTTTATTTGTGAAATATGATTAGAGAAATTTTTTGAAAAAACATATTATGATACTAATTATAATTAAGATCCCAGTAATATTTTTTAGAAAAATGATAAACATAAGGATCCCACAAGACATTCCATTAGAGATAATTACAAAATGAATAAATTATTTATTAAGGATTTTTTGACTATTCTTTTGTTCAAAAATTTTCAATTTTAGAATATTGAGGGAATGAGGATAAACTAGGCCAAAAATACATGTAAGGGACAATCCAATGATTTCCCAAATGACATCCCAATGCCTTGGGAGGTGGAGTTAAAAATTTTATGGTGATTCTTACCCATCTTTCTAAGGCTATAAACAATAATCTAAAAAACATGGAACATCCTAATTTACCTAATAGGTAGAAACTGACAATAGAGTCTTTTATGTTGAAGAAACCACCTACATTTAGTGGATCTTAGATCCACTAGTCATGGAATAGTGGAAAAAATTGATGGAGACGTTCTTTTCATTCCGCCACTATTTTGAGAAGGAGAAGGTGAATCTGGCTATTTATTATATAAATGGAGAGTAAAATCAATGGTGGTTGTCGATTCAAAACACCAAGTCGAAGGAAAAAAATAAAGAAATGGAGTAGGAATACTTTATGATAATGTTTTTTAGTAATTATTTCCCTCGAAAACTTCATAAAAAGATGGAGAGATAATTTATAGAGTTGAATAAAATGTAAGTTTAATTTTTCATGTCTTATGAAGAAAATTTCACTAGGATTTCATTGTGTGATTCATGTTTTGTTATCAACAATGAGAGAAAAATTGATAGATTCTTTAGAGGTTTAAAACTACACCTTCTAAAGGCTCTATGAATTAGAGACATTGGGAGTTATGAAGAAGTTGTTCAATATTCACTCAATGTAGAGATGTATTTTATATAACGGTCCCATGGATATAGGGATAAGAAATAGAAGATGGATTTTCAAGCTGGGGGATCTAATGAGAAAGGTAAAAAGAAAACTCAGCCACTTACATTTAAAAAATATAGGAATAATCATGATGGGAGCTTCCTCAATGGGATAAGGGAAATTCTATATGTGTGGGAGAGAAGGTCACCAAGCTCATGAATTTCAAAGATACATAAAAAAATCCATCTGATATGATGGAGGAAAGTAGGATGCCACCCATGGTTCAATGATTTAACTCTAGGAAGAAAGGGAACTATACAATCCAATGAACAAAAAATCGTGTATTCGAGGGTAATCAGAATCATCAACCACCAAATCCAAAAGAGAAAATGAAGGATTATGCCATCAGTTTTACTAAGGTGGAGTCCAAAAATGATATGGTGATAGGTATGATGGTTATACATTCAAGAAAAGAAAACATGCAATTTAATTATGGTTTTACACACACTTTTATATTTTTAATGCTTAGTAGAACTATTCAAACACCACCTCAAAATATGGAGGTTGAGTTATCTATGGGAATAGAAAATGGGGAAATTATTGAATCCAAAGGATAAAACCCCTCCCCAGTTAATGTTTTTGGACTAAACCTCCCAAGAAATCTTGTCCTACTTCTTTTAGTGGAGTTTGATGCTATTTTGGGCATGGATTGGCTATACTTATACAAAGATAACATCAAATTTTAGGAAAGGGAGATCACTGTTCATATCATGAGGAATCCCCCAATTTTGTGAATGTGTAAGAAGGAGGAAACTCTTTTTAAGAATCATTGTCTCAATTATCAATATTATTGAATTATTAACAAGAACATCTAGATCAAACGATTAAGGAAAAAGAAAGAATCATGATCAAAGACATGCCCATTAAGAGGGACTATGCTGATGTGTTCCCTATAGAACTTCTTGGTCTTCCAATTGACCAAGAGGATGGATTCTCAATTGAACTTATTCCTGGATCTCTGACTATATAAAATATAACTGATTTAATGGCCACCATTGAGTTTGAGGAACCGAAGAAGCAGTTACAAGAGAATCTAGTCAGGGGTTTTATACACTTGATTTCTTCACTATGGGTGCATCAATCCTCCTCATCAAGAAGAAGTATGAGTAAATGTACATATTAATTGATTATTGTGAGATTAGAAAAATCATGATAAAGAACATGTATCCCCTTTCATGGATATATGACTTGTCTTATCAACTACATGGGGTTAATTATTTCTCTAAGGTGGATGTTCGGTCGGGATATAACCTACTAAAGGTAAGGAAGGAAGAAATTTACAATAATTACTTTAGAACAAGGTATGGAAACTATGAGTTCATAGTGATTCCTTTTAGGATCATTAATTCTCTAGAAATATTCACAGATTTAATGAATAAAGTCTTTAGGTATTACCTCAACAAATTTGTGATTGTCTTTATCGATGATATCATGATATACTCCAAGTGAAAGAAGGAACATGAAGAGAATTTTAATACTATTCTAAAGAATTTGTGAAGGGAGAAAATTAATTACATATAGAGTAAATATGACTGTGAGATAGAGGAAGTATCATTCTTAGGTCATGTTGTCACCAGTAATCGAATATCTATGGACCCTTCTTAGACAAATTAAATCAAAGAGTGTCCTAGGCCAACATCTGTAATAAAGATCCATAGTTTATATGGTTGAACTGGTTAATACCAACAATTTTTCTAGAACTTCTCACAATTTTAAAACCCACTAACAATGACGACTTGGAAGGGATAAATCTTTGTCTGGACCCGAGAATGTGAATTTTTTTTCGAAGAGTTAAAAGATAGGTTTATCACTACACCAGTACTCACACATTTGATAAGTGGGGAACTACTTGTGGTATATAGTGATGATTTAAAGAAGGTATTAGGCTGTGTACTGACGAAAAATGAAAAAGTGATATCCTACACCTCAAGATAGTTGAAAATTAATGAGTAAAATTATCCCATGCTTGATCTAGAGTTGGAAGATTTGATCTTTACATTGAAAATTTAGAAGAATTATCTATTTTTGGATATTTGTAAAATATATACTCATTATAAGATCCAAAAATATATATTCAAATGGAGAAAGATTAATATGAACCAATGCAGATGGTCAGATCTCATAAAGGATTATGACTAGTCACTCCACTACTATCTTGGTAAGGAAACTAATGATAAAAATGCTCTAAGTAGAAAGGATCCTTATACATTATCAATGATGAGAATTGAAAATTATATGATCTTCTTATATTTTCTATGGATGGACATTGGGATCATTTTTAATGGAACATTATCAATAAATTCTCAAATTATTTCTTAACCATACTTCATGGAGAAAATAAAGGATGATCGAAGAAATGATGTGGAAATTCAGAAGAAGTTGGAAGCTATGAGAAAAGGGAAATACTCATAGTTTAAAATTGTTCAGGATGGAATTGTAATATTTGGGTCACAACTATGTGTACCATCTAATCCAGAGATAAAGAAGGAGATTCTAAATGAAGCACATAGATCAGCCATCTCTTTTCATCTTGGGAGCAAAAAAGATGAATCAAGATATCCAAAAGAACTATTATTAGGGAAATGTGAAGAAAGATATCACTGAATATATATCAAAGTGCCTGGTATGTCATAAATTGAAGGTTGAAAGACAAAAGTCTAAGGGGATGATTAAAAAATTACCCATTCCAACATGGAAATTGGAAAACATCACCATGTACATTGTCACCAAACTTCTAAAGGAACCCATAAGAAACAATGATATATGGGTTTTTGTGGATCATATTAAAAACAAATCCCACTTTATCATAATTTGAGAGGACTTCTCACAAGATCAACTCGCATATATATATTTCATTGAAGTGGTAAGGATGCATGGAGTACCACTATGGATTGTATCCGATTGAGATGTGAGATTCACCTCCATGTTTTGGAAAAGTATAAAAATTGCACTAAACATTGAGCTGAACTTCAGTATGACTTATCATCCTCATACTAATGGATAATCTGAATGGACTATTCAGAGACTAGAATAAATGTTGAGGGCATGTTCTATGGACATCAATGGAGGATATGACCAACATCTTCTTCAATTTGATATCTCTTACAATAAAAGTTTCCACTCGATCATTCAAATGGCTCTATATATATCCTTTAATGAGAAAATATGTAGAACACTAGTGTGATGGGATGAATTTAGTGAACATAATCTAATAGGACCTAAAATGGTCAAATAAATGGTAGAGATGGTAAAAACAACTAAGCAACAAATTGAGGTATCCCAAAGTTGATAGAGGAGTATGAATAAAATTATCATGGGACTTGGAATTTATAAATGGATACATGGTATTCCTATGAATATATCCATGTAATATGATCATGAGATTTTAGAAGACATGATAGCTGAGTCCCAGGTACATCATCTTCTTTGTTATCCTTTACCGCATTTGAGTAGTGGTATAGAGACCTGAAGTTACACCTACCATGTCTCAATTACATGATGTATTCTATGTATCCATTTTGAGGAACTAAATAATAGATCCCTCACATGTACTGAATCCATAGGTGGTACAGTTGGAAAATTATCTCTCATATGAGGAGGATCCAGTGAATATCTTGAACTATAGAGATAAATTTCTATGAAAAAAGACTACTCACATGGTAAAAGTACTATATAGGAACCCTAAGTATGGAGAGGCATAATGAGAACCTAAGGAAGTGATGAAGGAGAATTACCCTCACTTCTTTCCAAAACATGGAATGTAAAACAAAATTTTAATGGTGAAATTTCATAAGGGGGGAAGAATGTAACGACCCAAAATTTTATAAATAGAAATTAACTTCTTATAATTATGTCATATAGTATAAATAACATAAAATCACATTGATAACAAAATAAAAAACATTATAAATAAAGAATTAATAAAATAAGAGGTAATTATAGAAATTAAGGAACCTATACCAATGGAATAATAACGTGGCCTATGAAATAGTAATGTCACCCTTAAGAATAGTAACCCGACCAATAGAAGAGTAATCTCAACTACGAAAGTATTAATAAATTTTAGACATCTTATAAATGATAATATGATATAATTATATCATATTATAAGTAAATAAATATTTTAAAAAAATTAATTAAGGATTGTTATTTTTATAAAACAAAAATGGTTATTTACAATTTTATTATTAATATAATTATTTAAAATAAAACTTATTTTCATAAAATATATTGATAAACTAATATTTTTCGGTCTTATGACTATAAGATAATTTTTTGAGTCCTTAATTAATTTTTCAATGTGTAATAAAATTTGTTATAATTTTAAAACAAATATTTTCCAAGTAAATGATAATTTTAATTAAAAATTAAATTTATCATATTTAGAAAATTATATTCATAAAGTGGAGTTTATTTTTTTATTCTACACATAAAAAAAGTTGTGTTGAATATTTGAGATTTTTCTAAAATATTTGAATTTTTGGTGAATAGTGAAATACAGTAATTTACGGTATATATACATTATAAGTTAAATATACTATTCTTTGAGTCATCAATGATGTAAGAACCATAATATAGAACTAAAATTAATTATTTTAATATATTTTGTTGTAATTATCAATCTTTTAAATATCTTGTGCCAAAATAATAATCTAATGAATAAAATAATGAGAAAACACCCCTCTGCTTCCCTATAAATACCACCCCTCACCACCTCTTATACTCACACCTTAAAAGCTTCGAGAAATCTAAAAATTCTACCCAATACTCTTCCCAATCCCCTACCCCATTTCCAAGAGAACTTAGTATCATTAAATGACCAAACTCGTTTCCCTTAGGAGGTTCTCAAGGAGGATAAATTTAAGAGGTAAAATCCTCTTTCTTTTTCTTTTAATTTATTTTCAATTTAATTTATTTTCTTATCCTATCCTCACCTACACATATAAAATAGGAATTCTATCTCCTGTATATTTTATATACTATAATATTAATATTTTAAGGGAATAATTCATCTTTAATCCCCTTCCTTTTTTTCTAAATATGAAAATATCGTTAATGGTGTGTCGATTTACCACCACCTTGGACGATGCATTTTCGTTTTTAACTACCCCATTCAAGGATGGTCATAAAACCATAATTAAGGTTAAATAATATTTTATTATAAATATTATAAGTTATATAATATTCATTAAGAAATATATAAACCTAATATTAAATAAAATGATATAATCTCATAATGGTTGTAAAACTGCAAAAAAATAATTGAATCATTTTCATTAACGTTCAATGTAATAAATCATCCTAATAACATATAAAAAATTATATATAAGGTAATTTAATATTTCTAATGTTCATTAATAACATATTATTTAAATTTTGGATAACTATTCCAATTTTACATGGACTTCCATACTCATATATGAGCAAACCGATCATGAAAACCATGAAAATGAACAGTCCCAAATGACAAAATTAAAGAATATAACTCATTGGAAATCCCATAAATGAACTTAATAAAACTATACTAATGAAAAATAAATTTAGAATATGTTCTTTATTTGTTAAATAATTAATTTTATTTTATTATCCATGATATTAAAGTGAATAAAGAATTCAAACAAAAGGTATGGGGATTCTCAAATCCAACTCTATTTCTTTGGGTTTTCCTTATTTCATTTTATTTTTTAGTATAAATGTTATGTTAATGTGATTTAAATATCATTTATACTTCTTTAGATTTTATTTTATGGGTTATACAAGTTTCCAATTTGGTTTTATGAAAATGTTAATATATTTCCAAAATAACTCTTCTTTTCAAAAATGTATCTTTTACTTATCATGAGATTGTTTCTTATTCACTAAACATTGATGATTATTATATGAAGTATGATATTTCTCCTTTAATTTGGGAACCCCAAAGTATATTCATGAATGTAATATTTGTCAAATGAAACCCATTCTTTTTCATGGCCTATTTTATGTCTAAGATTGTTATACGTTCTATGTGCATGATAATGTAAATGTTATGATGTGACGAGTGAGACCAAAATTATATAATGCCTGAAACTGTTATGATGTGATTAGTTCACCTAAAATTATATATCACACCAATGAATTGGGTAATGTGATGTATCACATGAGATAATGTGAACTATATGTGAACATGATTCTATCTTTGTTCACAACTATGTGTGGTAGTTGGCCACTAAGACATGCTATTTCATTTTTATACATTTTCACATTACATGAATTTATCTAATATTTCATCGCATTTTTATTATGATGGTCCTTTTCTTATTTAATGGTAACAATGGTTATTCTCACTCATCTTTCATGTATCTTATACATCCTCTAACTAGGAATTTAGCTCACCCCGTTTTTTTATGTATATCCTCAGGTGAATACTTGTACTAAGGAGAATATGAAGGAAAATAAGATGCTAGAAATGTAGGAATTAAATAAATTTTTATGTTTTATTATGTAAAAGTTATGTATGGTCTAAATTTTCCCAAGAAACGAAACCATTGGATCCATGATTTATAACACTATTTTGTTATTTATCATTAAAATGATGTAATAGTCATGGAAAAAAATTAGGGTCACTCTAATAGATGATTTTAAAGCATGAGGTTTACCCAAGGTGTGATAAACAATGGGACGACATGGGGTGTTTGTATAAAACAACCATTGAATGATGCATTTAATTTATGTTAATTAATTAACTAATTTAATTATTTAATTCAAATGACCTAAACATAATTCCGTTTAAATAAACCATTATAGAAGATCCCTGGGGTTAGATACGTAACCATGGGATCATTGAGAGGCTATATTTACTCCTATGATTGAAGAATCAGGATTAGATGAAGAGGAACCCTTAGATCTAGGAAGATTGACAAGTAGAGAAAGAAATGACTCATTTACATCATTAGCGAGCACATTATTCATTAAAGAATAATAAAAAACTAGGTAGGTCTTCTAAATTTATGTATTCTTCCATAGTTGATTAAATGATTGAGCATGATAATATTTCTTCTTCAATCTGTGTTTTAATTGATCCATTGCATTCACATGTGTACTAAAATTAATTTTTTTATTCTGTTTTTCTCACCCCTGACATCCAAATTTTCATTATTTGGTCAAGAATGCTTGTATAATGTTTTTTTGATCCTATGATATGATGTATTTCTCCCAATAATTCCTCACGTTAGTCCTTGTTGGACCATAGGGTCGTGGTTCTACATTTCTTGGGTAGGTATGAGTCTGATCGGACAATCGGATTTGCAGAAGAATCGTTTGCAGGGAACATATCGAATAAACATGGAAGAATTTGGATGGATTGTGGGATATTTGTGATTTCAATGAGATTTTAAATACTAGTGAGGCACTACGGGAAATGAGAGACACATGTGGTGTGTCTTGGAGTTTAATGAACAAATGGGAATCCGATTTATGACCAATAGATGGCTGGAAATGATTGTCAAATGCATCCCCTATGATTTCCGGTGAGCAAAAGGTGTGGATAAATACATAATAGGTGGATCTAGATTTCCAGAAGAAGATCTATAATTCTTTTAAAAGTGTGAATACACCCCATGTATTCCAAAGAATACATGTTGTGTAGTCCAGTTTTTGCTGTAGCTTGGGTTTCACTTGGAATTAAATACGACACACCATTTGGATGGACCACAAGTAGTGTAACCCAAGTTAAGAGGCATGTCGTGTACATAGGGTACATGCCTAAGAGCCTAGTGGCTTTATAAAACATGTATGGTGGGGGATATTCCATGTACTTAAAAGAGAAAAACCATCTTAAATAGGAGGCACACACTTAGTTCCTACTTGGACCTTACACGTCATGTACCAGAGTACAGGAGAACATGAAACTATACACAAACATGACCTGAAGAATGAGTAGGAACCCGAGTGGCTGAGGCATTTCATGTAGTTCTTATACACGTTGTGTAGTTCTACATGATAAACGATCTATGTACTAACATAAATACAACCAAGAAGAGATGTGGGACCACACACCGTATGGATTCCCTTACATTCCATGTACCCCTTCTTTCCCTTTGAGGAAACCTCATCCTCTAATTTCTCATTCAGTTGGACTCAGATTTAGGCCCTCAAGTGGCCTATCCTTAGTGAATTTCTGCATGGAACATGATGGTGTCCTCCACGATGGATTTTGATATATGATATGAGATATACCATGTGTGAAACTTCTTTAGGTGATGTTCAATGATGGCGGTGATAATGAAGGATCCCCAGAGACTCATAGAGTGACACCCTCATATATGATAGGGCATGAGTACTCTATATACACAATGTTTCATCCTCATATTGGGAAAATGCATGGATCCTCTACTCATCCATTGAATGGAACCCTCCTAAGGTCTCGAGGTATACATCCTCAACTATTAGATTGGAAATATATATATGAGATGGGAATAAGACGTCTACATGCTATTAGAGTGTCACCCTCATAATGAGACATGAATTGAGTCCTTTGCCTATCCACTGAGATACACCATTCCAAAAAATCTAGTTTAATCCATACACACTAACACACAATTTTATAGAGTTAATTATCTCTATTGGATTAGAATTCCTATCTCATTCACAAATATGAATAACGCCTGGTTTGAGGGAGACATAGTTGAGACCCCACATGTTCATCTTTGATCTTCATTGAGGAATATGATATGAAAAAACCTATCCCCATAGATATACACTTCTAGTTAATTGATAACAATTATTTATTTATTTTTAACATTATTATAGTTAAGTATTAATTCAGTTTTAATATTTTTTATTTTTTATCTTTTTGGGTATTTAACCATTTTATATTATTTATTTATATTTATTTATATTTAATATATCTTAACATTTTCAACATTTATTCATCTTCATTTCAACATATATCCATTTTTTTAATAGTTTACATTTAATTAATAAAATGTATCCATTATTTGAATATTTTTAATGTATACTCATTTTTAACTATTCAATTTCTCCCATTTTTAACATGCAATCATTTAAGATTATATATTAATTAATAATATTAAAAATAAAATTTTAAATTTTTATAAATAATTATATTTATAATTGAATATTTACTATATTTATAAATTTATAATTATAAATAAATAAATATTTTTTTAAAAATAATTTATATAATTATAAATAAATAGTTATATATATTTAAATAATTATAAAATTTTAATAAATTTATTTAAATAATGAATATATTTACTATATATTATATATATATATATATAATTATATAAATATAAATAATGATATAATTATATAAATATATAAATATATATTAAAATAGTATTTCAATAATTATAAATAAACAAGTAAATATTTTAAAAATTATAAAATATAATAAATATATTTAAATAATTAATGTATTTTATATTTTAATATTTATATTCATATATAATTATTATATATATTATTATATTAATATAAATAATTATATTAATATATTCATAATTCCAAAATTAGAATAAATATATTTTAGTAATGGATATATTTACTATATTTATTTTTATATTTATTTATTAATAATATATATAATTATATAAATATATATAATAATATAAATATATTTATAATTATAAATAAATACTTATAATAAATATATTTATAAATGTTTATTTATTGTATTTATAAAATTATATATTTATAATTATAAATAAAAAAATATAAGTTCAATAAATGTATTTATATTATTATAAATAAATTATTATATATTTAAATAATTATAAAGTTATAATTAATGAATATATTTATTTTAAAAAATATTTATTATTATAATTATTGATCCTTTATCATCACTTTTTAGCATTGATATAGCTTTACCTTTATCAGCACTAAAAGGTGACGATAAAGATTCATTTTTATCAACTCTTTTTAATTTAGTATTTATTAAAGAGATCCTTATCCACACATTTTTTAAAGAGATAATAAAAGTGTCCTTGATCTATTTAAAGAACCCAAAGCAGTCACAACTAGTCGCGAGATATGAAGCTTTCTACAGAAGCAAGCTTCTTTTGATGCTTGTCCTTATCGAATGCAAGCACAAATCAAGGCTCAGATCAAGGCTCGAACAAATCCAAGGCTTGAATCAAAGGCTCAAAAAATAAAGGACCGAATGAATCCAATGTCCAATAGAATCCATGCTTTGGTGATATCTCTACATTCTATCGGATGAATCAAATCTTCAATCCAAAGTATGTTAATTTATATCATCATCCGCACTTTTTGATTTATTGTTTGGCGATATCATTTTTCATTTTTTTATCTCTTTCTATTCATTACCCATCACTTCTTTCATTTATAATGGGATTTTTCTATGATTTTTGGGTTTCTATTGACCCTTTAATAGCTTTTCTTGCTTCCTTGTAGCATATTAAGACTTCCACACACTGATTTCATCAGTTCTGGTAGGTGACTCCATTCACTGACCTTTAGGTGCCTTGTTGATTCATAAGTGAAAATTTGTTTATTATTATAATATGGATTGATCGGGGGTCATTGATTTCATTATATCGTTTATGTTATTATGACAGGTTTTTTTATTAAACGGTGTTTGAAGGTGTGAGTGGGATTATGTTTGTTGATCTATTTAGGAAATTATTTTTATTATATTGAATTTTTTTATATTTTATTGCTCGCCTCTACTTACATGTCACAAGAAACCTTGGGTATCTTTTTGAAAGATCCAGGGATAAATATTTCACTAGATTATGCTTATGCTTTACACTAAATAGTTCATTTTAAGGATTTTATCCCAATTTATCTATTAATTTAATCAGAAATATCCCTTGATATATATTTAATAAATGAGTTTGAAAGGTTATTTCATGATTTTACAAAAACAATTTTTATGGTTCCATTTTATAATACTTGTCTCACATATCTTGTCTTAAATTAATATGGACTGTACATTAAACATGAAACTATAATATTTTGATATTGTTGCTTCACATAAATAATTAATTGAAATAAGAGGCAATACAATATTACATAACATAAAAATTCCATTAATAAGTTTACGATTCATATTTTTCTATTCTATATGTTTTTAGGAATTAAATTATGAATCTAATATAAAATTTAAAATGCCTATTTATTACCCACCCCATAAATGACCCAATATCTGATTGTAAATATCCATCCAAATTGGGATTGATAATCTCTCATGATGGTACTTAAACATGAATTTCTGCACACTTAATGTAGTCAGGTAATCATTATAAAATATTCTCAAATATTTAGCCTTAACCACAAAAATATTATACCTAAACATTTCTAATGATCCATACTAGCATTAAAAGAATTTCAATGCATCTGAAAAACCACAAATTTTATATTGGGTTAATTTTTTATATGACAATCATTAAAGAAAAAATTTCACTAGAATGTTTATGTTGTGAAACAACTATGTATGTATTAATACAAAATGTAACACTAGATTCAAATAGAGTATTTTAATCTTTGAAACTAATAAGATAAAATGTTTTCAACATATTCAAAATATACTGAGACTAGAATAAATAACAACCCCCACTATATATTCACACTTTAATAATTTGTATGGTATCAATCATTTTAATTATTTTCATTTTAATCAAGGAGGATAAATAATTATTTATCTCATTAGTACCATTCATGTTGTTTTTAAAAATTAATATGTCATCGATATAGATACACATTTATAACACATATGTTTTGAATATTTTAGAAAATTTGTAGAGATGTAAGTATTTTTTCTCATAAAAGAGTCTATTTCATCATTAAATGATTCTTTCTCGAATGAAACATATTTTGAAGACAATTCTTATTTATATAACTTGAGATCAACATCTATGTTTATAACCATAGGATATTTTCTTTCATAATATTATTATGTTGATATCTATTAATAAGAAACATTAAAGATTTGAAATATATGAATTCAAGATATGGATGTTTCTTCTTTTAAGGTCTTTTACCTTATTTAGGTTCAACCCAAGAATCATCCTTATTCTCTATCATTATATCTTAACTAGATATGAAACACTAGATCCATGTCTCTGAGGAACAATTTTATTTTAGTTATCTTTATAAAATTTATTCTTAAAAATGTATACAACTCTATATTAAAAAAAAGGTCATTAGCTTCTATGTGAATTATTATAAATGATTTATTGTTATTTTCCTTAGAGAATATTTTTTAATTACTTTAGTTTTAGTTTTATTTCTTATGGGAATATAATATTTGAAAAATGATAAGCACCTCAATTACTTAAGATAAGTAAGGTTTGGTTTCATATTCATATACTTCTTCTCCCAAAAAGTTAATATTGCATTTGTTTCTTGAGACTCATCACCCATCTCTTCTATGCCACTTGAAATAATATGAGTAGCTGTAATAAAAAATGATCACTGATACCTGGTATGTGATGACTACAACTCAGATTAGTTCATGGAATATAGGTTCATGTCCAGAAGAGATGTAGGATGAATCTGAATCAATAAAATGCAATGATAATTGTTTGGGAGTTGAAGCTGATGAGGATGAAAGTTTTATGTAACTTTAACATTTTGATGAATTTAGAGGATTACACCTTCCATAGTGGAGTAATTGTTTTTTTAAATTCAATTAATCATTTCATTGAAAGAATAATGAAATTATTTGAAACAATCAAATGTTGGGTTCCCCTTATTAGAAATATATTTAACTTTCACCTTTGATAATTAATATCTTATGTGCATTTATTTATTTATTGTAAAAAAGGAATATTTTATAAATCTAATAGGATGGATATTGATAAAACTGGATGCATGCTAATCATTTGAAAAAATAGTATAAATATGGAGTTAAAGAGTTCATCATGTTTGTAATAGATCATGCATATGTTCCTTTTCAAATATTTTGGGCATGTTTACATTGTTGTTATTCAAGAAAAATTATCCTAGAAGAGTTGGAAGAACATTTTATCTATTATATAATATACGAGAGGTATAAATGTTATACTGAACATGGGAAAAAATAGAATGTGGACATCAATTGGGATGATACTGCAGTTTTTGGATCATTTGATTTGAATACCAATGTAAATGGTGATATAGATCACATGGAAGAAATGATACTGGAAATTGAAGTTGACCTTCATAATTTTCCAAATTTTTTTAGGAATTTAATATATGTGATTCGAGACCATTATATACTAGTTATACTAAATACACAACATTGTCAGTTTTATTGAAGTTATATAATTCATAAGATTGCAGTGGATGGAGAAACACTATCATTACAAGAACAACTTGGTCACCTAAATGATATGATACTAGAATAAAATGAGCTTCCATGTTAAATATATGACACTAAAATAATGTTATGTTCAATGAGAATGATATCCTAAAAAATACATTCTTTTTTATATCATTGCATATTATTTCACATGGACCATCAATCACTCACAAAATGGCCTATGTTTGGAATGAATCAATATAAGAAAAATGAATAAAGTCCTTCAAAATTTTTATGATAATTTATTATCATTCCATATATTAGAAGAATATATAGTTGTTAGGAAATTGTGAGTCAATTCACAGGGAATATAGTTATAAGAATTAAATATTGGAACCTACATCATCTAACATATTCTCCCTAGTGGAATAAAATTGATTATGGGTATCCTGAATTGGGAAATGATCTGAGAAAATTTATTCTTGAATTATCTATAGAAAGAATAAATTCTTTTTGTGTACAAAGTATTACTATAGTACATGGCCCACCATGTTGGTTAACTATAATTTTCCTCCATGGTTATGCATGAAGCAAAAATACATTATATTGTGACTGCTTATATTTAGACCAAATCATCCAAGTAATGATGTAGATTTTTATTTTTCCCTATTGAATGAAGATATAAAATTGATGTGTGATAAATTTGTTAAAATATATGATTCTCATAGAAGTGAATAATTCATAATGAGGTCCATGTTTTATGGGATGATAAATGAATTTTATGCTTATGGAAATTTTTCAAGATATAAAATTAAAGGAATATTGGGGTGTCTCATTTATGAAGAATGCACACACATAGTTCTGTTAAAACATTACTAAAAGACTGTTTTTAGAACAATAGAAATGTTTACCACCATGAAATAATTACCGACCTAATATGACAACATTCGATGGGAATACTGAATAAGGAAAAACACTGTATCTACTAATAGATGATCAATTATTCTATAAAGTAAAAGATATTGAAACCATTTTTAGTAAAAAATTTAAAAAAACATAAAAAATCAGGTTGGAATAGGCGATCAATTTTCCATATTTTACCATATTGGAATTGTTGGTACATTATATGTTTTCGTGATTTCATGCATCTACAAAAATATTTATCTGATAGTGTTATTCAAATGTTACTAAAGGTTCCTAAAAAAATCTAACATGGACCAAGGATATGTTGCAACTGATTGACAGAAGGTTAAGGTAAGAAATGGTTTCGATGAATGGTAAAAAAAACATTTTCTTCCTTCAGTAGCTTACACTCTATCAAGATTTAAAAAAAATACACTTTTCAATTTTCCTTAATAGTGTAAAATTTCCAGAGGTGAATTAATCAAATATTAAGAATGTCATGTCAATGACTAATTTGATGTTAGAGAGACTAAAATCATAATGCAATCATGTTTTGATTCATGATTTGATGCCTATTTATTTCCGTTGCATTCAGCCTAAAAATGTATGGCATAAATTAACTAGACTCTACATCTTTTTCAAATCCATATTCAATAAAGTTATAGTGATGGAAGAGTGGGAAATTATGAATAAGGAGGCTGCAGTCATACTATGTTAATTAGATATTTTACCTCCACCATTATTCGTTGATATAATTTTCCACCTAATGGTTCACTTGGTTTGAGATGTTCAACTATATATTTCCATCCATTACAGATGAATATACCCCATTGAATGGTATATGAAGATTTTGAAAAGGTATGTTAGAAATCAAAGTTGTCCAAAAGGTTGAATTGTAGAATGATATATTATTAAAGAAGCCATTGATTTATATTCAGATTACCTATTGGATATTAATAGAAATAGTCTCCCAAAGTCTTGTAACAACAAACACATTATGGGTGAAGGGATTTCTAGAAGATATGTTGTTACAATTACCTTCATAGAGAGGGAGCAAGCACACCTTTACATTTTACATAATAGTTAAGATATTGATCCATATGTTTAAGCTGACAAAGAAATTGTTATAGATTTGAATCTATAAAGGGATTAAGTATTAATATCAAACACACATAATCAGTAGTTTATAGGATGGATTTGAGATTAAATTTATAAGAATTTTTTAGAAAATATGAAATCAATTGCTGAACAAATTTGATGGCTAGTTGGAGTACCAAATGAAATATTAAATATTATATTTCTGTTGTAATTAATGGTTATATATTTCATAAAAAAGAACAATATGTCCAAAGTATGATGAAAATAGTGGAGTTACTCTTATGGAAGAAGTTATGAACATATCTAGTTCCAAGAATGGATATCCAAATAATGTAAATATGTAATATTTTTTCATTAATGAAGATTTATATGAGTTGGATTATACAATATTTCATGTATCGATTTTACATTGCAAATTGGTTGAAAATAGAAGTGTAGAAAAAGTTGATGAGGGGCTTCGTGAAGGTGAATTTCAGTATGGAAGGGGTAAAAGTTTATACATTCTTAATTGAATCATAAACAACACGGGTATTTTATGTCTTAGATCTAGAAAACAAGAATTTGTCAATTGTCATACTGGAGACTAAAAAAACTATAGGGTCAAATGAAAATTCAGTTGAGGATAACCCTTTCATTGGGATATTAAAATCAGTTCATTCATTTTCCATTATTGGAAATTTTTTCTATGATAGATGTCACCATAAAGAGGGGATTTGGTTTCTCGATAGAGGAAAAAAAATCCTTAGATGTAACATCCCAAGTATGTAATGAATAATAGATATTTTTATCTATGTCTATTAATGAATTATATAGTGTTTTAGAGGCTTAAAATGAAAATTAGTCCAATCTTAAGCATGGAATACACTAATATTCTTAAAAGATTGTTTTACTGCCTTTTGATGGAAAACCACTTTTAAATCAATATTTTGACAATTTTATAATCTATATTTTTCAAAATAAACATATTCATTATGATTGGGACATTGAATTTTACATTGGATAAATTTTTGGTATTTTTCTGACAATGGTCATTTTTTAATGAATAGTGAAAAATACTGCATTTTACATCAAAACTACTTTTTAATCTAATTTATTTATATGATTAGATTATCTTTTGAATTGGTTTTGAAATGTAACTAGAATATATTTTTACCATTTAATCCAATGGTGGTCATTGGAATCAATTTCACTTTGAAATTGGACTTAAACTAGTGTCAATCTTTTGATACTTATTGTTTCATAAAAACACGCTATTTGTCATGACAGAGGGAATTAATTATTAAATTAATTAATGTGACTTATATGTTTTGAATTTTGTAAAATAGACTTCATTTTTGAATTCGGAATATCAAATATAGCTTAGGGTGAATTTTTGGTAATTTTCTGAAAAACTTCAATTTTTGATGAATAGTGAAACCACTAAGTGGTACTTATAAAAACTGATTTTTCCGTCTAAATGAAATTTTGCCATCATTGTGTTTTGAATTTCAAAAATCCGACATACATGGTTTTCATTAAGAAGTAAAATGTGGTTCAATGGGATTAAAATAATTTTTTGGTGAATAGTAACTTATTAAGTTCTTAATCGTGATTAGTGGTAATTAGTGTAGTTTAAGGTAAAAATAATGTTTTAATAGTATGAGATGAGCTTGACACATGTCCTACCCTCATTGGATGTGTCATGGCCGACCATGACAATCCATGGGTCAACTTGGGGACCCCATAGAGCCACTTTGGTTGGGAAATGACATAAATAACATTTTATTTAATGTTAAAGTAAAAATGACACAAACATGAGTTATGTTACTAAAACAATTTTTATATGGGGTTATACAAGTCATATTTTTGACTATAAATATTATTTAGAAAGATAAAAAGATTTCCTACATCATAGTAGTTTTTTTATAATTTTTAGACATTATATAAAATAAATTATTTATGACATCATGATGATGCAGCGATGACCTCATTATTTAACGATTTAAATAAAATGGAAAGTAAATGTAAAATCTAAAACCTACACATGGAAAAAACCAATTGGATGAGTGGATTTAGAAACCTTATCACCTTATCCTCTAATTATATCAATTTGAGACCTTTTTAATCCGAAACTCTTTTTAAAATAAAGTAACTTATCTTTACTTTCCAAGAGTGCCCCTCCTATCCTCTTATAAAAGGCCCCCACCTCTACCTCCTTACCCACACTCCCAAGGCCTTTGGCTCGGCCAAACCCTGACCATTTTGTCTGTCAACTTCCCTCTCTTACTCCTTGAAGCCTAACTTTGGGCAGAAGTCTTCCCAAAGAAGCCTTTGAGCTCAAACCAAAGGGAGTTACCCGAATTTAAGGTAATGTCTTCATTTGAGTCCTTTTGTTTTATTTTGCTTCTCCAACCCCCTAAAATCTTTTTATTATTTTCTTTTGTAACAACTACAGTATCCTAAATATTCTAGTATGTTGTTATAATAAGGATTCGAGCTACACTTACACACACCTACATCTAATGGTTAATGAACATACTGTTTCCGTGGATGGTGAATTTATGCCTCCCGAAACGATGATTGTTCAACATTCTTTTAACACCTTAAAAGGTGGCCATTAAGATGTCACTATATTTATATATGATATATAATATGTTTATGTTTTCCTTAAGCTTCTGTATTTTTCTTTTTGGTCATACCTTTGTTGTTTCCATTATGGGTAAACGCGATATCTTCATTTAAGGAAGTGCGGACTACCGCCCCCTCAAAGTGAGTTGATTCGTTAAATAACATATGTGGGACTTATAAAGGATGGAACTATGATATTATATATGATATTATACTGGAATTATAATATACCTTTATATCATTATGATTCCATTCTATAAAATACGAAATAGAAATGAAAGTAGTGTTCATGCGTACGTACGGCTTACCGTCTCCATGAACAGTGCATTTCATTTCTTACCTCGAAAGGATTATGTAATAGTATAAATGCATGAATGTACTGGATATATATGATATATACATAATGATTGTAATTCTGTATATAATGGATACATGAACAACATGTAATTATAAAGGGTTTATTTTTGACTCAAGTACCAATGATCGTTAAAACGACCGTTATTAACTTAAATAATTAAATAGTGTTCATGACATGGAAATAAGTGATATAAAAGGAATAATGAACTTGAAAAAGGTTCTTAAGCAAGTAGAATTTGACTCAAGTTTATTATTCAGGACATTAAAGAACGATCGAGTCAAGTCAGACCCGAGGTATGGGACTTCGTCTCAATCTCCTTTCATTGAGGCATATTTTGTTTTATACACAACCTTCTTTTATACGGTGTATAAACCCCTTTGATTTTTACGTTTATCCAAAAGGAATCTTTTTTATACGAAGCGTTTTACTAAATGACAGAAGGGAATGTTTTTGTCGTACGTATGCGGCGACAGCAACTTCTCTGCCGCCGTGACCTTTATTTGAGTTTCGGCTTCCTCTACAAGCCATACCTTTTTTTTAAAGAAAAATAAATACCATGTTTTACCTTTATTTTATTTTGGTATTGAAAATGGTTTTCATAATGTTTTTATATCAATGTGTTGTATTGATATCTTGTGATTGAAAGGTGGAAATGTTATGTTTCCTTTATGCATGTTTTATGTGATAAAATTATGTTGAGGTTCTTGGGCATTATTATGAAGACGGGTGGTTCCGTGATAAACTAAGGGCGGGTGAGACCGATATATCTCTCCAATGAATTGGGTAACATGAAGGAGTGAAACGTTAAGGTTTCTCCGAAGAGATTTAGGGAATATACTGTGATGGGTATTCCAAACGTAACCAAGAGGGTTACTCCCTACGTAAGGATGTTATGAATGCCTCAAGTTACCTTTATGTCTTATGATTTCTATGATTTATTCATGATTTGATTAGGTATGTTAAAGTGATTATGTTTTATGGGTAAAGTATGATCTCATTCTTATGTATATATGTACCCATTTTTCCTTTCCATATTTTTATATCCCTTACTGAGCTTTTTATGATCATCCCAAGTTTTTTGAAATGTTTTTCACAGGTCAAGGGAAAGGTACATGATATGATGATATTGTCAAGGAAGTGTCAAGAAATAATCCATGTTTTATTTTAAATGTGTTTCCTTTGATGGGAATGAAGAATACTATATTTATGTAACCACTTTGTTTATATGTGGAATGTAATGCAAGTTTTATGATCTAATTCTCTAAAACTCTAAACCCGAAAAGATCCTCAATGTGTAATCTTGTAATAACTCAAGATTAAGTAAGGTTTAAGGCTGGGGCCTTATAGTTGGTATCAAAGGTCGGTTTAGATAACTTTAGGAGTTATAATTCTATTAAATGATTATCCAAAAATATTTTTTTGAAATGATATAGCATTTGAAGATTACCATGTTGCTTCATCTAAGACATGTTTGTTCAGAATGGTTTTTCGCAGAGGAAACAGGGAAGCAGTGCTAGGAAGGCATACAGAAGGAAATAAGCTTCCGAATCAGCATCCTGAGATGGTCGGAATTGGAACTGAACAGTTTGTTGCAGTAATGGCATAGTTGACTCAAGCGATAAATGGCGGTGGTATCCATACACGAGATCAGCCAGATCAACCGCAGAGGAACATGTCAGTGGTGGAACATTTCATGAGGCAACATCCCCCATCATTCAGAGGATCATCTGACCCTGTGCTAGCTGAAGGGTGGATTAAAGCACTGGAGAAGATTTTTGATGTCATGGGGTGTTCATAGAATCAAAAGGTTAGTCTTGCTATTTACCGTTTGGAGGGTGAGGCAGATCAGTGGTGGTCTATGGTTAAAAATATCAGGGACGCCGATGAGATTTATGCTCTTGACTGGGATTAATTCAAAGGTATGTTTCTTGAGAAGTATTTTCCTAAGGCTGTTCGACTTAGGATGGAAAATCAATTCTTGGAATTGAGGCAAGAGGAAGACTCAGTGGCTACCTATGAAGAAATGTTCACTTGATTGACACGGAATGCTCCAAATTTTATCCGAGACCTTCATAGTAAAATCAATCGTTTTTACTCAGGATTAAAGCCAAAATATCGAAGGGCATTAGCTTCTTGTGAGTTTAAAAGTTATGAAAATCTTGTTCGATGTGCTGAGAAGGTGGAAATGGAGTTTGCCGATGATCAAGTGTTCTATAACAACCAACAGAAGAAGAGACCGAGGTGGCAAGACAAAGGTAAGAATTCTTCAAAAAAGTCTGATGGTAAGAAAACTAATTTTCCAGATTGTGTTAAATGTGGCAAAAGGCATGCTGGGGAATGTCTTCTGAATTCTGGAAAGTGCTACCGATGTGGTATGATGGGACATAAGGCTCGTGATTGCACTGAAAAGGATCAAGGTGAAGGTAAGACCAAATTTGATATACAGTTAGTGAAATGTTATAAGTGCAATGAGATGGGTCACTATGAAAACGAGTGTCCTACAAAGAGCTTGAGTGATGGGAAGCAGTTATACTACAAGCAGAAAGGGGTGGTGAAATCCTTTGCAACTACTTCAGCAGATGTCGGGCCATCAAATGAAGTTATATCAGGTACTTTGTTTGTTTTTTTCAGATTATGCCAGTGTGTTGTTTGATTTGGGGTCTACACATTCTTTTATCACTGAAACCTTTTCTAGTAAAATGGGAATACCATCTCAAGAAATGACTCCTGAACTTTTGGTAAAAACACCTGGGGGGAATGTTGAGGCAAAATGAATTTATAAGAAACTTTCTATCCTTATCTGTGGAAAAAACCTACTTGCAAACCTTATTGTTCTACCTCTAGTAGAGTTTGATGTTATCCTGGGTATGGATTGGCTCTCTATTTACCAATCTAAGATTGACTATAGAGCTAAAGAAGTTTCTTTTCATAAAGACTTTCAGTTTGTGTACAAGAATGAACCCTTACTATTGATAACTTATCAAGAGTCTGAGAAACTTGTAAAAGATGGAAATGAATGTTACCTTGCACACATCGTTTAAAATAAAGGAACTGTTCAGATTAATGATGTGCCAGTGGTAAATGAGTATCCTGATGTTTTTCCTGATGAGTTTCCTGGAATAATACCTGATCGGGAAGTTGAATTTACTATTGACTTAGTTCCTGATGCTATGCAAATTTCAAAACCCCCTTATCAAATGGCTCAAATTGAACTTTTAGAGTTGAAGGAGCAATTGCAAGACTTATTAGAGAAAGGTTTCATTCGACCTAGCACATCACCATGGGGTGCTCCTGTCTTGTTTGTTAAAAAGAAATATGGTTCAATGATACTTTGCATTGATTATAGGGCCTTGAATAATATCACTTTTAAGAACAAATATCCTTTGTCTCATATCGATGATTTGTTTGATCAGTTCCAGGGAGCTCAGTTTTTTTCAAAGATTGACTTGAGATCGGGGTACCATCAGCTGAAGGTAAAGGAGGAAGATATTCCGAAGACCGCGTTCCGTACGAGATATGGCCATTATGAATTTGTAGTAATGCCTTTTGGGATAACCAATTCACCTAATGTATTCATGGAATTAATGAATAAAATTTTCCATGAGTTCTTGGATAAGTTTGTGGTGGTTTTCATTGATGATATTTTGGTGTTTTCTAAAAGTAAAGAGGAGCATGAAAGACATTTAAGGGTTATCTTGCAAACCTTAAAAGAAAAGAAACTGTATGGAAAATTAAGCAAGTGTGAGTTTTGGTTGCAACAAATTTCTTTCCTTGGTCATATTGTTTCTAAAGATGGAATAATTGTTGATCCTGCAAAAATAAAAGTTGTGGAAGAATGGCCAAGACCCACAAATGTAACTGAGATTCATAGCTTCCTTGGTTTGGCAGGCTATTACCGAAGGTTTGTTAGAAATTTTTCACGTTTATCTAGTCCAATGACTAAACTAACTCGGAAGGGTGTTAAGTTTATGTGGAAAAAAGAATGTGATGATTGTTTTCAGGAATTAAAAAGAAGATTGGTGAATGCTCCAGTTTTGGCACTACCTTCTAGGAATGGTGAGTTTGTTATATACAGTGATGCTTCATTGAAAGGACTTGGTTGCGTCCTAATGCAGAATGATCAGGTAATTACTTATACTTCACGACAGTTGAAAACTCATGAGGTAAATTACCCTACACATGATTTGGAATTAGCTGCTGTTGTTTTTGCTTTAAAAATTTAGAGGCATCATTTGTATGGAGTAAAGTGTGAAATATATACCGATCAAAAAAGTTTAAAGTATATATTCACTCATAAATAATTGAACATGAGACAAAGGAGATGGCTATAATTAATCAAGGATTATGATTGTACAATTCATTACCATCCGGGAAAAGCAAATAAAGTGGCTGATGCTTTGAGTCAAAAAAGTAATGTTTCATTAGCAATGTGGCGTTTGGAACGTGATCCTTTGGTTAAGGATTTGATGAACTTTGGCATAGAAGTTGTGGGTGCAGGAAGTTATTATGTTTTGTTTCAGGTATCAGTGAGATCATCTCTATCAGATAGAATCAAGCAAGCACAGAAGCAAGACAGTGAGTTGCATAAAAAGGTAGAGCTGGTTCAGAAAGGTAAGGTGCCTGAATTCAACATTGATAATGATTGCATTTTGAGATTTGGGAAGATATTGTGTGTGCCTTGTGATTCACAATTGAAGAGAGAGTCGTTATGTGAATCACATAGTTCTCCGTTTTCAGTTCATCCTGGCAGTACTAAGATGTATAGAGATCTGCGGGAGTATTACTGGTGGGATGGAATGAAAAGAGATATTGCTGACTTTACTGTGAAGTATTTGACTTGTCAGCAGGTTAAAGCAGAGCGGCAGTTACCAAAAAGGATGCTTCAGCCTTTACCAGTGCCATAGTGGAAATGGGAGAATATATCCATGGACTTTGTTGTGGGATTACCAAAGACATCTCGAGGTAATAATGCCATCTGGGTTATTGTTGATCTCTTGACTAAATCTGCTCATTTCCTTGCTATACGAGATACTTTTTCCCTAGATAAACTTTCCCGTTTGTATCTTAAAGAGATAGTCAGGTTACATGGAGTTCCTCTCTCCATTGTATCTGATCGTGATCCCAGGTTCACTTCTAACTTTTGGAAAGGACTCCAGAAGTCGTTGGGTACTGAATTAAATTTTAGTACAGATTTTCATCCTCAATTAGTTGGGCAGTCAGAATGAACAATTCAGACATTGGAGGATATGCTACGTTCTTGCTCTATGGATTATTAGGGAAGTTGAGACCAACATCTTTCTTTGGTTGAATTTTCATATAATAACAGTTTTCATTCCAGTATACAGATGGAACCATTTCAGGCATTATATGGGAAGCGGTGTCGAACTCCATCTTTCTAGGATGAAGTGGGTGAAAGGAAGTTGATGGGACCAGAATTGGTAGAAGGGATGGCAGAAAAAGTTCAGCTGATTCAGAAGCACATGAGAACAGCTTAGAGCAGGCAGAAGAGTTATGTGGATAACTGGAGGAAGGATCTATCTTTCAAGGTAGGTGATCATGTTTTTCTCAAGGTTTCTCCTTGGAAAAGTGTGATGAGATTTGGTAAGAAAGGAAAGCTGAGTCCAAGGTTTATTGGACCATATGAAATTCTGGAGAGAGTTGGATCAGTTGCATACCGGGTGTCTTTACCTCCGAGTTTATCTCAGGTACACAATGTTTTTCACGTTTCGATGTTGAGAAAGTATATGCCAGATCCATCTCATGTTTTGAGTCCAGAGGTAGTTCAGTAGGAAGAGAACCTATCTTATGAGGAACAACTGGTCCAGATTCTTGACCACAGGGAGCAAGCGTTATAGAATAAGGTGATTAATCAGGTAAAGGTTTTGTGGAAAAGCCACATGATGGAAGAGGCAACATGGTAATCTGAAAATGCAATGAGGGATAAGTACCCACATTTATTTGATAAGTAAATAAATTGTGGGGACGCAATTTTCTAAAGGGGGGAAGGATGTAACATACCAAGTAAGTAATGAATAATAGATATTTTTATCTATGTCTATTAATGAATTATATAATGTTTTAGAGGCTTAAAATGAAAATAAATCCAATCTTAAGCATGGAATACACTAATATTCTTAAAAGATTGTTTTACTGCCTTTTGATGGAAAACCCTTTTTAAATCAATATTTTGACAATTTTATAATCTATATTTTTCAAAATAAACATATTCATTATGATTGGGACATTTAATTTTACATTGGATAAATTTTTGGTATTTTTCTGACAATGTTCATTTTTAATGAATAGTGAAAAATACTACATTTTACATCAAAACTGCTTTTTAATCTAATTTATTTATATGATTAGATTATCTTTTGAATTTTTTTGAAGTGGAATTAGAATATATTTTTACCATTTAATCCAATGGTGGTCATTGGAATCAATTTCACTTTGAAATTGGACTTAAACTGGTGTCAATCTTTTGATACTTATTGTTTCATAAAAACACTCTATTTGTCATGACATCAGGAATTAATTATTAAATTAATTAATGTGACTTATATGTTTTGAATTTTGTAAAATAGACTTCATTTTTGAATTCGGAATATCAAATATAGCTTAGGGTGAATTTTTTGTAATTTTCTGAAAAACTTCAATTTTTGATGAATAGTGAAACCACTAAGTGGTACTTATAAAAACTGATTTTTCCGTTTAAATGAAAATTTTCCATCATTCTGTTTTAAATTTCAAAAATCCGACATAAATGGTTGTCATTAAGAAGTAAAATGTGGTTCAATGGGATTAAAATAATTTTTTGGTGAATAGTAACTTATTAAGTTCTTAATCGCGATTAGTGGTAATTAGTATAGTTTAAGGTAAAAATAATGTTTTAATAGTATGAGATGAGCTTGACACATGTCCTACCCTCATTGGATGTGTCATGGACGACCAAGAAAAGCCATGGGTCAACTTGGGGACCCCATGGAGCCACTTTGGTTGGGAAATGACATAAATAACGTTTTATTTAATGTTAAAGTAAAAATGACTCAAACATGGGTTATGTTACTAAAACACTTTTTATGTGGGGTTATTCAAGTCATATTTTTGACTATAAATATTATTTAGAAATATAAAAATATTTCATACATCATAGTATTTTTTTTATAATTTTTAGACATTATATAAAATAAATTATTTATGACATCATGATGATGCAGCGATGACCTCATTATTTAACGATTTAAATAAAATGGAAAGTTAATGTAAAATCTAAAACCTAAACATGGACAAAACCAATTGGATGAGTGGATTTCGAACCCTTATCACCTTATCCTCTAATTATATCAACGTGGGACCTTTTGAATCTGAAACTCTTTTTAAAATAAAGTAACTTATCTTTACTTTCCAAGAGTGCCCCTCCTCTCCTCTTATAAAAGGCCCCCACCTCTACCTCCTTACCCAAACTCCCAAAGCCTTTGGATCGGCCAACCCCTGCCAATTTTGTCTCTCCACTTCCCTCTCTTACTCCTTGAATCCTCACTTTGGGCAGAAGTCTTCCCAATGAAGCCTTTGAGCTCAAACCAAAGGGAGTTACCCGATTTTAAGGTAATGTCTTCTTTTGAGTCCTTTTGTTTTATTTTGCTTCTCCAACCCCCTGAACACTTTTTATTCTTTTCCTTTGTAACAACTCCAGTATCCTCAATATACTAGGATGTTTTTATAATAAGGATTCGAGATTCACTTACACACACCTACATCTAATGGTTAATGAACATACTGTTTTCGTGGATGGTGAATTTATGCCTCCCGAAACGATGATTGTTCAACATTCTTTTAACACCTTCAAAGGTGGCCATTAATATGTCACTATATTTATATATGATATATAATATGTTTATGTTTTCCTTAAGCTTCTGTATTTTTTTTGGTCATACCTTTATGGTTTCCATTATGGGTAAACGCGATATCTTCATTTAAGGAAGTGCGGACTACCGCCCCCTCAAAGTGAGTTGATTCGTTAAATACCATATGTGGGACGTATAAAGGATGGAACTATGATATTATATATGATATTATACATGAATTATAATATACCTATGATTCCATTCTATAAAATACTAAATAGAAATGAAAGTAGCGTTCATGCGTACGTACGGCTTACCGTCTCCATGAACGGTGCATTTCATTTATTACCTCTAAATGATTATGTAATATTATAAATGCATGCATGTACTGGATATATATGATATATACATAATTATTATAATTCTGGATATAATGGATACATGAACAACATGTAATTATAAAGGGTTTATTTTTGACTCAAGTACCAATGATCGTTAAAATGACCGTTATTAACTTAAATAATTACATAGTGTTCATGACATGGAAATAAGTGATATAAAAGGATAATGAACTTGAAAAAGGTTCTTAAGCAAGTAGAAATTAACTCAAGTTTATAATTCAGGACATTAAAGAACGATCGAGTCAAGTCAGACCCGAGGTATGGGACTTCGTCTCAATCTCCTTTAATTGAGGCATATTTTGTTTTATACACAACCATATTTTATACGGTGTATAAACCCCTTTGATTTTTACGTCTATCCAAAAGGAATCTTTTTTATACGAAGCGTTTTACTAAACGACAAAAGGGAATGTTTTTGTTGTACGTATGCGGCGACACCGACTTCTCCGCCACCGTGACCTTTATTTGAGTTTCGGCTTCCTCTACAAGCCATACCTTTTTTAAAGAAAAATAAATACCATGTTTTACCTTTCTTTTATTTTGGTATTGAAAATGGTTTTCATAATGTTTTTATATCAATGTGTTGTATTGATATCTTCTGATTGAAAGGTGGAAATGTTATGTTTCCTTTATGCATGTTTTATGTGATACGATTATGTTGAGGTTCTTGGGCATTATTATGAATACGGGTGGTTCCGTGATAAACTAAGGGCGGGTGAGCTGGATATAGCTCTCCAATGCATTGGGTAACGCGAAGGAGTGAAACGTTAAGGTTTCTCTGAAGAGATTTAGGGAATATACTGTGATGTGTATTCCAAACGTAACCAAGAGGGTTACTCCCTACGTAAGGATGTTATGAATGCCTCAAGTTACCTTTATGTCATATGATTTCTAAGATTTATTCATGATTTGATGAGGTATGTTAAAGTGATTATGTTTTATGGGTAAAGTATGATCTCATTCTTATGTATATATGTACCCATGTTTCCTTTCCATATTTTTATATCCTTTACTGAGCTTTTTATGCTCATCCCAAGTTTTTTGAAATGTTTTTCACAGGTCAAGGGAAAGGTACATGATATGATGATAGTGTCAAGTAAGTGTCAAGAAATAATCCATGTTTTATTTTAAATGTGTTTCCATTGATGGGAATGAAGAATACTATCTTTATGTAACCACTTTGTTTATATGTGGAATGTAATGCAAGTTTTATGATATAATTCTCTAAAACTCTAAACACGAAAAGATCCTCAATGTGTAATCTTGTAATAACTCAAGATTAAGTAAGGTTTAAGGCTGGGGCCTTATATTAAAACCATTAATAAAATAAATTGAGTTTAATGAGAAGGTAAATATGTTTTATAAAATATTATTCTTTTCATCAAAATAAAATATGTTCACAACTGAAATAATATAATCTAAATTAAATGTTTTACTACTCATATAAACAATATCTTCTATACATGATGATGTTACCGATCCTTCAGAAGAATATACTGTAATGAAGGAAACCCTTTTGGAAAATGTAAATGTAATGTTATGATATACTTTCTCTATTTTACAAAAAAAAATTATATAATAAAATGTCTATTTAATTTTCATTATTCCTTGGAAGATTGTTTTATTTTAAAATTTTTCTTTCCATATTTCATGTCATTCTTCACCAAAATTAAATCAACTTATTCTCTCTCAAAACCATTTCACCACTAAAGTGTTTACATTGATCAATTTTTTCAAGTTCCCTCCGCTGAATTTATAGGAAGAGAAATGGAAATACTTCTACTAAATAATTGAATCAATTTTTATGTTTTCACAGTAAAATAATTGTACATATAGGTTATGTATTTTTTCATATTTATGTCTAATTTATTTAATTTTAGTATTAATCATATAATTTGTTTCTTATATAGGTTGATTCTTTAGTTATATTTTAGGAATTTTGTTTGAACCTACTTATTCTCATGAGATATTGGACTTTTAGGATGCATTTTAGATAATGAAAATAGGGAAATGTTTCAAGAATATATACAACCATAATGAAAATGTAAATTTCTACTACTTAGTTAATTATTTTTTTCATCATTTTATCTACTATTTGTAAGTTAATTTCCTTATCATTTTTATATAATACATAGTTTTTTTTCATAGATATTTTGGGAAGTAATATTTTTCTTTTAATAATCTTCAATAAGCCACAAAAGAGTTGAAATATTCATTTTTGATGGAAGAGGAAACTGCATACTGCTTGAAATGTGATGTGTTTCAGAAAGCATGGAGTTTCTCTTCCATAAGAAGGGAACATGTTATATATTTTCTGGATTTTTTCAGATAGTTGATAGAAAATTACATATCTCATACTCAATTAGCCACACCTTAATCCGAATAAAGTGTGTTCAATATGACTCAATCAATATATTTTTTATTTTATAATATACATTTTAGTTCAAAACACACATTACATACTAAAAACTAATAAAACACATTAATATTGTTTTGATAATTTATGAAAGGAATCCATAAGACATTTTTAATGTGTTGGAAATATCTACACCTAAATCTGATGCACGGTGTGCCCGATATGACTCCAACAATGTATTCTTTTTAAAATTGACATTAATTTTAGTAAAAAAACAAGTTATATACTGAAAATCAAGAAAATGTATTCAGATTATTTTTATACTTTAGGAAAACTATATATAAGGCGTCTTTATGTTAATAAATCAACCACACCACTATGTGATACACAATATGACCGATATGACTCAAAGTGTGTGTTTCTAGTTTAAAATGGCATTTGAGTAAAAAAGACAATTGGAATTCTAAAAACCAAGAAAAAATATTTAAATTGTTTTCATACTTTAGTAAAATGATAAATAAGTAATTTGGAATGTGTATGAATCATCCACACCTCAATCTGATTCATGGTGTGGTTAGTATTACTTTGAGTTTGTTTTTATTAAAATTGACATTAATATTAGTAAAAAGTCAGTTGTCCAACTCAAAACTAAGAAAACACATTAGGATTGTTTCTATACTTTAGGAAAATGACCCATAAGTCATTTTTTGATGTATAGAAATCACTCACTCCTCAGTATAATGTAGGATGTGATTTATATGACTCAAAGTGTCCTTATCAGTAAAAAATTGTCATTTTTTTCAAAAAGTGTCACTCACTAAAAAATGAAAAAGTACGCTCTAATTTTATGGATTGTATAAAATAAAAAACGACATTTAGTAATTATTTTCACATTAAAATGAAACATGATGTGATCAGTACGACTCAAAATTCATGTTTCTAGTTTAAAATTACATTTTAGTAAAAAAGAAATTGGTGGACCCAAAACTGAGAAAACACATTCAAATTTCTTTGATAATTTATTAAAATGATTCATAAGTAATTTTAGACATATAGTAATCATCCTTACCACAATATGATTCAGGTTGTAACCAATATAACTCAAAGTGTGTCTTTTTATTTAAATTTGACATTAATTTTAGTGAAAAAGACAACTTATATTCTAAAAAATTGAGAAAACTAATTTAGACAGTTTTGATACATTTGGAAAATTATTCATAAGTTATTTTCTATGTGTAAGAATAAGTAACACCTCAATATGACACATGATGTTCCTAGTATGAATCAATGTTTATGTTATCAATTTTAAATTTAGTTTTTCATTCAAAAATTGTAGCTCATTCAAAATTGAGAAAACACATGCTGATTGTCTTTATAATTTTGGAAAATGATTTATAATTCATTTTTGATGTGTAGGAACCAGTCACATGTTAAATCGACAGACTATTTGACTAGTCATACTGAAAGTGCGTGTTTCCATTTTAAAATGACAATTTAATAAAAAAATACTAGCGACTTACCAAAAAAACACATTAACATTGTTTTGATAATTAATTTAAATAATCCATAAGTCATTCGAGATATATATGAATCAACCACATTTCAAAACGACACATGATGTGATCAGTATGGCTCCAATTTTATCTTTTTATTTAAAATTGACATTTATTTTTTAAAAAGGAAAACTAAAATACTAAAAACATATAAAAATCGTTCATATTGTTTTGATACTACTGTAAAATGATCCATAAGTCATTTTTTCCATTTAGGAATCAACCACACCAAAATATGATCAATTTGGGCCCTATATGACTCAAAGTGTTTGTTATCAGTTTAAAAATTTTAGTTCATAAAGGTTTACTCATTGAAAAACTAGAAGAGGCACTCAGATTGACATGATAATTTAGGACAGTGATTCATAAGTAATTTGTGAAATTTATGAATCAACCTCACATTAAATGAACACATGATGTGACTGGTATAACTTAATGTCCATGTTTCCAATTTAAAATGAAATTTTAGTAAAAACGACTAGCAACACACTGAAAACTAAGAAAAAAAAATTGTATTGTTTTAATACTTCAGTAAAATGACACATAAGTCATTTTAATTTTTAGGAATCATTCTCACCTCAATCCATTGTGCAGTGTGACTGGTATGACTTCATGTGCATCTTTTTATTTAAAATTGACATTAATTTTAGTCAAAAAGAAACAGACATACTCAAAACAAATAACACGAATTAGGATAGTTTTTATTCTTTAGGAAAATGATCTAAAATTCTATTTTGATGTCTAGGAATCAATAGTATCTAAATTCAATACACTATGTTCCAAGTTTGAATCTAAGTGTCTGTTATCATTTTAAAATTGATATTTTAGTTCAAAAAGTGTCACTGACTGAAAACAAACAAAAATCATTTGGATGTTTTTGACAATTTAATTCAATGATTCATTACTCATTTTTGACATGTAGAAATAAGTATCATGTAAAACCGACACATGATGAGACTTTTCCCAATACTTGGCTTCACCAAGACGAGAAAAGGGACAAAAAATATCCATACTCTTCCTTATTCATGTTTAAGGAGATATAATGACCCCCCCGAGTCCCACCATTAATATGCCCTAGAGTGGAAACATAAACCAAGGGTATATAATCTCACGTAAAATGGAAGTAATTACCCTTTTTATTTAGTAAGATCTGAAGATAAGATGGAAAATACCAAAAAAATCAAAAAATTGAAAGTGAAAGTAAAGAAAAAAATACATTCCCATATGCATGTTCAAAATAAACTGATAAAAGGTACATGAAAACTATGATAAAAAGTACCAAAAGAAAGAAAACCAGCAACAAAAACTCCTAAAGATCGAGCTAGTAAGGCCCTACACGGTCCTCAAAGTCCTCCTAGAAACCTAAAAGTAGTTTTATATACGTAGGGTGAGTATAATAGTATACTCATTAGGGCAAACAAAAAGCTCTCATGAACAAGTGGGGAGACATTCTAATGGCTCATGAGAAAATAGGTAAGCAAAACACCTAGCATGGAAACTATCCACCCAGCCTCACAAATGCACACTCCCCAAATAACAGAAGTCAGATAAACTAATAGTAATTACACATCAATATTTTCATACCCTGCACTGCTTTCCCACTGGTTATTTAGGACATTCTACACATCATAACTCCCCCAAAAATCCCATTGAAGCCCCCCTACCACCCCCAAAAACAACCATATGGGCCATCCCAACTACACATCCCACCAACAAAGACATGGTCCACCAAAATCACACATAACCATGCCCATAGAAACTTGGTCCACAACAACTACCACCATGCTTGAAGACACCTGGGCTAAAAGGACCACATACACACCCGAAAGCACCTGGGCCTCACTCTAAAGACACTTGAGAAACAAACCTACCCGCACACACTTGGGAAAACCGCCACAATATATCCTGACCAAAGATTCTTGGGCCACAATAAACCTTAGTCTATCACAGCCTTCTCAAAGGAACTTGGGCAACTTGGGAGATCAAGAGAAAAGGAGACAGTGACTAGCTACTCTTTAGAAATTTGGAAAAAACACCCTCCCCCATGAAATGGGGGTGTTCAGAACGAATTTCTCAACAAGGGTGGGTGTGTATAAGAAAAAAAGAACTAAAAATTATACATATAGGTAATTAAACACTCATCCCAACCTAAGGGTTCCAAAACATAAAACCATCCCATACACAACCACTCTCAATGCTATCCCTACATGAACAAATACACAACAACCACAACCAAAGCATAACCCATTTCTAGAAAATAATCCCCCATTTTACTCATTCTTGTTATCATGTTCAAGGTATTACATTTAAATATTCTTTCACTACCAGAAAAATAATAGGCATATCCACAAGACAAAACAAAAACTGAAGGAAAAAAATCCAAGTAGACATTTAAGCATTCACACCCGGTTCTCTTTTAAAGCCACAAAAACCAAAAGGATCCATGAGATCCCTCAATATATTGGAAAGAAACCAATCCCCAAAATACCAGCTCCACACGACCTCAGATTCCTAGGCCAACAACTAATAAATTAGAACATTCAATCCCCATTTTTGAGTCAACCCACAAACATTAAATAGAATGACCATGTGTATTACTAAAACAGAGAAAGGGAGTTTCAGATTTAGCCACAAAATTCATTAAGTTCCTTCCGTTTGGTTAACCGAGGTGATCACACATGGGATCTTATTCATCGATCATCCATTTAATCAATGAAGTGTACATGATTAACTAGTTTACATGTTATAGCCATTGAATCACAAGACTACCCAAAAAAATATGGCTTCATTAGTGCACAATAAGGGACCACCAATGACCATGATTTTCAGTGGAAATGAGTCCATACAATTCACAATATAAAATGAAGGTAAAATGCAACAACATCAACATCATCATTACCACCCCTTCATTCTTTATGATTCTATTAATTATCTCTATTAAATTTGGTTTCATCTACATCTTGAGGGAACATTATCATACCCACACTGCATTATGCACAATAAAGAGAGATGAAGGAACAACCCCTACTTGGATGATGAAGGATCTACGTTTCCTCCTCACGCCAAGAACTGAGGATGCACAACTGGTAGAGGAAGAACTAAAAGGACTCCAAGACTGAGTGGTAAGGGCTCTATCATGGATGCATGATTCTTCTTCGAAAGAGGGACTCCAAGCGCACCAAGGAAAAGAAAGGGTTTGTGGAAGAAAAAGAGCTCAGTGTGTTAAAAGGTCCGATCCTAGAGTTTCCGGATGTGCAATCTTGAATTCCTTAAAAAGCAGATCATGTTTTTACCATTGATATGGGTAGTTTCTCATAGTAGAATTTATTGATATTTAATAATTCTTTTTCAGAGATGGTGGATATAATGACTATGAGTTAATAGATTTCATTTAAACAGAGAAAAAATGTAATATGGTCTAAACTGGAAAACACGAGAACCTGGAAAACACTGTAAGGGGGGGGGGGGGGGTGAAAGGCCACAAATTTTGATAACCAAAGGGTCTCCCCACTCTTATTGGATTTAAAATAACCTTAAGATACTTAAAAGTGGTATTAAAACTTAAACAAAACATTACATAAAAACATGGGAAAGAAACCCTGACACTCTTCTGTGGCCGATTGATGAGACTGATTGGTGAAACTGATCAGTTGAGCTAATCACTGAAGCTGATCAGTGAAGCTGATCAGTGAAGCTGATTGGTGGAGATGATGAGTGAAGTGGATTGGTGGGCCTAATTATTGAGATTGATCGGTAGAGCTGATTAGTGAAGTTGATCAGTGCAGCTAATCAGTGAAGTTGAATGTTGAAGAGAATCACTGGAGCTGATCAGTGAGACAGATCAGTGGAGATGATCAGTAAAGCCGATCAGTGGAGATGATCAATGAGATTGATTAGTGAAATAGATAAGTGGAGCTGATCAGTGAAACTGATCTATGGAGATGATTGGTGAAGCTGATCGGTGAAGCTGATCAGTGAGGCTGATCAGTGAAGCCGATTGGTGGAGCTGATTGGTGGAGTAGATTGGCGAGCCAGATTGGTGGAGGTGATCAGTGAAGCTGACTAATGAAACTGATGATGGAAACCGATCAACAGAGTAGATTAGTGAAGCTGATTAGTGGAGCTTATTAGTGAGATGGATCGGTGAAACTGACCGGTGGAGCTGATTAGTGAAGTAGATCAGTGGAGCTGATCAGTGAAACCAATCGGTGAAATGGATATGTGGAACCGATCAGTGATACCGATTAGTGGCATTGATAGGTGACACCACGATGACACGTTTCCACTGAAACCAACTTCCTCCTTATTAACTGATGGTGTCCAGGACACCCCAAAACATAGAATTTGGCAAAGTAATAGACTAGGAGTATAAGGCCCTAGCCTTAAACATTACTAAATCATGAGTTATTATAAGAATACAAATTGAGGATCTTTTTAGGTTTAGAGTTATAGAGAATTAGATCATAAATCATGCATTACATTCCACATTTAGACAAGGTGGTTACATAACAGACAATATTCATTTTTCCCATCATAGGAGACATATTTAAAATAAAACATGGATTCATTCTTGACACTTCCACGACACTATCATCACATAATGTACTTTTACCTTGACCTATGAAAAACATTTCAAAAACTTGGGATGAGCATAAAAAGCTCAGTAAGGGATATAAAAATACAGAATGAAAACATTAGTCCATGCATACTTAAGAATCAATGAAAGCATACTTTACTCATAAAACATAATAACATTAACATCTATCATGAAATCATAAGATTTATAAATAACTCATAGAAATCAAAATACATAAAGGTAACTTGAGGCATTCCTAACATTCTTACGTAGGGAGTAACCCTCATGGTTACGTTTGGATTACCCATCACAATATATTCCCTAAATCTCTTCATAGAAACCTTAGAATTTAACCACTTTGCATTACCCAATGCATTGGAGAGATATATCGGGCTCACTCACCCTTAGTTTATCACAGAACCACCCATCTTCATAAACAATTCCCAAGAACCATAACATAATCGTATCACATAAAACATGCATAAAGGAAACATAAAATTTCCACATTTCAATCACAAGATATCAATACAACACATTTATATAATAAAAACATTATCAAAACCAATTTCAATACCAAAATAAAATAAAAGTAAAACATGGTATTTATTTATCATTTAAAAATGTTATGGTTTGTACAGGAAGCTGAAACTCAAATAACAGTCACAGCGGCAGAGAAGTCGTTGTCACCGCATACGTAAGACAAAACAATTCTTTTTTTGTTTAGTAAAACACTTCATACAAAAATATTCCATTTTAATAAAAGTAAAATTCAAAGGGTTTTATACACCGTATAATAGAAAGTTGTGTAAAAAACAAAATATGCCTCCATGAAAGAAGATTGAGACGAAGTCCCTTACCTTATGGCCGACTTGACACGATCGCTCTTTAATCTCTTGAATAATAAAGTAGAGTTAATTTCTACTTTCTTAAGAACCTTTTTCGAGTTCATTATTCCTTTTATATCACTCATTACCATGTTATGAACATTATGTAATTATTTAAGTTAATAATGGTCGTTTTGTCGATCTTTGGTACTTGTGCCAAAAATAAACTTCTTATAATTACAAGTGGTTCATGTGATAAAATATCCATTATATCTAGAATTATATTAATGAGGTATATATATCATATATATCATATATATCTAGTATATACATGAATTTATAATTTTACATAACATTTAGAGGTAAGAAATGAAATGCACCGTTCATGGAGACGGTAAGCCGTACGTAAGCATGAATGATACATTCATTTGTATTTCATATTTAATGGAATGGAATCATAATGATATAAAGGTACATAATAATTCCATTATAATATCATATATAATTTTATTAACTTCATCCTTTACACGTCCCACATATGGCATTAACGATTCAAATCACATTGAGGGGGCGGTAGTCTGCACTTCCAAAAATGAAATTATCGCGTTTACCCCTAATGGACACCATAAAGGTATGCCATAAATTAAAAATACAGAATCATAAGAAAACATAAACATAATATATATCATATATAAATAGAGTGACATCTTAATGGCCACCATGAAAGGTGTTAAAAGAAGATTGAACAATCATCGTTTCGTGAGGCAGTAATTCACCATCCACAGAAACAATATGTTCTTTAACCATTAGACGGAGGTGTGTGTAAGTGTAGCTCGAATACATCTCTAAAAACATCCTAGTATATTGAATATACTGGTGTTGTTAAAAAATAAAATAATAAAAAGATTTTAGGGGGTTGCAGAAGCAAAATAAAACCAAAGAACATTAGAGAAGACTTTACCGTTAAATCGGGTAACTCCCCTTAGTTTGAACCAAAAGTGTTTATTGAAGATCTTTCTACCTAAGGTAAGGCTTCTATGATGAATAGAGGTATGTGGAGAGATACAATGTGAAGATTTAGTCCGAGCTAATGGCTTGAGAGGTGTTGGTAAGGGGGTAGAGGTGGGGGTCTTTTATAAGAGGGAGGAGGGGCACTCTTGGAAATTCTGGAAATGTTAGTTTATTATAAAATGCTTTTCGGGTTTTAAAGGTCCCCCAATGATATATTTTGAGGATAAGGTGATAAAGGTTCTAAATCCACCCATCCATTAGGTTTTTGACAAGTTTAAGTCTTATATTTTACATTATCTTTTCATTTTAGTTAAATCATTCATTAATGAGGTAATTGCTGCATCATCATGGTGTCATAAATAAAATAATTTATTTAATGTATAAAATTTATAAAAAAAATACTATGATGTAGGAAATATTTTTAGCTTTCCAATGATTATTTATAGTCTAAGATATCATTTACACAGACAAAACTAAAATTGTTTAACTTAGGTGTTACATACTTTTGTTATATTCTCTTTTCTTTAAAAATAAAATGATAGTGTCACTATCACCCAAAAGTGATTACATGGGTCCCTAAGTTGGCACAAGTCATACCATGGTCGGTCATGACACAACCAGTAACATTAGGACACATTTGGGGTCATTTTATATTATTATGATATTATTTTATTACCCTTAACTACCTGATTACTAATTAATCATGGTAATTAAAGATAATTACCGTCATTACTATTTATAACGCTAAAAAACAAAAGAGTCTTAATTAAATAATTTAAAACTTATGATTCCAAATATGGAATCCATTTTACTAAATTCCAAACACAGAAATTGCAGTAATTAATTTAATAATAATTCCCGTTGTCAAAACAAATAGTGGGTTTTTAGAAACAATATCTATCAAAAGTTTGACACTTGTTTATGCCCAATTCCAAAGTGAAATCTATTAAAATGACCAAAATTGGATTAAATGGTAAAAATATATTCTAATTAAATTTTAAAACCAATTAAAAAGATCATCTATCAATATAATTAAATTAGATGAAAAAGCTGTTTTGAAGTAAAATTCAGTATTTTTCACTATTCATTAAAAAATGAACATTATCATAAAAATACCAAAAAAATTATCTAAAGTAAATTTCAATGTCCCAATTATAAAGAATAAGTTTATTTTGAAAAATAGAGCTTATAAAATTTTCAATAGTTAGATTTAAAAATGGTTTTCCATCAAAAGGCAGTAAAACAATCTTCTAAAAAATATTAGTATATTCTATGCTTAAGATTGGATTTATTCTCATTTTAAGCATCTAAAACACTATCTAATTCATAAATAGAAATAAATATGAAAATACATAATTCTTTACTTAGTTGGGATGTTACATCCTTCCCCCCTTTATAAAATTGCGTTCCCGCAATTTATTTACTTATCGAATAAGTCGGGGTATTTATCCCTCATTGCATTTTCAGATTCCCATGTTGGCTCTTCAATCATGTGGTTTTTACACAAAACCATTACTTGATGAATCAATTTATTCCACAACACCTTCTCCCTGTGGTCATGAATATGGACTGGTTTTTCCTCATAAGATAGATTCTCTTCCAGCTGAACTACCTCTGGACTCAAAACATGAGATGGATCTGGCATGTACTTCATTAACATTGAAACATGAAAAACATTGTTTACCTGAGATAAAATCG
The DNA here is from genome assembly GCA_963277665.1 of Viscum album. NCBI lineage: Eukaryota > Viridiplantae > Streptophyta > Magnoliopsida > Santalales > Viscaceae > Viscum > Viscum album. The sequence goes on from OY728141.1 coordinate 782,812,910, forward strand.
GACTTAAATACACTTGGTATGCAACTGATCCAACTCTCTCCCGAATTTCATATGGTCTAATGAACCTTGGGATCAGCTTTCCTTTCTTACCAAATCGCATCATACTCTTCCATGGTGAAACTTTGAGGAAGACATGATCACCTACCTCAAAAGAGAGATCCTTCTTCTTGTTGGCCGCATAACTTTCCTGCCTACTCTGAGCTATTATCATGTGTTTCTGTATCAACTGAACTTTTTCTGCCAACTCTTATACCAATTCTGGTGCCATCAACTTCCATTCACCCACTTCATCCCAAAAAGCTAGAGTTCGACACCACATCCCATGTAATTCCTCAAATTGTGCCATCTGTATACTAGAATGAAAGCTGTTATTATAAGAAAACTCAACCAAGGAAAGACGTTGGTCCCAAATTCCCTGATAATCCATCGAATTAGCACGTAGAATATCCTCCAAAGTCTGAATTGTTCATTCTGACTGCCCATCTGATTGAGGATGAAAAGCTGTACTAAAATTTAATTCAGTACCCAATGACTTCTGAAGTCCTTTCCAAAAGATAGAAGTTAACCTGGGATCACGATCAGGTACAATAGAGAGGGGAACTCCATGTAACCTAACTATCTATTTAAGATACAAAAGATAAATTTGATCTAGGTAAAAATTATCTCATATAGCAAGGAAATTAGTAGATTTAGTCAACCAATCAACAACAAACCAGATTGCATTATTACCTCGAGCTGTCTTCAACAATCGCACAACGAAGTCCATATATATATTCTCCCATTTCCACTCTCACACTGGTAAAGGCTGAAGCATCCCTTTCGGTAAATTCTACTTCGATTTAACCTGTTGACAAGTCAAACACTTCACAGTAAAATCTTAATCTCTCTTTTCATTCCATCCCACCAGTAATACTCCCGAAGATCTCTATACATCTTAGTATTGCCTGGATGAACTAAAAAAGGATAACTATGAGCTTCACATAACAACTCTCTCTTCAACTGTGAATCACAAGGAACACACAATCTCTTCCCAAATCTCAAAACACAATCATTACCAATGTTGAATTCAGGAAACATACCCTTCTAAACTAGCTCTAACTTTTTATACAACTCACTGTCTTGCTTCTGTGCTTTCTTAATTCTGTCTGGTAGAGAAGATTTCACTGATACCTGAAACAAAACAGAATAATATCCTGCACCAACAAATTCAATGACAAATTTCATCAAATCCTTAACCAAAGGATCACATTCCAAACGTAACATGGTTAATGAAGCATTAATTTTTCGACTCAAAGCATCATCCACTTTATTTGATTTTCCCGAATGGTAATGAATTGCACAATCATAATCCTTGATTAATTCTAGCCATTTCCTTATCTCATGTTCAATTCTTTCAGAGTGAAAATATACTTTAAACTTTTGTGATCGGTATATATTTCACACTTTACTCTATTCAAATGATGCCTCCAAATTTTTAAAGAGAAAACAACAACAGCTAATTCCAAATCATGTGTAGGGTAATTTACCTCACGAGTTTTCAACTTACATAAAGCATAAGTAATTACCTTATGATTCTACATTAGTACATAACCAAGTCTTTTTAATGAAACATCACTGTAGATAACAAACTCACCATTCCTGGAAGGTAGTGCCAAAACTGTAGCATTCACCAATCTTTTTTTTAATTCCTGAAAACAATCATCACATTCATTTGTCCAGATGAACTTAACACCTTTTTGAGTAAACTTAGTCATTGGACTAGATAACCATGAATTTTTTTAACAAACCTTCAGTAATAGCCTGCCAAACCAAGAAAACTACGAATCTTGGTTACATTTGAGAGTCTTGGACATTCTTCAACAACCTTTGTTTTTGTAGGATCAACAGCTATTCCATCTTTAGAAACAATGTGACCAAGGAAAGAAATTTATTGCAACTAAAAATCACACTTTCTGAATTTCCCATTCAATTTCTTTTCTTTTAAGGTTTGAAAAATAACCCTTAAATTTCTTTCATGCTCCTCTTTAATTTTAGAAAACAAAAAAATATCATCAATGAGAAAAACCACAAACTTATCCAAGAACTCATGGAAAATTTTATTGATAAGGTCCATGAATATAGCAGGTGCATTGGTTAGCCAAAAAGGCATAACTAAAAATTCTTAATGGCCATATCTTGTACGAAATGCAGTCTTTAGAATATCTCCTTCCATTACCTCCAACTGATGGTACCCCGATCTCAGGTCAATCTTTGAAAAATACTGAGCTCCGTGGAGCTGATCAAACATATCATCGATATGAGGAAAATGATATTTGTTCTTAATAGTGATGTTATTCAGGGGTCTATAATCAATGAAAAGTCTCATTGAACCATATTTCTTTTTAAAAAATAAGACATGAGCACCCCATGGTGATGTATTAGGTCGAATGAAACCTTTCTCTAAAAAATATTTCAATTTCTTCTTCAACTCTAAAAGTTCAATTTGAGCAATTCGATAAGGGGGTTTTGAAATTGGATTAGCATGAGGAACTAAGTAAATAGTAAATTCAACTTCCCGATCTGGTATTATTCTAGGAAACTCATTAGGAAAAACATCAGGATACTCATTTACCACTGGTACATCATTAATCTAAACAGTTCCTTTGTTTTCAAAAATATGTTCAAGGTAACATTCATTTCCATTTTTTACATGTTTCTCATCCTCTTGATATATTATCAACAGTAAGGGTTCATTCTTGTACACAAACTAAAAGTATTTTTGAAAAGAAAATTCTTTAGCTCTACAATCAATCTTAGCTTGGTAAAAAGAGAGCCAATCCATACCCAAGATAACATCAAACTCTACTAGAGGTAAAATAATATGGTTTTCAAGTAGGTTATTTCCACGGATAAGGATAGGAAGATTCTTATAAATTCTTTTTTCCTCAAAATTTCCCCCAGGTGTTTTTACCAAACGTTCAGGAGTCATTTATTGAGATGGTATTCCCAATTTACTAGAAAATATTTTAGAGATGAAAGAATGTGTAGACCCTGAATCAAACAACACACTGGAAAATTCTGAAAAAACAAACAAAGTACATGATACCACTTCCTTTGATGGACCAACATCTGCTAAAGTAGTTGCAAAGGATTTCACCACACCTTTCTGCTTGTAGTCTGACTGCTTCCCATCATTCAAGCTCTTTGTCGAACACTCATTTTTATAATGACCCATCTCATTTCATCTGAAACATTTCACTAACTGTAAATCAAATTTGGTCTTACCATCACCCTGATCTTTTCCAGTGCAATCACGAGCCTTATGTCTCATCTTACCACATTGGTAAAACTTCCAAGAATTCAAAAGACATTCCGCAGCATGCTTTTTACCACATTTATCACAAACTGAAAACTTAGTTTTCTTACCATCAGGCCTTTTTGAAGGATTCATCCCTTTCTCCGGCCACCTCGGTCTCTTATTCTATTTGTTGTCATAGAACACTTGATCATTGGAAAACTCCATTTCCACCTTCTCAGCACATCGAACAAGATTTTCATAAAATTTTAACTCATGAGAAGCCAATGACCTTAGATATTTTGGCTTTAATCCTGAGTAAAAATGATTGATTTTACTATCAAGGTCTCGGATAAAATTTGGAGCATACCTTTCCAATCAAGTGAACCTTTATTCATAAGCAGCCACTGAGTCGTCCTCTTTCCTCAATTCCAAGAATTTTTTTCCATCCTAAGTCAAACATCCTTAGGAAAATATTTCTCGAGAAACATCCCTTTGAACTCATCCCAGTCAAGAGCATCAACCTCATCAGCATCCCTGATATTTTTAACCATCGACCACCACTGATCCGATTCACCCTCTAAATGGTAAAAAACAAGACTAACCTTTTGATTGTTTGAACACCCCATGACATAGAAAATCTTCTCCAGTGCTTTAATCCACCCTTTAGCTAGCACAGGGTCAGATGATCCTCTGAATGATGGGGGATGTTGCCTCATGAAAGATTCCTCCACTAACATGTTCCTATGCAGTTGATCTGGCTGATCTCGTGCATGGATACCACCACCATTTATCGCTTTAGTGAACTGCATCATTTCTGCAACAAACTATTCAATTCCAATTTTGACTATCTCAGGATGCTGATTCGGAAGGTCATTTACTTCAGTATGCCTTCCTAGCACTGCTTCCCTTTTTCCTCTGCAGAAAACCATTCTGAACAAACATGTCTTAGATGATGCAACATGGTAATCTTCAAATGCTATATCATTTTCAATTTGACCATAAAAAAATATTATTGGATAATCATTTAATAGAATTCCAACTCCTAAAGTTATCTAAACTGACCTTTGATACAATCTATAAGGCCCCAGCCTTAAACATTACTTAATGTTGACTTGTTACAAGAATACACATTGAGGATCTTTTCAAGTTTAGAGTTTTAGATAATTAGGTCATAAATCATGCATTAAATTCCACATTTAGACAAGGTGGTTACATAAAATGCAGTATTCATTTTTTCCATCAAAGGAGACATATTTAAAATAACACATGGATTCTTTCTTGACACTTCCTCGACACTATCATCACATCATGTACTTTTCCCTTGACCTGTGAAAAACATTTCAAAAACTTTGGATGAGCATAAAAATCTCAGTAAGGGATATAAAAATACCGAATGAAAACATTATTCCATGTATACATAAGAATCAATGAAATCATAATTTACCCAGAAAACATAAGCACATTAATATACCTCATGAAATCATAAGATTCATGAATAAATCATAGAAATCATAAGGCATAAAGGTAACTTGAGGCATTCATAACATTATTACGTAGGGAGTAACCCTCATGGTTACATTTGGAATACCCATCATAGTATATTCCCAAAATATATTCAGAGAAACCTTAGCATTTAACCCCTTCGCATTACCCAATTAATTGGAGAGCTATATCGAGCTCACCTGCCCTTAGTTTATCACAGAACCAACTGTCTTCATAATCAATTCCCAAGAACCATAACATAATTGTATCACATAAAACATGCATAATGGAAGCATAGCATTTCCACATTTCAATCACAAGATATCAATACAAAACATTGATATAATAAAAATATTTTCAAAACCATTTTCAATACCAAAATAAAATAAAAGTAAAACATGGTATTTATTTTTCATTTAAAAAATGTTATGGCTTGTAGAGGAAGCCGAAACTCAAATAACGGTCACGACGGAGGAGAAGTCGTTGTCGCCGCATACGTAAGACAAAACATTACTTCTGTCTTTTAGTAAAACACTTCGTACAAAAATATTCCATTTTAATAAAAGTAAAAGTCAAAGGGGTTTATACACCGTATAAAAGAACATTGTGTATAAAACAAAATATGCCTCAATGAAAGGAGATTGAGATGAAGTCCCTTACCTCATGTCCGACTTGACTCGATCATTCTTTAATATCCTGAATAATAAACTAAAGTTAATTTATAATTTCTTGAGAACCTTTTCCAAGTTAATTATTCCTTTTATATCACTCATTACCATGTTATGAACATTATTTAATTATTTAAGTTAATAACGGTCGTTTTTTCGATCTTTGGTACTTGATCCAAAAATAAACTTCTTATAATTGCAAGTTGTTCATGTGGTAAAATATCCATTATATCCAAAATTATATTCATGAGGTAGATATCATATATATCATATATATCTAGTATATTCATGCATTTATAATATTACATACCATTTAGAGGTAAGAAATGAAATGCATCGTTCACGGAGACGGTAAGCCGTACGTACGCATGAACGCTAATTTCATTTCTATTTCGTATTTAATGGAATGGAATCATAATGATATAAAGGTAAATTATAATTCCAGTATAATATCATATATATTATTATTAACTCTATCCTTTACACATTCCACATATGGCATTAATGATTCAAATCACTTTTAGGAGGTGGTAGTCTGCACTTCCTAAAATGAAATTATCGGGTTTACCCATAATGGACATCATAAAGTTATGTCATAAATGAAAAATAATGAATAATAAGGAAAACATAAAGGTAATATATATCATATATAAATAGAGTGACATCTTAATGGCCATCATTAATGTTTTCAAAAGAATATTGAACAATCATCGTTTCGTGAGGCAGTAATTCACCATCCACAGAAATAGTATGTTCTTTAACCATTAGAAAGAGGTGTGTGTAAGTGTAGCTAGAATAGTTATCATAAAAACATCCTAGTATATTAATGATACCAGTTTTGTTAAAAAATGAAGGAATAAAAAGAGTTTAGGGGGCTGGAGAAGCAAAATAATACAAAAGAACATTAGAGAAGACTTTACCTTTAAATCGGGGAACTCCCCTTGGTTTGAACCAAAAGGGTTTCTTGAAGAGCTTTCTGCATAAGGTAAGGCTTATATGATGAATAGAGGGATGCAGAGAGATAAAATGAGAAGATTTTGGCCGAGCCAATGGATTTAGGGGTGTGGGTAAGGGGGTAGAGGTGGGGGCCTTTTATAAGAGGGAGGAGGGGCACTCTTGAAAATTCTTAAAATGTTACTTTATTATAAAATTATTTTCGTATTTTAATGGTCCCACAATGAAATATTTCGAGGATAAGGTGATAATGGTTCGAAATAAACCCATCCAATAGGTCTTTGACAAGTGTAAGTCTTAGATTTTACATTATCGTTTCATTTTAGTTAAATCGTTCATTAATGAGGCAATCGCTGCATCATCATGGTGTCAAAAATAAATAAATTAATTTAATGTCTAAAAAAATACTATGATGTAGGAAATTTTTTTAACTTTACAATTACTATTTATAGTCTAAGATATTTGTTACATAGACAAAACGAAAATTGTTTAACTTAGGTGTTACATACTTTTGTTATATTCTCATTTCATTAAAAATAAAATGATAAAGTGTCACTATCACCCAAAAGTGATTCCATGGGGTCCCTTAGTTGTCACAAGGAATCCCATGGTCGTCCATGAAACAAAAATTAGCATTATGACACATTTTGGGGTCATTATATATTATTATGATATTATTTTATTACCCTTAACTACCCGATTACTAATTAATCACGATAATTAAAGATAATTGTCATCGTTACTATTCATAATGTCCAAAAAAAAGTCTTAATTACATAATTTGGACCTTCTGATTCCAAATATGGAATCCACTTTAAAAAATTACAAACATAGAAATTGTGGTAATTAATTTAATAATAATTCCCGTTGTCAAAACAAATTGCCGGTATTTAGAAACCATATTTATCAAAAGTTTGACACTTGTTTATAACCAATTCCAAAGTGAAATCAATTACAATGAACAAAATTGGATTAAATGGTAAAAATATATTCTAATTAAACTTTAAGACCAATTAAACATATCACCTAACAATACAATTAAATTAGATGAAAAATAATTTTTGAAGTAAAATGCAGCATTTTCACTATTCATTACAAAATGAACATTATCAGAAAAATACCAAAAATTTATCCAAAGAAAATTTCAATGTCCCAATTCTAAAGAATAAGTTTATTTTGAAAATAGAGCTTATAAAATTTTCAATATTTAGATTTAAAAATGGTTTTCCATCAAAAGGAATTAAAACAATCATTAAAAAAATATTAGTGTATTATATGCTTAAGATTGGATTTATTCTCATTTTCAGCCTCTAAAACACCATATAATTCATAAATAGACATAGATATTAAAATCCATAATTATTTACATACTTGGTATGTTACAAGGAGGGTTCGTGCCATTACAACCAGAAGGATTCAAAGTCCATGTTTCCATTTGAAAATGATATTTTAGTAAAAAAGTCAACTAACATACTCAAAACCAATATAACACATTATTATTAATTTTATACATTAAGAAAATGATCTATATTTCATTTGGGACATGTAGGAATTATAAACACTTCAATATGATGCATGGTGTGACCTGTATGACTCCATGTGCATATTTTTAATATATAAGTGTCATTTTAGTTTAAAATTCATATCACATCGCCACAACTAAGAAAATGAGAATATATTATTTTCTCACCATTATATATAATATTATCTAATTAATTTCATTATCATTTTTATCTTATAATTTTTTAGATAATTTTATTATATATTATGCTGGTAGATGAATAATAAATAGCGTGATGTGGAAGAATCAACCGCAACTCAATCTGATACACAATTTTCCTTGTACGACTCAAAGTGTAGTTTAAAATTAACACTTTTTGTTTAATTTATTTCTTTATATTATTACTAACAGAAGATTGTTTTATTGAATTGGTGAATTATTTTTATCAAGCATGGGTGGTTTTGGGGAAATAACATGATTCAGGGTTAAGAGAAAAGACAAAGGAATAATCATGTTTTTGAATGTATGTAATAATTAGTACTTACTCATGTAATTTTATAAACCAATGTTTGAAATGTCTAAAATATAGTTTTTTGCATTTATTTGTGCGGTAAATATTATTTCACTTAAATTTGTATCTTTTACTTGAATTTGTTGTTTCTGGTGCTATAATGTGTTGTTACAGTAAACTGAACATGTTCTACAATGTGTTGTTACAACCCACTGCATTATTCACCTTTATTAGTTATATTAAATAAACTCATAAAAGGTTCCTTTATTAGCACTTATAAGATCCCTAGTAAAGGAACCTTTATTAGCACTAAATAAATTCACTAATAAATGGGTCTCTTTATTAGTGCTTTTAGAAGCTATGATAAATGGTTCCTTTATTAGTTCTTTTTTATCACTGATAAATCCCCCCTTTATTAATGCTTTTCTAGAACTGATAAAATCATAGAGATTTTGATCACAGTTTGGTAGTTAGTGATTTTCTAGTGCTGATATAAGCCAATTTTAGCACCATTAAAGGTTTGTTTTGTAGTATTATGCACTGTTTACGTACTCAACTTGGAAAAAGATGCACAAACCATGTGAAAACCACTACATCTAAACACCCTCACATGATTGGCTCGCATGGATAGAAAAATGGTGTGCCTACCCAGATTTTCCCTTGGTCAATAAAATGCACTATTTCCCCTAGGTGGACACACAACTTGTAAAAATAGTGAGCCAACCATGTGCCTTCCCAGTGACATCTGTTTTCCCTTTCCTAGTTTCTGGGTGGTGTTTCCTCACTTCTACTAAGTGTTCCCAAACTCTGCACCTCTAAAAAGCCCCACAAACTTGTCAAAACTCCTACAAACCTTAAAAACATTACCTAATTAATTTATATACGTAAAATACATAAATAAAGGATTAATTACCTAAAAACAAGGGTTATATAAGATAACCCTACATGGAAATACCATTCCCTTGGTTTGTGTCTTGTGGCAGCATGGGAGCATATAGTAGAGTTCCCATGAGTGGGAGAGATATATGTGGACTTAGTATCTAGATCTTTTTGTATAACTTTTCTTTTTAGGGATGAAAATCATTTATACTGGAATGATTTAGAGACCATTTTTCATGTAAACTTTGAAATATGTCTAAAAATATTTTTGGAGCCAAGTGCTGAGATATTGTACAATTCTAAGGCCCGATGTGCTGAAAATAAATTTTATAAAAATATTAAATATATTTTACATTACACACACATGATTTCTTAAGAAAAATGGGATAAATCTTAAAAGGAATCATGAATAAGAAATAAAATACCATTGTTGAGTCTAGATTGCAGGTTTTACCTTAGGAGTGACATAAAATGGGATGGCGTAGGCTATTCAGATAAAACAGTCGTCAGTAGGAGCATTTAAATTAAATTAATTAACTAATTTAATAGTTTAATTTAAAATTACTAAAAATAATTATATTTAAATATGAAATTATGTAATATCATCAAGGATATCCTCATAACCCTATGATCATTGATAGGATCCCCTTCCTCCTCTCATTGGAGAATCAGAATTAGATGGTGGGGAACCAATGGATCTAGGCAGACTGACACACTGCAAATGAAATACATCATATTCTTCATTGGATAGAATGTTCTTCATAGAATAATGATCCATAAAAATGTCAAATCTTAAATTTGTTAATATAACCAAATTGATTAAATTATTGAGCTTGATCTACTACTTCTTTGATATGCCTTCAAATTGGGACATTGCATGTTCCGATGTATTGACATTAAATTTTTTATTCTATTTTATCTCCCCAAACATCCCAATTTTTTTCATTGGAAAATAGTACTTGGACAATGATTTTTGAACATTTTTTTATGCCTTTCCCCCATTAATTATTCATGTTAGTCATCATTGGACCACAAAATTACAATTTGACATTTTCTAGTGTAACTGACTTTGATCAAACCCCCAGATCCATCGAGGAATCATGTGTGAGGAATAGATAAATGAAATATGGATTGATTAATATGTATTATAGTATATTGGTGATTCCACCAAGTTTTTAAATTCTGGTGAGGTGCTAGAGGTGATGGGATACACACGTAGTGTGTGAGAGAGTTGAACAACCCAATTTGAATCCATTTTCCTACCAAGAGATGAACTAAAATGGTAGTCAAAGGATTTCCATTTGATTTTGAGAGGGTAACAGGTGTGGATCAATCTAGAGGATGTGGATTTGAAACACCAAAATAAGATCTATAATTCTATGAAACACCTGTCTACACACTGTGTAGTTTGAATAACACATTCCATATATTCCAGTTTTGGTGGTGGATAGGGATTTTCATTGAGTTAAATATAACACACTATGTAGAGGGACCACATACCATGTGGCCCTAGCTAACCAGTTCCATTTATATAGAGTATATATTCATAGAAGCCCAGGTTTCCTTGCACTCGATGTATAGTGGGAGGCACACTGTATACTTCGAAGAGTACATAGGCTTGAGAAGGAAGAATGCCCGGAGTGTTGGCCTGGCCCTTACACACTGTTTACTAGAGTAAAGAAGCATGAGAAAATATACATGAACATGACCAAGAACATAACAAGGACCCGAGGGGGTGAGCCACACATTTTATTTCCTATACATGCTATGAAGTTCTACATGAGTTGTGAGCCATGTACCAGAAGGGACACAACAAGGAAGATAAGTGGGACCACACACTATGTGTGTCCCCTTACACATTGTGTACCCATTATTTCCTTTTGAAGAAACATCATCCTCTCATATATCATTATCTTGTACTCTTATTTTTCTCCATGAGTAGCACATCATGAGTTTTTTTACACATAGATCATGATGGTGAACTCTATAGTGGCTTTTGAGCTATGATGTGAGATTTTTGAGGTGTGAAACTTTTTTAGGAGATTCTCAAAAATAGTAGTGATAAGGAAGGATAAAAAAATACTTAATGAGTGGAAACCTCATATGATACAAGTTATGGTTCCTCTATGTACACATTTAGTGGCACCCTCCTGTGGGGATTGGGAATGGTTCCTCTATATGTCCACCGAGTGGAACCACCCTACAAAATCAAGGTATGAATTCTCGACTATTAGAGAGGAACCGTCCAAATTGTCTAGGCATGGGTCATCTACTGAATATTATAATGGTACCCTCCTATTGATACAATTAATGTATCCTATACCCATCCATCGAGTGGAACCCTCTTGTGGAGTCAGGGTATATGTCCTTGACTATGAGAGTGGAACCATCCTACATGGAAGAGTATGGGTACTCTATCTGTAATAAAAGTGTGACCCTCTTGTGGTATCAGGGCATGGGTCCTTGACTATTAAAGTGGCACCCTCAATATAGGCTGGGTATGGGTCCTCTATAGATTTCCAATGTGACACCCTACAACTGGACTAATCATGGGAACTCTACAGAACATCATAGTGCACCATCTAGCTAGGTTGGGCATGAGTACTCTATAGACTATTAGAGTGGCATAGTCCAGCAAGGATGGGAAAGGGTCCTCTACAAAATATCAGTGTGTCACCCTTCAACAGAACTAGGAATTAGTCTTCTACCAACTATTAGAGTGGAACCCTCTAGCTGGGATGAGAATGAGTCCTCTATCATTTATTTTAGTGGCACCCCTTGAAAAGGAAATGAAATGGTTTTTCAACTTATTGAATAAGTGGAACCCTCTTTTTGTAGCATGGCATGTGTCCTCTATTAGGATACTATTCTCCTCGACTGTGTGGCATAATGGTAAGGTGTTTCTTGAATGAAATGTCTCTTTATATAGATGCACAAGATGTTGGGCATTATTGTTGGACCACTAGAACTGATGGCACAATTTATTTAGGTGGGTTGTGAGATAGAGATCCATTTTCTCTTTTTATTGGGACTCTTTAGTTTGTGGGTATATAAATATACCTATATCAATCTCCTTGGATTTTTTTACTCTGTTGATTTGGTCAAGCTACCTATATTTCTATTACTATCATGTCTCTTACTACCCCCATTTATCTTTTGGGAAATCATACTTGGTATATATATAATCACCCCTTAATGGGATTTGACCACACATGTCGTGTCTTATGAAGATGATAGATAGGTCGACTATGATTACTGAAGAGCTTAGGGATACCTAGTTCATTGGTCCACATACGATGGTTGTAAATTAGATATTTACATCTAGGCTCTCTCAGTATTTTACTTTTCCATTTTTTAGTTTGAAACATCCCTCCAGTTGGGGGTTTATTTTTTCCCTTTACTTAATGTTTACACTTTCGTACTCTTTCACACCCTAGAGGTATTTACATAAATGAGTATTCTCTAGATTCAATATCTTTTAATATTATTCCTCTTCACTTTTTTATTAAGATGGTTGGGTGTGTGCATATAGGTACATTTGGAAAAGGCCTCCCATATTAGTCCGGCCTTTCAACGATTGTCACTGCCCCTAGCCTATATAAGCGGTCCTGGGGATGTTTCGGCTCGAGAACCATTGGCTTAGGTCATGACAAAACAATTAAATTAATTTCACTCGAACAAATCCTAGTTAATTAGTTATATCAAGATAAATGTATTACATTATATAGTTTACATTCATAGAAGGTCACATGTCATTGAGACATTAACTTCTTTCCATATGGGAGGCTGGGTGTGTTTCTAGATGATAACCTTGGACTTCAGTATGTTTATCCTAATGCAAATAAGAAAGGTTCTTAACAGGTCACACAATAAGTAAATTTAGAAACTTAGTTAAATTCTATATGAATTTTTCATGCTGGATAATTACTATCCTTATATATAGTTTAATGATTATTAATGTTTGTTTGATTTTAGATATTTAATAAGAATTTATTAAAGAGGTTATATATATATATATGAGATTAATATTAAATAAAATTTTATTCACCATGAAATTATTTATTTAATTATGTGAATATATACTATTTATTTATTCTAGTTTATTTGAAAGTTAACAAAATATTTATTTATTTTTTATGTGAAAAATTAATAAAAATGTATTAACTAATTTGTTGAATATAATAGTTAAATATTTACTATAAAATAATGTGTAGGATTTTATTAGTTCTTAGTAAAATTTATCAGATCAAGTGGAAGATATTAAAACCCTTTACCAGTGATATTTTCTTCATGATAATATAAAACCAGCATAATAATGAAATGAAGAAGTATTGTAAATTGCATGTACCCTACATCAAAGAGACACTGCATCATCAACTTCACCATCAAGCATCATTTAATTTTCTTTATAAAGATCATATTAATAGTAAACAAAATAATCCCACCTCCATTGGTATCCACATGATGAAATAAATCCTATAACATGTGAACGAGTTTTTTCATTTCTCCATTGTACGCTTGTACCTCATATGAAAAGATGGAATATGAATAGATAACGAGGATATATGAGTTTTTGGATTAATATACACTTATAAACCATCATATAATAGTAGGATTTATAAAAAATTCAAGGAAACACTTCAAAAGTTAAAGAATTAATTCATGTATCTATAATTCATGTATTAATGACTCGTCTAATTCATGCATAATATATATGAATGCCTTTAACTCACATAAATTTCATCTTATGAAAGGCACTTTTTAATGATAACCAAGGTGGAGGATTGATCAACTATAAAACTAATACTACTAATGTAAGGTGTATAATATATATATATATATATATATATATATATATCATTATGTATGAAAATAAAAACATTCATGAAAACCATAAAGTATATATATCATATATACATGGATTTAAAGAATATACATCTTTTAATATCCTTCATTCACTAAATACTAAAATAATTTATACCATTTAACCTTATATTAGATCATATACCATAAATTATGAAACCATATCCAAAAATCCTTTTGGATAATTTCCAAAAAAAACTTTTGGAAATCAATAATTAACTTCAACTTGTATTACATCATATGTAATACCATGTAAATTACCTTAGAAAACACTTCTGGATCAACTCTAAAAAACTTTTAGAGTAGATAACTATGTTAAACTCAATCCCCATTTAGTCAACCAAAAAGTGTTACCCCACAGTACTTTATTGTGTGGAACAAAAATACAAATATTCTAATCCATATATGTAAGCAAACAATAGCCTCTAAAAAGCATAAATGCTACTCAAGTTCTAAGGATATCTAGTGTTATCTCCATAAAACACATGTATCTTTATATGTATTTCAACCAAACTATATCATAAGAAAAAAATGATTTCACACATTTTACCTTTGTCTAAGACATCAATTGAGCATGGGATACAAAGCATGTCAATCCCATATAGTGAACTCTTATATTTTCAATTCTCTTACTAAAAACTAATTTTATGGATGAATACATCCCATATAATTCATCCTTATGGATAAGCACAAAAATGAACCTTATATAGATATATATATATATAATATCTAGGTACAACCACAAGTCCACATAATTTATCTTAATTGAGGGACCTGATGACATACTCATTATACAAGGGGAAAAAAATCCCATCATACTCAAGCTCCAAGTGACAAAAGGATTAACAACTTACCCAACCACCCTCATATTATGTAACACCATGAATCAAGTTACCCATAATCGGTGCATTATTACATAACATTGGATTGATACAAAGAATCATGTCCCAAAAGACCAATCAGTTTAGTATCCTTGGAAGTACTAGATACAAACATAAGTTTTACATTAAATCATAAAATAAAAAACAATATTGTGTCCCCTTTGAACACTATTATATCCCTTAGACTATTCCTGCAAGTTAATTGTAATATACTTCTTTGCATCCTAGAAAAAATAAAACATAAGAAAGGGGTGAGCTCAGATGCTCAATAAGGATAACAATATAGCGTAAACTGTATGAAATAAGAACAAACATTTAAGGCAATGTATAAGACTAGGGAACAAGCCTTTTAAACATAATATTCAGCATAATATTGAAAAGATAAATATAATAATTCCTTATACTTATTCACATGGATATTATACTAGTTGAATAATCACATGTAATATCAATAGCCAACTTTATAATTATGGAATGCCTAATGCTAGACTTCATAACCATATAGTCAAGGCCTTGTTCCAAGACTACAAATAAGATTTTGTCAAGGCCTTGTGCCAAGACATTAGTTTGTCTCATGAGTCATACTGATTAATTGAGGAGCTATAGCAAGATCCACCCATCACTTACTAAGTCCAATGCATTCCTCATATGAGAGAGTGAAATATAATCTATAACATTCGTATTAAAACTAGCATTAAAAATGTCACTAATTTAACCATAAACCATGAATGGTATAAAAATAGCACATCCATAGTCAAACATAACTCATCCAATACAATATAGAAGATTTTATTATAATAAATTATCCTCAATCAATAATAATAATGTATATTGACATAGATGAAAATAATCATCAAAACTATTTTAGAAAAATATCCCCCTTTTTCTTAAAAACATTTAGAAGTATAACTATTTATCAAGAAGCTGTTTAAAATTGATTTTTGAATCAAAGTGTCCCATACCACCTTAAAACTTTTAAAAGGAATTATTATTTTAAAACATTAATGTCCCTATATATAAATCCATAAAACCATTTTTAAAACTTGGACATTAATGAGAAAGATTTATAAGAATAAAAGTTTAAAACATTTAAAATGATATTTTAGTTAGAGTCATAACCAAATGAGAGATGCTTGAATAAAAATAATTGAGGTAAATAAAAACTTAATAATATCATGAGAATAAAGGGATTTGTGATATATTATGTCAAATTACATTATATACACCAAATAAAAGTGACTTGGCCCATAACAACAAAGAATTCACAATGGAATGTAAGTTGAGATAAAATCCCTTATAAAGACTATATCTTTAGGTTAAGGATAAATAATGTGGCACCTCAAAATTAATTTCTATAGTAATAATAGTTTTAATTATTACACTTGGATTAATTTTATTTTTATATAAGCAATGTCCTCAAAATAAACACAGGAATTTTTATTCATTCAAAACACTGGAAACAGATAAATGGGAACAAGTCCTAAGGGCCATAACTAACAAAAAAATCCTACAGGTAGGCGAATCACGATCACCAGTAGACCCCATAGCACCACAAACATGACAAGAAAGTAGTGTATTTCATTCGGATCTACAATAACTAAGAAAAATATAACAAGAACATCAACAATCATACTAAGCATTAGAGGGATGAAGAGCACCATATTTTGTGTCTCGGTGTTTAAAGTTGGAATAACCTAATCGTGTTTTTATAAGACCTCAAACTAGACCATTACAATTTAGGAGACCATTGAATTTACAACAAAAATAATAATATCCATTGGGTATTCTAGTTTAATTACTTATGAATATTTAAAATTTCTATGTATTTCAAATATACATTAATGTAATTAACTCTAATTTATATTTTATGATTTCAAAACTTATTTCAAGAACATTTCTTTACTGTTTAAAATATATTTGACAATCTTGTTTTATAAATTAATCTCTAGTATGAAAATTATAAATATTTATTTTTGAACTTAATAAGTAATGATTATTTTAAGTTTAAAATCACCTTGAAATGTTCTAAGTGATTGAGTGCTTTATATTCCCATCATTGAACACATTTAATTGAAATTATCTTTTAGAAACACGACATTTGAAACTGTAACATTTTGGTATATATGTCTACTTTAATTCAAAGAAAAATATTCATTTTGTTTTTGAATTTGAAAACATTTTCTTATCAATATTTTTGTGAATAAAATGTTATATAGTTTGATTTGTGTATTTAAAACTTCCAAAGTTATGAATTAAACAATTTTTATAAAAGTAAAGATATTATGTATTTTTCATAGATAGTTATTTTAAAAATTGGGTTAATAATAAAATATTAAACCATTAGGACAACCCTTTATAGCTATAACGAGGGAGGCAACTCACACTAGGTGGTTGTGCCTAGCCCTCAGCCCAAGCCAAGGCCGGCCCGAGCATGGGCATAGGTTCCCCGAAGGGCGTACGAGAGAGAGAGAGTGCTTGAGCAAGCCACTCTGGGTGCAAGGTTGTGGCATGGCATAGGTAGGCCAAGGCCTGTGGGGGTGGGAGCCCGTGTGTAAGTCCCCCTTGTGTGTGCCATGTGTTTACTCATCTATCAATATGAGGCTCAGGCTTGTAAAGAAGGCACAAACATCTCACTGTTTTGATGTGGGACATGTTTTTCCAAGAGAAATGTGATCTGGGCCATTGGATCGCATCACGTGCGATCTGGGCCATCGATCCTGATCTCGCGTTCGACCCTCAGCTACCGTGGAGCACCACCACGTTTTTATGGACAATTCAATCAATATTAGATCTAATCACGGCCGTTCAATCGGTTTTAAATCCCACACCTTCCCTCATCCATCTGATCTTATTCCACATCAAATCTCAACAATCCTTCGTTTTTAAAAACTACAGACTCATCATAGCCGTCCGATCAAAGCTCGATCAATTTGGACCATTCATTTCATATCTAGACTTATTCTCTGCGTCATCTTCTTCTATCTCGTTCCAACCTATGGGATGCCCACTGTTTATTTTCTCCTTCTTCTTCTCTTCTTCCTCAAGAATCCCCACCAGCCTCCATGGATCTTTCTGTACTTATATCCTCTTCTACCTCTTTTCTATTTTTATTTTATTTTACTACAAACCTGATCTTATCCACTCAAATATTTCCACAATATATATATATATATAAATGTATTTTAATCACCAATTGTTTTTGAGTTCTCTCTTTAAGGAACATGTTGGGTCTGTTTTATCTCAGTCAACTTTTAAGTCTTTGTTTATATTTTATTTATGCGACATTATATATTTGAAACATATGTACACCGCCTTTATATTCCATGTATTTTTGCACCCAAAATTACTGGTTTTATTCCTCCTGACGTGCAAACATCCACAGCCCTACCTTTGTACACTCCTGAATTTAGGTAAGGGATACATGTTTTTATGTTTTCATTGGTAAATATCTTATATTATTGTGTATATATGGATATATATATATATATATATACATATACATAAACATATTTGGTTTCTTCTAAACCATAATTAAAGTGGGTATTTTCTAAATATATTTTGAGTATATAAACACATGGAAGGGGTTATGCTTCAAACATAAAAATCATCCTTGTCCATTTTAAAGTATCATGGATTATATAAGCTTGTTCTAACCTATTTTGAAATTTCTAAATCTCATATGGTTTCTTCATACAAACTATTTTGGGTTTATGAACTTTGATGAGTGATCATATGTTTTCAAGAATTGTTTTTTTTTGATACATGAAACAACATGCAAGGGTTCTAGTTTATCACATTGTTAATTGTGTATCCTTAAATACATCTCATGTACATGTGGTTATGTGTGATAGTATTTATATATATATATAATATATAAGTTTGGTAGAAACTGAGTATGTACAAAACCTATCCTCATTAGTTTAAAACATGATTATGAGGAATGCAACAGTTGCAAGAATCTATTTAGCCTTGTTTAGGTTATGAAAGATCTCAAGCTTATACATTGTATACATATATAAGTATATATATGGATTTACCATGATTTTCAAATCCACATAAATACATATGTGTATTTAGAACTTTATTTTTCAATAAAATGGTTTGATAGATTTTATATCCTTGAAAAAATATACATTCATGCAAGAGTACACATGTTAAATTATTTCTTTTATGCAAGAACATTTCTCTAAGAAATAACCCACACTTTGTATTTTTCCAATTCTCACATGAAATGCTTGGATCATTGGTAGTTTTTGATTTAACCTTTTCACTTTTCTTGTATTAAATAAGTATCCCAATGTCAAAGCATGTACACAAGGTTTTTAAAAAAGGTCAGGTTTTAAAGAATTTAATGCAAGTGTTGTTATTTCATGTGATAACCCAACATTTTATGTGAAATAATTCTTATTACATGTGTAATGGGATGATGTTTTTGTTCATGCACGTCATTGTTAAATATGGAGCTAACAAATCTAGTTATTTTGAACTCAATACATAATTCAATTAAAATAAGTGAATGTATGGAAATGATTATGGATTAAGAATTTATGTTTTCTATGTAGTATGAACACTACAAATATGTGACCATGCTCTGACATATGAGGAATGTGTTGGACTTAAAATGATGTGATGGGAGCGCCTAGAATTATATAGCGCTCCAATGCATTAGGTAATGTGATGAAGTATCATGAGTTAAGTGAAATGATGTGTCAATATGATGCTAGCTTTGTTCAAAACTATGTGTGGTAGTTAACCACAATTATGTTGGGTTTCTACCCGTACGGTCTTAGTGAAAGCCCTTCACAAAGTCTGGAATTATACATTTCCTCGTTATGGAATGGTAAATGATCAACCAAGGGATTTTGGATCCTTATCTAAGAATATTTTATGATAATGGAAGTGAAATCATATGTCATAACCAAGTATTCAAATGGAAAGTTATACAAGGGAAAAGTATCTAATGTTAACGCCATATGAATTTCTTTATATGTTCTGATGAATCATGAAATGAATGCTTATAATGAAAACTATGATTTTAGAGTTGGATTGACTAAGTTATGAATTATGGACATCTCATTTATTACATGCACATGAGCACTCTGATTCATGTTTTTTGTAGAAATCACTGTTATCTTGTATGAAAACAGTCTTTTGAAAAAATGTTAGCAAGTGACCTTAGAAAATATTGATGGTGTGCCTCGAAATGTAATATCTTATTCTTAAGAAATTTTTTTATGATTATTTTATATGTGGTTGTTTTAAAAAGGGTATTTTCTTCAAATGTTTTAAAACCCCCTTTCTGGTCATTTTTATGATCACCCTACATTTTAATTTTTTATAGGATTTTTGCAGTATTTCCCAAGCCTTGATTACTCTTTGTGATGACATCAATTTTAAGATTATCGCTATTATATTTTTGGAATAAGTGATTCATCAGCATCAGATTTTCCAATAACCTAAACAGAAACTATCCTCGGTATTGGGACAAGATGTGAAATTTTTGGTAAGCCTGTTTTTATGAAGAAAATTGCACACCATGTTTTAGGCATCGATTTCAGACTTCTGGGGCCAGGGTCGTGACAAATAATTGAAAAAATTATCTATGAAAAATATAAATACACAATGTATTAGTGTATATTCAGTGTAAAAAATCATAGGACATTCACACATATTCTTGTAACAACAACACCAATGAATTGGATGTTTAACTCAGTGAATGAAAATTATGTTAAGATTACTCTTATCAAGTTCATATCAATGACATGAGAATTTATCAATGGAGTGATTATGAGTATCAAATAAATAACCACACAAAGAGGAGTGGAAATTAGTAAATAAATAAAAAATAGTGATTTCACACATAATTATAGAGTAAAATAATCATTGAAGTTTGCGTAAAACCCAATGAGTGGAAATCAAAATTAGAAATTCCCTTACTGATTTGGTGATTTACGAAACATACACCCCATGAAAGAATGATCATAAAATGAAGATGTAAATAGCCAAAAATTAAATTATATTACATAAATAATATAATCATGGGTAATACATACACAACACAAAAAGAAATAGTGACAATATAACTTGAATCTCACGGAAATAAGAAGTGAGATGAAAATCCCTTACCATGTTGTAATCAGTCGATTCCTGTGACCAAAAGTTAATAACCACAAAATGAATTACAGAATACCATGAATATAAAGATAATCATGATAATATATATAAAATGGTAGTACATAATACACCAAATGCAATAAATTAGTGGTGAACAATGGAAATCTCATGGAATTAAAAGTGAGATTAGAAACCCCTTACCATTTTGTAATCAATCGAGTCATATGTCCAAAAGTTAATAACCACCAAATGAATAAAAAAATACCATGAATATAAATATAATCATGAAATTATATATCAAATGGTATTACACGATACACCACTTGCAATAAATAAGTGGTGAACAATGGAAATCTCGTGGAATTAAAAGTGAGATAAGAAACTCATTACCATATTGTAATCAATCGAGTCGTATGACCAAAAGTTATTAACCACCAAATGAATCATAGAATACCACAAATATAAAGACAATCATGATAATATATATATAATGTCTGCACAAAATACACCACATGCAATAAATAAGTGGCGAACAATGGAAATTTCACGTATTTAAAAGTGAGATAAGAAACCCCTTACCATGTTGTAATCAATTGAGTCATATTACCAAAAGTTTTTAACCACAAAATGAATATCGAAATACCATGAATATAAATGGAATCCTGATAACATATATCAAATGGAAGTACAAAATACACCACATGAAATAAATAATTGGCGAACAATGGAAATCTCACAGAATTACACTACTTGAAATGAATGGTATACCAACGGTTGAAAACCATTGGTATAGGCTCTACAACCACTGGTATAAATTATACCAATGGTTTTAGAAACCATAGCCATGTAATCTGTGAAAATATAAATATACCAATGGTTTCATGTAAACTGTTGCTATATAGGTGAGATATCCCAACGGTTATGAACCGTTGGGATAATCTTTATCTGGACTTTTACCAACGGTTCCTAAGAACCATTGGTAAATGTCTCAAGTATTCACACTATACCAACAGTTTAAAACTATTGGTATTGTGTATTTCTAGAACTATTGCATAGCAGCCCCTCTAGTATCCCCTCCAGTATACACCTACATAAAAAATAGCACAAAAAACACATATAAACAGACTTAAAACAGCATAAAAAACACCTGCAATAGCACCAAAAACACATAAAACCATCAAAATCTTACAACCATGTCATGTACTATAATTACCTATTTCAATATTCATATGAACAACAATCTTCCAGTAGATATCATTTTCAATAACTCAATCATTATTTACACCTATTTAAATCTTCAAATGAAAACCACTCTTCCAGTAGTAATTCACCTCACCCCTGCACAACCCCCCCAACCTGCACAACCCCCACCTCCCCATCAAATTCTAATAGACAGAATAGTCTGAGAAATACCAATTGGAGTTTAATAAGAGTTTAAAATTGGCTCAAATCCATTTTTTTTCTTCTGATTTTAGATTTGGGTATGTAATGATTTGTGATGCATTTTTCATTGAATATGTATATTTTATAATATATGGTGAAAATGTATTTTATTTTGAGTCTCATCACTTATGACCCCATGAGTGAAACTACCCAACTCATGAAAAATATTTTGTGACTATCGTTGATGAGTGTAAATTTCAGAGACACCACCTCTTTGATTAGAGACATGTTATATATACAAACTGAATGTCATAGTAATATAATTTATTCTAATGTGAACTAAATCGTTTTC
This sequence comes from Viscum album, assembly GCA_963277665.1. Lineage (NCBI taxonomy): Eukaryota > Viridiplantae > Streptophyta > Magnoliopsida > Santalales > Viscaceae > Viscum > Viscum album. The sequence goes on from OY728141.1 coordinate 782,835,775, forward strand.
AAATGTGTTGGATAAAATACATGTATATGTTAAAATTTGAAATGGAATATGTTCTTTGAAAAGAAAATGCCTGTTTTGATGCACTAAGAACGAAGATGAAGGAGGTAGTGGTGTTAATGTCAGATATTGGGTGAATGGTAATGGCTTTGTTGGTAGACTATATAATGGTAATAACATAATATACTTGGTATTGGGTTTTATACACATAGTGATCATGTTCAAATTGGTTGAATAAGTGGATGTTGAAAATGTGTCTGATCCAGAGTGTATCGTGATGCATATGAGGTTGACAAAAAATAGTCCCCTTCCAGGATGGGTTATAGTCACACATGGTGTACTACTGGTTAATGTAAGGGAGAAACCTATTTATTACATGATAAAAATAATTGATGAGACCCTCTCATGATTAATAGTGAGAACAAAAGTGATGACACATAATATCCTCAAAAAATTGGATCCACCTGAATCATGCCCCAAATACCCTCTTTAACCCAACCGTCGTACCATAGAACTTTGACAAGTGGCAGCATATTCCCTCGCTACACTTTCTTGATGTTGTGAAATAAAACCCCTCAATTTATGAAATTTTTAGGTTTTTGAGGATCATAATAAGATATTTTGATAACGAAAGAACACCCAAATATGATCTATCCTCAAACCAAAGAAACATTTATAGAAAATGAAAACGTTTGAAAATGGATTTTACCTAGGAGTGGGTTTCTTCTTCCTAAATCTAAAGAGAAAGTTTGATGATGCATGCTATGAAACTAAAATTGAAAATGGTGTATGGAAACTAACCCATGGTTCCATGGTCATTACTTAAGGAGTAAAGTATGGAACTCTTTACTAGATTTAAAATTTAGGCAGAACTGAAATGATCAGAAGTTCAACTTGTGATTGTCTAGAAGAATGAAACTATAAGTTTATTGACCTTAGTGAAAATAATATTAATGTTCTTAAGGATATGAACACTAAATGGTACAGGTATGGTGTGATCTATTGATCAGAGTAGGATTCCACCACATCGGGCCTCAGATTGAGGAGGGGTTGACTCGTACACATAAAAAATGACCAATGTATTTTTTTCCTAATGTATCAACACAATCCAACTACGTTTGGTCAGTTTTTGAGTATGTCAGTTTTCTATATGTCAGTTGTTGTTTTCACTTAAAATGTTGTTCATTTCAAAAAAAAAGTGAGACACTTAGAGTGATGTTGGCCCCATCGTGCATCGGATGGAGGCCGAGTTGACTCATACATGTCAGAAATGACACATGTATTGTTGTCCAAAAGTATCAATACAATTTGAAAGCGTTGGGTTAGTTTTCTATATGCAAGTTGTTATTTTACTTAAAATCCTTTAAATTTCAAATAAAAGAGACACTTTGAGTGATATTGGTCACACCATGCCTTAGATTGAGGAATGGTTGACTCATATATGTCACAAATGGCCCATGGATCGTTGTGCTAATGTATCAACACAATCCAAATGCGTTGGTCTGTTTTTTGTATACCAGTTGTTGTTTTCCCATAAAATGCTGTCCATTTCAAACAAAAGTGAGACTCTTTGAGTGATACCAATCACACCGTACCTCTAATTGAGGCGATATTGACTCGTACCTGTCAAAATGATTCATGGATCGTTGTGCTAAAGTATAAAAAATATACGAATGTGTTTGGTTGGTTTTCTATATGCCAATTGTTGTTTTCACTTAAAATCCTGTCCATTTCAAATAAAAGTGACACACGTTGAGTGGTATTGGACACACCATGCTTTGTATTGAGGTGGAGTTGACTCTTACACATCAAAAATGACCCATGGATCATTGTCCTAAATTATCAATACAATCCGAATGCGTTTGATCGGTTTTTCGTATGCCAGTTTATTTCACTTAAAATGTTGTCCATTTCAAATAAAAGAGAGACACTTTTAGTGATACCGGTCACACCGTGCCTCATATTGAGGCGAGGTTTACTAGTACATGTCACAAATGACCCATGGATCATTGTGATAAATTATCAACACATTCTGAATGCGGTTGGTTAGTTTTCTGTATTCCAGTTGTTGTTTTCACTTAAAATGTTGTCCATTTCAAACAAAAGGGAGACACTTTGAGTGATACCGGTCTCACCATGCCTCGAATTGAGGCAGGTTTGACTGATACCTATCAAAAATGATCTATGGATTGTTGTTCTAAAGTATTAACACAATCCAAATGCATTTGGTTAGTTTTCCATATGCCAATTGTTGTTTTCACTTAAAATCCTATCCATTTCAAATAAAAGTGAGACACTTTGAGTGGTACCGGCCACACCGTGCATCAGATTGAGGTGGGGTTGACTCGTACACATCAAAAATGACCCATGGATCATTGTCCTAAATTATCATCAAAATCTAAATGTGTCTGATCGGTTTTCCATATGTCGGTTGTTTTCAATTAAAATGTTGTATATTTCAAATAAAAGTGAGACACTTTAAGTGATACCGACCACACTGTGCATCAGATTGAGGCGAGGTTGACTCGTACACATAAAAAATGTCTTCATAGGTACTCTATTTCCCTTGGGATGTGGCACAGTTTCACTAAACTATGTTCCAACCATTAACCACATTTTGTTGGGTAAAAATAGTATATTTTCTCTACAAACACCAAAGTAAATACAAGGGACAAATAATATACCAAAAAAATATAAAAATTACCTCATAATTAAATAATGGTTGTGACACTTGGCCAACCATGAACCCACCTAGATAGCCTAGCCCCCCCACCAGGAAATCCCCCCACCCCAACCCATCCCCCACCCCACCCCCACCCCCACTCCACATGGACACTCCCCCTCCCCACCCTGAAAACATGAAATTGAAATTAAAAATACCTTAAATATTATTTTTTTCTTCAAACAAACGCAAATATTATGCCTCTTCTGGAAATGCTAAAAATGATGACATATTTTCATAATTATGATGTTGTTCACGACCTTCAAGGATGAATAAAGTCATGTTTTCCTGTGTAATAAGACTCTTCGGAGTGTTCTAAAATTAAATAGGTAGGTTTAGAAAATAAAACTAAAGTGTTAGAAGTGGGATTTTTTTGGAGGGTTTTGAAATCTGTAATTAAATAGCTCCAACTCATATAGAAGATAAAGATTTCTCAATATCCTATAACCAACACATTTTATAAATGAAGAGATGCCTCAAATTGGTGTTAAACGAAGATAATTGAATTTGAAATCCAATAAGAGAGGTATCGGGAAAAAACCCTAATGGATTAAGAATTCCTAAGGAAATCTAATAATGATACTGATATGAATCACCATTTATATATTTACATTGGTTTTATTGATGTATAATGATATTCTATTTCATGTGTGGAGTTGGGGTGACCTCAAAACACCAAATCGGGTTCCACTCTATAGTTCTAAGAATATATTATCTAAAGCTATGAAGCTTCCACCTGTAAACTTGCCAACTTTATATCAGTGCCTACTAGAATTTCTAAACAATTATGGGATATGCATTTTACGAAAAGCCTATGATTTATAGGGATGTTCATGAATGATGGTTTTTTGTCCATATGTGTATGGAATTCAGTAATGATGATTGGTTATTCCATCTAACAAATGTTATAGTGTATGTTTAGGATGAGTTCTTTCATTTAACTGGTGTTCTAGTTTATGTTTAGGTTAGGTGAGTTAGAAACCAGGATAGGCATTTCATTAGAACATGGGTTCTTCCATTTAACCATGTAGTATTGTATTTCAGGGATAAACGTGTTTTGGGTGTGCTAATTACTACCCACTCTATAGTATGACCAACACATCATATGGGAATACCCATGAAACAAAGGCATGTTTAAATGGGACGTTTTCAGCACCCCATTTGGCCAAACATACTTTTCACCAAAAGGTATTGGCCATGTATATTTACATGGTTATACAAGTAATGTACTCTGTGTACATTTCCAGGACACTAGATTATCTTAGACACCATGTGAACCCTTATACAAACCACGTGAACCCTTATACCATATAGTCATTATTACAACCATGAAAAACAACTAATTAAACAAAAAAATTTGTCAAAGATAATAAAATTGAACATAAATCAATAATACTATTGGATATATCAAGTAAAATAATGGCATGCTATCTTACATCCCAAATGACCACCCACAACCCTGATTAATGTCCACAGAGCTCTCCTAGATCAAAAGAGAAAAAAATAGTTACAGAACAACAAATCCAAGGTATAAAAAATAGTTTCAGAACAACATAACCAAGGTATCACTTACAGATTTGATGTGTCGAATAAAAAATTTCCTTTATTGAAGATGGATTGATCAGTGGAAGAAGTTTGGCAGGCTGGGGAAGAGGGATATTCTAATTATGGCACCAATCGAGCAGAGGGGGACCTACAATCGAGTGGAGGGGGAATTGGATGCCTGATCTTCATTTAGAGGAATACTTTTCGAGTGGTTTTTATAAACCATTGTGAATGTATGTAATACCTACTTTTTGAAGAAACTATTGGTAAAAGGATCCAAAATGTCAACATATACCAATGGTTATTGATAATCGTTGGTAAAAGTGCCTATACTAAGGCCTATACCAAAGGTTTTACAAGCCATTGGTAAAAATCTTTACAAAATATTCTATGCCAACAGTTTTAGGAAAACCGTTCATATACATAGCCATTCCCAATAGTTTATCTAAACCATTGTGATATAAGCGTTGGTAAAAGTGAGATTTCTAGTAGTGTTAAAAGTGAGATATGAAACCCCTTACCTTGCACTTTCTTTTGGTCGAGGGTATGTTTAACCTCTTGTATAATGACCATAGTATGTTATTAGATTATACCCAAACCATATTCATATTTATTATATCATACATGATTCATTTATGACTTTATAATACCAATTTAATAATGATTTCCATGTAATTTAACATTTTGGGTAATAATCACTTTCTTTATCATATGTGTTTTAACTTGTTATTCTTGTTCATATAATTTAGATAATAATTTAAATACATCAAGAATATAAATCTTGATTTATATATAATATATATTTAAATTATAAATTTTTATAATAGATAGATATATGAAATGTAAGGCACCATCTATGGAGATGGTAGGCCGTACATACACATAAACGATGTTTCCGTGTTCATATCGTATTAAATGGAAGTAAGTGAATAAGATATATGTAAGTGAATATATATATATATATATATATATATATATATCTAGTAGCATTTTTATGTCATATATTACATACTTATTTATAATATATATTTTTATAATCATCGTTGAATGGTGATCTTGGGAATGAATCTCATCGTGTCGTGGAGATGGTAATCTGCACGTACACACGAGCGGTAATATTATTATATTGATGATGTAATCATATGTAATTTAATTATATATCATATATAAATAATAATTATGATGTTATATTTATTATTTACATTAGTTATACTCATTATTATACCCATCCAAATAAATAAGTGTTTGAATAACAATCTACACCACAACGTGGAGATGGTAAGCTATACGTATGCACATATGGTGAATTTGTCATTTATAGGATGGATAGAATAAAAAATATGGTTTTACCATATTTATAATAACATCTCTGTATTTATATGTTAATAGAGTTATTATATTGGTATGGAAACAAAAAAGAAATAAGAAGTGGAAGAATAAAAGAACTTGAATGAGGGTGGTGAAATTATTACCTCTTCCTTGGGTGGTTCCTTTTGAGTTGATCAAAAGAGATCCTTAGGTAGGCTTTAAGTTCAATTTAAGGACTCTAGGTTAATTCTAGGGAATTTGGGAGGATATTTGGGTTGGTTTTTTTTGATAAAATTGGCTTTGGAGGTGTGAAATTAAGAGAAGGGGAAGTTCCCTTTTATAAGATGGGTTAGGGTCACTTTAGGAAAACCTTAAAATATTATTTTGTAATAAAATAATTTTCAGTTTATAATGGCTCCTAAATAACTTATTTCGAAGATAAGGTGGGGATGGGTTGAAAACCTCTCAACCAATAGGTTTTAGACAAGTTTAGGTTTCCCTTTTAACCTTATCTTTTAGATTTAACTCTTAGTTAAATAGTTTAACTTTTACTTTGTCTTCTTGTATTCTTACACTATATGGTTATCAAAACATACTCTAAACTTAAAATAGAACCTCAAGTGGTTCATTAATGACATATATAATATTATTTAATCCTTTTGGATGAATCTTAGATTTTTATGAATTTTATATCAACTGATAATATAGTATTTGTTTTAAAAACTCATTAATGTCAATTTTGACATTATTTTGTATTTGGTTTTTGTGAAAATTATAACAGAATAATTAACTCGAAAAAAAATTATTTAAGAAAACCTAACATGTCATATTAACCTATAAAATTAGTGGAATTAATCAAAAGTCTCAAATTACATTTTTTGGATGTTTATAATATCAATTATTTTAATCTATCATTAATAAGGTAATAACTGCATCATCATTGTGTCATAAATAAATTTAATTATTTAGTGTCTAAAAATTATAAATAAAATTCCATTATATAGTAAATAGTTTTATATTTATAATGAATATTTATAGTCGAATTTATCTTATGTATTACCCTTTATTAAAAATGGTTTAGTTATTAAACTTTGAATTTAACTCTTTTAACTCTTCTTTAAATAAAATAATAATAAATGTCTTAATCTAATCCAAGTGGACCAATGAGGATCATATTTTATTTATAAGGTTTTTATGGTCGAATTACATTTATCCAATAGAATTTGGAAATGTGTTACGGTAATTATAATATCATTTTTACCCTTAATTACCCTATTTATTTTTAACTTTGGTAAATAAAATTCCAAAGTTACTATTCACCAAAAAATATTTTCATATTATTGAGCCACATTTTATTTATTGATGTCAACCGTGTCTCTCTGATTTTTTAAATTCAACTCACAGAAGTGGTAAAATTATGTTTTATGCAAATTTACAAATGCTTCTAGAGGGTGGGTAAAAGATAGTAAAAAGTTCAATAAAATTTTATACATCTAATTTTATTATAAAATGACTCCAATGAATTAAATTAAATGTATATATGTGTTATATATATATATATTGACTTAAAATAAATTTAAATAAAATAAATAATTATTTAAATAAAAATATGGTTTTAAACTATAACGTAGTGTTTTTCACTATTCGTGAAAAATTGAATGTTTTCAGAAAAATACCTGAAATTCACCCTTAGCTATTTTTAATATTAAGAATTAAAAAATGAATTATATTTTATCAAATTAAAAACATATAAGTTCAATTAATTAATTTAAAATTAATTCCTATTGTCGAAACCGAAAAGTGGGTTTTTAAAAAGTTAAAACTATCAAAAGGTTGACATGTGTTTATGTAAAATTTAAATGTGAAATTACTTATAATGACCTAAATTGTATTAAATGATAAAAATATAATCTAATTATACATCCAAAACATTAAAATTCATAATCTAAACTTAATAATTATTTTGATTAAAAAAGATGTTTTCAATTAAAATTTAGTATTGTTCAATATTCATCAAAATATGAAAGTTATCAGAAATGTACCAAAAATTTATTCAAAATAAAAATTTATGTCCCAATTCTAAATAAGAATCTAATTTCATTAAATTTAATATATAAAAGTTTCAAATATTGGTTTAAAAAATGATTTTCCATTTAAAGGTGCTAAAATTTCATTTTTGTTATGTTTTCTTTGGTAATTCTCTTATATTATTAAATATATATGGATATATATATACATATATACATAAACATATTAGGTTTCTTCTAAACCATAATTCACGTGGGTATTTCTAAATATATGTTGATTATATAAACACATGCAAGGGGTTATGCTTCGAACATAAAAATCCTCCTTGTCCATTTTAAAGTTTCATGGACTATATAATCTTGTTCTAAACTATTTTGAAATTTCAAAATCTCATATGGTTTCTTCATATAAACTATTTTGGGTTTATGAAATTTTATGAGTGATCCATTGTTTTCAAGAATTGTTTTCTTTTCGATACATGAAACAACATGCAAGGGTTCTAGTTTATCACATTTTTTTGTGTATACTTAAATACATCTCATGTATATGCGGTTATGTTTGAAAGTATATATATATACTATATATATAAGTTTAGTTACAACTGATTTTGTAAAAAACCTATCGTCATTAGTTTAAAACATGATTATAGAGAATGCAACAGTTGCAAGTATCTATTTACCCTTGTTTGGGTTATGCAAGATCTCAAGCTTATACCTTGTATACATATATAAGTATATATCAGATTTTCCCATGATTTTCAAATCCACATAAATACATAAGTGTATTTGAAACTTTATTTCTCAAGAAAATGGTATTATAGATTTTATGTCCATGTATAATTATAAATTCATTCATGAGTACACATGTTTAATTATTTCTTTTATGCATGAAAAATTATATAATAAATAATCCACACTTTGTATTTTTCTAATTGTCACAAGAAATAATTAGATCATTGGTAGTTTTTTATTTAACCTTTTCACTTTTCATTAATTAAATGAGTGTCCCAATGTCAAATCATGTATATATAGTTTTAGAAAAAAAGTCATGTTCTTAAGAATTTAATGCAAGTGTTGTTATTTCATGTGATAACCCGTCATTTTATGTGAACTAATTATTACTACTTGTGTAAGGGTTTTATGTTTTAGTTTCAGCATGTCATTGTTAAATATGGAACTAACAAATCTATTTCTTTTTCAATCAATACATAATTAAATTAAAGTAAGTGAATGAATGAAAATGATTATGGATTAATAATATAAGTTTTATATGTATTATGAACACTATGAAGATGTGACCATGCTAAGACATATGAGGAATGTATTGGACTTAAAATGATGTGACAGGTGCGCCCAGAATTATACAGCTCTCCAATGCATTGGGTAAAGTGATGAAGTCTCATGAGTTAAGTGAAATGATGTGTGAACATTATTCTAGCTTTGTTCACAACTATGTGTGGTAGTTAACCACAATTATGTTGGGTTTCTACCCATACGGTCTTGGCGATATACCTTGACAATGTCCAGAATTACACATTTTGTCATTATGGAATGGTAAATGATCAACCAAGGGATTGTGTATCCTTATCTAAGAATATTTTTTGATAATTTAAGTAAAATCATAAGTCATAACCATGTATTAGAATGGAAAGTTATACAAGGGAAACATATCTAATATTAAAGCCATGTGAATTTCTTTTTATGTTCTGATGAATCATGATATGAATGGTTATAATCACAATTATGCTTTTGGAGTTGGATTGCTTATGTTATGAATTATACACATCTCATTTCTTACATACACATTCACACTCTGATTCATGTTTCTTGAAGAAATCACAGTTATCTTGTATGAAATTAATATTTTGGGAAAATGTCTGCAAGTAACCTCAGAAAATATTGATGGTGTTCCTCAAAATGTAATATCTTCTTTTTAAGAAAATGTTTTATGATTATTTTCATTGTGGTTGTTTTAAAAAGTGTGATTTTCATCAAATGTTTTTAAACCCCCTTACTGGGCATTTTTATGCCCACCCTACATTTTAATTTATGTTTTATAGGATTTTGGCAGTATTGTAGAATCCTTCAGTACTCTTTTTGAGGACATAAATTTGAAGCTTAGATCTATTATGTTTTTGGAGGAAGTGATTCAGCAGAGTCTGATTTTCCATGAACCTAAACCAAAACCGTCCCATATATTGGGAAAAGATGGGCAATTTTTTGTAAGCCGATTTTTTTGATGAAAATTACACACCATGTTTCAATCATAGATTTCAAACTTCTGGGGTCGGGGTTGTGAAAAATAAATCAAAAAATTATGTGTGAAAAATATAAATACACAATGTATGATTGTACATTCATTGTAAAACCATTATTGGAAATTCATACATATTCTTGTAACAACAACACCAATGACTTGGATGTTTAACTCAATGAATAAAAATTGAGTTAAGATTACTTTTATCAAGTTTATATCGATGACTAGAGAATTTATCAATGAAGTGATTATGTGTATCAAAAGAATAACCACACAAAGGGGAGTGGAAATTAATAAAAAAACAAATAGTTATTTTACACATAATCTTGGAGTAAAATAATCAATGAAGTTTGTGTAAAACCCAATGAGTGAAAATCAAAATTAGAAATTACCTTACCGATTTGGTGATTTATGAAACATACACCCCATGAAAGAAGGATCATACTATGAATATGGATATAACCCTAAATTAAATTATATTACATTTTTAATACCATCATGAGTAGTACATACACCACACAAAAGGAAATAGTGGCAATATAGCATGAATCTCACAGAAATAAGAAGTGAGATGAAAACCCCTTACCATGTTGTAATCAATCGAGTCGTATGACCAAAAGTTAATAAACACCAAATGAATCACAGAATAACATGAATATAAATATAATCATGATAATATAAATCAAATTTCAGTACACAATACACCACATGAAATAAATAAGTGGCGAATAATGGAAATATCACCGAATAAAAAGTGACATAAGAAACCCCTTACCATGTTGTAATCAATCAAGTCGTATGAAAACAAGTTAATAAACACCAAATGAATCACATAATACCATCAATATAGAGATAATCATGATAATATATGTCAAATGGCAGTACAAAATACACCACATACAATAAATAAGTGGCGAACAATGGAAATCTCACGGAATTAAAAGTGAGATAAGAAACCCCTTATAGTGTTGTAATCAATCGAATCGTATGACCAAAAGTTATTAAACACAAAATGAATCAAAAAATACCATGAATATAAATATAATCAAGATAATATATATCAAATGTCATTACACAATACACCACATGCAATAAATAAGTGGCGAACAATGGAAATCTCATGGAATTAAAAGTGAGATAAAAAACCCCTTACCTTGCACTTTACTTTGGACGAGGGTATGATTAACCTCTTGTATAATGACCATAGTATGTTATTAAATTACACCAGAACCATATTCATATTTATTATATTATACATGATCCATTTATTACTTTATACTACCCATTTAATAATGATTTCCATGTTAAATTAACATTTTGGGTAATAATTGCTTTCTTAATCGTACGTGTTTTAACTTGTTATTCTTGATCGTATCTTTTAGATCATGATTTAAATACTTCCAGAATATAAATAATGATTTATGTATCATATATATTGAGAATATAAATATTTATAATAGATAGATATATGAAATGTAAGGCACCATTTATGGAGACGGTAGGCTGTACGTATGCATAAACGATGTTTCTATTTTCATATCGTATTGAATAGATTTAAGTGAATAAGATATATGTAAGTGAATACATACATACAAAAATACATATATATATACATTAGAATTATTATGTTATATATTAGATAATTATTTATAATATATATTTTTATAATCATCGTTGAATGGTGATCCTGGGAATTAATCTCGTCGTGTCGTGGAGATGGTAATCCACACGTACAAACGAGTGACAATATCATTATATTGATGTTGGAATAGTATTTAATTGGATAGTATATAATATATAAAGAATAATTATAATTTTATATTTATTATTTGAATTAGTTATACTCATTATTATACCCATCCAAATAAATAAGTGTTTGAATAACAAACTACACCACAATGTGGAGACGGTATGACATACGTACGCACGTATGGTGAATTTTTCATTAATAGGATGGATAGAATACCGAATATGGTTTTACAATATTTATAATAATATCACAGTATGTATAAGTTACTGGATTTATTTTTTTTTTGGAAACAAAAAGAAAGAGGAAGTGGAAGAAGAAAAGAACTTGAAAGAGGGTGGTGAAATTATTACCTCTTCCTCGGGTGTTTCCTTTTGAGTTGATCAAAAGAGATCCTTAGTTTGGCTTTTAGATCAATGTAAGGACTCTAGGATGATGTGAGTGAATGTTTGGAGTATATTTATGCAGGTTTTGGCTAAGTCAAATGGCTTTGGAGGTGTTAAATTAAGAGAATGGGAAGTGTCCTTTTATAAGAGGGGTGAGGGTCACTTTAGGAAAATCTTGAAATATTATTTTATAGTAAAATAATTTCAGTTCTTAATGGAACTAAAATAATTTATTTCGAAGATAAGGTGGGTATGGGTGGAAAACCTCTCAACAAATATCTTTTAGATAAGTTTAGGTTACAATTTTAACATTATCTTTTAGATTTAACTCTTAGTTAAAGAGTTTAACTTTTACTTTGGCTTCTTGTATTCTTACACTATATGGTTAATAAACATACTCAAAACTTCCAAGAGAACCTAAAGTGGTTCATTAATGACATATATAATATTATTTTATACCTTTGGCCGAACTGTATATTTTTAGGAATATTATATCAAACAATAATATAGTATTTTTTTAAAACTCATTAATGTGAATTTTGACATTATTTAGTATATGGTTTTTGTGAAATTAATAACTGCATAATTACTTCCAAAAAAATTATTTAATCATCCCTAACATGTCATATTAACCTATAAAATTAGTTTAATTAATCAAAAGTGTCAAATTACATTTATTTGGATATTTATACTATCATTTATTTTAGTCTATCATTAATAAGGTAATTACTGCATCATCATTGGGTCATAAATAAATTTAATTACTTAGTGTATAAAAATTATAAATAAAATTAAATTATGTAGGAAATAGTTTTATATTTATAATTAATATTTATAGTCAAATTTATCTTATGTATACCCCCATATTAAAAATATTTTAGATATTAAACTTTATAATTTAACTCTTTTAACTCTTCTTTAAATAAAATAATAATAATTGTTATATTCTTTTCCAAGTGGAACAAATAAGATCATATTTTATTCCTAAGGTTATTTTTGTTCGAATTAAACTTATCCAATAGAATTATAACATCTGTTAGGGTAATTATAATATCATTTTCCCCAAAATTACCCTATTTACTTTTATCTGTGGTAAATAACAGTCAAAAGTTACTATTAACCACAAATTATTTTAATCTTATTGAACCACATTTTACTTATTAATTTCAATCGTGTCTCTCAGATTTTTAAAATTCAACTCACATAAGCAGTAAAATTATGTTTTATGCAAATTTGCAAATGCTCCTAGAAGGTGGGTAAAAGATGGTAAAAAGTTCAATAAAATTATATACATCTAATTTTATTATAAAATGACCCCAATGAATTACATTAAATGTATAAAGGTTATATATATATATTTTGACTTAAAATAAATTTAAATAAAATAAATAATTATTTAAATAAAAAGTCGGTTTTAAACTATAAAGCAGTGTTTTTCACTATTCATCAAAAATTGAATGTTTTCGGAAAAATACCAAAAAATCACCCTAAGCTAATTTCGATATTCTGAATTCAAAAATGAATTATATTTTACCAAATTCAAAACATAGAAGTTTCATTAATTAATTTAAAATTAATTCCCGTTGTAAAAACTGAAAAGCGGGTTTTTAAAAAGAAAAAACTATCAAAAGATTGACTTGTGTTTATGTCAAATTTAAATGTGATATTACTTATAATGACCTAAATTGTATTAAATGATAAAAATATAATCTAATTATACTTTCAAACCATTCAAATTCATAATATGACCCTATAAATTATTTTTATTAAAAGTGTTGTTTTCAATTAAAATTTAGTATTTTATAGTATTCATCAAAATACAAAAATTTATCAGAAAAGTACCGAAAATTTATTCAAAATATTTTTTTTGTCAAGACTCTAAAGAAGAATTTAATTTCATTAAATTTAATATATAAAAGTGTCAAATATTGGTTTTAAAAAATGGTTTCCATTAGAAGGTGGTAAAATTTCATTTTTTGAAAAATACTTCTTTTTTTCTGAAATAAATGAATTTGTTCTTATATTATGTCTATGAAACACATAATATGGATTCTAAAATTATATGGAGTATATAAAATTCAAAATTAAGTAAATACTATTCATAACCACTTTTGAACGACTAGTTTGGTAAGTTGTGGTTCGCTAAAACTCAGTGTTCCATGTTGCGCAAGCTATTGAAATATTTTAAGGAAAATTACTTACTTTGAAATATTGGGGTGTTACATTATTCCCCCATTTTGGAAATTGCGTCCTCGCTATTTTAAAATTGGTCTTTGGAACTTCATTGCAAGTCCCACATCAGAAAAAGGGTCAATAAAACTATCAATTTAAAAGAAAGAAAGAGAAGTACAAAGGTCACCGAAGATAATACATACTATGATTACATTAAATAAAACGTGGATATAGAAGATAAACTACGTTTCAAGTTCTGATGGAGAGTGATAGAAAACATGATCAGAAGAAATTTAACAATAAGAAAACCACAAACTTGTGATGGGATAAACAGTCACTAGTTTCCCAGTAGGAAAAGTAAACGAACAACGTTTTTTATTATTTCAAGTTCCATTTCATAAATTTGAGGAATTTATTTACGAGATTTACTAAGAAAATAAAGGGATATACTTACTTTTTAAGTAGAGTTTCATCATTTAATAAATTTATACCACTAACTCGTGTTTTTTTTCAAACGATGAGTATTCAAGAAGACTTGTTCAGACCTGAAGCACTAGAATCAACTTCTAGAGAATCACATGATCCACAAAGGATAAACTATAAATTTACTTTGTCTTTAGAGATTAACCGAAACGAGAATGGTTATTACAAGATCAGATGATCCCCAAAAAGATAATAATTTAGAGAAATAAATATTAATTTTAATTTATAAAATTAAACCAACAATACAAAAAGTTCAATAAATACAATTCAATAAACAGTTGTCCTTAAAATCCTTCAATATAATCAAAACTAATATTGAAACACAAAATGTATAATAATTTTATTATGTATTCTTCCACGTAAAATTATATCTCCCAATAACATCGACTACTCTTAAAGTCACATACTTTAAGTAATTAACCTAATCACATATTTTCTATGATAGGTTAATCATTCCCATAAATAACCCAAATTACTATAAATCCATAATAAATACATAGATAAAAATCCAGCATCACTCCTCAAATGAAATAAGTGAGTATTCTATTTTTCTTAGGCATATAGTGTTCGAAACAGAGTGAAAATCTTCCAAAATAACATTTATCCCTTAATCACCAAATCATTTTCCTATACTAAGGATATTCATTTGATAAGACATAAGATCCCAAATCAACTTATTGTTGATCAATGAAAACATTTAACTAAAAACATTAGTCACACTAACCAGGGACTTCACGTTGTCCAGTGGTATGCGATAAATCCTAATCACACTCTGGTTTTAGGTTTGATTCCCACAGCTTTGTCTTACATGATGGGTTGTCACACGGTCTACGTGTTGTCCTTTTTTCAAAAACTATATTTTATAAAATTCCTAAAATGAGAATAATTCTTCAAAATAACCCTAATATTATTTCACTACAAATGTTATCTCATACCTTTCATTTTCATCCAAAAATTTAATAACTTGTAATTTCTTCAAATTCAAGTATCATATAAACCTAAATGGTTATTTATAACTATAATAGAAAAGATAATTCATTCTAAAATAGCATTTTCACATAACAAACTCCTGGGTTACACATATAAGAGAAAAGTCTTCCAAAGTAATCCAATCAAAAAAGAGCACTAATAATTTTAAACATTTCACCATCAATTTATTTCTACATAGGTTCTTCCTTGACCAAGCGATTATCCCAATGAATAGGGAATTCACTCGGATAATTCCAAGGTCCCCTACAGTTATAGAAAATTACTGTAAATGGATTCTTAGGATCATTTTTATTTTTTTCCATTGTACTGTTCATTTTTTCCCAGCAATTCTTTAATTTATTTCTTTTTTTCCCACATATAAATCATTTCTTTGTTCCATTGAGACACTTTCTTAAGTGTCTCCTTCCACATTTCCTACATGATGGAAATTGAGCTTTCTTTTTTCTCCATGGTATCCACTACTGGATCTCTTATCATTCACCACCTTTCTCTTCTTTGTTGAGTTGAGGAGTTGGTTAACATATATGTTGTTGATCATATTTTTGGAAAACTAATTCGGCATGAACATGATATCTTTTACACCTATCAAAAATCCATTTCATTGCTAATTTCCACCACTGTTATCTCCTTATACATCCTGTTCAATGTTACTATGACATCCTTGGAATCCAGCCATTGACTAACATAAGAAAGAATAATGTGAGTCATAAAATCATTTAGAGAATTTCATAACACCTTATTTTTAATCTAAAACACCTTTGGATTAACCATGATTATTTATTCTCATCTTATATTAAAATCCTTCAAATTGGTTTGTAAAGAAAATGTGAATTATCCTAAGCATATCCTCCAGGAGTGTCGTAACCAAGAGTGAAAAAAGGCCCGTTGTCATGTACCAAGATACCTCGGGTCAAGCCCGAAACTCCTTGTTGGAGTTTTCACGACTAGGTACATCTGTTCCAGAGCCGCCACTACCTGCTCGTATCCAGACAGGGATGTATTTCTTGGAAAACCCACATAATATTAACAATACCAAAATCATTGGATGTTCTTCTATACTAATCCTCAATGTCTATATTAGGTTAGTGTTTCCTAATCAGAGTTTTTTTTCTAAATCTACCTTCTATGGTTTTTACTAAACTTCCTCTGATACAAACTATAACTACCCTACCCCAGTTACCTAGAATCAGTGCATTATTACAAAACATTGGCATGATAAAAGGAACCATTTCCCGAAAGACCAATCAGTTTAGTAGCCTTGGAAGTACTAGATACATACATAAGTTTTACATTACATCATAAAATAAAAAAACAACATTGTGTCCCCTTTGAACACTCTGATATCCCCGATCCTATTACTGCAGTTAAATCATAATATACTTATTTGAATCCTGGGATAAATAAAACATAAGAATTGTGTGAGCTTAAATGCTCAGTAAGGATAACAATATAGCAGAAACTATCATAGAGAAGAATAAACTTTTAAGGCAATGTATAAGACTAGAACACAAGCCTTTTAATCTTAAACTATAGAAAAATATGGCAAAGATAAATCAAATAATTCCATTTACTTATTCACATGGATATTATACTATTCGAATAATCACATGTAATATTAATAGCAAACTTCATAATGAAGAAATTCATAATGCCAGACCTCATAACCAAATAGTCAAAGCTTTGTGCCAAGACTACAAATAAGATTTTGTCAAGGCCTTGTGCCAAGACACTAGTTTTTATCATGGGACCTACCGATGCATCGAGGAGCTATAGCGGGATCCACCCGTCCCTTACTATGTCCAATGCATTCCTCATATGAAATGGTGAAACATAATCTAAACATTTGTATTAAAAATTGCATATGAAATATCAATACTTTAACCATAAACCATGAATGCTATAAAAATATCACACCCACATTCAAACATAACTCATTCAACAAAATATGGAAGATTGTATTATAATAAAGTAACATCAATTGAGAATAATTAAGGATATTGAAATAGATGAGAATAATCATCAAAAGTATTTGATAGAAATATCCCCCTTTTTCTTGAAAACATTTAAAAGTATCATTATTTATCAAGAAGTTGTTAAAAATAGATTTTTGAATCAATGTGTACCATACCAATTTGAAACTTTTAAAAGTAATTATAATTTTAAAAAATTAATGTCCACATATATAAATACTTAAAACCATTTTTAAAACATGTACATTAATGAGAAAGATTTAAAAGAATAAAATTTTAAAATATTTAAAATGATATTTTAGTTAGAGTTCCTAAAAAAATGAGAGAGGCTTGAATAAAAATAATTTAGGTAAATAAAAACATAATAATATCATGTGAATAAAGGGATTTAGGATATATTATGTCGAAGTAAAGTATATACACCAAATAAATGTGAATTGGCGCATAACAACAAAGAAGTCTAAATGGAATGTAAGTTGAGATGAAATCCCTTATAAAGACCGTATCCTCAGGTTAAGGATAAATAAATGACATAATTATGTGTGGAAAATATAAATACACTACGTATTATTGTATATTAAGTGTAAAAAAATCATAGGACATTCACACATATTCTTGTAACAATAACACCAATGACTTTTATGTTTAACTCAATGAATGAAAATTGAGTTAAGATTACTCTTATCAAGTTCATATCGATGACATGAGAATTTTTCAATGTAGTTATTATGTGTCTCAAAAGAATAACCACACAAAGGTGAGTGGAAATTACTACATAGATAAATAAATAGTGATTTCACACATAATCTTGGAGTAAAATAATCAATGAAGTTTGCATAAAACCCAATGAGTGCAAATCGAAATTAGAAATTCACTTACCGATTTAGCGACTTAAGAAACATACAACCTATGAAAGAAGGATTATAAAATGAAGATTTAAATGCCCATAAATTAAAGTATATTACATAAGTAATATAATCATGGGTAGTACACACACCCAACAAACTGAAATAGTGGAAATATAGCAAGAATCTCAAAGAAATAAGAAGTGAGATGAAAACCCCTTACCATGTTGTAATCGATTGAGTCATATGAACAAAAGATAATAACCACAAAATTATTCAAAAAATACCATGAATATAAATAGAATCATGATAATATATATGAAATGGTATTTCACAATACACAACATGCAATAAATAAGTGTCAAACAATGGAAATGTCACAAAATTAAAAGTGAGATAAGAAACCCCTTACCATGTTGTAAAAAATCAAGTCGCATGACCAAAAGTTAATACCATAAAATGAGTCATATAACACCATGAATATAAAGAGAATAATGATAATATATATCATATTTCAGTACAGAATACACCACATGAAATAAATAAGTGGCGAACAATGGAAATCTCACAGAATTAAAAGTGAGATAAAATACTCATTACTATGTTCTAATCAATAGAGTCGTAAGACCAAAAGTTAATAACCACCAAATGAATCACAAAATACAATGAATATAAGGAGAATCATGATAATATATATCAAATGTCAGTACAAAATACACCACATGCAATAAATAAGTGGCGAACAATGGAAATCTCACTGAATTAAAAGTGAGATAAGAAACCCCTTACCTTGCACTTTCCTTTGGTCGAGTGTATGTTTAACCTCCTATATAATGACCATATTATGTTATTAAATTATAACAGAAACATATTCATATTTATTATATCATACATGATTCATTCATGACTTTATACTACCAATTTAATAATTATTTCAATGTTAAATTAACATTTTGGGTAATAATCACTTTCTTTATCGTACATGTTTTAATTTGTTATTATTGATCGTATAATTTAGATAATTATTTAAATACATCCAGAATATAAATAATGATTTTTATATCATATATATTTAGAATATAAATATTTATAATAGATAGATATATTAAATGGAAGGAACCGTTTATGAAGATGGTAGGTTGTACGTAAGCATAAATGATGTTTCTGTTTTCATATCATATTGAACGGATGTAAGTGAATAAGATATATGTAAGTACATATATATATATATATATATATCCAGTAGAATTATTATTTCACATATTACATTATAATTAATAATATATATTTTTATAATCATCGTTGAATAGTTAACCTGGGAATTAATCTCATTGCGTCGTGGAGACGGTAATCCGTACGTACACACAAGCGACAATATCATTATAATGATGGTGGAATCAGATGTAATTGAATGGTATATAATATATACAGAATAATTATAATGTTATATTTATTATTTAAATCAGTTATACACATTATTATACCCATCCAAATAAGGATGTGTCTGAATAACAAAATACACCACGATGTGGAGACGTTAAGCCGTACGTAAGTACGTATGGTGAATTTGTCATTTATAGGATGGATAGAATAATGAATATGGTTGTAACATATTTATAATAACATCACAATATGTATAAGGTACTGGAGTTATTTTTTTGGTATGGAAACAAAAATAAAGAGGATGTGGAAGTTGAAAATAACTTGAAAGAGGGTGGTGAAATTATTACCTCTTCCTTAGGTGTTTTCTTTTGAGTTGATCTAAAGGTATTTATAGGATGGATTTATGATCAAAGTAATGACTCTATGTTTATTTGAAGGAAGTTGGGAGGATATTTGGGTAGGTTTTGGCTGAGCCAAATGACAGTGGAGGTGTGAAAGTAAGAGAAGGGGAAGTGACCTTTTATAAGAGGGGTGACAGTCACATTAGGAAAACCTTGAAATATTATTTTATAATAAAATCATTTTTGGTTTGTAATAGCTCAAAAATGATTTATTTAGATGATAATGTTGGGATGTGTCGCAAAACATTCAACTAATATGTTTTAGACAAGTTTAGGTTACCATTTTAACCTTATCATTTAGATTTAACTCTTAGTTAAATAGTTTAACTTTTACCGTGTCTTCTTATATTCTTACACTATATGGTTAATAAACTTACTCTAAACATCCAATAGAACATAAAGTGGTTCATTAATTACATATATAATATTATTTAGGCCCCTTGTACTAACCTTATATTTTTAGGAATATTATATCAACCAATAATATAGTATTTGTTTTAAAAACACATTAATTTCAATTTTGACATTATTTAGTATTTGGTTTTGGTGAAAATAATAATATCATAATTACTTCGAAAACAATTATTTAGTCAACCCTAAAATGTCATATTACCCTATATAATTAGTTTAATTCATCAATATTCTCAAATTACATTTATTTGGATATATAAAATATCAATTATTTTAATCTTTCATTAATAAGGTAATTACTGTATCAAAATTGGGTCATAAATAAATTTAATTATTTAGTGTCTAAAAATTATAAATAAAATAACATTATGTAGGAAATTTTTTTATATTTTTAATTAACATTTATAGTCGAATTTATCTTATGTGTAAACCTATATTAAAAATGGTTTAGTTATTAAAATTTGAATTTAACTCTTTTAACTATTCTTTAAATAAAATAATAATAAATGTTCTAATCTAATCCAAGTGGAAAAAAGAGGATCATATTTTATTCCTAAGGTAGTTTTTTGTAGAATTATAATTATCCAATAGAATTAGTACATGTGTTAGGGTAATTATCATATCATTTTTACACTTAATTGCCCTATTTACTTTTAATAGTGGTAAATAAAAGTCAAAAGTTACTATTTATAAAAAATTATTTTAATCTTATTGAAAAATATTTTAATTACTGATGTCAACTGTGTCTCTAAATTTTTTGAAATTCAACTCACAGAAGCAGTAAAATTATGTTTTATGAAAATTTGAAAATGCTCCTAGAAGGTGGGTAAAAGACGGTAAAAAGTTCAATAAAATTTTATACATCTAATTTTGTTATAAAATGACTCCAATGAATTAAATTGAACTTATATAGGTATTATATATCTATTTTGACTTAAAATAAATTTAAATAAATTAAATAATTATTTAAATAAAGAGTCAGTTGTAAACTATAACGCAATATTTTTCACTATACATCAAAAATTGAATGTTTTTAAAAAAATACAAAAAATTCACACAAAGATAATTTTGATATAAAGAATAAAAAAATGAATTATATATTACCAAATTAAAGACATTGAAGTTTCATTAATTATTTTTAAATAAATTCCTGCCATTGAAACAGATAAGCGGATTTTAAAAAAGTAAAAACTATCCAATGATTGACATGTGTTTATATCAAATTTAATTATGAAATTACTTATAATGACAAAATTTTATTAAATGATAAAAATATAATATAATTATACTTTCAAGCCATTCAAATGCATAATCTAACACTATAAATTATTTTGATTTAAAAAGTTTCTTTGAATTTAAATTTAGTATTTTTTTGTATTCATCAAAATATGAAAGTTTTTAGAAAAGTACCAAAAAGTTATTCAAAATATATTTTTATGTCCCAATTCTAAAAAAGAATTTAATTTGATTAAAATGAATATATAAAAGTGCCAAAAATTGGTTTCAAAAAATGTTTTCCATTAGATGGTGGTAAAATTTCATTTTTTGAAAAATACCTCTTTTTTGTGAAAAAATGAGTTTGTTTTTATATTTTGTCTAAGAAAAACATAATATAGATTCTAAAATTATATTGAGTATTTAAAATTTAAAATTAATTTAATACTATTCATAACTTCTTTTGAACAACTAGTTTGGTACATCGTGGTGCGCTCAAACATGGTGTTGCGTGTAGCGCAAACTATTGAATTATTTAAAAGAAAATAAGTTCCTATGAAATTTTGGGGTGTTACATATTAGATAAGATCATATGTTGACTTGTGTGTGTAGGTTATCAATTTATTAAGGCTTACATTCCTTGTTATATTTCCTACCAGAGGTAATGGGGACTCAAATTCAATCCATGCACCCCTAGTATACAAAAGACATTTGTATGACACTCCATGTGGAATAATTTTTTGGGTCATCTTGTGAACCTAAATAATATCCTATTATTTATTTTTTCATCATGAGAAATTTATAAATCTCTATACAAGAATCCTACTCATATTAACCATAAAATTTCTTTATAATCTATAATAATCTATGCATAACATCAGTTAGGGATAAACTCAAAGTCACACTCTGAGATGTCAAATATCTTTTCACTTCAAAAAATATAAATTTGTATATAAATTTATCCATCCAATGTGAAATATTGATAACATTGAGGTTGATTTTAATATGATACATTTTAATATTGTTAAAATATTTAAGAATATTTAACAAAAAAACCATAAACACTGGTTTAAAATATTATATTTGATAATCTACTAGATTAGCCTTATTCTTGTTACACGTTTTGGGTTTTGATAACACATTTACTCACACAAAATTCATCTCACATATCTATGTGACCATTTTGTAATAATCTCCCACAAAACTATGTAGTGGGAAAAATATATTATTTATTCTAGTTTGACTAATGGTGAGACTTATTTATCATATTCTTAACTTTTCAACTCTTTGAACATATTCACTCTTCTGAGCTTAAAAATATAAATAGTTACAATGTGAACTTATATTATCTATATATAACTCTTTCTACATTCATCGTCATCATCTTTGGAACCCAATTCACAAATTATTTCTTTGAAATAATGTAACTACTTACATTATTATTTTATAATACATTCTAACACTATTAGGATATTAAGTCATATTCACTTTAAAGATAGATCAGATTAATTAATTAATTATTTATTTTAAACTTCTCTAAATACATATATACTACCACTAACCCCTTATAAACAAATTATTTTCAGAATATATTGAATAGATACACAATTTTTTATGAAATATTATTTATTTCCATCCAGTTGGAATATTTAAATTAATAAAATATATCATATATAATATTTTTTTGTGTTTTGTTAATTTTTTTGAATGGAATACATTATTAAAATAAACCACCTATAGGCGGTGGGAACAAATTCCCACAAAATTTATCAAATACATGGATAAATAATTTATCCTAGATAAAACAATTTTATCTATATCTTATTATAATTTTTTTATTCAAATTAATGAATAATAAACCATGTGTATACAATTAATCATCTCATGCTTGTTTAAAATAACTCATAATAATTGAAAAACTTTTCTTATCACATAATAAAAATGAGAAGAAGATACACTTTGATTAATTAAAGCTTGATAAAATCATTTACATTCAAATCCTTTATGCAGTAACTATTTAATTCATCGCATGAAGATAAAATAAAAGATAAATTAATTTTTTCCTTTTATTTTTAAATTATTTATATTAATTGTTTTTAAAATATACATTGGTATCACATAACATTCCAAATTGATGAATTAATTTCTATAACATTCATACATGAAATGAGCATTACATAGAGTTTCACAAACTCCTTCAAGTATATATTGGGTAATCCACACATATTGAATTATTAATAGTCATTCCTAACATATGGAATTATTCTTAACAATTTCTATTAAATTACAAATTTTTCTTTAGAACCAGTCTTATGAGCTATGTACAATATTTTCATCATTTTCAAGGATTAATTAAAAATTTTAGCTTGATGATGAGGATATTATCTATAATATAATATTTTATTAGATGAGTATCAAATATTATTAACCATTTAGTAAGTACTTTTGTTAAATAAGATACAATTAACATGATGAACCCTTTTGAAAAACACATCATATCTATTAGTGTGCTAGGATCCATATTTCACTATGAAACAAGTCTGTTATATAATTTCTCTCACCACTTAGTTATTTTAGTAGTTTATATTCCTAATCATAACATATATGAATCCAAGATAGTCCTGAATATAATTTGTTTACAATCCATCATATGCAAAAAATAAAATCCATTCCATTGGTAACCTAATAATATTAGGAAATCTAGGAAAGTGTAACCCAAAAGAAGTGTTAAAATTAGGCTAACAAACGAAAATCCAGGGGAACCTATCTGTGGAATGACCTACCCAAGGATGATCCAGTTTCACCCTTCCTTTATTTACTTATATAAGAATATGCAATTCCATCCACTAAACCATTATGTTTAAACCATATTGATGTGTAACTCTCTATAAAACCCTCAATTTCGTGTTACAAATCTAAAAATATTAGTCAAACATATTCATTCATATCCAAATACATCATATGTATAAGGTACATGAACACTTAATATAATATAATATAGTTATATTAGATTGATAATACCCATATTATTAATACTAAAGAAATAGATAGCCAACCCCATTCATCATCCTAGAAAAGGTATAGCCTCTAAGTCGGTAGGTAGTTCGACCCCAAGCCCCACCACTTAGGGATACATTACTTAAGAGAGAATCCAATTTATCAAAACTCTAAAACCTAATATACAGAAACTATATTCAATGACTAAATTTATTTTCATTAATTCATGTATAAACCAAGTTCAAGGTAGATGAGAAACTAAATTCATTATAGAGTCAATTTTATCATGTAATTCAAATCTTTATTTAGAAAATTTTTATATTTGAACTAAAGCATACAAAAAATTCACATTTATTTAATTATTTACTAAAAATGAATATTATAGTTAATATACATTTAAATAAATAATTAATTAAATTATTTAAACATGAGATAAACATTTATAATAAATTCATAAATAAAATACATTTATAAATACTTTTATAATTTTCAAGTGTAACATTATATACATTCTATAATTATTAATATAAAAATGTTATATACATTAAATAAATTAAAATATAAACACTTTATATTAAATATTATATGAACCCTTTCATATTTATTATTATATATGATTTCTATTTTAAATTTACGATATTGTATGAATTATGAACAATTTATAATTCAATTTCTATTATGTAAAATTTTTACAAAATATAATATCATATACATAATAACTATTTAAACCGCAATCATATCAATCAAAAAGAAATTTAGATATGGTTTAAATAATATATAAATAAAATCTATATTTATATTTAATAATTCAGAATAATTAATCAAAAATAATTCAAAATTTAAATATTTTATATGATGGTTTTATTCATAATTTATAACTCTTTAAAAATTATCACTTATGATTTCAAAATATATACATTTATTTCTAGATCATAAATTATTCCATATATTTTTATTAAAGGTATTTCAATAATTAATATTTTATATTATGTAAATATAAAGGTTCCATAAAAAAGTATTTAATGATTTGTAAACCATTTAAAATTATTTCATTAATTTATAAAGCCTTTATAAATTAAAATATCTAAAAATACATTTTATAATGATTTATCAATATTTTTTAATCAATTAAAACCATTTTGGATTTTTTTTTAAAATATATTCTTTTTATCGCTACACTGTAACCCATTCCCGTATAAGGTAATCCTCCCTTTACCCTTACACAAACAATTTGTGTACGGGTATCTATTATAAACCTTTAAACAGATGATCTATGTAAGGGTAATACAATTATATAGAGACAATTGCATATGGGCAAGGAGAGACCAAACCTTATAAAGAGCCTAATTCAGAGGTAATACAATAGGCATTTAATTTTTCCAAAGGTACTCAATATTTTTCTTAAGTACGTAAATGTAAACTTCAAGGACCTTCATGAAGTGAATCTAGTACATATATGAGTACGAGTAATATTCTTAGTTATCATTATGTTGCTTTATGAAAATCCTAATTACTCTAACATAATGAATTTATACATACTCTTTTCATACGGGTTACTAAACAAACTGCCTTTATGTGAACCATTCACTTAAATATAAACCTTGATTTTTCTTAATTGTATAAGGGTAATACCAGAATATCCTTATACAGACCGATTTACACAAGGGTAAGGCATAATGAACCTTACACATCTCATCTGTGTAAGGGTAATGAATTGTATACCCTTACACATCTTAGTTACTTATGAAAAAAATCATTTGTTACCCTTAAAAATTTTAGCAATGTAAGGGTAAGGAACTAGATACCATTTCATAGACTAACTGGATAAGGGTAAACTATTTTCAAAAATTGAAATTCCTGAAACACGAAACTGCTCTATTTTTTTATTTCATTTTTATTTCATCATTATATTTCATATATATTAAACCATATACTCCTTTTAATACCACTTAAGGGGTTTCATAGATCCTAATAAAATATATTAGATCAAGAAGAAGTGATTAGAACCCATTACTGAGGATTATTTATACATGATAATATGAAACCTATATAAAACTGAAATAAAGAAATATTTTATAACATGTGTACCTTATTGAGACCCATAATGTTCATATATGGATATTACATCTTTTTATTAGAATATTAGTTACATAACACAAAAAAAAGTACCCTAATATTTTAGTGCCTTTGGAAACATGGAACACAATCTTCTAATCTGGTGAAATATCTTCAATGTCTCCCACAAAGATCGTCCAATTATGTAGCCTTCAAAGAAATACCCTATATAAAACCTTTCTTTATAACATGGGGAGTGGAAATAGAATAAAAGGTGATCTCATATGATCAATAAGGGTAATACTAAGATATATTAATCTATGATCATACGAAAGCATAAGATAAATATAAGTGCATTTGATAATGAACATAACTTGGGATGTTTATACACAACATGTCATATATCACAAACATTAGTCATGGAAAAATATTTGTAGTTCCTAAGACATAAATAATAAAGGAATCAAAGAGAATAATCAATGAAAGTATAACATTGGAAAAGGACATAGATTTTTGATATACACATATGAAAAGAAAATCATTTCCATTGTATTCAAGGATTATTTCCAATGATATAATTGTGGAATGGGTTAACTTCCCAATCCATTGTAGTAGTAAAGGTTCTCTCTAAAAACTATAATAGTGGAAAAATTCTATTACTGAATTGGTTTCACACCTCATTCAAGTCCTTTCTATATCATGAGATATAAATTACACCCAATTCATTAGAGGGATATATAGGTCCAATCTATTTCATAATGAAAACCATATTTATGTGTGCCATAAGATCATAAAACATTCATCATATCATAACACATAAAATGGAATGGGTTTCATAAAAATTTCATTATGTCATAACTTTTTTAAAAGGAACAGGTTTCATTATCATTTGATCATCTCAACATAGCATAACCTTGGAAAATAAGCGGGTTTCATAATCATTTTATCATGGTATAACCATAGAAGAGAAATAGGTTCTGTAAACATCATTACATCATAAATATAAACCATTCAAAGAAAAAAATAATAATGGAATCCTTGAATAATATCACCAATAAAATATAAGTAACAT
The DNA here is from genome assembly GCA_963277665.1 of Viscum album. Taxonomy (NCBI): domain Eukaryota; kingdom Viridiplantae; phylum Streptophyta; class Magnoliopsida; order Santalales; family Viscaceae; genus Viscum; species Viscum album. The sequence goes on from OY728141.1 coordinate 782,863,758, forward strand.
AAAAGGATGTCATCTTAGATGGAAAGTGAATTTGAAAGATCACATTGAACATTTCTCGAGGAAGACAAATTTTCTTTGAAAAATGCTTTTTAAAACATAGAATAAATAAAAAAAATTACAAATCCATTTCATTTAGTATAACCTTGAAATCATATAATAGAATCTTTAATAATCATTTAAAACATTTCTTGAGGAAAAAATACCTTTCACTTTGAAAACCTTTTTTTAAATAGATAACTTTTTGAAGATCCATTTCATTATGAAATCAATTATTTTAATGCTTAAAGTTTCCAAAATATTAAGTAAAAAAAATTATTTGAAAACAAATTTAAAAACATTTAATGTAATATTGTAATCATTCAACAATAATGATAATAGGAAATATTTTTCATGTCGTGCATATTTTTAAGACAAAAAATATTCTTTTCACATTTTCATTCAAATCAAAATTGGAATTGTTTATAAAGTGACATGAAGATTCCATTATTTCTATTAGAGGTCACAAATGGGTAAAATTTTACTTAATAAATAATTTTTTAAGTTAAAATTACTTTTGAATTTTTTGGGAAAATATTTTTTTGGAAGAAAAAGTGTTTGGGACTGAAAAGATAAATAATGATGAATTTTGTTAAAAACTTTTTCACAATTATTTTAAATATAAACGAGTGGGAAAATGGAACTATTAACAGAAAAAAATCCTGAATAACTATATGATAAGAAAATTCATTAGTTTCTTATGATATTATTCATAAAAGTTTATCATCGGAATCATAATCATAAACAATCCCAATAAAATGATGAGATTGTAATACAAAATCATTACCACTTTAGTATCTTCGAACCATAATCCCCTAGAAGTATTAACATAATATAGAACCTAAAATATCAATATTATAAATAAAATAATTATATTACATGTCAAATGGGATTTATATTCTCCTTATGAAAGAATATAGGTTTATAACATAACATATGTCTCAAAGAAGTCAAATTGAGACAATAATCACTTAACTTTTGGTAACATTTGAATCAAAAACCCAAAAAAATAGAGATCATAAAATAGAGATTTAAATACCAATAATGATAAGAATAATAATAATATAATAAATTCTTAGGTGTTATATAAACCATATAAAATAAATATGTGATGAAAATGGCATTTGTCTCGTACACAATAAAAGAGAGAAGAAAATCCCTTACCTTAAGTATTGACTTTGTTCATATACATTAAAAACTCCAATATAACAAATATATTTTTATTATAAAACAACTAAATAACTATAATTACATATATAATACCATATATAGTATTTTTATGACATTTTATTACCCATTTATAAACAATTTCATGTTAAAGTCATGTTTCGGCTGATAATTGCTTTATTTTTCATATATGTTTTGTCTTGTTATTTTTTGTCCTATTACTGAAACCAAGGTTTTATCATCTATAATATTTTAAACATTATATAAATATAATATATATTCAGTATATTTTTTTATATTATTCCATATTATTTATTGATAAAAAATTGAAATTCACAGTTCATGGAGATGATAGACCATATGTACGCATGAACGTTGTTTCCAATTTCATCTCAAATTGAATGAAATAAATTTAAATTATACATTATCAATAAATAATATTTTTTATTCTTTATATATCACCTATTTTAACTAAAACCATCATTATTAACTTCCATTTAAAGTGTGAATGAATCACATCACTTCAAGTGGTAGTAGTCCACCACACACACAAGCAACATTATTGTATTCAAGGAAAATTGAAAGAATGAAGGTATATGTGATATAATAATTATAGAAGAATAATAATATAATATATATCATATATATAAAATAAATAATCCATTATTTCCACTCGTGATTTGTGGTAATGGAAAAACGAATGACATCGGTTTGCAAGGCGGTAGTCCGCCACACACCCATATGATGATTTCAAAACCATTTTTATGGAAGTCTAGATGGTTGTAGGTAATTAACATAACATAAAAAATATATTTATATTTATATTAATTAAGTTATTATAAAATTATGTTATAATAATATTTTAATTAGGTGGAGGAATAAATAAGAAAACTCTCATTGATGAATGTCACCTCTTATTTAGGTATCATTCTTAAGTAGAACTAAAACCCTTACATGGTTAGATTTATATCAAAAAATGATTTTAGGATGATATTAATGATTTTTGAAATGTATTTGGTCATTTATTGGAAGCATTGAATTTTTTTAACGTGTTAATAAGAGAGAAGGGTGTGTTTCCTTTTGTAAGTGGGGGAGAGGACACACATGGTATTTTTTAAAAGAATTAAGTGCTCCCACATTTTTCATACTTACCAAGAGCCAAATATGGGTTATTATCAAACCTTATAGGTTTAATGGTCTAAATATGGATATAAAATAGTTTTTATACAAGTTTATAGGTCATTTTTTACTTTATATTTTTAGTTTAACCCCTAGTAAACCCATTTTTACCTTAACCGTGGTAATTAATTTTTATAGTTTCCCCATTAAATTTTGTCAAAAATTAACTAGAACTTATTAGATAATATAAATTATTTTTAATCAAAACATATAATTCATTTTTCTAAACCTCATTCACATAATTAAAAAAATTTATTTTAAAATTAATTCTAGAGACACGACTGGAAAGAGATGTTTTAAAGAGAAAATATTCAAAAGTTTACAAATCTTTTATATCAAAATTCAATATAAAACTGACTGAGATTAAATAAATTTGAAAAATGGATTTATAGGTGAAAAACGTTACTTTAAAAAAAATTTAAAATAAAATTCATCTTTATAAATAAAATAAAGGCAAATAAATGTTCCAATTGACATTCAGTATTGTCAGTATTCAATAAAAAATAATGATTTTCATAATAAATAAAAAACAATTCCCCCAAAGATTATTTTGAAATTATAAATTAATAAATTTAGTTTTTAACCAATAAATTATATAGAATTTTAAAAAAATAACTTTAATAAAAATCCACATACATGATGAAATGATATGTTTTCAAGAAGTGTATTTTTTGGAGTTCAAGATAATTTAATATTAACTGTATGACTAATAATTATCATTTTATTTATATTAATTATTATTTTTCATATATAATATATAAATTTAATTTAAAATATTCCTCATTATTTATTATTTTAATTAATTAAAATGGATAAAAATTATGCACTTTAAAACAGTTAAAAAAACATTAGTTAAACTGAAAAATAAACACATTCTAAAATCAAATATAAAGTAGAATAAAAATTAATTAAGTAGATTAAATATTACTAAATAATAATTATTTTACTTTAAAACATAATGGGGAATTTAAATAAGTTAATATATTGAATATAAATGATAGTTTTTTAAAATCATTATTGTTCACAATTCACTAAAAAATCAATATTTTTTAAAAAATCAAAAACTTTTATCATAGGTTAATTTTGACATGGATGGTTTGAAAATAAATTTAATTTTATAAAATAAATTTACTAAAATCCATATAAATTGATTATAATATTTTCTCATTAAAATGAATACATTTGTTTTTTTGAAGAAAACCCATTTTTTATGAATATAATTACTTTATTGACAATTAATTGAATTTTTAATAAGAATTTAGAAGTAATTTTATATTTATTACGAAATTAATTTTTAATTTTCATAAATTATTTTATATTATTCATACCTTCCTTCTTAATGAAAATGTTATAATAATTTTATTTCATGGTTTGCTAAATCATAGTGTCGCTTGTCACAAATGCTATCCAAGAGTATCATTGTTTTTGTAATGAAAGCAAAAATAAGTATTTCATATAATGAAAAATTTACTCAATGTTATCTGTAAGGATTTTTTTTGAAAATATTAAATTAATTTGAAAAAAAATCACAAAATTTTAGGGTGTTACATTCTATCCCCTTTATTGAGACCAAAACCTGATGTACATTGACATTACGTTTATTTTGAGGAATGATTAATACATAACAGAAAATTTTGTCCAAGACTATATTAGTTTAGTGGAATTGGAAACTTGGAACATAATATTCTAACTTGGTGATAGATCATCAATATCTCCCATAAATATCTTCCCCTTTTTTCTATGTAAAACATTTTATTAAATCCTTTGGAAAAGAAAACATAAAAAGGGTGATCAAAATCTCAATAAGAGTAATAATGGAGATAATAAAATAGACCATAAACAAAATAATATAAATACATGAACATAAAGTTTAAATTTCAAAATTGCAATTCATGAAATAAATCTTGGTAGTTTGTAAGGAATAAATCATAAAGGAACATGAAACATGATAAAATTGGATTGGGATCAAACCTGGAATTGTGGAAAATAATTAAGAACATAATAATATTTCCATAGTATCCAAGGTATTATTTCCAAGACCATCATAGTGGAAAAAGTCAATTACATAACTAGATTTACTTGTCATTCCAGCCATGTATTACTGAACCATATTTAATTACCATTCATGCCATATATTACTAAACCATATTTACTTTCCATTCCATTCATGTCTTCATCATGAGATATAAATATTTACCCAATGAATTGAAGGGAGATATAGGCCCCAACCGTCTCATTATTAAATCACTCTTACATGTTCCACAAAAACATAAATCACTCATCATAGCGTAACCCAAAAAATAAAATTGGGCTTCTTAAACATCATTCCATCATAAAATCATCCATGTAAAATACCATTACATTTTTAACAAAATCAGATCATATTAATAATGGGGATAGAAACATAACACTATTTAAAAAGAGTCATATTGTATGGGAAATAGTCATGATAAACAACTTGAACTTATTTTTCGAGGAAAATATCCTTTCTTCTTCAAAAAATATTTCCTTACTCAAAATACCATACAATTTCAGAACAAAATATTTTATGTGAAAATAACCTTGTAAACACGAAGGGTAAGCTTCAAGGAAATAGAGCATTATGAAATCATAAAAATCCTTTCATGTTGTACATGTTAAAAAACATTATTCCCATATTTTTTCCGAAAAGGTCAAAAAGTACCTCTTATGGTAAACAAAAGAAAGATTACTACCAAACCATGTAGTAAAAGACATAAATGAGTAAAAATGACTTTAAACATACATAGAATAATATTAATCATTTTATGAAAACTTCTTTAGAAAACATTGACAATCATGATAAATATATCCCCAGTAAATACTTACGTATAAACAATCTCGGATAAAAAATGAGATTGCAAAATTATCCCTTACCGTATACTTTTCATTAGTTGAGGGTGTGTTAACCTTCTATATAATGTTTAAATCATGTTATTAAATTATACCAGGACCATATCCATATTTATGATATCATATAAGATCATATTATATCATTTTGTTAATATTATTTCAATACTACCATTATTCTAGGAGTTAACAGCTTCGTTTTCCCATTCCTGTTTTGCTGTGTAAGTCATGTTTTTTATGCATAAGATGTATTATATTCATTAAATTATGTTCATAATTATTATTTTCACTCATCATAAAATTTTTATAATATCATGGAGAACGAATCTCACCATGTCGTGGAGACGGTAGGCCATACGTACGCATGAGCAATGATATCATTCTCTTAATGGTTAAATGGTATGTAATTGGATGGTATATTAATTATAAAAATTCATTATCATGTTATATTAATTATTTAAATCCATTATAATCATAATTATACCATCCAAATAATGTATTTTTGAATAACAAATTCCACCACGACATGGAGACAGTAAGCCGTGGTGATATTGTTATTCATATGACAAATAAAAGGAGGTATAAGATTTCCCCATAATTATAATAACATCTCAAAATGTATAATATACTGGTTTTATTACATTATTATGTAATTAACATATAATTATGAAGTAGAAGAAGAAAATAACTTGAATTGAATTTGTAAACCAATTACCACTTCTTCGTTGGGCTTCCTTTGGATCTCTTCTTAGGGACACTAAGGATGGACGTTTTGGAAAACCTGTACCTCCATAAGTTAACTAAGAATGTTTATAGGAGAATTTGGTATGGTTTGGTCAAGCTATAAGTCTCATGGAGGTGTGAGGTAATGTGGGAGGAGATTCCTTTTAATAAGAGAGGATAAGGGGCACTTTTGGAAACTCTCAAAATATTAAACTATAATATGAATATTCTAGATCTAAATAATTAGAAATGGACCATAATTGAAAATTATAATAAATTTAATACCATATATTATCCCCTTGATATTATTTAAAAATTTAATTATTTTTAAATAAGTTAATAATAAATTAATTCAATAAGATATTATTATTTCCAAATTTAATACTATTCATTTAATTTGACTTAAAATTAAATATGACATAATGGTAATTATAATATAATTATTTAAAACCTATATAATATATTTTATAGATCTTTTATGTTTGTTAGACACATTAAATCATCCAAAATATAATAAAATTAATATTATTAAAATCATTTATTCAATTTTTATGTTAATTGAATACATATAGTTTCAGAATTGATGAGACATTTAAGGTAATTAAATAACTTATAAAAATTAAAAAATAAATTTATATATTTAAAATGGTTTCATTTTTATCAAAATATAAATTTTTATTCGTTCATAGACTGATTTTGGCCTTATCTGGACACATAAAATATATTAAAATACAAGATAGTGATATTTTGTAACTATCACTGATTTAACTAATATATAATTTATTTTCATGCACAAGTGTCCACTAAACAACTCAAAATCGATCATATTTTGATAATTATTTAATATTATTTATCAAATAATTTTTTTGGATGTGTTTTGGTTTAATTTTAAAACTTATAAGTTTAATTTACCCTTAATTAATTCCTTTAACTCTTACTATGACATAATGTCTATTTATTACTAAGGGTTCATATAGTCACTCTAACATGAGAAATGAGCCATAAATGGACCATTTGTGACATATTTAACTTAATAACAATTATTTGGATTTATTATATATATTTTTTTGGATTTTATGTAATTTAATAAAATATTATTTATTTTAAAATGTGAATAGTGTCAATTTTGACTCTATTTGTTAGTTGATTTTTAAAAATAACATAACATAAAGATATGTTCTAAAAAGATACTTTTAACCATAAATAACATGTCAAAGTAATCCATAAATTTAGTTGATGAAATTAGTTCACTCGAATTATATTTATTTTAATATTTTTAACATCATGTATTTGATATTTCAATTAATATAATAAATGCCACATCACTAATATGTCATCATTAATGGTAAATAATTAATCTATAAAAATTATAAAAAAATATCATTATTTATATAATTTCATATTTATAGAGACTATTTAAGTCAATGTTTTATGAAGTTTATCACTATATTAAAATTAATATACTTATAAGATATACGAGAGTGACATGTTGTAACTTTTTTTTTGTTTTAAAAATAATTGCATTATTTTCATGGAAAAAGTCAATGAAATGAATCAATTCTGACTCTTAGGTGATATAAGTAGACTTTTATTCATCCAAAAGGAATTTTGATGGTTTTAGGGTAGTTTTATTATCCTTTTCATATTTTTTGTTACCCTAATTTACCTGATTTACCTTTAACTATGGTAAATAAAAATTCCCATGGTTATTATTCATAATATTAAAAAATAAAAGTAACCTATTAAAATAATTTTCACCCAATTATTCCAAATATGGAATCCATTTTTTATAATTAAAAACATATAATTTGTAGAAATTAATTTAAGATTAATTCCAATTGTCAAAAAAAAATAGTGGGGTTTTAAGATGAAATAACTTATCATAAGATTGTTATGTGTTTATGTCCAATTTAAATGTGAAACTACTTCCAATGAAAAACATGGTATTAAATAATAAAAAATATATCCAATTAAAATTTAAAACCAATTATAAAGATAATCTAACTAGATAAATAAATAAGATGAAAATGCAGTTTTGAATTAAAATGTAGTATTTTTCACTATTCATTAAAATTTCAATTTTATTAGAAATATACCAAAATTTCAAAAAAATTTAATTATTATATTTCAATTCCTAAAAAGAAGTATATTTTATCAAATTTAACTTATAAAAGTGTCAAAACTAGATTTAAAATGGGTGTGCCATCAAAAGGCGGTAAAACTGCATTTTTTGAAAAATACATCTTTTATCCTTAAATTTGATTTTGTTATTATATCATGTTCTATAAAATATATAAGATAAATTTTAATGTAATAAAATTAAAAATTTGGTTAATATTATTCATAATGTCTAGTTTATTTCCCATTAAATATTATTTTAATAATATATCAGCGTTTAGTGAAACTCGGTATTGCGTATAGCACAAGCTATCAGGGAAGGCCGCTCTTGCATGTACTGCAAGCCAATTCAGTGTTATGTTTAGTGAAATCTTACTTTAGTGTTGTGTATATCATAATACAAACATAGTTATTTTATACACTGATCAAAATCTATACTCAGTGTTGAGTGAAATGAATTCAATCTATCAAACTTGAAATTGTCTGTAACACAAGCCAAGTATAGCATTGCGCATACAACAAGCTAATACAGTGTTGCATATAATGCAAACTAATCTTGTTGTGGCATACCACAGAATACATCAAAGAAATTAAACATATTCTTTCTCATCAAATCTCAGGGTCTCACATTCTACCCCCCTTAAAATGAATTTCTCCCTCGAAATTCATCAGGGTTATAAATGGTTTACTACTTGAAGGTTTCTTTTATGGGAACCCACATCGTAAAAAAGAAATACTGAAAATTCCATTTAAAACATAAAGTTAGATACATAACTTTTACCCAATGTAACTTATCACTAGGTTTCTACAAATGAAAACATATTTGGGAAGTGAAAATGTGGATATGGTAGAGAAATCTCACCATCATGTTCTGATGGAAAACGATAGAGAATATTGTTTGGAGAATGTTAAATACCAGAAATCCATAAATCTGCAATTATTTTTAGAGACCATCTGATTCATTGGATAAGAAGGCACTAGGATATCATTTTTGGTTTCAAGATCCTTTTCATAATGTTGATAAATATTTTCATGAGAATAAATAATTACTTGATTTCATTCCAATCTCACCATTGATTGTTCCCTAAAAAATTTCCACTTCATCTCTTATTTAAAGATATGATGTTGAATCTTTCATTCTTGAAGTGTTAGCAGATCATGCGATGTTGTGATAGGTCATTCCATCTGTCTCAAGAAAAAGGTTATAATAGGTTATCAAATGTGTATAAGTCCACCTATAGATAGATAATACATTAATCTAATAAACATCAACTGGAAAATAACTATACTATCCATAAATTGAAAACATTACAATCCTTCCAAAAACTGAAAATATGAAACTTTTGAATTAGGTGAATTAAATATACTTAACATTTGTCTCCCATATCATATAAGATAGTTCTTGGTTGTCACATTCCAAACATGTGAATACCTTAATCATGTATTCTCTTGAAAGACAAATTACCATAGAACCTTAGTGAAAACATGAATGATGTCAACATTTAAATCTTCCCACAAACCAAAATTCCCAAAAATTCTATATACTCAAACCAAGATATCAATTTTTCTTTATATCCGTCATGAAGTCATTAATACTATCAAAAATCTAATTATCTCATAGTACCTTTATTATATGCAAATCATGTGCATTCCAAAAATATTTGAATAACCATTCATTGTTATCATTACCATTCAACATATACTTTAAAATACTTTAGGAAAAACAAAAGTGTAACAATTGTTAGATGTTTCTTTATTCCATAGTACCATTAAATTACTTATAAAACATTATTATTTATAAACATGCTATCATTACACTACCTTCTCAAACCATTAATTGAGCTATATCGTTTTATTCCATAACACTTTATTCATATCATATATCATTTGTAGTCTCTTCATCATCCACAAAATAAATACTACCCATACTCCCAATCTGATTCTCTTTATGTGATTTTCCCTTAGGGCATCGATTTTCAAAATTCTCATAGATTCCACATTTATAACAATTAACCGTTGTTGATGTTTTAGAAAAACCATTACCATTGTCCATTGTGTTAACTGAACCATTTGCTTGGCAATTACTGGCTTTGTGCCCTTCGTTTCCACACCCAAATGATCTTAAAAGTCTATTGAAACATTATCCTTGATACCTCTTCCCAATTGATTTATAAAAAGAAAATTTAACTTTATTTCCTCTATGATCCTTATGAAACCCCATCTTTCACTTATTAGCTGGGTCATGAAACTTACCAATGTTGAGATTATTGATCATATTATGATATTTATAATTAAGTATAATAACTATGTTTCTCCTTCCAAATCTCATTTCATTTGGTTGATCATGAATAATACCATTCCATTGTCCATCATATTCTCATTTAACATGAATCCTCATGTTTTCAGCCATTTTTTAATACCCAAAATGAATAGTGTGAGTTGAAAAAATGTTACTTGGAAAAAAATATAATCAATGGGGAGTAATTTCAATATCTAACATATTAGGTTTAATCATAGGTTATTAATGATCATTATAATAATTCTAGGACTATAACTTATCTGTATACTTAACCTTAGGTACATCCCTAGATATATCATAGAAATTCCTCTAGGGATCTCTCTAAAGTTTTTTCATCCTAGTTTCCAATGGTTAACTAATCCTTCACTCTGATACCAACTATAGAGACCCAATATTGAAGTACATGGAAATTAAATTTCTTTTACGGAATACATAATACATGACAAAAAATGATGCCCATGACCATATTAGTTTAGTGCCTTTAGAAAATAGGAACATAATCTTCTAACTTGGTGAAATATCTTTAACATCTCCTATAATGATCTTACCCTTTTCTTCCTACCTAAAACCTTTCTTTATAACCTAGGGAAAAGAAAAAATAAAAAGGGTGAGCTAAAATTCCCATGAAGGGTAATAATATATAACATAAAACAAATCATAAACATAAGAATTTAGAAACATGAGCATAATGTTTAAATATCAAAATCATGAGTCATGAAATAAATCTTGGCCGTTTGTAAGAAATAGATCATAGAGGAACATTAAACAAGATAAAATATCATTTCCATAAAACATGGAATTGTGGAAACCAATTAATAACAAAATATGATTTCTATAGTAGATAAGGAATTGTTTCCAAGACCATCATAGTAGACAAAGTCTATTACTGAACTGGGTTTACATGTCATTCTATCCATGCATTACTAAAATGGATTTACATACCATTCCATCAATGTATTACTAAACTGGATTTAATTTCCATTCCAGTGATGTATACCTCATGATATATAAATACGTACCCAATGAATTGTAGGGATATATAGGTCCCACCCATCTCTTAATTAAATCATTCTTACATGTTCCATAAAAACATACATCACTCATCATAGCATATCCTAAGAAATAAAATGGATTTTTGTAAACATAATTCCACAATAACATAATCCATATAAAATACCATTCAATAATTGAAAAAATAAAATAATAGTAATAATAGGTATTGGAACATAATCCTATTTAAATAGAGTCATCTTAGATGGAAAATAATCTTTATAAACCACTTGAACTTAGTTTTTGAGGAAAATATCTTTTCTTCTTCAAAAACATTTTCATTCCTCAAAATACATTACAATTTTAGAAGAAAAAAATTTATGTGAAAATAACCTTGTAATATTGTAGGGGAAAATTAATGGAATTAAAGAATTATTAAATCACAAAAATACATTCATGCAGTAAAAGTGAAAAAACATTCTTCTCATACTTTTACCGAAAAGGTCAAAAAGTACCTTGCATGGTAAACAAAAGAAAGATTCCTTCCATACCAGGTAGTAAAAGTAAAAAAATGGGTAAACATTATTTCAAACATATATATAATAACATTAAACATTTTATGAAAACATTTTTCTTGAAAACATGGATATATATGATAAATATATACCCAGTATATTCTTATATATAAACAATTTTGGATAATAAAACGAGATTGAAAAATTATCCCTTACCTTGTACTTTTCATTTTTTGAGGGTGTGTTCACCTACTTTATAATGGTTAAATCATGTTATTAAATTATACCAGGACCATATCCATATTTATGATATCATATAATATCCTATTATATCATTTTATTAATAGTATTTCAATATTACCATTATTTTGGGTGTTAACTGCTTCGATTTCCCATTCCTAATTTGTCATGTACGTCATGTTTGTTGTGAATAGTATGTATTTTATTCATAAAATTATGTTCATTATTATTATTTTTACTCATCATATAAATTTTATAATCCTTCTTGAATTGTTAATATAGAGGAGGAATATCACCGCGATGTGGAGACGGTAGGCCGTACATATGAACGAGCGACGATATCATTCTCTTGATGGTTAAATGGTAAGTAATTGGATGGTTAATTAATTATACAGAATAATTATAATGTTATATTAATTATTTAAATCCATTATACACATCATTATACCCAACCGAATAAAATATTTTTGAATAACAAATTACACCACGGCGTGGAGACGGTAAGCCGTACGTACGGACGTGTGGTTATATTGTTATTATTATGACAGATAAAAGAAGGTATAAGGTTTTCACATAATTATAATATCTCATCATGTAGATTATACTGAAGTTATTACATTATTATGGAATTAACATATAAATAGGAAGTAGAATAAGAAAATAAATTGTATTGAATTGGTAAAGTAATTACCTCTTCTTCATAGGACTTCTATCAGATCTCTTCTTAGGGACACTAGGGATTGAATTTTTGGAAAACCAAGACCTCCAAAAGTTAACAAAGAATGTTTATAGGAGAATTGGGCAGGGTTTTGTCGTGCTATATGGCTCATGGTGGTGTGAGGAAATGTGGAGGCGATGCCTTTTTATAAGAGAGGATAGGGGCACTTTAGGAAACTCTCAAAATATTAAATTATAATAAGACTATTTTTTTTATCTAAATAATTATAAATGGACCATAAATGAAAACTAGATTAAATTTTAGACCATATAATATCCCCTTGTTATTATTTAAAATTTTTTTACTTTTCAAAAATTTAATAATAAATTAATTTAATAAGATATCGTTATTTCCGAATTTAATTCTATTCATTTAATTTGACTTAAAATAAAATAAGACAAAGTGGGAATTTTAATAGAACATTTCAACACAAATATAATATATCTTATATATATTTTAAATTTTTTATACACATTAAATCATCCAAGATATAACAATGTTAATATTATTAAAATCATTTCTTCTATTTTTATGTTAATTGAATAAATATTGTTTTGGAGTTGAAGAGACATTTAATGTAATTATATATCTTTTAAAAATTAAAAATAAATTTAAATTACGAAAATGGTATAACTTATATCAATATATGCATTTATATTCGTTAATATCTTGATTTTGGACGTATGTGGACACACAAAAGATATTAAAATACTAGATAGTGATATTTTGTAACTATCATTGATTTAAATAATATATAATCTATTTTCTTGTAAAAGGGTCCATTAAAAAACTCAAAGTCAATCATATTGTGAAAGGTATTTAATATTATTAAACTATTAATTTGTTTTGACATGTTTCGTTTTTATTTTAAAACTTATAATTTTGATTTAACCTTAATTAATTCCATTAACTCTTACCATCAAAACATGTATTTTTTGTTACAAAGGGTTTATATAGTCCCTCTAAAATGACACATGAACCATAAATTGACAATTGGAGACATATTTAACTTAATCCCAATTATTTGGATGAATTTTATATTTTTATTAATTTTACGTAATTTTAAAAAATATTATTTATTTTAAAATGTCAATAGTGTCAATTTTGACACTATTCTTTAGTTGACTATTAAAAATATCATAACATAGAGATATGTTCGAACAAACTCCTTTAAACCATAAATAACATGTCAAAGTCATACATAAAATTATTGGATGACATTAATTCACTAAAAGTATATTTATTTTAATATTTTCAATATCATTTATTTGATATTTCAATTAATAAAATAATTTCCACATCACTATTGTGCAATAATTAATGCTAATTAATTAATCTATAAATTTTTTAAATAAATTCATATGATTTAGAAAATTTCATTATATTTATAGAGACTATTTTATAAGTATTATGATGTTTATCACTATATTAAAATTATTATACTTATAATATATAAGAGAGTGACATGATGTCACATTATTTTGTTTTAAAAAAAGTAAATCAATTGCATGGAAAAGAGTCCATGGAATGAAAAATTTCTACCCGTAGGTAATATGGTTATAATTTTATTCATCTAAAATTATTTTGGAAGGTTTTAAGGTAATTTTATTGTCCTTATCATATTTTTTGTTACCCTAATTGACTCGATTTACCATTAACCGTGATAAATAAAAAATACCACTATTACTATTCATATTATCCAAAAATATAAGTAACCTGTTAACATAATTTATACCCACTGATTCCAAATATAGAATCCATTTTTCATAATTCATAACATATAATTTTCATATGTTAATTTAATATTAATGCTTGTGGTCAAACCCAAAAATTCATTTTTTAAGAAGTAAAAACTTATCAAAAGATTGTCACGTGTTTATGTCAAATTAAAATGTGATCTTACTTCCATTTACCTACATGAAATTAAATTATAAAAATATAATCCAATTAAACTTTAAAACCAATTATAAATATAATCTAACTACATAAATAAATTGGATGAAAAGGAAGGTTTGAATTAAAATGCAGTATTTTTCACTATTCATTAAAATTTGAATTTTATCAGAAAAATTAAAAAAAAAATCAAAAAAAGAAATTTTTTATGTCCCACTTTCAAATTAAAAGTTTATTTTATCACATAGTACTTATAAAAGTGTCAAAAAACATGATTTAAAATGGATGTTTTATCAAAAGGTGGTAAAATAACAATTTTTTTAAAAAATACTTCTTTTATCCAAAAAATTGATTTTTTTCATATATAATGTTCTAGAAAATATATAAGATTAATTTTAATGTTATATAATTCAAAATGTGGTTAATAAAATTCATAATGGCTGGTTTATATCCCATTAAATGATATTTTAATAATATATTGCAGTTTAGTGAAATTCTATATTGGGTACAATGCAAGATGTTGAGGAAGGTCACTTTTGCAGGTAAAGCAATCCAAGTCAGTATTTCATTTAGTGCAAGCTTAATTTACTATTTCATATAACATAATACAAATATAGTTCTTTTATACATTGAAAAAACCTATACCTAGTGTTGAGTGAAATGAATTCAATCAAACAAACATGAAATTGTGTGTTACACAAGCCATGTAAAGTGTTGCATATACAAAAAGCTAATACGGTGTTGTGTATAGTGAAAACTAATCTTGTGGTAGCGTAGAACATAAGGAAACAAAGAAATTAAAAATAATATATATCATAAAATCTTAGGGTGTCACACCCTTAAAATGAATTTCAACCTCAAAATTTGTCTCATTCAATAAAGGAATAATAGTTAAAATTCATTCATAGAAACCCACATCATACAAGTAAATAATAAAAAATTCTTTATAAATGGATTTTTAGAAACATAAAGGATACTTAAAGTAACACCCAAACATGTTTCTACACATGAAAACATAGGTGGGAAGTGAAGATTCGTATGTGGAAGAAAAACACAAATAATTATAAAGAGTGATAGAGATCGTTGACGAAAAAAAGTGGGTAATCCATAGAATATTAATGACCACAAATCCATAAACTAAAGATTCATTAAAAAGTTAATAAATATCATAAAAAAATGGTGATAATATGAAAATATTTTATTTCATGATCCTTCTCCCAATGTTGGATAATTTTCAAGAGAAGATATACTTACATGATTTCATTCCATTTCATAGGTACAGTCTCAACCTATGGTTATGACTTGACCAATTTCCACTTCATCTCTTACTATAAGAAATGAAAGTGAATTTTTAATGCTTGAAGAACTAATAGATCATAAGATATATGTATATTGATAATCCATTCCTTCTATATCTAGTAGTAACAAAAAAATGGTTAGCACAAGTAATTCAATATGAAAGAATCCTCATATAGATAAATAATACATTAATCACTAAAACCTAATTCAATGTTCATATATAAACCATTTCATAAATGTTTAACCTTATAACCCATACAAAAGGTTAAAATCCAAAACATCAGAAACTAGTTCTCCAAATTTCCAAAATTAACTTATCATTAATCCCCTAAATAGCATGAAATATGTCTTAATTTTAACATACTAAAAATGTGAATACCTTCATGTTTTATTCTCTTGTAATCATAATTTATATTCTCCTTATTACTTATTTCATGACCCTACCCATGTCGGGGTTGGAGCTACAACTTCCCTAAGCCCACCTCTAAAGGCCAAGGGATGGAGACCAACATTGAAGGAATAACTAACACTGGGAGGCCATTGCCTATGTAACTGTATGCACACACATAACAATATCGATGAAAAATTGAAGAGGGAGTAAAATTATAAGAAACTAAAATCTGGGGGAACCACCAAGCATGAAAAACCTCTAGATAGTACAAGAATACAGTAGTGTATACTGAAAATTAAAGGGAAAATATACACACCTAACAAGAAATATGTCCCAACCTGAAAATGCTAGAAAAGTAAACCGCTCTGAGAGACCAGCTCCTAAATCCCAAGCTATGACCATCATATGTGGTTTGAAGTACCAGGTATCCCTATGCTCCTCTAAATTCACAATCTACCTATCCTTCATATGTATAATACATGAAAGGTGTGGGAAAATCCCATACATGGGTGTGTATATCCATACACATTAGGACGATTCTAAAGATGAAGGGGGAGCAGTAAGAGATATAATAGAAATATAAAGACATTAGATGCAAGATACAATCTAATAGAACATATTAACCCAAAACAAGAGTGAAATTAACCTCATCCAAGAACAAGGGGGTCGACATGGTGAGTAGATGAGGTACACATAGAGTATTCTTCACTTATATTAGTATTGTAGACTCATCCAACCATGAGAAGCTAAACATGGAAAGCATGTGGCATACCCCACATGATTTCATCTCTCTTAGAAGTAGAGTAACTGAATCCAATGGGTGGATATAGAATAATATATAAATTATTAGTAAAAATAATCCCAACTGATAGAGTATGGGGATCTTCATATCACATCTCAACATAATAAGAAGAGTTTACAATAGTTTTAAAATTCCATCAACGATGCCCAACATATCACATGTATTCCCAAAAGTATCTTTCCAATTCAATTAATTACTCATCATTGTGTTTCAAAACTGAGGGTCTAAAAAATCTAGGTATGGAACCCATTCCCTAGTATAATAGGATGGTCCCACTCTAATAATCAACGAGGAACTGACTTCTTAACTCGATTGGAGGGTACCACTTAGAAAGTGTCAGTAGAGGACCCACACCCGTGTTGATGGGGGGTTTTTACTCTTGTAACCATCAAAGAATCAACTACCTAGCTCTACTGGAGGGTCAAATCATGAATCATCGAGTAACTCCATTACCTAACTATGCTAGAGGGTACATCACGACCCGTCCCCTAGGGCCCCTGCCGTGACTACCCGAAGCCCGCCTTCCATAGGCCAGGGGCTGGCGACTAGAACCAAAGGAGAAAATCCCTAAAACTGGGAAATAATTTCATTTATAAAATGTGAAAACACACAATAGAGTACGAGTTGGAAGTAAAACAATAAAAAAACTGTATACAAAGGAGTGTTAAAAATTAAAAGGTGTCGAAAATACAAGACCAACTGTAAAGTACAAGTACAAATGAAAAAAAAGTACAACTGAAGAAAAGTAAAATAGTTGTTGGTACATCATCTAGGGAATCCTACCTAAAGGGTAGGTAGAGATAGCCTTAACGACACTCCATGTTCGTCTGTCTCCTCCGTGTACCATCACACAGTGTGGTCCACCTCTAGGTACCGTCCTGTACTGCTACACTCAGCCTCAGTCAGCACTGTCTGTTGTCTGTAACCAACACAACGAGGTGCAGGCATACCCCATGCAGGGGTGAGTATAACGATACTCAGTAGGGACCCCAAGACCCACAAGGTCTCAAAAAATCCAACAAGGATAAACTAAAAATTATGAAATCAACAGATGATCCCACTTAGGTATATGCCCATACAAATACCTTAGTTATCATGTAATCCATCTCATTCATGAGGTAAAGACAAAAGTTACTGGATCAGATCACACATGTATACAACTTAGGTAGAGAGATATATATGATCAGATAGAGCCACTGAATCATCAGAGTTATTGGTCCAACACATGATCCAAGACCAGCTATTCTGTCGGACTAACACATGATCCAGGAACGGATGTCAGAAATGTCAAACCAGCACATGATCTAGGAATAGTCGTCAGAGCTGTCAGACCAACACATGATCTAGGACCAGCTATTTTGTCGGACCAACACATAATCCAGGAATAGAAGTCAGAACTGTCAGACCAACAAAGGATCCCGGAATAGTCGTTAGTACACAGTCAGCCACAGGGTTTCCACAAAGCACACTTGAATCCTGGAGGGTCCACTCCACAAGCCCAATTTAGACACGTCAACTACCACCATGTACCACAAATAAGTATCTCAAAGGTCCGTCTTGTCATAGTTGTCTCAAAGCAGCATACGACGCGTCAATAGGACGCTCGATCCGTGAGTTATTAGCATTTCCGTTCCAAGGGCCCCGGTTGGATTTACGTTTGATTCAACCCAGTCGTACCCCAACTATATCCAACCTCTAATGGGGTATTCCAAAAGAACATTATTTCTCCATGATTTCCGTCACCACAGATGGTTCATCAATTGGACACAAGTAGCCCAAGATATGGGCGAAAAGGTGAAATCGGGTCAAACGGGTCTGGGTTTGGTCCGGCCCGACCCGGGTCCGGACTGGGGTCCGACCAGGTCTGTGGGTCTAACCCAGCCTGCGGGTCCGGCCCGGCCCGTGGGGGAGGCCAGACCTGCGGGGGTGGCCCGGCCCGCGCTGGCGGCCCGCCCGGCGGCCTGTGGCGGTCCTCCCTAGCCGCGTCCAGGGGTGAGGCTGCGCCCTCTAGTTCTCAAATGGATAAGCCATTTGGGCGGGTGTAATTGACACAAGGATGGCGCTAGTGTTTCACGTGGGACCTAGTGGGGTCCCATTGCTCCGGCTGGCCGATCGGCCAGCCGACACCTTGCGCAGCGCTGGTTGCACCACGCTTCTTCTGGTGGGCCGGTGGCTCAGACCACCGGTCTTCCTCGCAGCCGGCCTTGCGCCGGCCGCTGCTACTCTGCCGTGGCCAGGGGATGCGGCCCTCCTTCAGTCCACCGCGCAGCGTTAGTTGCGCCGCGACTTACCGGTCGACCCGGTGGCTTGAGCTGCTGGTTTCATTCGCGTTCCGCCTTGCACCAGTCGCCGCTACACCACAATGGCCAGGGGCCGCGACTTATCTTCTAGAGGTGTGGTTGTGACGCCGCCGCTACACATTTAAGCACATCAGTTCCTTCCACCAGTGATCTTTCCACGGGCACCAGATGAGCTCCGGTGACCCGATTCTCATTCTGGAAGAAGTCGCGCTCTCCTCAGTTTGTTTCCTTCGATCCACAGTCATCGTTGACGAGAGTCGCACATTCCAGTCTCATGCCGCGACTAGCATCAAAATCCACAAATAATGCGGAGGGGTCGGGTCGTGTTTGTTCGGCCCGCACCCTCTGCGTTAGGGTGATATCAAGCGGCTTTGTATTTTAAACCACGATGGGAAATGATAAACATGGAAAAAATTATAAAGCTTGAACCTCTAACTTGTATCATTTGTTGGCGGTGATGAGGAGGATGTAGGGATTTCATTCGTCTTAGGTGATGATATCCCACTTCGGAAGGAAATCTTGAGGAAAAAGGGCAAAGAAGATCATCATTCTTTGTTGTGGTTATTTGTCAGAGAGCCTTTCCTCGTTGGCGTTCTATCTCCAAGAGCTCCTCCTCTCCTCAATCCTCCTTTCCAACAAAAGAATAGCCCCCCATGAAATAATATATTATGGGGTCTATTATGTTCATTGCAATAAATTCAAAATGAGCCATTTAATTCATTGATATGTCTTAATTAATTAAATGAGGTTGGTTGGCACCATTATGTGTAGAGGAGATGAAGAGGCTCCCCCTCATTAATGAGGAGTGTTCTAGATGTTTCATCCTCGGGTGGTCCCCACCACTTTAATCCTCACATTGGAGGTTATGTTCGGGTGGGACCCACCACCATAACCTTTCATGGGAGGTTAAGGTGTGGTTGTCCCCACCTCCAACCTCCACATGAAGGTGTTTAACCAACTAGAATAAAAATAAATCTACCACTTTATTTTTATCTAACTTAATCATTAAAAAATAAAAACAAACATTTCTTCATGTCCAAATGTCATCGAGGTGAAAGACTTCTTAAGAGAATACTGGCTCTGCGAGTTCAATGGTTCCCTCAGATTTCATTTCCGAGAACCGGTTCAAATGTTATAAAATCTCGCTCGTACGTTTACTAATCGTACCTGAACAAAACATCATAAATTAATTCCGGGCACACCGGCCCTCGGAATCACTTGCCGTCAGTTTTCACAAACTCGTAAAATTCCCATGTATTTATGAAAAAAAATCCCACTGATTTTTTGGGTCTTTAAGTTCTCCCCGCCTCAGGTATTTATGTCCATGTAAGCTACAACTCGATCTATGGGAACAAATGGGGGTACTGAGCATGCATTTGAGCATCCTACTCCCATGTGCTCTCCTGGAGGTTCTCGTGCTGCCAGCAAACGTGCACCAGAGGTATCGATCATCCACGTAGGACCCGCTCCTATAGATCCTCAATCTCTACTGGAACCTCCATAAATGTTTCCCGATCATCGACGTCTATCTCCCCATGGTCTATTATGTGTGAAGGGTCATGTACATATCTTCTCAGCTGGGATACATGGAAGACGTCGTTCACCCAGTGAAAATGGGGTGAAAGAGCCAAGCGGTAAGCAACCTCGCCAACTCTACTGAGGACCTGAAAAGTTCTGATGAATCTCAGAGATAACTTGTTGCCACAGCCAAATCTCTGTAGACCTCGTCAGGGTGAGACCCGTAGAAAGATGTGGTCACCATCCTTGAACTCCAGAGGTCTTCGTCTCCTGTCAGCATAAGACTTCTGCCTACTCTGTGAAGTCTTCATCCGCTCCTGGATAATCTACACCTTCTCCGTGGAAGCTCACACCATCTCTAGTCCCACCGATGCTAACTCCCCAGGGTCTGTCCAGCACAAGGGTGATCTGCAAGGTCGCCCGTACAATTCCTCGAAAGGTGCCATCCCTATGGTGGAGTGATATCTATTGTGGTAGGAAAACTCCACCAATGGAAAGTGATCCTCCCAAATGAGACCAAAGTGGAGGACACATGCACGTAGCATTCCCTCGAGGGTCTGAATGGTCCTCTCAGTCTGGCCATCTGTCTGAGGATGGAAGGCAGTGCTCAGACGTAGCTGTGTCCTGAAATCCTCCTACAACCCCTTCCAAAGCTGAGAAGTAAACCGCATGTCACGATTGGAGAAAACAGAAGTAGGTACTCATTTTAGTCGCATATTCTCCTGCACGTAGAGGCATCCCAATCTCTCTACTGAAACCTGCTCTAGATCAGTAGGAAGTGGTCTGACTTGGTGATTTGGTCAACGATCACCCAAATCGAGTCTTGACCCTTAGATGTACCAGGAAGACCCATCACGAAGTCCATGGATATCCCATCCCACTTTTACTCTAGGACCTCTAAAGGCTGTACCAAGCCTGCTGGTACCTGGTGCTTCACCTTTAGTTGTTGATTAGTGAGGCATCAAGAGACAAACTTCACTATCGCCTTCGTCATACTTAGCCACCAGTGTTGTCACCAAAGTTCCTTGTATATCTTCGCCACTCCTGGATGTACCGCTAGAGGGGAAGTGTAGAAATCCCTCAACACTTCCTTCTTAAGTGCCACTGGTACCATGGTACGTCCTCTAAAGAAGATAATGTGCTCCCCACCTTCAAAAAATCTATCAGCTGCCTGCCCTATAGATATCTGAGCACGTCATGTCTCGCAGTCAGCGTCTCCATGATGTGCCTCCCTGACTCACTGAAGAAGTGGGGGAGTGACTGTAAGAGATTGTAGAAAGGATACTCCGTCTCTATCCACAAAGGATATTTTCAAGGCAGCTCGCTTCTCTATCTCCTCACCTAGAAGTTGTATACTAGATATCCTACTGAGAGCATCTGAAACAACGTTCCCCTTCTCAGGAGTATAGACTATCTCAATGTCATAGTCCTAGAGGAACTCAATCCAATGTCGCAGTCTCAAGTTCAGTTCCTTATGAGTGAAGATATACCTGAGACTCTTGTGATCATATTACATGGTAAAACGTTCACCCATAAGATAGTGTCACCACATCATCAAGGTGAAGACCACTGCTGCTAACTCTAGGTCATGGGAAGCATAGTTCTACTCATGCAGTCTTAGCTGACGGGAACCATAAGCAATCACTGCTCAATCCTGCATTAGGACACACCCGAGTTCGGTCCCTGATGTGTCGCAGTAGACTATATACCCTACGCCTTCCTCTGGAAGCCTCAAGATGGGGGCACTAGTCAGCCTCTACCTCAGCTACTGAAATCTCTGATGGCATCTCTCCGAACACACAAAGGGTTTCCCCTTCTTGGTCAAAGATGATAGTGGTGCTGCAACTCTGGAGATGTCTGGTACAAACCTCCAGTAGTAACCAGCCAAACCCTGGAAACTCTGTACCTCCATCACACTCCTTGGTCACTCCCAAGAAAGTAACACTTCAATCTTCACTGGATCCACTGCAAACCTATCCTTTGAGATGACATGTCCCAAAAATTGAACCTCTCAGATCCAAAACCGGCACTTCGAGAGCTTACCATAACGATGGTGCTCTCCATGTGTGTCTAGTACTACCCGCAAATGGTAGGCATGACCCTCCTTGGAAGTCGAGTAAATCAGAATCTCATCGATGAAGACTGTGACAAAGTGATCAAGGTATGGCTGGAAGATCCTATTCATGAGTCCCACGGACACTATTGGAGTGTTGGTTACACCGAAGGGAATAACCAAGAACACATAGTGGCCGCACCGACACCTGAAGTCCATCTTCTTCACATCCTTGTCTTGAATTCTGAGCTAGTGATAGCCTGAATCGAGGTTTATCTTCAAGAACCATTGTGCTCCCATTAGCTGATCAAAGAGGTCTTCGATCCTCAGGAGTGGGTACTTGTACTTCTAGGTCCCTAATTTAGGAGACGGTAGTCAACACAGAGCCTCAAGCTCACATCTTCCTTCTTGGTGAATAGAATCGGGGCGGCCCTGAGAGAAACACTAGGCCAGATGAATCCATTCCCCTACAATTCCTCTAGCTATACCCTCAGCTCCTGAAGCTCAGTGGGAGAAATCTTATATTTTGGTGTAGATATCGGTGCCATCCTAGGGTACATGTCAATGTAGAATTCCTCCTCTCTACGAGGAGGTAGTCCTGGAACATCGTCAGGGAAAACCTCTGCGTACTGGTCCACCACTACAGGATAGCTCGGACTCTCCACATCAACTGCTCCGAGGGTAAGGCAGGCCAACTGATGTGTGATCGATAACACCCTCCTCCAAGTAAGTTCGTCCTATGCCGCAAAGGATCCCTTCTTTCCAGTGAAGGTGAACCTAGTCCCATCCATGCAGACACACCGCACTTTGCACCTAGTAGATTCAATTTGAGCATGAACTGTAGGTAACCAGTCCATACCCAAGATGACATTGTAAGGCCTCGACGTCGCTCCGAGGAGATCCTAGCCGAAGCTCTCGCCTCCTAGAGTAAGCTCACACTACTGGAACCAGTGCGTAATCGTCACGTCTACTCCCGTAAGAGTCTCTATCCATAAGGATCGAGCCAACAGCTCTGTTGGAATCTCCTAGCTCCAAATGAGGGTCGTGGAAATGAAAGAGTAACTGGCACCTATGTCTATAAGAACTGTAGCTAAGGTGGAGTACACATAGATCATACCTCAAATCATCTTCAGAGCACCATGATTGTATGCATGAGCTGCCTTGAGATGAGATCTCCCCTGTCCACCTGATCCCTGGGGTTGGGGTGGACCTCCTGGTGGTGGTGGCGGTAACACCTCAAATCGTCATCCAGCACCAGCTGCATGACCAGCTCCTCCGCCACATCCGCCTGCTCACTGCGATCCGCCCCTATCAAATCTCTGCCTCTACCTAGGAGGTCCCTCAACTGTATGCTGTTCATCAGAAACGACAGGTTGGCTAGTCACGAGCTATGTGACCATGCCCTCTGCATGAGTAGAATTTCCCGCTCCTAGCATGACTGGCTCTATCTCGTGTTCCCCACATAACCGGACCTGTTTCCTAAGGTCATCCACAGATGGCTTGGTCCTCTTGGACCTCTGTGAAATCTGTCTACTACCAGCTGCAGAAGACTCCACTGCATGTTGACTAGTGATGGGTCTCGCAGCTGGTGACTGCTCAACAAAGAAACTCTCCACCAGGAGGGCTCACTCTAGTACTCCTGTATGTGTCCGGATGCTGAGGGTGATCATCGAAGCTCTGATATCTCATCTGAGCCCCTGCTCGAAGGTCTGGGCCTTGAAGAATGGGTCCTGCACCATATCTGTGGAGTAGCGCGAGAGGTCAGTGAACATCACTGAGTACTATGCCACCGCCATGCTACCCTGATGTAGATGCAGTATCTCTTGTATCTGCACCACACATAGGGTGGATGGGACAAACTCTACCCAAAACAGGCTCTCGAAGTCTACCTAGAGTAGTGTCACCTCATCATGCACCTTGAGCCTCAGGCTCCACCATCTTCCTGCTGATTCCTAAAGAAGACTCGCAGAAAGGATCACCATAATATCAGATGGTATCCCTACTAGTCTGAAGACTCTCACCACAACCTCCCACCAATCCTCAGCTGTTTGCGGGTCCGTATCACCTCTGAACCTGAGCGGTCTATGGCACTGGAACTCATGAAATTCACTCAAGCAGCATGCACTCTCTACTACTGGGGCTAGTGGTATCAGTGGACCAACAGTTAGTGGTACCGCTGGTGCCTCTACTGTGATAGGGCCCTGCACTGAGGCCTCGTCACTCAGTGAGCTGTCATCTCGTATAACTCTCGAAAACCTGGATCGCTATCTGTGTGGGGCCATCCTGAAAAGATACCAGTGCGCCATGGTCAATAAGTTATACCTGGTGAGCTGACTCAAAGAGACCATAATGAAAATTCTTGAAACACACACACAATCAGTTTTCTCATGCACTGAGTCAAAAATCAGAAGTCAGGGTCCTGGTGTATGGATACATCGGCCGCCACACCAAAACTGGACTCCATGGATTAAAAACCACACTCAGTACTCTTAAAAATATTTCTTCATAGAAAAGAAAGACCAAGGTCCTATGTTCCGTGGTAGAACCGACTCATCTAATACCAATTTGTCATGACCCGTCACCCGGGGCCTATGCCATGACTACACCAAGCTAGCCTTCCATAGGCCAGGGGCTGGAGACTAGAACCAAAGGTGAAAATCCCTAAAACTGGGAAGGCATTGCCTTTATAAAGTGTAAAAACTCACAAACGAGTATGATTTTGAAGTAAAACAATAAGAAAAACTGGATACAAAGGAGTGCTGAAAAGTAAAAGGGGCTGGAAATACAAGCCCAACTGTAAAGTACAAGTACAACTAAAAAACAAGTACAACTGAAGAAAAGTAAAACATCTATCGGGATGTCCTTCTGGGAATCCTACCTGAAGGGTAGGTAAAGATAGCCTTCACGGTGCTCCACATCCGTTCGTCTCCTCCATGTACCGTCACACTGTGTGGTCCACCTTCGGGTACTGTCCAGTACCGCTTCTCTCGGCCTTGGTCAGCCTTGTCTATCGTCTGCAACTAACACAACACAGTGCAGGCATAGTCCGTGTAGGGGTGAGTATAACTATAATCAGTAGGGACCTCAAGACCCTCAATGTCTCACAAAATCCAACAAGGATAAACCAAAATGTATGAAATCAATAGATGATCCCACTTAGGTATATGCCCATACAAATACCCAAGTTATCATGTAATCCATCTCATTCACGAGGTAAACACAAACGTTACTAACTTATCTCACACATGTATACAACTTATGTAGAGAGATAGAGATGATAAGATATAGCCACTGAATCATCAGAGCTATTGGTCCAACACATGATCCAGGACCAGCTATTCTGTCGGACCAACACATGATCCAGGAAAACCAACACATGATCCATGAATAGTATTCAGAGTTGTTGGACCAACCCATGATCTAGGACCAGCTATTCTATCGGGCCAACACATTTTCCAAGAACAGAAGTCAGAACTATCAGCCCAACACATGATCCAGGAATAGTCATTAGTACATAGCCAACCACAGGGTTTCCACAAAGAATGCTTGATTCTAGGAGGGTCCACTCCACAAGCCCATTTTCAACATGTAAACTGCCACCATGTACCATGAAGATGTATTTCAAAGGTCTGTCTCGTCATAGGGGTCTCAACGCAGCAGACGCCGCGTCAATCAGACGCTCGATCTGTGAGTTATTAGCATTTCTGTTCTGAGGGCCCGGTTGGATTTACGTTTGATCCAACCTGGACATACACCAACTATGTCCAAACCTCAAATGGGGTATACCAAATATACCATCTTTCTCCAAGATTTCCATCGCCGCAGATGGTTCTTCAATCAGACACCCGTAGCCCATGTTATGGGGGAAAAGGTGAAATCGGGTGAAACGGGTCCGGGTCCGGTCCAGCCCGACCTAGGTCCGGACTGGGGTCCGACCCGGTCTGCTGGTCTGACCTGACCCATGAGTCCAACCTAGCCCATGGGGGAGGACCTACCCGTGGGGGCGGCCCGACCCGTGTTGGGTCCGGCCCGTGCTGGGTCCAGCCCGGTGGCCTGCGGGGTGTCCGCCCTAGCCACGTCAAGGGGGGAGGCCGCACCCCTAGTTCATGAACAACTAATACATTCATTTTAGGTGGAACCAGTTTCAAGCTGGTGCCAGTTTTTCATGCGGGACCCACCAGGGTCCAGCTGTTCTGGATAGCCGAGCGGACCACTGACTCCTCACGCAGCGCCGGTTGTGCCGCGCTTCTTCCAGCGTCCCAACGGCTTGGGCTGCCGGTCTCCCTCGTGGTCGGCCATGTGCTGGCCACCCTTGATCCACCACTGCCAGGTGCCACGACCCTTCTTCAGTCTATCGTGCAGCACCGATTGTGCTGCGCCTTCCCGGTCGACCTGGCGGCTTGAGTCGCAGGTTTCTTTCGCGGCCGGCCTTGCGCCGGCCGCCGCAGAACCTCCCCGGCCAGGGGCCGCAACATATATTCCGGTGGTGTAGTTTCACCACCTCCACCACACATTGATGCAAGTCATTTACATACTTTAGTGATCTTTCCGCAGGTCACTAGACGAGCTTCAGTGGCTAGATTCTCATTCTGGAAGAATTTGCGCTCTCCTTGGGTCATTGACTTCGATCCACATTCATCGTTGATGAGAGTCTCACATTCCAGTACCATTCCGTGATTAGAGTCAAAATCCAAAAATAATGCGGAAGGGCCGGGCTGTGTTTGTTTGGACTGCGCCCTCCGCGTTAGGGTGATATCAAGTGGCGTTGAATTCTAAACCACGATGGAAAATGAAGAACACGAAATAAAATTAGCAAGATTGAACCCCTACCTTGTATGGTTCGTTGGTGGTTATGTGGAGGAAGTATGGACATCATTCATCTTAGGAGAGGATGTCACAATTTGTAAGGAAATCTTGAGTAAAAAGGGTGAAGAAGATCTTTGTTCTTCATTGGCGTTCTTTGTTAGAGAGCCTTTCCTCATTGGTGTTCTATCTTCAAGATCTCCTCCTCTCCTCAATCCTTATTTCCAACAAAAGAATAGCCCCCCCCCCCAAAATAATTGATTATGTGTTCTATTATGTTCGTTGGAATAAATTCAAAATGAGCCATTTAATTAATTGATGTGGCTTAATTGATTAAATGATGTGGGTTTGAACCATTATGTGTAGAGGAGATGAAGAGGCTCCCCCTCATTAATGAGGTGATTTCTAGAGGTTTCATCCTCGGGAGGTCCCCACTACTTTAATCCTCACATGGGAGGTTATGTTCGGGTGGCCCCCACCACTTTAACCTCTCGTGGGAGGTTAAGGTGGGGTGGTCCCCACCTCCAACCTCCGCATGGAGGTTTTAACCAACTAGAATAAAAATAAATCTACCACATTATTTTTATCTAACTTATTCATTAAAACCCAAAAAACATAATTTATTCTCATCCAACTGTCGTTGAGGTGAAAGTCTTCTTAAGCGAATGCCGGTGCTACGAGTTCAATGGTGCCCTCAGATTAGAATTCTGATCACCGGTTCAAAATTTATAAAATACCGCTCGTACGTTTACTGAATGTACCCCAAAAAACTTTAGAAATTGATTCCGGGCACACCAGCCCCGGGAATCACGTGCTGTTAGTCTTCACATACTCATTAAATTATCATGTATTTAAGAAAAAAACATTCCACGAAATTTTCTTGTCTTTACAGGGTAACACATAGAATGCTCATTGAGGAAGTCCACTGAATAACCTTGTTAGAGGGTACCTATCAGAAAGGTAATGAGGAACTCCACTTCCTCTCCCTTTGGAGGGTACCACTTAGAAATATCATCAAGGAACTCCACCACCTATCCCTACTAGAGGATACTACTCAGAAAGGTATGAGTGATCTTGTTCTATCACTACCATCATTAGGCATTTCCTAACCAGGCACCATACCTAGAATATTCCACATCATATTTTGAAAACCAAAATACAGGTAACCATCCCATTCTACATGAAAAAATTAGTATAGATTAATATTGTGCCAAAATCTATGTTCAAACCAAGAAGATGCAGATGATTTAAATTTCTTTAAAAGAGGCAATGGGGTACAGAGCATGTGATGGGACCCACATGGTGTGTTTTCCCACTCCACCATCTTGTCATGTCCTTGGGGGGGGGGGGGTACATAGCTTAGAATCCATTTAATATAACATGTCATGTAGGTGGACTACATGGAATATCCAAATCAACATGGATTAGGTCGTGTACTTCTAGCCATGTTAATGTAGTTGACCCCGGGTCCATGTACTTAGGTACATGAAAATTTAATTCCACACAGGTTCCCATCCATGTGATCCTCTACATAGGTTTCCCAAATGGGGAAAAGGTACATGGAACGTAGGAGGGATACACATCATGTCCTACTTAACTTTTACAAAACCTAGCAACCGCCTGCGAGGGGTACATGCTTTGAGTTCATCCAACTACAAGGTGTGTAGTTGGATTTTCTATATATTTTCTAGATCTTTAGATCCACTAATAGAACATTGAATTAGGACTCACCACTTTAGATCTAGCCCTATCTCCAACCAAAACATGCTAATCTATCTGTAGATCATGGTTTCCATCCACTGTTCACTGAAAATCAGCCTCTGTTGTTCATCGGAGGTTCATCACATAGACAACACATCACCTAGTCTCTGACCCTTGATTACCTGATCTCAAATCATTGAAATGATCTTTCATACCTCACAAAAATCCCAAATATAAACTAATTTTTTCATTTATTATTTTTCTCATCGACCCTTCATAGTTCTAGGGGTCTAATTGTGCTACATACTTCCTAACAATGTCGTATCAGGACCGCAGAGTCCTACAGGTGACAAAAGAAAAGAATATTTGGTTGAAAAACACCATAAAAATGGTTTAATCATTATTGGACAAGAATTATTGGCCAATTATCAAGAATGATGTTACTGGTTTAAATAATGATTAATAAATCAATTTATATTTCAATATATGGGAGCATGCTCTATCCATAATTGGTGTAGATTGAAAGAAGGGATTGATCCACTCCAACAATTTAATCTAAATGGGGTAAATCCCAAAATTGACGAGTCCTACCTGGATATTGGATCATTAATCATCAAATAATTCACTCTCCAATGATTGAAGGACGTCATTTCATTCACTACGTCCTAATCTATTCCGATCTAGAGTTTTTTCATCATCGTCCGATATAATCTTCCAATGGAAGGATGAAGTAGAGCATCATTAAAAATTCCAGGATTATGAGGCTAAACCTAGACAATCTTCCATGAATATATATTTTAAGGATCAATTTATGTTATATGAGTTTAATTAATTATTTTAATAAATTAATTAAGCTCACTAAACATACCGCCAATGGGAGAGGTATCCAAACACCCCACACCAACTCATTTTAGGTCACTCCTAGGGTAAACACCACATCCGGAACATAAATATGGTCTCATATTTTTAATTTGAGCTTCCATTTAAGATTTATCCCATTTTATTTAAAAAAAATACTTGTGGGCAATATAAAATATATTTAATATTTTAATAATACTAATTTTGGGCACACCGGGCCTCGAAATTGCACGTCGTCTCAGTTCTTAGCTCTGAAAATATATATAGAAATATTTAAAATTCATAAAAGGGGGAAAATGGTGTTTAAAACATTACCTCCTTCAAGATTTCATCCCCGAAATAAAAAAACAAAAGAATTTGGATATTGATCCTTCACCTAGATCTCCCACCCCAAGGAACTCTCCCGCATGTTCATGTACTACCAAAACACATGAACCAATGAGATGGACTATCCACATAGGGGTCATATAATATCATTCCACGATCTCCACAAAGTGCTCTGAAAATTTGGATCCATCCTCAATGCCCATCTTATCCAATATGTAAATGTGTGTATATTCATGCATGTGTCTATTCAGCCATGAAATGTAGAAGATGTCATGCACTTTCTCCAGCTGTGGGGGTAGGGTGAGGTGGTTAGAACCCTTGCTAACCCGCTGCACAATATCGAACGACCCTAGAACCTTAGTGATAACTTTCCTTCCTAGACGGACCGCTATAATACTCATCATAGGGAGACTTTTAGAAAAAATTGGTCTCCCTTATTGAAATCAATGGACCTTTGACAATGATCTTCCTTATATTTACGTCTTATCTAGGCCATCCTCATATGATTAGGGATGATTTGTACTTTCTCAGTCATCACGTAAACTATCTCTAGGCCCACAAGAGATGTCTCACTGATCTATGTCTAGAACAAGGGTGACTTTCAAATTCTCTCGTAAAGGGCCTCAAAAGGCGTCATGCTAATAGTAGAGTGGTGACTATTGTAGTATGAAAACTTTACCACGAGAAAGTGGTCCTCCCATCTCTATCTGAAGTCTAACATGAGTACCTCAACATATCCTCCAACACATGAATTGTGTTCCTGGTCTGCCCATTAGTCTGTAAGTGAAAGGCTGTTATAATCTTCATTTGGGTCTCAAATTCCTCTTACAGGACTACAAACAATCGTGTCATAAACCACTTGTTAAAATTGGAGATAATCGTTTAGGGAACCCCATGAAGGTGAACGATCTCTCATATATTTAACTTCCCAAAAATATATGATGAACTCTACTCCCTAATATAAAGGAATTGTATCAACTTCATGAGTCCGTCAAATATCACCTAGATTGTGTCATGAACCTTAGTTATGCATGGAATCCCGATCCCAAAGTATATGGATATGCCATCCCACTTTCACTCTAGGATCTCAACGGGCTGTAACAATCTTACTGGAACTTGATGCTCGGCCTTCACCTTCTGAAAAGTGAGTCATTGAGAGATAAAATAATGTATTATGTGTCTCACGCCACACCATAAAAACTACTACTAGAGGTATCTCCACACCATCCCTGCACCAGGATGTACATCTTGGGGAGAAGTGTGTAAATCTTGCATCAACTCCTCCCTCATCGTGATTGGAACCATCATTAATCCTTGTAAAAAGATGACCTAATTCCCTCCTTCATAATACCATTATGCTGAGTCACCTATGGATATATGTCCATATAAGACTTCACAATAGATGTATGCCAGATGGGATTCTATGACATGCTTGAGAAGCGGAGGATTCAACACCACTGATTATAATTTTTTTAGCCTCTTAATCCAACAAGGTAATATGTAGGGAATCTAACTACTTTGAATCCCCCTGCACAATGCAAGCATGTGAAATCCTATTAAGGGAATATGCTACTACATTGACCTTAACTAGAGTATAGTCTATCTCAAATCCGTAGTCCTACATGAACTCCAACCTGCACTACTATCTCATTTCCAGGTCTCTCTACAGGAATATGTACTTGAGACTATGATAGCTATAGTAAACAAAAAAGAACTCCACCAGAAGGTAGTGTCTCCACATACAAAGGGTGAATACTATTGCTGATAGATCTAGGTCATGATTTTCATAGTTCTTCTTATAGGATCTCAACTACCTAGACCCATACACTATAACTACCTTCCACTACATCCACACATAACTGAGTCCATATCATGAGGCATAACAATACACTACATACTACATGCCTTCCTATGGTAGTCTCAACATTGGAGAACTTGTCAGCCTTAATCCAAACTCCTCAAAAGACTTATAGAACTGCTCAGACTATAAAAAAGGCTCCCATTCCATGTCTGGTTCTGAAAAGGGTAATAAACTCTAGATAAGTCCTCAAAAAACATTATTTAGTACCATAACAAAAAAAAATCTATGCACCTCTAACATGCTCTTGGGTTTCTCCCATGTAATAGTTTCATCTATTTTAATTTTTCCCCAGATAAACTAGGGTCATAAAAGAAATTCCCCATAATGTGAACCTCATGTATTCAGAACTGGCACTTCTAAAGATTCACATAAAGTTGGTTCTCTCGAAGAAATTATAGGACCATTCTAATGTTATTTTAATGTTATTAATCTGATGAAGAGTTGAGATGTATATCATCATTAAGAAAAAAAAATATCCATGTACACCTAGAAAACCAAGTTTATCAAATACATATACACTATGGAGGAATTCATTACACCAAAGGGCATCAATCGTGACTCATAATTTTGGTTGTGACATCAAGATTCCGAATTTGGAATATCTACCTTAAAAACCCTAAAATGGTTGTAGCGAGACCTATGATCTATCTTTGAGAACCATCTCATAGCTCAAAACAAGTTAAAGAGGTCATTAATCCTCAGAAGGGGGTAATTGTTTTTTATATTTGCTCAGTTCAGGTGGCGATATTCCCCACAAATTCATTGGCTTCTATCTTTCTTTTTCTTTAATAACATAGGATATTCCCATGGGGACACACTAGACCTGATGAAATCCCTCTCTCGGAGGTCCTCCAACTGTATCGACAACACACAAATCTCAGTAGGGGCCAATTTATGTTCCATAGAATATATCAGAGTAGTTCCATGATGTAAGTCGATGCAAAATTCCATCTCCCTCCTCAGAGGTCATCCCAAAACATCTTGAAGGAAGAAGTCCATATGACCCTCTAGAAATAAAGGAACTAATATTAATGATGATTCTATCTCACCAATGTATTTACTTTATATCTAATGGGTTATGGGATGAATCATCCAAATCAAAGAACCGGCTTATCCCACCATGAGATCTCTCTCACCATAAAATGAGAATCTCACCCCATTAGTGCATAGGCATCTGGCATTTTTGGAGTGAAAGTAAATATGGTATTAGATCATGGAAAGCCAATCTATACCAAATTTAAAGTCAGAGGGTTCAATTGTGGAGAAAAAAGGTCCCATGTGAACCTCTATCTACCAAGCAATAGTTCGGATGACCAATAAATAAAAGATAGAGAAGAAGTATACCCTGTAGAATCCTCTAGACAATATTGATGGGTCAGCACCTCAACTAGAAGATCTAGCTTTCTCAACAGGATTATATAGATGAATGAATGACTGAAACATGTGTCTACTAATAATCAATAAAAAGTAAAATAAACAAAGGTCGTACCTATAATCATCTCATGAATTGTAGGATCATATGCCACAAAATCATGTAGCTATTCTTGGCCCTGACCTCTAGCTCCCTCAGCCTGACATGGTCTATCTAGTGGTGGTGGGGGAAGGATATCATAGCCTCGTACACCAACCATAGATCCTCCTACTCTTATGTCAGCTCCACATATTCAAGGTCCACCCTTTTCAATTCTACGAGATCGTTGATCATGGCGTTTCCTCTTCTGTAGTGGTCAATCAGCTAACTTCTAATGCTCCTCAGCACATGTTGTTTGGCAGTCACGCACCTTGTTACCTTTTCCATTACAAGTGAAGTTCTACACCTCTCCAGGATTCCTTGGTGCTCTATGATGCCTCTTTACCAAATAACATCACACTTTTCTTAAAATTTGGGTACACCCGTGAAAGCGGCTCACAACGCAAGAATGAAAATACAAGTAAATCACTAGCCTGAGGACCTAACCCCACGACCATGCCCCAAAACCCTCCCCACCCTTACCACCTCACCTTATCACGTGGGGCATACAAAAACTTACCTGAGTATGCTCTTTAATGGGTTTCCAATTTCGAGGTCCCACCAACTGATGCCTTCTAGATATCGTAGTTGACTAAGCTCTGTGACACCCACTTCCAGCCACAACCTCTTGACATCCCTCTGACATAAATACCTCTATCACTAATTCCTTGTCCAGTACCCTAACATAGGTGGGATTCATAAGGTCTCTACACTGGAACATATATCTTTGTAAAGTCGCTTCTTAAACATTCATGCTCAGAAGTAGCCATCGAAGATCATGTTAACAGAGTATCGAGTATGGTCCCTGAACCTCACTATATACTCATCCACCAAATTCAATCCCTACTGCTACTCCATAAGCACTTGTATCCAAACTTAGAATAAGATGGAGGTGTAGTTATCATCAGGAAACAACTACTAGAAGTCTAGCCACAAGAGTTTTGAGTCATCATGTATATAAGTAACAAGGCTCCACCAAAACCCTGCTTCTCTATAGAAGTGGATAGCTGCCATTTTTACCACATGATCCATTGGGGTCCAAACAATAATAATGGTACATAACACCAAATATAACCAATCCTATACTACTAGAGGATCTATCTTGCAGCGAGACCTCAGTGGCCTCTAGAATAAGAACTCGCGGAGTGTGGTTAGACTATACATGTCCTCAGGTTGCTCTGCTAGAATGATATTTTACTAAACAATTGTAGGAGATACTACATTACCACCCAAAGGAAGTGGTTGATGGGAAAACACTGAACTGATCCCCCATCACTCATCAGATTGTCGTCATGATTTGGAACCGGTATCCCACATGGTTTTCCTCACAGAGGCATCGTGAGATTTATCTAGACGTACCAAAATCAGATGAGAATATATATATATTTATATAATTAATAGGGAGATGACCCAAGGAAGAAATTAAAAGGATCAATCATATTTGATGCATGTACCATTTATCCCTACAACCAATGTCTATGTATGATGATTTGAAAATCATGTAGTTTAGGTCTTTGTGAAAGGATATGTTGGAAGCTCATACCATTACTAGATTCCCTAGCCTAAGAGCCTCACTAGAGAATCATTGATATTGTTTCCCTAAATCCAAGAAAAATCTTTTTCAGGGGAATAATATGAAAAATGTTTCAAGGATTGAACCAGATTTGATACTAATATGTCATGACCCTACCCAAGATGGGGCTCGAGCCTTAACTACCCCATGGCCGCCTATATAGACCAGAGGCTAACAACCAATGCCACTGGAATAACTAACATGGGGAGGCGTTTTCCAATTTACCTATATGCACCCAAAAAACCATCTTGATGAAAAAGTGCATATAGAGAAAATGTAAAACAAACAAAAATATTACGGAACCACCATACATGAAAAACCTCTAGATAGTACAATAGTACGATACTGCAAACAGAAAAGTAAAGGGGAAAAATACGATCACAGTTATAAATATGTAACACCAAAAAAAAATTGGAAAAGCAAAGTATTGAGATATCCAAGATCTTAAATATCAAGATACAACCACCATAAAGAGTCTGAAGTACCATGTATCCTTAAGTTCCTCTAAAGTCACTACTGACCTATCTGTTGTCTACATAAGACATGACACATGTGAGAAAATCCCATGTTGGGGTTAATATATACATACCCAGTTGGATGATCTGAATGATGCAACAATATTTGTAAGAGATAAAAAAATATAAATATTATAGATTCAAGATACAGTCATGTAGAACAGCTCAACCCAAACCAAGAGTTAAAGTTACCCCATCCTTGCATAAGTGGATCAATAAGGTGAGTAGATTAAATACACATCATGTCTTCACTGCCCATATTATAAGAGTATACTCATTAAATGATGATAATATAAACACATAAATCACATTTCATAACCCACATATCATCACCGCTCCTATATAGAGAGTAAAAAAATATAAGTGGTGGGTATAGAAGAATATATATGCTTAGAAAAAATAATCCCAAATGAGAGAGTAAGGGGATATCCATATCACAACTCATCCAAAGAAGAAGAGTCTCCAATATTTCAAAAATTCCATCAGTGGTGTCTGACATCTCATGCGTTTACCCAAAAGTATCCCTCAAAGTCAATTCATGCCTCCTCACTATGTTTCATAGTATAGGGGCCACAAACTCTATGTAGGGAAGGAATTCATGGTACAACAGGAGGGTCCCACTTTGATAGTCACTGAGGAACACCACTACCGAGCTCTACTGGAGAGTACCACTAATAAAGTATCCATGAAGGACCTGTTCCCACGCCGATGTGGGGTCCAACTCTAATAATTGTCGAGGACTCAATGACCCAGATCCACTAGAGGGTAAAATTGGAAATCATTAAGGAACTTCACTACCCAGACTTTTTAAAGGGTACCACTAGGAAAGGTTGTTGAGAAACTCTACTTCCCAACCCTCATAGAGGGTACTTCATAGAAATTCCATTGAGGAACTTCACTCCCCTACCCTATTGGAGGGTACCTCTTAGAAATTTCTTGGTGATCCTGCATGATCAATGATTTAATCGGTAATTTCCTAATCAGGAATCATTCTTAAAAAATTCCAAATCATATCTCTAATTCCAAAAATGAGGGTACCATTGTGTTTTTTGTGAAAAAACACTTAATATAGGCTACATGCGGGCCAAAATATGAGTTTAAATGAAGGAGATACAGACGACTGAAGTTTCCTCAAAGAAGACCATGGGGTAAACGACGTATGAGGGAACCCACATGACCTGTGTTCTCACTCCACCACTAAGATATGTTTATAAGGAGGGTAAAAAAAATTCCAATAAATGTAACCATACACACCATGCAGGTGGACTACATGGTATGTCCAAATAAATCGTTATCGGGACGTGTCCTTCTGCCTGTGTCTGTGTAGTCAACCTTGTGTCCGTGTACTTAGGTACACGACCATGTAATTATACATGGTTTCTCACCCATGTAATCCACCACAAGGGTTTCCCAATCTGGTAGGTGGTACACATCATGTAATTGGGATATACTCCTTTTCATACATAACTTAAAAAAAACCCAAACTACTGCCTCTGAGGGGATACACTCCGTGTGTTCATTCAACTACACAACATGTTTTTGGGGGTTTTTATAAATATTACAGATCATTATAACCACTTAAAGTTACTAAATTAAAGCCACTACACTTTATATCTAGACCTATCTCCATCCAAAATTTTTGGATCTATCTGTAGATTATGGTTTCCGGCCATCATTCTCCAGAAATCAAACTCTGTTGTTATTGACCAGTTCGTTGGTTGAACCACAAATCGTCAGGGTTCCACCCTTGATTACATGATCTCAAGTTAATGAAATTATCATTCATGCCTTTCAGAAATCCAATATCAAACCTCATTTCATCAACAATTTATTTTCTCATCCTTCATTTATGGTTTCGGGGGTCTGACCGTGCTTAGTACCACCCAATATTGTCAAACTGAATCTTCGGGGTCCTACCATTGACGAATGTAAACAATAATTGGAATAAAATCACCATAACTATATTTTGACCATAATTGTCCATTATTTCTTGGCCAACAATCATGAAAGGTGATATCGGGTTAGAAAAAATGAATAAATCAATTTATATTTGAATACATGGGGTATGATCAATCCAAAATTAGTGCAAGATGATAGAAGGTATCGATCCGCACAAAACATTTAATAAAATGGGAAAAAAACAAATTTAAGAGTCTTACATAGATATTGGATCATTATTAATTGAATAATATGCTCACCAATAGCTGAAGGGAGTCATTATGTTCGCTGCATCCTAATCTGTTTCGATTCGTAGTTTTATCGTCGTCTAATGTGATCCAAAAATGGTAGGAGGAAGGAGAGCATCTTGGTGATTCTAAGATTATGAGGCATACCATGGCCATTCCTCCATATAGATATATTTTTAGGAAAAATTTAGTTCATTTTTTTAATAAATTAATTTAATAATTTAATTTAACCAATTAAACATACCGCCAATGGCTGAGTGATTTGAACACCCCATACTGGTGCATTTTAAGTCCCAACTTTGGAAAACGCTTTGTTTCAGACTCAATCATGGGCTCAAATTTTTTATCCAAGAATAAATTTAATATTTTATATATTTTATATAAAAATATGTGAACACATAATATTAAATATATTTAATATTTTTATGAAATTAATTCTGGGAACACTGGGCATTAGAATCGCACGCCATCACAACGCTTAGCTCCAGAAATATATATAGAAATATTTAAAATTATTACATGGAAATAAATGGGTCTCTACAAAACCCATTAAATATAATAGTCAATATATATTTATTAAATAAAAAAATTCCGTAAAATCCCTCCATGATAGCATAAACCACTTTGCCAATAAAAAATTTATAAGTTTTAAGAAAATTAGTACTATCCAATTTAGTTTATCCAAGTCAATCATCTCTTTATCCCAACTTCATTATCTCAACATTTTGAAAAAATTAAGGGTTATCTTAAAAATATCACCTTTCTATTAAATGACTTTTCTAGTTCATCAGCATCATTTAAAATTTCCTTTGAAATCCTTAACAAAAATATTATAGTAAAATATACATATATATTTCATTATTCTTATAAAATAATGTTTTAATTATAAAAAATAAATACTTCATCCACCCCAGTTCCTTCTCAAACAATTAACTATGATTCATCATCTTATTACTTAATACCTCTTTCATTTAAAATGTCATTTATAGTGTCTTTATCATTAGAAATATAACCATTAGACATAAAACTATGATGATTTTATTCAAGATCTTTCCCCTTATGACATAGATTTAAAAAATACCCAAAAATTCCACATTTTAAAAATTATATAGTTGATGATATATTAGAGATACCATTATTCTCATCCATTACATTAATTTTTATTAATTTTCTACTTTCAGTTACTTGATTTGTGTACGTCTTTTCAATGGTAAAAACATCTTCTCATTCCTCTAATACACCCCCTTGGGTGTTTCTTACCACATTAATGAAACATAAGGAAACTGGCTCTTTTTCCCCATGGTCTCCACTACCAGAACTCTTAGAGAACTCATTCCATCACTAATTTGGTGATTTTGAGAGTTGGTTAAGGTACACATTATTAATCATGTTCCCTGAAAACTTATTAGGCATAATCACAACATCCTTCACCCAATTAATCATACCATTTGGTTGCACATCATCACATTTTCTATCACATTCAACATTGATCCAGTTCCTTCTAGTTCCATTCATTTTATAAAACAAAAAATTCTAGTGTAATAAACACTAATCATAATGAAAAATCACATAATCCGAAAAAAATAACTTATAAGATGTCTAAATCATGACATTATGTTATTAATCAATGAAACCTCATATTTAATCTATTCCATTTGTAGTTTTTATTTTTTTAAAACATTTTTGATGGTTTTTATAGTGTTTATGAATTTCCAAATAATATCCCCTAGGAGTGTCAAACTAGGTGTGCAGTAAGGCCCATTTTCATGCACTATGTGATGATCGAGTCAAACTCAATGTCCCCTTTTCAGAGTTATTACCCCTATGTACCTATATACTATATCCACATATCTTTGTAGTATCCAGACATGGATCTAATTTCTTGGAAACCAGTTTCTCTATACCAAACCAAAAATCTAGGTCATTTTTCTATAATATGAATCAAACTTAGACTTATCCTTTGAGATATCCCTAGTTATATTCTTAGAAATATACCTAGGGATAACACTATAGTTTTCTCATTCTAGTTTCCAAATATTTACTAAACCATTCCTATTATATAGACTATAGAAACCTAGGATTTTCATATTTGGATATAACATATTTTCAAATAAATATTCATTACAATAATAAAACACACGCCTAAAGAATATAATTTTTTAGAGACTATGGAAAATTGGATCACAATATTATAATCTAGTGAAATATCTTTAGTGATTCACACAAATATCTTCCCATTTATTAATAATCATAGATATATCATGCATAAAACCCTTCTTCATAACATAGGGAAAGTAAATTTAAGAAAGGATGACCTCAGATGCTCAGTAAGGGTAAACAAAAGTGATATAAATAAACTATCATATGAAATTATAAGATATATTGAATGGTACATGATAATCAACATAACTTATGAGTTAATTCCCATCCTATGATAAATCAACAACATCATTCATGGAATAAATTTTGCAAGTTTATAATATAGTAATCATAAGGAAATCAAAGAACATGCACAATGAGAGTATAAAATTGGCATAAGACACAGATTATGAAATACACATAACTATAGAAAATTATTTCCATAGTATTCTTGGCTCATTTATAAGGATATCAGAGTGGAATGAGTTCACTCACCAAACCATCATAGTAGTCAAGGTTCACTACCAAGACTATCATAGAAGAAAAGACCCATACTGAACAAGGATCAATCCTTTTTCCAGTCATGCATATCTAATGTGATATAAATATTTACCCAATGAATTTTAGGGATATATAGGTCCCACCAATAATAAAAGTAAAACCATATTTATGTGTTTCATAAGATCTTAAAACATTAATCATATCATAACTCATGAAATAAAATGGGTTTCATAAACATTTCATGATGTAATAACCGAAGGAAAAGAGAAAGGATTCATAATAATTTTATTATTTCATCATTACATAACACATGAATATAAGAGGGTCACATGATCATTTTATCATGGTACAAATCATGGAAGAGAAATGGGTTTTGAAAATATTTTTCCATCATAAACACAATCCATTCAGGGAAAGAATAAGAATGGGATCCTTGAATAATATCCATAGTAAATCATATATAATTTAAAAAGAATATAATCATATATGGAAAATTATATTGAAAGATCACATGTAACATTCATGGAGGATGATAACTTTTCATTAAAAATCACATTTTAAAATAAAAAAAATGTAAAAACATTTTGAAATAATTTTATTTGAAAATAAACTTGAAAACTTTTAAAGGAATATTTATAAATTATTGACAATTTTTCTTGAGTAAAATATCCTTTTCTCTTTGAAAACCAATTTTTTTAAACATAAAATATTTTGAAAATTCATTTCATTTTGAAATAATTTATATAAAATATTAAAATTTCCCAAATAAAAAATGAAAATATTTATTTGAATATAACATTGAAAAAATGTAAGTGAAGCTTGAAATAATTGAGTGGTCTTGATAACAGGAAATATTTTTTTATACCATGAATGCTTAGATAACAAATATTATTTTGATAAACAATGAGTTTGTATCATCAAATCAATTCCAATTTGGTATCTTCGAAAAATAAGACCCATCAAAGAATAGAATAAAATAAAATAGAACATAAAATATCATTAGGATAAATAAATTTTTGATATTACATTTCATAGGTTATGTATATACTCCCTGTGAAAGAATATATTTTTCATATCATAATGTACGTCTTAAAAAAGTAAAATTGAGAAATAAATCCCTTAAATTTTTGTAACATTTGAAAAAAAACCTATAAAAGAGATATCCTTAAATATATATGTAAATAAAAAAAATTATAAGTAAAACCATCATGAAATACAATCACAGTCATTGTATACACCACATTGAATAAATATGTGGTGAATATGACATTTTTCTCACAAAAAATAGAAGTGATATTGAAATCCATTACATTAAGTATTGACTTCTTTAATACACATTTAAACCTCATGTATAATAAATATGAGAATATTATAAATATATTATATAACCATATTCATATATATATATATATATCATACCATATATGGTTTTATTTTGACATTTTATTACATGTTTATTAAGAATTCCAAGTTGATTTCATGTTTCTGGAAATATATGTTTTGTTTTTCTTATATGTTCTGTATTTTTATTTTTGGTCCTCTTACATAAACCATGGTTTAATAATTTAAAAAGATTTAAACATGATATGAATCTCATATATATTCATTATATACATTTTTATACTAATCTATACTATTTATAGATAAAAAATAAAATGCACCATTCATGGAGATGGTTGGACGTACATACTCATGAATGATGTTTCCATTTATTTTAGAGATGATATAAATAAATTATAATATTATATTATAAGTATATAATATTTTTTATTTTTTATATATAAAATATTTTCATTAAATCCATCCTTATTATGTTCATTTTAAAGTGTGACTGAATTATATCAGTTCACGGGGATGGAGTTTTCCCAGCACAGGGGCAATGTTATCATATTCAAAAGAATGTAAAACATGAATGAATGCATGATATAATAAATTAATAAGCATAATATTATCCTAAATATGATATATAGACAATAAATACATCATTATTTCCCACATTTATTGGTCGTAATGGAAAAACTGATAACATTATTTTTAGAGGTGGTAGTCTTTTGTACATAAGAACAATGATATTGAAACCTCTTTAATGGAATTGGAGATGGTTTTTGGTAATTACCTTAACATAAAATAAGATAATTATATTTAATATACTATGTTTATTTTATCGTAATTCAATAATAATAATTGAATGTTGGGGGTTAATGAATAAAACAAAAATGCTCATTGACGAATGTTACCTTTTCTTCAGGTATCCTCCTTAGGTTGGCACTAAAATCCCTACTTGATTGGAATTATTTCCAAAATAAGGTTTATAGAATGATATTAGGGAGTTTAAGATGTTATTTGGGAATTTATTTGCCAAATAAAATGTTTTTTATGATGTGAAGAATAGAGGAGAGTGGGGTGGCCTTTTACAAGTGGGGGAGAGGACACACTTTGTATTTTTGAAAAGAATGAAGTGATCCCATGTTTTTCACCTATAAAAAGGGTTACAAATAGTCAATTATAGAAATTTATTGGTTTAATTGTCAATATATGTCAATAAATTTATTTTCATACAAGTTTATATGTAATTTTATCACATATCATTTTGGTTTATCCCATAGTAAACCTATTTTAACCTTACACACGATTTTTTTTTTCTGTTTTCACACTTCATTTTGGTAAAAACTTATGTTGAAATTATTAGATAATATAAATTATTATGATTTATAATATTTAATCCATTTTTATAAGTTCCATTAATATAATTTGGAAAGTTTAATTTAAAAGTAATCCCACAAACGCAATGAGAAAGTGAGTTTTCAAAGAGA
Organism: Viscum album; assembly: GCA_963277665.1. Taxonomy (NCBI): domain Eukaryota; kingdom Viridiplantae; phylum Streptophyta; class Magnoliopsida; order Santalales; family Viscaceae; genus Viscum; species Viscum album. Next base: position 782,907,654 of record OY728141.1, read on the forward strand.
AAATGTTAAAACGTTTACAATGTTTTTATATGAAAATTCAACATAAAATTGAATAAAATGAAATAAATTAAAATAATATATATATTATTGATATAATTTTAATTTAAAACCAATTTAAAATTTAATTTATCTATATAAATAAATTAAAAAAATATAGTTTTCAATTAAAATTTAGTATTATTCACATAAAAATGATTTTTTTTAGAAAAATGAAAAAAATTAAACCTAAGATGATTTTGAAATTTTGAATTATAATTTTCTTATAAAATAAATTATCTAAAATTTTAAAAAATTAAATTAAAAAAAAAACTCACAGACTTGATGAAAAAGCGAGATTCCGAGAAGCATATTTTTTCAAGTAGAAGATGATTTTATATTATCTCTAGGTCTAATAGTAATAATTGTATGAATATAAATTAAATTTTTTGAATATACTATATATAAATTTAATTTAAAAAATTCTTAATTAGTTATTATTTTAAATAATTAAAATGGAGAAACATTATGTACTTTAAAATTGTATTTAGTAAAAATACCTTTTTTAAACACAAAATTAAACCTATACTAAAATCTAATAAAAATATGATTAAAACTAATATGTGTGTTAATTATTAATAACTAATAATTATTTTACATTATAACATAATTGAGAATTTAAATCACTTAACTTATTAAAAATAATTGATAGTTTTAATAAAATTAGTATTTTAATTATTTACTAGAAATCAACATTTTCAGAAAAAATGAAAAATTTCACCATAGGGTAATTTCGGTATGGTTATTTCAAAAATTATGGTACTTTTATCAAATAAAATTTTCATAAATATCTATAAATTTATTAAAATATTTTCTCAATAATATTAATAAAAATCATTCGTTAAGAAAACATATTTTTTTATGAATATAATAACTTTACAAAAAATTGATTGATTATTTAATAAGTATGTATAAGTAAATTTATATTGAGTAAGAAATTTATATTAATTTTTATTAAATTAGTTATAATCTTCATACTCACATACTTAATGTCTAGGTTATAATAATATAATTCCACTGTTCGTTGAGCTTGGCGTCGCCTGCCATGAATACTGTTGAAGAAACTCATTGTTTTATGTTATACCAGAAAAACTCAGTGTTTCGTATAATGAATAATATATTAAGTGTTATATTTAATGAAATATAAATAAAATATTAAATTCATTTAAAATAAATTACTTAATCATACGATGTCATATACCTTACACTGAAGAGCCACTCCATCATCTCCTTTACCTTCAAACATCTTTGAATGTGTTTGATAAAGATCACAAGAGTGAAAAAATAAACCATCACAATTTCATAGGTATCATGGTATAAACAAATTCATCTGACATTCAGATGAGAATCATATTTTTTCCATGGTATACTAGTACCATTTATATAAATAAAAAAGGTGAGGGGAACATTGAGATCCAGGATTTGTTGGATAGATATCCACACATCCACCAACACATGGAAGTAAGATTTATAAAGCCGTCAAATACTCTCCTTGATAGTGAAAACATTAATTAATTCATTTATATCACATGTATTAATGCCTTGTAAAATTCTTGCATCATAATATTGAATGAATTTAACACCCATAAGATTCATCTTATGAAATGTGTCTATTAATGAAAACCAAGTTGGATAATTTATCGACTCTCCATCCAATACTACCAATGTAGAAAGTATAATATATATATATATATACACCCCATTGTGCATGAAAATATTTTTTTATATAATCTGTAAAAGATATATATCATATAAATAAGTTTTTATGAAAAGTACCTCTTTTACAATGGAATGATTTTTTTCAATTAAATAAATAGACATTATTCAAGGCCCTATAAATATTGAGGAGGATTGGTGAACTATGTTTAATGGTATGAAGTGAAATTTCCTATTAATATTATTCGAATAAATATTATTTTATTTATTTAGGAAAAATAATATTTTTTTATGAGTTAACACATGTCATGTAAATAATAATTATTCTATCATAAATTAGATATCGAGTTCGCTGGGGAATTATTAAGAAAATATAGTCCATTACATAATTATATTTTTCTAACCATAAAACTATTTTAACCTAGTTTTGAAATTATTCAAATTGAGAGCCACATTTTATCATTGGGAACTACGATTTATAGATATAATTAACTCATTACCAATAGATAACTTCTATATAATTCTATGCATAACACATAAAAATTATCCACCTCAACTAGAATGAATTATTTTCCCATTGAAGTATTTAGTTGCAATCGATATTGATCATCAAAAGCATTAGAATCTTCCAAACTAGCACACAAATAATTCTATATTTTTGGTCAAATGTTTGTAAAGCACATGTGAATAACCCATAGATTTTATCTACCCTTGATTTCTCTTATATAATAATGGTACCACATGAGTGGTGTATCGATTAATTAACAGTGATGAAAGAATCCATTAAAAATGAATTTTTTAATTAAATAAATTTATTATAAATTATTATGATAAGAACGTATATTCATAGTTATGTATTATTTTTAATTAATATTTTTATCAATTATGTTGGTTAGGATGATTCATTATTATGTACATCATATATTATTCATTAATAGTGAAAATAAATGTCAAGTTGGCTATGCCCAAACCTATGTTTTTATGTGATTAGAACCTTAAACCGTAATAATTTTTTTTGGGATATCATTAAATAAATTAATAAATTCCCAAGAATTATATGTAACACATCTTCCTCAACTAATAAAAATTTATATATTAGAAAAGAGTTTGAAAGTTAAAGTTAATTAAAAAATATTTCTATGAAATACCACAGAGGTAGACATTTTTCATTTGTGGTTGGTTAGTAAGAAAAGGGGGAATGAATTATTTTGGTGTTGAAAAAATGGTATAAAATATAAATTTCACACATAGGAAATATGTGGTACTTTTTATGTTATAATATATCTATGTTAGATGGCCCACATACTTGTCTACACCCAAGAACATCTTAATATCATTATACACTAGATGATGAATTTACAACAACTATTATTGTTAAGATGATACAAATATGTCAGGATGTTCCCTTTTCATTTATCAAGGAATGAGTATAAAAATTTATCAAATATATTACATCATCTAGAAAATCTTGGATGGAAAAAAATGGAAATATTAAAAGTGTATGGTGACTGGTATGAATTTTATAATTTTTACAGCAGTTAATGGGATTTTTTCATCTCAATAATATAGTTATTTATCATTTTGACACAATCGAGTTTTTATCAAAGGATAATTCAGTTGATCAAACAAAGGTGAAATTATATAATTTGTTATTAGAATTCAAGAATTGTATCTCCACTTTTATTTATTGTAAATAATTCATTCAAGACTATGGAACTTTTCTTTATGAAAGTTATAATGGTGCATTAATCATTGCTAAATCAAAGGATGTTAATTTTCCCCCAACACCACTTTCATTTCAAATTATCAAAAAAAGAACATAAAACCATGTATTTGGTTCTAGGATTTTATTCACATCCATGTTAACCAAAGGAATGGATTGTGATAGATTTTTTATTATCATAAATCTACTATTTTTTCATTAAGAGGGATGAATTTTTATGGAAATATCCTAATGATACTCATCTATATTTCACCTAAGATATTTTCAGCAATCTTCATCAATATTTTAAATATGAAAAAATAAATATGATTATCATTATTTAAGGTATTATTATTTAAAATTATTTCATTTTTCATAATTGTTACTATCCTTTTAAATTCATCAATGTCTTTTTGTTTCTACATAAAAACCACAATAGGGAAAATATGATGATCATATTGAAGGAAATTTATGGGATAATCAAGATGTGTATGATTATATGATGTAAATTTTAAAAGAAAATAGTCATTGGAATATAATGGTGTGGTATTAGATATATCAATATGAAAACTAATACTGTGTATGGAATAAGTATGTTCTTCAAGGGTGTTCATAAACTAAAGATAATAAGCTTAGTACATGGGACATTTAATCGATCTGTGAAGTGCTTCATCAAGTTTCCATAATAAGATTATCAAGGGATGCAACAAGGGATGAAATTTAGTCATAATTTCCAAATATATATTGATATGATATTAAAATACATTAATAAATTTATTTTAGAATTTTTTTATTTGGTAGTGATATTATCTGAGGTAACAAAGTTCCCTGACTAACTCACAATAAACAATGGGCGAGTTCCAGTGGTAGTAATATAGAAAAATTATTGTGATTGTTGTTCTTTATAAGCATTTAGGTATTCCTTTTCACATATCATTGAAACCTTTTCATCAGTGAAATCATACTAATAAACCTTTTTTTCTTTTATATCTTGATAAGACTAGTTTACTACTATAGTTTTCCTTAGATACTTGTTGGTGATTTTGATTATTTAACTTTTACGTATGATCAAACGACTTTGGTCCGAGATATTAAAAGGTTTTCTCCCCATGGAAGGATAAATTCTACTCATATTAGAAATGATATGGACTATTATTTTAAATGAAGAGTGGGAATATGATGTAGTATATATCGTGATGAAGTTCATACACATAAAAAATATCCCAGTATAGAAAGAAAGAGATCAACTTTATATCATCATTGGTTGTCTCTTTATATTTTATCATTGTTGTGTAAAAATGTTATTTCAATCTAACTTGATTCAGTATTAATTTTGAATTATAAATATGTTTATAGTTAATGGTTTGATGTGTATTAAATTAAGATATATAGTTAGTTTTTAATTTTATCTATTTTTATATTTTGAATATTACAATACCTCACATATTGAAATTTTTACTAAGTATAGAATTCAAATATTGTACAGTGAAATATATTTCATATGAATTTAAATTCATTTGGAATTTTAAAGTCAAAAACATTTTATCTTGAAGTTACACACCAAGGAATAAAAAATTCATGTAGTTTCATGTCTTTAATAAATTTCAAGTCAATTATAATTTGGTTTGACTTGTAAAGTCATATGAAAATCTTGATGTCATATCTTTTGGAATGAAGATATATAAAATGAATAAAGAGTTATATATAAGTATTTAATTATTAAAATAATTTTATAATGTCATAAATAATATGAAAAATCATATTCAATACTTTATAATTATTTTAAAATATCAAAGACATATTAAATATCAAATATATTTCAATTTTTTTTTCATTAGTCACCAATGCCTATAATTTAATGAAATGAATTAAATATATATTTCATTATCATTAGGTATTATTAAAAAAACATGTAAAACATTCATCCCTGGAGTTTTCTAATTTATTTAGTAGTATTCAACCTCTAGAAACCGTTGATGGTTTCTCCACATTTCAATCTAGCTTCTCTATAAACATTGAACATATTTTAAGATTTTTATATATAGTTTTTACAAGTTGTCTTTTCCAATTCAAACATAAAAAAACTACCAAAAGTTTTCTAAATTATTTTATTTATTTTATGAAATTATTTATACCTTAATAGAACTTTTCATTTACTTTAGGACCATCTCTCTTACCATCACATATAAGGTATGGTTGATTTTTTTCTCACATGGTATCCACATTGTAACTATACCCTCTTCAATAAACCTTTTCCAAACACAATGGAAGCTATGTAACACCACAAAAACACATATTTATAACCTTTTATAGAGATCAACAACTTACCTTACTGATAATTAATAATAATAAAACTAAATAACACAACATTTTTGAAGAGTAGATGTATATTTATGCCGATTTGAACTAATATAAAATAATGTTCTCTTGTGTTTATATTTTTGCTGCATATATTTAAATTTTCAATATCTACTTTATAACTTGTTTTTTTACACTTTTAATTGAAATTTAATTCTATTATACAATAATTTTAAACACCAATTTGATATCTATTTATATTTTTAGAAGGTATATTCACCCTCACTCTAGACCTATTTTGCATCTCAATGTTGGTCCATCATGTGTTCCTCATTTTTTTACTTATATTTATTAAAAATTAATTTATAAAATGTAATAAATTAAATCTAAATAGGAATAATTATATCATATGTATATATGGAAGGTGTTCCATTTCTCACCTTTGAAGACAACCATATTTCCAGTATTGTTTTAGCGGTTTTTACTATTCTAGTCTGGAGTATATAGAGGTCACATAACATCCATTATATCCTACCTAATCCATCAACTTTAACTAATCGTTATGATGTATGGTTCTATGGTATTAAAATGTGTGATTTAACTTTATTTATTTTCTTCTAATTATATCCTTAGTAGATAGATAGAGGATAACAAGACATAATTTTATCTCAGGGAGTGAGAGATGATGATTAATCTCAAGTAGTTGTCCCTTATGTAAGGTCTCCCATCTTATTGTGTATCTAGGAAATATCAACTTATCGGTGATTAGATTGGTTTAGTTTAGTGGATACTTGGTATAGAGTTTAAATATAATGGACTATTTTTTATTGGAAGTCAGTTATATATTCCATGTATAGATGAGCACATCACCCAATTATACAATTAAATAGAAAATATCACCGTCTTGAGATAGTCACATGCATATGTTCTAATACTTTTTAATAGGATGACCTTCATCGATCATTCTTCAATTTTTTTCCATATTATGTATTTAATTTTACATCAGGACATGGTCTAGAAAAGGATCTACAATTAGGGGTCTATACATCTTGACTATATATACAGAGTGATATACAATGCATACTGCACCGACAAGATATATATTTTAGGATGAGTTATTCTTATTTAGATGTGGGTTTGGGAGTGTATAACTTTAATCACACTACCAGACCATGCAACCTTTTTTAATGATATTTTTAGGACTCCTTGTGTGGATTAAGATACATTTTTCCTTCCTTCTTTTGTGAAAATAAAATCTATAAATTTACATTAGGAAACCAAAACTATAAAATTGTTATTTAATGGAGTATCCAAGCTCATAGAAATTTCAATATTTCCAGACCTGATTTCCATTATTATAGACTTATATTGGATAGTCATTATCCATATGATATAAATGATTATTATTTATATAGTTACATTATAATTGTGTGTTATAACTAATTTCATTGATTAATTATATGTTAATTTTTTTATATTTCAAATTTAATAGATTCCATATATTTTTCATGTTCTTTAAAATCTTCTACCTTACTATACAATAATGTTTGATTCCAAAAAATGTGACATACCACATATTAATTTTCACATGGATTTGTGGTATTGTTTCCTCCATCATCTTATTTCCACATTTTCCAGTTAGTTTCCTTCACTTAATTCAATGATGATTTCATGAATGATTGAATTGAAATAGAGGAGATATAATTAACATAATATTTAGTTATAGGAAATAAATCCCGAGTCTTGATTATGTGGGGAAGGCCCAATACACAAAAATCTATCAGATGAGTTAGATTATACACCCATGTACCACATGAACTCTTTGTTACGCCTTATGTTACATAGAAGAGGTTATCATGAAATTTTAAAAACTCGTATTCCCCCTTTATAATTACTCTATTATATACATTAATTAACATTATAATTTTTTTAAGATTCTTGTTTCAAACACCCGATTCATATATTTGATCTTGAAAATAGAGGCACATTTGACCATGTTTATTTTCACAAAGTTGTGACAGAGATGCTTCTTCTCTTGGATGATATTTTTCATGGTATATTGTTTAATGTACAATTAAATGATGAGCCCCAGGATAACATGTTATTTGGTTATGAGAATCATATTATATTATAGAGGTTTGAGTTCTTATTATAGATATTCCACATGATGATGTCACACTTGAAGAGGATACCCTACATGATCAACCAAATTCTACTCTAGTTCCAATCACATATGAACCAAAACAAAAGGCTATTCCTATATATGCACACGATGATTCTATTTTTAATTTTTCTTCAATTTTTCTTATATTTTTATGTTATATGACTTTAATTTATGGTTACTAGAGCATGTTTTAGTGTAAGTTTATACCTTGTTATGAGATAACCATTAAATAGTAGCCATATTCTTTATTTGTGGTTGATTTTTAATCCAAAGTTTACTTTATTTATATCACTGATAGGGTATGGATAATGATAATTTATTTCCACTACCTATCACATATAATTATATATAGGTATCTAAAGAAGATGCTACATAGTAGGCACATGAAACAAAGAATATACATTGAAATACATAGCATGGGTGAATTATTTATACAATAGGTTATGTCATGGAGAAGTATCTCAGACACTGGCATGTAATAGAGTGATATAATCCCCACTAATCATAAATTTTTAAATAAGATATATATTATATTTTTTTTTGACATTTTTCTTGTATGTAATTAAGAAATATGTATTTTATTATTACTTTATATAATTAATCATAAGGAATAATATTAATAATAATTAATTAATTAATTAAATCCCTAATTAATAACATTATTATTAATTTATTACATAATAAAATGAAAAATAAATCATCATGAAAATTATATTAAATTTTTATAACATGAAAAAAAGGAATTGGTATAACTAGAAATTAATTGATATATTTATGAACTATCAATAACAGGGGATTTAGACCACCACTTTTGGAAAATAGGTATAGAGATAAGTAAAATGGATCAACAAAGTAGGAAGGTGGTGTTTCATGACAATATATAGACACTACTAGGTGGGTAACCTCAGAGGAGTGATGGTCATGCTGGTGCCTATCAACTAGCTTCCCACCCTTGTAGATTTTTGATGTGCGGTGGATAAGTTCCCTACCAATATCTATCAAGTAGTGAGACTGGTTAGATAATTTGACACAATAGGCTTTAAATGAAGTGGGGCACCATATAAGGCTCATCGTGTGGGAGGATCGAAAGAGTGGTGGGTTTTCCTGTAATTATCAAGGGGTGGTATAAAATTTATACTGGAAACAAATTTTAGTTACTACTAGAAGGGAGAAATAAGGAATTTAACTAGTGACACATCACAATTCATGTTTCTCTATTACTCCTTTGTGGAACAGGTAGGGCCTTTGGGAAATTGGACCTTCTGGAAAAGTAAGGGATTTCAGTTCAATGGGTGATCAAGCCATCATATGTAATAAAATAGTTATGGAGGGTAATTGTTATTCATTTTGGGTAGGGGAGAGGCTTGAATCACAAGGGGTTTTTGGGTGTTTGTGTTTTTTGTGTCTTACAATACTCTATAAATATAATTATTTACATTATTATTTTAGAATTACTAATTATTTAAATCAAGCTACTAATTAATCATTTTTTTATAAATGTCAATTATTTTAATTTATTAAATATGTATTATTACAATTTATAATATTAGTCATTGTTGGGGGGGATTTCATGTGTGGAAAACTCATTCCATAATTATATTATTTTTAATTTTAAAGTAGTGATTCTTATTAATTCGCGAAAATATATGTTAGTTCGATTTTTATGTGTTTTGAATATTATAAATGAACCACATGTTTAAATTGGATAATTATAATTTCTCATAACATTGTTAAATAAGATTTTGTTAATTATATATGTAGTTTTAGTGCATATAATATATTATAAAGAATCATTAGTTTTTTTTGGAAAATGATTCTCAAATAATATTTTTGCTGGTTTGTCTCGTGCTAGCAAAAAAGCAAGATTATTTGTCTCTTTATTTCGTAGAAGTTGGTATCATGACTACGCTTATTTTTTTCATGAGTACACATACTTGAGTGATGTTTACATAAAATATGATTCATTATTATCAACATTAATGACAAAATATTATGGTTAAAAAAGTGTCAAATGACGGTTACATAGCTGTGTACAATGATCTTTATCTGGATATGTAAAATGATGGTAATTTAGAATTGATATTACACTTAAACATAATTTACTTTATCATTTTAGATCATTTTATTACTTTGTTTTAATATTATTTTCATATTTTTATTTACTATATGTTTATATTATTTTAAATTTTTTGGTAATTATTAAAATTAATATAAAAGATTACAATTCTAGGTGAAGTGATTTTTAATTTTTAATGTATGATTAAACAAGGGATATATCCCTATGATTTTAAAAATATATTTTTAATGTTATTATTATTTCAAATCGCAGGTTATTGTGATTGGTTCTCAATATGTTTTATGCTATGAAGTACATGGAGTTTATGTCAAGGTAATTAGTTATTAAATAATTTTTTATATATTGAGGTTGAGGAAAACTCTTAAAAGAGGGATATTTTAGGAAGGACACAAGACATTCATATGATAATTATGAATGAAATTATTTTGTAATACTATGAAATCTGTTCTCACTGAGAGATCATGATGTATATTTAACCTTTAATATATTACTATATAAGTGGTCAAATCTACATCCAGTGGTATCATCATCTTCAAAATTCCAATATTCTATTATTTTTACATTTCATCATTATGTATTTTTTTATCTTATATTTTTTAATGAGTCAGTTTATGATTTCCCAAATCAAAATCACACCCTTCATTGGTTATAACACATAAAAATATATTCCCTTGGGTTGTGACTCCTGAACAAAATTAGGTACTTGGTTTTGATTTGGTCTATATAAAGATAGGATAGATAGGCTTAGGTTTCCTTTAGGCAGTAAAAAGGTATCGTCTATAAAAGGATATATCTACCTTTCAATAATGAGGTTTCTATTAAGTCCCATTCCTCTCACAGAGTAGAGAAAGTGCATAGTATATTTAAGATCATTCAATATGAACTACTATAGAAATCTTGTGTTAATATATTTTAATATCCACAACATTTTATTTTTTAATTGTATATTAGATTAAATTATTCTTATATGAAATAATATACTTAATTTAATAATATGTTGTAAATTATAAAATTTATATTCAACCTCCACTATCTAGAACACATTTTTAATCTTACATTGTGCCTTATACTGTTATGAGAGTATACCCCTTTATGAGTTCATATTTATTTAATTTTTCCTGATACCACATTAAATATTTGATCTTAACCCTATAGTGACATTTATTTGTTATATTATTATTTGAATTTATTGTTTATATTATTATGTAACTAAGTTGTTTCTTTATAATTTAAAGTGTCTTTTTAGATCTTTTTCTGGATAGCTACATAGAATAAAAGAAATTAAAAGAATGTTATCACATGTGATTCCATGTATGATAAATCAAGAGTTCTTCTATAGTTTGAATGAAAAAATACTAGACACATAAGGCCAAACTGTATAATAAATAAATAAAATATTCGACATAGTAAAAAGAAGAATTAAAAATTTCTTGAGTCTTCTAGTTCATCATCCAATGTAAGGAAACATTTGGGTAATGTATGTTTCATAGATGAATCTATTGAGGAAATATCCTCTGATTTTGATTATTTTATTAATTTGGGATATGATAAAATTATTTTTTATTAACTAATGGATAAGTGTGATTAATATTAAGGTAAAATTCAGAAAAGGAACACTATACACTTGAAACTCAAAAATAAAAATAAGAATGACGTTAAAGATAAAAATTTATTATCTTTTGATGTTGAAAGGTTATAAAATGTGGATTTTTAAATATTAAAACTTAATGTGGATAATGATAGGAATATACATTTTCATTGTAAAAAAACAAAAAGGGAGAAAATAATTCATTTATTGGATGATCTGTATAATGTATAGAAATATTATAAAAAAATGAATATGAAAATATAAAGTTGATAAATGTTTATTAATAATAATGTGCAAATTCTTTGATAATTTAAATGTTTTTCCAAAAGGCAATGAAATAATTAATTTGATAAAATTTAAGAACAAAGTGCATGTTTTTGAAATCCAATTTCTGATAAAATTGATTCAAATGATCAATTTGGAAAATTAATTTATTTTCAGAAGTATAATAATTAAATTAAGAGAAAGGATTCATAGTTTTTTGATAGATTATTTAAATATGATGTACATGGACCTTATAAATCCAAATTCTATGGAGGTATTAGAAATCCAATTGGGATAAAAATGAATTAAGTGCTACATATCAAATGAGTTCTAATGTTCCTAAAGTTCATTCAATTTGGGTTCCAAAATAAATTCTGAAGAATATTGGTGGAACCTAAACTATTCTACTTTCCCATGAATGTTTATTTTATTAGATAACGTGAATTCATATATTGTTTCATTATACGGTATGTTGGAATATATTTTAAATTTCTATTTTGTTTACAAGTGAACATATATTCCAATTTTTGAATTTTTTTACTTGAATACACTTAATTAGTTTTTTCATCGGGAATATTTTTATAATTATTTTAATTTCATTTATTATAGTTTATCCATTCATGTTTTAACATATGGAATGTTGGCATGATCATTTTGTGATTTTATTTTTATAATCTCTGAGTAATTTTTAATGTTTTTATATTTAGTTTGTTTATGTATTTGTTATTTCATTGATATGTTGGTTTACATATAATATATTGGTTTTATAATATTTTCTCATGGGTTCTTATAGTGTTTAATATTTTTCATATATATACAGTTCATATAAGTTAAAAAAGAATTTTGATCATTCTAGAATGAGAAGAAACATAAATTGAGGAGGAAATTTGTAGTTTTTATCCATTAATTTTTTTAACAATTTATTAGTAGCTTACATATTCTATAATTTATCATTCTATTAAAGAGGTTATTTATTTCCATTTATTTAATAATTTAACCCTTGATATATTAGTTTTATCACTGTGTTATTTATAGGGACTTATATATATATATATTATTTTATTTTAGTTTTTAGAGTGTTCAAAAAAAATTTATTGTTAAGGCATATTATATTATGAGTATTATTAATTACATTTATTGGAAAATATATTTGGGGATTGGTTTTTTTATTCATATGAGTTATACTATTTTTAAATATATTTTGGTTTCTATGAAGTGAAATATTAATCCTGTTTGACCTAAGATAACATGGGTTATAATTTTTTTAGTTGATTGATCTTTGGAAATATGCCTTATGAGTCTCAAAGCATCATTCTACAAAGACAATGGCTATTCAAAGAACATGAAATATGATATTTATAACTTTTTATTCTCTAATGTAAGTGATGGGGGTTCTTTTATTTTCATAGATAACTGAAAAATTCATTTTAAAGGCTTTGGAAAAGTTTGATTCTCTAAATCTATTTTTAATTATAAGGTTCTATTTGTTGAGAGTTTAAAAAAAAATTTAATGTGTATATCACAAATGTGAGATGATGGGATGAATGTAAAATTTGAAAATGATAAGTGTAACATTTTTTAGAATGATATGTATTATTCTATTAGAAAGGAAATGGAAATATGTATTCTATTTATTTGTTTAAATTAATAAACTAGAATGTCATGTGATTAAATACCCTAAGAAATGATGATATATTATGGTATATAAGGCTTATACATGATAATATTAAACTATTCCATAAATTTTCAAATCACGAAAAGGTACTAAATTTACTAGATTTGGAAGAATTTAAACTATTCATTTATGATTCTTATTTCAAAGGTAAGATACAAGAGGAATGTTTTAAATAAATTATGAATTTTAAAACTGTTAGTCCTCTATAATTACTGAATCTTGATATTTTTAGTCCTTTCAATAATAATTTCTTTGGAGGAAAGAATTGTGTGTCTGTAATTATATATGATTCTTATGACTTCACTTGGACTTATTTTCTGACTAATAATTTTTTTTAAGATCATGTATTTTTCTATGTATTTTCTTTAAATAAAAACTATGTTAATGGAATTTTCTATATGAAAAACCAAAATAAAATGAGCCTTGACATATTATATGAACATTCTTAAAAAATTATAAAATTAATAGAACCTCTAGTGGATAAAATGATAGTAATCAATAAGAATTTCTTATGCTTAGTGATTAAATAATTAATATGAATTAATATTAAAAATGATTTTTATTTCTTAAATAAATTCACAAAGTATCAATAAATTACATAAAATTGTAATATATGATATTTAAACATATGAAATAATATACTAAAATTTTTTAAATTGGAAATTGGTATGAAATAATATCAAGAACACTTAATGTTTGAAAAGAAAATTTTCAACAAAATTTTATCGTTATATTTTATATTTTATATTAATTTTGTTATTATAAATTTATAATTTTAATAAGATTAAATGAATATAATTTTTTAATTTATAATTTAATAATTTTGTTTTGTTTTTTAAAACTTTCAAAAATGTATTTTTTTCAAATAGTAAAAAATATTTATTTTTACTAAAAATGTAGCATTCATGACTCTATGGAGAAGTAGGTTTAACTTAAAATATTATAAAACATTTTTCATGATAAAAGATGTATTAAGGGAGTAAAATTATAAATTTTTAAATACCATTATGAATTTATGAATCCTATGTTTAAAATTGTTGAACAAAAGTAATATTTTCTAATAAAAGAAACCATTTATTGTCATTATTTTAATTAAATATTATTTTTGTAAAATTTAGCTATAGTTTCCTTTTTAAGCGACATATATTTAGTTATTTTATAATAAATAATTTTATATCTTTAAAATAAAATACACTTATAATTTCACCCTACACGTAGATTTTAATCTTAAAAATTCAATTTTTCTTAAAAACATGATTTTATGTGTCACATGTGCTGATCTTAAAATTAATTTTTTAAAGAATATAAATTTTATTTGATAAAATGAATTTCATATTTGGAATTAATAGGTATAAATTATTTAATAATTTAGTTTTATATATAGTCATAATAAATGAATTATTAAATTAAAAACTAGCTATCATGGTAAAAGGAAAAAGAGTAAAATGAGTTATCCAATGGGGTAAAAGTTATAAAATATTAAAAACAAAATTTTAATTAATTTTTGATGCATGTATAAGAACAAACATATCTCAACTTCATTATAGTCAATTTTGGGGTCTTCTTGACATGTGAAAAGTGTTCTCTCTTAATATTAAGAAGAAATATTTAAAAAAATTTCATTATCACCGCTTATAAAAGGTTCCTCTCACCACCCCTTCAAGAACACTCCTATAGTTCAGTTTCATATTAGAAATATACCATATTTCCTCTCCATAGAATTAAAATTATCTTATTTAATCTTCTGGGCATATGGTTTTGGCCAAATTACTCCCTTTCTAAGGAATCATGTAAGGGAAACTCAAAGTTATCAATGAGATTCATGTTCTTTAGTGTAAGTCAAGAATTATGGTAATGTGTTATGTGTCTAAAATTTATTTTAATCAAATATATTTCTTATTATTCACAATGAAATCATTGATATAGTATGATCACTTCCTAATGAATGTCTTTTACCATAATCATATAATTAATTTGTTTGGAAGAGACATATCTTATTATTTTATTAATCAAATCTTGATTCAAAGAATACAAAATTTTAAGTGAATTTATAAGAAAAACTCCATTTTTTTAGTTAGAATTTTTATTTTTTAACTTCTTTCTTCAATGTTAATTTTGTTCCACTATATCACCCAGAGTTATTGTGAGTTATTGTTTTCGAATAAATAAAAATTCTTTGAAGGATTATGTTTCATGCCACAGCAAGTTAACATTCTTTATATGAAACACCAATTTAATATTGAACTATATGTATCACTGAGTTTATATTTTGTTACACACAACACTTCTGGGATTTTGTAACACACAATACTAGGTATCACTCAACATTAATATATTGTTAATATTATTTTATGATATGATGGATATCGACTAAGCGTTTCAATGGAGAGAATGAAGGGGATTAACTAAACTATGAAAATATTTTGATTCACATGTTTATTATAGTTTTATTTATTATAAATAAAATAATAATCATTTAAAATAAAAAGATATTGTTTATGAAACATAATATCTTTTCAAAAATATGTGTTAATTGTGCTTAGTGCACATAATTCAAAATAAAATTTTAGTAATTTTAGAAAATTTATTGGAGAATATAGAAATTATTTTTGAAATAAAAATATCGAAATTATCTTAGGAATATTTTTTGGTATTTTTCTAAGAAGTTTTATTTTTTTGATGAATATTGAAAAATAGCTAGTTGTAATTATAAACTACCTTTTTGTGAGTATTATTTAAATAGTTAAATTATACTTTCAATTAAATATAAAGTATTATTTTTTAAATTGAATATAAATTCACAATTTATGTAATTTCAATCAATTTAATATTGAAATTTGACATAAAAAACATTATAAACTTTTGAAGAATTTCCGATTAAAAACCCACATTCTTATCACACCTACGAGATTATATTTAAATTAAATTATTCAATTTTTGTTATTTTAATTTGTAAAAATATATTATATATTTAATATCAAAAATGTTTAAAACATATATTAATTTCATTGAAATTTTTGACCATACTGAGTAGAAAAATAGTTAAAACTAATTATAGTGATTAAGAATAATACTAGTTACTTTGTTGTTGAACATATAATATAAGACATAAAAATGACCCAAAACTTTTCTAAAAAGAATTTTCTAGACATATTTGTACCCTTATGATATTAGTCTCAATTGTTTTGAGTTTTGGGACACTTATTCATGAACTATACCCATATAATATGTTAAGTAATGAAATTGACAAAAAATTACATTTGTTCATTTTAATTTATATAATGCTTTGGAATAGGGAAAAAATACCTAGGTTTGGTTATAAATATTATTTGGGAAGATAAATGATTTTTTTCATGATAATTTAATTTAATTTTTTATAGATGATATAATTATATAAAATTATTAAAAAAATCCAATAAAGGAATTATTTAGTTAATAATTAAATATATCAAATGATACTAGAAATATTAAAACTGAAGTAAATTGAATGAAGTATTTTTGTAGATAAATATATCATGTTATAAAGGAGATAAAATAATGTATTCTATTTACACAATTTTATTGGTATTGTTTTTAATTTAAATTAAATGAATAATATCAAAATTAACAATAATATTATTTTATAATAAATTATATTTTATAATTGATTTTAAATGAATAAAAAATACTATATTATGTAAATTTATTTTTAAGTATTAGTAAATAAAAGAAAAGGTCCATTCATTTTAAAAAATTTCTACTATAACTAATATATTGACCGTTAAAAAGTAAAATCATTGTTAGTGCAGTTAAGGTTAATGTAGTGTTTTTTTGAGCTACTTATGTTTCTATTAAAAGTAACATACAATACATAAGATATTTTTATTTTATAAATTATATTTTATATTTTATAATCATTGGAAATATATTTTCTAATATTTATCACTTTAATTTAGTCCTAATGAAAAAATTTACTAGGTTATAATATTATGTACCTTAATAAAATAACTGAAATAGAAAAATAGGGAAACATATAAGTTATGGAATGAATTTTTAAAAATGAATTTATTTTTTATCTGGTGGTGGTATTATTTAACCAAATCAAACCTTCCTTAAATTTTTATCCAATTTTGAGGCCCATGATGTAAGGGAGACCTCCCAATAGTGAATACCTTTGAGTATTTACAAGAATGAAAATCCTCCTTAACTATAAAAGGGCACTCACTCTCCCCCTACTTCACACATATCAATACATTATTATTGGCCAACCACTACCAAAATCACTTCCCAAATTCCATAACCTAATATTAAAAAACTTTTTTTGGGAATAAATCCCACCAAGTAATTCCTTTAATGAAAACCAAAATGAGATACCCAAAGAAGTAGATGTTTGAATAAGTATGATGAGAGTCAAGACCTAAGGTAATGAGATTTCTAGTCTGAGTTTTTATTCTGACACCACTCATTTTTATGGTGTATATACTACCCTATGATTTTTTTTTCCTGAATTACATGAATTTCATGATTTTAAATGTTTCAATTTATGTTATTCTTTCATGGATCTGATGATGCAAATGTTTCTCAAGTATAATGAATTTACGTCTCACTCTTTAATTTTATGAGATGCATGATATATTCACATTCTATTTATTATTTATAGTGTATATACATACCAGGTATGTAATTTATTATAATTCAACATAAAATTTTTGGTATTTACATATCCAATTAAGTATATCTCTTTCATGAGTTTTATGGTTTAAACATTACCATAGTAGTAAGGGTAGTTTTTTCTCAATTTTCCTGGTTTGAGAAGTATGTTATTTTATTCACCCATATTCTTTAACAATGTGTATATAAAAAACATTTGACATGTAATATCATTTATTTATCTGTCACAATATTATTTTATGTTATTTATATTATTCCATCATGGGGCTTATGATTTATGTTTACCAAAATTGTAATAATTTTATGTTACAATCTCATCCACTATTGAGATTATTTATGATTATTCTTCCAATGATAAAATATTATGACATACCTATCAGTAATTCTCTTTAATTTACTTATCCTCTATTAATTAAATATATATTCTTTTAATGTTAACATTTTTCATTTTTTAGATCTTAAGATAATTAGGAATGTGTTTTTAAGAATATTTAAAGTTATTTCAATCTTCAATTAAAATTATGTATTATTCAAAACAATGTTTTCTAAAAATATTTTCAATTTTTTAAATTATTTTTTAGGTACATTTTCGAGTAAAAATATCTTATAAATGATTCATTTTCTAAAACATGTTTAAAATGGGTTTTAAAGTATCCTTTATAAGTTTTCAATATTACTTTCGAATGAAAAATGTCTATCAATATTTTTTATCATTCAAAATATTTTTTTCAAATTGGAAAAGATATTTTCCTCAAGAAATTTTAGGAATTATTTTTAAAGATCACATCATAAGTTTTCTAAGTCTTTTTCATTGTAAATGAATTTTAAATTTTTTTAAGTCCTCAAATAATTTTTCCAAATAATTTTTATGTTCATTAAGAAATGATTCCAGAGATCTTTCAAAATCCTTCCCCAACTGAGATAACATACTTTGATATAGTTTATTATATACTAGGGATAAAATCCTAAGAATCCATTCTTATTCATTATTTGAATGGTTTATTTATATAATAAAAATTAATTTATGAAACTTATTTCTATTCCATGGGTTATACCATGATAAAATAGTTATGAAACCTACTTCATTTCAGAGGTTAATCTATGATGAAATGATTATGAAACCTATCTATTTTCCACTGGTTATGATGTGAGGAAATTTTTATGACTCCCACTTTATTTCCTGGTTTATAATATGATGTTTACAAAACCTATATATTTTTATTGGTCATGATATGACCTATTTTTTATTTTATTTTGGCACATGTATGTATGACTTCATTACGTGACATGTGGGAATTATATCTCCCTCCAATGTACTGGGTAATGATAAATGATCTATGATATCATAAGGTACATGGGTTGTCATCCAAAGGCTAAGAAGAAGGTCATATGGGTGGTCATCTCAATCCCATAATGGAGGGTACATGGGTGGTTAGCCCAAGATAGTAAAGGAGGGTACATGGGTGGAAAATATAATCCCAAAGAAGTTATGTGGGTGGTCAGCTCAAGACTAAAAGTTTACTAATGTCTTGGTGGATATCCTTGACATAATATTTTATATGATTATGTGTATACTACAAGTCAATTTCTTAAGCCCATGTTGTGCTCTCATGACTCATTGTTTTTATTTCATTATGATTCATATCTTATAAACAATTAGTATTTATTCATGATTCATGTTTATGATCTTTGACATGAAAGCTATGGTTTTCTAGTGTGATGATCATTTTATTATACCCTTATACTTATTTCATTCTTATGAATCTTCTTTTTTTACCATTACTGAATATTTATTCTCACCATTTCTTATTTTTCCATTCACTAGGCTATGAAGAATGGGTTTTAATAGGTTATTATTGTGATGATTACTAAAGGGGAAGATCTTTATGGGAGAGGTTGAATATCTTTCACGAAGTTAGAATGTTGTGTTTCCATGTTCTAAAAGGAACTAAACTATTAGGGTCCTCAAGAATGTAATTTTGTAATGTCTTGAATATTCATTTAAAAATATGAAATGTTCATGTATGAAAATAATGAGTCTTTATATTTGGTATCAAACGGAAGGTTTAATAAAGATTTTGAAACAATTATTAGAAAACTTTAGTGAGATCCCTAGGGATATTTCTAAGGATTTGTATAGGGATGTCTCTAAGGATAAGTATAAGGATGAGTCAAAGTATAAGAAAATATCTTGGAATTTTGGTAGTGGATAGAGCATGCGGTTTTCAAGAAATTAAATCCTATTCTGGATACTATATGTGGATGTGTCTCTAGTAGAGATCTACATTGGGATAAAAAACCTAAAATGACAGTATTGAACTAGACTCAATTGGGAATTGGTGAACAACAATGAACCTTCTTGTACCCATTGTTTTACACTTTTATTGTATATTCTTTGGAAATTCACAAACTATTTATGAACTTTCTGGAAGGATTTAAATAGATGATGATCATGGATGACATCGGTTAAGAAAAAAGGGTCATATATTTAAAATAAGGGTCCATGACTATATATCCTATAAGTTATTTTTTATGGTTATGTGGTTTTATTCTATGATAATATTTCCTCAAAATATGATTTTTAGAATTAGTCATTAGAGGGATAAAGAAGAAATTGGGTTAACATTGAATGTGATGGAAGATATTTTATTGAGCAATAAAATTGGATGATTAATGGACTGAATGACATTGTCATTATTCCTAATTAGTTTTCATGGGAAATGATTAATATTGTGTCCATTCATCAATTATTATACTCACCAAAGAATATAAGGAAAGAGTCTACTAAGTGTTTGGGTGGTGGAGGCCATGGATGAAAGAAGACTCAATTTCCAATGTTTTGAGAATTTAGTATGAAACACCCAAGTGAATATCTTAGAGGAGTAGTAATATGATTTAAAAGTGAAAAAGGACACGAATAAATTAATTACATATGGAAAATGAAAATTTCATTTAACACAATAGATGGTAATATTGGTCTCTATATGATATTGTCAATTGTTTAATGCTTTAAATTGAAAAGTATGGTCATTATAAAAATTAAATTCCTAAAGGGAAATATTGTTATGAAAATCATAATGTAGGTACGATTAATGGTTATATTTCTAATGATCAATATATTATAGATGATATGTTAAAGGAAATAATTATTAAGGAATAAGAAGACAAATATCAGTTTAATGTTTGATAAAGAAGTCGCATGAATGAAGTATTTATGTATTATTATTAAAATATTAAGTAATATGAATCGTGAAATATATAATTATTTTATAGCATGTGTATTTCATTAAGGACATTAATGAATATTTTAAAGGATTATGATGCCCTAGAAATGTTATATAATAAAATTTTTATATATTATAGAAAAACATTATTAAGGGATAGTAATTCTCAATATGTTCTTGATTCTGAGAAAATAGTGTTTAGTTATTATAACCTGATATTGGATAATAATAAATTGAATTGGATAGTAATTATGACCTCAGAACTGATAATGTATTTATTGAAAAGTGGTTTGTGTTATTAATGATTATGTTTATATAATTTTTGAATTTATGAAGTACATCAGATATTCTGTATAAATAATTAGGATGTCTTCATGTTTTCAATAAGGATTTATGTTAATTTAGTTTATTACCATGGTTTAAGAGAATACATGTTAAATATATTCACATGTTTGGAATGTGACTATCACGACCCATCATCGGGGCCCGTGCCGTGACTACCCCAAGCCTGCATTCCTTAGGCCAGGGGCTGGCGACTAGTACCAAAGGTGTAAATCCTGGTAAAAGGAAAGGAATTGGCTTTATAAAAGTAAAGAAACACAACAGAGTACGCAATTTAAGTAAGCACTAAGTAAAACTAAGTACAAAAGTAAGTGCTAGAAAGTCAATGAGCCAGTATACAAACCCAACTGAAAGTACATTACAACTGAGAAAGAATGTACAACAGCTGTATAGTAAAGCAGCAACCACTGAGTCGTCCTCTGGGAATCCCACATGAAGGGTCAGTACAGATAGTCTTGTCAGTACCTCGGCTCCGTCCGTCCACCCTGTGTACGTCCTTCCAGGTGGTCCACCTCCGGATACTATCCATCTCTATAATCCTCAACCACAATCAATGCTGCCCCGTCATGTGCAACCAATACAATGTAATGTGGGCATTGCCCGTGTAGGGGTGAGTATAACGATACTCAGTAGGGACCCCAAGACCCCTGAAGGAATCCCAAAATCCACAAAGGATAAACCACAAATGAAAGGTACAAACATGAAGTATCAACCATCTCTACATAGGTATATGACCATACATATACCTATGTTATCAATCACAGTTCGGCTCCAACTTCTGAGCCCAAGAACAATCCGGTCCACATAGGAAATAAGTCAATCAAATCAATTATAATGATTGAAAGATAAGACTCATCTCACATAGTTATACTACTCTCGAAGAGGGGTGGAGTTGATTAGATGTAGCCTTGAATCATCTCCTCTGATGAACCCATGTAGGTTCCAAGTACAGTAGTCGTCGCTGGCGAACGCTCATAGGATCCAAGTACAGTAACCATCACTTCCGAACCCAAGTAGGATCCAAATACATTCGTCGTCGCTTCCAAACCCACAGAGGATCCAAGTACCGTCATCCTCGCTGCCGAACCCACGTAGGATCCAATTACAGCAGTCATCGTTGTCGAACCCACGAAGGATCCCAGCATGGTAGTCGTCGCAGTCCCAGCCAGCTCTAGGATTCCCACACATAACATAATCGATTCTGGGAGGGTCTGCTCCTCGAGTAAAGGGGTCGATACATCAACTTTCACAAATTCCAGAGTTGATGTATCCCGAAGTTCCGTCTGGTCAAAATGAACTCAACGCGACAAATGACGCGTCAATCGGACGCCCGGTCTGAGAGATATTGGCCTTTTCATTCCAGGGTCCTGGTTTGAAATATGCTTATTCCAAACCTGACCATCTACCAAAGTTTTCCAAAACACTTTAAGAGTATCTCAAGAGGACCGGCTCGTTTAAAGGGTCCTAGTGCCGCAGATGGCGCGTCATTCGGACGCGTGGTCTTCAAGATATTCACCTTTAAGTGAAAACGTGTCAGGCCCATTAAGCTCAGTGGGCTGGAGGGTCGGGTTAACCCATCTTTGACAGGTCTGACCCGGTTGGGGTGTCAGACCAACTCGATGAAATGCGCGGCTCGGCCCGAGGGGCGCGGCCCGGCCCGGTGCGGTCTTGTCCAGCTGGGTACGGCCCGGCTGGGTGCTGCCCTGATGGCTCGGCCCGAAGGCCGAGTGGTCCAAGGGGGCGCGACTGGCCCCGGGCTGCCCAAACCGGGGGCGCCAAACGGTGCCGCCCTCCCTAACCAGCCGGCTAGAGCCGGCCGGCCTTCTAGCGCAAGCGGCCCTCATGGGCGGGCCGCGGTGCCCCCCTGGCGTCGCGGCGTCCCTCCGCCCTATCGGCCGACGGGCCCGCCGGTCGGTCTGCCTAAGCGGCCTGCGAAGCGGGCCGCGGTTCCTTCCACACAGCAGGTGCGACAGCGCCGACTTCCTTTACCGCGACCTGCCTTGACTACGGCTCTGCATTCCCAGCACGGCGCGACTCCGCCGTACTTCCTCCTCCGCGGCCCTCTTGGACGCAGCTTTCTTTGCGTGAACGACTATGACCCTTGCGCCGCCGGCCACTTCCGCGTTCCGCCTTCGGTTGCTGATTCCATAAATAAACAAGATCAAATGGAGGGTCATCAGGCCATGTTTGTTTGGCCTATGCCCTCCGTGTTAAGTGATAGCAATAGGCCGAGAAAATCAAAGTTATACAACGATGAATGAGGAACAATTTTAATTCATTAAAAATTGAATATAATACCCTACCTCAAAAATTGACCCCACATGTCAGTCATCGTGGAAGACGATGTCACGAGGAGAGGATTTGTACATGACGTCGAAGTGCATCTAAGGAGGAAGCGGCATCTCCTCACTTGTTGCAGAGAAGATAAAGAAAGCAGTGTTGTCGTTTTTCGTGGAACCGGCATTCATCATCGAAGAAGAAGTCATTCTTCATCAGAGGGTTGGTGTTCTTCAAAAACTCAAGATCTCTCCCAATTCTCCTTCAACACAATGAAAGCTCCTCCAAAATAAAATAATAAGCTACTCCAATTATTTTATTAACACAAGCCATTTAAAATTCAATCATTCAAACACATAATTAATGAATTGAAGGAATCAATTTATTAATTAAGGATTTGGCATGAATTAATGGGAGAGGAGAAGGTGTATATATACCATAAATGTTAGGGGAGTTGTCAACATTAAACATGGGTGTTTAAAGAAAGTAAGAGGAGTTTCAAATTAATTATGGGGTGGTTTAAGGGTGTTTAGGGAAGATGAAAGGTTGGGGATCATGTGGGCCCTACCTCTCAAATATCCTCACATTGGAAGTTGGGTGGATGTGGGCCCTACCATTAACTTCCTATGGGAGGAATTAACCTCCTTAGATACATAAAATTGTTCCAACAATTTTATTTATCTTTTTAATTATACCACAATTTATAACTTCAAACCTGCACAAAAAGAAACTATGGGAAAGGTCCCCTTACGAAATTACCAGCACTGCGAGTTAATCGGTTCCCTCAGATTTCAATTCCGGGCACCGGTTCAAAAGATAGAAAAACTCGCTCATCTGTTCACTAAACGTACCCGAGCTAAACATCGGAAATTGATTATGGGCACACCGGGCCTCAGAATCAAGTGCTGTCAGAAACCACAAACTCGTAAAATTTCAATGTATTTAAGAAAAATATTTCATTGAAATTTCCGCGTCTTTACATTACTCCCACCTTAGGAATTTATGTCCCCGTAATGCTACAACATAATCTAGGGAATCAAATGAGGGTACTGAGCACGCATCTGATCCTCCCACTCCCATGTGCTCTCCTGGAGGCTCCCGTGATGCCATCGAATGCGCACCAGAGTAATTGACTGTCCACGTAGGACCTGATCCTTTCGACCCTCAATCTCCACCAGGACCTCCATGAATGTAGCTCCGTCATTGATATCCAGCTCTCTATGATTAATGACGTGGGTCGGGTTGTGCACATATCTCCTCAGCTGAGATACGTGGAAGATGTCATGCACCCGGTGCAACTAAGGTGGAAGGGCCAGGAGGTAAGCCACCTAACCTACTCTACTGAGGACCTGAAAAGGCTCGATAAAGCACCAAGATAACTCGCCACCTCGGCCAAATCTCTGTAATCCACGTTGAGGTGAGACCCGTAAGAAAACGTGGTCACCATCCTCGAACTCTAGTGGTCTCTGTATCCTATCTGCATAGGACTTCTGTTTGCTCTGTGCAGTCCTCATCTACTCATGGATTATTTTCACCTTCTCTGTCATAGCCTAAACAATATCTGGTCCTACAAGTGCTGACTCCCCAGGGTCAGTGCAGCACAGAGGTCATCTACATGGTCAGCCGTACAAGTCCTTGTATGGTTCCATCCCGAGGGTGGAGTGGTAGCTGTTGTTGTACGCAAAATCCATCAAGGGTAGGTGATCCTCCCAGCTGCGACCAAAGTCAAGGATACATGCATGGAGCATGTCCTCGAGTTTCTGAATGTTCCTCTCCATTTGGCTATCCGTTTGAGAATGGAAGGCGGTGCTCAGACATCGCTACATCCCAAATGCCTCTTGCAACCTTTTCCAAAGCCGGGAAGTAAAGAGATCATCTTGATCGGAGATGATAGATGATGGCAAACCATGAAGTCGTATGATCTCCTGAACGTAGAGGCATCCCAAGATCTCTACTAAGCCCTTATCTCTGATCGGTAGGATGTGGGCCGACTAGGTGAGTCGGTCGACGATCACCCTGATAGATTTGGGTCCTCTGGAAGTACGTGGAAGTCCCATCACGAAATCCATTAGTATCCCGTCCAACTTCCACTTTGAAACCTCTAAGGGTTGTACCAATCCTGCTGGTACCTGGTGCTCCACCTTCACTTGCTGGAATGTGAGGCATCATTAAATGAACTCTCCTACAACCTTCTTCATACCCAGCCACCAGTGCTGACATCTGAGGTGATGGTACATCTTTTCCACTCCTGGATGTACCGCTAGAGGGGAAGTGTGAAACTCCCTCAGTACATCCTCCTGCAGTGAAACTAGTACCACGGTACGTCCCCTAAAGAGGATGACGTGCTCCCCTCCTTCAAAAAACCCATCAGGCACCTGCCCTGTGGAAATCTGAGCATGTCACGTCTCACATTCAATGTCCCCACGTTGTGCCTCTCCGACTCACTGAAGTAGTAGAGGAGTGACTGTGAGAGACTGTAGAAAGGCTATCCCATCTTTATCCACAAAAGATATCTGCAAAGCGGCTAACTGCTCTGTCACCTCTCTAAGTAGATGAATGCTCGATCTCCTTCTGATAGAATTAGCCACAACGTTCCATTTTCCAGGAGTATAGACTATCACAAAGTCATAGTCCTGGAAGAACTTGAGCCATCGCTGATATCTCAGGTTCAAGTCCTTCTATGAGAATATGTACCTGAGACTCTGGTGGTCAGAGTAGACTGTAAAGCGCTCGCCCATAAGATAGTGTCACCACATCTTGAAGGGGAAGACAACTTATGCTAATGTTAGGTCATTGGTAGCATAGTTTTGATCATGCTACCTCAAATGATGTGAACCATAGGCGATCATCACCCACTCCTACATCAAGACACACCCGAGTTCGGTCCCAGATGCGTCGTAGTAAACCACGTACCCAACGCCCTCCTCTGGTGGCTTCAAGATGGGCGCATTGGTCAATCTCTGTCTCAGCTCCTGGAAGCTCTGCTGAAATCTATCTGACCACAAAAAGGGTTTCCCCTTCTTCATCAAAGCTGAAAACGGTACTGAAACTCTGGAGAAGTCTGGTACAACTCTCCGATAGTACCCAGCCAGACCTAGGAAACTCCGCACCTCCGTCATGCTCCTGGGTGGCTCCAAAGAAAGTACTGCCTCGATCTTTGTAGGATCCACATCAACTACCACCTTCAAGATGATGTTCCCCAATAATTGAACCTCTTGAATACAGAAATGGAAATTCGAGAGCTTACCATAAATCTATTGCTCTTGGAGTTTGTCCAATACAACCTACATGTGGTAGGCGTGCTCCTCCTCAGTTGTCGAGTAAATTAGTATGTCATTGATGATGACTATGACAAAAACATCAAGGTAAGGCTGGAATATCCTATTCATGAGACTCAATAACACTGCAAGAGTGTTGGTTAAGCTGAAGGGTATAACCAAGAACTCATAGTGGTCATACCGACACCTAAAGGCCGTCTTCTACACATCCTCATCTTGAACTCTGAGCTGCTGATAGTATGACCTGAGGTCTATCTTCGAGAACCATCTTTCTCCCTTTAGCTGATCAAAGAGGTCTTCAATCTTTGGATGTGGGTACTTGTTCTTTACGGTCACCTGATTCAGGCGACAGTAGTCGAAACATAGTCGTAATCTCCCATCTACCCTCTTGGAGAATAAGATCGGAGAATCCCAGGGTGAAACACTGGGTCAGATGAATTCCTTTCCCTGTAAGTCCTCCAGCTGTACTCGTAGCTCACAAAGCTCGGTGGGAGACATTCGATATACTAGAGTAGATATCGGTGATGTCCCTAGGTACAGGTCAATGTATAAATCTACCTCTCTGCGAGGAGGTAGTCCTGGAAATCGTTTGGAAAAATGTCCGCATACTGAACCACCACAACAGGAAAACTCGGACTCCTCATATCAACCACTCCTAGGATGAGAATAGCCAACTAATGTGTGATCGGCTGCCCTCTCCTCTACATAAGTCCATCCTGCGCTGCAAAGGATCTCTTTTCACCGGTGAAGGTGAAGCTGCTCCCATCTGTGCGTACACACAACACTTTGCGCCTAATACAGTCGATCTGGGCATGGACTGTAGATAACCAGTCCATACCCAAGATGATGTCGTAAGGCCTCGAAGCCACAAAAAGAAGATCCTAGCCGACACTCTCGCCTCCTAGAGTACGCTCACAGTACCGGCACCAGTGCATAATCATCGAGTCTACTCCCGTAGGAGTCTCTAGAAGTAAGGATTGATCCAACGACTTCGTCGGAATATCTGAGCTCCGAACAAGGGCAGAAAAAATAAAATAATGACTCCCTCTTGTGTCTATAAGAACTGTAGAAAGGGTAGAGTAGACACAGATAGTACCTAGAATCATCTCAGGTGCGCCATGGTCGTAGGCCTCGACTGCCTGGAGCTGAGCCTGCCCCTATCTGCCAGACCTATGTGGTTGGGGTGGTTATCCTGGTGGTGGTGGTGGTAGAGACTCGTAGCGTCGTCCACCACCCACTACTTGGCCAACTCCTCTGCCTTGTCCACCTGGTCCCTGCGGACCACCATGGTCAAACCTCTACCTCTGTCTAGGAGGTTCCTATACTATCTGCAACTCGTCTACATCGTGGGTCGGGCAGTCACAAGCCATGTGGCCATGCCCGCCGCATGCATAGCACTGCCTGCCCCTCGTATGGATAGCTATGCTTCATGTGCCCCACACATCCGAACCAGTTTCTTGTGGTCGCCCACATAATGGCCTTTTCTTCTTAGACCTCGACAACATCTGTCTACTGCTGGTTGTAGAAGACCCCACTATGTGTCGCCCTGCAGTAGGTCTCGCTGCTCGTGTCATCTCAACAAGAAATCTCTCCACAATAATGGCTCACTCCAATAGCCCTTAATGCGTTGGAATGCTAAGGGATATCATCGAACCCATGATATCATGCCTCAGTACCTGCCTAATGGTTTGGGCCCAGAGGAATGGGTCCCTTACCATGTTCGTGGAGTAGCGCGAGAGGTCGGTAAATCTCGCCGATTACTGGGATACTGTCATAATTCCCTGAGGCCAATGAAATAACTCCTAGATGCACAATGCACAGAGGGTGGATGGAACAAAATAGGAGTGTAAGAGACTCTCAAAGTCTATCCAAAGTAGTGATGCCTCGTCGTGCACCTAGAGCATCAGGCTACACCATCTACCTGCTGCTGCGTGCAGGAGACTCACGACAAGGATCACCATAAGGTTTGCTTGTGTCCCTACCAATATGAAGACTCTGACGATAGCCTCCAGCCAATCCTCAGCTACCTGAGGGTTCGTCTCTCCATAGAACCTGAGCGGCCTCTTTTGCTGAAACACATGCAACCCACTCAGGCGGAGTGCACTCTCTACTACTGGGGCTGGTGGCATTGGTGGCTCAACAGGTAGTGGTACCACTGGTGCCTCTGCTGTAATGGGGCCCTGCACTGAGGCCTCGTTTCTTGGTGTGATGGAATCTTGTACGTAGCTCGGAACCCTAGATATCTACCTACTTGGGGATATCTTGAAAAGAAACAGGTGTGCCATGGTTAATATAGTATACCTGGTGAGCTGACAGAATGTAATCACAAAGAAAACTCCTAAAACACACATGCAATCAATGTTTTCGTGCACTGAGTCGGAAATCAGAAATCAGGGTCCTGGTGTATGGATACATCGGCTGCCACACTAACACTGGACTCCCTGAACTAAAAACCACACTCAATACTCCTAACAGTATTGCTTCACAGAGAAGAAATTATCAGAGTCCTAAGTTCTGCGGTAGAACCGACTCCTATGATACCAATTTTTCATGACCCGTCCTCGAGGCCCATGCCGTGACTACCCAAAGACCGCCTTCCTTAGGCCAGGGGCTGGTGACTATCTCCAAAGGCGTAAATCCCGGTAAAAGGTACGGCATTGCCTTTATAAAAGTAAACAAACACAATAGAGTATGCAAGTTAAGTTAGCACTAATTAAAACTGAGTACAAAAGTAAGTGCTGGAAAGTAAATGGGCCAGTATACAAACCCAACTGAAAGTACTTTACAACGGAAAAAGAATGTTAAATAGCTGTAAAGTAAAACAGAAACCACCGAGTCGTCCTCCGGGAAACCCACCTGAAGGGTGGGTACAGATAGTCTCGTCGGTACCTTGGGTCTGTCCGTCCGCCCCATGTACGTCCTGCCAGGTGGTCCACCTCCGGATACCATCTAGCTCCACAAGCCTCAACCACGATCAGTGTTGTCCATCGTCTGTAACTAACATAATGTAATGTGGGCATTGCCCATGCAGGGGTGATATAACGATACTCAGCAGGGACCCCGAGACCCCCAAAGGTCTCCTAGAATCCACGAAGGATAAACCACAAAGGAAAGGCACAAACAGAAAGTATCAACCATCTCTACTTAGGTATATTCCCATACATATAACTAAGTCATCAATCTCAGTTCGGCTCCAACTTCCAAGCCCAAGCACAATCCGGTCCACACAGGAATGAAGTCAATCACATCAACGATAATGATTGAAAGACAAGACTCAGCTCACACAGGTATACTACTATTGAAGAGGGGTGGAGATGATCAGATGTAGCCTCTGAATCATCTCCTCTTCCAAACCCACGTAGGTTCCATGTATAGTAGTCGTCGCTGCCGAACCCACGTAGGATCCAAGTACAGTAACCATCGCTGCCGAACCCACGTTGGATCCAAGTACATTCATCATCACTGCCAAACCCACGGAGGATCCAAGTACAATCATCCTCACTGCTGAACCCATGTAGGATCGAATTACAGTCGTTATCGTTGTCGAACCCATGGAGGATCCCATCACGGTAGTCATATCAGTCACAACCAGCTCTAGGGTTCCCACACACAACGTACTCGATTCTGGGAGGGTCCGCTACTCGAGTAAAGCAGTCGATACACAAACTATCACAAATTCCGGAGTTGATGTATACTGGAGTTCCATCTGGTCAAAAGGAACTCAATGCGATAGACGACGCATCAATCGGACGCCCAGTATGAGAGATATTGACCTTTTCGTTCCTAGAGCCTAGTTTAAAATTTGCTCATTCAAAACCAGGACATTTAAAAAAGTTTTCCAAAACTCGTTTAGAGTATCGCAAAATGACTGCCTCGTCGAAAGGGTCCCGGTTCCGTAGACGGCGCGTCGTTCGGACGCACAGTCTTCAAAATATTCACCTTAAGTGAAAACGGGCCCAGCCTGTTAATCCCGGTGGGCTGGCGGGTCGGGTTAACCCAACATTGATGGGTCCGAACCGGTAGGGGTGTCAGACCAACCCGGTGAAATGTGCAGCTCGGTCCGAGGGGCGCGGCCTGGCCCAATGCAGTCCGGACCTTCTGGGCGCGGCCCGACTGGGTGCTTCCCTGCTGGCTCGGCCCGAAGGCCGAGCGGTCCAAGGGGGCGCGACCGCCCCCAGCTACCCGAACCGGCGGCGCCAAGCGACGCCACCCTACAGAACTGGCCGGCTGGATCCGGCCGACCATATGGTGCAAGTGGCCCGCATGGGCAGGCCGCAGTGCCCTCCTGGCGCCGCTACTTCCCTCCGTCCAGCCGGCCGGTCCTTCCGCTGAAGCGGCCCACGAAGCGGTCCGCAGTTCCTTCTGCACTGTAGGCGTGATAGTGTCGGCTTCCTCCACCGTGGCCTACCTTGACTTTGGCTCCGCGTTCCCAGCATGACGTGACTGCGCCGTTCTTCCTCCTCTGCGGCCCGCTTGGCTGCTGATTTCTAGGCGTGAATGACTGTGGCCCTTGCGTCACTGGTCTCATCCGCGTTCTGCCTCCAGTCACTGATTCCAGATATAAACAAGATCAAACAGAGGGTCGTCGGGCCATGTTCGTTCGGCCCGCGCCCTCTGCGTTAAGCGATAGCAATAGGCCAAGACAATCAACGTTATACAACAATGAATGAGGAACAATTTTAATTCATTAAAAATTTAACATAATCCCCTACCTCGATAATTGACGTCTCACTTCGGTCGTCGTGGAAGATGGCGTCACGGGGATAGGATTCGTAGACGATGTCGGAGTGCGTATGAGGAGGAAGTGGCATCACCTCACTTGTCGTGGAGAAAAGAAAGAAAGGTGTGTTGTCGTTCTTCGTGGAACCGGCATTCTTCGTTGAAGAAGACACCATTCTTCATCGGAGGGTCGATGTTCTTCAAAAACTCAAGAGCTCTCCCATTTCTCCTTCAACCCAAAGAAATATCCCTAAAAATAAAATAATAAGCTACTCCTATTATTTTATAAACACAAGACATTTTCAATTAAAACTTTCAAAAACTTAATTAATGAAATAGAGGATTCAATTTATTAATTAAGGTGTTGGCATGAATTAATGGGAGAGAAGAAGGTGTAGAGATCCCATAAATGTTGGGAGATTTGTCAACATTAAACAAGGGAGTTTAAATAAATTAGGAGGAGTTGCAAATTAATTAAGGGCAGATTTAAGGGGTTTTAGGGAAGATGAAAGGTTGGGGATCGTGTGGGCCCCACCTCTCAAATATCCTCCCATGGGAAGTTGGTTGGATGTGGGAAACACCATTAACTTCACATGGGAGGAATTAACCTCCTTAGATACATAAAATTGTTCCAATAATTTTATTTATCTTTTTAATTAAACCACAATTTATAACTTCAAACCCGCATAAAACGAAACTGTGGGAAAGGTCCACTTAAGAAATTATCGGTGCTGCGAGTTCATCAGTGCCCTCATATTCCAATTTGGGGCACTGGTTCAAAAGATTGAAAAACCCGCTTGTCCGTTCACTAAATGTACCTGAGCTAAACTTCGAAAATTGATTCTGGGCACACCAGGACTCAGAATCAAGTGCCGTCAAAAACCACAAACTCGTAAAATTACAAAGTATTTATGAAAAAATATTCCTTGAAATTTATGAGTCTTTACATTACTCCCACCTTAGGGATTTACGTCCCCATTAATCTACAACAGAAACTAGGGAAAAATGAGGGTACAAAGCATGCATCTGAGCCTCCCGCTCCCATGTTCTCTCCTGGAGGTTCTCGTGCTGCCAACGAATACGCACCAGATTAATCGACTATCCACTTAGGACCCGCTCATGTCGTTCCTCGATCTCCACTGGGACCTCCGTGAACGTAGCCCCGTCATCGATATCCATCTCCCCATGATCAATAATGTGGGTTGGGTTGTGCATGTATTTCCTCAGCTATGATACATGGAAGACGTTATGCACCCAGTGAAACTATGGTGGAAGGGAAAGGTGGTAAGCCACCTCACCTACTATACTAAGGACCTGAAAAGGCCCGATGAAGTGTGAAGATAACTCGCCGCCTCGACCAAATATCCATAATCCAGGCCGAGTTGAGACCCGTAAGAAAACGTGGTCCCCATCCTCGAACTTTAGTGGTATCCGTCTCAAATCAGCATAAGACTTCTCTCTGCTCTATGCAGTCCTCATCCACTTCTGGATGATGTTCACCTTCTCTGTCATATCCTAAACCATCTCTGGTCCTAAAAGTGCTGACTCCCCAGGGTCAGTGCAGCATAGAGGTGATCTTCATGGTCGGTAGTACATGGCCTCGTATGGTTCCATCCCGATGGTGGAGTGGTAGATTTTTTTGTACGCAAAATCCACCAAGGGTTGGTGATCCTCCCAACTGCAACCAAAGTCAAGGATACATGCACAGATCATGTCCTCAAGTGCTTGAATGTTCCTCTCCATCTGGCCATCCGTCTAAGGATGGAAGGTAGTGCTTAGACGTAGCTATATCCCAAATGCCTTCTTAAACCCCTTCAAAAGATATGAGGTAAAGCGAGCTTCTCGATCAGAGACGATAGATGATGACACACCATGAAGTTGTACGATTTACTGAACATAGAGTCATCCCAATCTCTCTGCTGAGACCTGCTCTCTGATCAGTAGGAATTGGGCAGACTTGGTGAGTTGGTCGACGATCACCCAGATGGAGTCATGTCCTCTAGAAGTACGTTGAAGCCCCATTACGAAATCCATTGACATCCCGTCCCACTTCCACTTCAGAACCTCTAAGGGTTGTACCAAGCCTACTAGTAACTGGTGCTCTGCTATCACCTTCTATAAAGTGAGGCATCATGAAACGAAAACTGCTATAGCCTTCTTCATACCCAGCCACCAGTGCTGATGTCTGAGGTGCTGATACATCTTTTCCACTCCTGGATGTATCGCTAGAGAGGAAGTGTGAAACTCTCTCAGCACTTCCTCTTTCAGTGCTACTGGTACCATGGTACATCCCCTGAAGAGGATGCCGTGCTCCCCTCCTTCAAAAAATCCATCAGGAACCTGCCCTGTGGAAATCTTAGCACGTCGCGTCTCACACTCAATGTTCCCACGATGTGACTCTCTGACTCGCTGAAGTTGTGGAGGAGTGACTGTGAGAGACTGTAGAAAGATTTCACCATCTCTATCCACGAAGGATATCTGCGAAGTGTATAACTACTCTGTCTCCTCTCCAAGTAGCTGAATGCCGGATCTCCTACTGAGAGAATTAGCCACAACATTCCCTTTTCCAGGAGTATAGACTATCTCAAAGTCATAGTCCTAGAAGAACTCGAGGCATCACTGCTATCTCAGGTTCAAGTCCTTCTGCGAGAAGATGTAAATGAGACTCTTGGGGTCAGAGTAGACTGTAAAGTGCTCTCCCATAAGATAGTGTCGCCACATCTTCAAGGCGAAGACAACTGCTGCTAACTTCCGGTCATGAGTAGTGTAGTTCTTCTCATGTTTCCTCAATTTCAATGATCCATAGGTGATCAATGACTGCTCCTGCATCAGGACACACCCGAGTCCAGTCCCTGATGTGTCGCAGTAAACCACGTACCCAATGCCCTCCTCTGGTAGCCTCAAGATGGTCGCACTGGTTAATCTCTGTCTCAGCTCCGGGAAGCTCTGCTGAAATCTATTTGACCACTCAAAGGGTTTCCCCTTCCTCGTCAAATCTGAAAGTGGTGCTGAAACTCTGGAGACGTCTGGCACAAATCTCAGAAAGTACCTAGCTAGACCTAGGAAACTCCGCACCTCCATCACGCTCATGGCTGGCTCCAAGGCAAGTACTGCCTCGATCTTCGCAGGATCCACAACAACTCCCACCTCCGAGATGCCGTACCACAAGTAGTGAACCTCTAAAATCTAGAACTAGCACTTCGAGAGCTTACCATAAATCTGGTTCTCTCGGAGTGTGTCCAGTACAACCTGCAAGTGGTAGGCGTGCTCCTCCTCAGATGTCGAGTAAATCAGTATGTCATCGATGAAGACTATGAAAAAATGATCAAGGTAAGGCTGGAAAATCCTATTCATGAGACTCATTAACACTTCTGGAGTGTTGGTTACGCCGAAGGGCATAACCAAGAACTCATAGTGGCCATATCAACACCTGAAGGCCGTCTTCTGCACATCCTCGTCTCAAACTCTGAGCTGGTGATAGCTTGACCTGAGGTCTATCTTCGAGAACCATCTTGCTCCCTTTATCTGGTCAAAGAGGTCGTCAATATTCGAGAGTGGGTACTTGTTCTTTACGATCACCTGATTCATGCGACGGTAGTCGATGCATAGTCGTAAGATCCCATCCGCCTTCTTGGCAAATAAAATTAGAGAACCCAGGGTGAAAAAATGGGTCGGATGAATTTCTTTCCTTGTAAGTCCTCCATCTGTACTCGCAGCTCACGAAGCTCGGCGGGAGCCATCTGATATGCTAGAGTAGATATCAGTTTTGTCCTGGGGTACATGTCAATGTAGAAATCTACCTCTCTCTGAGGAGGTAGTCCTAGAACATCGTCAGGAAAAACGTCCCCATACTGATCCACCACAACAGGGAAACTCAGACTCCTTACATCAACCACTCCTAGGATGAGACTATCCAACTAATGTGTGATCGGATAACCTCTTCTCTACGTAAGTCCATCCTGCGCTACAAAGGCTCCCTTCTCACCTGTGAAGGTGAACCTGCTCCCATCTATGCAGACACACCGCACTTTGTGCCTAATACAGTCGATCTGGGCATGGATTGTAGATAACCAGTCCATACCCAATATGATGTTGTAAGGCCTCGATGCCGCTACAAGAATATCCCAGCCAAAGCTCTCGCCTCCTATTGTAAGCTCAAACTGCCAGCACCAGTGCGTAATCATCGAGTCTACTGCCGTAAGAGTCCTTAGTTGTAAGGATCGACCCAATGACTCCGTCAGAATCTCCATGCTCTGAACAAGGGAAATGAAAATAAAAGAATGACTCCCTCCTGTGTCTATAAGAACTGCAACAAGGGTAGATTAGACACAGATAGTACCTCGAATAATCTCAGGTGCACCGTGGTCGTAGGCCTCGACTGCCTAGAGCTGAGCCTACCCCTATCTGCCAGCTCCCTGTGGTCGGGGTGGTCTTCCTGGTGGTGGTGGTGGTAGAGAATCGAAGTGTCGTCCACCACCCACTTCTCGACCAACTCCTCTGCCTCGTCTACCTTCTCCCTGTGGACCTCCATGGTCGAAACTCTTCCTCTACCTGGGAGGTCCCTCTACCATCTTCAGCTCTTATACTTCGTGGGTCAGGTAGTCACGAGCCATGTGGCCCTGCCCGCCGCATGCATAGAACTACCTGCCCCTCGTATGGATGGCTTTGGTTTGTGTGCCCCGCACATCCAAACCTGTATCCTGTTGTCACCCACCTGATGGCTTGGTCCGCTTGGAATTCTGCGACATCTGTCTACTGCTGGCTGCAGAAGAATCTGCAACGTGTCTCCCAGCGGTGGGTCTTGCTGCTAGCGTCAGCTCAGCAAGAAAGATATCTACAAGAAGGGATCTCTCTAGTACTCCTTCCTATGTCAGAATGTTGAGGGAGATCATCGAACCCATGATCTCATGCCTCACTCCCTCCCCAAAGGTCCAGGCCCGGAATAATGGATCCCATACCATGTCCATTGAGTAGCGCGAGAGGTCGGTAAATCTTTCCGAGTACTGGGCTACTGTCATACTTACATGACGCAGATTAAGTAACTCCTGGATGTGCACCGGACGGAGGGTGGATGGAACAAACTCTGAGTGGAAGAGACTCTCGAAGTCTGTCCAAAGTAGTGATGCCTCGTTGTGAACTTGGAGCATCATGCTCCACCATCTACCTGCTGCTGCTTGTAGGAGAATCTCGGCAAGGATCACCATAAGGCTTGCTGGTGTCCCTACCAATCTGAAGACTCTGACGATATCCTCATGCCAATCCTCGGCTACTTGAGGGTCCGTCTCTCCGTGGCACCTGGGCGGCCTCTGTCACTGAAACTCGTTCAAAACACTCAGGCGGTGTGCACTCTCTGCTGCTGGGGCTGGTGGCATCAGTGGCTCAGTGGGTAGTGGTGCCACTAGTCCCTCCATTTTAATGGGGCCCTACCTCAAGGCCTTGTCACTCGGTGGGCTACCATATCGTATGTAGCTCAGAACCCTAGCTGGCTGCATACGTGGGGCCATCCTGAAAAGCAACAGGTGCACCACGATTAATACAATATACCTGGTGAGCTGACACAAAGTAATCACAATGAAAACTCCTAAAACACACATGCAATCAATGTTTTCGTGCATTAGGTTGGAAATCAGAATTCAGAGTCCTAGTGTGTGGATACGTCGGCCGCCACACCAACACTGGACTCCCTGGACTGAAAACCACACTCAATACTCTTAACACTATCACTTCACAAAGAATAAATTATCAGAGTCCGGAGTTCTGCGGTAAAACCGACTCCTCTGATACCAATTTTTCAAGACCCATCCTCGGGGCCCGTGCTGTGACTACCCCAAGCCCGCCTTACTTAGGCCAGGGGCTGGAGACTAGAACCAACGGTGTAAATCCCGGTAAAAGGGAAGGCATTTCCTTTCTAAAAGTAAACAAACACAATAGAGTACATAAGTGAAGTTAGCACTAAGTAAAACCGAGCACAAAAGTAAGTGCTGGAAATTAAATGGTCCAGTATACAAACCCAACTGAAAGTACATTACAACTGAGAAATAATGTTCAAAAACTGTAAAGTAAAGCAGCAACCACCTAGTCGTCCTTTGGGAATCCCACCTGAACGGTGGGTACAGATAGTCTCGTCAGTATCTCTAGTCCGTCCGTCCGCCCCGTGTACGTCCTGCCAGGTGGTCCACCTCTGGATACCTTCCAACTCCACAAGCCTCAACAACGATCAGTGATGTCCGTCGTCTACAAACAACACAACGTAATACATTCATTGCCCGTGCCGGTGTGAGTATAACGATACTCAGTAGGGACACCGAGACCCCCCCAAGGTCTCCCAGAATCCACGAAGGATAAACTACAAAGGAAAGGTACAAACACGAGGTATCAACCATCTATACTTAGGTATATTCCCATACATATACCTAAGTCATCAATCTCAGTTTGGCTCCAACTTCGGAGCACAAGCACAATCTAGTCCACACAGGAAAGAAGTCAATCAAATCAATGATAATGATTGAAAGACAAGACTCAGCTCACACAGGTATACTACTCTCGAAGAGGGTTGGAGATGATTAGATGTAGCCTCTGAATCATCTCCTCTGCCGAACCCAGATAGATTCCAAGTACAATAGTCGTCGCTACTGAACCAATATAGGATCTAAGTATATTAACCAGCGCTGCCAAAACCACGTAGGATCCAAGTACATTCGTAATCGCTGCCAAACCCACGAAGGATCCAAGTATAGTTGCCCTCGCTACCGAACCCACGAAGGATCCAATTACAGTCATCATCGTTGTTGAACCCACAGAGGATCCCAGCACGGTAGTCGTCACAGTCGCAGCCAGCTCTAGGGTTTCCGCACATAGCATACTCAATTCCGGGAGGGTCCCCTCCTCGAGTA
Source organism: Viscum album (assembly GCA_963277665.1). Classification (NCBI taxonomy): domain Eukaryota; kingdom Viridiplantae; phylum Streptophyta; class Magnoliopsida; order Santalales; family Viscaceae; genus Viscum; species Viscum album. The sequence goes on from OY728141.1 coordinate 782,946,497, forward strand.
AAGGGTTCAATACATCAACTGTCACAAAGTCCAGAGTTGATGTATCCCAATGTTCCATCTGGTCAAAAGGAACTCAACGCGACAGACGGTGCGTCAATCAGACGCCCGATCTGAGAGATATTGGCCTTTTCGTTCCAAGGGCCCAGTTCGAAATATGTCTTTCCAAAACCGGAAATTTACCAAAGTTGTCCAAAACTCATTTACAGTATCGAAAAAGGAAAGCCTCGTCGAAATGGTCCCAGTGTAACAGACGGCGCATCGTTCGGACGCATGGCCTTCATGATATTCACCTTTAAGTGGAAACGGCCCCGACACTTTAAGCCCGGTGGGCTGGCAGGTCCGGTTAACCCAGATTTGATGGGTCCGACCCAGCAGGGGTGTCAGACCGGCCCGATGAAATGCATGGCTCGGCCCGAGGGGCGCGGCCCGGCCCGACGGGGCGCGACCCGGTTGGGCGCTACCCTGCTGGCTCGGCCCGAAGGCCGAGCGGTCCAAGGGGGCGCCCACCCACCCCCCCGGCGGCCCGAACCGGTAGTGCCAAGCAGCGTATTCCTCCTTAACCAGCCGACTGGAGCCGGCCGGCCTTCTGGCACAAGTGGCCCGCACGGGCGGGCCACAACTCATCCAGTGCGGCGCCCTCCTGGCACCACGACTTCCCTCCGCTTGGCCGGTCCTTCTGCCGAAGCGGCCCGCGGTTCCTTCCGCACATCCGATGCGACGACGCCGACTTCCTCCACTGCGACCTGCCCAAGCCGTGGCTCCACATTCTCGGCACGGCGCGACAGCTCCCTGCTTCCTCCACCGCGGCTCGCTTGGCCTCGACGTTCTTTGTATGAACGACGATGGCCCTTGCACCGCCAACCTATTCCACATTCCGCCTCCTGTCACCAATTCCATAAATAAACAAGATCCAACGGAGGGTCGTCGGGCCGTGTTCGTTTGGCCCGCACCCTCCGCATTAAGCGATAGCAATAGGCTGAGACAATCAATGTTATAAAATGATGAATGAGGCACAATTTTAATTCATTAAAAATACAACATAATCCCCTACCTCTATAATTGACGTTGCACGTCGGGCGTCGTGGAAGATGGCATCGCGGGGAGAGGATTCATAGAAGATGTTGGAGTGCGTCTGGGGAGGAAGTGACGTCTTCTCACTTGTCACAGAGAAGAGAAAAAAGGCATGTTGTCGTTCTTCGTGGAACCAGCATTCTTCATCGAAGAAGACGTCGTTCTTTGTCGTAGGGTCGGTGTTCTTCAAAAACTCAAGAGCTCTCCCAATTCTCTTTTAACACAACGAAAGCTCCCCCAAAATAAAATAATAAGCTACTACTATTATTTTATTAAGACAAGCCTTTTAAAATTAAAACATTCAAACACTTAATTAATAAATTGGAGGATTCAATTTATTAATTAAGTCGTTGGCATGAATTAATGGGAGAGGAGAAGGTGTAGAGATCCCATAAATATTGGGAGAGTTGTCAATATTAAACAAGGGAGTTTAAAGAAAGTAAGAGGAGTTACAAATTAATGAAGGGGTTGTTTAAGGGAGTTTAGGGAAGATGAAAGGTTGGGGATCGTGTGGGCCCCACCTCTCAAATATCCTCACATGGGAAGTTGGGTGGAGGTGGGCCCCACAATTATATTTACATGGGAGGAATTAACCTCCTTAGATACATAAAATTGTTCCAACAATTTTATTTATCTTTTTAATTAAACCACAATTTATAACTTCAAACCCGCACAAAACGCAACTGTTGGAAAGGTCCCCTTAAGAAATTACCGGCACTTCAAGTTCATCTGTTCCCTCAGATTTCAATTCTAGGCAATGGTTCAGAATATAGAAAAACCCGCTTGTCTGTTCACTGAATGTACCTGAACTAAACTTCAGAAATTGATTCTGGGCACACTGGGCCTCAGAATCAAGTTCCGTCAGAAGGCACCGACTCGTAAAATTCCAAAGTATTTAAGAAAAAAAATTTCATTGAAATTTCCAGGTCTTTACAATGACAATAACAAGGTACTTTATTAAACACAGGGGATTAGTTTTAAGATGATTTTGAGAAATTTGGTGACATTATTTCTAATGTTTTGAAGTTTCATATTTCAGTAGGGTCAAAGAGGTTAACAATTTGTGAAATGGTTTATGTTGAACTTTGAATGAGGTTTTGGGATTAATGTTTCACAATATGATGATTTATCAACAATTCATTACTTGTGATAACCATTTTCTTTTTATGATAACTAAATATAGAAAAAATACTTATCATTATATTTATGGATATTGGGATCCATTAGTGTTTTATAAATAATAAATTAACCCTTATTTATAAGATTATAAAATTAAGTGTAATTTGATCAAGGAACAACCTACGGGTGATATTTTTATTATTAAATTGAATTAAACCTAGTAACTATATATTATTAAAAAAATTATTCAACTTTACGAAAAGGATCATGAAAAAATTTATCCTAATAACTTAATATCCAATGAATGAAATGGTTAAAAAGAGCATAAAAAATTAGTGTTTTCTTGGTTGTTAACTTCCTTTGGGTCACCCAATTTCTTGTGATCATTGATCTCTGTAATTCTTAATAACTATTTACAATTTCTTCCATTCCCACATCTCAACTACCACCCATGTTCTCCAATGTGGAGTCCTAATTATGAGTAACTTTGTGCAACTATTATTTTTCAAACTTCTCATTTTTAAAGAAAGTCTTAGTATTTATTTTTAGAATGTGGGTCTATATTAATGGAAAATTAAAGTATTAAAATGTAGATGAACCTGATACATTTTGAAGGAAAAATTAATTTTACAGGTGGAAGAATTTAACACCCTATGTTTTTATGATTTATTTATTTTCAAATGAATAAACATTCTATCTAGGATTTCATTTTATGATACAAAAATTTAACATTTCATTATAAAAAAACCCCATGTTAATCTTGCACAACATGCAATATTGTGTTTTTCTTTCGGTACACACAACACTATGTTTTCCTTTTGTTACACACAATACCAAGTTTTACTGAACTTTAATATACGATTAATATTATTATTTAATATGATAGTTATTACCTAGGTATTGGAATGTTGAGAATGATTGAGACTAACATATCGAAATATATTGTTTTAAAATGTTTATTTCTTTATCTATTTATTATAAATAAAATAATAATTATTTATAATGAAAAAATGTTTTCTAAACAATAATATATTTTATAAAATATGGGTTAGTCATGCTTGGAACACATAATTTAAAATTAAATATTAATAATTTTATAAACTTTATTTGAAAAAATAAACTTAATTTTTGAAATAATAATATCAATACTGCCTTCGGGTGAATTTTTGATATATTTATAAGAAGTTGTATCTCTTGATGAATAGTAAAAATACAGAGTTCTAATTGATAACTCCTTTTTTTTAATTATTTATATTGAAAAATTATATTATAAATATATTTTAATGTACAATTAGTAAAATTAAATATTAATTAATAAAATTTGGATTATTTTAATCATTTTTATTTTGAATTTATATCTAAAAATAGTATAAACTTTTGAACACGTTCACATTAAAAACACACTTTCTCATCACATATGTGGGGTTAATTTTAAATTAAATTCTTCCATTTATGTGAGTTGTATTTGGAAAAATGTATTTAACATTTAGAACTATAATAAATTTTAATTTATAATAAGTCAAACTTAATTTTTTACAATAATGATTAATGAAAATTGTTGAAATTAATTACATCGATTAAAGAAAAAATGAGTTTCCTCAGTTGTTTAACTTTTAATGTAAGGTGTAAGAATGAACCAAAACTTTCTTACAACCCTTTGTATGGACATATTTAGACACTTATAAACATTTTCTATAATTTCATTTGTTTTGAGACATTTATTCATTAAATTTATCAATATTATAAGCTATGTAATGAAAAGGAAAAAGAATGTGCATTTCTTCCTTTTAATTTTTTCAAAGCTTTGGAATAGCGAACAAATAAAAAGGTTCAGTAATAAATATTATTTTTCTAGAAAAATGAGTTTTTTTATCGTTATAATTCATTTTAATTTTTTAGAGATGATATAATTACATTAAATTCTTAATAAATTTCAATGCTAGAATAGTTTAGTTAATAATTATATATACAAAATTATACTAAAAACATTAAATGTGAAGTAAATTGAATGAATTATTATGTTAAATTATATATATAGGTGAATAAATAATATTTCACAGGTTTTAACATAATCTATTCTATTTACATTTGTTTCTTTTTTTAATTTAAATTAAATGAATAATGTCAAAGGAGACTTTAAAGTAATTTAATAATAAATTCTGTTTTATTAATTGATTTAAAATTACTAAAAATCTTATATTTTATAATGTTATTTGTAAATATTAAAAAATATAATCTAAGTTTCATTAATGGACCAATATTTCTATTATAATGTCTATATTGATATTTAAATAGTAAAAACACTATTATCATGGTCATGGTTAATGTAGTTTTTTGTGATTTGTTTACGCTTCTGTTAAAATTAATTTACAACACATATGTGTTTTTTATTCTATAAATTAGAAATCATATTTTATAATTAGATTGATTAAATTTTATACTATTCCTATCTTAATTTAGTCCTGATAATTATATTACCTAGGTGAGAAATTTAGTTACCTTAATAAAAAGCTAAAATGAATAAAACAGGGAAACATAGATGTTATGGTATAAATTTATAAAAATACATTTATTTTCAAGTTGTGGTGGTATTTATCAACCACATAAACCATAACCACAATTTTAATCAAATTTTTGTGCCACATGAGGTAAAAAATACCTTCCAATAGTGAATACCTTTGAGTATTTACAAGAACATCACTTCTCCTCAATTATAAAATGACACTCACTATGTCTGCTTCTTCACACATATCAATCCATTTGGCTCAACAAAACCCAAAAACAATCACTTCTCAACTTCTATACCCTCAACCTATAAGAACTATGTTGGGAAAAGATCCATCCAATGAATTGTTTTTATGAAAACCAAAAGGAGATACCGAAATAAGTGGAAATTTGAATGAGTACGATGAGAGTCAATACTTAATGTAATGGGATTTCTAGTCTCATTTTTATTTCAACGAGACCAATTCCAAATTTACCACATGTTTATTCTGTGTGGTTTACATATTTCATATGACATGTTCTATCATTATTTTTAATTATATTTATGATATTAAACTTTTCAATAGACATTACTCTTTCATAGATCTCATGATTCAAAAGTTACCCAAGTAGTAAGAGATTTATTTCCAAATCTTTAATTTTGTTAGACACATTCTATATTCACCACATATTTCATCTATGTTGTGTATATACTTATCATTAATTAAATTAATGATTATTAAAATTAATATTTTTTTAATTTACATATCTATTTTAGAATCTATATTTCATGGGGTTTATGGGGTTTGTGATTAAAATGTTACCAAAGCTATAAGGGGATATTTGTCTCAATTTTACTTCTTTGAGACATATGCTATGATATGAACCTATATTATTCAATGAGGTTTATATTCAATGAATTTTACATGTAATATCAAGAATTTATCTATCCTCATGATTTTAAGTTTTATTTTATTTAATTCTTTCATGGGGATTACCATTCATGGTTATCAAAGTGGTAATAAATTTATGTTACAATCTCATCATTTATTAAGTTTATTTATGATTATACTTATAATGATAAAATAATATGATATATCATTCAATAATTATCTTGAATTTTATTCTAAAATGTTTATTTATGATATCTACAAGTAATATTACCATTTTCCACTCTTTTTTATTAATATATTTATGAAATTTATTTTAAGAAAATATGACATTATTTCTCTCTTTGGTGGGAAATTAGTTTTAATCAAAACCCATGTTTTATAAAAATGTTTTCAAAACTTTTTATAAATTATTTTATAAAATATTTTTTATTAAATGGATTTTAATATTCTTTTCTGCTTTAAAAAGTTTTTATAATGGTTTTCAAAGGATCCTTTATAATTTTTTCGAAGTTATTTTCAAAAGAAAAAGGTTTTCAAAATTTTTTATGATTTAAAAATAATTTTTCAAATTAGAATGGATATTTTACCCCAGAAATGATTTAAATGTTTTTTAAATATTACTTCATTATTTTTAAATGTGGGTTTCAAATAAAATTATTTTGAAAATGTTTTATATCAGAAAAAATGATTTTTAAATAATGGTTATTTTCCATAAGAAATGATCCAAGTGATCTTTCAAAATCCTTCCCCATATAAGATGATATCCTTTGATACATTTTTTTCTTTATTAGTTATATTATTCATCCACAACATTCTTATTCTTTCATTGAATGGTTTATGCTTAAGATGAAATGTAATTTATGAAACCCATTTCTCTTCCCCAAGTTACATCGTGATTAAACACTTATAAGACCCACTTCATTTGATGAGTTATTCTATGATGAAATGATTAATAAAACATTATACTTTGTGAAGGTCATTATATTATGAAATTTTTATGATACCCATTTTATTTAATGTTTTTCGATATGGTGTTTCTAAAACCCATCATTTTTTGTGGGTTATGATATGATCAACGTTTCATTATCTTGTGGCAAACATTTATATGATTACCTTATGCGTTGGGTGAGACTTATATGTCTTTCCAATTTATTGGGTAAAGTTAAATAATCTATAATATTATAGTGTAAAAGTGTGGTTATCCCAATCCCATAAAGGAGGGTACATGGGTTGTCACCCCAAGGATGCAAAAAAAGGTACATGGGTGGTCAGCCCAATCTCATAAAGGAGGGTACACTGGTGGTCCTCCCAATCCCAAAGCAGGTACACATGTGGTATGACCAATCTTAACAAGCTATGAATTTCATGATATTTATGCTTGATATAATATTTTCAATTCTTTTATGTATACCACAAGTCTAATTTATTCCCCTGTTTTGCTCTCATGACCCATGCTTTTTGATTTCCTTATGATTCATTTATTATGAACTTATAATATTTATTATATGATTCATGTTTATTATCTTATTTATTAAAGGTATTTATTTTCATGTTATACTCATGTTCTCATACCTTTACGCCTATGTCATGATTATGTATCTTCTATGTTTACTATTAATATGAATTTGAGATCACCCATTTGTTTTGTTTCCCTTCTCCATACTGTGAAGACAGGTTTTTAGTAGGGTATGATTTTAAAGAATAATAAATGGGATGAAATTTGTGGGAGATTTTTAAGATCATTTCGCATGTTAGAATATAATTTTTCTATGTTCATAAAGGCATTAAACTATTTTGGTGACCATACATGTAGTTTTGTAATCCGTTGTATATTCATCTAAAAATATGTAATACTCATGTAATAAAATCCATGGTTTCTATAATTGGAATCAAAGGAAAGGTTTAGTCAAACTTTGGTAAATATTATGATAAAACATTAGTGAGGTCACTTGGGATATTTTAAGGATTTGTATAGGGATTTATCTAAGGATAAGTCTAAGGATGAGTCAAAGTATAAGAAAAGGTCCTTGAATTTTGGTAATGGATAGAGCGAGTGGTTTCCAAGAAATTATATCATTGTATAAATTCTATAAGTGGATGAAGATCTGGAACACATATACATATGGTTAAAAAACATGAAAAAATGATATTGACCCTGACTAGATCAGGAACTCTTGCATGAAATTGTGCCTTTTTCATACTTGGGTTGACACCCCTAAGAGATATGGTTTGGAAATTTAGAAACTATTTATGATTCATCATGAAGGATTTAAAAACATTATGATCATGAATAACCTATGATATTGAAAATATGTAATATATTTAATATAATATTCTATGATTTATACATCCTATAAGTGATTTTTCATTATAATGTGGTTTTACGCTATGATAGTTATGAAAACCCTGCTCCTTTTTACACATTATTTCACAATTTATTACATAAGATATCAAATAATACAAAATTTAAGATCTATAAGTATAGTGTATTTGGATATTAGGTACATAGAATTCCATCTTGAACCTAGGATACAACAACATTACTGAAAACTTCCTTAACATTCTTCTAAAATTCCATAACTTTTAAAACTGTAAGGGATAACCTGGGGACATGCATAAGAAATGGGTGAGCTATAAACCATAATAAGGGAATAAACATAGAATAACATAAATAAAGTAACAAATATTAGACAATAGTCATATAAATGGTCCATGAAAAGTGAGATAATAATAAACGTGAACAACTAGGCTTGATATTATAAGATAATCATAAATGCATCATGGGAATTGTGGAAAGAACCTAAAACAATTCATCATAAACCTAGTTTATGGATAATTGCAAGTAAATTATGATGTAAAAAGTCCCATGATGGATTATGTTCACTAAATAATACCTTTAATTATTTCATATGAGACTAAAACATTACCAAAGGAATTTGAGTGCTATATAATTATGGATGCACCTGCCACTTTCGTTTTGTTCTCATTCTTAAGTGTGTAAGATATATCACAAAACATGGAATCATTTATTGTAAAATTTTATTCCATGATCAAGTAGTGTTGAATAAATAAATGTAATTCCAATTTTAAGTAATTACTAATTTTATAAAGGTTAAAACCCTTGATAAGAAATTGGTATCGGTATTCACTACACATTTGTTTGGTATGGAAAATCATGGTGAAATATCGGCTGCCTAATAATGCTACTTAAAAATTCATAAAAAATAATTACAAGAGATATAGTGGTTTATAATAATTTGAAAACAAATTACAGTAATTGGGACACGGAAAAACATATCCTAATATTTGGAAGTAGAAATAGAGGGTATAAGACAATGATGAAAAATTAATAAATAGGAGAAGGAAAAGATGACTTACCTTGAAAACATGATGCCAACTACTTAGGAGGACCTTATTGAGAGAATGGGGGAACATTGGGAAGAATATAAATAAATTATGTAATATGAAGGACTTTATAAAAGGTTTTTTAGTTCATACAAAATGATATTTGGGTGGTTTTATATGGAAAATGAGTGGGAATATCTTTATTACTTCTCAAAATTAGTTTTTGGACTCTATATAATAAAATAACCAAAACCAAAAACCTTAACATGGTTTTTGAACATAGTTTTTGAAAACTTTTTGTGGTTCTAATTATTTTATAATTCCAAGGGTGGAAATTATCAAAATATTACCCTTAGTGATGTGGAGTTGAGTCATACTCCTAATGACGTGATGTTAAAACTAGAAAATATGTTATAGGGTTTTAAGGATTCATGAAGGATTTATAAAATTAATAAAATAAACTTAATATTAAATTATTTTAAAGGTAAAACATATATTTGTATATTTATTCATTTTTTATTATTTATTACATTATTTTGGGACATCATGATGTCATAATATGCACTGTATTTTTATACAGTAATTAATTTTTTCCAAAAATTCAAGTGTCTTAGATAATTATGGAACAATCACTGTTTGATTATTTCAATTTTATAATTCAAAAAACAATATAAGTTTTATTAAAATAATTTTCTAAATATATGATTATCACTTTTATAGTATAATTGACATTTATTGGGAAATTATGGGGTTTTTGACAATAATTGTTTTTGAACCATTAAAAAATTACATTTGACTTCATAAAAATTATATGATAATTTATATTTAAAAAATATATTAAATACAATTATTTTAAATAAAATATTATTTATTTCAAAAATCCATTAATTCATGATAAGAAATGTCTTAATTGAAATTGATTATTAACAAAAAATACAATTTGTATCTTATTATATAAAAATAAAATATAATTTATAATGTAACAATAATTAAATGAAAATATATTCATTATTGTTTAAAATATAAATATTTATATTATTAGTGTATTGATACATATCACTTTAATACACTGGAAATTACCTATGAGGAAAGTGTGTGATGGTGAAACCTTCATGGGGTGGTTCAACGTATATGGTTTGGGCCATGATCTCGATAAGCTTAAACTTCTCTATTAAACAGTTTCGCTCATGCATAAGTTGTTGGATCTCATTTTGGGATTGTTAAATGAGAAATCCCAATTATTTCAATTCCATTAGAATCATTGGTATATGGGATTCGTAGGGTATGATCCTACTGGTTGAGGTCATCACTTTCTTTTTCCATGTCAATTGGATTTGTTAAAACCCCATATTTATAATAATCATATGATCACTATTCAACAACTATATTAACAATGGTAATGATGCTTAATGTTATTTTAAATATGATAGGATATACTAACATCAAATAAGTCCATGTGTTTTCTATATCCATAATATATAACAAGGCATTTAATTAAATCACAAGGGTAATTAAATTTATAATATTTCAAGTCATTACAATATTCCCCCCATAAAAAAATTCACACATCAATTTTTCATTTCCCACACTAAAACAGACAAGGGAAACTTTGTTTCATCACATCCTCCAATCCCAACATCACTTCTTCAAACCGGTCTTTTCTCTACAACACTTTGAGTATGTGCATTGTCTTATTTAGTAGAACATTGTATCGGTAATCTAAGGTCTTCACTAGATACTCCTCATACGAGAGATCATTCTATAATGGTACCACATCTAGATTGTTTACATGTGAAGCGTTTGGTATATACTTCCCCAAGAGGTACACAAAGAATACATCAAGTATTTGAGATTGTTTAGGTAGTAGTGCTAGTTGATATGCCACCACTCTAATGTGATTGAGGATCTCAAAGGGACCAATGTGTCTTGGACTATGATTTCCATTATTAAAATCTCAAAACATTATTATATATATATATATATGATAGAATACCTTGTTTCTCACCTCAATCTCTAGGCCTCATCGATGATTTGCAACATAGATATTTTATCGACATTGAGCATCCTTGATGCACTGTTGAATGGTTTTGAACTTTTCCACCATTTCTTAACCATTTCAATACCAATCAGTTTGTGTTACCCAAAATCATTCCATCATTTAGTTTCATTACATCTCTCACCCTAAATGGATTCATAGGGATCCATTTGGATTCATTATTGGAAATTTTTATTGTATGAAAACTCAAATAGAGGAATATGTTAATCCCATCATCCTTTGACGTCAATTGAGAACGCTCTAAACATATCCTCAAGTTCTTGGATAGTCAAATCAGATTGGTCATTATTTTGAGGGTGATAAGTCGTGATGAATTTCTACTCATTATTTTGAGCATCTTGGAGAATCTTTGATAACTTGGACATAAATCTCGTGTCCTGATAAGATACAATCAATAGTGGTGTACCATGACACCTCGCCACTTATCTAATGTATATCCTTGAAAGATGATTGAGTAAGAAGTAATATTTAATTTCAATGAAGTGAGAAGTATTTATAAGGTGATCCACCAAAACTCATATAGAAATATTTAGTCTTTATGTCTATAGAAGCCCAATGAAAAATTCTAAGATGATTTTTTCCATTTCCAGAGAGGTATGGGTAATGGTTTCATCATTCCCTTGGATTTTTTCATTCCATATTCACAAGCCGACCAACAAGACATATGGATGTATATTCCATGATATATTTCTTCATATTTCCCCACCAAATTTGATATTGGAGATCTCAATACATATTCTTTATTCCTGGGTGGTTGGATAAGGTCAATCTATGTGCATCATCCAAAAACTCATTTAATTTAGGATTTGATGGTACACATAGTCATGACCCAAATATCAAAACTCTTTATTCATTAAAAATTAACACTGAGGATTTACCATTTCTTATAGCTTACAATTTCTTATAAATTACGACACCATCTCTTTGAACATCCTTTATCTTTTATTTAAGGGATAGTCGAGGAATCATTTGTAAAAGGATTGATTTTTCCCCTTCCTTTATGATTCTCATTTCCATCTTCATTAATTATAAGAAGATAGTATCCTTATCTATTATCATCAATGATAATTTTTTAGATCCTTTATAAATAGAACATATGCTAATTTAGTTTTTTTCCGAAAATGGTATTAGATTAAACATCCATTGTCCTTTATCAGCTCTAACCATCTTCATTGGTGCATATTCAACTCTTTCATTGTGAATAAATACTTGAGGTTTTTGTGATCCATATATATTTCATACTAAACCGCAAAGAGATAATTCCTCATATTTTAAGTTTGAATATTAATATAGAAAACTCCATATCATGCGTTGGGTAGTTCTATTTGTGAACCATAAATTTCCTTACAGAAAAGGCTACAACTTTGTCATTCTACATTAACACACAAAACAGTCTATTCATTTTAGCATCACTATATACCAGGAAGTTCTCTCCCCTTATGCGTATTGTGAGTATAGGTGTAGTGATTGTTCTCTTCTCCAAACCCTTAAATCTATCTTTTCATTCATCATTCCAAACAAACTTCACACACTTCTAAGTTAACTTTGGTAGGGGGTTTTATTATCCTGAAATTTTTTTCACAAATCAATCATAATACCAGCTAATCCAAGGAAAATATTAATATTTATCATATATGTTGGAATATAAAATCCTTTAATTCCATATATCATTAAAGGTTCCATAAATATCTCATTTATTGTGATAATATTCCATAAGAATGAGAATTCCTTCCACCAGAACTCATATTTTCTATCATTTGAGTAAATATTCTTCTTTCATATGTTTTTGTATCACAATGATCATATGATCCTAATGACCCTCCTTGTTTTTGGATTATATTTGATTAACATCTATAAATACTACCAAAAAATTTTCAAGGTAATATATAAAAAATCTATTCATCAATTCAATGAATATTACTTGATAATTATTGAGTCTGAATGAAATTACTATGAAATCATAATGACAATTCCTTATACAGAAATCATGATTGGGGATATCCTCTTTCTTCACCCTTACATGATAATATCCTGATCAGTGATCCACCTTGGAGAATTATTTTTCTCCACAGAGCTGATTGACCAAGTCATGAATTTATTTATGAGGATACTTGTTCTTTATCGTGATATTGTTGAGATCATGATAATAAATGAAAAGGCACATTGAACAATCCTTCTTCTTGGAGAAGAGAACTAGGGCACCCTTTGGTGGAGCACTTAGGAATATGAACCCTTTATCCAGATTCTCCTTCAGTTTTTTCTTTATCTTCTCAAGTTACAAAATATCCACTATATATGTACACTTAGATAATGGGATCTCCCAAGGTATAAGATCAATTGAAAATTAAGCCTCTCGAATAGTAGTAAGCAAAGACAATTATTTAGGAAACACATCAGTATATTCAGCCACAAAGGGAATGTCTTAAAGGATTATCCATTAACTATAATCAATCATTTTGGGAATATATTATTTATCACAGGGAAATAATATCCATTCTTGAGATATTAGATCCAATTAATATTTATCCTCTTTATTGCACTTGTATATAATCAGAGGACGATTCATGGTATAGTTCGTGTTTTTCTTCATAGGGAAATTTATACTGGATCTATATAGGGAAAGGTAAATCATGTCTAAAATTGCATCAAATTCCACTAAAGGGAGTATTACATGGTTTTTCAAAAAATTTAGGCCACAAATTTTGATTTTAGAGGAGTTATATACATGGGATGAATTAATTTCCCAATTTTACATTTTCATAGATATCTATGCTTCTATTCTTTGTAGAGATTTTTGACTAGTTCTAACAAACATGTGTTATATGAAGGAATTCATAAATGTATAATCAAAATGCACATTCACTATTCTTGAATGAAAAACTATCATAGCTATCACCACTTCATTATTGGAATCCACCTCTTTTGTTGTGATAGAAAAATCATTCCCTTGCTTTTGTGGAGGTTGTTGGTTGTTTATGAAAACCCTACCTTAGTGGATTCTTTTGAAAATTGTCATGGTTCCTTGTAGTGGAAATAATCAAAACATCATTGAGGGTTGATTGGATAATTCATTTCCTCCCTTTCATTAGTGGGTTTATCCTATTTGAAATCTCATACTAGGTTTCATTCCCACACCTAAGACATTTCCTTACCCCCTTAGTTAATTTTCAAGGTGAAACTTTCCACACTTTTTGACAAGTGGGATGGTAAAATTTATTTACACAATTAGTTATCTCTATTATACCACCATAATTAAAATAAACTTTCCACTTCTTATCCCTGTCATACCCTTGAGATTCTATGATCTCCATTATGACTTTGAGGCCACATCAGATAATATCCTCATAGATATCATTGTATTGGATTTCCAGGTATTTTTTATAAGCTATGTATTATCCCACAAAAGGAACTATCAACTTTTATTTCTGGGGTAAAAACAATGTTGGAGGAATATTGTGAAATTCTTGTGAATATTTCCTCATAAGACCTGATATATTCATATTATTTATTTATTTGTGTCAAAGAAATCCCTTTACATTTTAAGTTGGAGAGAGAGAGGAAAATATATGTCAAAAAACATTTTCTATAACTCTTTCCAACCCATTTCTCCGATATCTTTCTCATGATTTGTATTCATGACCACTTTCTACCACTAACCAGCTTCTACCTCTATATGATAAAATACCAGAATAACCTTCTCTACCTTGCAACATTGAAGGATATAGAATATATTATCAGTGGAGCTAATCCATTTTTTCATAAAAAGGGATTATATGATCCCTTGAAATCCAGATGCCTTTGTCATATAAATATATAAATTGTAGCTTATTATTTCATAGGGGTCTTTGGGTTCTCCTATTGATTTAGGATTCTATTTAAAACCGGATTCATCTGATAGAGTATCATCATAAATTTTTCTATTCCTACTCCCATTAGGTTGTAAATCTCATTTTGGTAGTCATCACATTACCCTTAATATTGGTTGTTAACCCAATTCCTTCTATTTATAGCCATTGGATTGAATGAAAGGAAAATTAGGGATGAGTATTTTTAAAATCTAAAACACATAATTAGGAATCAAATAATAATAAAGCAATAAATTAAAAGTAACATTTATTTCCTAAACTATCAATTTCTAGTCTTCAATATAGGTTATCTAAGATCTATTTTCTCACATATACTATTATGGGAATTTTTTAGTCACTTAAAAATAGTAAATTGTACTCTTTTGAATTTAATAAATCATATTTCTCGATAGTTTCAAACTAATAATGAAGAAATACCCATTTTTATGCACCGGTTCCGGGTCAAGTATAGTTTAATGCACTGTTTTCAGGTTTTACCCCTATGTACATCTGTTCCGGAACCACATCACCTTATAATATAGATCCAGAGATGTATTTCTTGATAAAACACTTTCTTTATATAATTTACTAAAATTTAGGGATTTTTTCTTATACATATTTCCATACCTCATGATTTTTCTAGAGTTTTCTATTCCCAATCCCAAAAATAACTAAAAATTAATTTGAAAGAAACTATGAAGACCCTGATCATTATTACACATTAATTCAGGATTTATTACATATGATTTCCCATAATATATTGTGGAATAATGGGAAGTATAGTGTCTTTGGTAATTATTTACATAGGAAAGCATCATGAACCCTATATACACCAATATTATTGAAATCTTCATTAACATGCTTCTAAAATTCTATAGGTTTTAAAACTGTACGGGATAACATGGGGAAAAACATAAGAAAGGGGTGAGCTATATAGCCTAGAAAGAGAATAAAAATGTAATAATATGAATAAATTAATACGTGTTATAAAATAGGAATATCAACGGGTCATAAAAGGAGTGATAATTATAAACATGAATAACGGGGCATGATATAACATGATAATCATAATGGCAAGATGGGACATGTGAAAACAACATAAAACACCATATCATATTCATTGGTGAAAGATAAATACTAATATATAATGATGGATAAAGTCCCATGATGAATTATGTTCATTAAAAAATCCCTTGCATAATACCTCATGAGAGTAAAACATACCCAATGCATTGGAGTCCTATATATTTCTGGGCACACCCATCAATTTCATTTCATTCTCATGCTTATGTGTACTACATAAATCTTAAAAAAATGGAATCATTTATCGTTATATTTTATTACTTGAAAAATAAGTGATAAATAAATTCTTGTAAGTACCAAATTAAATAATTACATGTTTATAAAGGTGAACATATTTGTCAGGAAATGGGTATGGGTATTTACTACATATATTTTTGGCATGGAAAATCTCGGTGAAATTTCAGCAACATAACAGCATTGCTTAAAGATTAAAAAACATTTTATGTTAGATAAATGTGTTTATAATAATTTAGAAATAAAATTTAATTAATAGGGTCATGGGAAAACTTATACAAAATTTATAAATTGTAAATATAGGGAATATGATAATGAATAAACTTGAATAAATAAGAGAAGGAAAGGATTCACTACCTTGGGAGAGTGATTCCAAATGCCTGGGAGGATCTTCTTGAGAGCATGGGGGTAGCATAAGAGGAATATAAAGAGTCAAAGGAAGAATAAGGATGTGATAAAAGGTTTTTTTGTAGTTAAATGGGATATCGGGTGGGTTTATATAGGAAATGAGTGGGGAATTTACTATTATTTATCAAATTTCAGTTTTTGACTCTATATAATTAAATAACCAAAACCACAAAGCTTACCATGGGTTTTGCACATATTTTCTAAAATAGGGGTGGTTTTAATTATTTTATATGTAAAATATAATATCTTATTAAAATATTACCCTTGTTGATGTGGAGGTGATTCACACTCCTAAAAAAATTATTTCAAAACCTTCAAATATATTATAGGGTTTGGAAGATCCATGAAGGCTTTATAAAGTTAATCCAATAAATTTAATATTTAATTATATTAAAGTTAGACCATATATTTGGTAATGAATATCTTTTATAGAATTTGTTACATCATTTTTGAGTCATCATGATGTCATAATACACACAATATATATATAACATATTTTATTTTTACCAAAAAATTCACCTTTGTCAAAAAAGTATGAAAAAATCACCATTATATATTTTTAATGCCATGATTCCAAAACTAATATTAATTTCATCAAAATAATTATTTAAATAAATTAATTTTCACTTTTAAAATAGAATCAAAATTTATTGAGAAATGATGTTTTTTTACTATGACACTTTTCGAATCCATATAAAATATTCATTTGAATTTATAAAAATTATATGATCATTTATATTCGAAAAACATATTTCATAATAATATTTTATTTAAATAATATTTATTTCAATAATATATTAATTAATCAAAAATATATGTGTAAATTTAAATTAAATATTAATTATGAATATGATTTATTTTTTATTGTATAATAATAAAAAATCATGTAAAAAGAAAAACTAATAAAATGAAAATTTATTCATTATTCTATAAAATAAACTTATTCATATTATTATGGTCTTGAAAAATATACCTTTAATACACAAACAATTCCCGAATAATAAGGTGTGTGATAGTGAGACTTTAATGGGGTGGTTCGACGTATATGGTTTGGGCCGTGATCTTGATGAGCTTAAACTAGCCCTCTAGCATGTTTTTCTTGTGTTTAAGTTGTTGGATATTGGCTTGGGATTGTACAAGGGAGAGCCCAGTGATGTGATCTACCTTGAAAGCTCAATTAAATGGACATCATAGAGTTTGATCCTTTTAGTTGAGAAAATCACTTCCATTGTTTTTGTTAATTAGATTTGTTAAAACCCTCTATTTATACTAATAATTTGATCACAGTTCAATGGATATATTATCAACACAAATGATTCTTAATGGAATTTTAAATCTGATATGATATAATAAAAAAAAATAAGTTCATGTGTTATAAATATATGTAATATATAATAATTAATTTAATTAAATCACAATGGGAATTTCATTTATAAATATTTGGGTCATTAAAATTAATGTTTCTTACATGATGTTTGCTGTTTTTAGTTAATGGAGGGAGGTAGAAGGAATTGAGTTAACATTGAATGTGAAAAACGATTTGATGATGAGATGCCAAAAGTGATGATTATTCGAGAGGAGGAAATTATGATTTTGCTTAAGACCTACAGGTCATGCAATGTGACACATAAGCCTTCGATCCTTGTAAGGGTTCCTCCTTAATATTAAAAAGGGGTATTATAATAAATAAATAAATAATGAAGGCTTTCGGCCCATTCCAGAATTTGTAACTTAAAAAACTTTTAGACTCGCAAAAGATAAGAAAGAAAATGTAAGTTGAGAGTTTGGGTAGTAGAGGCCATGGAAGAATTAAGATTTAGTTTTCTATGTGTGAAGAAAGTAGGATAAAACACTCAAGAAAATGTATCATAGGAATATGAAGAAGTTTTTACTATGGAAAAGAAGGACATAAAGCAAGTAACTATAAAGGGAAAATGAAAAGTTCTATTAACACAATGGATGAGAATATTGTTAACCTAATATATCATCAACTTTTTAATGATTTAATTGCGTAATGTATATGAATTATGTAAATAAATTTCCCAAATGGAAAGCTTGGGATTAAAATTAGTAATGAGGAACGAGTAATGGTTATATTTCTAATGATGAAGAGACAACATAAGACATGTGAAAGGAAATAAGTGTTATGGAATAAGATGGTTTATCTTAGTTAATTGTTTGACAAAGAAGTGGGATTAATGAAGTATTTATGTATTGAAATTCAAATATTATGTTATAAGAATCATAATATATGTAAGTATTTTTTATTACAATTTTTCCATTATGGATTTGAAAGAATATATTGAATGATGCTAATGATTTAGAAATGTTATTTAATGACAATGTTATATTTTACGGAAAAAACATGATTAAGGAAAGATAACCCTTAATGTAAAAATGATGTTGAGAAAATAGTGTCTAGTTTGGATACAAATATGTCGAATAATAATAATTTAAATTACATATTATTTATGACATCATAATTCATAACGGATTAATTGAAAAAGTGGTTTGTTTCATCATTTATTAAGTTTATGTCATTTTTTAAGGGATAAAACCAATAATATTTGTACATAATGATGAATTGTGAATACTTTCAATAAGGATTTATGGTAATTTTGGTCATTACCCTATTTCAAGAGAATAAATGATGAATGTATTCACACGTTCGGTATTTGAAAATCAAGATGTACTTTATGATACATAGGGGATCAATTTTAATCTAATTTTGTGAAATTTTGTGACCTTATTTCTAAATATTTGGAGTTTCATGTTTTAGAAGGTTCAAAAGGTCAACTATTTATGATATGGTTTATATTTAACATTGAACGAGGTTTTCAATATTAATTTTTTTATATGAATATTTATCTATATTCCGTAACTTGTGATAACCATTTTTCTGTGATGATATATAAGATAGACATAATTAATTATCATTCTATTTATGGATCTTATGATCCATTAGTACTTTAGACACAAAAAATTAGCTTTATTTCATTGAGTAAGAGATGAAGTGGAATTTGATCAAGGAAAAAACCAAGGATGAGATTATGCTTATTAAAGGGATTGGAATCAAGTAATTATATCTTCTTGTGTTTTTTTAACATTAAGAAAAGGATCTTGAAAAAAATGTCATCATATTACCTTAATTTATAATGAATCAAATGGTCTGTTTGATCATTATAGATTTGTAATTTTTTTTGTTTTTATATTTCTCTAGATCAACCGGTTTATGGTGATTATTGATCTCTATCTCTCTTAATTATTATTTATGCTTTTCTTCTATATCCACATCCTCACTTTCCAGCTATGTTCTCCTATGTGGATACCAAGTTATGAGCCGCTTCGGGTAACTTTTATGTTTCCAAATTTAAATTTTTAATAGAAACATTACTATTAATTTTTTACAATGTGGTTTTCAATGAATGTAAATTTCATGTATTAAAACCTTGATGACCTAGATTAATTTTGGGGGAGAAATTCATTTTTACAAGGGTAGAATGTAATACCCCGAGTTTTTAAGAATAATTATTTTTGAATAATTAAAAATTCATTCAGGGATTAGATTTTATGTTACAACATGTTATTCCATATGTATATGAAACACCAAGTTAATATTTTACTACATGTAACACCAATTTTATCATGTAAAACATTCATTTTTTTTGTATTTTGTTACACATAATACTAAGTTTTACTAAACATCAATAGACTATTAATATTATTTTCTAATATGATAGTAATCACATAACCATTAGAATTGAGGGAATGAATGGGAATAAAAAATTATGAAAATATATTACTTTAAAATTTTCATTAGATATCTATTGATTATAAATAGAATACAAATCATTTAAATGAAAAAGAAGTGTTTTCTGAAAAAGAATATCTTTTCTAAAATATGTATTGGTCGTTCTTGATACGGCTAATTTCAAATAAAATATTACCAATATAAAATTTAATTGAGAAAATATTATTAATTTTTGTAATTTAAATATAAAAAATATATTGGGTAAATGTTTTGTTAATTTTTAGATATGTTCAATTTTTAATGAATAGTGAAAAAATAGAGCTTTTATTGAAACTGCTATTTTGTATGAATTATTTATGTAAATAAATTATATTTGAAATTTTTTTATATCTTAATTAGTTCAATTAAATATAAATAAATACAAATAATGTAATTAGAATCAATTTCATAGTAAAATTGGACATAAAAACACTATTAAATTTTGAACATTTTCACATTAAAAACAGCTTTATCATTATGTTTGTGATATTAATTTTAAATTAAATTCATCCATTTATACAAGTATAATTGGAAAAAAATTGATTCCATATTTGAAAAACAAATTATAATATATAATAAGTCCAACCTAATTTTTTACTATAATAGATAATAAAAATAGTTAAAATTAATTATAGTGATTAAATAAAAAATGAGTTTACTTAGTTGTTTAACATTGAATATAAGGTGTAATATTGACCAAAAACTGGTTAAAAACCTTTGTATGTAAATATTTAAACCATTATGAACATAGAATATAATTTTATGAGTTTTGGGACACTTTTCAATGAACATGACCCACATAATATGGTATGTAAATAAAAATACAAAAATGTACCTTGATTTATTTAATTTCTTATAAATATCGGGAATTGGGAAATAATACATAGGTTTGGTAATAAATATTATTTTTGAAGAGAAATTAAGTTATTCTTTGATTATAATTTATTTTAATTTGTTAGAGTTAACATAATTACTTTAAATTCTTAAGAAATTCCAATACATAAATTATTTAGTTAAAAATTAATTATATCAAATGATAATAAAAAAATTTAAAGGGCAGTAAATTGAATGAATTATTGTGTTAATTTTTTTGTAAGTGAATTTGTAATTATAAATATGTTTTTGCATAATTTATTATATTTACAGTTTCCTTGGTATTTTTTAATTTAATTTAAATGAATAATGTCAAAATTTACATTAATGTCATTTTATAATAAGTGTTATTTTATTAATTGATTTAAAATCAATTAAAATAATATCTGAAGTCAATTTATTTATAAATATTAATAAATATAAACTATATTAAAATCTAGTACCAATTTTTCTATTATAATTATCATTTTTAATGTTAAATAGTAAAAACATTGTTAGTTATGTTAGGGGTAAAGTAGTGTTTTTTCAAGTTACACAAGCTTCGGTTAAAATTTATTTACAACAAATATGAGATTTTTATTTTATAAATTAGTTATCATATTTTATAATTGTTAGGTATAAATTTTCTAATATGTATCAACATAATTCAGTCTTAATTAATAAATTACCTAGGTGGTTAGAAAATTAGTTACCTTAGTAAAAAAACAAAAATTTCAAAAAAAATAGAGAAACATAGTTTTCGAGGGGGAACATTATTAAAATGAATTTATTTTGGTGTGGAGGAGTTATTTTACAACCATATAAACCTTTCCATCCTTTATTATTTATTTTTGGACCCTAATGAGGTAAGGGAGACATTCCAATAGTGAATTTCTTAGAGTATTTATAAGAATCTCACTTTACCTCAACTATAAAAGGAAACTCAATCTCCTTTATTCTTCACACCTTTCAAGATACTTGACAATACCAAACCCTACAAAAATCAACTCCCAGATTACCTACCCTCATCTTATAATCTTTAATTTTTTCATAAATCCATCCAAGGAAGCCCTTTGGTGAAAACCAAAAGATAATACATGAAGAAGGGGAAGTTTGAACGTGGGCGATAAGAGTCAAGACTTAAGGTAAGGGGATTTATAGTCTCACATTTATTTACATTAGACTCATTACATATTCACCAATTGTTTCTTTTTTCTATACATACTAACCTATGAAATGTTATATAATGAATTTTATAATTTTATAAGTTTCAGATGATGTTATTCTTTTACAGATATAACGATTTAAAAGACAGTCAACTAGTAAGGGATTTACATATTACTCTTTACTTTTATAAGACACAAGATATATTCATCACATATTTCTTCTATGTAGTTTATATAGTTCCCATTAATTTAATTTATTATTATTCTACTTATTTTTTGGTATTTACATATCAATTTGAGGATCTCTCTTTCTTAGGGTTTATAGTTAAAACATTATTAATGTAGTAACATGATTTTTCCCAAATTCAATTATTTTAGATGTATGTTATGATATAAACCAATATTCTTTAATGTGGTGTATATAAAACCACTTTGACATTTATATAATGACATTATCTATCGTCATGATTTTTGAAGTTTCATTTTGTAATTCATTTATGGGGATTATGAATCAAGCTTAACAAAGTGGTAATAATTTTATGTTACAATTTCATCATTTATCTAGATTATTTATGATTATTCTTCAATGATAAAATATTCTGATATATCTCTTCATAATTATCAATAACTTTCTTATCCTCTATGTATTCATGATATGGTCATGTAATTTTACCACTTTCCAACTCTTTGGTACTTAATATAATTAAAAATTTGTTTTTAAAAAAATATGACCTTATTTATTTCTTAGATCAAAAATCGGTTTTATTCAAAAACCATGATTTCTAAAAATGTTTTTAAATTATTTGAAATGCTATTTTAAGATGATTTTCTAGGAAATTTATTTAAATAAATTAGGTTTCAAAATGTGTTTAGAATGGTTTTCAAATAATAATTTATAATCTTTCAAGGTTATTTTCAAAAGTAAAATGTTTTCTAAAATGTTTTATAATTTAAAAATACTATATAAAAGATGAAATTATTTTTCCTTGAGAAATGTTTTAAATTATTTTAAAGATAAATTAATAATTTTTTAGAGTAGTTTTCTAAAAAAATATTTTTGAAAAAGTTTTATTTCATAAAAAAAATTCCCAAAGAAAGGTTAGTTTTGATAATAAATGTTACTAGTGATCTTTCAAAATATATCCCCATATAAGATGATAACTATTAAAATAGTTTTTGATTTACTAGAGATATGATCCAACGAAAAAATTATTATTATTTCATTGAATAGTTGATGTTTAATATGACATGTTGTTTATGAAACAAGTTTCTCTCCTATGAGCTATACCATGGTAAAACACTTATGAAACACACTTCCTTTAATGGATTTTTCAATGATGAAATGATTATGAAACATATATCTTTTCCATATTTTATGATCTGGTTAAATTTTTGTGATACCTATTTAATTTTAAGGGTTATGATATGATATTTTGGAAAATCATCTCTTTTAAGGGGTTATGATATGATCAATGTTTTTTTATCCTGCTGCACACATATATATGATTTCATTATTTAATCGGTGAGACCTATATCTCCATCTAATACATTGGGTAATTATAATGTTTCTACCATCTCAAAGGGTAAATGGTTGATCAGATCAATCCTATAAAGGATGGTAAATATGTGGTCAACCCAGGCATATAATGGAGGGTACATGGGTGTTCTGACTAAGCCCATAATAGAGGTTAAATGGGTGTTATTCCCAATCCCATAACAGCTAAATAGGTAATCATCCTAATACAATCATGTTAGGAATGTCTTGGTGGCTAGCCATGAAAATGTGTTTTATTCTTAGGTGTATACCATAATTCTATGTCTTATTCGAATGTTATTCTCTCATGACTCATGTTTTTGAATATCTTTATGATTCATGTCTTATGAACTGTAAATATTTATACCATGATTTATATTTATGATCTATGATATAAAGGTTATTGTCTTCTTATGTTATGCTCATGTTCTCATCCCCTTATTCATAGTTCATGCTTATGTATATTTCTTATTAACTATTACTGAGCATTATAGATCACACTTTATTATGTTTCCTTTCACTTGGATAAGAATAAATGTTTTTATTATTGTCTTCCTATGAATAATACTAAATGTGAAGATCTTTATGGGAGATGTTGAATATGTTTCACAAAATTATAAGACTATGTTTTCATATCCCCAAAGACACTAAATATTTAGGTTATCAGAAACATACTTTTCTTGTGTCCCGATTATTCATATGGAAAGTTGAAATATTGATGTATGAAAATCCTAGGTCTCTATATCCACCCAAATTTTTTATTAAATATTACTTACTCTTAATATCATCGGAGAATAAATTTTTAATTCAATGATTTTATCTTGATGAATTTCTTTATCAAAAAGTATATCATCTTTTAGAATAATTCCCATCCTATTCGGTGATAGTTTCTCCTCCTTGCCCATATTTTAGTTTCTTTCTGAAGTTCGCCATTATAATTTGAAAACTAATTATGTTTTATCTCATAAAACCATCATTATTCCATTATTATCTTTTCAAATTTATGTTTTATTACTCTCTCTATGATATGATTTTTCAAAAAAGGCATTTCAAGATATTTTATATAGTTTTCCATACATTCAAAATAAATTATTTTATCTTCCACAATACAATAATTTGGTTTAAAATATATGTATTTTAAAGGATATATTATTGAAGTTTATTTTTAAAAATGATTTTTCCATATTTTTAACATCACATTTTTGAAACATTTATATCTTTTTCCAAGATTTTTTTATGATTCTTTTTATGAAAAGTAAATTTTTTCAAAATTTTTTTAAATTTAGTTTTTGAAAAATTTATGTAATTTTGAAGGATTACATTTTGATTTTTCTTTCCAAATTTTTATTTTTTAAAATTCATTTTATTCAATTTTTAAAACAACACCTTTCAAAAAATGACTTTTCAATTTGACCCTCAACGTCATCACATACGATTTAGTTAAAATAATTATTCAAAAAAACCTTTATGATTTATATAAAATTTTCCCCATTATATCCAAAGGCATTATTAACATAGAAATAAAATTTCATGAGTCACAATAAATTTGTTTTTGAAATATACGTTCTTGTTGATTGAATTTTGGGTATCAACCATTTACATTTTTGAGGTTATTTTTTTTGATACCCTCCAGAAATATTGTGTACCCTATTTTTCATTCCATGAGTACTTTATGATATAATGAATGATTGATTTTTAGTGGTACACATATGCATGGATTATTAAAGGATGGTTTCATATATCATCGTAAAATTAATTGGTTAAGTGTATATATGTCATGATATAATGATGTTTATCTTATAATTTCTCTATTACCAATATAAAGAATGAGCATTTTGTTAGCTCACAACAGGAAGTGTAGAGTTTTTTTCAGAACATGAACCATTGTTTTTTTGTTCTTAACATGAAGTATGAACATTTTTTTTGTAAATAACAAGAAGTCTGAACATTTTATTTATTCACAACATGAAGCGTAGAAATTTTTTTATTTACTACATTAAGTGTGGAAATTTTTTATTCACAACATGATGTGTGGACATTGTTTTTGTTTATAATGTGAAGTATGGATGTTTTTTGTGTTCTCAACATGAACCATTGTCATTTTATTTGTTCATAATGTTATAATTTCTTTATGACTATGTTCTTGTCAATGTTATTTGTCATGCTTTGTTTCAAGGGAATGATTCATTTCCATACTATATACCAATGTTATGATCTCATATATAATGTTCATTGACTAATGTTGCAAAACTACTCTGATTAATTAATTATGTTATGAAAATACTTATTCCATAACCCATGATTAATTATCCATGATTTGTTGGGTATTATATTCATATGTATCTAAATTATACCTATATTATCATTTTATGAACACTTATGATTATTGATTATTATTGATCATGTTTACCCTTTTTTGGAAAATGATATCACCCCTTTTTTATGTTATAAGTACATTAGTTTTGATAATTGTAACTTATAGTAAGTCGAGACGGAATTATAGTTATTCTTAATTATATTGAAATGTTCATTAGTGTTTTAGAATAAGTTACTTATGTGGTAAGTCCTTAAATATAATAAAACATATTCCATTCAGATTGTGTTATTAATTTTGAGTTGTAATGGTGAAATTAGGTAAATGATGTAAAATAAAGATATTTTTAGCTTGTGTTGTTATAAAAGTGAATTTTTACCTAATTTTATTGGCTTTAAAAAACAGGTTCAAAATCAAAAAGTCCATTTAATATTCAGTATTATAAGTGATAAAGGAGGCATGTATTCTAATACAAGATATAATTTTTTTTTGTGAATATAATATGTATATTTATAATTTTTCCACTCATAGAACACCAAAGAAATGGTTTTATTGAAATAAATATAAGTGTATCCACAAAATGTATAAGAACATGTTAAATGAATTTAATT
Organism: Viscum album; assembly: GCA_963277665.1. Lineage (NCBI taxonomy): Eukaryota > Viridiplantae > Streptophyta > Magnoliopsida > Santalales > Viscaceae > Viscum > Viscum album. The sequence continues at coordinate 782,973,302 of OY728141.1, forward strand.
AGCCAAAATTATTTTTTTGTTGAATCAATTAATACTTCCAATTATATTTTAAATATTGTTTTTATCTTATATTTTTCTTTCATAAAAATCATTATTAATATTTTAAGAAAACCAAACTAATATTATTCATTTTAGATTAATTTTTTTAAGGTATTTATTTTAAATATTAATTATAACATATATAGGGTTTATGTTAAAATATTTGAATGTATTTTTATAGGATATTCTAACAATATTAAGTCTTATAGAGTATTAAAAAAGGAACTATGAAAATTGAATAATTCATGCATGTGAAATTTAAAAAAAATAATTTTAAAAATAAATCAAATCTATATAGTTATATAGAATAATTTCATGATTTTTCTTTATGTAATATGAACCTCAAAAAGTTAATATATGAGTCGATTGGAAGTATATATATTCTTAATGTGATCCTAAAATTTAGAAAATCTTTAATATCACCCTCTTGATAATTTAAGAAGAAATGTTAAATATGAAATTCAAATAATAAAATCAGTTTTAATATTTTATGATAATTATACCTTTATAAATGATTTTATACATAATAAAATTACTAATTATTTTAGTGATACTAACTGGTTAAATTCCATTAATATTAAAGTTGAAAAATTTGTTAGAAAAATGTTTTGAATACAGTTCAACTATCTCAAATAAAAAAATTATTAGAACTAAGTGGATTTTTCTTAATAAACATGATGAATATGGTGATATTATTAATAATAAAGACATGTTTTCTATCCTTGTAAATTCTTAATATGACAAAATGGATATAGAATATTCCTTTAAAACAATTTTTACGATATAAGTTATTAGTATTTATTAGATTTTAAATTTTCCAAAATTTTAAATTACTTCAAATGGATGTTAAAAGTTCATTTTCAAATTGTTTGATTTTTGAAGAAGTATTTTCAATAAAAACCCTTAGATTTAAAATTTTAAGGTTTTAAAATCATGTTCTTAAAGAATAGAAATCATTGTATATTATAATTTAAACCCCATGATCTTGATATGATATATTAACTTTTGTTTGTAGTAAAATGTTTTTTAAAAGGAATAGTTAATCAAAATTTGTTTATTAATATTGTTTTAGATGGTATTTTAATTGTGTAATTATATATTGATGAAATTATACTTTTTTATACAAATAGATTTTATTAGTAATCAATATTATAAGAACACATTTCTTATGAATTTGATATAAGTTTAATGGGTGAGTTGAAATTCATTATAGGTCTTCAAAATTATCAGGGAACTAAAGAAATATTTTTAAATCAATAAAAATATTTTTCAGATAATGTTAAAAAGTTTAATGTTGATTCTTATTAATTTTTTAAAATACCAATGTGTAATAATTAAAAATTAAACTAAGACGAATCTATAAAATCTATAGAAAATATTCTATTTAAATAATGATTATAAGGCTACATTATTTGACTGCATATAGACATGATATTTTTTTCAGTGTTTTTTTATGTCATATGTTTCTATATAATCCTTAATAAAATCATTTAATGGTTCTTTATATTTTAATTAGATATGTTAAAATAACATTTAATAATGGTTTACTTTACTCTAATTATAAGTAATTTAAATTAATACCCTTTTCTAATTATGATTTTTTATTTTATGGGGTTGATAAAAAAAGTATATCTACGATGTATTATTTACTTGTAAAAAATTTAGTTTTATGGAGATTGAATAATAAATTTTTTTCTATATCCATATATGATACAAATAATATTTGTTTTTCTAATTGTTGTGCTTAATTTATTTGGATAAGAAAAAAACTATCTAATTTTAATTTTAATTTTGATAATATACCCATATATTGTGATAATAAATCTTCTATTTAAATATATAAAAACACTTCAAAAAATTAAAAGAAAAGAATATTTATGTCAGATTTTATTTTCTTAGATATCATCTTATTATAGAAGATATTATTTTAGATTTTGATCCAATAGATAATCAATTATCTCATATATTTTTTAAAACTCCTTATAAAATAATGTTTTAGAATATAAATCTTGAAATATGAATGATGGGGATATATTTTTAAATGAAATATTTATGGTGATTATTCCTATTTCTATAAGAAAACAATTTTTTTTATATTTATAGTTGAATTGTTTTTTCAATTTTTTTATGTATTATAGTTTACCAAATTTATTTCTATTGTTCATATAAACTAGAATAGTTTTTATACATATTATTATATGGATTTTGTTGACATTAAATTGGGTTTTTAGAAATATTTTATGAACATTTATCTAATATATATACTTGAACATATCTAAAACAAATTTAGAGATTATTATAATTTTATTTACTTAATATATTAATTTATATATTCATTAATTAAGATGGAGCTTAAATGTTTCTCAATTTTAAAACAATTATTTAAACATGATTATTGTCCTTAATTATTTTACATATTTTAATATTCCAATTTTTTTTGTTAAAAATGATACTATTTTTGTTAACTTTTTTATAACATTCTAATAGGGGTAGAATTTATATAATCTCTATATAATATAGTTTATATTTTATAAAAGTTCAATTTTGTATTTTATAAAGGGGATATTTCAAGTGTTATGTTTTATATAGATATTGTTAGTAAGTTGGGAGATTTTTTTTCTAGTTTTATGTTTTTTCTATTTTAAATATTACAAATATCTCATATTGTTTACAAATACCTCACGTGTTTATGTTACGAAATTATAATTTCTTAAATCAATATTAGACACATTTTATCTATTATTTACGTAATTTTAGTGTTTATAATATTTTATAGTGAATATATTGTTTGAAAACTATGTAATATAACAGTTAAAATGAATTGAAATTATGACTATTCATAATTGAATTTTCCATTTTAAAAAAATTTCGATATTCTATTTTTTGATAATTTTTTGTATTTCAATTTACTTCAAGAGTATATTTTTTATTTTAACCATTTTATAATTTTTAAAAATCATATAAAATCTAACGATGCTCTGAGAATTGATTTTGAATTATTTAGTGAAGGATGAAGTAGAAGATATTTTATTAATCAATAAATGATATAATTTGATGTTATTATTATTTATAATAACGGGGGAGCTTCAAAATTTTATCCATTAGAACTAAAGTGATCAGAACTGCATTGAGATGCATTGGCATATTTAACATTCTGATTTTCATTTAAATCTATTTTTTATCATCTTATTTTCTTTTTATATACATGTATATATATATATTTTATTTTGTAAAGAGTTGAATATGCTTTTACCAATGAAAAACAGAAATGTGGTTGGTTATACGTTTTAAAAATCTATGTCCTTGGGTTATGGCTCCCAAAAAAGGTCAGGTTCTTAGTTATACTTTGTTCCATAGAATGGTAAGATATATATGATTGGTTATGACATTAGTTGAGAAAATGTTTGTGCGTATAAAAGATAAATACCATTCAAAATTTGTGAGTACCTTTACTCTCATAGAGTATAGGGGTGTGGAGAGTATATATTATAATTTAACTACTATTTTTGGTTGATATATTTTAATTTCAATTTAACTTAATTCTTACACAATACAATGCATTTCATTAATCTTTTGTGAAATGATACACTGTAATTTAGTAAAACATTATAAGTTTTAAAAGTATTATTAACCCCCATTAAACCAAATTTGACATATTATTATGTGTATAAAAATTTTGCATATAACCAAGATTAAAATATTTGAATCATCCCTTGGGGGGGATTTTTAGTTCTATTTACAGTTGATGACATAGGTTGAGATGTAGGTAGGGGTGAAGACCCTAGTACATGCTGATTCAAGTGATGACATAATATATAATTGGTGGTATTTTGCCCAAGATAAAGGGAACCTTAGGGAAATATTAATTGGTCATCTTGAGGATGAATAAAGAAAGTAGGGCGGGGCTGATGTTATATGGCTAAGTTGGTGGATGTATGAAAAGAATATGGTTGGAATCCAACAGTATATTTTGGAGGCGGTGGACTAATAAAGAGAATGTAGATCCAAGCCAATACCATGTGTCTGAAGTTTTCTTTGGAATGTGTATATTAAGGGAATTATAGTTATTATATAAGGGTCCTTTAGGACACTTTAACATGGCCCTTAAGGCCATCAAAATGTTAAGGATCCAAGCTAATAAAATATAACAAAATTGGTTCAGTTGGTGCTTATAATTCCTTGTGAGGATGGGTGAGGTTTGATCAATGGAAGTTCCTGGGTGTGGGAGGTTTTTTTGATTTGTTAATATTATTTATTTTTTAAAAATAAATCATAAATATTATAAATTCCTTAATAATTTCATAAAAAGTATGAATATATGTTTTAATTTTTTCACATATTAAAAAAACTGATAATAAAGAAATAATGTTAACTAATATTTATTAAATATAATTTATTTTAGTTTTTTTTTAATTTTCTCAATTCTTACCGAATGACAAATTATCCTCTTTTGGGAAACTACTTCTTCTAATATTCATCTCTTCCATTTCAACATGAACCCTACTCCTTAATAAACTTAATCATCCTCATACCCGATTATATTACATACCAACTCCACTTTTAGCCTCTTGGGCGATGCTTTCTAATTTCATCATGACAAATCAGGGTATGTGTAATTCTATGACAATTAAAACGATGCCTCAAAGATTCATAATTAATTTTTTTGTCTCTTATATCCCTATTTTTTCTTCTATTGTACTCCGTTGAAAAATTTGATGGATATATATTTGATTTTGACTAACACTAGAGCTCATCATCCCACCAATCATGAATCGAAACATTCACCGATGAAATATATTTATCCATGATATCTCTCTAACAAGGTATGAAATGAGATGTATATCTCACAAACATAGATTGGCGGTAATTAGGCACCCACTTTTATCAGCACAGAACTAAAAACACTAATAAAAGGGAAAATTTTTCATCAGTAGATAAAAGCACTGAAAAAGTTTCTTTTTATTTGGACGAAAAAATACACTAATAAAAGTTTACCCATTATCAGTACTTTCTTTTCCTCTAATAACGGATAATCTTTATCAGTGTTATTTTTAGTTTTGATAAATATTTTAATAATATATCACTATTTATATTCGAATTTTTTTTATTTATATATATTAATTAAAAAACATATGTTTATAGTTAATATAAAAATAATATATTAATATATATTATTTAATAATTCAAATATATATTATAGGAATGTTAAGGTACTGAGTGTACTTTACCTTAAAATTTATTAATGAAAATAAAATGCAAAATGGAAGCAACACACATTACACATAAATCACCGCCAAACCATAAAAGTGGAAAAAAAATGCCACCAGAAAACCAAACAAAGGTTCCAATTATCCCCCCACATAATGACCCATAGAACCATTTATTATAAAGGTCCATAAACCCACATCAAAAATCCCCAAAGAAACAAAAAACCTGCACCATCCCATAGTCGTGGCCATAATGAAGAAGGCCCAACCTCCCATATCCGGAATTAAGGTCATCACCAACTTGAAAAAAAAAATTGTGCACCTGCTGCCTACATGCTACCCACACAAACATGACCAGATAGCCACCTCACATCCCATGGATAGATGCATCAAAAGTCCTTGTTGAGGTCCTCATCATCCTCTTTTCGTCTCACACCCATGCGCTACTGCTTGTTTTCATAGGTGGGAACACACAAATATCCATCACACTCATCATGCAAGTTTTGTAGACAACCAGATGTTTTCTTTCCTAGTGGACTCCACTAGGATCCCATAAAACGATCACCACTACAAGAGTTCCACACCCCCGCGATCAGGTACTCTTCAATGCTATCCTCCATTGGCTGCCATCAAGATCCCATAGTCACCCCACGTTGTGTAACCAGACACACACCCACCATATAAAACCATTATGTAGACACTCTTTATTCCCTACACCTCCATCAAATTCTTGTCTCTAATGCTCTGTCACTAAGTTTATTCCATTATCCACTACCAGGGTTCTATAAACCAAAATAGTTGAATCCATTAGGAGAAAAAATCAATCCATATTTTAAACATATTTATGGATGTCCTATGCTTTGAAACCCCAAGAGAATTAGGTTTTTCATTTGAGTTTGTGATGTATATCTGAAACCAGATCCTCCTTAACTTGAGAATCCTCCAGACCAGAACTAGGGAGAAACCCCTCTGTATCTATAAAAGGTTTTCCCCAAGATTTTTTGGAACAACAAGCTACAAAAATCTCAAAGTGATGAAAAATTATATATATATTTATTTAAAAAATTAAAAAATTATAATAAATATATTTAAATAATAAATATTTTTCTTATTTTTATAATTATATATAATTATATATTGATATAAATATATATATTTATAGAAATATACCAAAGTAGTGTAGATCATGATGTATAATTATATAAATATTTTTATATTTTTATAGAAATATTTTTAAATATATTTATTTTTAATTATAATTCAAATAAATATATATTTTAAAATAATTTTAAAATCTTAATAAATATATTTATTATATTTTTATAAATATATAGTTATATAAATATAAATATATATATATTTAAATATATAAATATATAAATATATTTATTATTATATACAAATATATATAAATGTATTTATTTATAATTATAAATAAATACATATATATTTGAATAATTATATATTTATATTGATTATACTTAAATAATAAATATGTTAAATATAATTTCATAAATATGTATATTTATATATTAATAAATAAATATATTAAAAAATATATCAATCATGGATTTGGGTTCCAAACCCATGACTCAAAATTTATTAGAAAAGAAAAGGCATACAAGAGAAAGAGGAGAGAGGACATGTCAAACAAAGCACAGGGTGACCACGCCATAATGCATAATCCAAAAATGTAATCAATTCATGCAAGTCCCTCAAGATACCCAATTTCTAGTATTTCTTCCTGTCCCCTATGGGTATCAACCTATCCTCATTTGTTTACCTTTTTTTTGTTCCTCGTGATCTCTATCTGATGATGATTCAAAAAGGTCCCTTGAGGTTGAAAAATCATGAACATCCAAGATAAATCCTAGAAGTTCATCTTTGGATTATAGTAAAGTCCATATTCAATGTTGATTTCCAACAACATATTAACAGATAAGTAGTCATTGAATACAAACATATCTGACACCATTTAAGAGTAAGTTGCTTCAAGTTCTCAGAAAAATGAATTTGTTTCTTCCTTATCAATGCCTTCCATGAGCCTTTCACCTTACTGACTCTCAAAAGGTATGATCTTAGAATTGATTTTTCAAGAATGAATACAATCCTCATCTAAGTCCTTTCCAAAGGAGACATAATAATCTTTCATTAGATCATAAAAGTGGGGTAGAAAAGACAATTTTGTATTCCATCCATCGCCTATGTTCTCAACTCGTAAAGTGGGAATCCGCAAAGCCTTGTTGCTGGAGAGATCATCCCACATTTAGATCAGATCAGGTCGTGCATAAAAATCCTGAGTTTGGGACTCTTTTTTTGAGTTTCCTTTGTATGTATAGTTGGAATCATTATTAATAGATTTTTTCCTTTCTGGTCCCTTTCCACAAATGACATATCCTACCTTATACATTGATCAGATGACTCTTGAGAAATATCATCATCTACCAATTAGGTATCCATTAATGTCTCACCATCCATCAGCTAATGGTCACTCACTACTTTAACTATATCATCACGTGACTGTATAACAGTGTACCTGCCACCACAAAACACTACTTTTTTTTACTCTGGAACAGTAGTAGGTCCATGATCTCTACAGTGATATGAATGAATTAGTATCTGTGTAGAATTAGGGGAATTAGCCAGACCTGACTGCCCCTACCACACAATCTATACCCATGATTTAACATAATTTCTATTTAAATAATGACTACAAGACTTATGGACAACATAAATATTACCTACACACAGAAAACCTCCTGTCAAAATATCCCTAAATCAATCATGAATGGGACCACCCATGCTCCTGCTAGACACACCTCCAGTTCCATTCCTAGAAAAAGAAACATGTATGATCCCACCATCTCAATGAATATCCTTACAAACATTACCCATAATAGTTGAAGCATTAATCATCCCATTATGAGTCCTTTTAAAACATACAATAGTATTATGCTTGCTCATAAGGTAGAAATCACAATCTATAGATTTTTTACTCTTCAAATAATAATAAACAGGAAATTTGAAATTATAAAAAAGGGGTAACACATTCATATTCAATCTTCAGATCGAATTCATCATCATCACATGAACAGAAGACCATATCGACCAAGATAGAGGACAAGTTGACTTCCACTAAAAACTGAGAAAAATAACCAAAATGAGACAATTCAGTTTCCTTATCCTGTTTAGTCATGACCCTAATGGACATCATAATTTCATGAATAATCATGGGGTGCCAAAATAAACAATTAATCCAAAATAATTTAACCAATACCTAAACGGACGAGCATCCAATATCCAAAGGGTTGAATTGGTGGTCCCATTACCAAATTTGAAGGTGTATCGTATTGATTGAAATCCAGCAAAATCCCTAAGCCCATAGCTTCAAATCTGTAGAAGGGAAAATAAGTTGAAATAATCCCCAAATGAGTGAGACCTATCAACATTTTTTAAATCCCCAAATACCAAAACACAGACAAAGAGATCACCAGCATTAAATGGTTCCAAACATTATGAAAAAACAAGACACTCAATGACAGAGTGCCCTCTGATTTGAAGTTGTTCCAAGATTGCTGATCGGTCCGACCTTACATGGGAGACAATACCCTTCTGGTGAATACTTGTGGCCACTGATCCATGTAGGAGAATAAAGTAGCGACTGTGAGATCTAACCTTAGTCGGAGCGCTCACAACCCACATTCTTCTCCCATCATCCAACCAATCCGTTATTGCACCCACATATCTACGGGTTCAAAGTGCTTGTGAGGAAGAAAAACATCAGGATACACCACCACATAGGCCATCGAAGAGAATACGACATAATCACCATGACTAACTAGACTGAGTGACACTTGAAAACTCATCAATGTCAATTAATAAATATATATAGATATAATAATATAAAAATATCTCTATAATTATATAAAAGTATTTATAAATATACTTTTTATTATTATAATTATAAATAAATACATATACTTATAAGATTAGATATTTTAATTGCTATAATTCTAGCGCAGATAAAGATGTGTTTTATCACTGCATATTTGGACCAGATAAAACAAAATTTTTTGGGTGCTACAATTCTAATGATGATAAAGACTCAATTTATAAGATATTTTTAGCACTGATAAAGGGAATCACTTATTAGTGCTAAAAAAGCACTCATAAATATTAGATTTATTAGCACTGATAAAACTAATCTTTATGAGAACTTTTATAAAAGTAGTATTAAAATTCTTATGGGTTCCACTAAAAATAACCCAAATATGATGTCTCCTCTTGTGCCTCATAAGCTCTTGTGTAACCCTACTTCTCCCACCACCATTTCTCTCACTGAATCTAATTTCCACCATAGCCACCACAACTATCGATGAACCGATATTCTCCAAATCAATGGTATATACGCTGATTTTTTTGTTTTGTGGATCTATAATTCTCCTTGTATCATTTTACATTAGTTTCTCGGTTTTTGACTTTGAGGGTGTCATTTTGGACTCAAGTGTTGGTAGTGTCATCTTTGGTAGGCATCGATTCAGCCTCTACAAGTTGATGCAGTTCAGTCTCAACCGTCAGTGGACATCACCACTCCCTTGATGCCAGCAACTACCCATCGTCTTTCCGTGTCACTAAAATCTACCCACCACCCATCCTAAAGAGAACCCCACTCAAATCAATTAATTTTTTTTTCAGTTGTTTCCAACCCTCCCCACCATCCTCCACCGCCTAAGTAATATGTATATATATATATATATTATTTATAATAAAATAAACTCATATATTAATATATATATTGAATTATATATATATAGTTAAATAATTATAATTTTATAATAAAAATATTTAAATAATAATAATATATATAATTATAATAAAATATAGTCATATTATTGGCCATTGGGATCCCAATAAAATTGGATAGTGAAACATAATTAGAAATATTTGGGTATTATGCCCATTTCCTCTTGGAGATCGATTTGTCTTCTACGCTTGTTGACAAATTTTTTATTTCAACTAATTATGGGGAGATTAAATTTTTCATTGAATATGAAAAGGTCCCCATATATTTTAAGGATTTTAAGGTCATTGGTCGTGATATTCTGAGTTGCAGGTGGTCTATTGTCTGTGAATTTTTCTATGTTAATGGGCATAAGGAAAAAAATGCTTTAAGAAAACTAGGATTTTTAATACCACTACTCATAGTGATCCTTTGACCTCAAAAGATGTCTAATCACAAGAGTTGGTGAAAAATTTTGAGCCTAGTATGCAACAAGAATAGACCTTGAGATGGTTATGTTTCTGTCTCTACTAAACATTTTATATATATTCCAGAGCATATGGGTGAAGAAAATGAATTTGTTGTTGTATTGGAGGCTTCAGGGCCCTATAGTGTGTGTCCACTAGACAATGTGAGTTATTTTAAGGAGACAAAAATGGGAAGATAAGTATGATTCTGTGGATTCACATGATGATGAAATCCCTAAATATAGTATTGATCAACATCTCCTCCAAGAAAAAAATAATTGATTCCAAAGCCTGTGATGATAAACAAAAATTGGATGTAAAAACACTTGTGTACTCAAAGTCTAAATATAATTCCCAAACCATTGAAGTGGTTGATGCAGCAATGATAAAGGGGATTCTTAATTATTCTTGGAATTTTTTCTTATCATTAATGTCAAATGTGTCTATATCAAATGACACAATGTTTAATCATGAGTATATCCCCAAAGGTAAAAAAATAATGGTGGATAAAGAGGTATTCTAATTGGATATCCCTAAAAAATATAAAGAATTTTGGGTCTTAATATCCCTCTTTGAATGTTCAAAATGCTTTAATAGATGTTCAGGTTAACTATAGTTATAAGAAAATACAGGTCCTTCGTCTACAGATGGACCATCCAAAAAAAAAAGACTATATAGTGGTATTTTCCATCTCATTTTTTTTAATTTAATGAAATGTTATAATAACTCTATTGGAATGGCCTCTAGTGAAAGTTGTGATGATGCTTGTGTTAAAAATCTCAACATCATAACTTCAGTAGACCACAAATGTGAAAGACCAAATTATGGCCTTAGTGGGGATGCAACTGACTGGTGCTATTCATAACTTGATGTCACCTTATCTATGATGGATCAGGAATTATTCAACTTCAATGATTATTTGACAGTCAAAAAGTTATTAATGATAAACATTGAATATTCCCTTCAATAAAATAAAAAATTGGAATTTTATTATTTTCATAGAAATTTAGGACCTCCACCATTATAGAGATCTCTTCTGAATCTCAATTTGATGAAGAAGATGAATCCCCAAAATGGTCCAGGACATGGAGAATGGGTACACACCTGATGGGAAGTGTAAAATATCCAAAGAATGTGAGAACAAGAGAAACTTGCATGAATTTATTCCATGTGCTATATATATATTAGTAATGTGGAAATTTATTTTTTATGACTCATCCCCCCTCTTGTACATTATCGTTTTAATAATATTTTTGAGGTCATGGTTTTGTTCTCCAAATCCATGGTTGAGTTTCATGGTAATAATAATTAGGCTCAATTAGCAATTTCTTATTTTTTTTCATCCAACTATTAATTAATATCACGTTAGATAACAATAATTATAACTTATTAGTAATTTTTTATTAAACATAATGATGAATTTATTCATTTCTAAATAATTTTTCATAGGTATTTGATGAACCATCTTTGGTCATGAAACTAAGTTGTATGTTGAATGATAAAATATCATAAAAGGTTAATTGATAATAGAATATATTAGTAAATTAAATGTTAATATATTTTATATAAAAAGATTATAAATAAAGGAATATATTATTAAATTTTCAAAAAATCATTATTAATGATTCCTAAATTATAGGTTAATATTTCTTAATATATGAAAATAATTAGTAAACTAAAATTCATTTAGATCCTCTGTGATATTTTTTCTGAATTATCAATCATATTTTAAGATTCTTAAACCAATAAGTATATCTTTTATGTGATGATCATCAATCCAAGGTGTGGCTGACTCATCACATCAAACATTTAATAGAATGAACGTTATTAATGTCCCTTGAGTCATGAAAATGAATTTTATGTATCATCCTTTATTAGTGGAATTGACTCTTACATACCACCAAAGGAACATTATGTAAACTCTACATTCACACTTACATATCCTAGTATGGTTTCATATTTGACTAATTATATTAATTTAAAAATCTATATACCTTTTGAAATTTTATAGTATGTCATATTTACAATGGTTGGGGAAATCCATTAACATTATCCTACCCATAAGATATCCATTAGGACCTCACTCTCAAAAATGGTGTATTAATTTTTAAACCAATTGCAACTCCTAAACCTGCTTTGCATACAACATCACCTACATGGTTTAAATTAGGAGTGTACTCCACAACTATATCTTATCTCTTATTTGGTGTTCGCTTCTAAGGGGACGAGTGTCTGGTGACCATTTTAAATAATAAACATTATGTTCATCATATAGATCTCCCGAATAGTTAATACTTAATTTTTTTTCCTAAGACTCATCCCACATCACTTATAGACGTGAATATATGTTACTTGAACTACTCTGAGCAGTTGTCATCCCATACTAGGTATCATTGAACCATTTAGATGAATTTATATAATAACACATACCCCTAGTGGATTAATTATTTTCTTAAATTCAATTACACATTTCCTTTAAAGTATGATAAAATTAGTTGAATCATTAAAATGTTGGTTTACCCTTATTTTAATGGCACCATTTTCTGTATTTTTTTGTTAAATATTAATATTACTAAATCAAGTAGGATGGATATGAATAGAGAACAGATGAATGCCAATAATATGATAAAAGTGTATGAAGATGGGGTGAAATAGGTTATCATGTTTTCAAAATATCATGTGTATAGACCTTCTTATATACTTTTATATGTTTAGAATGTTGTTATTAAAGACTAATTTGTCTAGAGGAGTTGGAAGAGCACTTGATCTATCCCATAATTGATCGATGATATAAATGTTAGAATAAACATGGGGAAAAAGAAACTATACCTATTTAATGGGATAATACTGCATGTTATGGCTCATCAGATATGATTACATGTTTGGACAGTGAATAAGACTTCATAGAGGATGTGGTTACAACTATAAATGATGATGGCGATCATAATGTGGAAATGAAAATTATAGTTGAAGATGAACACCATGATTACCAAAAATCTTATGTGATGTTAAAGAGTTGTGAAAAGATTCTATTGAATGCTAGTTTCACTAAATATACAAAATTTTCCTCTGTAATGAAGATGTAAAATTTAAAATCTTGAAATAGATGGAGTGATTCCATTTTTATAGAACTACTTGCTCTCTTCAATGATATGATCTTAGAATATAATGAGCTCCATAGTTAAACATATGACACTAAATGAATGCTAATGTCAATGGGTATGATCTATGAAAGAATAAATTCTTGTCTGAATGACTATATATTGTTTCTCAAGGATCACAAATCATTTAAATAGTTCCCAAACTATGGCTATTTTCAGTAAAAGAAATATTCATCGGGTCCTATGAAAGTTATATAGTACTTTACAATAATTAAAATACATAAGTACCTATATTTAAGTGAGGATACTGTAAGTAAATTGACATGAAACACATATAAAAGATATAAATATAGTAAACTTTTTCACATGATAGACTATATTAAGTGGAAGAGAATTGATAATGAGTTTCATTAATTTGGAAACGAGACGAGAAACCTTCATCTTGCATTATCTTGAGATGGAGTGAATCCTTTAGGTTTTCTAAGCATAAATCATAGTACATTACTAGTCATGCTTGTAAATTATAACATTAAATAGTGGTTATCCATGAAATAAAATACATTATTTAATCTATGCTTATATTAGGGATAAATGAATCGAGTTATGATATTGACATAGTTTTGTCTCAATTGATAAAATATTTTAAATATTTTTGGGATTCAAGAGTTATGTTGTATGATTCATAAATAAATATTCTATGGGATGATAAATGAATTTTATTCTTAGGGAAAATTTTCAGGGTGTAAAATTAAATAAATTCAAGGGTGTCCCATTTTCTAAACAACATACACAATCAATTCGGATGAAACATTCATTGAAGGTTGTGATTCTAGGAAATTTTAAATTTCTTCCCCAATCCCATAAGTATTGATCTTGGATGACATCATTTTATGTGAGTTCATGAGAACGTAAAACACTATCTCTAATAAAAGGTGATAAAATTTTTTAGAAATTAAAATATATGGACACTAGTTTTGGTAAACCATCTTCGAAAAATCATAGAAAAATCAAATGGAAAAAGAGATCATTTTTTTGAATTACCATACTGGAATTGTCTGTTGATGAACTCTTATGCATAAGGCATTCCCACTTGGTTTGATATCTATAAAATGTTTTTTGGATGGTTTTGAATGAATTTCACAATTTTGATGTACCTTGTTCATTGTTTTTCGGTCACCAAAGGATAAAGCAAGGAGTATATGAATTTTGGAGTTTCAGAAGGGAATTTGAGGCTTATGGACCCTTTTCCCCTGACTATTCCGGAATGTAGTCAATGAGATCAAGAACAATACATGAAGGATGGGAGAATTCAGAAATTTCAATGATAGAGGCAAGCCACACGGTCGCCACACAACTATCCAAATCCTGTTAAAACTGTGCGGAAGAAGATACCATTGATAGTACCCTCCACTCGGTTGGCGCATGGCCTGCCCAAACCATGTGGACCATAAAGGAAAACCGTGAAACTCGAGGATTTGAGACAGTAGAATATACACAGTTGGTGCACGGTCTACCAAACCGTGTTCCCAAATCGTGAGGACCACTACAACCTTCTCCTTTTTCTTTTCACTTTTCACCCACTCCTTGACCCGGGGTTCCCTTTTCTACCTGCTTTTAGACAATTATAAAAGGCCCTTTCTGACCAAGAAGACTTTAGGGAGTGGTTAGAAACAAGGGGGATGAGGAAATAAGGAGAAGGAGGCTTATAACTAAGCTTAGAGGGTAAAGGAAGGTTTTTAGGCACTGGTTCTTGTAGTTTTATTGTACTTCAGATTATTTTATTTTCTGTTGTAATGATCTCTCTGATGAATCTTTGTGTGTTTCTTATCATTTTCATTATGAGTAGATAAACCCCCCTGTGTTGGTGCTGGGGAGAATGTGGGTTTGTTAGAACCAATTTCCCTATTATTGTGTTTGTTCATTGTCTCTCACCCAATTCTCCCAACTTCCTTTTCTTATTTCCCTAAAAACCCCATATCGGACCAAGAATGTAGTTTATAAGGATATTTGGGAGAATTATGACAAGGAGATCTCGGACCATTAGATATAATTATTGTTTCTACAGGGAAATTCCTAAATTAAGAGTTAGTAGAAATCAATTTCCAGACCAAGGGATTGATTCCTACTGACTTGATCGAAGCTCACCAGACCAAGGGAGTTCTGACACAAATGAAACCAATAACTGTAGGATATTATGAACTACACAACAAAATAGGGAATAATGTTTAAATTCACACATGGTTGTCCAACCCCGACACATTTACATTAAAATCCAAAATCCAGTTTTATGTAATTTTCATTTTTCAAGTTTAATTCATAGTGAATTAAAAAAGTCTAAGTAATTAGTTATCTTTTTAGATTCGTACCATGAACCATCCAATCGTATTTAAATTCATCATGTTCAATTAAGTGATTTAAAATCAAGAGACATAAAAATCCAATACTGCTTCCCTATGGATTGAGCTTGTACATTCACACTATAATAGTTACAAGCTAGGGAAATTAATTTGGTGGTAAAAATAATACTTTAGGAAAATGACAGACCAAATTTTGGCACCATTTAAGATGACGTGACTGTCATTTTTGTAAATTTAATTTGAGTCATTGAGTGAAAACAAAAAATAATTATAAAAAATTCTATTTGTAATCTCATTTTTGTTTTTCATTATTTTTTCCCTTTTATGTTGGGTGTGTTGCTTGTGTTGTGCAGGCCTGTAGGTATATGAGTTTCCAGGTCACTCATTCTCAGATTGCTAAGTCAACAAAATTACACTAGATAGATCCAGTAATAAAAAGAACTATGTGCAGGTGACATCATGCATTTATGGGTGATCACAACGCAAATGACCAGTTTTCATAGTAGGAGGAAGAACTAGGGGTTGTCCAAGGCATTGTGATGCCATTTGTTATTGACGGAAATCGACCACTAGATGGAGATGAAGAGGATCAAATGAATCAACTGGGGGATTATGTGGAATACCCGTGGCAGAACCAACAGAGGTCACTAGCTCAATTTGTGCCAAGGTTCAGACAGCCACAACTGAGGAAATATATTCTGCGGGAGCATCCTCCCTTTTTGCCTCAGAACCAGTAGGCTTATTATCATTAGGAGAAACAACAGTTCATTCCCCAAGCACCTTAAGAACTGATTCCGCCACACCATACTCTTATGGAATATGGATTACCCTCCATTTAGGGTGCAGATACTGGAATAGTAATACCTCCGGTGGAGGCCCAACATTTTGAGATCATGCCGGTAATAATGCAGTTAATTCAAAATACAGTTCAGTTCGGTGGCTTGGCAAGTGAAGACAGTAATGCTCACCTCTCCATCATTATAGAGATATGTGACACTTTTGGGCATCACGGAGAGTCAGAGGTACAATACACCTTACACCGTTTCCCTTCTCATTTAGGGATAAGGCAAAGGACTTGATCAAGGGGATACCTCAGAGATATATTCTTACCTTGGAGGCATTGGCCCTAGCCTTTATATCAAAATTATTCCCTCCCTCAAGGATGGACACCTTATGGAATGAAATTCATAACTTCAAATAGCACGACTCGTAATCTTTGTATGAGTCATGGGAACTGTTTACGGAGATGCTGAGGAAATGCCCACACCACAGAATACCATTGTGGATGTAAGTCCAGACTTTCTATGGCGGTCTGACAACTGATACAAAGTCTGTGGTTGATGCAGCTACAGGAGGGACAATCATGAGGAAGTCCCTTGAAGATATTTTTGAATTGTTGGAAGACATGTCAGCCAATAGTTTTCATTGGAATTTGGAGTGGGGAAATCAGAAAAGGGGCATGAATAATATTAATGGCACCACCATGCTTGCGGCTCAACTCGATGTCATCTCAAAGAAGATCGAAATGTTGAATTTAAAACATCCATCTCATGTTCATGCTGTTAGTCCACCAACATATAGTGATTTCGGTGAAAACCATACTATGGGTGAGTGCCCATGGGTAAGTGTTGGAGCCTTTACTAGTGAGGTAAATTAGGTTGCACAAAATAAAGGACCCTACAACTACCCAAAATACCAAAACCATGGGTGGAAGGAGAATCAAAATATTGGCTGGGGCAATAACAACAAAATCCTCAACCCTGACCACAAAGACCACCTGGTTACGAGCAATAACAGTTTCAGACTATATATCTAAGGCAGTAACAGGGCAACCAAATTCAGTAAGGAGCATATTAGCAGCAATGGTATCAAAACCCTCGTCCTACTCAACCTTTGTGACAGACTCATACCGCACAAGTAGCCCAAAAACCTCAGTAGGAACCTCCCTCAAGTCTGGAGGAAATGATGTATAAATTTATAACTACTGCTGAAACACGATTTCAAAACTAGGAGGCATCAATTAGAAGCCTTGAGAACCAGATTGCGCCGCTTTCCAATCAGCATTCTCAAAGATAGCCCGGTACACTACTGGGCAACACTAAGAAAAATCCACGGGAGGAGGCTAATGCTGTTATTATACATAGTGGGAAGGAGCTTACGCTGAAGGTAATTATCAATTAGGGTGCTAAACTGTCAAAGCAATCCACATTCTCCTCAAGTGGAGAAGTTGCAGCTGAGGAAACTTCCCCGAAACATGAGCTGGATAAAGAACCGGAAGTCCCACATGATAAGGGAAAAGAAGTGATTAAAGCGTATAAACCTCCATTTTCATTTCCAACAAGGATGAAACAACGGGGGCTAGACCATCAATTTTCCATGTTCATGGAAGTATTCTGGAAGTTTCATATCAATATCCCCTTAGTAGAGGCATTAACTCAAATGACGACCTACAAAAAGTTCATGAAAGACATATTTTCAAATAAATGGAAGATGGAAGACTTGGGCACCATTCCCTTGACCAAGGAATGCTTGGTGGTGGTCCAACATACTCCCCCTCCTATGCTCCATGATCCAGGAAGTTTTACTTTCCCATGCACTATCAGACCTTGAGAGTTTGGAAAAAACCTTTGTGATTTGGGGGCGAGTGTTAATTTAATACCCTTTAGAGTATTCAAGATGTTAGGGATGAATGATCTCAAGCCAAAATGAGTGGCACTCCAACTAGCTGATCGTTCTATTAAATACCTCAGGGGGCTATTGGAGAATGTGTTGGTTAAAGTGGGGAAGTTAATTCTACTAGCAGATTTCATTATCCTCGACATGGAAGAACTCAAAGAGGAAACTTTAATTATTGGAAGACCGTTTTTGGTTACCGAGATGGTGTTAATTGATGGGAACCAAGGCGATCTGATCTTCTGTGTTGGTGATGAGAAGGTTTCCTACAACGTATTGATGGTAGTGAAACAGGTAACACTGATGGAGATAGAGGATTGTTGTGCATTGACAACAACACCTAAGTGCTTAGGCCTTGAGGAATATGATATGAAATATTATTCATTCAGCAATGAACCCATTCTAGAGGATGACCATCTTGAAGAAAACTAGGAGGAATTAAGCTCAATTGTAGGCCAAGGTGGCTATTACTGGAAAAGGGTGATTATTCTAGATTTATTAGAGTGAGCCGAGGTTGAGATGATCGTACCTTACATTCTCAAGGATCCCCATATCGAGTTGAAACCTCTCCCCTACATGTTGAAATATGGATCTTTGGGAGAGGAACATAAATGGACGGTGATCCTAAATTCCTCGCTCTTAAGAGATTAAGAGGACGCTCTTCTGCAAGTCCTCTGAAGGCGGAAATAGGCCATTGGTTGGACGGTCACTGACCATAATGGTATAAGCCCCACAGTCTGTACCCACAAGGTACTTATGGAGGAAGGGGAAAAAGCATCTCACTAACCACAATGAAGACTGAACCTCCCCCCATGAAAGTAGTGGTCAAGAAGGAGGTGATTAAATTACTTGATAATGGGATTATATACCCCATATCCGACAGCCAGTGGGTGAGTCCTCTTCAGGTGGTGCCAAAAAAGGGAGGCATCATGGTAGTGACCCATGAAAAGAACGAGGTCATCCCAACCCGAACAGTTACGGGATGGAGCGTTTTTGTCTATTATAGAAATTTGAATGGTGCAACCAGGAAAGATCATTTCCCTCTTCCATTCATGGATCAAATTCTAGAAAGATTGGTGGGGCATGAATTTTACTATTTCCTAGACGGTTATTTGGGATATAACCAAATCTATATGTCCCCGGAGGATGATGAAAAGAGTACCTTTATGTGTTCTTATAGAACCTTTTCCTACCACCGAATGTCATTCAGGAGGTGCAATGCTCCAACCACCTTTCAAAGGTTCATGTTATCTATATTCCATGATATAGCGGAGCAGATTCTGGAGGTTTTCATAGACAACTTATCAGTATAAGGGAAGTCATTCAATACATTCTTGATGAATTTGGAGTTGGTTCTTGAGCGATGTGAGCATAAAAATATGCTTATCAATTGGGAGAAGTTCCATATTATGTTACAACACAGAATCATGTTAGGACATAGGATCTAGATGAAATTAATTTAGGTGGATCTGGCTAAAATGGAATTTATCTCACAGCTTCCCATTCCCACATCAGTCCGAGCGATTCAGATATTTTTGGGGCATGCGTGTTTTTATCAAATATTCATCCATGAATTATCCATGATCACTTATCCATTAACCAATCTACTATCCATGGCTGCAGTTTTTGAGTTTGATGATAAATGTATCGTGAACTTCCAAATTCTGAAGGAAAAATTGGTCACCGCCCCCATCATGATTGTTCGGAATTGGGAGGATCAATTTGAACTTATGTGATATGGGAGAGATTATGCCATGGGGGAAGTGCTTGGAAAACAACTGGATCATATTTTCAGAACGATATATTACTCCAGCCGAGCATTAAATGATGCACAACTGAATTACACCACCACCGAGTAGGAAATGATGGTCGGGGTTTTTTCTTTTGACAGATTCCACTCCTACTTGGTTATTTCTAATGTTGTGGTATACACGGACCATGCCGCACTAAATTATTTTTAGAACATGAAGGACACTAAACCACAACTTATCTGTTGGGTGATCCTCCTCCAAGTGTTTGATTTATAAATTAAATACAAGAAGGTCAGTGAGAATCTAGTGGCTAATCATCTCTCCCAGCTGTAACTACCCTACATAGAGAGAGAGAAGAAGCCCAGGAGATCAAGGAAGACTTCCCCGATGAGAATCTATTTTCCATTGGAATACCACCTCAGCCATGGTTTGCCGACCTTGAAAATTACTTAGCCATAGGAGTTGTCCACCTGGACTTATCATTTCAGAAAAGTAAGCATTTTTTGTTAGAGGTAAGGATGTATTTATGGGAAGCCCCCCCACTCTTCCACTCATGTGTTGATGGGGTAATCGGTCATTACGTCCTGGATGAGGAGATCCAAAGTATTTTTTTATTTTCTCACTCTTATCTGGAAGGAGGACATTATGGGACATATCGAACAGCAGCAAAGGTTTTTCAATAGGGATTATTCTATCCTCCCATGCATAAAGACACTCATGATTTTTTCTCCTAATTGAATGATGCCAGTAGACGGGAAATGTGGGCCATCATGCCAAGATGCCGCAACACCCGATACTTGATGTTAATGTTTTTGATGTATGAGGAATCGAATTTATGGGTCCGTTTTCCCCATCCTATGGGAACACATACATTCTGGTGTGTGTATATTACATTTACATGTTGGTAGAAGTAGTGAAAATAACTCATAATACAGCTAAGGTTGTCGTCACTTTTCTAAATAAATATATTTTCATTCGGGCTGGGACCCCGTGAGTGTTGATTAGCAGCCGCAGTACCCATTTTGACAACACTCTCATGAGAAATGTGATCTTAAAGTATGGGGTCAAGTACAACTAAGGGAAACCTTACCACCATCAATCCAGTGGTCAAGTGGAGGTGTCAAAAAGAGAGATAAAGAAAATATTGGAGAAAATGGTAGGTGCATCAATAAAGGATTGGTCCTAGAAACTAGATGATGTGTTATGGGCATACTGGACAACTTTCAAAACAACATTGGGTGTGTCACATTTATGGTTGATCTATGGGAAACCCTACCATTTTCTAGTGGAGATGGAGCACACTGCTTATTGGGTTGTCAAGGCCCTGAATTATGATCACAATGCTGTGGGAGAAAAGAGGAAATTTCAATTAACCGAGCTTGACGAGATAAGGCGGGAGGCCTACGTAAATGCAAAAATTTATAATGATAAGATGAAGGTGGTCCATGACCGCATGATCTCCCATAAATCATTCCATCATGGTGATAAAGTATTACATTTTAATTCTTGTCTGATGTTTTTTCCAGGTATGTTGAAGTCCCTTGGTCGGGACCCTTTATAGTGATTACTGTTTTCCACCATGGAGCGGTGGAAGTGGATGGTGCGGATGGTTGAATGTTTAAGGTTAATGGGGAGCGCATGAAGCCTTACATTAGCATGGAAAAAATGGTGGGAACCATTTCCACCATGCAATTGAGGTAGCTCAAGGCCTAGGTAAGTCGAGCTTGATACCTTAAACGTAGCACTGACCGGGTGGTAACCCGACATTCTGAAAAATTTTAGGTTCCAATAATTTATCTATTTGAGTGTGCCTAGGACTACATGATAGTCTGTTTTTCTATTCTAGTGTGTTATATTGTGGAAGTGTCACTACAAGTCAGGGTATCATATTGAATTTCGTTAATGCAAGTCTTACACTTCTTATAGAAAATCTCAAATTATTTTATCTCATTCAAGGGGAGCCAAAGATTTTAATTCAATGGGTGTGTTTTTGGTTCAAAAAGGGAAATTTTCAAAATTTCATCACGTAGAATGATAAAACACTATTTTGTTGAATATTTTATTGATAATAAATGATATAATGTCCTCGAATTGTGTTAAATATGTTTATTTATAAAATATTTGGGATTAGATCATTCATTTGAAAATTTGGTGAAAATTCCAGTTTTACCCTTAAAAGTGAATTGTAGTATTTCGATGATAAATATTTTTTTATTTATTATTTTAATTTTAAATTTTGTAATAGTGTTCCCCACTTAATTTTATACAACTTTTATTCAGGACACTAGAGCTAAAGAGTGCATTTGGATGGAGTAAATGGGTCATTAATCCAATGGTGGGCTGGACTCAGCAGAATGGACATGGGTTCTGTATTTGGCTCATATCTTCTTCTTCCGGCTTGGAGTAAGCCCAAATTTTGAGGAACGCTCAGGGACATGATTTGGAACAAAGAATACTGCTGGAAGGTCGTCCAATTCACGCGTTTTGGTGGCCAAATGGGCGGTTCAAGTTGGAATAAAATATTTGACCGAATTTCCACATTCACACTTGAAACAACTTGTAACCTCTCCTCCCCTCCCCTCTATAAATTGGAGTTTTTCTCATTTGGAGGGGTTGGGATGTGCTTCGGGACGTTTAGGGCAGAGGATAAGTAGATCCACTCCAATTATCCAACCATTTCAATAAGGGTATCTCTTGAAGCAAGGATCCCTTCGATGAAGCCTTCTTCTTCTCCTTCATGTTGTAATGATTTTGTTTGTGTAATAAACTTCTTTGTTATTCTTTTATTTCTTATCTTTTCTTATATATTGTTTAAATTTCTTCTTCTATTAATCTTCCTCTTTGGGCTGGAATTATTGAGTAGAAGCGTTTTTGGGTTATACCCATTATAAACCTTTGCACATGCAAAACGCTTCTACGATGATTACGCCACCCATGGAAGTGTAGTCTTTTAGTAATCGATCTATATTCTAACCTCTTCATTTAATTATTTTGAATCAATGAGCTACTGTAATTCACATAATATGATCCATGAATTTTGTTTTTAAATTACAAGAAACTAAGCAAGCAATTGAATAGTTAACACAAAAACACGCGAGGTTGGGATTTTGTGTAAATTGTGAGATCGTAATCTTAATCGGTAATACAAGACCACACGTGATAAATATGTAGAGTTAAAATATAATCCCTAAACACAATTCATCCTCATTTATATAATGGATATGTTCCCTAATTAACCACTGACCATAAGATATCCTTAGAACCACAATCAAATCAGGGTGCTGCGATTGCGTGTTCCGAAGCTAGCCTAGGGTTTAAGTAATTTCATCTTTGTGGGTAAGTTAACTCTCCTAGGGTTCGAGGGATAACAAATTAGGGGATCATAATTAAGTGGATATTGATTTAAATTATAATGATTAATATGTGAATGAAGAGGTAGAGTTAGATCAATTACGCCATTTAAAATATATTTCTAAAAAAACATCTTTTTGTTGTGTCATTTCAATCGAACTTCATTTCAAAACTAAAAAATAAATAAATACAATCTTCTTCCAGAAAACTTCTTTGAGATTCATAAACAATAAAAAAACCCAATACTTTAAAGTAGTGTTTTAATTTTGTTCTCTTTTATTTTATTTTTATAATACCTTTAATAAGTTGTTAAATTCACTTCCTCCTTTGAGAGACGACCTTGGTCAGCCACTCTGCTGCACCTAAGTACCCCAAAATCACATTAATCATTTGAGGGTGCCCACGAAAGCACTCTATCAAATTGGCGCCGTTGACGGGGATGCAAGTAATTTATTCAACCATTTAGAGGTATTAATTTTATTTTTCATTTTATTATTTTCTTCACCTCTCTCTTTCATCTTTACTCTTTCTCAAGTTTTCATTTTTTTTCATCCTCTTCTTTTCTTTTTGGACCATCAACTCAACTTCTCATTTTTATTTTACTATGGTCCACTAAATTTCTTTAAAATTTTATTTTATTTATGACATGAACTAATCCCAATGATCTCTTAGATCTTGACCCTGAGATTGAACGCAACCTCAGGGCACGAATCAGACATTCTCAATCTACGAGAAGTTTCAATATTCAACCAGTTGGTGAATTCCTCTCTTATGGAAACATTGAAATTGGAATCAATTCAAATTCAAACATAAAAGTGGAACCAATGGCTGGAAATAATGGAAATTAACTTAATATAACCATCCGAGAATTGGCTGCACCTGATATTAACTATCAACCAAATTGTATTGCATACCCAAATATCGAATCGGACTTTGAACTAAAATCTGGGTTAATTCACTTACTTCCCATGTTTCATGGCCTCTCTGGTGAGGATCCCAATAAAAATTTGAAAGAAGTTAATGTGGTTTGTTCAAATTTAAAACCAAGAAATGTTTATGAAGTTCAAATTAAATTAATACAATTCCCATTCTCACTTGATGGAGCTGCGAAAGAATGGATGTATTATTTATAACCCGAAGATGTAACTTGTTGGAACAATTTGAAACGTCTTTTCTTGCAATGATTTTTTCCAGCATCAAGGACAACTACCATTCAAAAGGAGATATCAGGGATCAAGTAATCCCAAGGGGAGTCAATGTATGAGTACTGGGAGAGATTCAAGAAGTTCCGTGCAAGCTGCCCACATCACCAAATCAGTGAGCAATTACTCATCCAGTACTTCTACGAAGGACTCACACCCATGGAGAGGAGCATGGTGGATGCTGCAGCTGGAGGAACATTGGTGGACAAGACACCAGTAGCCTCACGTGCATTGATCGATAAGATGGCCCAAAACTCCCAACAATTTGGTGATCGAGGTACACCACATTTCAGGGGAGTACATCAGGTAAGTCCTTATTATCTTGAGAGTCATTTGATTGATACCAAGTTATAAGAATTGACAACTATGGTGAGGCAAATTTCTTTGGCACAAAAGACATCTCTACCCCCTCCTTCAAGGCCTTGTGGCATTTTCACTGAGACAAGCCACCCAAGTAACTGTTGCCCACAAATACAAGAGACAGAGTATTGCGCAACAGTATTCCCAGGGAGACCATTTCAGACGCAACAACAACTATATCCCCAAAAGAAGTTTGATTCATTTTCTCCAACATACAACAAATGGTGGAAAGATCAACTAGACATGAGTTATGGATCTGGATAACAACAAAGGACCCCTTTTCAACCAAACTTCTAGCAGTCTCCACCTTACCAACAGGGTTTCCAACAACCCCAAAGGAGATTTGAAGCTCAAACATCAACAAGTCAGCAACAAGGGAATCCTACACCAAAGGTAGATTCTAATACTGATGATCTTTTGAAGCAAATTGTTCTTAATCAACAGAATGAGCTAAAGAGTCAAGGTTCAGAGCTGATGGAGATGAAGACTCAAATGAGCCAGATTGCCACTGCCCTCCATGAACTTGTAAGTAAGAATTCCGGAAATCTACCTTCCCAACCCACTCCAAATCCAAAGGGTAATGTTAGTGCCATCACACTGAGAAGTGGGAAGCATATGAACGATACATCTGTACCTACCATTCCACCGGGATTCACCTCAAATCCAGAGAAGCCGCATTCCATACCAACTGATGAGCAATCCAAGGAGAAAGATAAATGTAAGAAAAAGATTGATGATGTTCATCCTAAACCCCTTCCTTTTCCAAACAGGGTTGTTCAAACCAAGAAGATGGCTGAAGAAGCAATGCAAAAGGAGGTTTTGGACACATTCAAGCATGTGGAGATCAACATTCCACTACTTGAAGCCATTAAGAAAATCCCAAGGTACCCAAAATTCTTAAAAGAACTCTGCACCAATCGAAGAGGGATCAAGGGAAATGAGAGGATCAACCTTGGAAGGAATGTCTCGACACTCATTACACCAACTCTTGCAATGCCAAAAAAGTGCAAGGATCCTGAGACATTCACCATACCATGTACCATAGGGGAGTTGCACTTCTCTGATGCTCTTTGTGATTTAGGAGCTTCAATAAATGTGATGCCTCACTCTGTATTCTCTTCTTTATAGGTTGGTGAGTTGAAGACAACAAGAGTAGTGGTGAAATTGGTGAATAGAGCTACGTAATATCCAGAGGGAGTCCTTGAGGATGTACTTGTCCGAGTAAGAGACATGATCTTTCCAGCAGACTTCTATGTGCTTAACATGGAGGACGATCAGGAAAGTTCTCATGCCCCCATTATCTTAGGTAGAACCTTCCTCAAAACTGAAAAAACAATCATAAATGTCAATGAGGGTACACTTTACATGGAATTTGGGGATGGAGTTGTGATATTTAATGTTATGGACTCCATGAAGTACCCCTCTGAGGACCATTCTGCTTTTGGTATCTCCCATTTGGAACCACCAAGTAAAAACTCCATGTAATTGGATTGTCTTATGCTTAGGGAGATTATGAGTATTGGTTCTAGTTTGATGTCTAAGAGTACTTCTAAACCCATTTTTAAGGAACAAGACTCTCTAAGATTTGATTTTGAAATGGAATCATATTCTGATTTTGATCATGTGAACTCTGATTATTACATGGCTATTGAGTATGCTGATGGATTTGGTGCTTTATTCTATGATTGTGATGATTTTTATTCTGGTACTGATGTTCATTGTGAAGATATGTCCATTGCATCAATTTCTCCATCTATACATCACCCCCCTACATTGGAACTCATGCCATTCCCCCAAATCTTAAATATTCATACCTGCTGAGTGGTGATAGATTAATTGTTATCATTGCTAACAATCTCTCTTTAGAACATGAAGAAAAAATTTTGAATCTTTTGAGAGATAACATTAGGGAAATTGGTTGGACATTGGCAGACATATCAGGTATTAGCCCATCTGTTTGCATGCATAGTATTCTCTTGGAGGATGGGGCTAAACTGGTGAGGCAACTACAAAAGAGACTCAATCCAACCCTTCTGAAGGTTGTTAAAAAAGAGGTTGAAAAATTTCTCGAGGTAGGTATAATTTACCCTATTTCTGACTCACAATGGGTTAGCCCTGTCCAGGTTGTACCTAAGAAAACGGGTGTTACTGTTTTTAAAAATGAGAAAGATGAATTAGTTCCAATGAGGGTACAAAACAGTAGGCGTGTGTGTATTTATTATAGGAAACTAAATCATTCCACTCGCAAAGACCATTTCCCCCTCGCATTTATTGAACAGATGCTTGAGAGACTAGCTGGGAAGACACACTATTGTTTCTTGGATGGATTTTCTAGCTATTTTCAGGTTCCCATTGCAGCAGAGGACCCTGACAAGACGACATTCACCTACCCATTTGGTACCTTTGCTTACCGAAGGATGCCATTTGGACTTTGCAATGCCCCATGTACCTTCTAGAGATGCATGGTGAGTATTTTCTCAGATTTCATTGAGACCTGCATGGAGGTATTTATGGATGATTCTACAGTTTATGGGTCCTCATTTGATGGATGTATCTCTAGTTTGGGTGATGTGTTGCATCGTTGTATTGAGAAGAATCTGGTCTTAAATTTTGGAAAATGTCATTTCATGGTCGAAAAGGGAATTGTCTTAGGTCATGTAGTCTCACAACATGGAATTGAATTTGATAAATCTAAGGTACAAATTATTTAATCCCTCCCATATCCTACATGTGTGTGTGATGTTCGATCATTCCTTGGACATGCTAGATTTTATCGACGCTTCATCAGAGATTTTAGTAAGATCGCTCTACCCTTATCTTGATTTCTTCAAAAAGATATTGACTTCAATTTTGTTGATTCATGCAGGGTATCATTTGATGAGCTGAAGAAGTGTCTGACCACTCCACCAATAATAGAGCCCCCACGGTGGGACCTTCCATTTGAGCTTAGTTGTAACGCCTCCAACTTCTCGGTTGGAACTGTCTTATCTCAGAGGGTGGAATGATGTTCACATGTGATCACCTATGAATCAAGGACACTGGATTCAGCCCAATCAAACTACACAACCACGGAAAAAGGAGTTTCTTGTTGTCATATGTGCTTTAGATAAATTTTGTTCATATTTATTGGGCTCTAAAGTAGTTGTTTTTTCTTGACCATGCAGCTTTGAGGTACCTCCTGAAGAATCCAGATGCAAAGCCATGACTTATCCGTTGGACGCTACTTCTTTAAGAGTTCGACCTTGTGATAAAGGACAAGAAGGGGTCAGAGAATTTGGTGGTTGACCACATGAGTAGGCTTACTCACACACTAGAGGATGACACCTTGGACCAGATACAACTTCGAGACACTTTTCCCGATGAGAATATTTATTCCATCTTAGGTATGCATCCTTGGTATGCTGATTTAGTGAACTACATTGTTTCCTCTGAAATCCCTGCAAATTTAAAGAAACATCAAGTCTAAAAATTAAAATGTGAGTCTAGGTTTTATGTTTGGGATGATCCTTACCTCGGGCGCATGTGTAGTGACCATGTCATTAGGAGGTGTGTTCCCGATCATGAGTTTGAGTCTGTTTTGCATTTCTGTCATACACTTGCTTGTGGTGGAAACTTTGGACCCCAACAGACAGCTAGGAAGGATTTGGACTCTGTATTATATTTTCCTAGATTATTCCATGATGCCCATGTGTTTTGTAAGTCATTATCTCGTTTCCAACACACTGGGAACATTTCTAAGAGACATGAGATCCCCCAACAACCCATATTATTCTGTGAGATTTTTGACGTATGGGGCATTGATTTTATGGGTCCTTTTCCTAGTTCATTTGGATTTTTGTATATTTTGGTTGTTGTTGATTATGTGAGTAAATGGGTGGAGGCCAAGGCCACCAGGACTGATGATTCTCATGTTGTAGTGGATTTTGTCAAGGCTCAAATTTTCTGTAGGTTTGGAGTACCAAAGGTTATTATCACGACCAAGGGACACACTTTTTCAATATGAATTTTTCTTCCCTCCTTCGAAAGTATGGGGTGACACACAAAACATCAACACCATACCACCCCCAAACAAATGGCCAGGCTGAGGTTTCAAATCGTGAGTTGAAACAAATTTTGGAGAAAACTGTACAGCCAAATAGGAAGGACTGGAGAAAGCGCTTGGTTGATGCATTGTGGGATTATAGGACAACATAAAAGACCCCCATTTGTATATCCCCATTTCGGATTTTTTTTTTCCGGAAAGCATGTCATCTCCCAGTAGAAGTTGAGCATCAGGCATATTGGGATATAAAGAAATGCAACATGGATTTGGCCCATGATGGAATTCAAAGGAAGTTGCAAATTCAAGAGCTTGAGGAGATTCGACTGTCATCATATGAGAACTCAAGGCTCTACAAGGAAAGATCAAAAGCATCTCATGACAAAAATGATCCAACAAAGGGAGTTTCATGTTGGAGAGAAAGTCCTTCTCTATAGTTCACGAATCAAGCTGATGCCTGGTAAGTTGCGTTCCAGATGGTTAGGTCCTTATATTGTGACTAATGTTTTTCATTATGGTGCAGTGGAGATCACACAAGAGGACAGTAGATGGATCTTTATAGTCAATGGGAAACTCTTTAGTAGATATATTGAGGGACTTCCTACTGATGTAGTGGATTTTATCACACTGCATGACCCCATCATCATTTGAGCACATCAGGATGTTCCTAACCCTTTTACTTTTATATTATTTGTCCTATTTAAAAATTCTTCATTTCATGTGCATATATCATCTCATGGTTTCACATTGAGGGCAATTCAATATTTTAAGTGTTGGGGATGGAACCTTTTAGTTTATTAATTTCAATTTTTTTTTCGTTTAAAAAAAACCAAAACAAAAATTGTGTGTTTTTCAAATTTTGTGTATTTATTTTACAGTTTTTGTGTTATTTTTTGAAATTTTTGATCTGAAATGATTCTCATCACGATTTGTAAATCCATATCAATAAGTGAAACAATTCACCCCTTGAAACTAAGCATAAATGAATGCTGAAATGACTTTGTTTCAAGTTCAAATATTTAGTAATTTCATGGAATGTACACTGAATTTTGAATCCCATGCCTAATCTCACTGTCTTTATATTTGAAATCAGTTTCCTGTGAGGCTTCTAAAACATTATTTTCATATTCTTTACATTCACCTCACTTCTTGAGAGAACCAAACCATGATTGATTTATCCAGAATTTGATCTATTCCTGTCAAAACTTGAGGGTTTTAGGTACTTATGTTTAAATGATTGAGGAATTTGTTTGGTATTAAAGCCCCTATTTCAAAGAATTCTTTTTTATAATGTCCTAACATGAAAATTTAATCCTTTTAGCCCTTATAATCCATGCACAACTTGTTAGGTTAGCCACATTACAAGCCAATTTTACCTATCCAACCAACTCTTGAAGTGAAATTGCATAATCTAGTTGAGCTTAAGTGTGGGGGAATCTATCCTGTGTTGTGCCAAGACATTCTGTGATACTTTGGGTGGAAAATTAATTTCTGAAGAGATGTGTTTGCTGCTGAAGAAAGTCATTATATTGAAAGTTGTGCCTATCTGGAGCTTTCATGACAAGTGAAGCTGTGCCTTTTATGGAGCTTCTAATTGAGGTGGAAAGCTGTGCCCATCTGGAGCTTTCAAGAAAATCATGTTTGAGAAGATTGAAATTTTTTATACTGAAATGATTAATGGTGTAAACCTTTAATGAGTTTTCATGATGATGGATCTTAATTGATACTATGGGGATTGAGGAGAAGACCATATTTAAGTGAAAATTAGATTAATACAATTTTGCTTCAAAAAGAGTCAATCCCTCCTCATTCAGCCTCAGAATTTTTCACATCTAAATCCTACCAACCGAAAGCCACAGAACAACCCTGAAAAGTCCTCATGATAAAAATATTTCATTGACTCACGTCGGGTGGTGATGTAGGAATCTATCAAGCCTATGGTGACCCTTGTATGAGTTTGGATGAGAAATACATTGCAAAAAATTGATATTTGAGTGATGAGAGAAAATTCAAGCGAGGTAAGTGTTTTGTGCATGGGAGGATAAATGGAGTGGAAATATATTGAATGATATTAATAGAGAACTTGAAATAAGGTTTTTTATGAGGAATGATATCTTTTGATTCTTGGTGCGGAATTGATGGATCCCAATGAAATGTGATTTAAAATTGGTTTTGATTTGATATTGATGTTTACTTGACATGAGGTTTTGCCCAGGAGTGCAAAAGGGTAAGTGTGGGGGAATTGATAAAACACTATTTTTGTTGAATATTTTATTTATAATAAATGATATAATTTCCTCACATTGTGTTAAATATGTTTACTTATAAAATATTTGGGATTTGATCATTCATTTGAAAATTTTGTGAAAATTCCTGTTTTTCCCTTAATAGTGCACTTTCATATTTCGATGATAAATATTTTTATATTTATTATTTTAATTTGAAATTTTGTAATAGTGTTCCTCACTTAATTTTCTAAAACGTTTATTCATTACACTAGAGCTAAAGAGTGCATTTGAATGGAGTAAATGAGTAATTAATCCAATGGTGGGATGGACTCGGCAGAATGGACATGGGTTCTGTATTTGGGCCATATCTTCTTCATCTAGGCTTGTATTAAGACCAAATGTTTAAGAAAGCTCTGGGGAATGATTGGGCACAAATCATCCTTCTATAAGGCCGGCCAATTCACACCTTTTGGTGGTCAAATGTGTGGTTCAAGTTGAAATAAAATATTTGGACGAATTTCCACATTCAAACTTGAAACCACTTGCAACCTCTCCTCCCCTCCCCTCTATAAATTGGAGTTTTTCTCATTTGGAGGGGTCGGTACGTTCTTTGGGAAGTTTAGGGCAGAGGAGAAGTGGATCCACTCTAATTATCCATCCATTTCAATAAGGGTAGCTCTTGAAGGAAGGATCCCTTCGACGAAGCCTTCTTCTTCCCATTCATGTTGTAATGATTTTGTTTGTGTAATAAAATTCTTTGTTCTTATTTTATTTCTTCTATTTTCTTCTGTTTTGTTTAAATTTATTCTTCTCTTAATCTTCCTCTTTGGGCTGGAATTCTTGAGTAGAAGCATTATTGGGTTATACATACTATAAACCTTTTCACTTGCAAAACGCTTCTACGATGATTACGCCACCCATAGAAGAATAGTCTTTTAGTAATCGATCTATCTTCTACCATCTAAATTTAATTATTTTGAATAAATGAGCTACTGTATTTCACATAATATGATCTATGAATTGTGTTTTTAAATTACAAGAAACTAAGCAAGCAATTGAACAATTAACACAAAAACACGCGAGGTCGGGATTTTGTGTAAATTGTGAGAGCATAATCTTAATCGGTAATAAAAGACCACATGAGATTAATTTGTAGAGTAAAAATATAATCCCTAAACACAATTAATCCCCATTTCTAGAATGGATATGTGCTCTAATTAACCACTGACCATAATCTATCTTTATAACAACAATCAAAGCAGGGTGCTGCAATTGCGTGTTCCGAAACTAGCCTAGGGTTTAAGTAATTTCATCTTTGTGGTTAAGTTAACTCTCGTAGGGTTCGAGGGATAACAAATTAGGGGATCATAAATAAGTTGATATTTATTTAAATTATAATGATTAATAAGTGAATCAAGAGGTAGAGTTATATCAATTACTCCTTTTAAAATAGAATTCTAAAAAAACAACTTTTTGTTGTGTCATTTCAATCGAACTTCATTTCAAAACTAAAAACAAAAAAAATACAGTCTTCTTCCAGAAAACTTATTATAGATTCATAAACTATAAAAAAACCCAATCCTTTAAAGTAGTGTTTTTATTTTATTCTCTATTATTTTATTATTAGAATAACTTTAATAAGTTGTTAAATTCACTTCCTCCTTTGAGAGACGACCTTGGT
Source organism: Viscum album (assembly GCA_963277665.1). NCBI lineage: Eukaryota > Viridiplantae > Streptophyta > Magnoliopsida > Santalales > Viscaceae > Viscum > Viscum album. Next base: position 783,006,538 of record OY728141.1, read on the forward strand.
CAGCCACTCTGCTGCACATAAGTACCCCAAAATCACATTAATAATTTGAGGGCGCCCACGACAGTGCTCTATCATAGAACCAACATCATGGTTGGTGCACAGTTTTCCAATCATGTGAAAATTGTGCTCCTTGGACTACCCCAGATAGAACTAAGTTCATGGCCAGCACACGATTATCCAAACCGTGTGTAGCCCGTGTGCCCAAAACCCCTCACTCCAGTAGCTTACACATAGTTGGTGCACGGTTTACCAAATCATATTCCCTATACCATGAAAGCACTTAAAACCCGAAATTTCATAAAACCTCGAACCCCTACCACCTCTCTTCCAATCCGTGCACCTCTCATGCTCTGCCCGTGCGAGTTCTCCTCTCCTCCCCCTTCTTCTTCATCCTTTAGCCAGGTTCTCCTTCCCTCTTCCCTCAAAGGTATTATTATCCTCCTCTTCACCATAATCATCATATTCTTCTTCTTTCATCTTTATCTTTCTTTTTCTTTTCTTTTTCCCCTCTCTTTCTCTAGGGTTTGGCCGATTTCCCTCACCGTTCTTGTTTTCCATTCCGTTTATTCTTCTCTATTCATGGGCATCCATTCCCATTTTATTATTTTGTTTTCCCATTGTTTCTTAATCACCCAAATGTTCACCAATGATTACCCAATGAACACATATTTTCAAAACCTTCATTTCCACATTTGGGATTTTCCTTAAGAATATTTTTATTTTTTCTTTTTAGAAATTTCAATTGCTATCCATAATTGTAGGGACGGTATGCTTTTGTTGTATGTGTTTTATTCTGTAGGTGCCCAAAAACCAACCCAAAGCTATCATGTCTACCTTCAAGAGAGCCCGGGGCTCTATCTCATGCTCCTCCCATGGCTCGTAGGTTAAGATCACTAAGAAAGAGGAACTCATGTGGCACCACACCCTTTTGAACTGTGACATCAGTCCCCATAATGAGTTTACCTTATAAATCCTTGACTCCTTGGGTATTACTGATGAGCTCTAGATGCATATTGCCTGAGGAAATCTCACCCAATCTTTAGAGGTCCACCAGAAAGTTTATAAGAAGATTGTCTTAGAATTTGGGGATACTTTTCATTTCCACGAGTGATATAATGAGGATGAGCATGGATTTATAATCGAAGCTGCTGATGATGTTAGTTTCCGCTTGATAAACCAGCGGCACAACGTCAAGCTGAGTGAGTTCGCCACCTCCATTGTCATGTATGATAGCGACTACGTGCAGAGTGATGCTTATTTTCTAGCACCATTTGAGTGGGACCTAACCCCGGCCTGGATTTTCTAGTCCACCATTTCCACGGGGGCCCCATACATACCATAGATTTCCAAATCTTCTAGATTCATTAACCCCATCCATCGGGTCCTTCATTGGATTATTACTACCTACTTTACAGCCTGGTCGGATAGTGAAGGAACAGTGAGCACCCGGGACCTACTGATTTTGAACTCCATGGTGACGGGAATCGACGTAAATATCACCTACCTCTTCACCCAATATTTGAAGCTAATGTTTTCCAAGACAAAGAGTTACATTTTTGGTGGACCATTTATTACGCTTCTAGTAGATCGGCCGCACCTTGAGTTTGATGTCGTGGAATTTTTGGAATTAATAGCAGCACACTTCATTGATATCATTATTCTCTGCTGGATGCGGATGCTAGAGCCAAACAGTGTCCGATTACGACTGCGGGGTGTTCCCAGGGCCGCACTAGTTGTACCCCCACCAGCGGGCCCGACTGCCATGGAGCACCCTACAGAGACAACGGATTCCCACCATTCCATATCCCCGGGGACCCATGATTCTCCTGCTGCCCCCTCTCACCCATCCATGCCCCACCATTTTACCCACCATATCCATCCTTCCTCGCCCTATAGGGAAAACCGTATTCTGGCCCTGACCTCTTCTAGAAGTGGTTGCAGGGCCAGTACTCTATGTTCCATTGGCAGCTTGAGTGGACACGCATGGAGGTGGAAGGACTTAGCATAGCTGATCTTCATCCTCCCACCCAGTATGAAGCTTTTCCCCACCATCCTCCCTCTTACATTATGTCAGTAGCCGGTGCCTCGATGGGCGAGCCCGCTACCACCTCTAATCCCACGGATCCTGTGGACATACCTCCACCTACCGCCGATTCGACCTGAGATGTCACCGCTCGAGTATTCTTTTTCGATCCATCTTCTCCCTGACGGGCTATCGTTTCATGCTTTATTACTTCTTTCTTTTTTATGACCTTTTCTATGTCTCGTAACTTATTTTATAGTGTGATGTTTTGACTGCTTGGTGTGATTGTGTGTTGTTCTTTTCATTCCATGCTGCTAGTAAAACGTTTTCTTGCTTCACTTGTATGGTTATTTTGTCTCTCCAGTAGGCATTTTCATCTGTCCCTCACTAAACACCTTTCCGCTCATCGGGCTCTCACACACCACCTGATTTCCCCACATGACCGACATTCAGGGGATTTTTTCACATTTTCACTATTTTTTGTTCTTTATTTTTTCCCTCCCTTTTCATTCTTCCCTACACACCCTTCTCTACTTTATTACCTTCACGGGGGACCATGCTCGGTTTTAAGTGTGGGAGATGGAGCCCTTAATTGGCACCCCATTTTTATTGGTTGCTTTCCCAAGTTCTTAGGGTATCATGTTTTCATAGGTGTGTCTAAAGGGCAGTTGTAGATGTCATGGGTTTATATCATATTGATAAAAATTAATTGTAGAAATTGCCTTTGAAAATGGATCATATATCCAGATTGTTGAACCTAGTTAGTGATGCAAATATGACATTGTAATACTTGAAAATGATAATTTAGCCATTCATTTAGAAAAATATTTTGTTTAAAGATGATTTTTTGATGGAGTATTTCAAATTGTGGAACCCCTTAAAATGGAAGTCAAATTGTGCATAAGGAGAGGTAAGGTTTTGGGAATTGTTGTTGCCACACTAGTGGCTATTACGCAGTCTTAAATTCATGAACTCTTGACTTTTTCAAACATTATCATCATGTGTTGACATGAGCATATTGGAAAAAATTTTATGCTAGTATCACACCCCAATACAAAGAAGAAAAATATTTTGAGATATGCAAAGGATTGCCCAATAACTTTGATGACAATTCATCAAATGCCAAATAATGTAAGTCAATGAGGGTGTGTGGCCTATAAAAGTGATAGTCCACCAATTGGAGATGAAAAAAACTAGGCTTAACTAATTTGAGTGTATAACACGATGAAAATGGAGGTAGGAACTTTATTTTAATGAATAAGGGAAAACACAGTTTTAAGCAAAATTGATTTATGAATGAATGGTTGACTGTTTTGGATTAAGTCTACTTTGTTGGCTAACTTCATAGACTTGGGAATCCATGATGTATGAATGCTGTAATTTTTAACGGTAATTAGTTCAAAGTTCATATTCATCTAGTTGGTATAATATGTGATATTCAACATGTATATTTGGTAACTCGTTGGAAATGACTATATATTACTTTGTTTGAGGACAATCAATCAATTATGTAAGGGGGAGTTCGATGTACTATTGTGCATAAGGCATTTACAATTGGTTTAATATCTATAATATGGTTTTTGTGGATGGTTTTACTTGAATTTCACATTTTTAATATACCTAGTTCATTGTTTTTAGGTTACCAGAGGATAAATCATGGAGTCTATGAATTTTGGAGATTCGGAAGGGAATTAGAGGCTTATGGACACTTTTCCACTAACTATGTCAGAATGGAGTCACCTAGATCAATATCTAGACATGAAGGATGGGAAAATTCAGGAATTTCAATGACAGAGGCAACCCGCATGGTCGCCACATGATAATCCAAACTTCCTGCAAACCATGCAAGAGAAGATACCATTGACAATACCCTCCGCACAGTGGCACATGGCCTGCCCAAACCATGCGGTCAATCCAGGAAAATCGTGTGTCTCAAGGATTTGAGATAGTAGCATCCGCACTGTTAGTGAACGGTCTACCAAAACGTGTGCCCAAACTGTGCGGACCAGTGTAACCTTCTCCTTTTTTCCTTTTCAATTTTCACCCACTCCTTGACCCAAGGTTCCCTTATCTACCTACTTTTTGACAATGGAAAAAGGCCCTTTCTGACCAAGAAGACTTTGGGGAGTGAGACGGAACAAGTGGGGATTCGGGATAGATGAAGAAGGAGGCTGGGATCTAATCTTATAGGGGGAGGAAAAATTTTAGGCACTGGTTCTTGTAGTTTTTTTTACTTCAGATTCATTTATTTTTTGTTGTAATTAACTCTCTGATGAATCTTAGTGAGTTATTTATCCTTTTCATTATGAGTAGCTAAACCCCCCTGTGTTGGGGATAGTAAAATGAGGGTTTGTTAGAACCAATTTCTCAATTATTGTGTTTGTTCATTGTCTCTCACCTAATTCTCTAAACTTCTATTTCTTATTTCACTAGAAACCCCATATCGGACAAAGAATGGAGTTTCCAGGGATCCTTGGGAGAATTAAGACATGGATATCGATGACCATTGGATGTACTTTCATTTATAGAGGGTGGTTCCTAAATTAAGAGTCAATAGAAATCAATTTCCAGACCAAGGGATTGATTCCTACCAACTTGATTGGAACTCACTGGACCAAGGGAGTTCTGACACAAATGAAACCCAGAAATGTGGGTTATTATGAACAATCCAACACAATAGGGAATAAGGTTTAACATCCCACACGAATGTCCATGCCCAACACATTTTCATTAAAATCCAAAATCCATTTTTAAGTAATATTTAGTTTTCAAATTTAATTCATAGTGAATTAGAAAAGTCGAAGTAATTAGTTATATTTTGAGATCCGTACCATAAACCAACCAATCATATTTAAATTCAGCATCTTCAATTAAGAGATATCAAATAAAGAGACATAAAATTCCAATATTACTTCCCTATGGACCGACCCTGTAATTGCATGCTATACTAGTTATAATTGAGGTAAATTAATTTGGTATTGAAAACAATAGTTCAAGCAAATGACTGAACATCTATACATAGGACATTTTCTTGATGTTATGAATATAGAAATAAATGTTTGTGATAGAGTCATTGGCATGTTTCTAAATGCACCAATAAAAAATGGATAGAATTAATGCTTGGTTGAAAATGATTTAAATGGGAATATATGAAGATTTGGGTTCATTGAAATTTGAAAATTGTAATTATCTTCGTCTAGCTACATTCTCTCTTTATAGGAAAGTGAGATATCAATTTTCCAACTTATTGAATGGTGTAAAGGTTGCAGTTGGGAATTCCTCAAACATAAAGTTTATAATTTCAATGATTGATTTAATGTTAATGGGTCTGAAATCATATGAATTTCATGCTATGAGTAAAGGAAAAATTCCAATATATATATTTTACATTTATTCCGATAATTCATGTTATACATTAACTAATATCTTCTTATTTTTTGAATCTATATATAGAAAAAATTTTGACCTAGTGAAAGTTCAAACTATGAAAAAGGAAATTTTCATCATATTTTATGAATTGGGAATGTTATTCCCACCATAATTCATTAAAATGATGGTTCACTTGATAGTTAAATTGGTGATAGAGATTCAATTATGATGTCTTATACAATTTAAATGGATTCACCCCATTGAACGTTATATGAGTATTTTTAAAGATTTTTCTAAAAATCAAATTCAGATAGAAAGTAGTATTATGGAGTGATATATTATGAAAGATGTCATTGAATTATTTATTAACTACCTATATGGTGTGGAAAGAATTTTTCTATCAAAATCTCATCACACTGGGAATCTCATGGGTGAAGGAATTTCTATACAAGAATTTGTCAAAATCAATATTATAGATCGAGAGCAGGCCTGCCATTACATTTTTTCTAATAGTTTAGTGGTTTCCACATATGTTCAAACCCAAAACAAAATTATTAGAAATTTTAATCCATTAAAGGGTTAAATATGGATACCAAATAAAAATTATCATCTCAAAATGGTTATGTAATGAATGGATATACATTCTATACAAATTAATGAGTTTAAAGAAGTACCATGAAAAATTTTGGAGTTGCACTTGTAGATGATGGTATTCTTGTTTCTGGTACTAAGGAAAAAATCCAATTTATGTGAGCATTTCATACATTGAAATCATCAAAACAAATAGGGGAATTATATTATACAATATTCCATGTGTTTATTTGTCCATGAATGTTTGTTGATAACATGAGTACTGTAACATAGATTAATCAGGATTTGTAAAAGTGGATTTTAGCAAGGAAGGGTACAAAGATGAACTTTTTATAATGGAATCACAGGCATTGAAAGTATTTTATAGTCCTAATCCTTCAAACCATAAGTAGTCATTTTTTCGGTTAGTGACCAAAACCACTGAAGGGTCATATGTAAATTCAACTAAGGTTGACCTTTTCATTGTAGATTTTAAATAGTTTCATAGAGTACTAATATACATAGAGTTTTGATTTCATATGAGACCCTGATAGAGGGATTTAGATTCTTCAAAGAGGGGTCAAATCCCTTAAACTTTTTAAAAATGATAGCTCGATAATTAGGGTATTTTTTTGTAATATGATTATGTTAAATTATGTTATTATTTATTCACTATTGAATTTACATAATATAAATTAAATATTAACACACTTTTGTAGATAAGGACTTCTACACATGCTGATGCTCCTAATACTGAGGAATAACTAGTTTTTAACCTATTACTACTCCCTATATAGAATTACATTAACCTTATACACATTCTAATGCTACCAATCTAGTTGAACAACATATAGTTGATGTTTAATATGTGGAAATTCAAGATGGAAAAGAAACAATATTCCAAAAAAAAAAACAGAAGGGCCATACCATAATGGTGCTAGAAAAATATCATTACCACAAAAACTAGAGTGATCAAATTTGAGGTAGGATGGAATGCACACGACTATAATATTAACCCCAATGAGGCCATGTTCAGTAGTTAAATTGGGATCATCACTTGATAGTTTGTAATGATTGATCTAGATTCCTGAAACCATGTTGTTCCCATGATTAAGACACAAATTTCAGAAGACATTCAAGTAAAACTATGATATCCATTTTTGTTTTTACTAAAAAAATAAAATAATGAAAAATTTAACTACTCTTCATCATCACTTATAGAGTTCATTTTTAGTAGATTATTACCACAATAAATTTGTATTAATTTTTCCTAGAAGGAATCACAAAGGCTTTTAAACATTTATAACAAGATTTCATCAAAATGTTGTTAAAGGGAAAATAAACCCACACCCACCACTTATGTTTACACACCGTATAAACCAAGAAGCATGGGATGAGTTTATTGGACATGATAGGGAGATAAAATTTAAGGTGCATTTTGGTTGGTGATACATTTTGTAAAAATACGTGTATTCAACACTTTGATTAATATTTTTATTTTTTATTTTTTAAGATAACATCTATTTTCTGAAAATAAAGAACATGCAAAAAAACAAAAATACACCAACCATAAAGCAAGGACGAGGTAAAATTCACATTAAAAAAATAGTTACATGTTTTAAATCAATCCTAACACTTTTTTGTGACATGGAACCAAAACATAATCATGTTCCTTTATTTATATATATAGTGGTGAATCTAAATAAAAATCCACTTCTATACCACATCATATGCTATGAAAGGAGTCATGTTTAATTAAATATGAGGGTATTATAGATGAAAACACACACAAAATGTTGGTAAATTGTGTAAGTATGACATAATAAAAATTTTATTTTCCTTAAATCACTATTTAATTACAATAATTACATATTTTCCTATATTTTATTTCCAATTTTAACACAATAATCATTAACACCTATACCGGATGAACGCATACTATTGGTTTGCTTGATGTGACAAGAACAGTATGACTGCATTAAAGGTGTGGGTTTTGGGGTGACACCCTAAACATATGTTGTGTAAAGAAAACAATAAGTGGACAAAGATAATGAAATGAAAGATATAAAAACAATATTATCTTCTCAGGAAGAAAATATTCATTTTTATTCAGAGTTTTTATAAAATATTATTATGGGGGTGGGAGGAAAGAGAAGAAAAAACTCACGAACAACCACTGCTTGAAGATCCCCCCACCAACTTTGAGGCGAGCCAGTACCCACAAAGAGTTTTCTTAGACGTGGTAATCAATATACACATAATTGATTATGTGAAATGCGAAACAAAAAAATATTGATACCTTTTCTATATTAATATTATTATGGGTGAAAATTAATGTGATTTATATCTATAAACACCAACCCATCACTTTGTTTTAAGGAATAATATGTTAAATATCGAAGAATACAATCTACATAATAGAGCAAATACAAAAGGTCATGTGAGAGTGGGGATTATCATCGCACATGAGTCGAGCACCAATGTCCCCATTCCACTTAATGACACATAAATTCATATGTTTGACCAAGCTATTAGAAAATTCATAGCATGACTAAGAGATATTGTAAAGAACAATGTTGAGAAGGAGTATTTTTTCAATTTATTTTTCATGATAAATAATTAACAATTAAGGAAATAAGGCCTAAACCAAATGAATTTTATTAAAAATAGAAAACGGGAATGGTTTGAAATGAAAGGTATAATTAGAACCATCTAAAGGATCAACAAACAAATTTTACCACTATCAAAATACATAATAAAACAAATTACTTGTTTTTTAAATGTTTTTATAGTTTTCTAATGAAAAAAATGAAAATAGTTATGATTATTTTTTTTGAAAATTAATGAGAGAGGACATATACCATAAAAATATCATATTTTAGGAGTTTGTTTAAAGATAAGTATTTTTTAATTTAAAATTTTTATTAATACTTTTTTCATTTATATTTTTTCAGTAATACTATGAATATTGAAAATTATCATATGGGAATGATGAAATAGATTTGTTAGGAAACGAATGGGAAATATACTTGATGACAGAATGTATATATTTATCATAAATATTTTACTTCCATATAAGTAATGGATTGTTTCATATTTATGTTTAATTTTTTTCTTTTATGTTTTACTCATATAAGATTTATTTTCCAATATAGGTGGATTGTTTTTTTTGAGTTGGGGTGGTTTTTTAGAAGCTTCTCTTGCTCATGGTATATTAGACATTGAGGGTTCAATTAAGATAGTGATAAAAAGGAAATGGTTCAAGAATGTATAAAACCATCATGAAAATGTGAATTCATTATACTTATTTAATTAATTTTTTTTATCATTTTAGCTACAATTTTAAAGTTAATTCTCTTATCATTTTTATCAAATACATATTTAGTTTTTTTCACAAATATGTTTGCAAGTCATATTTTTCTTTAAACTATTTGAAATAAGACACAAATGAGATAACATATTTCATTATGCAAATATTACCACACTTTACATTGAATTTATTTGTCAAACTTCCAACGTTACATATTAATTCAATGTTTTTATTAGAAAAACAATTCTCACTGTGGAAAAATAAAGAGTAGAGGAAGGATTTTTGGCTAAAAATGTTGACTCAATATATAGTGTTGGTAGTTAGTTGACAAAATATAACAGAAATCTTGGAAATATTGGCAGTTTAGATTATTTTGATACATTAGTAAAATAATCCATAAGTAATTTAGGATGTAAGGGAATCATCCACACCTCAATCTGTCACATACTGTGAACGATATGACTCAAGATGAATCTTTTATTTGAAATTGTCACTAACTTTAGTAAAAATTACAATTAACATATTCAAAACTGAGAAAAATCATTAAGATTATTTGATACATTAGGAAAACAACCGATAAGCCTTTTTTGATATGTAGATATCAACCACACCTCATTATTACACACAATGTAACTGATATGACTCCAAGAGTTTCATTTTATTTAAAAATGACATTAATTTTTGTAAAAATAACAAGAGATATACTTAAAATTGAGAAAAAAAATTTACATTATTTTGATACATTAGGAAAATGATCCAGATGACATTTTGGACATGTAAGAATCAATCAAACCACAATATGATGCACAATGTGACCAGTATGGCTACAAGTATTTATTTTTTAAAAATTGAAAATAATTTTAATAAAAATAACAAATGAAATAATAAATACCATGAAAAAAGATTAGGATTTTATGCTTTAGAACTATGATCTAGAAGACATTTCTTATGATTAAGAGTCAACTATACCTCAATCCGATGCATGTTGTGATCGGTATGACTCTAATTGCATCTTTTTATTTAAAACTAAAATTAATTTCATCAAAAAAAAATATTGAAATACTAAAAATTGAGAAAAATCATTTGAATTCTTTTTGATTATTTTGTAAAATTATCCATAAATCATTTTTGATGAGTAGGAATCACCGCACCTCAATCCAATGCATGGTTTGATTGGTTTGACTAAAAGTGTCAGTTATTAGTTTAAAACTTTTATTTTAGTTCAAAACATGTATAAATCACAAAAAATCAACCGAAAATTATTATATTGTATTGATAATTTATTAAAATAATTCATAAGTTAGTTTTGACTTGTATGACATAATATCACATCAAACCGACACAAGATGTGACTAATATTACTCAAAGTGTGTTTTTTTAGTTTAGAATGATATTTTAGTAAAAATAAAAGGTGACATACCAAAAAACCAAGAAAACACATTAGGATTTTTTTATACTTTCTGAAAAATATCTATAATTAATTTTTTACATATAGGAATCAAACCCACCTCAATCTGATTTTTGGTGTGACTGACATAACACCAAGTGTGCCTTTTTATTTAAAATTTACATTAATTTTAGTAAAAAGAACAAGTTACATACAAAAAAAGAGTAAATGAATATGAATTGTTTTTATACTTTTGAAAAACGATCCGTAAGTTTTTTTTTTGATTTGTAAGCATCAACTATATCTCAATCTGACACATAGAGTGACTGGTAAAACTCAAAGTGACAGTTATCATTTTAAAATTGAAATTTTATTTCAAAATGCATGTCACTCACTAAAAACCAAGGAAAATGCTCCAATTTTCTTAATAATTTATAAAACCAATTCATAAGTCATTTGTGATGTGTAGGAACCATTCTCTTATAAAAAAGAGGGACAATATGACCAACATGACTCAATGTTAAGGTTTCTTGATTGAAATGACATTTTAGTAAAAACACCAATGACAAACTAAAAACCAAGGTAACACATTATGATTATTTTAAAAAATTTAGGAAAATGTTTCATAAGAAATTTGTGATGTGTAGGAATCAGACACACATCAATCCAATTCAGGGTGGGATCAGTATAAATCCAAGTGTGTCTTCATATAAAATTGAATTTAATATTAGTAAAAAGAACTCGTGACAAACTCAAAACCAAGAAAACACATTTAGATTATTTACACATTAGGAAAATTATCCATAAATCATTTTTGATGTGTAGGAATCAACTACACCTCAATATGATGCATGGTGTGATCTGTATTACTCAAAGTGTGTCATTTTATTTAACATTAAAATATTATTAATGTATTCTTTAATATTAATGTTTAATTTTTTTTGATGTGCTACTAACATAAAATTTATTTTCTATTATAGGAGGATTATTTTTCTCAGGTTGAGGTGATTTGTTAAACAATTGATACCATGGTTGGACTTCTTTGAGTAGGGATCATGGGTGCCAAAGGTGATGAAAATTTAAAATTCTTAAATGTATGTGGATAGTGAATGTAAATGTAATTATACATAAAATTGTTTGAAATGTATAGAATAGTGTATTTTTGTATCTATGATGTAATATTTATTTCAATTAAAATTATATATTTATTTACATGTTACAATTATTTTGTTGTGTGATATTATAATAACATCACACTGTAGTAGGTTGGTCATTTATCAGTGTTAAAATTTGTGCCGCTAAAGGAGGAGATTTAATAGTGCTATTAAAATTGTTGACAAAGGGGTACCTTTATCAGTGCTATTGAAAGAACTTATAAAGGGGGGCCCTTATTAGCACTAATTAAAAAAATTATAAAGGATAGACTTTATGAGTTCGTTGTTTAGTACTACTAAAGGGGACCCACCTTTAGGAGTGCTAACAACAACATCCATTTTCAGTGTTTTTAAAGTCCTTTTTAAATGCTATTAAATGGAATATCTATAATACTTTATATTTTTTCATTTATGAAATTTTATTTGTAGGAGATAAGTTTGAATTTAGTTACATTCTTCATTTTTGTTTAAATTTTATTTGGTTTATTTAGTTCTACATATATTTATTATTAAATCTTATTAAGGGGTTAAAAATATTCTATTGATTCATTTTTGTAGTTCATTTGGCCTCCCTTTTTATTATTCGTATTTAATGGATGTTGATTATTCTTAATCGATTATCATGCATTTTCTTTACAATAGTCATGATATGTTGAGGTAAAATTCAATATCGTTGCCAATCTAAATAGGTGATAATACTAACCTTTATCAATTAATTTGACCTATATTATGCATTTCCATTTGATTTATAATAGGGTTCTTTCTATGGAATTTATTTAAATTATATGGAAGTAGTATGAAAAATGTTCACTAAAAATAATTTAATCGCATATTATATACTACAAATATATCATTTAATGTCTATGATATATTTTTGACCCAGTATTCACTCTATATTAACTGTTTAATGTTTTATAGATAGAGTCATTTAATTGGCTTTTTATAACTATGTTTTTATACATTTTTTGGTTTTTCAATCATAATGTTATTAATAGAAAAAATAAAATGATTTTTGAGAAATGTTTATGCTATAATGTAGCTATAAATATTCTTCTCATAGATTTCATGGGAATATTTTGGTTTGATATTTTCTATCATTATTGGTTTAGTTAATACATTCAAATTTCTTTCAATATTCACCAAGAATCAAAAAAATTTGAAATTTATTTTAACAGTTTTCATTCAAAATTAATAGATCATGTTATAAAATTAATCATTTCCTCAATTTATAATTCTATTTTTTTTTATATTTCCTTCCCAAATTCTAAAAGTTTCATTCTAGTTCTTTGCGTGCAGTAAATTTCCTTTAATTTTTATTGTTTACTTAAGGTCGTTAAATTGTTAGATTTATGATTGATGAATTTTTAATAATATATAATTCAATTGTAAATTTTATTTATGTACTAAAATAATAGAAAATTATTTCAAATCAAAATGAACTACAATACCATTTTCCAACTCTAAATTTTAATTCTTGATGATATTTTGAAATTTGTAATTAATGGAATTTTGGTATACACCATTATTTCATAAATGATAATTTCACCCATATAATAATAATTTTTACTTCGGTATTTCCTTCATCTATAAAAAAATATTAATCTTATGGATTTAATACTTTAAATTACATTAATTTATGAACTGATAAAAATTAATTTTATCTGTGCTGAAATAAAGTGCTGATAATAGTTGACTTTTATCGACACTTATTTTAGCACTAATAAATTCTGTATCTTTAATATTGTGTTATTTACCATTGATAAATGTAACTTTTATCTATTATTGTAATAACAGAGAGAAAATATTAATTGATTTATATAAGGTTAAATATTTATATATTTTGATTACAATGAATCATTTGTAAAGTTAATGTTTAAATGAAGTAATTATTCTAACATATAAAATTTTAATATAAGAATTAATTATATTTTATTAATAATGATATATATATGAAATATTTATATATATATAAATAGTAATTAAAATCTGTTTATTTTAAAAATAAATTTTTATAAAATTAATATTATATGCATAACATATAGTTGAATAGACACATCATTGAGTTTTTAGACAAGAACTCGTGCACACACACACACATTTATATATGAATAAATACAGTATTACATATATTTATATTAGTAATAAGAAAAACAAACTTTAAATCATTAAATGAATTCATAAAATGAAATTATTTTTATAATTTTAGTAATTTTAAAATTAATAATTTTAATTAGAAATAATAATTTATAAATATAATTAATTTTAGTTATATTTTCTTATAAAATCAATACAATATAAAAAATATAATAAGTAATAATAATATATCTATATATTATCAATTGTAAATATTTTTGAATTAAATTATGAAAAATATTACTTAGAATTTTATAATTTTAGGGTTAATAATTTATTAGGAAATACATCTATACATTAATATATATTATGTAGTTGATACAAAAATTTATATTATTTTATATATATTTTATATATATTTTTTTAAAAGAATAATAATAAATTATTATTTAAATATAGTTAATAGGAAATTTAATATTAATTAGTAATATATGGAAAATAATCCTCTATAAATTGAAATATAGTTGATAAAAATTATTATAAAATTAAAAATTTAATTTATATATATAATATTAAAATAATAGTGAAAAATATTTATTTTTATTGATTAATGGTGTTCCTTATCAATTGAATGAGAGATGTTTTCATCTTGGCATCGAAGAATTCATCCCTGAGAAGTGGTGTGACTTCTATAAATTTGGGTGACCTGATGTAACTCATTGCATAGTCATTTGAAGATCTAAATATTCATGGAGACTTGAGTATCAATCATGTATCATTATTTGATAAAATCTTTTAAGGAATTTTATTCATATAATATTACTGTGGTATATGATTTTTTTCTAAATAAATTACAGTGAATTCAGATTTAACATTCATTGAGGCTAACCCTAAGAGGGTTTTTCATAGAAAATTGAAGACCCCTAAAAACATATCCATTGAATTTGGGGATTTAGTGGTTTATGTGTGATATCTATGAGTAAGAGTTATTACCCAAACCCCTTTTCTACAAATGTATATAAAATTAAAGAATTGGGTTTTGGAATTTCCTATATCAAACCTTTTATATTGAGATTTTAAGAATGAGACCCCATTTTGAGTCCAAATATATCAATATTTCAGTCACTCAATCTTAGATTCAAATAAAGGGTATGGATTATTCCTTCTTGTAATACCTAATACCTTACTCTAGTAGTTAAACACTATATCTTAAAATATCACATAATGTGCACTCAAAAGATCCTTTATTCATGAGTATATTTAAAATTTTAATGTATAAATGTTATAATTTGATTTAAACCAAATAAAATTCATATTAGAACTCTTTATAAATATATTACATTAAGATAAATTTCATATATTTTTTTCAAAATAGTTAATGTTAATGTGAATTGTAGAAAATATAGTTTTTACCAAATTTTTAAAATTTATTTCCTCATAATTATATAATAAAGGAGAAGAAGTTTATAAAACCATTTAAATAATTAAAGAGGCATTTATGCTCTAAAAATATAAATTTTTTAAAAATAATATTAAATTAAAAACCTATTTTTAAAATTTTATAAACATAATAAATATTTTTTAGAACATTAATATATTGTTGGTATTTTCTTCATAATAAGTATTATTTGAGTAAAATTGATTTTTTTATTTCTTTTATAGATCCCTAAAATTTATTTTTTATAATAAACTAATTGATTTTATGAAAATAAAAAAAAATTATAATATCATCCTAAACATAATTTTTATTATTTAAAATACAATATTTCTAAAAGTGAGTTTCAGAAGTGTTAATGTTAAAAAAATCCCATACTCATATTAGTATTAATTAATAAAATGGACCTTATGAGTAGAATTATTAAGTAAAAAATATTTTATATGTCTAATATTATTATTTTTTCATTGAAATTAATTTACATAGAATAAATATTAATTTCCATGGTAGTAGTAAAAGATTTTTTTCAAAGGATTAATTTTATAAGAGTTATATAAATTTCATCATAATAAATTAAATTTATATATTTTAAATTATAACTATAATATGTTTTATAAATGAAAAAAAATATAGACATTCATTCTTTTAAAAATTAATATTAAATTATAATAAAAAAACTTAAATTATAAAAAAACATTTATATATAAAAACATATTCCATACATCTTTTGTTTTAATTTAAAATTTTATTTTCTCACATTTATAAATTTAATTAAATTAAATTGAGCCTAATGTCATATTAATAACGTAATATGTTTTTAAGAGTGGTCATATTATATTTTTAGTAATAAAATAATTACCATGGATGATTTTTAATAATGATTAATATGGTTAGAAATGGCAAAATGAAATATCTAAAATGTTTAATAATTAAAAGATCACTTAGACCTTCAATAAAGAATTTTTTAGAATTGAATTCATACCCACATTCCTCACCTACCATTTCATCACATAACTCACGTAACTCACCTAACCTACCTAAAATCCATGTGATTACATTCTTACCCCTTAAAAGTTTCTACAAAAATTCCAAATTTTTAACCCATAATAGGATATCACACCCACCCGTTATCACATACTAATACACACCAAAGAAATTTATCATGAACATCCATTATCTACCCCTCTATACATCCCACACAAGTAAATAATATTGTTTTAATGAGTCCCCCAAGCTTTAAGAATGTACATTGCAAAGTAAGGTTTTATAATCCATATCTTTCCTTTTTAATTGATATTTTTTTATAATAACACTTACACATAACTATTTGATTGCAATTATAGGGTATTATCTCTAATTTTATATTTTTTAATGATATACTACTTATACCCTCTCATTATATCCATTTTCCTTTGTTTTTATTATGATGAAATAAATGTTATCATTCAACCTGTTCTCTTTTCAATTACAAAAAATTATTATAATGTCAGCCTGAATGTAATTATATGTAATTATCAACCAATTTACTGATCAAAAAATGACATTTACTCTCATTAAATTCTTTTCCTAAGTCATCATAATGCCCAAAAATCCTAAAATCTGGTAAAATAATTAGTGTATATTTTTCCTAAAAATAACATCACTATCTAGATACTGGAAATTGGATGCAACTATATCCTTTATTCACTTAGGATTAATCACTCCAAAAGTGTTGGAAAAATCATTTAACCAACCATCACTATGACACATGATGAGTGGTCCTATGACTATACACCTAGATATACACTACTATGGGATATGCTCTAGAATACTCAGGCACTCTTTATAAACCATGATGAATGATTTTTCTATATAAGGACTTGGTCTCCATCCAATGCAAACTATTAAAACCAGTTACTATATTTTATAGATAAGCCATCATATTTAAAGTACTAACAGTACTATAATTATTTGATAAGGCTACTCTATATTACATTGATGATACCCCAAAATTTTAAGTTGATTAAGGGATGTTATTATAGAAATCCAAATTATTCCATTGAACATGGAAAGTATTTTTTTCCATATTTATCATTTTAAAGATATTCATGTTATTATTTATCTAGAGGTTATATAGGGAACTATATGAAATTTCTGGTTGAGTATTATGCTGAATATGTTAGACATAATCAGGTGGAAAGTGGGCCTAGAATTATATATCCCCTTATTACATTGATAGGTCTCCTGAGACAAAATAGTTTGGGTTTTGGTGTACGCCGATATTCATATCAGTATAGTATCTTGGAATAGATCCTTGAAAACATGTCTCAATATCTAGAATTATGCATCCCACTAGTATGAGATAATAAATTATTGTTATATATGTTTTAATTTATTTTTATGGATATATCATTACATTGGTTTTACTTGATTATAGATTCATGTAGTTGATATATTCCTACCATATTATTTATGACATTTTTATGTTGTGATAGATTCTATTGTATGTTACTACTTACTGAGTATCTTATCTCACCCTTATTTATTTTCCATTCCCTAGTAAACTTATAGGATAACATTATTTAATTTTTGGGATATAATTAAATGGATAGTAATGTTCTCACAATGTGTTCATGATGTATATTATGTTTTCAAATGTAATGTTTGTATATAACTAGTATTTCAGGACTAATATGTTATTTGATCATGAAAGAGCTGTTTTATTTTATAAAAATATTTTAATAAAAATATTTTCACTGGAATTCTAGATTTTGGGTTGTTATAATTATGTGATTCATAAATCCTCTAGTATATTTTCTCTTCTATGGATCTACAAATTAAATTTGATAGAGAGAGAGAATTCTTTATTTGTTCATTTTCTTGGTATTTTAGTCATGTTAGATTTATGATATCTTTTTATTGAGAGCATTTTTATAGTTTTTGGAGATGTTAGGATTGAATTTTCAATTGAAAAGGAATGTACACATGATTCTTTTGATATTTTGAATTCAATTAGGAACATGAATGAATAGATCCCAAGGCATTTGAAATGTTATGATTGTAAAAATATAATATAGAAAACTAAGCAATGGGAATTCAAGTTGGAAATTAATGTTGGTAGGATTACTGGAGATGATTCTGATTAAAATATTCTAAAAATGTTTTATAAGTGGGTTTCCAAGGATACAACTATTGTAATTGATAACAAAACTCAAATTAATAAGGGTTATTTTTCTATACCTAGTTATCCCCATTCAAACCAAGTAATAATATAAGCTATAAAGATTGGATAAAGATGGGTGATGGGTTAGTCTCTATCTTTTGCTATTATAATGGATTTAGATAAACACATGCTTTCCACTTTAGAGGTTGTAACTTATATTTATGCTTTGTTTTAGGGAAATAATTACACTAGATATCTTCATTTGGATCCCAAGGACGGGGTATATTATAGAGATAAATTTCATAATATTCATTTATCCTTTATAGATCTGGTAAAGGTTGGGAATTATATTTATGAATCATTTAACTATATAAATATAGTGGAATCATATTTTGGTTTCAGGGATGATACCTCTTTAGGGACATTGGTGTTAGTTAAACACCACTTGATTTTACTGCAAATGATGTTTATTATCAATATGTAAAGGATGGATTTTTTACCCATTTATGGATTTTTAAGAGAATCCTTTTTGTTGTTTTAGGTAAACCAAGGCTTGAGATCTATCTATAAAACTTTACTAGTAAAACAACTCCCTCTTTGTATGTTTAGATGTTTAGAAATAAAAAAAATGATTTTCATTCCAATATGATTTTATCTATGACCTTACATAGTACATGTGGGGTACGAATCCATAGTAAAACATAATTTTCTCTATGGAAAAGGTTTATTAATGTATTCCCTTTTCTGTATAGGTTTAGGGATTAAATACACTTGATTTTAAGGATTTTAATAATTAATCCTTGAACTATAAGGATCAATCAATGAAATTCTAGGATCCTGCCCATTATTTTAGGGATATAAAGAAATTTTTGAGTTTGATTAAAATATATAAACTTATAGTTTCAAATTAATTCTTATGTAAATAGATAAAATTACTTATAATTACATTGTTATTGTTGAACCATCGTAACCTATAGAGAATAGAAAATATGAGAAGACCACTAAGGATAATGGTAAAACAATTGTAAATTTCAATGGGGATAGGGATGATCCCTCAATTTTTCCTCTAGTTTCTGGTCTATATGTGAAGCTTAGGAGATTATTAAAGCTATATGAATTATTGGATAAGGATGGAAAAACCTATACTAGATTATACTGTGAAATCTAAAAATGTTTTTTCAAAATATTTAAGGGAGCCTGACCTAGGTTCTAGTGAGGAGGATTTATCTTCCAAGGATACACTTTCTGATTCTATTGATTATAGCCTTGGGAACTCAATATCAGTAGATACCCTGTCAAAAATAGATTTTGTATATCTGGAAATAGTGGGGCCTCCTACCTTGGAATATAAATATTCATATTCTGTTATTCATGGTGGATGTGAAAATAAGATTGTTGGAAAGGAAATGATAGAGGGACAATGTTGAACATTGGTAATTCTGGGATTGGCCATTGAGGTGAGACACCTTCCCCACTCATTTTAATTCTATGAAATATATTTATGTAATTTTTTGTAAGGCCATAGTTAAGGAATGTGATAATGTAAAGTTAGATGATTCAAAATTTATCCCACTAGGAAGAATTAAGCTATATAGGTTTCCTTATGGATTCCATGATGATATAATATATTGGTATAACTCCAAATTTGTGTTTATATATTAAAAACTAGAAACTAAATTATTCTAATATCATGAAAACCCCACATTACTAAAGTTCATATCTTCCAACATTGACCAAAATATATGATTATTTTTAGATATGGTTATTAAATATTTATCAAGGAAATTTGTGTCTAAAGATTGGGAGGAAGTAGACGAAGATATCCTGGAATCAAATTTCACCACTAAGGAGGATGATACAAAAATATTTAAACATCGATGATCTGACTAACCCTTGAGAGAATCCATGATAATGGAATAGGGGTTGACATATACATCATAGGTGTTCATGAAGGGACATGGATAAAAGGTAATTTTTTTTACAAGTTACTAAAGCTTGTATGGATATTTTTCTCACACTAGTTTCTTTGAGAGTGGTAGTCGGTGTGTTGTATTTGGTTTCCTTACATTCCACTTCATTTGACATTACAAACCAATATAGGTTTTATATTTTTTTAATAGAAGGATCATTATATTGGTTTTCCAGGCACATGGTTCTGATCGTTCCAGACTATATACAATTATATAATCAATAATTTGTTGTAATTATTTTGTATTTAAATATAATTTTTAATATTTTTATATATATTTATACTATTACATATAGTAAAAAATATTTAAATATTAATATAATTAATAATATTTATTAAATAAATATTCCCACATTGATATATGACTATTAATTGTTAATTTTTATTAATATAATTAATAATATATACATATTTTAATAATTCTTATAATATTTTTATCATTGAGATTTATGTTATTGAATGTATAGATGATATTATTTTGTAATATAATTATAAATATATATAATTAATGATGAAGTTTAAAACAAATTCAATCATTTATATGCATAATAATATTTTTTATTATAAGTAATATTTTTTAAATGTTGATAATAATTAATTATATTTTTTATATGTAACTAATACAATTTATACAAAAATATTTAATTAGTAGTAATAATATTTTCATGTATTAGAAATTATAAATTTATATAAATATAATTATGAAAATAAATAAATTTAATTTTTAGAATTTCATAATTTATAATATATTGATAAAAAAATATTATTATATTTTTTATGTATTTGATAAAAAATTCTATATTATTATATATGTAATATTTATATTCTTAAAATAATAATAATAATTCAGAATTATTTAAAATATAGTTAACTGTAAATTAATAGTTATTATTGCGCAGCTTTGGTTTAAACTTTCATAACGATCATTACCGAGACTAATTATAACTTTTATTAAACTATTTATATAGGTGCTAAGGTTATAGAATATAAATAATTATATGTAATATAGAGCCAAATCTGCATAATAATAACTACTTACACATGTTTAGTTTAGTTTTTTATATTCTAATTTTAGAGTTGATAAATCTACCTATATCAGCGTTAATGTTAGTCATGATAAGGAGATATGTGTAATATTAAATTGAAGTTGAATAATAATAACCCTAATTTATTAATGGTCCATAATATTGAACAAAAAAATTTCTTTCATTAAATTTGGAAATGAAAATGTTTGATCTATATCAGTGCTAAAATTATAATTGATAAAACATTAAATTATCAATGATAATAATTTAACATTTATAAAATATACTTTTATCGATGATTATTTTAAGTATTGATAAAGTCATTACCATCATTATATATCGACCTTAACTGCATCACCCAACAACCCCACTGTTCAATCTCTTCTATAAGTATAACTCCACTTACCCCACCTCTCATTATTTTCTGAATTATTCCACTTATGTAACTAAAAGTATTCAAAATCATTTGATTGGGATGTGTTTCTGAATTTTTTTGAATTTTAATTCTTATATATCCATGTTCTCTCTCTATATATTTTGGAATGTATATATATCTCCTAAAATTATACGTCATACATTTATTAATGATTTTTTTGGATTTTGATACATCATTTTGGATTTTTCTTCATGGTTTAATGATATCACAACCTTTATTTTACATTTTTCTTCATTTATATCTCATATTGTTTATCCTTATATCTTCTTTTTTATTTCTGAATTCTCTATATGTGGGTGTATGAGTATAAATAGATACCCATGTGAATTTATATATTTATGAACACACACATATATTTTTGTGTGTTTTTAATATATATATATATATGTGTGTGTGTGTGTGTGTGTTTCTATCATTGTGTATATATTTATTTCTATATTTATATTTTGTTATAACTATCACACTATTAGTTGTTGTAATGATAAAAATAACTATTTATTAATCTAACCATTTTATTTTTCTATATTTCTGTTATTATGACTATATATCAAGTTAGCAAGTTGAATGATCAATCAACGAGTTCCAGAAGAGTTAGAGGGATATTTTGTTGGCCCTCACTATGGATTTATACCAGACAGTTGGAGGTAAACCGTCGACCATACGGTAAGCCATAATTATCTAAAAGTTAGAAATAGAACACTTCACTAGCCAACTACTGATTCCTAGTAGCAGACCAATACACAATTTTTAGAAAGTCAAACCAGTCACTGTAGTTTGTCCCCTCTAAACTGTCTCACCTTCCAATGGCTCTTCTGGTCACCCAACACATAAAAAATCATAATGTGACCTTTAGATGATATCAATACACCCCAATAAGTCTTAAAAAACATTGTTTACTAATTATTAAATATTTATCCTTTAAATGAAATATATTTTAGGTTTAATTATTGTAATCCATTTCCCCCTATTACTTTGTTTCTCATTCTCTTATTTATTGATTTTAATTTAACTATGAGAATTGAGATTTCTGACAAAGGGTTTGTGCTATACAAACCTATCCTTTTACTTATTCTTGGATACTCACTACTACCAAAGTGAGTATATTTTGGATTATTTCTACAAACAATTAAAAATAATATTTTTTTGGAATCATGGATATAATTAAATCCCATAGAGTAACAAAACCATCAAGAATTTATGGAGTGAAAAAAAATGCACTCTTATTGAATTTTTGTTTAAAATTATTTATCAACATGAATAGTCCTTTTATTTATTCCTATATTATTAATATTTAAGTTTATTTTATTTTATTATTTATTTTATTTAATGAAATTTAATCCACCCACTTCTTTCCATCCTACTTAGACCCAATATTAATATCAAATCTATTCTTTATTTCTAATCCTTAACCGACTGCAAGGAATGACTATAAAGGATGTCAATTTCCTCTGACACCCAATGTGGTCCCTAATTACATTCAATAAGTTTAACACCATTATTTGATAACCCATATTATAGTAATTGGAAAACTATGGAATCCCACCTTTTTATTACTTATCCTTCCACTACATTTTACAAACAGAGGATCTTTAATGTCTAGTGTCTTGGAAATTAGGAATAATAAAGCATGAAAACTTAAAACACTCTTTTAAATCCCCTTGAAAATCTTTTTCAAAAGTTCCTCCTATTTAAAATTACTACATCTCATAACCTAGAGACATGCATCAAACGAAAGGGTGAGCTGAATGCCCTGTAAGGAAAGCAATGGAATCCGATTACTTGTGATATCAATAAGAACTTGATGAAAACCATAAGACATGAGCAATGGAAAAAGAGGCACATCATAATAAAATGAACATGAATTACAACATGAATATGTGTCTACAACATTTCATATAGACATTCATGAACATATCACCAAGGTTCAACCTGAGGTGTCATAAAAAAATTACTAATGTTATTCACCAAGGTATCGTGCAACTTGTCATCTTTAGAGATTAATTATTTACCCAATGCATTAGAGAAATATAAGGCCACACCCTTAATATTTCATTTATTTCTTTTGATTCGCATAGATCATAATCAAACATTTCATAAATAATTCATGGAAAATAAAATAAATGGATTTCTTTTCAAAATCGGGATATTTTAAAAGTTATTTAAAAACATGATCATTAGGTCATTTATAACCCATGAAAAGGGAGTGTGGGTAATATGTATGTCAATTACAGAATCAAATATATCATTTTTATGTCTTTATGAAAACCCATATAAGTGAAAAAGTTCGGTGTATTCACATAAATAAAACTAGATAATTTCTTGATGGAATGATAGAGAAAATTTGAGAAGATAGAGAAAATTTGAGATGCAATTTTTTCAGCAAAACAACTATATAACATGGTTTTAGAAAATACTGAAATG
This sequence comes from Viscum album, assembly GCA_963277665.1. NCBI lineage: Eukaryota > Viridiplantae > Streptophyta > Magnoliopsida > Santalales > Viscaceae > Viscum > Viscum album. The sequence continues at coordinate 783,030,852 of OY728141.1, forward strand.
ATATAGGATAAGAGTCACCCAGTCATAAATAACTCATTATACAGTAGGTGTAAAAAATAAAATTAAATATGATCATTGTATGGATATTTGAATAAAATACCATATGAAAATGAATCTGAAGGAAAAGAGAAGATGTGATTTCTTTTACGAAAATTCGGCAGCCTAACAACGTCACTTAAAAATTCAGAAAATAAATTGATTATAGAATAAAGGGTCTCTCATCATTTTGACATGAAATGGACAGTAATAATAATAGATAATAACATACACTCACATAATAATATGTAAACTAGAAGACATAACTTAATGAAAATCATGACTAAAACTGGAGGGTGAAAGTTTCCCTTACCTCGAAAAGTAACATTGAAAGATTGATGGTTGGGACCTTGGGAGGCATGAGGGAACCTTGGGTGGAATCCTTGTGAGGTAAAAAGACTAGAAATTTGTTTATAGAGATTTTGGAATTAAATGATTGAGGGAATGACATCGTATTTATAAGAAAAGTGAGGGAATATTAAATTAATTTCCAAGGGACACCTCATCGGTGGTATTTGAAAAACCATGGGGTTTCCCATGGTATTGGCCATGGTATTGGCCACTCGGGACACCTCATAGAATATCCTACTATTCAAAAGTATACCATAATTATTACATCATGATTACATCATCAATGATGTCATTAAACACCCGAAACTCAAAACTGTATTTTTACTATTCACCGAAAATTCAACTATTTCAGAAAAATACCTAAAATTCCTTATAACTTAATATCAATGCTCTAAATTCAAAAATGAACTCTATTTTATGAAAATAATTTTCTAAATATTTATATTTCAATTTTTAAATAAAAACATTATTTATTCCAAAAATAAATCTTTAAAACTATAACTCCTTTTGTAACACCTTTATAAAGTAATCAAGGTTCAATAAAATTATCATAAAACTATAAGAAAATAAATTAAAAATATATGATAAATTTTATGAAAATCCATTTCCATTTTATATTATTAAATTAATTTTCAAATTGTAAATAAAATATTTATGACATAAAAAAATAAAAATACTTATACTATGATCGTTTTCACTTTTAAGATGTCTAAAATGTATTTTTACATTCATGGGAGAATTTTCTATTTTTTTGGTCGATTTATTATTCATTACTACTCATATGGGTATGTTACTATTTATTATTTACTATTCACTAAAAATTAAGTTGATCTTATTAGACTCTAAATTTCATACTGAACGCAACTGTAGAAGTCCATTTTTTGAAAATCAATCCACATTATTAATTATATAAATAATACAAAAATATTTTAAAAAACCCCATTTTCCAAAATTCATCAATAAAATAGAACTTCTATAAATTCATCCTATATTTATCTGGAAATTTGAAATTCACAAATTTTACAATAATAAGAAGTAAAAATATTATTTATACAATATGATTACATAAAGTAACTAAGGCTTCATTACATAGCCCCTCATAACACCTGTATAGGACCAATTTGTATAGTGTGCAATGGTGACAAAATATTGGGGTGGCTCAGAGAACGTTGCTCGAGTGGTGATTTCTATCCGCTTGAACTTCTCCCTTAGGAAATTTTGTTCAATCTTCAAATGTTGAAGTTTAGCTTGGGCTTGGTTCAGAGAAAATCCCACTGATGCTACCTCCTTCCCGAGCTACGAAAGATGGGATTCATATGGCCCAAGTTTATTGGATGATGCCATCGACTCTTCTTTCCATATTAATTAACCAAGATCATTTGAATTTATAAACAATAATTTTAACATTAAGAGTTTAGTTTCCAATGGTCATATTGACCAATGATTATATAACAGTCAAAACCCAATGGTCTCATTTAATTATACTCACTTAATTAATTAAAGGATATAGTTTTTTGGAGTACAAAATAAAATAACACAAAAAAAATTAGGTGAAAAATATTATTCAAAAGTTCGGGTCATTACATTCTTCCCCCATTAAGAAATTTCAACCTTGAAATTTTAACTCATACCCTAAGAAGAGAAAAGGTGTGGGTACTTCTGCCTCATAGACTACTCTGCTTCCCACATTTCTTCTTCACATTTGTGGTTCCTCCATAATACCTTAATAATGCGGGTAGTACCACCTATAGATTTGATATATATGAAGGGTTAGGTATTTACTTCCTCATGATGGATACGTGGAAGACATCATGAACTTGGGTTAGATTTGGATGAAGTTCAAGCTGATAGGACACTGCTCCCATGCAATCAAGGATTTTATTGGGGCCAATGTACCTAGGGATAAGATTCCCTTTCTTCCCAAACCTCATGAATCTCTTCCAGGGAGAAATATGAAGAAATAATTTTTCACTAACATCAAACTCCATGACCCTTCGACTTTTGTCGGCATAGATATTTTTCCGACTCTGAGCAGCCTTAATGTGTTGTTGGATGGCATGGAATTATCCTGTCATCTCTTACACAATATCAGGCCCAAGAATCGTTTTCTCACCAGTTTCATGCCATCAAGTAGGATTCCTACATCGCTTCCCATATTAAGCTTCATAGGGTTCCATTTGAATGCTCTAGTGGAAGCTATTGTTGTTTGAGAACTCATCTAAAGGGATATATTGATCCCATACAACATTAAATTCCATTGATCATGTTCTCAGCAAGTCCTCGAGTGTTTGAATAATCCTTTTAGATTGGCCATCAGTTTGGGGGTGATAGGTCGTACTGAAATTCAATTCAGTGCTCAGATCATGTTGAAGACTTCTCTAGAATTTTGATGCCAACCATGGATCACGATAAGATATGATAGAAAGTGGAACCCTGTAAAGACTTACCACTTCTTTCACATAAATCCTGGAAATTTGATCAAGAGAGAAATATTCCCGAATGGATATAAAATGGGCAGTCTTGCTAAGATGGTCCACAATAACCCACATTGCATTATTTTCTTTGGAAGTTCTCGGGAGACTAGTGACGAAGTAGATAGTGATATTGTCCCACTTCCATGCCAGTATGGGAAGTGGTTTCAATACCCCTTTAAGAAGTTGCGCTCTTCCTTCACTTGCTGACATACCAGGCACCTTGAAGTGTAGTAAAAAATATCCTTTTTCAAATTATCCCACCAATAATGATCACGAAGGTCCTTATACATTTTTGCTTCCAGGATGTATATTGAAAGTAGAGCTATGATCTTCATCCATCATATCCTTCTTTATTTCTCTAATAGATGGAACACATAGTCTTGTATGAAATTTCAATACACCTTCTTGATCAATATTGAACACAGGAAACATCCCATCCTTCAGAGCCTCAAACTTCTTTTGTAACAAAGGTTTTTCTTTATAAGAATTCTTTATCTTCTCTTGTAATGATGGTTGAGAAAATATTTGGGTTAGGGTTGATGATGTCCCTTCCCTTATAATTCCCATGTCCATATTTACTAGTTCATTTATCAAAGTATATCTTTGAATCCTCATCAGGGAAAGAACAATTTGGTTTTTTCTTCTTTATTCATCATCAACTTTTTTTTTTCTCTTCTCAGATTATAATGAATTGAACAATCATAGTCTTTAATAATTTCCAACCATCTCCTATGTCTCGTGTTCAATTCCTTTTCTGTGAATATATACTTCAAACTTTGATTTTCTATGTATATATCACATTTATCCCCGTAATTATAGTGTGTCCATATCTTTAGAGAAAAAACAACCACATCCAAATCCATATCATGTGTAGGATAGTTCTACTCATGAGTCTTCAACTACCAAGAGGCATAAGAAATGACCATGCAATTTTTTATGCGGACAAACCCAAGAACTTTCATAGATTCATCAAAAAAAATAATGAATCCTTCTCCACTTGATATAAGAGTTAACACGGGTGCAGTAACCAATCTCTTCTTCAGCTCTTGGATACTTTCCTCACACTCCTTTTTCTAGATGAACTTGACCCATTTTTGAGTTAACATGGTTAATGGATTATAAAGTCATGAATTTTTTTTCAAAAACCTCCTATAATATACCATTAGTCCAAGGAAACTACGAATCTTAGTTATTGTTATAGGTTGAGTCCACTCCTCTACAAATTTTTTCTTTGTAGGGTAAACTATGATTCCTTCATTGGTAACAATGTTCCCCAAGAAATAATCTTGTTGTAACCATAATTCACATTTTTTGAACTTCCCAAAAGCCTTTCCTTCTTTAGTGTTTTCAAAATTACCCTTCGATGATCCTCATAATAGCCAGAACTTTTGGAATATATCATAATATAATCAACAAAAACGACCACAATGTAATAAATGTTGTCCTTAAAGAATCTATTAATCAAATCCATTAAAATAGCAGGTGTATTAGTCAGTCCGAAGGGAATAATAGTAAACTCCTAATTCTGATATCTTGATCAAAAGGCAGTTTTTGGAATATCTTCTTTCTTCACCCTCAATTGATGATAACGAGAACATAGATCAATCATAGAGAGTAATTGAGCCCCACGATGTTGGTCAAATAAGTCATCAACTCTTAGAAGACTGTATTTGTTCTTTATTGTGATCCCGTTCAGTTCTCAATAATCAATGCATAGTCACATCGATCCATCCATTTTCTTCACAAAGAGAACATGTTCTCCCCAAGGAGAGACACTCAGTCGGATAAAACCCTTCTCTAAAAGATACTGTAGTTGTTTCTTTAACTCCTCTAGCTCCACATTTTCCATACTATATGAGGTATTTAACATTGGATGAGATCCAGGTATGATTTAAATGGATAAATCTACCGCTCTTTTGGGGGGAGGTCTGGGGAACTCCATAATAAATAGGTCAACATATTCTAGGATGATAGGGACATTTTCTATCCTCAAACTCTCATTTCCTTCTTCTTCTTCTTCAGTAATAAACTCCATAAAGAAGGATATATGAGTTTCTTTAGAAAAATATCAGTTTGAGATATCTCTCCTTTGAAGATAATTATAGGTTTTCCATTCAAGACTACTGATATTTCCTTGCTTCTATATTTGATCATAGAATTATACTTTAACAGTCAGTCCATCCCTAGTATAATGTCGAATTCCAGCATGAGAATGAATACTAGATTTTTTATAAGATTGTGCTCACTAAAGTAAATACTAGAATTTATAAACACTGAAGATGCTTGGATAATCCCACCAGGAGTCTTTATTGGTAACTGTACTTTTAAAAAATTGGGGTTGATTCTAAATTATTTGCAAACATGGAGGAAATAAAGGAATGTGTAGAACCAAAATCAAACAATATACTTGCTATCTTTGAGAGAACAAAAAGAGTACCTGTCACCACATCATTCAGAGTTTCAACTTCAGCTGTCATGATAGAAAAAGCATGACCTTTCTCTCTTGGCCATTGCAGAGGCTGATGGTAGTTACCCTCCACTGCCCTCGGATTTGGACAATGATTGGAAAAGTTCCCAAGTTTTATACACATAAATCACTAGAAATCAGGTAGGTCCTATACCATCTTCCCCTTGTCGTTAGTGTTTGGAATTTGAGGTTTCACCTCACTACAACAATTCCTCACAATATGGACATCTCTTCTACAGTGGTATCATTTCCTACTACTGAGAAGGCAGTTTTCTGAATGCTTCTTCCCAAATTTATTTCCTATGGGATGTTGCACTTTCTTGCCCCCTCTTCCCTAATGAAAGGTCCTCCATAAGCTGGGATCCAACGATCTCTTATTGACATTATATATATGAGACCATTGTATCTCGCTAAACTCCAGCTCGACATTAAACGCACTCCGCATGATATCCTCGTAGCTATCATAGACTCGGTTGTCTAGATTCTTCCGCATATGAGGTCTCAGTCCACCGAAGAATCTATCAACCTTAACACATGGATCCATGTCAAACCTAGAGGTGTAATGTGAAATCCATGTGAAGTTCATCTCATAGCTTCCCACATATTAATTCTTCTTCTTCTTCGGTTCGGGAAACTCCTTCTCTATTCATGTTCTCATGGAACGAGGGAAATTCCTACTGAAGAAGATCCCTATGAACTCTTCCCACTCCATAGCTTCTATCTCCACTCTTTGCCTCGTATTTTTAATCATTTCCAACCACTGATTAGGTACTCCATCTAAGTGATAGACAGTTAGGGTGACCTTCTCTTACTTAGAACAGCAGATCATAGAAAATATCTTCTTGATAGAGCTCATCCACTACTTAGAAATCCGTGGGTCAATCGATCCACTAAAGGTTGGTGGTCATTGATGCATCAAAGAATCAATATAAAGTTATTCTCTTTACAGTGAGATCAGTCTCTCAGCTTGATTCAAGTTATTACCCATAACTTGAGTTAGTTGGCTCATCATTCTCATGAAATTTTACATTCTGGATTCCATCAGAGGGCCGTTAGTGCATAGTCTATCGTGGTCACCATTTGGACAGTTCCTCCTATTTCCCTACATTTTTTAAAAGAATAAAACCTTAGTGAAGAAATTATTTCATTTATGAATCTTATAACTGTAAAGGATTTTATTTATTAAAACTTTATACTTTAAATAATTACAATTTTCTATAAATCCTTCATAAGGATTCATAAAAATATTATGATTAACCAAACATATCCCACAGGAGTATCGTAAACAAGAGTGCAGCGACACCCATTTACATGTACCAGGATACCTGGGTCAAGCCCAAAACTCTTTTTCAGAGTTTTCACTCCAAGGTACATATGTTCCAGAGCCGCCTCTACCTGCTAAAATCTAAAATGGGATGTATTTTCTTGATAATCAACTTACTTAATACTCACCAAATACCATGAAATATTCCTATATTTAATCTTTTCTATAGGGTTATTCGTAACATTTTCAAATCCTAATTTATATAAATAACTAAACTTTCCTTTGATACCAACTATGGCATCCTGCCTTTTTATTACTTAACTTTTCATTATATTTTACAAATAGAGGATCTTTAAAGTCTAGTATCTTGGAAATCCGGAACAATAAAACATGAAATCTTAAAAGAATCTTTTAAATCCCCTTGATATATTCTTGAAAAATTAATCCTATGTACAATTACTGCATCTCATAACCTAGAGAGGTACATCAAAGGAAAGGGCGAGGTGAAGGCCCCGTATGGAAAGAAAGGGAATCAGTTTATCTGTGCCATCAATAAGAACTTGATGAAAACCATAAGACATGAGAAATGGAAAAAGTGTCATATAATATTAAAAAGAACACGATTCAAAACATAAATATGTGGCTAAATCCATTCATTTGGACATTAATGGACATATCACCAAGGTTCATCCCAAGGTGTCATAAAACAATTCCCAAGTTAATTCACCAAGGTATCGTGAAACATGTCATCTCTAAAGATTAATTCTTTACCCAATGAATTGGAGCGCTATCAGATATTACCCTTAATATGTCCTTAATTTCTTGTGAGAAACATAGATCATAATCAAACATTTCATAAATAACCCATGGAGAATAGAATAAATGGGTTTCATTTCAAAATTGTGACGTTTTAAAATTTCTTAAAAAACATGATCACTATGTCATTTATAACACATAGAAAGTGAGTTTGGGTTATAAGTATGTCAATTATAGAATAAAATATATCATTTTTATGTCTTTATGAAGGACCGTATAAAATAAATTGGTCTGGGTATTCACATAAATAAAACAAGATAATTTCTTGAGAGAAAGAGACAGATATTTTGAGATGAAATTTCTACAGCATAACGTCTATATAACATGGTTTTTAAAAATATTTAAAAGAGAAGGTACAAGATTAACCCACTCATAAATAACTCATTATATACTAGGTGTAGATAATGAAAAGTAATAAGATAATTTTAGGGATATTTGAAGTAAATACCATATAAAATGAAACTTGAAGGAAAAGAGAAGATGCAATTTCTTTTATGAAAATTCCGAAGCCTAACAACGTCAATTAAAAATTCAGAAAATAAATTTATGAGATAAGAAATGGTATCTAATAATTTGGACATGAAATTTAATATAATAAGAATAGATAAGAATATACACCCACATAAGAATATGGAAATTGGAAGATATAACTTAAAAGAAATCATGACTAAAAGAGGAGGGTGAAAGTTTCCCATACATTGAAGAGTAACATCGAAAGCATGAAGGTTAGGACCATGGGAGTCTTGATGGAGCCTTATGAGGTAAAAATACTTGAAATTTGTTGAGATGGATTTTTTAATTAAATGAATGAGGTAATGGCTTGGTATTTATAGGAAAAGTGAGGACATATTTAATTAATTTTCAAGGGACACCTCATTAGTGGTATTTGAAAAACCATTGTCTTACTCATGGTATTTAACATTGTTATTGGCCACTTGGGACACCTCATAGAATATAGTAATAATCACAAGTCGATCAAAATTATTTAATCATGATTACATCATCAATTATTTTATTAAACACCTGAAACTCAAAACAATATTTTTACTATTCATGGAAAAATTAACTGTTTCAGAATAATAACAAAAATTAACTATATCCTAATATGAATGATATTAATTCAAAACTAAACTGAATTTTATAAAAATAATTTTCTAAATATTTTTAATTCAATTTTGAAATAAAATTAGTATTTATTCCAAAAATACAACTTTAAAACTATAACTCCTATTGTAACACCTTAAGAAAGTAATCAAGGTACCATAAAATTATCATATAACCATAAGATAATAAAGTAACAATATATGATTACATTTTATGAAAATACATTTACATTTTAAATTATTAAATTAATTATAAAATTTTAAATAAAATATATACGACATACAAAAATACCAAAACTTATACTATGATTGTTTTTTCACTTTTAAGATGTCTAAAATGTATTTATACATTCATGGGTGAAGTTTATATTTTTTGGTCAATTTACTATTCATTAATATTAATTACTATTCATATTGGTATGTTAATATTCAAACTTTACTATTCAATAAAAATTAAGTTGATCTTATTAGACTCTAAATTTATTATTGAACAAAACTTTAGAAGACCATTTTTTGAAAATCAATTCATAATATTATTTTTTAAAGAATACAAAAATATTTTAAAATACCCATTTTTTCAAAAATTCATTAATAATATGTAACTTCTATAAATTCATCCTATATTTATCCGAAAATTTTAAATTCACCAATTTTACCATAATAAGAATTAAAAAATCTATTTATACACAAGGATTACACAAAGTAACTAAAGATTTGTTACATAGCCACTTATAACACCTGCATAGGACCTACGTGTAAGGTGTGCTATGGTGATAGAATATTGGGGTGGCTCGGAAAATATTATCCGAGTGGTGATTTCAATTAGCTTGAACTTCTCCCTTAGGTGATTCTATTCAATATTCACATGTTGATGTTCGTCCTCTGCTTGGTCCAGAGAAAATCTAAGTGATTCTACCTCCTTCCCAACCTACGAAAGATGGGCTTCAAATGGACCGAGTCTATTAGATAATTCCATCGACTCTTCTTTCTATATTAATTAACCAAAATCATTTCAAATTATAACCAATAATTTTATCATTAAGAGTTTTGTTTCCAATGTCCATATTGACCAACAATCATATAACAGTCAAAACCCAATAGTCTCATTTAATTATACTCACTTCATTAATTAAAGGATATAGTTTTGTTATGTAAATAATAAAATAACACAAAAAATTGGGGAAGAAATATTATTCAAAATATTGGGTTGTTACAAAAACTCACTTGTCTATATTTCATAGAAGCATTGGTTATCCTGTTTGGAAAATATTTTGGCATGGTTATAAGTCTATTAAGTAATTAGAGGAAAAATGAACTCCTAATGATAATACAACCATTGAATTTGATGGAAAATCCATTAATTCCATTCATTTTGGGTTAGATATCAATGAATTTTATCATATTTCCACATTGAAAACTGCACATAATATTTAAAAACTTCATTAAGTTACACACAGTGGAAATAACAAGGTCAAAGACACTAGGCATAACATGTATGATCAAGACTATAAAGGTTCTAGAATGTATACTAATGAATCCATTACTAAAATGTTTAATCTATTTAATTACATTTTTTATGGAAGAGAATATCTCTGTGCTGTTATTAATATATAAAATATTTTTAATAATATAATTTGGGTATTTCCTACTTCATGGTCACCTAATGTAGTGGTAATTCAAGAAGAAATGGATATCAAAAATATTACATTACACAAACTCATTGATTCGCTCATAAAATTTTATATTACGATGAAGTTGCAAGATAAAAAGGAATAAAAGGAATCCAACTAAGTTAAGGAAAAGAATAATATCTCCTTTAAGGAAATTAATGAAGACTCTTCCAGTAATGATGCTAAAATTTACCACATAGCCAAGAAGATTAAATAATTAATGGGGAGGAAGAAATTGTATTATCATGGAAAAGAGGAGAGTAAACATAGATAAGTAAATGTAAAATTCTTTGAATTTAAGAATAAGTAACACATAAAACCTTAGTACCATATTTTAAAAAATAAGATAAAATAAAGGAATATATGAAATAAATCATTCAATGTTACTATATGGAGTACTAGTTGAATATCCTACTTATTGTTTTTTTATTTGTTTTAATGAGTATGTAAATATGTCCCAATGAATAAGAATAACTAGGATAATCCTTGGTGTTCCTAAGCATATTTTTTTAAGATTTATTTCTTGTAGTGGAAGATCAAAAAATATATTTTTGAGATAAAGTAGTGATTATTGGAAATTTTTTATGGATTCATTTCATTATAATGTATGTTATTATTGAAAAATTATGTATATAATTTAGATGATTTATGAAATTGAATTCATTTATTAATGAACATGTTCTTATATGTTCCACATTTTTTATAACACTGTATTAAGTAAAGATAAATCATATTTAGATGATTTTAGGTAAATATTGATTATATTGAATATATTTGGAAGATCATTAAAATATTTATTTTCATAAGTAAATTTAAATTCCATGAAAGAATAGAGAATAAATTTTTATTTTTCATGAAGAAGATTTTCAAGATGGATTTTACTTAACTTGTGAATTCCATAAATATTATTTACTAAGTATTGAGATTGAAATTTAAAAAGAAATATGTCCATACGTGTGTTCCCATTACAACAAACTCAAACCCACACAAATATATGATGGTTTCAACCACACGAGACAAATAGCCTATATAAAAAACTATGCTATCGTTGTCGGTTCATAGAGCCTGTGGGAAGTAATATAGTACCAATGGGGGAACCAGAGGTGATTGCGCAAGTGTGTGGAATGACAAGTGAGAAGAAACTATGTGAGTGTTTTGGGTGATAAATTCAAATGTTAGGTCAACTGTTAAGAGACATGGGATTACTTATTAAGAACTCATTGGCATAGAATAAGTCTGATGTGGGATCCTGAGTTATGAGGGTATTACGTAGTGTGACTGAAACCATGCAAGACTTGTAGGCATGACTTGCGTGGGAAATCATCAAATGATCCACCATGTTGGAAAGGTTTATCCCTAACAGATATGAAGCTAAATGTGAGGAATGGTCACTAAATAGGCAGTCCCTGTCGAACCTATCCATGTGAATTATTTTTCACCTCCCTATCCTACAAAACCAATCATTTTGGCTGATCAAGAGATGTGGCATCAAAACCTAGAATACAAATTGGGCATGCAGTAAAATCCACTTTCATAGACGCCATGTGCCATCCATGAACTTCAAAGAGGCCATAATCCACCATGGTTGTATGGACTCTATCATTAGTTCAATCTAGAGGTTTATCTTCCACAGTATTATCCCGGTGGATAAACTATACCACTACTACTTCATGACATCAACATCTAAAAAATTTCTAAGTAGCGGTTATCATTTTTCCTTGCATGCATGAAGGGATCGTGATGAGCTCTTGGAAAACAGGGGGTGCCAATGAATCCCAAAAAAATCATTTTTTTGTCCTGGTATATTCATCATCAGGAACTCGTGAAGGATGAGAACATCCAGTGTCATGGTGTATGCATATCTTCATGTTGATTTTTTTTACTAGACCACAAATTGAAACCACAGAGCACCTTATTGTCCACAATTATTGGGATATGAACCTGTGGGGTTATATGGAATCATGTATGAATGTTAGAGGTGGTGGTAAATCCTTCTAGGAGACATTCATGAGTTGGTCGTAGGTCCTAGGAGATTTGGATATTGAATGGAAAATTTGGGCCATTATAGTGATAGTGACATGCTGAAACATATGGGAGGCGAGAAACAAGGCTACAGATGGTGTCAAATCTTCTCATGGTGTGTTTCAGGTTAGAACCCTCCACATGGTGGTCAGGCTGGGGAAATCCCTTCATGCTAGTGAGGGATCTCCATCCTTCAGAAGAATCAATCCAAGGATGTGAAACTTGGTGGGAGGAAGAAATAACACCCGAGGAAACTGTGTTTGATAGACACCTCTTGGAAGAGGTTTGAAAATGAACATGGAAATATCATTCATGGAAAGGGAAAATGAGGGGCGGAGGACTGGTTAGGGATCCAAAAATCTATGTTTTATTTGGTTTTAGGTCCTTTTACGGTCGTTGAACATCCATGGGAGTGTAGATTAGACCCATGAACACTGGTGTGAAATTATGTAAGTGATTCGACCTCTAGGTGGAGTTCATCAAAACTGACCCATCCGCTACTGCCCATTATCTGAAAGGGAAGGCCAAACCTCCTTGGGACCTACACTACCTCGTTTGGCTACGCAGGAGCTCTATCAACCAAGGTGGATCTATCAACCATGTTTGGCATGAGGGATATTTCGCTACAGACAATATGGCTCGCGAAGCAAGAGAAGATGAGGTCATCAACATCTATAATAGTGTCAGCTCTATTCTAAAGAGTTGAAAACACGCTATTCATGACGATTCTCTTAGCCTACATCATTTCAGGACCCCATGATACTTCTTGTTTTCTCCTTTGGACTTTTTCCTTATTTATTCTTTAATAAAAATTTAATTTTCAGTCAGCCATATCCCATGTATGGGAGGAGTTTTTCACCAAGGATGGGACACCCTGATATTCAGTTTCATGAAATTTTGAGTTTGAAAACTGATTTTGAAAATATTTGAAGAGTTGAGATCTTCATGTGATTTAAAATATCCATGAATCAGCATATATTGTAGAGGAATTTTAATGAGTCTAATCATCATATAAAAACCAGATCACATGCTTCCTTAAATTCAGAATGGAGGTGGATTTCCTCTTCAATTTGTAGTGGGGTACCAAAAATAAGACTATTTTCATAAAAATTTTGAGAGATATTTTTTTATTTTTAAAAAATACAGAATCATTTGAACATTTAAAATAATTGTATGTGAATAATAAGGTCCATTATTCACTTGAATATGTGAAGGAAGGAGAATCAGGCAGCTCTGTTGAGTTTATTAAGATAGAATAACATGCATTTCTTGTTTAATGAAGGGGGAGTCTATGCACTCTTACTTTTAAAAAGCAGTATAGAAAACCTCCATAGTTAAATGTTGATGTATAACCCTGTAAATCACATTGTTTCTTGAAGAAAAATGATATCTTATGATATTATATATTTTTTCGATGGAGAAGGATAAATGTTACATTGGGAACCAATTCTAGTCTATGGAGAGAGAGAGAGAGAGAGAAATGATATAGTGAGAATGCATAAATAATAAAATATGAGTAAATTTCATTTATGATCCCATAAAGGTTTAACAGAATTTAACAGTTTTAAGAACACAAAACAATCCATGTGTATACAAACATAAATAATAGATACGAGTCACTCATTGAATAATAGTTGAAAATCCACATAAATTGTTATTCGCAATTTTTGGAATGTTCTAGGGAATTCATGATATTACCATGAAACACATGTATGAAATTAATTTGAAGTAATTATGTGATGTTCTTGAATTATGAAATATTATTCTTTCATGAAATAATATTGAAATTACAATTAGATTGAGTTGTAGAAATATTTACTACACCAAGAAAAACAAAGGAGAGCTGATAACATTATAATTGTTGATATTATGTATCAAGAAATTTTAAGAATATTAGTCTACAATATCTTGATATATTTATAAATGAATAATAAGAATAGACAACCCATTTTATTTCTACCTATATGAGACACAACTTTTGACTTTTGAGTTAAATTTATCCCTTGTGATTACATCACGTTGAGGAAACTGATTATAATTCATTAATATCTATTAAAAATAATATTTCTACAATATTGATCCCTTAAAAAGGTATTGGATGATATCCTGTAATCATTTTCTAACCAGTTAGTTCTAGGATATCAGGTTCAATTCCATTACCTTTCCCACAGTGTTATTGATAATAAAAGATAAATTTTGTGAATGTGTTATAATAACCACCATAAACCAAGGATGAAGTCATCCACACTGAAGGTAAACCCCCAAAAAATCATGATCTTATTTTTTCTTTATTATTTTATGTGCCTGATTACTAACTACGAGTGAAAAATAAAAGATAAAAATTCATTAAATAAGTGATCGGGTTATATAATGGAATACCATTTTTAAAGTGATAATTACTCATACCACACTAATTTACCCCTCTTAATGTGTTCATCCCAAAGAGATCCTGAAAATTGGTATTAGAGAAACATGTCACACCTCTATTTCGAATCTTTAATTTAAAAAATATTGAAGGCTTTAATTCAATTCTCAATGAATAATGGAACAATAACTTCAAGGATTTATATCTAATACTAATCATAATCCTATCTCTGTTATGATCTTGAATAATAGAAAGTAGAATGAATTGATAAAGATAAAAAAGATACCCCTATTATTTAAAGAGGATGAAGCAACAATTTTCTCATTTTTTAATTCAAATAAAGATAAGTATTAATTATAATTTTAATGTTTAGTAGTTCAATATACTACCAATGAAATAGAACATAGTTCTACCTCAGATGCTGATGAAGAGGTATCTATTACATTTTTTTAAAATGTCCAATAGAAGAACCAAGCACAATTCGTGATGTTCATTACAAAAAATGACAATTATAAATTTCAATAGAATTCATTTAAATAATATATCACACAGATATAATAGTAATCAAAGAAGATAGAGAGAGTTCACTCTCAGTGAGGGTGATGACATGTGTAGATCTCACTAAAGATTGTAATATAAAAATTTCTATGATCAAGGAGCTTGAAGAAGAATTATCTAGAGTTAGTAAGGATTAGTTTTAAAAAATCCTATTTAAAGATACAACCATTTAGTGTGTTGATGATCTGTTTCATTAATTAGAATAAAATATGAAAATAATTCGCGTCAAGAAAAAATAATTAGATATAAAATCCAATAGAATCAGGGAGCTTGACACCATGTTGTAGGAGAATAATTTGTTTAATCATATTGATTTTATAAATATTATGGTGGAATATGAAGAAAAATTTAAATCATTGAAGTATTATAAAAAACCTGATGAATATTAAATATCTTGATTTCTAAAAAATATTACTAAATTCTACAAATACTCAAGTTGAGTTTAACAATAAGTTAAAAGAGGGGTTGTTATAACAAGAGCGACAACCACACAAAATTCAAAGGAGGGTTCAAAACATATGAAACACTTATATGGTGGAATGAACATATTGAAATCGCCCAATGATCAATCTCAAGTAGTCCTGAGGATGAAGGTACCATCCACCATAAGTGATAATAGATGTTCTAATTTGAGCCTTATGAAAAGTTTATATTAAAAAAACCGCGAACAAGTGGATGAAGAAAAATTATTATGTTCTTTCTAAAACACCTGTTGAGAAAAAATATAAGTTAAAAATATATTTCTCCGCTAAATAATTCCATCTGAAGAGTAAAACAAAGTAAAAAACATCAATCACATCAATCTTTCTAGAATGTAATAAAAAAGAATAAAAGATCAAGATTTGTTTACTACTGTTAGATCTATGAAATATTTTGGAATAATGAATCTAATATTTAGTATTATAGGAAAATATAATAAAATTAGAGGATCAAAACATCATGGGGTAGAAAATAAGTGAAGAATCAAAGAACAAAATTGAAAGGGAAGAGCCTTCCTATTATAAATATATTGATAGTTTAAAGAATATCTAAAAGATTTTAAATGGAATTAGTTTTAATTCATTCAATAATTACACTAAAACAATTCATATATGAAGACCATAGAAGGTAAATACTCGTCATAAGACTACCTTTGGAATGAATTAACTGGAAAAACACTATAAAGAATACCCCTTGGATGTTTATGAAGAATTAATTAAAGACTACCTTGGTTTAATATCATAATAATAATTATATACATAATAAAGTCAATAAGTTCAAAAGGAGTTCTACACAAAATAATATAAGTAGGTTCTTTTTTTGGAAGAATATATCAAACCATGTATCACTATAAATAGGATGAGGATATTACAATTAATGGAAGAAATCATACAAAAAATGGGGAATACTATAATAAGAAGAAGATAAAAGTGTTGTGGGGGTGAAGAGAACACCTAAGAATCCATATGGATCAACGAATCATCCTTTTTATATTTTAAATGACATACATGTAATTTCCCAAATTATTTTGATGGATAAATAAAATATAATTAATTATAGTTGATGGAATATTTTAAAGGCATGAAAAATATTCCACATGATGAAACTGAATTTCATACATCTTTTCCGATAAATGGTAACAAGATAATATTGTATGTACTATATAGAAGGTTCAAGAAGGATCAAAACATCTTATATGAGTGTTTGATCATAATAGTAGCACATGAAAAAAATACTAAATAAGAATCTGAAATCACCTCGTGGTAAATGTTCCTTGATGGACAATGTGAAAAATAAATTTCCACACAATGTTGTCTTAAAAACAATTATAGATTCCATGGTACCCAAAACAATGAAAAATAATAAGAAACCTAGTAAATTCAACATGAATATATAAGCCTCACAAATATTTGAGAATAAAAGGGCTTCATGGTTGAGAAATAATTCTCATCCTAGTAGATATCATTAAAAATAAAAAAATATCCACCTTATTCCATTATACATTATGTTTGTTCATTATTTTTCCAGAATTGGAGGTGATGTAAATACTCAATAGGAGAATTGTTTTTAAGATTATACTATTATATCTAGAAGAAGGATATTCATTCCAAGATTAAGGTAATTCCTCATCATATTTTAATCTATCTATTGTGATATTGAGGATTATTTATTCAAAAATATTATGGAACAACCTCTATGAAGATGATCAAGTTATTATAAATAATAAAAAAACATGAAGTCACCATCATCAATGATATGAAAACAATTGGTACTCACATCAATTATAATCAAGAATAAGAAAAAATGAAATGATGAATCTTGATAAAGTGAATTTGGAGATCATCCCTCGAGGTGGAGTATCCAAAGAAGTTCCCATGGTCCTATATATCATCCAAAATATAAAATATCTAGATTTTAATTTTTCAAAATGTCATTAGAAAGTTACTTGTTATCACTCTTTCATACCTATTCAAAAAATTGAATATAATATTGGTCATAATGGGGAGATTATAAATGAATTAATGACATGGACAAATGATTCTTGAATAATTTCCAAGACTGATTTCATAAAAAAATATTCCAGGTATACTTGAATGTTTTTAATTTTTTTTATGATTAGTTCAATATTTTATGTTGAATTTTTCCTCATAATATTTTTCAACAAGTGGTTTAATATTATTTCAAATTCCATTGTATCAATTATATCAACCAATCACTATGAACCATGAAATAGTGGAACATTTTATAGGAATAAAATTAGTCATGTTATAATATCTACCATCGTTTTCTAAATTTAGAAAGAAAAATATAGTTTTTTAAATTATACCTTATGGATTTCTATAAATGGTTATCCCAAGTGCACATAGAGAGGAATAATAAATGGAAAATTTATTAAGAAATAAATAATACCATACATTCTAAAACAATTTTAATTTTTTATTAATAATGGTTAGATAATAAAATAAAAATTTTAAGAATAAATATGTAGATAAGAATTATATCATATGTGTAAATTAGAAGAATATTTTTACATAGATCATTTGGCGGATATTGAAAACAAATAAAAAGAGGGTTATTAAATATCCTACATTTTTTGTTGTATTTGTTGTCAATGATTATATAAATATGTCCCGAATAAGAATAATAGATTTCATGTGAAAAAAATTTCCCAAGTTTAGTAATGATATAGCTTCATATATGGATGATACAAGACCATATTTTGGGATGAAGTGGCGATTCATGGAGAATTTGTACGGATTAATTTAATGTCATTGAATGTCATACTCACACAATTCCCCCTTTAACTCTAAATATGTATTAATTATACATTATTGATCTAATTAAATGTTCTTATGTGTTTCACATTTTTAAAAAAATCATATGAAGTGAATATGAATAGTCTATTGGAGTTTTCAAATAAGGATTCATTATATTGATGATTTTCATAAGATCATAAATATATTTTTTGAATAAGGAATTTTAAGGACATGTAAAAAGAGATAACAAGTCTATATTTTACATGAGGAACATTTTGAAGAAGGATCTTACATGGATTTGAAGTTCAATTCATAGTATATAATAAGTTTTATAATGAAAAATTATTTAAAAATGGGTTAAACATGTATTCCCTCGAATTTCCACCCAATCCCACACTTTTTGAATATGGGATAAACCATGTGAGAGGACCATCATAGATGGATACCCTTGGTGGAATTTTGGACACAAAACACCCATTGGGTGGAAAATAACACCGAGATGGTGTTCCATGGATGACTTCACAAGGGTGAGGAATGGCATGTAATGGGATAGTGTTCGATTGTTAGGGGTACCATACTCAACCATCGGTTCAAGTTTCAAGTGGCATGTGATTAATTATTAATAAATCCTTGAAACACCAACTTGCTTGCCTGAAATTATTCAAAGAACATTATAAAAACAATGGTAATTGAAACACTAAATCTATATCACATTCATATGGGGGTTTCATTGTAAAGGGATAGACCCATGATATTCTGCATTATTAAATTTTTTGTTTGAAACCGCATTCCAAAAATATTTCAAGTGCCGAGATCTAGGGGATTTAAAATATCCAAGAACTGTTATATATTTATAAGGTCTTTAAATAAGTCTTGGAATGAAATAAGAACTAGATAAAACAAAAAATTATACTCATAATAGAGGTGATGAACCTGTTATATACGTAGTGAGGCACTAAGGATGAGGCCACTTGATGAAACATTTTGGTAGATCTCATTTTATATTTTAAATATAAAGCACAATTTGAACCTTCATGCACCATTTTTCATAAGGAAAAAGATTTATGAGCCCCTCATCTACATGAAGGAAGATGATATTTGAAGCTCTGTTGAGATAAAAAAGATATAACTGCAAACCTTTATGGTTTAGGAAGGATGAATCCACACACTCTTTTTTCTGTGAAGGAGTTCTTCAAACCTCACTGGTTATGCGATGAATAAGAACCATAAAACACATACTGTTTCAAGAACCAAAACATAGATCTTGTGGGATAATCATGTTTTATAAAATTGAAGGATAATTATTACATGGGGAATTTATTCTAGTGCGTGAATATATATATATATATATATAGAGTGAGAGTGAAATAGAACTAAGATAGTGAGTATGCATAAACACTGAAATGTGAAGGAAGGTGCATTTATGATAACATGAACATTTAATATAATATAGAAGTTTAAATAACATAGAGGAATCCATGAGTATAAAAACATATTTAAGGTATAAAATAAACTCATTGAATAACAATTGAATAATCACACAAAATATTAATCATAATATTTGGTATGTTATATGGATAAGAAGAGTTAATAATGAAACACATGCATGATATGCCTTTGAAGTAGTTGAGTGAAGTTATTAATTTTTGAAGGATTATTATTGTTTGAAATAATTTAGAAGGAATAGCGTGATTGAGATGCCTACATATTTACTTCACAAATAATAACTAAGGAGCGTTGATAAAATTAAAATTATTGATATTATGTTTCAAGATATTTTGTAAATATCAATCGACAACATCTTGATATATTTATGACTGAAGAAGAAGAAGAAGAATCCATTTTGGTTGCTAAAAATCGAATATAACCCTTTGTTTTATAAATTCTAGGAATCCATTATGATTTTTTAATGTTTATAAAGTTGATCAAAATTCATTGGTGTTAATCTAAGAGGACTTGTGCTATATTTCTAATCATTTCTCAAGGGATATACGAATATCTTATAATAATATTATTCATAGGTAATGGTTGTATTGTACCTTGTCAATGAATGGAGAGAAGGTTGAAGGACATTCCCTTTTCCATGTTTTTCTTGAAAATAAAACTGAAGCTCTATGCATGTGGGATAATAATCAAAATTCACCATATATGTATTCATCAACACTAGAGGTGAACCACATAAATATCCTACTGTTCTTTGTGATTTATTATTTTATGTGCTTTATTTTTAACTAAAGATGAAAAATAAAACATAATCATTAACATGATATGTTACATAGGTATATAAAGGTATAAAAGTTTGAGAGTGACAAAAAATCACCCCACACTTATTCAATTCTCATCTCATTGTGTCCATCCCAAATCGATCTAAACACTAGTGGTGACTCCCTCTACACAACCAAATCGAATGATGATAATTCGAAATGTAGAATGGAAAAAATTGAGGTATATTATGTGATATATTATGACATTTACACTTATTATTCATGTCATTTAAATTAAAAAGATCATAAATATAAAAGAGAACAACTTGACGATGGATTATCTCAACATAATACAAAAAAAATTATCTTGAAAAGAAATATAATCAAGTAATTAATGAGAAGGATCAACTCCCTAATGGAAATGCTGAATTATTATTAAAATTTAAATATAATCCAAATGTAGATAAATTAGAATAAATTATAATGAAGCATAAAAACTATATTGCTATGTTCACCCAATGTGAGTAAAATTTAAATAAAATTCTTGGTTTCCAACATCATGAGAAAAATAATTTTGGGATTACCTTTTCAAATAATAAAAGGACCTCTAAAATAATAATTTTTAAGAGTATTATAACTAAATAAATATCAAAATTATTATAAAGAAACCATGCATATTATTTATGAATTTTGTTGTAAGAATTATTGATATAGTGGACCCCAAAGGGTAAACACTCCTCCAAATTTTCATTTAGAAAATATTATACAAAAAAAATATGGTTTTCAAAGGCCCTTTCGGCTAAAATTGTTAGAAAAAAATTTATTTGGGTAATAAATGAAATAGTATATTAATTATTTTTTTGGATAAATTCCCACAGAGAAAATCGGAATGAGCTATATGTTAAATAGAATGTAGGTTCTTGAGGCACAGTTGTGGGAACTACTCAAAGTTCAACCATTTTAAAAAGCATGACAGATTCCATTCCACCTTTGGTGATATCTTAAGGAGTAATATTATTGATAGAAATAATTTTTCTTATAAATTCTATAATAACATAATATGTTTTATAAGTTTATGGATTAAAACATATTTTTCTTTATATTAGTCAATTATGTGATAGTGGTTTTGAAGTTTCTTTTTAAAATGATGTATCTAATGTTTTTGAACCCAAAATAAATCTTCTTTCTTCCAATTATAAATTTTAATATATTTTTTTATTGATTTAAAAAATCTTCCAATGTATTTTTTTAACATAATAGTAAAAATTATTGAGAGTCATGGATACAAAATAGTCATATTAGTCATTTTATCACACACACACACTTTTAAAACACAACCAAAATCAATTAGTATGATATTTTACTAAATTGAATTTAAAAAATGACATGGTGTTTGATATTTTATTACTTGCTGAGAAATATAAATAATCATTTAAATCTAAAAATTAAGTATCCACTATAATGTATATTGATCCTGTTCACCTGGATTTATTTTAACCAACCTAGGTTCCAAGTATCGGAGGTAAATCTTGAACTTTTTTAATTATTGGTAATTATGAAAGATTTACTACAGTTTATTTATTTAAACATAAAAATGAGGGTTTTAAAGTATTTATTAAATAAAAAAAGAAGTTCAAATAAAGAAAAATTCAATAAGATCACATCTATTCAACATGATCTTGTGGTAGAGTTCAAATATAAGGTTTTTATTAACATTGTGATCCAAAAAGTTGTAATAATTTTTTTATACTCCTTTTACTCCCCAATAAATTAGGGTTGATTAAATATGGGATTAAACTCAATATGATATCTTAATAACTCCTATGAATTAATTTAAAATATCTCAACATTATTGTGATGGGTGGTCAATACTGATTTTTATACCTCGAACCATGCCCTCATAAGAAAGGTCCTTAATAAGATCACATATTATCTTTGGAAGGGAAAAAACCTAAAGATGGATATATTATGGTGTTTTTTTATAAATTATATATTCATACAGAAAATAGAAAATAAAAAAAATTTGAGCCCAAATTTTATGAAGGTATTTATATTAGGTAATATAACTCAATTAAAGAACACAGAATCTTTAATTAAAAGAAAATTATCATAGAAAAATTAGTTCACCGCAAATTTTTTGCTAAATTTTCTAAACGTTATCCCCAAATTGATGATCTTGAAGTTGATGTAAAAAATTAACCTTGAATAAACCATATCCTTCTAATGAAAACAAAAACGGGGAAAACCCACCATCTACCCCTTTACCGAAGGCATTGTTCAAGTCTAAATAACATCCATTAGAATTTGTTTTGGTAATTTTCAAGATGTTACACATTCAAGATGGTCACTTTTAATTGGGGCTGAACATCATGATTTTATTTCACACCAAAACACCTAAATAATATTTATTCCATTAATGATGAGAATTGGGTACATGAAATGATAGAAGAGTTAAACTAATTCCTAAATAATAATGTATGGAATATTGTTGAATTACATGATGGTTATCCCATTATTAGTACCAAATGGGTTTTTCGAAAAAATCTAGAAAATATAAAATCCTCACATATAATAAATATAGACTCATAGTTAAATGATATAATAAAGAAGAAGGGTTTGATTATAATGAGACCTTTGTACCCATAATAATTTTTTATTCCATTATAATTATATGGGCATTTTATTCAACATATGTTATATGATTTCTCAATATGATTTTTGAAATAGATATTAAAAGTGATTTTAAATGTTTTTTTCCAAAAAAATATTATATTGAAGAACCTCCAAGTTTCGAAGATTAAAAATATACTAATTATTTTTTAAGATAAATATGTCTCTTTAATTTTATTTTATAAAATCCCTTATGGATTGGTACGAGCGGTTAACTAAATACCTCACAAAAATGTGTTTAAAAAGGAATTATATGATTCAACATTAGTTTTAATTTTTTTTCAAAGGATTTATTAATTATAAAAATATATGTTTATGATGTTATTTTTAGTTCTATAAATAAAATCTTTATAATGAATTTTCTAATTTTATGATTAAATAATTTTAAATGAGTTTTGGCTGAATTAAAAAATTTACTTGGTTTTTAAATTTCTCAAAATAAGGATGGTATTTTTCTATGATAAATAAAATATACAAATTAAATATTAAAGAATTTTAGTATTGATCAAGTGAAGAAAATAAGTCACTGTAAACATGTATATTCCATCATGGTATATTTTTCAATCCATCCATGATTTTTTGGCACATAAATCTACACATTTTAATGTTTAAATTGGTTTTGATCAACTATATGATCAATCTACCTTCCCTAAAGGACATGGTGGCCTTTTAAAAACTTAAAGGGTTATCCTGGTAGAGTCTAAGACAATTTCTATCAAGACAATTATATCCATATAGGTAAAATAGAAGTAGTGTTTTCTCCACCTACTACCCTCATTGGAGGTGGATATGTTTTAAGTTTGGAAGGAAAATTTAGCTGCAATGTTGTACAACAACTATTAACCCCTCATCCTCCTAATATTTTTTTATAGAGCTCTATGAAGATTTTATGATGATTGAGGATATTTTCTCGAAGATTGAAACCCTCAGAAAGATAAATCTAATAATGAAATAAAATTATATACACTTCCTTTCACTTTTAGACTACCAATAAATATTATTATTTACCTTTTTACGTTCTTTTATATGAAAAATCCATGGAAACCCATACTATTGAAATTGAAAAATCCAATAGGATTTTGTAAGGTGCTCTAGGAATGACATTTCAATGATGCATCACACCTAGTACATTCTTCCCATTTTTTTTAAATAATAAATTTGGAGGGTATTATGGCTATAATGGAGGATTCTAATACTCTTATGAAACCTCCATCTAGGTGCATGTTTATAATTTATTCTCCCTTTATTTTTGATAAGGAGGATCCTGATGGAGATGGTGCTGTTGTGGCTCAATCAACCACAGTAATTATAGGTTTGGAGAATTACTTTCCAACATAAAGGGGTGAGTATCTAGATTATACTCTATTGTTTTTTAATCCTACTATATAACATTTTACTCCTATATCATTAATATTACGAACAACAGAAATTTGTTCTTTGGTCATAAAAGTTCCCACTCCCACACTCCAAAATCCAGATAATACAGAGGCTAGGTATATATCAACACAAATGGGATTAGAAGGGATTTAACTCACATTTTTCTTGAGTGTATTTATCCTATATTATCTCTCAATTATAGATATTGATTCAGAACTAGACCATGAATCTCTAAATTTACACTATATTGATTTTCAATATGACTGGAAAAGTAAATTAAAGTCGATATTAAAGAATACCTATTTTTATATGAGGGTAAAGATACACCAACATCAATATTACATCAATTTTCTATGAATATTAGGAATATACATGATGGGGTAAAAAAATTTATCTCGGAACTAGTTCATGGAGGAGAGGCCCATGCATTACTCTTAGAGGTGAAATCAACTACATGGCCCACTAAACATTACACTATAACACTTCAAAATAAATATCATGATGAAAAATTTAATCTGATCAGAAACATAAAGGTGATGAATTATTTTCTCAGATAACAAACTCTAGTAGGTTTTGGACACTGATAAGGGAAAGTTTCGGGATAAAATAAGTTTCTACAAGATTCAATAATTGAAAAGAACAATGTGTCCACTTATGTATGGTGTCTTTTTATAATAGAGGAATCTAAATTTGAATGGATTCCCAATATTTATCTTAGTGATGATGAATTAGAAAAATATATTTATTATTTTTAGGCCTCTGTGGAGATAATTTTTTAATGAATAATTTTCAGGAAGGGATAGTCGAAAATATGTATACTCCCCTAATCCTTTTTGAAAATAAATAAAAACAAATTTTTTTTCTCTTATATAAATTCAAACATCCAAATTTTATTCCATTACGATAATCAATTCATTATGACCTATAAAAACCTCAATGAGTAATTTAAAGATTACATAACACCACTTGAACATTGAATTGTAATGGATCAGCACAGTTATAGTTCTCATATACCTGATTCAGTGAAATGATTTCCTCTTGGGTTTGTCTCAAAATTGGGTATATCCACAGATACTAGCACTATAGAACTAGAGTTTATCCACTACTAGTGGAAAATTTACCATCATTTGTGGCACATAGATGACTATATTATTATAAACAATAATGGTAACCATATAGTTTTTCCATTAAAATATCAAAGTAGATGACATAAAAATGAGGACAATGAAGGGGGGTTCTTGGAATGAGGATTCCAATGTTCGAAAGGGGTTAAACACCCTAAAGTTTCATTATTATGGGTTTCACATGGATCTTATAAATTTATATTCTAGGGATGATGATATTATTTAGATTTTCCAAATATCAAAGGGTCTAGTATGAATTAGTTGAATTTTGTTAGGATTATATGATGGACCCCATAAGATTTTCATTATTTATTTTATTTTATTGTTATCTAGCCTAATATTTTTCCTATTAATCATATGAGGAAATCTTAGTGGGAAATAAATTATCTTTTACTTGGATTTTTCTATTTTGGGTTTTTATATTAATATTTTTTTACACTTTTTTTTGAATTATCAATTGTTAGAATATTTGATAGAGTGTATTATCATCTAGTAGAGACTCAACTTTTCTTCCATATATACCCTTTATGGTTTTTCATCATATCATGTTCTATAACATTTTTACATCAAAATTTTAATATTATTAAATTTAGACTAATGTAGTTGGTTTTTATGTTTATAATTATTTAAATTAAAGGGAAGATGATATATCTTGTATGGGAACGAATAAACATGACATATATAGGGATCCTTATCTTGGTAGAAAAAATCATCTCAGGAGTAGGTGCATGAAGTTTAGGGGCTTGATTCTCGGAGTTTGTATGAATTTTATTATGTGATGGGTGAGACCTATAACTCGATTAAATGAATGGGGTAATGATATATATTTCATGATATAGATAAGATAATAGTTGGGAGTGAACCTTGTCCAGTAAAGGAATTTTTCTACAACGATTGTCTTTGGAGTGAACATTTATTACTCTGATGGTTTGGAGAGTAAACCCATTCCACTATGAATAATTTGTAAATTAGCCTTGACTACCATGAAAATTATTTTATATTCTTATGTGTATGACACAATACCTTTTTTGGTAATTTTATGCTCTCACGGATCATTTTATTTGATTCCTTTATGATTCATGTCTTCTGAACATACTTTATTTATTCACGACTCATGATTGTGATCCTTGATATGTATATAATGGTTTTAAATTTTTATTCTCATGTTATTATTCCCTAATTATCAAGAAATTCTTATATATATCCCTTTTTTACCCTTACAGAGTATCTAAGATCACCCTTTCTTATCTTCCATTTCCCCAGGTTATGAAGAAAGGTTTTTAAGGTGGACTAAAAATGGGGAAGATCATTATGGGAGATATTGAATATATTTCATTATTTAAAAATATTTTGTTCCATGTTTATAGAAGAACTAAAATATAATGATCTGTAGGTGTGATTTCATTTAACTTAAGGAATATTCATATAAAAGTTGTAATATCAATGTATTATAAAACTGGGTAACTATAGTTAGTATCTGAGGAATATTTTACTTCACATTTGGAAACTAGGATGAGAAAACTCTAATGAGATACCTAGGGATATTTCTAAGGATTTATCGCTGGATTTATCTAAGTAAAAGTATAAGATTTATTCAAAGTTTATGAAAATGTCTTGGAATTTTGGTCAAGTATAGGGAAAGTAGTTTCCATGTAATTACATCCCTTTTTGGATATTATTAGTAGATGAAGCTATATAAAATAGTTATCTAGGGGTAATAAATATGAAAAAAGTGAATTGAGATTTACTCGATCATCATTGTGTGCATGATAACATGCCTTTCTGGACACCTGGATTAACACTCCTGGGGGATATTATTTGGAACAAAATATTTATAAACATTCATGAAGGATGTAAATAGATGGTGACTATGAATGAACTACGATAAAACTAATGTTTCAAATATAAAAAATGTGTCATGATTTAGAAATCCTATATGTGATTTTCATTATTATTTGGATTCCATTTATCAGTAATATTTCAAACAGTATGCCATTTGGGTTTTTGATAATGGAGGGGACCAAAAGGGTCTGGGTTAACATTTAATGTGATAGATAATTTTCTATTGATCCTCCAAATGGGATGATGAATGAAGTGAAGAATATATTCACTATGAATAAAAATTTATCATAAAAACATTAATAATTTACACCAGAAACAAATATTATACTCACCAAATATTCTAATAATAGAGTTTTATAAGCTTTAGGGTAATGGAGACCATATGTGAGAGAATATATAGATTCATATATGTCATAAATGTGGGAAAAATAACTCATGGGGATATCTTAAATAAGTATGAACATGTTTTTAGTGTGGAAGATAAAGACACCAACAATGTAATTATAGAGGAAACATGAAAAGTTTAGTTAACAGAATTGATGAGAATAATTGACATCCTAAGGTGACATTGATTATTGAATAATTTAAATGTGAAAAAGGTATTTAAAATATCGATGTCCTTGGGATAAATTTCATGAAGAGAATCAGCAAGGTGGTATGGGTAATGGTTATATTTCTGATGAGGATGAGACTAAAAAATATGTATGAAAGGTATTGGATGTTCTAAAAATATTATTTATGTTAAATGTAATAATCATGATTAAATTTACGTTGATTAATATTAATAGATGATTCATATTTCATATTGAAGGAATGAGGTACTAAGGAATAAGTTGATGTATCCTAGTAAATGGTTTAAGAAATATATGGGATGATTGAAGTGTATATGTTTTTGAATTTAGTAAGTATTTGAATCATGGAATATATAAGTATTGTTCAGTATTAGTTTTGGATTATGTATCTTAAATAATATTTTGATCGGTACTAATTTCATAGAAAATTGATTTATTAAGAAAGGGTGTATTTTAAGAAAAACACATGATTAAGGGAATATAACACTTAATATGTTTCTGATGTTGATAAAATGGTGGTTAGTTTGGATAATGAGATCATTGATATGGATAATGTAAATTGTATAGTATTGATGGACCTAGAACAGATTAATCATTTGTTGAAAAGGTGGTTTATCTTACCATTGATGGAGCTTACAACATTATTGGATTTATGAAATATATTCAATAATATATTGTTTTCTGTAAGGAATGAGAAAGAATTTATCTTTTCAATAAGTTTTTATGATATGTAAGGTTATTACCATGTTTCAAAAGAATACATGATGAAGGTATTCACATGTTTGGTATGTGATAATCAAGGGACACTTTTGGATATATGGGAGATTAAAGATACACAGGTTTTTAGAAATTTAGTGACCTTATTCAAAAAAAATTAATTTATGAAGTGTTATAAGGTTAACTATTAATGGAATGGTTTATGTTTAAATTTGGTTGAGGTTTTATAGATTAACATATTACTTCACTATATGAATATCAATCAATATTGGATAACAGATGTTAACAATTTTTTTACTAGGGATAGAATGAATGACTTGTCATTCTATTATGGATCTTATTTAGTGCTACATACATGAAAAATTCAACTCTTAGATTAAGAGATGAAGTGTAAATTGATCAAGTCACAACCAAAGGATGAAACTATGATTATGAAATAAAACTCTATCAAGTAAATTTTCATATGTTCTCAATTAGGATAAAAAACGAAATCCACCAACATTAGAGAAGGGATCATGAAATAAAATTTTATCCTATTATAATTAGTTATGGTGATATTAATAACCTTTCCATGCCTCCTTAGTTAGTGGATTTGTGTTCATTAACATTATCCTCACCATGTTCTCTATCACTCTCTATCAATATTTTGGTGCTAGCTTTCTCTTATATGTCCATATTTTCAATTCCCACCTATGTTCTTCAATCTGGAAACCTAATATGTGTTATTCATATGACTTTCACACATACATTTTTTTCTTCTGTAGTATATTTTAACCCTTTTTTATGATGAGGTTTCTATGAAATATTTTTAAAATGTTAAAACATTAATGATTGAGATGAATTTAGAAGGTAAAATTAATGTTAAGGGGGTAGAACATACCAACCTGATATTTTGTGAAATGTATATTTTTAAAAATTAATTCAAAATTTTAAATTTCTTGTGCTTTATTAAACACTGAGTTTATCATTCGTCACATGCAAAAAAGAGTTTCTTTGATATCATGCATGACACACGATAGAATGCTTTGAGGAACCAAAAAATAATTTTATTATAACCTAGACATTAAGTAGGTGGGTATGAATAGTATTAACTAATTTCTAATATATATTTATATTTACGTTTATTTACAAATAAATATAAATTTATTTATAAATTCTTAGTAAATAATCAATCAATTTTTATTAATGTAATTATATACATCAAAAGTTTGTTTTCTTCAAAAATAATATTTATTTCTTTTTATGAGAATATTTTATAATTAATTTATAGATATTTTAAAACAATTATTTGTTAAAATGAAAATAACTTTTAAAATAATCCCACAAATATTAATAAATTGTGAATTTTCGGGATTTTTTGGAAAATATTGATTTTTAATGAATAGTGAAAATTCCGATTTCTGTAAAATTATTATTTATTTTAAATAAATAAAGTAATTTAAATTCCCCATTATGTTTAAAAGTAAAATTGTTATTATTTATTTAAATTTAATCTACCTAATTACTTTTTAAAGAAATTTATATTTTATTTTACTGTAAGCTTATTTTTAGGTTTAAAGAATGTTTTTTCTGAAATTTATTTTCAATTACGTAATGTTTATCCATTTTAATTAATAAAAATAATACCTAATGAGGAATGTTTTAAATTAAATGTATATATTATATATCAATAATGTTTTAATAATATGCATATAATAATAATTATTATACATACATTTAATATAGAATCATAATGAACTTAAAAAAATAGACCTCTTGAAAAACAGTTTCTTCGTCGTGTTTGTGGGTTTTGTTTGAAATTTTATTTTTCAGGATTTTAGATTTTTTTGAAAAATAAACATATCTTTGGAAATGATAATATCATAATTATATTAGGGTTAATTTTTTATAATTTTCAGAAATGATTTTTTTTTAATAGTGAAAAATAAGGAATTTAAATTGAGAACTATCTTCTAATGTAATTATTTAAAGATATAAATTATATTTTATATTGGATTTAATGTAAAATAAGATACATTATAAATTTATTAATACATTTTATTTCTTCAGAATAAATTTTATATTGAAATTGAATATAATTTTTTGTAAATTTCTGAACATTTTCCCTTTGAAACCCCATTTTATTACTGTGTTTGTGGGATTGATTTTAAATTTTATTTTTTCACTTATGTGAATTTAATTTGAAAAAATGGATTATATTATTATTTTTTGAATAAATTATATAATATTATTTTGGGAAATTAACTTTTTACCAATGAAAATTGTGATAATGGTAAATATTAATTACCGCAGTTAAGGTAAAATGGGTTTACTAAGGGGTTAAACTAAAAAGATAAGAGTTAAAATGACCTAAAAACTTGTAAATAATATATTTTATTGAAATATTAGTACCATATAATTTCTATAACTAGATAATAATTTATTTGGGAGCCTTATCTCAGTATATAAATAAGAGAACACATTTTATTTTCAAAAACATAAAAGTATGCCACCCACCTCACTTATAAATGACCACCCGCATTCCTCTCCTCTTCACACCTACAAACCATTTTTTTCTAGCCAATTAATAAAAAATACCTTAATAACTTTCTTCTAATCATCCTATAAGCCTAATTTTTGGAATCAATCTATCATAAGATGGATTTTGGTGAAAATTTATGGAGGACAACTGAATAAGAGGTAAGGTTATTTAACAAGCGTTTTTATTTTAATTCTTCATACATCTACATAAATTATTATTAAAAGATGATAATATAATAACCTCAGTATATTAAATATATTTATGTGTTTTTATGTTATTATAATAACAAAAAAAATCATCTCTACTTCCATCAAATGTGTTACGAAATCATCATTCATGTGTTCGAAGGACTACCATCTCTTGAACCGATGTCATTTGTTTTTCTATTACCACTTTTCACCATTGGTTATTATGATGGGTATACATTATATATATTATATTTATAACATAAATATACCTCTGTAGTAATTATATAATATATAACATTTATACTTTATATTCTAAATATGATATGATCACGTCCCTCATGTGTACAACAACCCACCACCCCATGAAGCAATGTGATTCGTTTTCACTAATATTTTATATGAAAGGTAGTAAAGATAAAGTTAATATATATATATTATATACTTGAAATAATTATTATATTCTTGAAATATTTATCATTTTTAAAATATAATATACAATTTTATATCTTACCTTTTGGCTCACTAAATGATTTTAATGTCGTTCATGTATGTGTGTACTACCACCTTTATGAAGTAATGTAACACTATTTTCATCAACACACCACATTGATGATTTTTATATGTATATTCAATGAATAAATATTCTATTTATAATTATTTTTTTAAATTTAATATATTACATAACTCCTTTCTTTAATTATTTTTGAAAAATGGAAATGTTAATCAAGTGTACGTACGACCTACCATCTCAAATATCGTAACCAACTTGATTTATCAAAAACATATTTCATGAATGAAATTAAAATTATTAATTATATAAAAAATATGATAATTATTTCATGAATATTATTCTTTATATTATTTAATTACAATCAAATCTATCGGATTAAAAATAACAAATTAAAACATATATGAAAATCAGAGTAGTTATTACCCGAAAAGTGACTTTAACAAGGAATTGTTAATAAATAGTTAATAAAATGAAATATGTAATTAATATATATAATTATATCTAGAATTATGGTTTTATAATATATCTAAAATAAAATAAAATTTATTATTCATTATATTTGAATGATTATGAAGAAATTCGAGATATATGATAAGATATTTCTATCTCACATTTATTTTTTTATGAGACACATTCCATATTCACCAAGTGTTTCTTTAATGTGGTGTATACAAATCCCATGAATTTGTTTTGTGATTATTATAATTATA
Source organism: Viscum album (assembly GCA_963277665.1). Classification (NCBI taxonomy): domain Eukaryota; kingdom Viridiplantae; phylum Streptophyta; class Magnoliopsida; order Santalales; family Viscaceae; genus Viscum; species Viscum album. Next base: position 783,063,650 of record OY728141.1, read on the forward strand.
ATTATTTCTATTTACATATCCATTATATTATCTCTCTTTCATGGGGTTTATTGTTAAAATGATACAATATCAGGAAGGGATTTTATCTCAATTTCCCTTATTACAAACATAAGATTATGTCATGCACATATCTTCTTGTTTAAGGTGTATATAAAATAAATTCTAAATTTAATATAATTATTTTTTTATCCTCATGATAGTTTATGTTTAATTTAATTATATTCATTTATGGGGCTTACATTTCCACATTACTAAAGTGTTAATTAATTTATGTTACAATCGCATTGTTTGTCAGGACTATTAATAATTATGTTTCTGATGATAAAATATAATTTTATATCTCTTAATAAACTCGTGATTTTTATTCAATCTATTAATTTCGTGGTAATAAATGTTTTCCCTTCATTTTACTCCCTTTATATACTCAATATTTTTTATAGAATGATTTATTGAGGACAATTTTACCCATGTTTTACTTTTTTAATTTTTTTAAAAGTAATCCACATATGAATTTTAAAAATAATTCACATTTGAATTTTACCAAAAATTTTAAATTAATCATTGTTTTATCATTTATGGAATTAACACAACTTATTTCCATCATGATAATTATATTATTTGAGTTTATATTTATAAGTTTTAATGTTTATTTTAAAATAAAATTATATTTAATATTTTTTTTTTGTTTTAAAAAGTTATTTAATAGGAAAGTATATTTTCCTTAGAAATTGTTTTAAATGAATTTTAATTAAACCTTTTTAATGTTTTCATGTTTATTTTAAAATAAAATTATCTCCAAAAATTTTTTATTTAGAAAAGTGTTTTTTCAAAGAAAATTTAACTTCCTTAATCAATTTTCCAGTCAAACATTCAAAATGATTATCTATTTAAGATGAAATCTACAGATGTTACTTAGTATTTAATGGGGATATGATCCAGGGGTTCCATTCTTATTCATTATATTAATGGTTTACATTTATGAGGATAAGATTATTATGAAACCTATTTTTATTCAACAAGTTATACCATGATAAAATTCTTATGAAACCTTCTTCATTTTCCACTAGTTTTGCTATAATTAAATGATGAAATGATTATAAAACCTATATCTTTTTTGTATATTATGATATGATGAAATTTTTATGAATCACATTTAATTTCATGGTTTATGATATGATTAATGTTTTATGATCTAGTGGAACACATATGTATGATTTTCCTTATGTGCTGGGTGATAACAATATCTCTCTCCAAGGCATTGGGTAACGATTTATATCTCATGTGATGAACATGAATGAAATAGGGAGTGAAAAATGTTTTCTACGTCAATTTTTCCTGCATGATTTCATTAGGAGTAAACCTTGACTACTTTGTTGGTTTGGGTAGTGAACCCATTCTACAATGATATCCTTAGCAATGGGGCTTAACTGATATGGAAATAAATTTCTATTCTTATGTGTATGCCACAATACCATGTTTTATGAAAAGGTCATGATCTTATGCCTCATTTTAATTGATTACCGTATGATTCATGTCTTATGAACTACCAATATTTATTCCACGACTCATGATTATGATCATTGATATGTATGGTATGTTTTTTAAATTTTTTCCTCATGTTCTCATACTATTATGCTCATGTAATTCTTACGTATCTCCCATGTTTACCCTTACTGATCATCAGAGCTCACCATTTATTATTTTTTCTTTCCCTAGGTTATTATAAATGTATTTTAATTAGGGGTAAAAAATTTTAATATCTTCATGGGATAGATTTATGATATTTCATGAATTAAGATGATTGTACTCTATGTTTCCTAAGGCACAAAACAATTATGATCCTTAGGCATTTGTTCATGTAAGGTAATGGATATTCAACTAAAAATATGTAACATCCCTGCATGAGAATCATGATTCACTATAATCATGGTTCCTTTTAAGGTTATACAAACATGACTTATTTCAAATAATTTAAATTCATGAAAAATTCACTTTGAGGTGAAAGGATATTGAAAATATTATTGTGGGAATTACATTCGGGTATCCGTTTTTGGTTTTTCCCATAGTTAATATGTCCATTTGATTAATTTTGGGGTTACATAGGTAGTGTAACCCTTTGGGATAGTTGGATAGTTTTAATAATGGGGGAATATCCCATGGGGTAAGATAATTTAATTTCCAATAATATGCAGGGGAGGGGGAAGGATCATTGAGAGTATAACCTAAGGAAAAAATACAAATACGAATAGATAAAGATTATTTCTCCATAAATATGGTTTCACAAAGATTATATCCTTAGTAAATTTCAATAATCATTCATATTGAGAATATGGAAAAATTATAAGGAATGCATGAGTATATGGGGAATATGACCCTAAAAGGATGAGTTTGGATGATAAAGATTCTTGGTTTGATCCATATGGAGGAATCCTATATATCATGTTAAAATAGGAATAAAATTCCATGTTTTTTAGTTTTATTAGTTTAAAGTCATGATATAGGAATATACCATGTAATTTAACATCACGTGATAAGGACATTGTCGTGTAACTTTATATCATGCGGCTATGATGTCTATTCCATGAAATGGGAGATAATGGATGATTGATTATTTATTTTTCATTTTCATCCATTATGTGACTTAATAATGAATTATTGGTATAATATCAAAAATTAAGTCATAATTTATTTGGGTTTACACCTATGGAGGATTCCCAAAATGATAATTGGAAATATGGAAAGAATCAATGTTGTTCATGCATGGAAATGTGCTTCACTAATATGGATGTCCTTCTACCATTGAGGATTCAAAGTGAAGAAATCGTCAATGAGAAAATGGATGGGTATTACCCCTATAAAAGAAACCCATGCCCACATGTGTTATTTATTAGATTCAAGAGTCAGGATGGGCCTATTGAGTTAGAAGAAAGAACATCAATATCATTTCGATAGAGACCCTCATTATCAAGGGAATAAACAATCATGGTCATTTAATGGTTCTAACTATCTAGGAAAACCATTTCTATGTTTCAATTTATTATATAAATATAAAATTGATGGGTTCCAAGATAGTGGATATGTATTGATAACATAAATTTGGTTGTTTGAGAGGAGGCCTTGATAATTTGATTCCCATATAGGAGACACAGGCAAAGGGAATCTCTATCATCAAAATAGGGGTGTTTATGGTACCCATGTGTGGGAGTATAAGAGGATCATCTACCCTAGTGGAGGTATCAATGGAGTATTTTAACCTAGTCTGGGGTAGCAAAGGTATTTTTCCATAGTGAAGGCGAAATAAGGTTATTTTCCTCAGTGATTCTAGGGATATATGGGTCCCAAATGATATTTGGGAGAAGTTGTTCCCTAGTGGTACTAGAGGGAGGTGGAACCCTAGGGAAACTAGTATTAGGTGGAAATATAGTGTAACTAGGGAGAGGTGGTTCCCTTGTGGTACTAGGGAACAATTAAACCTTAGTGGTATAAAGGAAAGGTGGTACCATAATGGTACTAAGGGGACATGGTGGCCTAGTTGTACTTGGGAGATGTGGTTCCCCAGTGGTACTAGGGTGAGGTGGGACCCTAATGGTTATGGCATGAGGTGGAAACCTAGTGGTTCTTGGTAAAGGTGTCTCTTGAGTGGTGTGGGGGCTCTAAGGATGCTATTGGATGAATGGAACTCTGGTGTATCACCTGGTATGGGTCCTTCAACCTATTGTTGTAGAACTGGGGAATAAGTAGTTTATCATGATGTTTTTTAATGTATAACCTTTTAGAAACCCAATTACCCACTATTTTAGTCAATGTTTCTTGTTTTGAGCTTGATTAACCTATATAAAGGGAATAAAAACGTAGGCATGCTACTAGGGAGATTGGATCTTATAGTAATATATTTATCTATTAAAAGGAATAAATGGTGATCCTAATGGCTAAATCTATATTAATATATGGAAACTTGGGTTAATATTGTTTTGGAACATAGGTGAGGCCTACTAGTTTCTTACACAGACAATGTTGGTTCTATTAGGAACATAGATAGGGGGATCTTATTTTTTCTATGAAAAATCATTGTGCCACTCCCTAAGAATTTTACTTTGTATTTTTAATGTATTATTACATTTCCACTATATACATCCATTTTAAAAGGAGGGATAGAGACAACAAATACCAGACCTAATAATTGGATCTGATTGGAATAAGGGGGATTTAATCCTTGGGTCAAATTGACACTAGTGTGAATTAATTTTATAGAAATGAGCTAATTGTATGCCTAAGGATGGTCTAGAGAATATTAGTGGAACAACCTACTTGCATGTGATGGTATCATGATCATATTGCAAGGGTTGGTTTCATGCACTAATATACTATTTTTAGCCTATAAATTGAGGGCCCCATCTTCAATACCTTTTTAATTACATGAGTGACAACACTGAGAGCTCTATGCACCCAAGTAACTCATTATTCTTAAGGTAGGCATTTTCTATTTCTGTTTCTCCCTCTACTTAGTGTAATGATACTAACAATATAAGATTTTCATCCCCTTTCACATGGATGAACTAAATTGGGTGAAGGTATTGGGAAAATTTGTGTGATGATGCATATATGCCATGAGGTTGGGTGAAGGAAATATGTGAAGGAACAAAGTGAAGAATATGGTAAAAAAATGGATAAGTACCTATTTTTCATTTTTTTTCCTAATTAAAATTTCTCATAGTTCATTCAACCTTTTCCAATCTTTTCGTTCATGTGTTTTAATTTATTTATTGATATATCTTATTGATGAATATTAAATTTTTATTACTGAAAATATATAGCTCATACATTGATCATTACTTTGGATTTTGTGGATATCATTCACATTAATGAAATTAATGAGACCATATAATTAGGCCATCATCCGCAATGTGACACTTTCCTAATGTGTCCTAAAATTTTCATGAAGAAAACCCATAAAGATAATTCCTCTTCTAAGATCCTTCCATTATATTGTCATTATATGTTAATGAATTTCATCATCCCGATGCCAAGAGACTACATGCACCACACTTAGTTCATTGAGTACACCAAGGAAACCAAGCCTAACATTTACTCCAATGGTGGATTTATTAATGGGTGGTTAACTAGTCTAGTGTTCAAAAATTACCATACCATAGTCATCCCAAACACACATGATCATATATTTGACCCACATACACATTAACTTATATTTATTTTATATCATTGATGCACTGATCAGCTAAATAGATGGAATGAGTAATGACATCTACATGGAAGAGGTGGTGTGAAGCCCAAATGGATGTGGTCATATTGGGTTCTCATGATGTAGATTGAGTTTAAGGGTGATCTGAAAGAAGTTCCCATTTATGATATCATCTTGGTTGATCAATATTGTGTGTATAATAAATATGTGTTATTCCATTAGTTTTTGGCCCATTAAACCCTATAGACCAAAAACTTCGACTTGATTCTTAAAGAAGTGTGTATTAGTTTGTGGGATATGTACCATGTCTCTATGGAAACCATCATTGGGGAAATTTATGATGAATTCTTCCCCAGAAAGGTGTTATGAGAGGATCTTGAAAGGATTACCTCAGTAGAACATAAAATTTTGTAGCTTTCCAAAAAAAATAAAGGCGAATGATCCACATCATTGATCTGAAATATAATTTTCATTATTTATGAAAACTATCCTAATGGGTCAACATAGTGGACCAAGATGTATGTTCCAAATGAGATATCTTATGGTGAAGAAGTGGGGGGGGGGGTCCCTTCCACATATTTTCCAGTACTATAACAATTTTTATATGAGGGAGGTTAATATATTTACTCTAATATCACCACTCAAACACAAATTGGGGGATTTTTTGTGAATATAAATGAGGACATATATGCTTATAGTTTTCAATTCCCAAAACTACATCATGTTGGGTTCATCTATTATACTGTCCATGATCTCATGAGGATAGAATGTGGGAATAGTGGTACTAGTTCAAGAAAATATTCAATTTATTATATTTATTTTTTAAATAAGAAATGTCCCCTTTTTCATTATTCGGTAGTTTCATGTGTTGTGGGAATGGGAGGAATCTCATTTTAATGCTTAAACAGACCCCAAAAATATAACATCTCAGACTATTGATTCCACCCTTTCCTTCAAAATTTATCTAGTATCAGTACCTTGTATCAAAATTATAGAGAAACTTTTATGATTAAGTGTCTGTGCATAGAATTAAAAATATCCCCTATAATAATCTCCCTACCAGAACACTCATTGAAGATGGGAATGTTGTTTATGACACCCAAACATAGATGATAAATTTGAGAGATGGTTCCCTTGAGACATGGGTGGATGGTGGGGTCATCTATGATGGTTATGTTCATTCCATGTTTATATGTAAATATAGGTTCCTAAAATAGTCACATATGTCACCACATATATACATTCAATAAGAGAAGCATCCAATGGTGGCATGAAAAATCTACATACCGATGGCATAAAAATCCACACAATGTGTCATAAAATTTCCTCCCTTGAGTGCACTTATTGGGTTGAAACAAAAATACGATATTTCCTAAATATATTTATACACCTAGGGATTACTATTTGGTAGTATACCATGGTTTTTTGTTAAAGAGACTCTAGGATAGAGAATGTGGGCTACAAGAAGGCCCCACCCAGAGAATTATAGTGATCGGGCCTTAGAGTCATAAAGTCATCCCCAATGATATGTTTTACAATGAATCAAATTTTAGAAAACACATGTACATGATGATTACCTAATAAAATCTAGTTTCACCATCAAGAATTGGTATTTCCCTAGATACCCAGTCTCCATCTAAGATAGAATGGCCTATAAAATAGGTAAATTAATGGGTCTTGATTCTTATTAAGGGAAAATGATGGGGTTGGATGAATATACAGACTACATATGTCCTAAGGCCAATATATTCTATAAAATTGGTCACTCATTAGCTAACTTCAGGGACTTGTGGGAATTCCTTCAAGCCGTGTTTCAGATTGCTAATCTTTTGGATGTGAAGGTGTCCTTAGATTTCAACTATGAGAACATCCCTAAAAAGGTAGGTAAATGAATTCAGTAGGTGTATATTCTTATTTATTCCACTAAATTCAATATTCCTACCATAATATGGTGAAGGATATGTTGGGTTGGGGTAACTAAGTTGGGGTTGTTGACTATTTTTCTGAGGAATGGGATAAATTTATCAATCCTCAAGGTGTATGTTTCTAAAATGATATATATATATATATATATATTCTATTAATTAGAAACCCACTTTGATTTCAATTTCCATTCCCAATTGTAAAGGTTTTATAAAACACCATTAAAAAATAATTCAATGATATATAACACTACCAACATACTAATTGGGGCTTTGAGTCTAACTCATCTAGAGGAAGGGGAATTTTCCCCAGTATAGTAACTAATGAAAGAAGGGGTGGGAGATAATTTTATGAATTTACTCTTCCAATACCTATATTTTTAGTGGAATTTTTGATCTTCTCTCTATCTTAAATAAAATTCTAATAGAGGAGAAAATCACTGAAAAAATGTATATTCTATCATGGTATGTTTTCTAATCCATACCTCACTAGTTTATCACTTATCTATGGATTTGAAATTATTAAAATTAATTTTAATCATCCTTAGTATAAATCTATCCAAACACCCCTAAAGGACATTAGGGTACTATAGACACTAAAATGGGTATCCTGTTTGAGTCTAAAACATCTACTATTATGAATATTGTATCCATGGTGGGTAAAATAAAAGTAGTGCTTGTTCGACCTTCTCATTTAAGTAGAGGAAGATATGGTTTTGGGGTGGAATCCAAATGTAGCTATGATTTTATACAACACCTATTAACCCCTCTTCCTCTAAATAGCTTTTATTGTTCTCTTTGAGGAACTGGAGATGGTGGAGAACCATTTCATAAACATCAACACCCTGATTAAGAAAATTCTAAAAAACTAAGTAAAATTATATAAGGTAAATTTATCTATTTTACATTCCATATATATGATTTGTTACATTATTTTATATGAAAAATAATTAGAAACCCAAACTATTGAAATAGAAAAATCCACTAGGCTTTTTTGAGGTGGTCTATAAATGTAATTCCAATGGACCACCACACCTAGTAGTTTCTTCTCAATATGTCATGGATATAGTCATAATGGTGGGTTGTACAACTCAAATGTGGGATTCTAATCTCATCAAAACTATAGTTGGGAGGATGTTTACAGTGTATTCTTTTATTATTATTGAGAAGTAGAAGCCTGATGAGAGGGTGGTGATGGGGAACAATCAAATAGAGTAATTCTAGTCACGGAGACCAACATTCCAACATAGATTGGAGGTTATCTATATTATCCCATATTTTCCTTAGATCCCATTTACTAACTTTTACTTTCTATACTATTAATTTTACTACCATCACAAATGAGTGCATTGGTAGTAAATTCTCTGACTCCCACACTCAAAAACGTAGAACATACAGAGGCATAGTCTATCTAAGAACTAATATGATTATCATGGATTGAACTAGCCTTTTCCTTGAGAAAATTCATCAAATATTATGTCTTAATTTCAAGGTTTTAATATAAACTAGACTTTGACTCTCTAAATTTACACTATATTGATTGTCAGTATGACTGAAAAAGTATACTGAAGTTGATTTAAGGACACCCCTATGTGATATAATGGAAAAAATACACTAAATTTAGTACTACTTTTTATTTCTATGAATTATGGGCTTAAACTACATGATTATCCAAGATTACTTAAAAGAGATTATCTAGGAAGATAAGAATGGAGCAGATTCACACGAATTATTTTTAGTGGTAAAATCCACCCCATGCTCCATTAAACAGTACGTAACAACACTTAAATATCAATATCATTATAAAAAATGGAATCATATAAGAAACATCTAGATTATGTAGGATTGTTTCATAAAAAACTCTAATTGGAGTTTTCCCCTGATAAGGGAAATGTGGTTGGATAAAAATGTATCATTAAGATACTAGAATTGAAGATAATAAGGTGGCCACTAAGGCAGAGAGTCTTTGTCCCATAAATGAATATGATGTTGCAAGGATTCTAAATATTTTTATTTGTGTTGATGAATTGGAAAAATAAATTTAGAACCTTTGGACCTCTCTGGGGATATTTTTTTAATTCATCATTTCATGGAAGGGTGACTCCAAGATATGGATACTCCCCATTACTTTTTTGAAAATAAATAAAAACCAACTTTATTCTCTTATATAAATTCAATAATTAATCCTTTCTTACTCTATTATAATCAATTCATGGTGACTTTTAAAACCCTAAAATAGTAATATCCATATTACTTAATTCTATTTTAACACTAAAATGTAGTGTATCGAGTCAGTTATGGTTCTCATATACTTGAGTCAATGAAATGATTTCATCTTGGGTGTGTTTCATAGATGAGTATAACCATATACACTATTACCATAACACTATACTTTTTCAATTTATAGTGTGAAATTTACTCTTATGTGTGTCTTGTAGATTGGTATAATCATAGAAACTATCATGGTAACAATATAACTATTCCATTCAAATATTAAAGGATATGAATCAACATAATTAGATTAATGAATAAAGATTATTGGAATTTGGATTTCAATTTTGAAAAGGTCTCAAACACCCTAATGTTACTTTCATAAGTGTTTCACGTGGAACTTCTAAATTGATATTCCAAGGATGATGAGATTCTTCAACTTTTTCCTATATAAAGGTCTTAGTAATAATGACTTGACATTTATTAGGATCATATGGGGGACCCCAAAATATTTTTTTTCTAATTTTATATTCGTTTTCTTTCACATAAGATTCTTCCAAAGAATCACATGGGGGAAGATTAGTGGGAAAGAACATGGATTTTACTTAGGTTTCCCTTTATGGGTTTTTATATTAATTTTATTTTTCACATTTTTTTCAATTTTCAATTGTTACTAGATCATATAGAATGTATTCCCATCGAGAAGAGACTCAATTTTTTTTCCTAAGATACCCCTCATGGTTTTTCAACTTATCATGTTGTATATCATCATTTCTTAGATAGTTTAAGGTAATTAAATTTAGAGAAATGTGGTGGATTTTTTTGGTTATAAAGGTTTAAATAAAATGTGAGAAGATATATCTTGGAAGGGATAGGAAAAAAATGACTTGTATAGGGAGAAATATCTTGGTAGAAAATATTTTCGCATGAGTAGGTGAAGTTTTTACAGGGATTGATTCTTCGACCAATGGATTTGGTGTTTAATATAGGATCCAATCTTTTTTCAGGTATATCCTTCTTTGAGTTTTTGTCGAACCTTAGTGGATGAGTCTTGTTCCATGATGGAGATCCTTTATAGGGGAAGTGACCTAAAGTTCGGAGATATATTCTTGTTTTAATTAATGGATCCTAGATATAAATGTGTCAAGTGTTACCAAATTTTATTTTTTATTTTAGAAGATCTGACAAGGGTTTGGTTATTTTATAAGTAAATAGGTTTAAAAAACAACTACAAAACATTTACACATCATGTAATGTTGAGTCAAATTTAATATTCAGGTGAGGCAATGGGATTTCCAATATATCCCATTGAAAATAATTACATGACATGTAACTATTTTAAATGACGTGTATTTCCGGAAAATTTGGATTTGAGGTACAATTATGGGATTATTTTTTCATTCACCACATGAATCTATTATCCTATTGTTTCAGACGCTTTCATCGGGGTGTGTGCATCCGTCCACGTGGGCGCAACAGGCGCGACTTTCTTGTTACCCCGCATTCCTGCTTTCCAAATGCGGGCGACATGCGCTCCTTATTCAGGGACACCTACTCCTTGATTGAAACCGGGATGATGGGATGTCGGTTCGTCCTTCCGTGGATTCCTTCTCGGAACTCGTCACCTAGTCCAGGTCTCCCCCATATATTTAATACGTTGTTCATGAAACTCTTCCTAGTGCCATATTTTCATGGACGCTGGTTAATTGCACTGCTTATGTCAGGAAATTCCAAAGGGTCCGGTCAGGGAAGCAACCTTCAGTTGGGGGAGTAGTCATGTCGAGGCATCATTAACGTGTCTGAACGCTGGGGGATTAGAATCTCTGTGGTTGGTCCCTTATCATAGGGCTTCTCGAGGGCGCGGAAGCCCGAGGCATCCCACATCGAACGTGGGGAATCATATGCCATAGGCATGTATCTGAGGTTTTCCGCAGCTTCCCATGTTTAACACGGGGTATGCTGCAAAATTTAACGTTCGACAGAGATGGATCAGGCTGATTAGAACGCTAACTAGAGTGGATCAGACTAAGGAACCTTCTTGAGGGAACATCGATATTGGAGCCACTCCGTGGGTGGCTTCCCAGATGCTGTAGAGGGGAGTGGGGTGGAATGATCTCACCGGGATGTGGCGGCCCAGGTAAGAGTCAGGGTGGGTGATGGAGAATGGAATGGAGTGGAGGGGGATGAAATGGGGTCCTCATGGAGGTGACGGTGGTGATGGGCCTGAGCCTCAAAGAGGCTTCCTACGTATCCTCGTGGCAGGGAATCAAAGTCCGTGTAGTTCGATGTTGAATGGGGCTTACACACTGAGGCGCCACAAGGATATGGGGTCGGTGAACCGACGTGAAGGTACTAGGGGTCCAGGTGGGCTTGAACCTCATGGAGGCTTCCTACGTACCATGCCTTAGCACAGATCAAAGACCACCTAGTTCAGTTTTGGATGCCGGAAGGCCGAAATGGAGGTGGAACTTGGTCCAATGGGTGGTTGGCTTAAACCTCATGAAGGCTTCGTACGTACTATGCCTTATCAAGGATCAAAGACCACATAATTCAGGATGGATGCCGGAAGGCTGACATGGAGGAGGACCTTGGTCCAATGGGTGGTGGGCTTGAACCTCATAGAGAATTCCTACGTACCATGCCTTAGCATGGATCAAAGACCACATTGTTCAGGATAGTCACAACAGAATACCCCTGGACCAGAATACAGTTTAACGTCATGAGGGATGAGGGTGAAGCCTGACGTGAATAATACGATTGGTGGTGGTCTTGATCCTCATGGAGGCTTCCTACGTACTATACCTTGGCATGGATCAAAGTCCTCATAGTTCGGGTGGTGATTTCGTCGGCAAACCGACGTGAAGATGAACCAGAGGGGTCCAATGGTTGTGGACTTGAACCTCGTCAGGCTTCCTACGTACCATGCCTTGACATAGATCAAAGTCCTCGTAGTTCGGGATATAGTTTAACGTCATGCAGGACGAGGGCATACAGTTTAACGTCATGCTGGATGAGGGTGGAACTCAACGTGAAGAAATGACCAAGTGGTGGGCTTGAACCTCGTGGAGGCTTCCTACGTACCATTCCTTAACACAGATCAAAGTCCCCATAGTTTTCTCGATGTGGGGGTCAGGGTAGGTGCTCACTCTAATCTCACATGTGTCATGCTTGATGTGAGAAACAAGAGGTTGCAGGGACTTGACGATCACGTCGCCAAGGGTGCGTCTTTGGGAAATAAAGAGGGGATTACATGTTAGGAAGCCCATGGTGTTGGGACTTACTCCAGGATGGAGTCCCGAGGTGAGAAAAAGCGCAGAGGGAGAGGGATTTTGGACCGAAAAAATGAGATGCCTCATTCCATATATCACCCTCCCCTGGCCTTAGCAGTGGGGAAGTACAGAGGTGCATGGGTTCAACCATCCGCAGGAGAGGCTAGGGGCGTACGATCTGAGGAATCCCTTACCCCATGGACAAACACCACTCCAAAAGGCAGGATATCATTCCATGTGAGGAATATTCCATTCATGTGGAGATGAGCGGTGTAAAGAATGTCCGAGATGGGAAGACCCTTCATGCGAAGCATGGATTCAGATCACAGTTTAATGTCATGTGTTGTGGATGAGGTGCTTGGTAGTTTAACGTCCTCCAGCTCGGATGAGGTGGGATTAATCTGCACCCCTAGGACATACACAACTGGTACCCTCTGCTCCTTGTGGGACGGAAGGCATCAGAGAGGCCATGGAGAAGGGGGGTTCCAGAGAAAACCATCGAGGGGTCCACATTAGTGTGGCTATGAGATGAAGAAATAGCTATTAGCGTGCCTATGCGAAGAAGCATTAGGAAAAGAAACACAATATGTGGTATCGTCCAGGGGACATTGAAATCACATCGTGCAATCCTGGAGGGCCGCACGGGAAGAGGAATTCCCAAGAAAAGGAGTCCACAGGCAGGGACCTTGCGGAGCTCGTGTGCTTTGCAAAGTAGAGAGCACTTCCAAAGGGGTGTAATTCATGAAGTGGAGTTCCTCGGTCTTATCATGGGGTAGGGGTGTGAATGGGAGGTGCTTTGAGAAGTGTAATAGCATTCACGGAGCACTACCTCATGAAGGAGAGGTGCCCCACGAAGCATGGTGCTGCTCAGTAATGTGCTTCGCGAAGTACAGTGATCCTGCCTTGGCATATGGATCACATGTACAAGATGGGTGTTTCGTGAAGAATGAACACTCCATGGCTACCCGGGTACCCTTGGGGATCCCCTTCCTTTGTGAAGGCCCTTAGGATTTGCAAAGGGTATCCCTCTTGGAAGAGGGGCACAAAACGAGACAAGGTGAAGGCATCTCGCGAAGCAAAAATACCTCTCGGAGCTCATGATTCCCGGGGCGAAGGGTGCTTCGCGATTTGGGAGTTGAGAAGTTGAATGGTTGGATTGTCCATCTGGAGGGCTTAGGGGGTGAATAGTATTTATAGGCAAGGGGTGCCGCGAAGCAGAGCTCACGCGGCACAAAGTGGTTGTGGTTGCTTTGCGGTGGGTCGCGAATGTCAACTGGGTTCACAGAGGGCTACCGCCTCCTCTGCTTCGCGGCGGGCTCGCAAATGTCAGGGGAATTCACAGAGTGTTACCACCTCTAGGTATTCATGGTGGGCTCGCGAACATCATGGCGTTCGTGGAGCGTTACAAACTCTGGGGATTCGTGGCGGCCGCGTTGCTTGGGGGCCTCCGCGTCTGAGCTTCGCGAGGCAGCGCACGAGCTTCTTTTTCTCTTTCCTTTTTCGTCCAATATATTGGTGCCAAAAAATTCCATACCTTGGACTTGGAGCCATGGATGGATCAAGGGTCAAAGTCTAAGGGAAAGTCTCCAAAGTTATCAGCAGTTCGCGGTGCTGACTCACGAAGAGGGCGAGCGGGGCAGACAGCGGCCGCGCGGTCTGGACATGCCACGATGCTCCGTGCGGGTGGGACGCGCTGTGAAGCTCCGGGGTCGCCACCTATAAATATGGGGGTTTAACTCTCTTTTTTCCTCTCACGACTTTTGTCCTTTTGCGCTCTGGACTTCGTGCAGCTCTGCATACTCCAATTCTGCTCACCGCGAATCGAGCTTCACGGCGAACCGCGAGTCTCTGACTCCGCGACTGTGCCAAGAGAACGTCTGCTTGCAAGCCGAGGCGAGGCTCCATGTGTTGGTTTCATGAACAAGATTTATGAGAAATCTTCACGATCAACCTTCGTGATGCAACCTGAAATGTTTTCATGTTTTGAAACCGTAATGGCTCATCAAGAAGCTGTGTTGGGGGTGCTTGCAGACACCGCCTGGAGGGATGAGATGGCCAACCGTCTGGGCCTTGGGGAGCTGGTCCGAAGGCACTCGGACCATAATTCTTTGACAGAACTGCTATCAGAGAGCGAAAAGAACTATCTACTGTGCAATAAACTTCCCTTGTTTGGCTTCGGGCTAAGGGATGACGTTTTCATCCCTGAGGTGACCAGGGATGAACCGGGTTGCTGGTTCATGATCACTCCATGTCAGTGCTAATGGTTCAGGGAGGCTAGTGGTCACGTGCAGGAGGACTTCACGCATGTCACCGCCGACTGTCTGTACAAACACGTGAACAACATCGATGGGAAGCCCTTGCAATCAGAGACATCCCCCCCTTTGTACCACACTATTCTGAAGGTGGCATTGCAGGATCCGAAGAAGGGGTGGTCCAATGAGTGGGACCTGCGCCAGGGCGGCAATTTCACCAATGACTGGGAATGGGCCTACTAGGTGCCTCATGCGAATAGTTCGGGGCCAATCTGAGGAGGGTGGCCTTGTACAAGGAAGCATGGGCCTCCCAATTCCAAATTTATCAACCGAAACAGCTTATGTCGGAGCTGTTGAGCAGTTGGTCATCTAGGACCAACACTTTTCACCTACACCATGGGAAGGTGGGCATCAGTCTGGGGGAAGTCCATCAGATTTCAGGGGTCCCGATATTGGGCGCCATGTATGATGAGTTCCTCCCCATCCTAAGTGTGTGGGAGGATCCAGAGAAAATTATGTGGCTGGCACTAGCTCTAATGACAATTTTCCCTAGAGAGGAAAAGGAAACAGTGAGGGATTTCCACTTCAAGAAGTGGTTCGAGCATTTCCTAAACCTCCCGGTAAATCTGGAGTTCCCTCCAAGGCCTAGAACTTACCCGAAGGGGCCTCAACGGGGCAAGGAGCACTCGTATTGGTGGCTATTGGAGGACGACAAATGGAAGACCTGGGGTTTCAGTGTCAGCCCTGAACAGCAACTGATAGTCAGGCTGGCGGCGTTAATCCTGGCCCTTATCTGCGGTTGGATCCTGCCAGTGAGGGATACCAACATGGGGGTGCGTCCCAGATCGTTCATCTTGGCATCCATGCTGTCCACGGGACAACGGGTCAATCTAGGGATCCCGATGCTTTCCAGGCTGTATAAGATACTGCGTCATGTCAGTGAGGGAAAGAAGCCGCCGAGGATATGCGGACCTTTCCACCTTTTGTATGGGGGGATCACATCACACATTTGGGGGGTCTATGAATATCCAAACCCCATCTCGCCACCGGGGTCAGACTTCCGCCCCTCCATCCTGAATGTGACCGGGAGCTTCCCATTCAAACTAATCGTATCGATGGTGCTGAACCGGGTATGGAAGGTGAACGAGTTTAACTTCCAACCGTTTCCATTGCCAATGGGGGTGCTCACTGATGACGGTCAGGGAACAAAAGAGCACCAGGCCTATATCCTGGAAGTTCGAGGTGGATTTTTGGTGGCACGAGTGGATCAGGAGCCACTCTATGAACCGTACACCCCATACCAGTTTGTGAGGCAGTTCCGATGCCTGTAGCGGCTGACCCCAAAGGTCTACTGGGATGTGCGTCATGAAGAGAACCCGTTTGTAATGAGGCAGCTGTGGATCATGTTCACATGGGAAGATAGGAAAATGCGAATGGCATTACCTCGACAGACTACCGCCGTTGGACTGGGGAAGGAGTATGCCATCAGCTGGGAGGTAGCTTATCCCAGGGAGATGCTGAGGCAACCAACCATTCGAACCGGTGATGGTAGGCCTCCCCTATCCTGAGGTCGGGGTCGAAGAGCGACAAGGGCCTCTCCTAGTGGCGGGAGCTTCCCATTCAAACTAACCGTACCAACGCTTTCGCCAGGGCGCGTGTGTCCGTCTGGTTTGGATCGACAGGTGCGACTTTCTTGTTACCCCGCATTCCCGCTTTCCAAAAAAGGGCTACATTCGCTCCTTATTCTAGGACGTCTGCTCCTTGATCGAAACCAGGATGATGGGATGTTAATTCTTCCTTTTGTGGATTCCTCCTCAGAACTCGCCCCCAATTCCAAGTCTCCCTCATAGATTTAATACGTTTTTAATGAAACTCATCCCCGTGCCATTTTTTCGTGGATGCCAGTTAATTACACTGCTTATGTCAGGAAATTCCGAAGGGTCCGGTCAGGGCAGCAACATTCAGTTGGGGGAGTAGTCACATTGAGGCATCATTAATATGTCTGAACACTGGGGGATTGGCATGTTTGTTGTTGGTCCCTTATTACTGGTCTTCTCGAGGGCGCAAAAGCCCGAGGCATCCGACATCGAACGCGTGGAATCATATTCCATAGGCATGTATCTGAGGTTTTCCCCAGCTTCCCTTATATAACACGGGGTATGCCGCAAGTTTAATGTCTAGCGGAGACGGATCGGGTTGAATAGAATACCTGCTGGAGTGGATCAGAATAAGGACCCTTCTTGAGGGAACACCGTTATCGGGGCCGCCCTGTGGGTGGCTTCCCGGATGCTGTGGAGAGGAGTGGGGTGGCATGATATCACCAGGATGTGGAATCCCGGGTAAGAGTCAAGGTGGGTGATGGAGAATGGCATGGAGTGGAGGGGGGATGAAATGGGTTCGTCATGGAGGTGACGGTGGTGATGGGATTGAGCCTCAGGGAGGCATCCTACGTATCCTTGTGGCAGGGAATAAAATTCCGTGTAGTTCGATGTTGAATGGGGCTTACACACTGAGGTGGCCCATGGATATGGGGTCGGTGAACCGACGTGAAGGGACCAGGGGTCCATGTGGGCTTGAACCTCATGAAGGCTTCCTACGTACCATCCTTAGCATGGATTAAAGACCACGTAGTTCAGTATGGATGTCAGAAGAACAATATGGACAAGGGCCTTGGTCCACTGGGTGGTGGGCTTGAACCTCATGGAGGATTCCTACGTACCATAACTTAGCACGGATCAAAGACCACATAGTTCAAGATGGATGACGGAAGGCCGATATGGAGGAGGACCTTGGTCCAATGGGTGGTGGGATTGAACCTCATGGAGGCTTCCAACATACCATGCCTTAACATAGATCAAATACCACGTAGTTCTGGATAGTCACAACGGATTATCGCTGGACCGGAATGCAGTTTAACATCATGCGGGACGGGGGTGAACCCTGACGTGAATAATATGACAGGCGATGGTCTTGAACCTCGTGGAGGAATCCTACATACTATGCATTGAAATGGATCAAATTCATCATAGTTCGGGTGGTGATTTCGTCGACAAACAAACATGAAGGTGAACTCGGGGGGTCCACTGGTGGTGGGCTTCAATCGCGTGAGGCTTCCTACATACCATGCCTTGACATGGATCAAAGTCCTCATTGTTCAGGATATAGTTTAATGTCATGTTGGATGAGGGAATACATTTTAACATCATTATGGATGAGGGTGTAACTCAACGTGTTGAAACGACCGAGTGGTGGGCTTGAACCTCATGGAGGTTTCCTACGTACCATGCCTTAACATGGATCAAATCCCCGTAGTTTTCTCGAGGTGGGGGTCAGGGCTGGTGCTCACTCTAAGATCACGTGAGTCATGCTTGGTGTGAGAAACAAGAGGTTTCAGGGACCTGACGATCACGTCGTGAAAGGTGTGTCCGTGGGAAACGAAGAGGGGCTTACACGTTAGGCAGCCCAAGGTGATGGGACTTACTCCAGGAAGGAGGCCCGAGGTGTGACAAAGCGCAGAGGGAGAGGGATTTGGGACAGAACAAAAGAGATGCCTCGTTCCCTATCACACCCTCCCCTGGCCTTGTTGGTGGGGAAGTACGGAGGTGCAGGGGTGCACCCTTCCGCAAGAGAGGCTAGGGGATTACGCTCTGAGGAAGCCCTTCCCCCAAGTAAAAACGCCACTGTAAAAGGGAGGATCTCATTCCATGTGAGTAAGATTCCATTCCCATGGAGACGAGCGACTTAAAGAATGTACGAGACGGGGGGACCCTGCATGCGAAGCACGGGGTCATATCACAATTTAACGTCATTTTTTGAAGACGAGGTTCTTGGCAGTTTAACGTCGTGCCGCTCGGACGAGGTGGGTTTACTCCGCAACCCTAGGACTTACATAACTTGTACCCTCTGCTCCTTGTGGGAGGGAAGTCATCGGAAAGTCCATGGAGAAGTGGGGTCGTATAGTGAACCATCGATGGGTCCACGTCAGCACGACTATGCGAAGAAGCAATAGCCATTAGCATGCCTATGCGAAGATGCATTAGTCAAAGCAACACCATGGGTGGTATCACCCAGGGGATTTTGAAATCACATCGTGCAAGCCTGGAGGGCCACACGGGAAGAGGAATTTCCAAGTGAAGGGGTCCATAGATAGGGACCTTGTGGGGATCGGTTGCTTTGCATAGTGGAGAGAACTTGCAAAGGGGTGTGCTACGCGAAGTGGAGTGCCTTGGACATTGCATGGGACATGGGTGCGAATGGGAGGTGCTTCGCGAAGTGGAATAGCATTCGCAGAGCACTACCTCGCGAAGAATGGTGCTACTCAGCAATGTGCTTCATGATGTACAATGATCCTTCCTTGTCATATGGATCACATATATAGGATGGGTGTTTCGGGAAGCATGAACGCTCTGTGGCTTCCCGAGTCCCCTTGGGGATCCCCTTCCTTCTCAAAGGGACATAAGATTCGCGAAGGGAATCCCTCTCGGAAGATGGGATCAAAACGAGACAAGGAAAAGGAATCTTGTGAATCAAAAATACCTCGTGGAGATCATGATTCCTAGGGAAAAGGGTGCTTCGCGATTCGGGAACTGATAAGCTGAAAGATTGGATTGTCCGTCTCGAGGGCTCAGGGGGAGCCTGGTATTTGTTGGCAAGGGGCGCCACGAAGCAAATCTCACATGGCGCGAAGGGGCTTCAGGTGCTTCAAGGCGGGTCGCGAACTTCAACCGGGTTCGTGTAGGGTTACCACCTCCTCTGCTTCGCAGCGGGCTCACAAATGTCAGAGGCATTCGTGGAGCATTACCGCCTCTGGGGCTTCGCGGCGGCCACGTTGCTCTGTGGCCCTCCGCATCTGAGCTTCGCGAGGCAGTGCACATGATTCTTTGTCTCCTTTCTTTTTTTTCCAATATTTTGGCGCCAAAAATTCCCCCCCCCATCAGACTTGGAGCTGTGGAGGGATCAAGGGTCGAACTCTGAGGGAAATTCAACAAAATTATCGGCAGATTGCGGTGCTGACTCACGAAGAGGGCGCTCGGGGCGGACAGCGGCTGCGTGGTCCGGATGCGCGGCGATGCTCCGTGCAGGTGGGACGCGCCGCAAAGCTCCGGGGTCGCCGCCTATAAATAGGGGTACCGAACTCTCTTTTATCCTCTCGTGACTTTTGTCCTTTTGCGCTCTCGACTTCGCGAAGCTCTGCGTACTCCGCGTCCGCTCACCGCGAATCGAGCTTCGTGGCGAACCGCGAGTCTCTGACTCTGCGACTGTGCCAAGAGAATGACTTCTTGCAAGCCAAGGCCATGCTCCTCATCTTGGTTTCGTGAATGAGCTTCATGAGAAATATTCACGATCAACATTCGCGTCCCAAACCGAATTTTTTTCGTGTTTTGAAACCTTAATGGCCCATCAAGAAGCTGTGTTGGGGGTGCTTGCAGACGCCACCCAGAGGGATGATATGGCCAACTATTTGGGCCTTGGGGAGATGGTCCGAAGCCACTTGGACCATAATTCTTTGATAGACCTACTATCATAGAGACAAAATAACTATCCGTTGTGCAAGAAATTTCCCTTGTTTGTCTTCATTCTAAGGGATGACATTTTCATCCCTAAGGCGAGCATGGAATAATCGGCTTGCTGGTTCAAGAGCACGCCGTGTCAGCGCCAATGGTTTAGGGCGGCTAGTGGTCACTTGCAGGAGGACTTCACGCTTGTCACCGCTGACTATCTGTACAACCACTTGAAAAACATTGATGGGAATCCCTTTCAATCGGAGATGTCCCCCCCCTTTGTACCGCACTATGCTAAAGGTGACTTTGCAGGATCCGAAGAAGGGGTGGTCCGATGAGTGGGACCTACGAAAAGGTGGAAATTTCACCAATGACTAGGCATGGGCCTACTGGGTAGGTGCCTCATGCAAAGAGTTCCTGGACGAGCTGAGAAGGGTGGGCTTGTACGAGGCGGCATGGGACTCCCAATTCCACATTTATAAACCGAAACAGCTGATGTCGGAGCTGTTGAGCAGATGGTCATCTAGGACCAACACTTTTCACCTACACCATGGGGAGGTGGGAATCAGTCTGTGTGATGTCCATCAGATTTCGGGGGTCCCGATATTGGGGGTCATGTATGATGAGTACCTCCCCATCCGAAGTGAATGGGAGGATCTAGAGAAAATGTCGCGGCTAGTGCTAGCACTGATGGAACTAGTCCCTTGAGAGGACAAGGAAGCAGTGAGGGATGTCCAATTCAATAAGTGGTTCGAGCATTTCCTGAAACTCCCGTTAAATTGGGAGTTCCCTCTGAGGCCTCGAACTTTCCCGAAGGGGCCTCAATAGGTAAAGTATCACTCGTAATGGCGTCTCTTGGAGGAAAACTAATGGAAGACCTGGGGATTCAGTGTTATCACTGAACAACAGCCGATAGTCAGGCTAGCGACGTTCATTGTGGCCCTTATCTGCGGTTGGATCCATCCGGTGAGGGATACCAACATGGGTGTGTGGCCCAGCTCGTTCATCATGGCATCCATGCTCGCCATAGGACGGCAAGTCAATATGGGGATCTCGATGCTTTCCAGGCTGTACAAGATGTTGCGACATGTCAGTGAGGGCAAGAAGCTTCCTAGGATATGCAGACCTTTCCACCTTCTATATGGGTGGATCGTAGTGTACATCAGGGGGGTCTATGAATATCCAAACCCCATCACACCGCCGGGGTCGGACTTCCGCCCCTCCTTCCTAAATGCTCCCGGGAGCTTCCCATTCAAACTAACTGTACCGATGGTGCTGAACTGGCTATGGAAGGCGAATGAGTTAAACTTCCACCCGTGTCCGTTAAAAATGGGGGTACTCACCAAAAATGGTCAGTGAACAGAGGAGAACTAAGCCTATCACCTGGCCTTTTGAGGCGGAGGTTTGGTGGCATGGGTGGATCGTGAGCCGCTCTGTGAAGTGTACACCCCGCACCGGTTTGCGAGGCAGTTCCGGTGCCTGCAGCAGTTGACCCCAAAGGTCTACTGGGAGGTGCGTCATGAAGAGAAACCATGTGTAATGAGGCAACTATGTCTCATATTCACACGGAAAGATGGGAAAATGCGAATGGCATTGCCTCCACTGATTGCCGCCTTTGGACTGGTGAAGGAGTATGCGATCAGTTGGGAGGCAGCTTATCTCGGGGAGATGCTGAGGCAGCCAACCATTCGAACCGGTGATGGCGGGCCTCCCCTATCCCGAGGTCGGGGTGGAAGAGCGACAAGAGCCTCTCGCGGTGGTGGGGCTTCCGTGGCAGTGAGACCTACACCGGCCGAGGGTGTGGCAGCGGAGGCGGATCCAGCGGTGGTAGTGGACCCGGTGTTCTCGGAATAGAAGAGACATCCTAAGGGGTGGCCACCAAGGGGGTTCTGCTGGATACCCACTCAAGCTCCGGGGAAACAACTGCGCCACATTGATAGGTCAGAGGATGTTGTCTTCCCAGAGGCCTGGGATATTTGGGACGTTAACCGCCTATTCCTCAGCCCACCCGAGATGTGGGGACATATGAACCATCTCAAGATGGTTTTACTAGGCATAGGGCCTGTTCGGACCAGATCCACTATGTCTCTAGCAGAGGCGGAGCAATATATGGATGAGCTGGAGGACTACGTCCACTCCAGTGGTGTCCCACGCCCAATAACAGACTGTGGCAGGGTACTGCTAGATCAGACGGTTCCCTCACATTTGTCGAATGCCGATCTGAGGGAGAGCTTCCCCCTACCAGAAGATTCAGAGGAATCCTCTCATGGATATGAGGCTGGTGGAGGGAGCCTACTAGAGGAAGGCGAAGTCGGAGATCAAGAATCAGATTCAGACGACTTCGTAGAGTCTCTTGAGGTAACTTTCCAAGTTGTTTCCCTCGGGGTCTGCTCTCGAGTCATCATGGATTTCTTACCAATATTTGGGCCATACAATAGGAGTTTATACGCAGACATCGCTCTCAAACCTTGGTGGGTGATGATGCAGGACCTTCAGAACCCGCGCCTACGGCCGCGTCCAGTTCTGTATCTGGTGGGGCTAGGGCACCCGAGGTGGCTCTTCGAGAATCTCCAGACCTTCCAACAATACACGGAGGGCCACACCTCGGGGTTCCGTCAGCATCAACTCAGGAGAAGCACCAGGAGATCAATCTCCATAAGTCTTCTCCACTAAATTCATTGCTGGCATATGTAGATCGTGCCAACAGACATTCATTCCCTTCTCTATTGTGTACAGTTCTACGAATGGCCTGGGCTACTGCGGTAAGGTAGATCTGGATGTCTGGTGGCATTCCTCCTAGGGGCATGCAAGTGATTGTGGAGATATTTCCCACACCTACCCGAGCTGAAACACACACTATCATTGGCGGGACCACCAGCAAGGTCCTTCCCGAGGTTATTGAGGTGGAGTCCGACGATGAGGATCAACCAAACGACCCATGTCCCGTCACACCTGTCCTGGCGCCATATGTCGCGCCTAACCCAACACCAGATGTAGATCCTGCTAAAGAATTCTTATGGGTGTACCCCATGTATGAGCTCACTAATCACGCGGACTGGGATGAGACAACCTCCGATGTAGAGGACACCAAAATAGTCCTCTACCGATCATGGAATCTGATAACACACTTCATCAACGACACCCCAAGCACAATGGTTGAATGAAATGGAAAGACTTTGCTAACGGTTATGCGAACTGTGTGATAGGGGAGTAGATTCCCAACGCCTTCATCTGCTCATCCAAGATCTTATGGCAGAGAATATCTGGGAGTATGATCGCATGCTCAGCGTGGGCTGGTAGCGGAGGAAGGAAACGATTGTCAAGAAGCTCCGGGAGGCTGAAAATGAGGTCCAACAGCTACAGGCGCGGGCGGACAAACACTATTCCTCTCTCAATGCACAATTTGAGTAGATCTTGCGATTGAAGGCCCAACTACCAGAGGATGAATAGGGCTTGGAGCGGGTGTCTGGGGAGATGGTCGGCATTCAAGCTGATATAGAGAGGGCACGACCTGAGGCTGATGAACTACACCTCATTGATGCTGAGGAGGAGTGGGAGCTAAGTCAACGACATCAATTCCTGGACGCCAGAAGTTGAAGGGTGGCAGAGCGGCAATGCTCTTTTGACGGGGTCAATCCGTCCATGGGGGGAGTTGACCCCTGGCTACTGTAATAATTACAAACCCTTTAATGGTACTCTCATGCTTTGATTTTTTTGAATGTTGTAGCATGAACGATTTCCATTGTTCACATTGGTTCATTGCATCCTTACAATGTTTGCGGAACGTCCAACAATAATTCCCTAAGCTCACATGAGTAGGGCCCTATGTGAGAAACAAGATATATTCTCCTTATCGTCCCACCAAACATAGGAATGTAAACCAGGCTTCAGGTATCCAGGTTTTGGATAACCGGTCTAGATATCCGGGAAGTAGGAGAGACCAGACTGGAGAAGGAAGTTCTCAGAACTGCCAAATTACCGTTTTTCTAGCGTTCTCTTTGTGAATGAATAGTGAAATTCCAAGGGCACGGAAATTGATCCGAACAGATGGAAATGGGAAGTGTGAATCATGATACGCAAGATTCAGAACATTTTCGGGGTGGCGTGACAATAAATGACATCCGTTAACCATGGTGGAGAAACAGTATACTTACTGCGTTATCCTGAGATGGGGACAATAAATGAGGGTCGACCATTGACCATGTTCGAAACAAGGGACAATGTCACAAATGTTGTCGATCAATCCTTCAGGATATTGCCCCAGGATAGTAGGTGGACCACAGGTCAAGCGTCCATATTGTTAGGGGGTCCCTCCGAACATGATCAGTCTTCCGGAACATTGGCCCAGGATAGTAGGCATACCATAGGTCGAGTGTCCATACTGTTAGGGGGTTCCCCCCAGTCATGAAAGAGTCTAGGAGTCTGAATAAGGGGCACACAAAGCATGGGAAGTGGAGTGATGGATTGTTCAAACAGAATCCAACACTCATGAAATTATGCCACCATGGTGGGGAGTACGCTAGATGGGTGAATTGGTTTGATCATGGATCATTCCTTCTTTCAGACAGGGCCTCTCTAGCGAGGGAGTCTTTCACTTCCCAATAACATCATGGGGCATCCTGAACCTGTTTAGGGCAGAGTTCTGGCCATTCGATTTCATATGAGGGGTCTGTCCAGGGAGCCTGAAAGGGGAAGAATGAGTTTTATAACTTCTGGGGGCTAGAACCTAGGAAAAATGTCGGGGTGTCTCTACGTATCCCATAAGGATGAGAATCAAGCCGTATGTAGTTCTGGAGGCACAATTTAGCATCATGTAGGACGATTAGAGGCCTGATTGAGCCAATACACATCCCACCAAAACTACTAATCCCTCAAGAGTCGTGCTCGATGTGGGAAACAAGAAGTAATGGGGAACCTTCTTGACATAGGAATGGACATGGTGGGGCAAAGGGACACTTGGTAAATACTAGCCCAATGATGCTATCCCATCTATGTAGCGCACCTAGACGTGCGAAGGGGTAGAGCCAAGTATGTAGGAATTCCACTTGAACATGAGGAAGTGGAAATGTGTGAATCATGACACTTGAAATTTGGATCACTGTGATGGCGGCGTGACGATAGAGGATAAATGTTTACCGTGGCGGAAACGCATCGTCCAAATCGCACTATCCTAGAATGGAGACAAATAAATGAGGGTCGACCATTGACCATGTTCGAAACATGGGACCATGTCACAAATGTCGTCGGTAGTATTCCGGGGTATTATCCTAGGATGGTAGGTGAGCCGATGCGGCATGTGAATAGACCATTAGGGGGTCCCTTCAGACATGAAATAGGATGATGATCCAAATAGAGAGCACAAAATTCTTGGACATGGAACGAGAGGAAGTCCCTGTGAAAATTCCACAATTCTGGATCTTTATCAAAATTCATATGAACACGACAACGAGATGTATCAGATAGAGGGGACTGATCCCTTTCCCATAAAGAGACCTTAGTTTAGGGTCGTAGAATTCGAACCATGGATGGGAGGAAGCGTGGGATACTCATGGAGAGTAATTACAAAGACCCGAAAAGAATGGGAACCGGGGATGTGTACTGTGCGGTGAACAACCCAATGTGAATGAGGAAATAACCTCATACCACACCGCACAACAAACCCAGTGGGAGAGGTTTTAAGTCAAGGGACCGAAATCTAGAGTTGAGCTGGGCCCGAGGCAACGTGCACGAGCGTTCCTACATACCCCATAGGGATGGGGATCAAGATACACATAGTTCTTGAGTGGGTCATAGTTTAGGGTCTTAGAACTTGGACCATGGCTGGAAGGAAACATTGGAGGCACATGGTGGGATAATTACAAATACCCGACGTGAATAGTAACTGGGGGTTCCAACCACCACATGTTCCTTGGAGAGGTTTTAGGTCAAGAGACTGAAATCTAGAGTTGAGCTGGGCCCGAGGCAAAGTTCATGGGAGTTTCTATGTACCCCATAGGGATGAGGATCAAGCTACACGTAGTTATTGAGATGCACAGCGCAGTAATGCACCAGTGCAAAATATGAGAGGGGTGTGCGGGTCTAGACCTCGCACCAAGAGAAGTAGTATTTGATATATCTTGTTTTTCCTTTAAGGTGAGTGTTTTTTTTGTGAAGAGACAGGCCGAGGACTGAAATCCCTAGTGTCGGCACAAGAATCAGGCTATAATTGGCGTTGACAAATGGTATGGCACGCGACCGATACCCAACGTGATGTCTTCCATGATGAGGCCACCACAATGCAGTACTGTTTTTCTTCATGTGGCCAGGATGATAATGCCACAATTTAGGGTTGTGTGATAGGACCAAGCATGTATTTTAACGCCATGTAGCACAGACATAGCTGAGATGATGCTAGGCGGGGAATGGGTACAGTGCCATGAAACACAACCGACGTGAATAGGGACATGGTCACACATCACACCATATGCATTTCTGAGAGGAGAACCTCGGGCCATGGGGCCTATATAGAGGTAAGTGGTGAAGGTGGGAGAGACTAGCTCTCAAAGAGATGGACCCAAAGACGAGATGTCCGGGTAGTCCAACGTATCCCATGAATATGGGAATCAAGCCACACGTAGTTCTAGTTGAAGATCTTAGTTTATGGTCTTAGACCTCAGACAGTGGGAGCCCCGAAGGACACCATATTGCAAATTTATCCCATGACAGGTAAAGTTGCTCTGAGGGATAGCGCCAAAAGTGCCGAGATTCCACCTGGACATGATGGGGTGGAAAATTCTGTGAATTGTGCAACCAACATTCAAGGACTGATGGGGCTGGCATGACGATGGAGGATTACTACTGACCATGTTCACAACACAACATCCTATCGCGTTAGCCAGAAATGGGGACAAACAAATGAGCATCTACTATTGACCATGTTCACAATGCGGGATTTGTATCAATTTTTTATCTCAAACCCTTGGGGGCGTTGGCCCGTAACGGTAGGAGAGCCCTTGGGCATTGTATCCAGGCCATTCTTGGGGGTCCCTTTGGGTATGAAAGATGATGAAAGCCCGAATGAAGGGAAACACAATTCTTGACATGTGGAAGGAACTTGAACAAGTTGAATCTGACACTCTTGGTCCTAGAGCAGAGTACTCTTAACACATAGGTGAACCACTGCAAGGGGTTGAGGGACTTAGCTTGAGGGCAGCCAGGAGATGGAGGATTCCCGGGAAAAGGGGGCATAGTGCCAAAAACACTGTACCATACCTATATATCCCCCTTTAGAGAGGGATAGGCCAAGGGGCCTAGGTGGCCGGGAGACTGGGGGATCTCTAATAAATAGGACTAGGCCCGAAGTCCAGACATTCGGGAGGTCCTACATATCTCATGAGGATGGGAATCAAGCCATACATAGTTCTAGAGGGTGCCTTTCAATGTCATGCAGGACAGAAAATAGGATGGCTAATTCTTAGAATACTGTGCACGTGGTGAAGCTATTGCAAACCCGACATGAATGAGGACATGATCCCGCACTACGCCATGCAGTCCCGTAGTCGGGGTCCCGAAAGCAGGACAGAAGAGACAAATTAGATGACTCAAGCTGGACCCAAAGACAAGAGGTGTGGGCGTTCCTACGTATCCGATTAAGATGGGAATCAAGCCAGACGTAGATTTGAGAAGATCTTAGTTTATGGTCTTATGGCTAGGACCGTGTATGGATGAAAACCTTATGAGTAAGCATAGACCTCAACCCAATCCCTAAACCCACGTGAGTTAAACTCGGTGTGGGAAACAAGGGGGGACGATCTTTATTGCAATACCCGGAATTTTCATAAAAAATGGGGGTCGGTAGAGAGCCCTGAAGGACACCTTTATCGTGGATTTATCCCAATAACGTGCAGATGCACATTGAGGGATAGTGTCTAGAGTTTCTAAACTCTACTCAGACATGATGAAGTGGGGAAGGATGTGTCCGAGAAAAGTCCGACATTCCAGGTAATAAACTGGAGTACCCTTCGTCACATTGCTGAACAACTGAAAAGGGTCAACGAAACAGCTCGGGAGGGAGAGGTACATGGCATGGTCATTACAAGATATACGTGAATGAGGACATAATTCTGCCCCACACCATATAATCCCCTCATGGAGGAAGGGTAGGCCAAGGGGCCAAGGTGGGGTAGAGATTCCTGAGAGATGGGGCTGGACCCGAAGCCTAGACATTCAGGTGATCCTAAGTATCCCATAAGGATGGGAATCATGCCACACGTAGTTATCATGATGCAGTTTAATGTCATGCAGGACAAGGAGGAGGGTAAGATACCCCCAAGCATGGGAAGTGTATGGTACGACGAACAAAACCGACAAGAATGAGGACATAATCCCATACCACACCATACATACCAGGTATAAACTGGGGATAAGGGGATCGAGAAGGACAAGGGGCCCGAGGAGAGGCCTCAGTGAAGGAGGCCTGAGGCTTCATGCAGTTTAATGTCTTGCAGTAAGGACGAGGGCCGTGGGCCCGAAAAGGCCGAGAGGCCTGAGGCTGGGCCCCGGTGAGGGGAGTGTGTACGACATGGCATGAAACCTGACGTAAATGAGGACATAATCCTACACCACCCCTCACACAACCATGAGAGAGGACCTAGTCTGGGGTCCCGAAAAGGGCCAAGGGGCCAGCTAGTCGGTGGTTTGGTTAGGAAGGCCTAACCGGCATGTAGTATAACGTCTTGTAGTAAGGACGAGGAGGGGAGTATGACTCCCTAGACAGAGGAGGTGTACGATGTAGCGAGTTTCCTAACATGAATGTGGACATAGTCCCACACCATATTGTACACTCCAGGTAAGAATTTGGGCGAAGGGGCCCGATAAGGAAAAGGGGCCTGAGGCTAGGCCTCGGTCAGGAAGGCCTGACCAGTTTGTAGTTTAACATCATGCAATGAGGACGGGGGAAGAGATAACTGTATCTCGTCTGGGGATGTGTACGACATGGCGAGTAACTTGATGTGAATGAGGACGTAATCCCACACCACACTATACATCCCTTATAGGAGAATTGGGGTCGTGGACCCAACCGTTGGCACCACCCGGAGGGAAGTTTTTCGCTTTGGGATGGGGCAGAACGAATCACTACCCTCGATGTTTGGACATATTGGGGTGGACCCAAAGATCCAAGACACTGTTGACCATGTTCAAAACATATCATCCCACTGGTGACCTGATATGGGAGCAATAGATGAGCGTCGACCACTGACCAAATTCGAAATGCGGGAATTGTATCGGCTTGTTGCTCGGAAACCCTCAGGGGAGTTGGCCCGAATCAGTAGGAGAGCCATTAGGCGTGGTATCTAGGCCGTTCTTGGGGGTACATCCGGGTGAAGAAAGTGATGGAATCCCAATCAAGGAGTGGGTGAAGCATAGCTGTACCCATCTACGAAAGAGGTGAACATCTCCAGGGAGGGGGATGTACAGCCGGGTCGGGGCTTACTCAATGTAAATTGGGGAAAAAGTGTGCACCCTTCCATATGTATTGACTCGAGGAGAAGATTTTGGCCTTTAGGATGGGCCAAAGGATGAAATTTTCAGGTGTTCCTACGTATCCCATGAGGATGGGAATCAATCCACACATAGTGATTGAAGGCCACGTAGTTTAACGTTGTGCGGTAAAGAATGGGAGTGGGAAAATAAAAGAATGGGAGTGGGAACATGGTGCGACCATTATAATCCTCGTATGAGTGGGGATAAGGAAGACTATTCCAAACCATATGAGGACCCTCCGAGAAAACTATACCCATGGGGGATAGTCAAAGAGAAAAGCGTGAGGTTGGGCTCAAGATGGGACATCTGAGCATTCCTTTGTATCCCATGAGGATGGGAATCAAGCCATACATAGTTCTTGAAGGCCAAGTATTTTAACGTTGTGCAGTAAAGACGTGGTAGAATAGAAGAATGGGAGTGGGAACATGGTGTGACCATTATAATCCTCGTATGAGTGGGGCTAAGGAAGCCTATTCCACACCATGCGAGTACCCTCTGAGTAATCTATACCAAGGGGGGACATTCAAAGATAAAAGCTTGGGGCTGGGCTCATGATGGGACGTCTGAGAGTTCCTACATATCCCATGAGGATGGGAATCAATCCATATGTAGTTCTAGAAGTAAAATTTAACATCATGCGGGACAAGATGTAGTTTAGCGTCATGCGGGACAGTAACATGCGGTTTAGGGTCATGTGGGACCGTAACATGCAGTTTAGGGTCATGCAGGACCGTAGCACGCAGTTTAGGGTCATACGAGACCATAGAGTTTATGGTCATGCAAGACCAAGGGGTACATGAAAAGTATTTCTTGAGAAACATGGCATTGGTGGGAGGAGTTATATGCTTACCATCCATGGTCACCAAGGAGTATGATCTATTGGCATAAACCTTATGAATGACGTAGGGTCCTTCCCATTTGCGCTCTAGCTTGGGTGGTTTCCTGCTGGGGATCATTGGTGCTCGGAGGGCCAACACCAGGTAACCTTGAAAAAAAGAACGGAGGTGGACCTTCTTGTGGAAGGCTCTGGCTATCTTATTCTGATGCCTTTCCAGATTGTGTAGGGCACAAATCCTATTCTCACCCAGTGCTTCTAATTCCACTAGACGGATTTCAACAACTCTATCCAGTGCTTGCTGGTCATAGACCACCATGAAAAATAAGGGAAACTAAATCCCGATGGGCAGGATGGCCTCAGTTCCGTACACCAGGGATTACGGGGTCACCTAGGTGGAGTTATGAGTTGTCTTCTAATAAGCCCAGAGGGATTTGGGGAGCTTGTCCGGTCAACTTCTCTTGTTCTAACCAACCATCTTCTGCAGAATGTTAGAGAGGGTTTTGTTGAACGCCTCGATCTGTCCATTTTCCTGTGCATGATAGCGAGAGGTATGGTTAAAATGTATTTTGTACTTGGCATACAATTTCTTTAGCTCGGCTGCTTGGAATTTGGTGCCGCTATCGGTGAGAACAGCGTGAGGGACTCCAAATCGGTTGATGATATTGGAGCACACGAATTCAATGAATGAACGAGCCTTAACCTCTTTGAGTTGAACTACCTCTGCCCACTTGGAGAAGAAAGTTGTAGCAGTTAGGATGAACCTGAATTGGTGTGCTTCCACTGGTGGGTATGGTCCCAGGACATCGAGTCCCAACACAGAAAATGGACAAGAGTACTTGGTGGAGTGTAGAGTCTCTTGCGGCCGATGTAGGAAGTTAGCATCAACATGGAATGCGGGGAATCTCTTGGAAAACTCAATACAATCATAGATCATAGACGGACAGAAGTACCCTAATCTTCGAATCTGATGGGACAGCTTTGGCCCAGGTTGGTGGGCACCGCAAGAACAGGCATGAACCTCTTGCATGACCTGAGAAATATCGACTCCTTGAATGAAACAGAGGAGAACACCATCGAAGATCCACTTATAGAGGATCTGCTCAAGACTGGGACCACTATGAAGGGTAAACTGCAACGCGCAGAGTCGGATTCGCTCACGCTTTGCCTGATCACCCAGGAGGCAACCATTTTGGAGATACTCGACAAAGGCTTCCCTCCAGTCGGGAGTGGCCTCGAACACTGCATATGAAGAACCTGAGGCTCCAGGTGTGGAGGATCCGATAGTAAGATGGCTTACCTGTGGGCCGTCATCATCCTTCGGGGTGATAGGGGCAATGACCCTCTGGGGTGCCACATGTATGATCAAATCATTTTATTCGGGTTCCACAAGTGACGCAGCTAAGCAAACCAAAGTGTCTGCTCAGCCATTCTGTGACCGAGGGACATGGGTAACCTCCGGTCGAGAAGGAAACTGGGCCATTAGCCGGAGGGTGCACTCCAACAATGGCATGAGCTCTGGCTTCCTGATGACATAATCGCCATTGAACTACTTAATGACCAGTTCAGAGTCCCCTTTTACATGAAAATGAGGCACATCAATCTTAAGGGCTAGCTCGAGACCAGTGATAAGAGCCTGATACTCCGCCTCATTATTGGTACAGCCATCTGACAACAGGAATGAGTATAGCAGAACAGCTTGCACTGGGGTGATGAAGACAACACCCAGACCAACTCTGTTGAGCTTAGGATCGTTGAGCCTCTTACTGGTGGGGATCTGGGAGGCACCGCCAAAGTGATTTTTCCAGCATAAGATGGCATGATCGACTGAGAGGATTTCCTCGTCGGGAAAATCCAGGTCCAGGGATTTATTTTCGGAGGTTGGATGGGCAGTTAGGAAGTCTGCCAACGCCAGTCCGTTGACAGCCTTCTGGGGCACGAATTTGATGTCAAACTGTTGGAGGATCACCACCCACCGTGCCAGTAGGCCAGTTAACATGGGGCGGTTCAGGATGTACTTTAGTGGGTCTATCTGAGAGACCAACTGTACCTCATGGTGCTGCAGGTGATGCCAAAAATTTTTAATGGAGAATACGAGCACAAGGCAGCTCTTCTTGATGGGGGAGTACCTGTTCCCTGGGTCGAGGAGCATGTGGCAGAGGTAGTAGAGGTTGTTCTATGTCCCGTCGTTGTTCTTCGGGGCGAGAAGTGCGCCATGGTACTGTTCCAGGGCGGTCACGTAAAGGACCAGCAGCTTTCCAAAGACGGGTGGCATCAAGACTGGAGGTTGGAGTAGATACTGCTTGATTTCCTCGAATTTGGTCTAACATTATTCATCTGACTCATAGGCGGAGCCTTTCTTCATGAGTTGGGAAAAGGGCTTAAACTTTGTTGCCAAATTCTCGATGAATCGGTGTATGTAGGCCAAGTGTCCTTGGAGACCTCAAAGCTCGTGAATATTGCTCGGGGGAGGCATTTGGCTAATGGCCTTGATCCTCTCTAGGTCAATCTCGATGCCTCGGTATCTAACAACAAAGCCATGAAACTTCTCCGTGGTGACCCCAAAGGCACACTTCAGCGAGTTCATCTTCAAGTGGCGGGAATGGAGGAAGTAGAACACTTTTTAAGGTCCTTGAGATGATCTTACTGCTGACAAGACTTGACCACCAGGTCATCCACATAGCACTCCACCACTGTCCTGATAATCGTCTTGAATATGCGGTGCATGGCCCGCTGACAGGTGGAACCTGCATTTTTTAGGCCGAATGGCATGACCTGGTAACATAAAGTACATTGGGGAGCCCTGAAGGTAGTGGACTCCTCATCTTTGGGGGCCATCTGAATTTGGTTGTACCCGGAATACCCATCCATGAAGGAGAGGGCTTGGAACCCGGTCGTGGCGTCAATTAACAACTCCGTCACTGGGAGGGGAAAATCGTCCTTCAGACAGTGGCAGTTGAGATCGTGGAAGTCGATGATGACTCTAATCTGTCCGTTCTTCTTCTTGACTGGGACAATGTTGGCTTGAAACTTGGGGTACTGGACCTCCTTGATGAAGTTTGATTTGATAAGCTTATCAACCTTTTCCTCAACCATGACACTGTGAGAAGGGTGCATCTTTCTGGGAGGCTACATGAATCCACGATGGTTTGCCGGGAGACCAAGGCGGTGGATGGATACCTGAGTATCTAGTCCTGGCATCTCTCCGTAACTCCAGGAAAACACATCATGGTGCTTCTTGAGAAATTCCACATACCGCTGCTGATCCTCGGGGGACATGGCGGCGCTGATCAACGTGGGTCTCTGATCTGCCTCGCTACCAAGGTTCACCTGTACAAGTTCATCGACCGTGGTAGCAACGCCTTCTTCAAAGGCGGGGGGGGGGGGGGGGGCATCCTCTAGATCTTCTTCTCCACTTGTGGAGGGATCTTATGCGGAGGGAGTTTCTTCCGAGCCACCATGATCTAATGGGGGAATGGTGCCAGCTTGAGCGGCGGTGGTCATGACGTCAGGAGACTCATGCGCTACTGAGACCATGGCGATGAAAGCGGTTGATCCAATTCCATCTGGCCTTCGTCCCAAGGGACCATGCTTGATGATATCGAAGAAGTGGTGGCACGTTGTCTTGAGCCGGTTGATTCCAGACTGATGGAAGAGACACTTATGATGTACTGTCATTTCCATGGGCCTGACATTTCAGTACTGCACAGGGGTAGGAGGTTCCGGGATTACCTGATCCTGGTTAGTGTAGGAGTACGAGGTGATTTCCCAAAATCTCTTGGAATAGGGAATATACCTTCCCCTTGCACATGAAACAACAAAACACTACCCCATGTCGGGGGCCGTGGCCTCCAACCGATGGATTGGGAAAATGTTGGCGTCATCCAGACCTGCCCAGGGATAACTTGTGGTCGGGGCGGGTTCAACCTCGCTTGCCAGGATTTTCTTGCCCTTTCTCTTGTAGTATTCAGCATCTAGATAGTGGGCTTCACAAGAAGAAAATGGAGATTCATATCATTAGAGCATTCCTACTCGATTGTTGAAGGAGTATTTGAGGCATTGGTGATACGACGAAGGGACCGCTGCATGCAAATAAAGCCATGACCCGCCCATCAATGCGTTGTACGTGGTATCCTAGGAGACAACCATGAATTCGGTGCTGGAAAATAGGCCACTGAACTGGGTCTTCAAGTGGATCTTTCCAACTGGAGTATGCTCGGTCCTGTCATATCCCTGTATTCGGAGGTCGGAGGGAGTTAGATCGTCCTCTAACAAGCCTAGCTTCCGCAGTGTCTGAGTCGGGATTAGGTTAATCCCAGAACCCATGTCAATGAGGCAGCGGCAGACTTCCACACCATTTAACTGACCAGTGATGTACAGTGGGCGAATGTGCCCCTGTATGGGAGAGTCTTCATCTTCACCAGAGAACGAGATAACTACATGGCATTCAGAATTCTCAATTACCTCAGTGTGGATGGCCTCTGCAGCTGTTACCTTTGTCTCAAACTAGAGGGGTATTTTTAGGTCATCGGAAAGTGCTTACCGCATTTCAGACAATAAGATAAGAGCCTCAAGGATATAAAGCCTTGATGGAATACTGACAGGGTGCTTCAGAACATCATACTTCTGTGCCAAACATGAGCCTCTGCTTATAGAAGGTCATTCCGCAGTTTGAGGCATGGCGGGCCCTGCCGGTTGAACCGGCGGCTGGCTGGTACTGGGTACATCCTGCCATCTACTAGTTGAGGCCTGGAGGGAGGCTGTCGAATGAGTAATGGACAACTGAGATTGGACTGTAGTAGGCCGATGCTGGCCACGGTACAGACAAGACAACTATGCCTGATCTAGTACCATGAATGGTGGTCGAGGTAGATCTGAGTGCACCAGATGAGGTTGCGCATGCTGAGCTCTGTGCTGGGCCTGCTGTCTGGTTTCAGTGGCATGCATGGCCTGGCTGAGAGTGCCTGTGGATGTGCCTTGATGACCCATGTGGCCATGGTTCCGCTGACGTTGACATTGGATGGGGACGTTAGGGAGGCTAGCCTGGTGTTCCCCCTCGTCGAGAGTCATGTAGGGATTTACCAGATCCACGGTATTAACAGAAGCGTACCCCTGACTGTCACTTGATGAATCATCCATAACTAGGTGGATTTTGGGAGGGATCCCTATCTTAAGGGGAATAAAGTCTCCCAGAGTGTGGGATGATGATGACAGTGGGGGAGCGCGATGCTTCTTCTTATGCCGCTGCTGCTTGCCCTTTTGGGAAGAGGCCGGCTGAGATGACGACGCAGAGGTATTGGTTTCTTCCTCTAATGGTTCTGGCTGATTCAGGTGTGCCTGAATGATACCATGGGCACGTGCGACTATTTTATGAGCCATCCAGTCATCGTACATATAGGACCCATGGTTGCGAACCTGCTGTCACTCCATTCGTCGTCACTACCACTTTCTGATCTGACAAAGACACCCGCTACTTGTGTCAGAGCCGAGCCTAGCCTGACTATGTTGTTGTTGACCAGGTCTTGGAGCAAGTCTTTAAACACAAAGCACTTATTGAGGGTATTCCCCAGTATCCGATGATAGGGGCAGTAGTTGGGGTGATCGGTATGATTCTCCTCTACCGGCCTTCTGCACTCAGGTAGGTGCACAATCCTTTGCTCTAGGGATCATCAGAAGTAACAGGGGACCTGATTCTCATTGAACGAGTAAGTATGGTGCCTTCTTTCTGGAAAGGGAGATCTTGGGGCCTATCCCTAGCGAGGGGCCTGAGGGGCCTGTCGAGGAGGTGGAGCCTGATTTTCCCACATAGGTGGTGGTAGCACCTCGTGAGGGGGAACCTATCAGTTTTGAGGTGGTCACTACTAGGCAAGAGCTTGTGCCTGAGGTGGAGGGCCTTTGTGAGGTTGCGAGGTCGGTGCCACCAGCAGCAATTCTAGTTGCTTGGGGGCTTCTATCTGGGCCACCGCGGTGGGCTCGGCTATGGCACCCCTCCTGGATGGGATCACAGGGAGTAATAGGCACGCTTGAATATCCTGTTGTAGAGCTTCCTTGAGGTGTTGGGCCTTATCTGAGAAGTCTCAGAACCCACCGGGGTAGTTATTAGTGGCCAGGGAAGGAAACAGTTCTGTTTTAACATTCCCTACGCACATCATCAGTAATTGATCCTGAGTCAGTGGCATGTTGAGGGATTATGTAAGCCCCTTCCACCGGGTGATGAAGTCCGCAACTCACTCATCAAGCATTTGTTTTAACTTGAATAGGTCTCCGATGCTGGTCTTTCGCGTGGTGGAGCTGAACTAATATAGGAACTGCTGGTAGAGATCCTCCCAGCCGGTCACCGAT
Organism: Viscum album; assembly: GCA_963277665.1. Classification (NCBI taxonomy): domain Eukaryota; kingdom Viridiplantae; phylum Streptophyta; class Magnoliopsida; order Santalales; family Viscaceae; genus Viscum; species Viscum album. The sequence goes on from OY728141.1 coordinate 783,100,704, forward strand.
CCAATGGGTAGTTGGCTGTACCAGATGAACACATGTCCCTCCAATGTCTGCACAAAACATCAGATTTTGGCATCCTCTTACTATTCCGGGTTTCCCAACATGGGGTCACACCTGGAAGAAAAGTGGGCCAAGTGTTGTGGTGGGCCCCCTATCCCGTTAAAGGGAGAGAAAGTGGGGGGTTCCCAAAACCCGGAGGTGCAGGCATATCATCTACCCACGCGGGATATGGCTTGCCATCGGGTGGGACTGCGACCTGCCGCGTTTCCAATGCCTCGAGAAGTGCGATGAGTACCATTATAAGATCATCTGGATGGGGATCCCTGTCTTGACGGGGATCCCAATTCACGAGTGCGTTGGTAGGATATTCGACACGGTAAATGGCTCCGACGGCTCGTAGAGCGACTGGAGGAATGGCCTGTGGGACGACTGTGGGGAACCCGGGCTAGATTTCTCGGATATCCTCGACATTCAGAAGGGTTTGGTGAGACGTATCCTACACTCTTGTCGTGAGTTCCGGCTTCTGTCCTGTCTGTGGGAGTATCATGATCAGGGTTCCCCAGAGGCATCTCACCGGGGTAAAAGTGTTCTTTCCCCTTAGCCCCGTCCTGGGATCACCATAGTCAGGTCGCCTATCGATAGTGCACTCGGCTAAGAGTTCGTCGACCAGCCTCTTCTGCTCGGCAAGCTGTTGGCGCAACACGGCCTTCTCGGGGTCTTCGTTCTTCTTCTGCAATGAAGCGGACTGGTCGGAGTTCTTGACAGCTACGACATGTTCTTTACCCGTACCGACATTTTGGTTGAGTACCAGCGACTCAGTGGGTGCAGGAAGGCCTAAAAGGTTCCTCTAATGACGAGTAATCCTCCCTGATGGGTGTAACTGTGGTGGTACACCCTCAGGGGGTAAGTCTCTATCGAGAAACTCCATCTCATCCTCTTTGTCTACTATGTCAGCCATGTGGACCATGACCCCTATTCGAGGCATGTCCTCAATGTCGCATAACGAATCAGGCTGCCGCCAGATAGGACTGAAGAGGAGGGCGACATACAATACCCAACCACAGACTTGCACATGGGGGTAGCTTCCTTGAGGATTTCTCAGAGTACTTTGAAACTCTGAACACATTTATGTTGGAGGGAACTCTGGAGACCTGGTGCTTCAGGGCGCTGGTCCATGGGGAGTGCGGCCAAATCAACCAGGCGACATTGCTCACCGATTTCCTCAAAGTGCTCTTGGCTCCTGGGGTACGCCACCCACTCATAACGAAGGCGAAAGTGCATCACCCATAGGTTTTGGCGGAAGCACTGTACTTCCTCCGGAGTGAGGGATTCCGGTGCACAAAATTTGATAGTGCCGCCGGCCAGAATTTATCCAGGAAGTGGTCCACCGCGAGAATGTTCCAGAAGCTTCTGGGATCAGATTCAGGGTCTGGCCCTGTATTTCCCCACTCATCAACCAGGGGTGGCTGAGGAACCGGTAGCGGTACCGAGGCGGACCGTTGGGATAGTAAGCTAGGTATCGGAGAATACGGTGAATGAGCTGACTGGATGCCGAACTCCGGGCCATCCTTCGAAGAGTGGGGTGACCAAACCACAATGTCGCGATACGATAGGCTGACCATCACAGCTTCTGGTATAGGTATTTCAGTCACCGGTGGTGGGTCATTCCGTTTCTCAACCACCATTGGTCCCCAAAATAGCTCTCTGTGATCTCTAGTAGAGGTAAAGGGTGATTCAGGTGATGACGGTGGTGACTGCATGGTCAGAACCTGCGGGATTCCCATGATTTTCTCCTCCTGAATGTACCTGCGAAGAGAGGTGGGAATCCGATGGACTTCACATTCTGGGAGAATGAGGCTGACACGCCCTGTTCCTTCCATGGTTCTTGACATGAAGGACTGAGGTGAATGTTCCATAACTGAGTCGCATTCCACTTTAGAATCTAAGAAGCGGGCCGGTTTAATCTCTACCCAGGCCTTTCTAGGATTCTTCTTGTGGCGGCGACGACCCGCTCTCCTACCCATAGATGGCTCTTCGAGACAAGGCTGATTACCGACTTGTAGTCTCGAGGCAGCGCTGATTCTAGGGTGGAGAGGACTTCCGCTTGATACGACTGGGGTGCGAGGGGCACCAGGGCAGATGTCGAAGGGTACATGGGGAGGACCTCCATGAACAACACTGGTATGGGCGGAACCTCTGTTGGAACTGGCAGGAGCATGGGGAGGACCTTCATGCTCGATACGGGTGGAGCGAGGTTGACCTTCACCCCTCTGGTTGCCAGGGTGAGGGGGACCTTCTCCAGCTACGGAGAGAATATAAGGAGGATCCCCATGCTAGAGAGGGACCATATGGGCAATACCATCACATCGACAGTCGAGGGAAGCATGAGGAACTCCGTACCTGGTGTGGTGGGCACGGGAGAGGCTTATGTGCCGAGTATCACTGTCGCGGGGCAGGTCTTCATTCGGGATGGGGGTAGCATGAGGCATCCCTCCTTGACAAGCTCCTCAGTGGGGAAGGCCCACACTCTGTGGAGTGGTGGTATGGGGAGGGCCTCCGTACTGGATGACATCACCTCAAAATGGTTCGCGGTGATCACCACTCTGGCCTGCAACCCATAGAGTCAACCCAGTTTTCCCATGGGGCGGTTGGGGCCTCGATCTCAATCGTGCATAATAGTGCCCCTTCTCAGTGTGTGTAGGGGATTCACGGTGCACATCGACGGTGGATCGGGCCATAGTAGCTGTTGACGTTAACGCCCCTTGAAGGGCGTCCTCAGCTCAGGCCTGACACTGGCGTCGGGTCAGATGAGCCGGTGCAGGTGGTGCAATGGTATAGCCTCCTTGTTCCTCCTGCGAAGCCGAACGGCGGTACTGACGTGGACGGGTGGGGGCCCTTGCTTGGAGTCCTTGGACCGGGGCCCTGTCAAGGCTAAACCGGACATCACCCACCTCATCAGCGTAAGGAAGGGATCTGTCGAAGCGTTCCGGGGATAGGTTCCCAAAACGATTGAACGTTGGGGTGGGGATCATGGGCTCCCTGTGCGGCCCTTGAGGGCGTAATTGACAGCGGGGCCTGGATGCCTCTAGGTCCAGGCGGTCCATATCTCAGGTTGGTATGACCCCTTCCTCCTCGTACCTACATACCAGTTCATTGATCACCCTTCATTGGATAATCTCTGACGAAGAGAGGGGACATGGGTGTCCCACATTCATGCACGTAGATGCCATTGTGGGGGTAGTGGAGCCATGTAGAGTGGCTGTGATAGTATTTCCACCACCCCTGCATAGTCGAACGAGTAGTGATCGTGTATCCATAGCAGCAATCTGGTTCCTAGGAAGTAGGGAGATTAAATCGTCATCACTACGAGGAAAGGAATCGACAACCAGTGCCCCAACTCCATTCCGTCTTCTGTGGCCATTAAGAGGGATCCACGCCGACAAAGTTGTAGAATGTAATGCCCCACGTTCTACTACCCCATCTTCTGGTGAGTTTCACGCCAGGCCCGCTATTTTCCTAGCAGGGCCTGGTGCCGGATATCTGGATCCTTTGACATGTCAATCTATTGATGTCTTGAGCACTACTAATATCCACATTGAGTAGAAGAATTTCATGTTGGGTTCACCATTTCTGTTTCTGACGCTTTCCCCGGGGTGCGCGCGTCCGTCCACTTGGGCGCGACAGGCACAACTTTCTTTTTACCCCGCATTCCCGCTTTCCAAAGGCGAGCAGCATTCTCTCCTTATTCAGGGACATCTACTCCTTGATCGAAACCGGGATGATGGAATGTCGGTTCTTCCTTCCATGGATTCCTCCTCAGAACTCGTAACCTAGTCCAGGTCTCCCTCATAGATTTAATACGTTGTTCATGAAACTCTTCCCAGTGCCATATTTTCATGGATGCCTGTTAATTACACTGCTTCTGTCAGGACATTCCAATGGGTCTGGTCAGGGCGGCAGCCTTCAGTTGGGGGAGTAGTCACGTCGAGGAATCATTAACGTGTCTGAATGCTGGGGATTGGCATGTCTGTTGTTGGTCCCTTATTACATGGGTTCTCTTGGACGCAAAATCCCGAGGACTCCCACATCGAACATGGGGAATCATATGCCATAGTCATGTATCTGAGGTTTTCCTCAGCTTTCCTTGTTTAACACAGGGTATGCCGCAAGTTTAACATCCAGTGGAGACGGATCGGGCTGATTAGAACACTAACTGGAGTGGATCAAACTAAGGACCCTTCTTGAGGGAACAAATATATCGGGGCCATTCCGTGGGTTGCTTCCTGGATGCTGTGAAGGAGAGTGGGGTGGCATGATCTCACCAGGATGTGGCGTCTTGGGTAAGAGTCAAGGTGGGTGATGGAGAATGGAATAGAATGGAGGGGGGATGAAATGGGGTCGTCATGGAGGTGACAGTGGTGATGGGATTGAGCCTCAGGGAGGCTTCCTACGTATCCCCATGGCAGGGAATCAATGCCCGTATAGTTCAATGTGTAATGGGGCTTACACACTGAGGCGGCCTAAGGATATGGGGTCAGTGAACCGATGTGAAGGGACCAGGGGTCTAGGTGAGCTTGAACCTCATGGAGGCTTCCTAAGTACCATGCCTTAGCACTGATCAAAGACCACATAGTTCAGGTTGGATGCCGGAAGGTCAAAATGGAGGAGGACCTTGGTCCAATGGGTGGTGGGCTTGAACCTCATGGAGGCTTCCTACGTACCATGCCTTAGAACGGATCAAAGACCACACAGACCAGGATGGATGCCGGAAGGCCGATAGGGAGGAGGAACTTGGTCCAATGGGTGGTGGGCCTGAACCTCATGGAGGCTTCCTATGTACCATGCCTTAGCACAGATCAAAGACCACGTAGTTCAGGATAGTCACAACGGCTTACAGTTGGACCAGAATGCAGTTTAACGTCATGCGGAACGAGGGTGAACCCTGATGTGAATAATACGATAGGCGGTGGGATTGAACCTCATGGAGGCTTCCTCTGTACTGTGCCTTGACTTAGATCAATGTCCTCGTAGTTCAGGTGGTGATTTCGTCAGTGAACCGACATGAAGGTGATCCCAGGGGGTCCACTGGTGGTGGGCTTGATCCTCGTGAGGCTTTTTACGTTCCATGACTTGACATGGATCAAAGTACTCATAGTTCATGATACATTTTAAGGTTATTCTGGACGATGGCATACAGTTTAATGTCATGCTAGACGAGGGTGGAACTTGACGCAAAGAAACGACAGAGTGGAGGGCTTGAACCTCATAGAGGCTTCCTACGTACCATGCCTTAACACGGATCAAAGTCCACGTAGTTCGCTCGAGGTGGGGGTCAGGGTCGGTGCTCACTCTATGCTCACGTTATTCATGATTGATGTGAGAAACAAGAGGTTGAAGGGACCTAACGATCACGTCACGAAGGGTGTGTCCGTGGGAAACGAAGAGGGGATTACATGTTATGCAGCCCATGGTGCAGGGAATTACTCCAGGATGGAGGCCCAAGGTGCGACAAAGTGCAGAGGGAGATGGATTGGGGACCGAACAAAGGAGATTCCTCGTTACCTATCACACCCTCCCCTGGCCTTGGAGATGGGGAAGTACAGAGGTTCATGGGTGCAACCTTCCTCAGGAGAGGCTAGGGGATTACGCTCTGAGGCAACCCTTCCCCCGTGGACAAAATCCAATCCAAAAGGGAGGACCTCATTCCATGTGAGGAAGATTCCATTCTCATGGAGACGAGAGACATAATGTTTTTCCGAGACGGGGGGACCCTGCATGCGAAGCACGGGGTCAGATCATAGCTTAACGTCATGTGTTGAGGATGAGGTGCTTGGCAGTTTAACGTTCTGCAGCTCGAACGAGGTGGGTTTACTCTGCACCCCTAGGACATACATAGCTGGTACGCTCTGCTCTTTGTGGTAGGGAAGGCATTGTCAAGGACATGGATAAGGGGGGTCACAGATCAAACCATTGAGGGGTCTACGTTAGTGTGGCTATGCAAAGAAGCAATAGCCATTAGTGTGCCTATGCGAAGAAGAATTATGAAATTCAATGCCACAGGTGGTATCATACAGGGGACATTGAAATCACATCATGCAATCCTGGAGGGCCTCACAAGAAGAGGAATTTCCAAGAAAAGGAGTCCACAGGCAGGGACCTTGCGGAGCTCGGTTGCTTTGCATAGTGGAGAGCACTTGAAAAGGGGTGTGCTTTGTGAAGTGGAGTGCCTTCACCTTATCATGGGACAGGGGTGCGAATGGGAGGTGCTTCACGAAGTGGAATAGCATTCGCGGAGCACTGCCTCATGAATTGGAGGTGCCTCATGAAGCATGGTTCTGCTCAGCAATGTGCTTCGTGAAGTACAGTGATCGTGCCCTGGCATATGGATCACATGTACATGATGGGTGTTTCGCGAAGCATGAATGCTCTGCGGCTGGACGGGTCCCCTTGGGGATCCCCTCCCTTTGTGAAGTCCCTTAGTCTTCTTGCAGGGCATCCCTCTCGGAAGAGGGGCTGAAAACGAGAGAAGGCCAAGGAATCTCACGAAGCAAAAATACCTCGCGGAGCTCATGATTACCGGGGAAAATGGTGCTTCTCAATTTGGGAGTTGAGAAGCCGAAAGGTAGGATTATAACTCGGGAGGGATCAGGGGGAGCCTGATATGTATAGTCAAGGGGCTCCGCGAAGCAGAGCTCACGCGGCGCAAAGGGGCTACAGTTGCTTCGCGGCGGGTCGCGAACGTCAACCAGGTTCGCGGAGGGTTACCGCTTCATCTACTTCACGATGGGCTCACGAATGTCAGGGGAGTTCGCAGAGCATTACCGCCTCTGGGGCTTCGCATCGGGCTCTCAAACGTCAGGGCGTTTGTGGAGCGTTACCGCCTCTAGGGCTTCGTGGCGGCCACATTGCTCAGGGGGTCCTCCACATCTGAGCTTCATGAGGCAGCACGCGGGCTTCTTTTTCTCCTTCCCTTTTCATCCAATATTTTGGTACCAACACCTATCTTACTAGGGAAACCCTATGGGTGATTTTAGAGTTCCAAACTCTCTTTCAGAAGTCCCATTTTTTAAAATCTTTTCCCATGTATGTGGTTTTTATTTGGTTCCTTCTTCTATCCATATTTTTCTAAATGCTAATGTGAAATATTTTGACCATTTGTGTTTTTAGTTTTATTCATGATCAATTTTGATCATGGATACTTCTTTAAACTATCTTCACCTTCATTCTCATGAGAATTTTCCTTTGGAAGCATTGTTTGAATGGTTGTTAATGGTATGGGGTCTAAACCATAATCCTACAGTTCTTTAATTATCAAGTACGTAAAATATTTCAATTCCACTAATATATCATGCACTAAATAAATTGAAAGAATAAACTAAATTGTTCATTAGATTGTTTTTGGATGCAATGAGTTATTAACCTGCGTTTTGATAACATTTGGGTGAGTGGACCATTGAAACCAATGAATCTTTTAATGGATTAATGTTTTTTAGAACAAGATAGATTGTTTGTACTTTATCTATATAGTTTAACCAAGTATTGTCTTGTCTGTTGAGATAACTGGCATGATAATAATTATGAATAATTTATAATTGAAATGTGTAAATGAAAATTAAATGGTAATATTCATAATTAACCATTGATACATATGATGTGACATTTTGATATCCATATTACAGTGACTTGTTTGGGAATTAATTTTTTTTACAATTATATAGGTAATTAGACCATGGATAAATGATATAATGCTTATATAGAAGGCTTGACCGTAACGACATGTGCTAAAAGGCTGATATAGTAGGCATGGACCAATTAACATGCTAAAATTCATATATAGAAGGCTAGGCCTAGTGACACTGGATGAAATTCTTGTATAGCATGATCATCCCAGATTAAATTTAGAAATTTTTATATAGTAGGTTGGGCACAGATTTTTAGGTTTTACATCGGTCATAAGGTTATGTTTAGCATGGTTGTCATACATGCTCAGAGATATCCTGGCACGACACTGATGAATGTTTTGTTACTACGGTTATATGGGTATGGATGGTATGGTATTGGGACATTCTTAGAGATATTCTAGAATGGTACTGAATTCGGTTGATGTGGCATTAATTTATTGGCACAATTAATTAATACTCCTATTTATTATATTATTTGATACCCTTGATATGAGACTAGTTTGTTTTGTCATGGTGGTGTCCACCAACATAGTTTTAGTCACACCATATTTGGGCGGCCACACGGTACCTGATAATATTACATGGTTGTAGGTTTGGCTAAGGGAAATGAACGTACGTTTGATTGAATTTTCTAGATAGGTTGTACATTAGAGATGGGATAAACATGGGGTTGTTGAGTATTTATTTATGTGTGATAGTATTTTAATTCTATTACATCAAACATGACATTTAGTTACATTCTATAACATCTTTACATTGTTCCTTTATTATTTATTATATTATTCAGTTGTTTTTCATTGATTAATTTTCCATTTTATTTTTTTATGTACATTATTTTCGCACAATTATATTTTTTCTATTGTTATTTTATTATTATATAGTGTTGTAACTCTGTATCCAAGGTCTATAGTCTCCCCACTATACTTATAACACCCTCGCTGCTAGTTGGTATCCTCTGATGTATGGGGTGGCACTTTGGGGGTCACGAAACCACCCCATTTCATCCATATGAGAGTGTTCCAGAAAGGGGAATGGTATGAAGAGGCATCGAAGGATTTTTTTATATTTGTTTACTATTTGGGAAAGGAAGAAAGGATACTAGGATGTTTTAGGACTTTGTAATTAGATTTTTCATGGGAGTAGCTAACCAATATACTGGGAAAATATGAGTCCCTAGGGTTTGATAGATGTTTATATTGTTTTCTTGTTACATTTGATGTGATTTCACATTAGGTGATTCAAATGTTGTGTGAGGTTATTACTCTATGACAGTATTGGTCATTGAGATTTATACGTGTGGCCTATTATAGTGTGAGATGAGTACTCATAAATCATAATAGGAAGAGAGGGATATATTAACATTCATTATTTATGATAGGGACATGTTTATTTTTCATGTGATATATACGTGATTGTTGAAATGTGATTTGAGATATCTGTAGATTGAAATAAAATAAGTGAACTATTATGTCATGCTAAAACACTTATAATCCATGTTTAGGGAGACCAAGAGTCATCATATGTAATGGTTTGTGGCCTCCTAGTTGGTTACCTTGCCAGTTTTGGTTGTTTGAGGTGTTCAAAGAAGGTTCCTGTAGTTTTCATTGGAAGATTGAGGTGCGTAAAAACTGATGTAAAAAATACAAGTCATGTATGTTTATTACGTAAACAGAATGTTGGTTTCTCGTCCTGTCCAGGTCTAGTTCATGATGTTTTTTTTCAAAGTTAATAATAAAAAGGAGACACATTATTCAGTGGAACCTAGAATCTCGAGATTACATGACATGAAATGGGATTACAGATCGTGTAATTCCTCGATGTTGTAAAATTTTAATGATTTTACCCTCTCAGATTTTTCCCAAACCCTATAGTAAATGATCTAATCTCATTAGAGGCATATGAAAACCATCTCATTTAGCCTTTGGATATTTCCTTCGATGGGGATAGATCCTTAGGCTCTCATCTTTGCTCTGTGGTGATTTTTTCTCTTGTTCTCACTCATTTCCTTCTGTTCTTATTCAGGGTTCTATTTCAGTGGTGTTTCATTGGTTTGGGGGTGAGTTTGGGTTTTGTTTTGATGGATTATTGATTTTTTATAGGTTTATTCATGGTTCTTGTGGTGCATTTATAGTTCACGAGCATTCTTCTTTTCCCTGTGGTGTGTAATGAGTTGGAAAGCTCCTTTGAGGTAGGAATTCCCTCATTTCTATTTATCGTGTATCATGTAGGAGGGGTTTAATTTTATATATCAATTGATTATGGTTGTTCTGACGTAATTAAAGATAAATTATTCAATAATTGAATTGAAATGGGGTTATTGAGGTTTGATTTGTATGCTTTTACATCTTTGATATTATATTTTTATATTTTGAATTTTACGTTCTTGGTTTTCCATGGAAAAATATGGATGTTGGAGGCTTTTGTTTCACTAGATATATGTGTTGAGATTGCTTATTTGGTTGTGATTTTTGTGATATCACCCAAAAATAAAAATTCATTAATTACATATATCTGGATAAAAAATGGTTTCCCCGAGATTATCAATTTTGTGATAACACCCCTAAAATAATTTTAAATGTGATAAATTCCACTTTTTAAATATATAAAATGATCGTGATGTGTTTTGTATGTGTGGTTGGTGCATGTGGTGATGATATTTTTTGGTCTGTTCCTTTGGGGTGGTGAGGCGATTGTTTATGGGCAATGCTTTTGGGGTGGCCAGGTGATTGTTTTTGGGATGTGGTTTTGGGGATACAAAGTGAGGTTGTTAGGGATGACATGTTTCTTGTGATATTTGGTTATTTTGTTCTAGATTCCTGAGTGGTGATGGAATAAATGAATTTTCTTTAATGTTTGGGATTATTTTGGTTGGTTGTGTTAATGGAATAGAAATAGTTAATGGAAAATTAAATGGTGGGTTGTGTGAACAAATGTGGATTATTTTAAATAATGAAATGGATGGGTTGATTAAATGAAATTGTTTGGAAATGTGAAATGGGGTTCGTGTCTTGATGTGTGGTTTTATGCATTTAGAGGTGGTAGTAAAGGTGGCTATGTTGTGAGTTGGTTAGTTTTTTGGAAAACCAAGAGCTTGTGCTTGAGTTATTCTTACTATATATATATATAATCTTATCTCCCTTATTATTTCTATACACACCCCACCCATGTAGAGAACTATGTGTTGAGGACCCATATAGTCATGTCGTGGGTGTATTTCCCAACATCCGGGGTTGAGGATGGATGGATGGCCAGCCGCTCTTCACTGCTCCCACTTACAAGAAATGAAGATCCAAGATTATTGGGGTAGGATGTGATGATATGTTGTATCCCATGGGTCATTGGGATGAGTTGTGATGTGATATCCATGGTGTATTCATGATGAGTTGTGATGTTGTGTCCCAGGTGCCTTTTTGATGAGTTATTATGTGAATTCCTAGTTGTATTGGGGATGAGATGTGATGTGTTGTGAGGCCCTGTTGTGTGCGAGAAAGATGTGTAGTGAGGCCCAAGTGTGTGCATGTGGGATGTGTTTTGGGTCCCAGTTGTGTGTGGGATAGATGTGTTGTGAGGCTCAGGTGTGGGTGGGTGGTTTTTGATGTGGTATATTTGAAAGAAGTGGGAGTCGTTGGATGCTTACCATTGGGTGTGAGAGAGGCAAATTAGTGGTAAAGTGGTTTTGGGTATCCTATCCTTGATGTTCATTACATTATATTATATTTGCTAGATTGATTTATTTGGTGCCCAGGCCTTGGTGAGGTAGGGATGGTTAGTATTATTTTTTTGGTGTTGTTTGGTTCAGTGGTTTTAACATAGGTCCATTAGTATTCTTGTTTCTCATGTGTATGAGAGACTTTGGTTTTCCTATTGACTATACATGTGTTCTGACCCTATGTATATAAAATTGATTTTAGATTTCCAGGAGGATTTCGTGGACCATGATAGAACTTTCTATCTTGTATTATTTAAAGTTGTTGTGTCTCTTGTTTAGCTTTACTTTTGGGTATTTACTTTGTAGATTTTTATCTGTATTAGTTCTATTTATACATTAATGTTGGATGGATTGGGTTTATCCTTTATATTATATCTTGGAGTTTTTGTGGATGAATCATTCTATATTACAATTTTGTTTTCTTATAAAGGGTAATTCCTCCCATATTGTGAGATTTTTACACTATTGGTGGTAGTCACCAACCCAAGGCCTACTATAGGTGGGACTCCATGGTCATTATCTCTATTTCTTCACTGTTGAATATTTGGAGGGATGTGGTTGTGAAAAGTGGTATCAAATCTGATGGTTGAGAGATATGATGGAGTTTGGAGTTAGTCACTATGGGGTTTGAATGGATTGGTATGGAAATAGTTCTAGCTGACCTTTTTATGTAACATAGGCTAAAGAGACCATATAGGACATGGTATTTTATCCCCCCCCATGATCTAATTCGTAGGTTCTGAGCTTATCGAACGACCAATTGAGATGGACCTGTATGTAGGATAGAGACCTAAAAGAGGTACATTCATCATAATGACTTGGGTTCTTGTTTGAATTGGGAAATTTTGGGAAGTTTGAAAATGGATGAAATAAATAAAATGAATTAATATGAATCTTAATGAAAATACCTAATCTCATACTTAAGAAATATATTTTTTACATTTCAGTTATGGATCCCATTCGTCATTTTCATGTGGCTCATGCAGTTGAGGTTCAGTAGGCCGATCTGTTTGATCATTGCAGGGTTGATCTGGTTAAAAAGGATGATCAGTGGAATAAGATGTTGCAAGAATTCTAGTAGTAGGATTTGGGGAAGTATGAGGCCAGTGTTTCCAATGTGGAGACAGAGAGTTGGATTGAGGATCTTGAGATCACTTTCAGTTTGATCTCGGCCCCATTTAAGTACTGTGTAACTGTGATAGTCATTTATATGTGAGGAGTTTTTCATCAGTGGTGGATGTATATCTAAGAGAGATGAAAGAGGAATAAATTTTGTGGGTTGACCTCCATAAGGAGTTTTGAGAAGAGCCCCATTCTTTAACCATAATGGCAGTAAAGATACAAGATCTTATTTTTCTTCAGTAGGGGAGTATGTCAGTATGGTAGTTGGGAATCTTGTTTAAGGATCTTATTCATTTTGTGCTAGATCTTTTTATATATGAGGAGTCTCATGTGAGACATCTTGAGGTGGTACATCATCCATCTATCTAGTATGAGGTAACTCATTTTATGTTCCCAATGTTTTGGGAGGTTTTGAAGAAGGTGGAGGTGATCAATAAAATGAACTCACAAGGAGTTTTTCTATGTAAAGTAAACCAGCAGGGTTCCTCGAGGGGCCAAATTGTCAGTGGTAGGTATCAGGTGCCCGGAACTTCGAGATTTTGACCAGATGAGAGTTTACCTCAGTAGATTCTCTTTCATCCATCTAGTTTTTGTACCTTTTCAATGGGGTTGGTGGAGATGTGCATCTTCTATGGGGATTGAAAACAATCTTTGGGAACATTTCCCAATGGATCTCAATCTTAGTTTGGATAAGGTGGATAAGTTCATGGTCATCCTTTGTACGAGTTTGCAGTGAGGTCGTATCAGCATCATGGGTAGTTGGTGAATGATTTTCCTGGGGTAGATATAGAAGGTAGATGAATACCTCATGAAGTTTTCCATGTTTAGTGATTTTGACCTGAGCTTGGATTTGGAGGTTTTCATCAAAATATAAGTAGGAAAACCAAGCATGGTTTGTTACACACAATGGAGGAAATAGTTCTAGAGGGTCCAGAGATCGTCCGAGGTATGATCAGTTTGTTTTTTATTCATTTTTGTTACATGTTTGATTTGGGATATTTTAAATACTTTGTTTCACCCGATCTATCCCATGATTTGGGAATACAAATACAGAGTATTCATATTCTGCTAGTGATTTCTATGCCTATCAGAGTCTAGAATAGCCTATTTGATGTGTGTTGGGAATTTAGACTGATGATTGGGTTGCATCATTCTCATGGGGGGTGGGGGTAATTTCTTTCTTCATATGCATCCATACGATGTCTTCTTAGACATCAACTCGTTGTAATCTATAGGTACAGTTATAGACTTCTTCTTGAAGATATTTTTTAGATGTGGATGGTCATCGTGTGGTTTTCTTTAGTGAGATGAGTTTTTAGCTGGGTAGACGGTGTTTGGGCTCCCTTATTTCCTTGTTGGATGATTTTTTGGTTGGATCAGTGGATGTTAAGTTGTTAGAGTTTCCTATGGTCAACAGAGAGTTCCTAAATGTTTTTCATGAGAAGGTTGTGAAATTATCCCCTTGATGTAATGTTGAGTTTAGGATAGACCTGCAGCCTAATGCTTCCCTGATTTCATTGGATCCTTACTGGATGTCACCTTCTGAGTTGTGAGAGTTAATGATTCAGATTTAAAATCAGATGAAGAAGGTTTTATCTAGATTTTTGTGTCATTGTGGGATACTGTAGTGTTTTTCGCAAGGAAGGCGGATGGTAGTCTGAGAATGTTTATAGACTACATGAGGTTGAATCAAGTGATGGTCAAAAACTGCTACCCTCTTCTGAGGATATATGAACTTTTTGACAAGTTGGGAGGGGCGAGTTGGTTTTCGATGATCGATGTACAATCTGGATATCACCAGTTGAGGGTTAATTTGTGAAATATCATAAATACTACTTTTAGATTTAGGTATGGTCACTTAGATTTTATAGTCACACAATTAGGTGTTATGATAACACTATTCGTGTTCATGGGGATAATAAACCTTATGTTCCATGAGTTTATAGATTGGTTTGTGGTCATTTTCATTGATGATGTCTTGATATACTCAAATTTATATAAGGAGCATGTCGAGCATCTCAGAACTGTCATGCATGTTCTTCGATGCCACCAGCTTTATGTAATGTTTTCAAAGTGTATGTTCTAGACATGGGAGGTGAAGTTCCTCGGCCATGTGTTTTCTTATAAGGGTGGGTAATTATATCCATAGAAGAATGAAGAATTTTTTTCTTGGGAAGAACCCAAGAACATGGTAAATATTCAAAGTTTCCTTGGTCTTGCAGTCTATTATCAGATGTTAGTACCCGATTTCTCTCGAGTTTCAACCCCATTGATATCTCTGAACAATAAAGGCCAAATTTTGTTTAGAGTAATCAGTTCCAAGAAGTTTTTGCTTACCTAATGGTATGTTGGTTACTACTCTTGTTCTCTAGTTTCATGACAAAAGGGTAAATTTTTAGGCATTTTTTGATTCTTCCGGTATTGCCTTGGGATGCATGCTGATGCAGTAGATAGATGTGATCTCTTATGGGTCTATGCAGTTACTTCCCCAAAGGCATAACTATGTCACCTATTATCCCAATCTATTAGTGATTGTGTTTTCACTTAAGTTGTGGTGACATTACCTCATTGGGGATCAATTTGTTTCCTTTACAGATTACAATAGATTGTGTTATATCTTTTTCTAGTGTGATACAAACTTGTGACAGTAGAGTTAGGAGGAATTTCATCTGGACTATGATTTTGAGATCTCCTAAAAATGAAAAAAGGGCAATGTATTGGAAATATATTTAAGCAAGAAGTTTTGGGAGGGTGTTATTTGGGATTCTGGGGATGCATGGTGAGAAATGGTGGAGTTGGTAGCCTTTCACATAGATGAAAGGGTGAACTGTGGTAGAGGTTGTTTCTTTAGATGACAGTGCGGTATTCATTGATGCAGGAGTTAGAGGATTCTCAATAGGGAGAGTCTGAGTATGAGGTGATATGAGATTGAGTTGTCCATAGTAATTCTTTGGATGGATGGTTATAGGATAGTTAGAACCATATTTTGTTTCATGAAATGATGTTTGTTTCGGTAGAGGTGCATGGGGGAGTCCTTTGTGAGTTTCATAACTCAACTTTGGTGGCACACAATGGTGTTTCTAAAAGGTACCATGGATTAAGGACTCAATTTTTGTGGCTCAGGGTAAAATGGGTTGAGGTAGATTATATAGAAAATTACATGGTTTTCCAGCATGTAAAGGTAGATCATCATGTCCCAAGTGGTTTTTTTCAACCCTTGTATGTTCTTGTGTGTAAATAGGATAAAATCTCAATGGAATTAATCATCGGGATACCCAAATAATTGGGAGGTTGTGATTTTATCAAGGATTTCATGGATCATATGATGAAATCATCCCACTTGATAGTGATAAAGGAGTCCGGTGCAGTGGATGATGTGGATAATAGGATTGAGGATACAGTTGTGTGATATTATAGAGTTCGAAGGTCATTTGTCTCATATCAGGACACAAATTTTACATCAGAAGTCTGGAAAGGATTTCCACATTCTTTTGGAACTATGTTATGCTTCAACACATATTTACATTTTTATACAGATGGGTAAATGGAATAGACTATCTAGAAGTTGGAGGATATGTTGTGAGAATGCATTTGGGACTTCAGCAGTTCATGGTCACAACATATTACCTTGGTTGAGTTTTCTTATAAAAATATATATCACTCTTTCATTGGTATAGCTCTATTTGAAGCTTTTTGTGGGAAACTGTGTCACTCTCTGTTATTTTAGATAGAGGTTGAGGATACAACTATTCTGGGTCCTGATGTATTGTAGTGCACAACAGATAATTTTTATCTTATTTTTAAGAGGATGAATGAAACACATGACTAATAGAAGTTTTATGTTGATCATAGGAGAAGGCCCTTGGAGTTTGAGGCTAAGGACCACATGTTCGGGATGGTTTCCCCTCAACATGGGACGTTGAGGTTTGGCAAAGAGAGTAATCATTCTCTTAGTTTTTTTGGTCCCTATGTTGTGTTGGGGTGAGTTGGAGAAGTGCAATACCAGTTGGAATTTCTAATATAATTAGATAGGATCCACGTTGTATTCTTTGACTCTCATCTTCATCAGTATATTCAGGATGACTCTAATGGAATTTATTAGGGAGAGTTGGATATCATGGATGACATGATGTTTGTGTATCATCCAATAGAGATACATGATCATCAGGAAAAGGTGTTGCGAGGAAGAAGCATTTAGTTTGTTTGTGTGTTATGGATGGTGGCCTGGAAGAGTGTACTTGGAAAAGAGATATAGAGATACCTGCCTATTACCAAGAGTTGTTTTGAGTTCTTCATATCTCTATTCCACATTGTAATATGATTCTTGAGACCTTTTTGTTTTATGTGATGAGTTATTTTCCTTAGTTTTTTATTTTTGATACAATATTTACAAATAAAAAGGGTAGGACCTAATTCCCAATTGAGACAAATTAACAATGATGTGATTAAACACATCGGGCGGGTCAGTGCTTCCCAAAGAAAATAGTATCTTAACATGGATGACCGAATTTGCTTATTTGTGTATTTGGGATGTTGTGGTTTATTGGTTGTAGTGGTTGTTGGTTTGGGATGCATTGAGTTTGAGATGGTTGTGTAGTGGTTGTCTGACAGCATAGTTGTGTGAGAGGAGGAAGATTTTGGTTATGTGGGATGTTTTTGGTAGTTTTTATTGGTGTGTTTGGATGGTGGTTGGATTTTAGGTATGAAGAGATCCTTGGGAGGTATCTCACAGAGTGGTTGTTTAAAACCCTTTTTATTCCTGGACTGGTTTTGGATTCATGAGGGTGATAATAATTTGAGAGGTATCTGATTTAATGTTCGATGTGCTCCCAGTCTATTACATTGATAGTTTTGGTTGATGGAGGTGCTTGGGGAAGTATCCCCAAGTTTTTAGTGGAAGCTGGAGGTGCAGCAGAACTGTTATATGAAATATATATTGTGTAAGTGTATTACACGATGGGAAAGATGGTTTCATGACATTCCCAAGGTCAATTCTTTATGTGTAGTTTTTAGGGTTAAATAATATAAAGGTGATTCATTTTTCATCAGAACATGGAATCCTAGGATTGCATGACATGAAAGGGGATTACACGTCATGTAATTCTCCGATTTTGTATAGTTTTAATGGTTCCAACTGATTAGGTTTTTTAAAAACCCTACATAATCATGTATTATCTCATTCTGGGGATTATATGACCTTATCCTTTAGTTTTTGGAGATTTCCTTCAACTAGGATCGATCTTTAGGCTCCCATATTCGATACGTGGTGAGTTCTCCTCTTGTTCTCAGTAGTATCCTTTTGTTATTCAGATGGGTTCCATTGCAGTGGTGTTTCTTTTGTTTGGGGGAGAATTTGGGTTTTATTTTATGGACTATTGGAATGGTATAGGTTTATTTTTAGTTCTCATGGTGCGTTCGTGATCTATGGGAGTTCTTCTTCGCCCTGTAGTACACAACGAGTTGGAAAGTTCCTTTGAGGTAGGGATTCCCTCATTTCTCTTTATTTTGTATTATAAGGGAGGGGATTAATTTTTTTATCTATATATTATGGGTTTTTTGGATTAATTAAAGATAAATAATTTTCTAATTTAATTGAAATGGGGTTAATGGGGTTTGATTCGCATGATTTTATAGTTTGATATTAGATTTCTATATTGTGAATTGTACCAGCTTCATGTCCCAGTGAAAATTGTTTCTGTTGGAGGCTTTCTTTGCGCTAGATATTTGTGATGAGATTTCTTCTTCAGTTTTTAATGTTTTGATATCATCTTAAAATATAAATTTTTTAATTACATGTATTTGGTGAATAAACAATTTCCCCAAGATTATGGCTTTTATGATAATGCCCCAAAAATAAATTGAAATGTGATAAAATTCAATTTTTAAATCTATAAAAGGATTTAGATGTGTTATGATATGTGGTTAGTGCATGTGTGGATGATATTTTATGGGTTGTGACTTTGGGGAGACATGGTGATTGTTTGTGGGCCCTCCTTTTGGTGCAGTAATGTTATAGTTTGTGGGTCGTGCTTTTGGGAAGGAAAGGTGAGCTTGGTAGGGATAACAACTTGCTTGTGATATTTTGTTATGCTGTGCTAGATTCTTGAGTGGTGATGGAAAATATGAATGTTCTATAATGAGTGGAATGGATTGGGTTGGTTTGGTTAATGGAATGGAAATGATTAATGGATAATTAAATGGTGGGTTATGTGGTTAAATGTGGTTGATTCTAAATAATAAAATTAATGGGGTGGTTAAATCAAATTGGTTTGAAAGGTGAAATGGGGTTTGTGGCCTAATGTGTGGTGTTATTCATTTATTGGTGAACGAAAATATGATGGTGTTTTGATTTTTTCAGTTTGTTTGAGAACCAATAGGTTGGGCTTGACTGTTTGTGTAATGCCCCAACCCCAGTTACCCCGAGTCAGTTCATTATTATATAATATTGGCATGATCACAAAAGATCAAGTCTCAAAAGGCCGATTAGTTTAGTATCCTTGAAAAAACTAGATATATTCATAAGTCATACATTAAATCATAAAGTAAAAAAACTACAACAACATCTTGTATTCATATCCCCAAATACTATCCCAGCAGGTCATTCATAAAATACTTCTTCATATCCTGGGGAAAATAAAACATTGAATGTGGTGAGCTCAGATTCTTAGTAAGGATAACAATATAGCGGAAGCATTCATAATTAAACATAAAAATTTAAGGCAATGCATAACTAAAATAAAAGCCTTTTAAACATTAACTTCAGCATAATATGGCAAAGATAAAATGAAATAATTCCATTTACTTATTCACATGGAGATTTTACTAGTTGAATAATCACATGAAATATCAATAACCACTTTCATAATGATGGAATGCATAATACCAGACTATCATAACCACATAGTCAAGGCCTTGTGCCAAGACTACAAATAAGATTTTTCCAAGGCCTTGTTCTAAGACACTAGTTTGTCTCATTAGTCCTACCGATGCATTGAGGAGCTATAACGGGCTCCACCCGTCACTTACTAAGTCCAATTCATTCCTCATATGAATAGGTTTAATCATAACATAAACATTCATATTAAAACAAGCATAAAATATTTCAATACTTTCTCCATAAACCATGAATGGTATAAAAATAACACATCCACAGTCAAACATATCACAAAACATTCAATAAAATATGGAAGTTTTGTATCATAATGAATCAACTTCAAATAATCTAAAAATCCATCAATGGATGTTGACATAGATGAAATCAAAACTATTTGAGAGGAATATCTCCTTTTTTGAAATCATTTAAATGTCACATAATTATAAAAGAAAACATTTACTTTGAAAATATTCTTATAAGCTTGTAAGGGATACTTCGACAATTTTATAATGGTGGAAAATAGCCTCACTGTCCATATAAGTTAAAAAAGACATTCTTACCTTAATTCTGTCGAAAAGGTTAAAAAGGAACATGTTTGGAAAATGACGGAGAGATTCCTATATAAAATTCTTATAAAAAGTCAAAAAAGGGTATAAATGACTTTAACCCAGAGTCTGTAAAATTGTAAGAATGTTTTGAAATACATTTTTATGAAACATGGATGTGGATGATAAATAGTTCCCAGTAGATAATTACATATAAACAACTTTGGATAATGAAGAGATTGTGAAATAAACCCTTAAATTTTACTTTTCATTGGTCGAGGGTATGTTAAACTCTTTTATAATAGTTTAATCATTGTTATTAAATTATAAAAGAATCATATATATAAATATGATATCATATATGATCTTTTAATTTTTATTTGTTAATAATATTTCTGTATTATCGTCGTTTCGGGTGTTAACTGATTCATTTTCTTTTATATGATTTGTTATGTAATCTGTTTTTGTTATGGATAGGTTTTATCTTATTCATATCCATAATGATATCAAGTCCTTAAACATTACATTTAATTATCAAATGAGAATTAGTCTTTAATGGATACGATGGGGAATGAATGTCATCGCGTTCGTGGTGACAGTAGTCCGTACGTACGCACGAGCGACAATATCGGTCTTTTGATATTAAAATAATATATAATTGGATGTTTTATTATATATACAGAATAATTATCATGTTATATTTATTATTTACATTAATTACACATCATTATTACACCCATCCAGATAATAATGTTTTGAATAACAATAACACCACGACGTGGAGACGGTAAGCCGTACGTACGCACGTATGGTGATATGTCATTCAAAGGATGGATATAATACTAAATATGGCTCTAACATATTTATAATAAAATCACAGTATATATAAGATATTGGAGTTATTATTTTATAATGTAAATAACAAAGAAAGAAGAAGTGGAAGAAGAAAGGAACTTGGAATTTGGTGGTGAAATCATTACCTCTTTTTCAGGTTCTTCCTTTTGATTTGATCAAAAGGGATCCTTAAGTTGGATTTATTACAACATGAAGGCCTCTAGGATTAAGTGAGGGACGTTGAGATAATATTTGGGAAGGGTTTGGCCAAGCCAAAAGGCTTTGAAGGTGTGAATTAGAGAGAAGGTGGAGTTCCCTTTTATAAGAGGGGTGAGGGGCACCATAGGAAAAACTTAAAATATTATTTTATAATAAATTCGTATTCTGTTTATAGTGAATCCAAATTAAATTATTTCTAGGATAAGGTGGTTATGGGTCGGAATCAAATCAAACAATAGGTTTTAGACAGGTTTGGGTCACATTATTAAATTTATCTTTTAAATTTAACTCTTAGTTAATTAGTTTGACATTTACCATGTCTCTTTGTATTTTTATATTATATGGTTAATAAAATTACAATAAACTTCCAATAGACCCCCTAAGTAGTCTATTAATGATAAAAATATCATGATATAAGTACTTTGGATGATTTATAGATTTTTAGGAATAGAATATTAATTAATAATATAATATTGGTTTTAAAAACTCTTTTATGTCAATTTTGACACTATTGGGTATTTTGTTTTTGATAAATTCATAACAGAATTATTACATAAACAAAATTCATATAACCAATATTAATATGTCATATTAACCTTGAAAATTATTTTAATTCATAAAAAGTCTCAAATTACATTTATTTGGGTATTTATAATATCAATTATCTTAATCTTTCATGAATACGATAATTACTACATCATCATTGTGTCATAAATAAATTATATTATTTAATGTATAAAAATTATAATTAAAATAAAATTATGTAGAAAATATTTTTATATTTCTAATAAATATGTATAATCGAATTTATCTTATGTATAACCCTATATTAAAAATGTTTTAGTTATTAAAAATTGATTTTAACTCTTTTAACTCTTATTTGAATTAAATGATAATAAATGTTCTAATCTAATCCAGGTGGTCCTAAATGATAATATTTTATTCCTAAGGTTTTTTTTGGTCTAGATAAACTTTTCCAATAGAATTCTGACATTTTTTAGGTAATATTAATATCATTTTTACCCTTAATTACCTTATTTATTTTTAATCGTGGTAAATAAAAGTAAAAAAGTTACTATTCATCAAAAATTATTTTTATCTTATTGAACCAAATTTTACTCATTGATATTAACCATGTCTCTCTTATTTTCTAAATTCCACTCATAGAAGTGGTAAAATTAAGTTTTATGTGAATTTCCAAATTCCCATAGGAGATGGGTAAAAGATGGTGAAAAGTTCAATAAAAATTTTATATATCTAAAATTATTATAAACTGACTTTAATGAATTACATTGAACTTATAGAGGTATTATGTATCTATTTTTAACTAAAATAAATTTAAATAAAATAAATAATTATTTAAATAAAAATTCGGTTTTAAACTATAACTCAGTGTTTTTCACTATTTTTCAAAAATTGAAAGTTTTCAGAAAAATACCAAAAATTCACCCTAAGATAATTTTGATATTCCGAATCCAAAAATGATGTCTATTTTACCAAATTCAAAACATATAATTTTTATTTTTTAATTTAAAATTAATTCTTGTTGTCAAAACAAATAGCGTGTTTTTATGAAACAATAACTATCAAAAGAATGACACTTGTTAATATATAATTTCAATGTGAAATTAATTACAATGACCAATATTGGATTAACGGGTAAAATTATAATCAAATTATACTTCCAAAACATTAAAATGTATAATTCAACAGTATAAATTATTTTGATTAAAAAGTTGTTTTCAGTTAAAATATAGTATTTTTCACTATTCACCCAAATATGAAAGTTATCAGAAAAATACCAAAAAATTAATGAAATGAATTCTTAAGTCCCAATTATAAAGAATAATTTTATTTTGCCAAATTAAATATATAAAATTTTCAAATATTGGATTTAAAAAAAGGTCTCCATTAAAAGGCGGTAAAATTGCATTTTTTTGAAAAATATTTATTTTATCTGAAAGAAATGATTTTTTTCTTACATTATGTTTAAGAAACTCAAAATATGTATTCTAAAATTATATGGATAATATATAGTTCAATATTCAGTTAATACTATTCATAACCGCTTTTGAACGACTAGTTTGGTAAGTCATGGTGCGCTTGAACTCAGTGTTGCGTGTAGTTCTAGTTATTGAATTATTTTGAAAAAATAACACAATATGAAATCTTGGGGTTTTAAAATTTGATATTATATATATATATATATATATATATATAATTTTATCTTACTTGTGATTTCTATATACAGCCCACCCATATTGAACACAATGATCCAAACAACCGTATTGTCATGTGGGGGGTTTCTTTCCTAACATCATAGTGGGAGGATGGATGGCTGACCACCCACTCTTGCCTACACCCTCTTTCAGGTGATGGAATCCCAAGATTAATTTGGTAGGATTTGATGATATAAGGTATCCCAAGTGTATTCGAGATGAGTTTTGATGTGGTTTTCTAGGTTTCTTTGAGAGGAGTTGTGATGTGGTGTCCCAGGTGTCTTCGCCATGAGTTGTGATGTGCTTTTCCAGGTGTCATAGAGATGAGATGAGATGTGTTGTGAGGCCCAAGCATTTGTGGGTGGGATATGTTGTGAGTCCAAAGAATGCATGGGTGGGATATATTCTGAGGCACATGTGTGTGTAGGAGGGATGTGATATGAGGATCATGTGTGTGGGGGTGGGATCTGTTGTGAGGACCAAGTTTGTTAAAGTGAGATAGGATGTGGTATATTCAGAAGAGGTTGGAGCACCATGACTTTTTTTGTTGGGGTGATAGAGTGGCTAATCAGTGAGAAGGTTGTGTGGAGTACCCTACCATCATTGTGATTTACTTTATATTATATTACCTTCCTTGTGTTATTTGGTGAGCATACCTTATTGAGGTTGGGATGGTTAGTTTGCCTGTTTAGGGGTTGTTTAGTTTTGTTGTTTTCTCAAAGGTTCATTAGAATTCTTCTTTCACATGTGAATGAGAGACTTTGGTTTTCCGGATAAGTATACTTTTATTCTCACCCTATGTATATAAAACTATATTCAGGTTTCAAGGAGGATTTCTTATACTGTGTTGGACCTTACTAGCTCTGATCCTTGAAAGTTTCTGCGTGATTACTTTAGCATTACTTTTGTGTGTTTACTTTGGAGACTTTTATCTGTAAAAGTTCTATTTATACATGCATGTGGGAAGGTTTGGGTTTCTATTTTATATTATGTCATGGATATTTTTGTATGATTCATTCTATCTTCCGATTTATTTTTATTAAAAAGGGTAATTTCTTCCATATTTTGATATTTGTATACCATTGGTGCTAGTCTCTACCTCAGTTCCCACTAGAGGTACTAATCAGGGGGGAGGGGCATTATATCTCTCCCCTTATTACGGTATCTTTTGAGCGAGGGGTTCAGGACAATGGTTCTCTGTTTTTTCCACTTATTGAGGTTGACATATCTATATAAAGTGTTTAAGGATTATGTTTTTCTTCTAGAGAAAATTCCACCTCATCATCTTTGAGTTGAGTGTCAGGAGAGTGGAAATCAACACGCTCCAAAGGAAGCTAAAACAAATCATTTTGTAAATTATAAGTATCAAATGGATATTCTTATTTATGAAAGGTTTTTGAGGGTCAGGATATTCAAGGAAAGACATCACATTCAAACCATGCCTTGGGTTTCTAAGATGATAAGAGTGTTTAAACTATCACATCTTCCAATGTTCATTTGAGAGGGAGGCCCCCAAGCATCTTCTTATTGGATCAAGTTAGTCAATTTTTTTTGAGAATATTGAGACACCTATATATTGGAGGTTGAATCTTATTTTTTATATCATTTGAGGACCATCCAATAATTTGTAAGACATTATGGTGTAGAAAGGGAAGGAGGAGGAGTTATCTTGAAATGGATTTGAGGGGATGTTCATGGTCCATTTCTATCCCATGATGTTGAGGTATGAGAAGTCCAATGATTTCATGCAGTTGATGTTGGAGGTAATGCCAGTGGTGGACTAAGATGAATGTTTCACCAAGCTTTAGTGATTTTAACTATCTTTAAAAGCTGGTGAGATCTCAAAGGAAAGACATTTGTAGGATGGTCATCACTATGATATCAGTTTATAGGTAAATGTGTTTTATATGACCAGTTTTATAGATGTGATCAATCATGCACTAATCATAGAATGGAATATAAGAGAGTCCCTTAAAAATGGCCAGACTATTTCAAAATTGAAAACATTGAACTCTTCTTCTAGTGGAAAGAAGAAATGTTATGATAGTTTTCTCCATGGAAACATTGAGCAGATTAGTCTGGGTAGTGGGAAGCTATAATTGGACCGTTTTACATTGTAGTGATATTAGTGTGGAAATAAGGGTAAAAAACGGGGTCATTTCCATTTATTAATTTGGAGCGTCACACTTGTGGCATGTTGTTCCACCTATAGAGGGTTTTTAGGGGCATGCAATAGGAGATAAGTGGAAGAGGAACATGACATGTACTCAATTCTTGGAAGGACTTATCTACACCTTAGTATATATGTAGAAATAGTTTCATTAGATGTCCTGGTCTAGGCAGGGTATGAGGTACAAAAGTATAGGAATGAAATGTCAGGGAAGAGTGTATAGCTCACGAGAGTTATGCTAGATACTTGGGAATATGCTATAGTGACCGACATGTTATGAAGACTACTCTGGCTAGTGTGGATTTGTGATCATCTACAGTTAGTGGTGCAATTCTTATATCAACCACCCTTGATTTTGTTTTTTTATGAATGAGAATCACATTCCTTTTATTTTTTCTTTTTTTAATTGTTTGGGATTGGATCTAGAAAGCTTATATGGTGTTTTTTTCATAAACACACCATTGGGATTATTTTAGGGGAATATCAAATGTTTAAAGGTGTGTTCTTTATAGATTGGTAGTTTCCATTTCTTTTCAAAACTGTTCAAGTTGTAAATTATATGATACAATTTGATTATTGGTATACATTAGTTATTTATATAGAAGGCGCATATCAACTATTACTCGAGGAGAGTTATAATTTGTCTCCTGAAGGGGGAATCCATTATCACTAAGGCATGTAGGATCTTTAAGATGGTCATGTATGACTAGTTAAATGTTTTTTAGATATTATGATGGCTTGGATAACCAGTATTTCTCTCAATGATGGTGAAATATAGAAGGAATCATTTACTCAGGTGTTATACTGTTTTCATGATGTCTTTCCAGATATGTTATAATCATTGTCGCCCAAGTGAGAGATTGAATTTATGACCGAGTTGGTGACAAAGGAATATCTATTTTTTATCATTCCTTATATAATGGAACCAAAATATCACTGGGAGTTGAATGTATAATTAGAAGATCTAGAATATAAAGTTTTTATATGGGTGAGTACATATCCTTGGGGTTCTCCAGTTCTCTTAGCAAGAAGACTAATGGTTACTTGTGTTTATGTGTGGATTATCGAAGATTGGACCAGATGACGATCAAGTACTGGTATCCTCTTCGAAGTATGGATGATCTCCCCAATCAAATGTAAGGTGATATTATCTTTTTCCATGAACTATCTAAGATCAATATACTATCCATTGAGGCCCATACCATCAGACATACCTATAACTTCATTTAAGAATAGTTCTGGATTGTATGAGCTTGTAGTGATACTATTTTATTTGACAAATGAACTGGTGGTATTCATGAACATGATTAATAGGATCATTCATCTCGTTTTAGACTAGTTTTTGTTGTTTATGTCAATAAAATCTTAGTGTACACCATGTCAACATATGTGTATTCCAAACATCTTTAAATTATCATAAGTACATTGAGAGAGAATTAAATTTACAACAATAAACATAGATATAGTTTCTAGATTAATAAATTGAACATATTAGGACTTCTCATCTTAGATACAAGAGTGTCTGTGAACCCAGATAATGTTTCAACTATGGTACCTTGTGAGAATACCATGAATGTATTTGAGGTACATAGATTTATTTGGTAATTTGGTTATTATTGGTGCTTTATCCATAATTTCTCCCTTTTGACAACACCAATGTTAGGGATGAACAATTGGGGAGTGATGTTTTTAGATGCTTTTGTGAGAATATTATAGGAGTTGAAATGTAGGCTGACCTCATCACCTATCCTCTCTATACCTCTTCTAGTTAAATCATATACCATGTACTGTGATTCTCCTAGAGTTGGACATAGAGTAGTTATGAGATAAGTGGATCTAGTGGTAGCTTATTGCTCTAGAGAGTTGAGGTAGTATGAGAGGAATTATTATACTAATGACATGAGGTTAGAATCAATGTTATAATACCTGAGATGTTGGAGTCATTATATAATGGGTTATAGGTTTTTGGTAGATATAGAATAAAGTATCTTCAAGTTCACATTTTCATAATAGTACATGAACCTTTGGAAGGGGAGGTGGGTCAAGTATCTACAGTCTTTCGATTTTGAGTTAGCTTATACATGGAGAAAATCAATTTCTTTTGTTGATGATTTAAGTCAAAATACCTAGACTGAGACATTGAGGGATTCTGGAAATGAGTGGGGTATAATGGATCTATTTTCAGATATTAATTTAGATGTTCATGAGTCTCATGGATGAGTATCTCTGACCTTGACAGTTGTAATACTTATGATTTTAGACTGGATCAATATAATGCAATTATTTGATTCGTATGCCTTATTTCCGAGTGCATATTATATGGTTGGGAGAATCCATCAGGATGGTATCTTGGAATTGGAAATTCAATTATTTTCCATGGTTGATTATGGGTTCTTATAAGCTACTATGAGGATCCGATGAAGGAGTTTCATGCTTCTATATGGGTGGTACATCCTTGTCTAAAAAAAGATATATTGTAATCTATATAGATAGTACTGGTGGTTAAGAGTGAAGAAGGAAGTATTAGGCTTTGTGGTAATTTGTTCCACTTTTCAGTAAGTTAATGCCAAGCATCAAAGTAAAGCTGGGATTTTACAGCCTTTTCTCATTACTTAGTTGAAATAGTATGATGTGAATATAGATTTTGTGACACGATTACCTAGGAAAAACCACAATATTGATTTTTTATGGGTGATTTTTGATCAAATAAAAAATTTATATCACTTATTTCTTATTAGACAGACCTTTACGGTTGATGATCTGGGTAGATTATTTGTGTGTGAGGTTGTTCGAATGAACAATGTTCTAAAGAGTATTGTTTCAGGTAGAGATCATCATTTCACATCTATTTTTTTTGAAAGGGTTATCATAATTATATGGTGACATAGGTTCTTTTTCATATTTACTATCATCCTCAGACATATGGTCAATATAAGAGGAAAATTCAGGTTTTGGAGGATATGTTTCAAGATTGTGATCTAGATTTTAATGGTTCGTGGGAGAAACATATGGAACTTATGGAGTTTTCTTATAATAACCTATTTTAGGAATCAATCCAGATGGAACCTATGGAGTATTTTTATGTATAGCCATGTCTTCTTCCTCTTTTCTAGTTGGAGGTAGGTGAGTCAACAATTTTTGTGCAGTCTCCTGTATGAGACATCTGAGAAATACCAGTTGATCAAATAGTGATTTCTGACCATGAAGAGTTGGAATGATATTATGATGACCATCAACGATTACCTATGGAGTTCTTTGTTGGTCATCATGTTTTCTTTTTTGGTTTCTCCTAGGTTGGGAAAATATTATATCAAGAGATTGGGAAATCTTGCACCCTAAATTATCATGCCATTTGAGACAGTGGATAGGGTCATTATAGTGGTATATTTTTTAGCCCTTGAAAAATTAAACAATTCCATGATGATGTGTTCCATGTATCATGGCTTTAGACATATTATCCAAATACTTCTCATTTGATAGATATGATAGGCTTTAAGATTAGTGTTTATTCATCCTTTGAGGGAAATCCAATATTGATTATGGAATTTAGTGAGAATGATGTTCATGGAAGGACTATACCATTTGTTCAGGTAATGTGGAATCATGGGAGATATTAGGAGGAGAACCATAAGAGGGAGTCTAATATGTGATCACAGTGGAATAAATTGTTCACTAAGACCCCATAATGATTTTTGGAGAAACTAGAGGGTGGGATGTTATATGATGGGGATGTTGTATGATATGATATTTTTTGTAGGTATACCCCTCTTTGAGTTTTTGTTGAGCCTTCATGGTCTAGGCTTGTTCTGATATGGGGAGCCTCGATTTGAAAAATTATGTAATATCTAGGGATATAATCTTTTTTGAATAAATGGAGTACGGGTCTAAATGGGTCAATGTTACCATGGGTTCCTTTTATGTTGAGAAGGTCTAAAGGGGTATGGCTGTTTTATAAGTAAATGGGAAAAAAGTGATATGTAGACATTTACACATCATGTAAATTGAATAATCATCATGTAATGTTTGGGATATTTTAATAATTATCCAAGGTGTCTTTTTTTTATTTGTCCCATTAAAAATAATCACATGATGTGTAACTATGTTACAAGATGTGTAAATCCACAACCTTCTATTTCATAATATTTTTTGCATATGATTTTTCTTTTCAACTTTTATAGTTATTCCCCTCTCAATATAGGGAAACCTTCCATGTGATTTTTTTGTGTCAACCTCTCTTTTGGATATCTTGTTTATGAAATTGATTCCTTGGTAAGTGTTTCGGATTTGGTTCCCTCTTCTCTCATTATATCTCCAAATGTTGAGGTGTAATCCTTTGACTGTTTCTATTGTTGGTTTTGATCATGATCAGTTTTGATCTAGGATCCTTATAGAAATCATCCACACCATCTCCCTCAGTAGAGTTTTCTATTGGAATCATGTTTGATTGACAGTTAAAGGAAAATATTCTAAACTATAACCATGTGGTTTGTTAATTGTCATGTACGTGTAATTTTTCAACTATTCCAACATATCATGTGTCAAATAAATTGAAATAATGAATTGAATTGTCCATTGGAATCCCTTTGGATCCAATGATTTATTGACCAGGCATGTGGTTAACATTTGTGTGACCGAACCCTTGAAAATAAATGAATTGTTTAATGTCTTAATGTGTGTTTCGCATGATATTTATTGAGGGTGTTTTATTGAAATATTTTTATATCGACTTGGATTTTTTATAAAGATAACAAGAATCTTGTTGGTTATGAACATTTCTATATGAAATTCAGAAATTAAATTTAAATGGAAATTTTCATAATTAATCATTGATTCATATGTCTTGATATTGTGACATACTTTTTGCTCTGACTTATGTCGTTATTAAATATTGCAATGCTTATAAAGGGGGTTTACCCATTGATAAATGTTGTAAAGCATACATTGTAGTATTTTCCTAATGAAACATGATGAAGTGATGATATAGTTGGTGTTTCCCAGTTGACATGATGGAATGAATATATTATGGGTTAGGCCCAATGAAACATACTGAAATGCTTATACAGTAGGTTCAACCTAGATTAAATTTGGAAATGATTATTTAGCGGGTTTGAATCTGATTGTTTTTTTACATTGTTCCTAAGGTTGTGGTTGGCTTGGTTATGAGACATGCACTGATAGATTATGACATGGAATCGAGTAAGGTTATGATAACATGGTTATATGGGTATGGTTGGCATGGTTGTGAGGCATACCTAGATATATTCTTTCATAAAGCTGAAGCAATTTTATGTGGTATTGATTTAATTACTTAATTAATTAATACACCTATTTATTGTATTATTATATACACATTCCTTTAGACCAGTTCATCTATACATGGTGGTGTTGACCAACAGAGTTCTAATCACACCCTATTTTGGCCATTGTATGGTACATGAGATGATTAATTGGATACTAGTTTGGATAAGGGAAAATGAAATTGTTATTAATTATCTTTGAAAGATGGGATGGAGTTTGGAGATGAGACTGACATGGGGTTCAAGACTGGGGGCTGTTGAGCCTTTATTTTCTTCTTATAGTCTTTTACTTGTCTTATATCTACCATGATATTTAGTTACATTCTATCATATAATTACCTTATTTCATTAATATTTATTGGATTGTTCAATTGGATTTTATTTATTGGTTTTCAAGGGTATTATATTGTTTCCATTATTTTCTACACTGTGATATTTTATCTTTTGATATTGGATTATTATGTTGTTTTGTATCTTTGTACCTAGGGTGTTTAGTCACCCACTATACGTATCGCACCCCCAATACTAGTTGAAAGCCAATGGGATATGGAGAGGCACACTTGAGGTCTCATAAAAAACCCATTTAGTCCATTATAAAGAGTTCTAGATTGGGGGATGTAACATTATAGTTATCAATATTTTACTATATATCATTATAGTTTAAGGTTGTATAGTTTTGACCACAAGGGTGAGAAATTATATATATAAAAAATAAGGAAATACACTATAGGAATGGTGGGGATTTTTCTACTATATAATATCATAAGAAGAGTGTAATTTTAGTTTATGTTAATAATTTTTAGACTATGTATTATGTGGTTTGTGGTCATGAAATATGGACTGAAAAATGTCTCAAATGTCAAATTTCAAATTCTTATTGTGAGTATGGGTACTATGCCCATGTATGTAACATCATATAATAGAATCCACTTGAATAGAAAGGTTATGAAATTCGTGATTCACAACATAATATATTCAAATTGGTGGATTATGTTATTGAGAAGGTATGTAGGGGATAGTCATATACCACATTCAAATGATGTGTTTACTAGATATATTTTAGGTGTATGATGATCAGAGGGACTTCCTATTATAATAATGATGACTCTGATTTACAGGCAATATCGTGGGTGTATATAAAAATACATGTTGGGTGAATTTTTCAAAATGAAACCCAAGATATCTTTTGAAGATGAATACACTTGTTACCAATATCCATGAAAGGTTTTTAATGATTTGAACACATAAAAAATGAGGTATGTTCATGGAGAATATGATAGGAAAGAAGGGTTCAAGAAGTATAATGGATATTTCACCATGTATTGGACACATTCTCAGGGTGAAAAGGTATGATGCATTATTTTTCAGACATTTTCATGAACTAGTGGGTCTGTTAATCATACAATGTATTTAGCTAGAGCTTAATACTACACAAAATTGAACCATTTTTATTGGGGTTTAAATTTCCAAAACTTTTATCAATGGTAGGAGGAAGTCTATATTTAAAAATAGAAAAAACCCCGATGTGAATGGTGGGACCTTATCTAGTCTATTCCATCTCTCTAAGAGGTTCACATAGTTTTCATATAATTATTCCTAGACATTGGAATCTAAATTAATTACTTATTGGGCCAAGGATAGGGTTTCCTGGTGTCACAATGTATCTCAGTGTAATAATATTCAACACATACATAGTTCTTATAACGATATCACCAACATAGATCCAGATCATATAAATAAAATGATAATTGTTTCCTATTTTTGTGGTAATTAAAATCAAGAGGGATTCCTTGTTTCCCTCTTGATACCATTTTAGTATAAAGCAAGAGAAGTTATCAGATAAAAATTTAGAGAATAAATAAACACTACGATATTTTTTCAAGAGATGGGAACTTTTTATTAGTGCTTATTTATATTAAAACCCAAAATAGGGTAACCTCCCATGGATTGGGATCTCGCGTAAGGGATTTGAGATTGTTGTATATTCAAGGATGGGACAAGGATAAGCGATCCAATAATCACTATGTATCATGTAATAAAAATATTGAAGACCCAAAAAGTTATTATAATGTAGAAACTCTATCTCTATGGTAAGATAGATGAGGGGACTATCCATGAATAGGTCAAAGGATCCATTACCAAGATATTGTGGGGAATATTTTGGATCGATATTGTGGTTTAGTATGCATATATAGTTATCTATACATACATTGACATAAAAATAATAAACACACACATTGTTCTTATAAATGGTATATATATATATATATCATACTATTATATTAGTATTGGGGTTCATTTTATCATATTACCATGAAAGAAAAATCATTTGTTAAACACTCGTACACAAATACAACTCATACATAAGTGAATAAAGTCTCAAAAGATGGAAATCTCTTTGAAGATTAAATTAATTCATGACTAACAATGTGTGGTGTAGTTTTATCTCCTATGGTTAGGAATATATTTTATACCTTATCAAATGGTGTCTCTCAATAATTATAATCAGTTCAATCGAATAGGAACTCTAAGATCACATTAGTCATGATCAACATGAGAAATAATATATAGTTGGAAGATTACTCATACCAAACTAGACCATATGTCCAAGAAGTTTCCAACACACACAATATAGTTTAATGTCCCCTAGTGGGGATGTTTCCATACAATTTAGCATCATTTGACCAAGAAGAAGCGTTTATACTATTTAACATCCATATGCTATAATGATTTTTTTGTCTTGTGATCGGGATTCTAGCCATTCAGCTTTACTCCATGAGACAAGGATCTTGTCTTGTATTTATTTGCAGTGTGATTGGGATAAAACATCTTAGAGTTCAAATTATTATATATGAGACTTTTAGATGAATAATTTTACACTATGTGAAATAATTCTTGATGAATCTTATGTTATTGGCTGGGTTGTTGCATTCTTCATCCACCATGACCAAGAAATATGATCTACTAGAGTAAACCTTGTGTAGAACATAAGGTATCTCCCAATTTTTATCTAAATTTTGATTCTTATTTCTTATTATCATTAGGGTTATGAGAGAAAACACTTTCTATACCTAGTGGAAAGAGTAGAAGAAAAATTTATTATTTAAGGATTTTGAAACTTAGTTGTGCTGGATATTTTGATTGTGATGTATGTGACAGCTTTTCTAATTGAGTCGTTCTGAATCATTTATATGTTTCTTAAAAAATATATCATTATAAATCCAATTATAGATATTAGAAAAATTTAAGTGTAGTTGGACCATGATTGGTAATACTACTTATGTCAGATACATGAGTAAATATGATATATATAGTATAGAGGCATGGGTTGATTTATGATAAGGTCACAAAGTGTGCATGAGTTTATATATCTATGATTTCTTATAATTTTATACTATCTACTAAAATATGTTATATAAAGGCTTATTAAATTATTCTATATATCCATTT
Organism: Viscum album; assembly: GCA_963277665.1. Lineage (NCBI taxonomy): Eukaryota > Viridiplantae > Streptophyta > Magnoliopsida > Santalales > Viscaceae > Viscum > Viscum album. The sequence continues at coordinate 783,134,822 of OY728141.1, forward strand.
GGTACTACATGGTTGTGGGGTGATTGGTTAGATAGAATATAGAACCATTTATACAAAATTTTCTAATAGGAATATTAGAAATTGGTTTTATAATCATTAAATATTATGTAATTGACACAAAATATGGTAATTATTTTTCAATTCTGAAATTTAATAAGAAAACTTTGATGAAATACTTGGGTGAAATATTATCAACCCACTTAATGTTTAAATCAATGGAAATATAGATGAACTTGAACTACATAGATATGGATAAGAGATACATCCCCATGACATGAACTCCATAGAATACAAATATTCTATAATATTTAGCATTATGAAATAGATATATGGGTTGATGGATAAAATTGGAATGTATTGTGAATGCATGGAATTTTTCAGTGGGCACCACGAAATATTATTTCATTGATTTACAAAACTATACAAGACCATTGACGTAATGTGATATCTTGGTTTTTGACTGATGAGAACTATATACGATAATGAAAACTTCTTGCATATCAATGGGATTATCATCCTTCACTGAATTCAGGGAGGGCTCCATCAAATCCTCACTTATAAAGAATTTTATGTGAATTATGTCCTTTTTAAAGGAAGTATTTTACTTCCCACCATCCAATAATCTCTTTATTTAATTAATTTTATTAGTGACTTTCACTCTAGTGATAGTCTGTTATGGAATATGGTTATCCAATGAAGAATCATTTGGTTAGTATATTGGATTTCCTTACTATGTTGATTTTTTATCTGACTAATTCCTCTATGTTATTTGTAATTAATGGTGATTCTAACCTATGGTGTGACATATTGATAACTATGTCATAGTAGAATATGTTTTCAAGGTAGTGGTGTAACTAGATAGTGTATCACCATGAGTATTCTATAAACATGGAATGTGATACAATTTTGGACTGAAGGAGAATTTAATCTTTAAACCTCATATATAATAAATTGAGGAATAAATTTTTCTTTATTAATATCATATTCCCCATTAATATTCTATATCACCAATTCTAAATCCATTTTGATGTTTAACCAGGATTTTGGTTTCCACCACACAAAAATCAAGATTACCATGAAAGATTGGGTTTCCAATTCATTATTAGTGAATTGTTTTAACAGTAATAATGAATATGGAAGCAATTTCATTACTGGATAGACAAGGATAGTTCCTATGAAAGATCTATTTTGTTTTTTATTTTCTATTCTCCTTCATTTTGACATTCTATAGACACCATAAAAATATATCACTAATTTTTAGAGAGTGTCATGGATAGATAAAAATCCAAAATCAGGAATCTCTATATCAAGGAGAATCTTCTCTAGAACAGGTTTTTCTATGAGAAACTCAACATGAACCTTTCCTTTTATTGAATTATGATATATATATTAAATGTCTTATCACTATAAAATGGCTTTTGACCATGATGCACATCTATTTATCCCTGGATCACTATAAATATTACTTATCATGATAACATTAGTGACCAAATGGATCACATGATTGAATAGGTTGTTCCAAAACTTCTGTATAGTGAATATTAATGTACCAAATTTCTTATGAACATCAAAGTATTGAGTTTCAATATCCAAAATTATACTTATAAGAAAATAGATTCTATTATCATTTCTTACATCCTTCTTTTCTACAAGGAGGGCACCATCGGATCACTCCATGTTTTTTTGATAAAAAATGTGTGTCTTTACTTATATGGGTGGAGTAAATACTACTGGTATCAAGAGATATTTATTAACGTTGTCTAAATATTATTAAAAATCTTTTTCCCACTAATAAGTGTATCTTTTATTCACTATCTTTGTAAAGGGTAAACTTTCTTTTACGAATTTATATAATATTTCTTATGTAATCAATGTATCCTTGAAGGCCATATGAAAATTTAATATTTCTAAGAGGTAAAATGCTATAGATTTTCATTGAATTATCATGCATGACCTCAATACTATGATGGTATTTGACAAAGGAAGGAAATTTTCTCACTATTATCCTAAAAGCATATTTCAAGGGATTCGTCCTTAAGATGTGCTACTATATTTTGTCAAAAACTGAAAAAATATCTGTAATATGGTCACAACATTATTGATATGTGACCACTAAATAATCAATATTGAATTACATTATTTTCCTTAGGAAGGGATTAAAGATGTTTTGTATAGAACATTGACATGTAGCAACTATCTTTAAACCAAATGTTGTCACTAAATACAAATATACCACTTGGGGAACCTAATTATTTTGGATTTTTCATCTTTAGTCGATATATATACTTATATGTATCTATAGTATCCATCCATAAATAATATATCATATAAAATATCCATTACATCAATTAAAATCATAGTTATTGGGATTAATAAATGATACTTTGGTAAATTCTAGCTAAGATCCCTAAAGTCTATACAAAACATGATTTTCATGTTCTTCTTCATTATAGGGATTGTGTTGGAAAATAATTTTGGATAACGGACCACCTAAATAAATTTTTCTTTTATAATATTCTCAACATCATCTTTAAAATTAATATAATTAGTTGAATAAATTACCATTGCCTCTTGTTTATAGCCATGGTGGTCCTCAGGTTGTCTCAAAGAATAGGCCTCCTCATTGAGATCAATTCCTTGTATTTATATATAATTAAATCATAATCTATCCTAGTTATTCTTCAAGAAGTAACATTATTTCTCTTATTAATTGAAATAATTATTTTCAATAATTATTATAAGTTTTGGATCCTCTTATATAACCAGATTCATTTGTCTTAGTTCATCAGTGGTGGTGAAGAATCTTTCCTCAGAAGCTATGGGGGGTCTCTAAGAAATTCTTCCTCTCTAAATCCACCTAAATTTTCACAGAAGTCGGTGACTAAGGGAGATTATTGGAAATGGATGATTTCCTAGGGAAATTCTGGATATTTATCTCCTTTATGAACTATTTTCTACAGCAAAGGGGTTCTGAATTCCTAATATTCACGAGGTTATATGAGAGAGTTTTAATCCCCTCTAGTGATGTGGAAGTATCATTTAATCTCAATGATAATAAAATTTTATCATTCGGCCTTATAGGTAAAGAGTTTGAATTTTTAAGTGGGTCATCATCATCTTCACCAGGACCACATAGTTCTTTGGCATAACTAAATTCAACCAAAGTGGTCAATATAATAATGATGGTTGTAAATATTCCCAATCCCTATAAAGACCACCTTCTCTATGGAGTGATGTTTACTTGATCAAAGAGACTAAGTTGTGTGGTATAGATATTTTTCAGAAAACCACTTACATAGATATTCATGGGGTAAAATTTGATTAGCATGACTGTGATAATCTTGTTTATTTATTGATAGTGGATGCTTTGAGGAAATTATTTCCCTAACCCTCATGGGATTGAAAAATGACCATGTGCTCCATCCTATGAAAGGATATTCACATGACTTGACTACATCCAATATATATATATATATATATATATATTATGATCTATTTAATGGGTAGCACATAGTCCTCATTGAATTCATTGAACAAGTCGATAGGAGCCATCAAAAAACCATTTTGGAAAGTGACCCAGATGATATTTTTAATCATCGACTACTTCTCCAACATATGGTAGAATAATTTATCTATTTATTGGTATTAAAGGGAGTTGAAAGGTTTATTTTCAATAAAAATCCTTGTGAATTATCTATCAATAGAGTACTTGAGGAACTTATTATATGATAAGGCACAATTGCATGTGAATGAATACACAGTCTAACCAACAGATTACATAAAGTTTTATTAAGATGGATGACCATGAATTCAGAAATACAAATCAGGTTTCCAAAAAATTCTCTACATTTGGGATATAAAATTTATTTTTATAACTAGTATAATACCCTCATATTGTCAGTGTGGAGGGATAAAAAGACATTCTCTATAGAATATTCTTCATCGAGTTTGAATTGGCATGAGGTTTATTTTGGATCCTTTTTCAGTGATATCCTAATGGAAATAAAAAATCATCAAAATTTACTGATATGTAGTGGTATAGATATATCCCTCTATGATTGTATTTCTATATATTTTTATAAAATATATTCACCACATAAAATTTAATTTGAATGGTCTCTACATGATACACTTCTATGGCAATGATCAGGGATCAAACTCTTGAGGGATTAAGATGGCCTGAAAGAGTGATTTATGGATCTTATTTGATAGATAAATTTTATTCAAGATTGATATCTTCTTTGTAATAATATCAATCTATTTCATGATATCATAATTTTGGTATAAGGGACTACGATTCTCAATATGACCGTACTCTCAATTTTATGGAAGGAAATTGAACACATTGTTGCTAGTTGATTCTTTCCGTAACCAAATCTCGAGGGAAGTTTTGTTATATATAGGTTAGTATGAGATAAAACTATCATAAATTGAATAAAATAAGTTATTATTTTATAATTTTTTATCTAGTACAATTGGGCCTAAATGATCCTTCAATGATTCAATATTATATTTGTTCTCCCACTGAGCATGTTATAATCTTCGTCTATGGGTCTCTACAGCATATATGGATTCAGTGGGGACCTGTAATGAATGTAAGGATCTAAATCGTCCTGATATTTCTTAACCCCATTAGCCACTATGAACTCTTACCACTTCTCCCTCATTTCAAGAGGGGAACTTAGGTTCACTTTTATCTTCATTATTAGAGAAGTTATTTTTCATGTGAATCCCTTTAGGGATTTTAATCGGTATTCTCATACCAACAAGAATTTAATTTTTAATTGTGGTGATTATATGATAATTTTTTTGGATATTTACCATCATCAAAATCATAAAAGTCATAAATATTGAAAAGTTTATACTAAAATTGGCATTGGAATTGGTTAATCCACCTTTATTTTACTCTTGCTACACTATCTGTTCTATTTATTATCTGATCAGTTCTTAAAGGATTGTAATGTAGAAGAAGTAAGATAATATTTTTTATAGGGAGATAGGATCACAAATGATTTATTAAATCAAGATTTTACATTTGGTGTGCACCAATTTGACTATATTTTGAGTCATTCAATCATCAAACATCTATGTACCCCGGTTTGGGACTTCTTTCCACTATCAGTTTTCTTCTGGTAGGATAGTAAAACCACAATCCCATTGTGTCATTGATTTTCCTAACTTATCTTAGAATAAATAAACCATATTTTAGTGGAATTATTTAAAGTTAATTAATTCTTAAAGGATGTGCCAAACATTCTATTAATATTCCATGATTCTAGTATTTTAAAGAGAGTGTTCTTTCTAGATGTGATGATATACCGCAAAACCCACTACTTCAAGAAATAATACACATTACTATTTAATATTCAGATAGTGGGAGCCCTTTCTATTTTAATTCTTATTTTCAAGGGCACAATTGTTGATTCTTATATTTAGGGGTATTCACATTGTGTAATTGAATGAATTTAGGTTTTTGAGATGGAATTAGAGCATGATTAAGAATGGAAATTGTTGTTTCTACTTTTCTAATATTATTTCATCGATTTACCAAGTTTTTTCCTTTGATTTCAGGAAAATATCTTCAAATATTTAGGGAAATGATTAAAAATTATGTAATTTTACAAATTATTTCAATATGATCAATAACTTTTGCAATTCATCATAGAGATTTTATATAAAAATCTCCAATAGATAATCCTAAGAGAGTTTCATGTTTAAGAATTCATTCAAACCCTTCCATGAAGAAACTAAATCCAGTACACTATCATTGTCACATTTTTCGAAATTGGAGAGGTTGAGGGTCCTCTTCTTTTTAGTGTCGAGATGAATTTGTTAAGAAAGTTCTGATAAGATTCTTCACATCATGTGACTAATCTTACCAATAGATTTCTATACTAGACATATGTTGGTCTCGATATAGTCCACACAAACTATCTGATTTTTTATACCTCGTGATACTTTATTGTTCCCATAATGGGGCCACATCAAGACATAAATTATGTGAGATGATATTATGGGTCCCTAGTGTTATTGGAGACTGGGAAGGTTGAGTTTCTAAATTTGGGAGTAGGATTCAAATCTTTCCATTTAGGGAACACCTTATTTTTATCCATACCTAGGTGTGTCTCCCTTCTATGAAATACATTAAAATACATTTTATCTTGAATCATTCTATAAGATCTAGTGAAATTGATAGCTTTGAATATATTTTTTTATAGGTATTAGGTGGATCCTAATATGTTCACCGGTCTCAGTGGTGGTAGTGGTGGAAAAAATTACCCAGTCTCCATATATTGGGGCTATTATTGTATAGACATTGTGGATACTACCACCACTAACCTCTTTATATTGAGGGATATAGTCCAATAATATTCCAAATAAAATGTACATTTCTTCGATGATCTATTTTCTATTAAAGGCATTGAAATATCAAAGGGTTTTGATTTTCTAAATCAAGAATCCAATTTTGCCTTTTTGGAATCTCGATGTTGGAGTATGTAAATAGATCTATCTCACTATGGTTTTTATTTCTATTATTTATAAATGGTGAGATTTTACTAAACTGATTAGTCAATACATGAAAATCCCAAGCTTTATAATTCAACCAATGGAATGAAATTTCATTATATCTCCCTTGGTGTGATATACTACATATGGATAACCATAAAATGTAATTTTCCATGCATATGCAATCCTATGATGTGCACATATGATGGGGTACAAGATATTTTCTAGCAGATAATTCCCAATGCACTGAGAAATTCATGTTAGAGTTATTCATTCTAGATTACCAACATCAGGTTCTATGAATTTGAAATGTTTTCTAAATCGATCTACTAGTGGAATTCTCCCATAATTTGGATGTTGATTCATAAGATTGATATTTCTTTTTTAAATAAAAATTATTTTCCCACATATTCATAAGAATTTATTAGATTCATTCTCCATCCAATGTCTTATGAATTTCATACTAAGAGGTAGATAAGGTCTAGAACATTTCCTATATATTAAAATTTTCTAGTTCTTTCCTCATTAGCATGTAATTTTATTAATACTATAAGAGATATAACTCAACCTGGTCTAATTGAAGTAGTAATTTCCAAGATACCATATTTTGGGGAGTACTATTGGTGAAAATATTTTCCAATATATTAAAGAATAAATTATATGAAGGTGGTATTGATTAAAAATTCATATGTATACTATCATTTAGTTGAGATGGGATATCACGAATTAGATATGAGGTTATTGGTGTGGTTTACCATAATCTTTTTAGTGCCTCTAGATTTGAGGGCCTTTTCAATGTATCAACTATAAGGGGGTACCATCTTATCAAATTAGGATATCACCATGGTTATTGACTTCAAATATAATTCCATAAATATGACAAACATGGTTATCTTCATATTCTTTATTATGGTGAGGACTTCTTTTATGACTCAATATCAAATTTTAATGAGTAATTGTGTATTCCATACATTGGGGTAGTAATCAGGGTGAAATATATTGCATATATATGGAGGAACATCATAGTAATTTGTGCATGATGAATTAAATAAGGGAGTAACTTCTTTTAAATTGATCTTCTGGATACAAGGATGATTTTTATAGATCCTCCCACAATAGAAGTTCCAATTACCGATCTTATTTTTTCCACAGTTCAGAGCATTGTGTCTTACACTACAGGGAGGACCTTCAGAGCCACTAATAATAATATAATGGGGAGGATATCCACAACTATAGCTACTTAATCTTTCTGATAATGATCCACTATATTTCTAGTCCACTATTGATATATGATTAGGGTCCTCAACAATACCCTCAATCATTATGCTAGTTCTATGAGCCTTGTCTTGAGTTTTTTACCCTTAGTGAGTTCACCTTTAGTATGTTATCTTTAAGTAGTTGTGTTCATGCATCGAGTATAATGAAAATCAGGTATAATTAATCCTAATTAACCCTTATGTTGAGGTTAGATTGTTTTTATATGTATATTTAGGATTGTAAGGAATATGTGCATTCCCTTTCATTTCCACCTGAATATACTAATGATATTATCTCATATTGGAAGGAATATAGACTTTACATAGGGTCTCTATAAATATATGCCAATGAACTCGAATTAGAACATTCATATGGTCTCATTCCTAATTGTTATTCTTCATTGGGATCTTTTTAATGATCGTTTTGAATGTTAGAGTGAAGATATGTCCTATTTCTAGTGGATCTCAAAGTATACTAATTACATGATCTAGTGATTAGGTTTGGAATATTTTTCTTACCCCTATTAACCATCGGGATATGGGTACAGTGGAATAATTAAATAGAATTTAGAATATACTGATATATTTAAGGGAATGATAAGGTATATAAGACAACTCCTCAACTCCTTATAGAATTTTTTATGGGGATTCTTAAATAAGAATGAGAATTTGGGGTCATTCATGGATGGGGTCATGAATATGAGTCCACTCTTATTTTCTAGTTTACATTAGGTGATGTCGATGGATATCATGTATAGGGGGTCAAATATGGAATTTCCCCATTTTTTCTTCCAAGACATGATAACATACATATTGAGTGAGAATAGGAATATGGTTCTTTTTTTCATATCACTATAGTATGTAGATAGAATAACTCTACAAAATAGATATATAAGATAAATATTTGTGTTTGGTGGATTTATTTCCATGAAGAGATAACATATTTTCTTAGATCTAGATAGACTGTGTAGAGAATTACTGGGTGAATTCTTTAGGAAGATGATGTGGATTTGAAGTATCATGACTATGGTGGTGAAGACGATGGATGGAAACTCATGGAGACTCCTGGTATTTAGTGAGGTGTTTATTATAATCTTGATATACATCCATAAGATAATAGGGGGTATACACTGTTTCATTCTCGAGAGAGTCTCTAGAAATGGTTGGATTTGGACACATGTTCCAACAATTTCCCCATGTATTTGGGTTGTGTTAATGGTTTCTGTGGATTTATATACTTGAGGGGTTTACATGGAACCTCCATGTTCATGATAATACCATTTAGATGGTACTCTTGGAAATTTGATTTTTTTCACTTTGTGTTATAGATGATGACTTGGTGACATCATCCTTTCAATCACCAGGGCTATAAATTTCATAACAGTTGTTGCATGTGTTTTATTTTTTAGGAAACAATTAATTTAGATTAAAGGGGAATATTATTTTGAACTTACTAGAATGATTAACAAACACAAACAAAAAATCACATCAACATTCCATCACAAGTAAGATAATTAATGACCAATTTATTTCATATTTAGAGGATTCACACTGGGTTAACCATTTTTTCTAGCACAAATATGTGACCATGTTGGGTTTTTTGTCTACAAAGACTTGAGATCCAAATATAGTTGGTCACTTAGACTTTAATATTGACACCTGGATTTCATAGTTTTTAATAGGGTGGGAGTTGATTTCAAATACAACTATTGAGAGGTAATTACTCCCTACTCTCTAACTCTCTTATAGATTTAATATATATTCATGAATACTTCCCAAATCCAAGTGTATAACAGGTTACCCATATGAAGATATTGGTTTTCAAAAGGAAATAATGTGAATATCTATTATATATCCAAGCTATTACATCAATGTGAGCATCTATTTTTACCACAGGTTCCCTAATAATGGTACAATAATCATGTATCATATTTTATTCAACATTATGATTTTAGTTATATTATATTGTTGTTTAAATGTTTAGTTTAATCTGTGGAGTTAATCATTATCTTGGAAGGTGGTGGTTGTTTATAGGGTCCAGATAGGTCCCATAGGAAGGGATTACTACATATACTTATAATTTGAATCATAAACCATGTAGTTTTGTGCCACTTAATGGTACATGTCAAACTCTTTGGTTATGTGAAGAGAAACATTGTTGTGATTTTTATGTTCATACAATTATGACAATATCTAAGTAGTGCAAAGTCGTGTGGAATTTAATTCTTGGGTAAAATTACATAGTAATGGTTAGTGTGGGACTTAATAATGGGTACATATTTTTGGGTTTTCTCATGAGAAATATATCCCATTTATTAATTTTAACGTTTTATATGGAATATGGTCCCTTGGGATGGGTATTTTGTTTGGATCATGGGAATATTATACATCAATAATGAAAATTGAAACATAAAGAATATAAACCAATGAGGGTAACTTTTAGGCTCACAGTGAGTATTGATTGACCAGGAAGGATGCATGTGACATCATGAAGAGTATGTCCCCAAAAATATGTGTTCATATGGAATATGTACCTTTTGATAGTGAATAAGGATTCTCATAGATATATAACCCAACAATTTTTTTAGATGATGGGATATATAGCCCAACAAGGAAGGGAATATATGATAATGATGATGGGTTTAATCTAGAATAGAAATCCTATATATCCAATTAAGATAGGAATCCAAGACCAAATAGTTCATGTTTCATTGTCTAAGGTCATGTGATAAAATTGTATCTTCCTATTTAATCTCAGTCAATAAGGTCGTTGTCATGAAGATTTGTGTAAAAAGATTAGGACATCATTGTTGGAAAACTAAAAAAACAAAGGATTGAGTGGGGATTATATAAGAACTACCCTTATATGGGAAACTAATTACTTTTCTGGATGATATCATTAATGAGGGAATGATTGATTTTGGTTTACACCAAATGGTGATACCAAGAATACTAGATTGAAATTTCACAATCATCAGGTGGGATTTCTCATGTATATGTTCATCCCTTATGTGGATTTCCCCTTATTATTGATGATTTGATGTGATGAGATCATTAATGGTAATATGATTTGGGATTACACATACAAAGGAATTCCATGTCCATATAGATTATTGATTTAAATAGAGAGATAGGATAGACTTTTTGATTCAGAGAGAACACATCAGTTTCTTCATGGTTGTAATCATATTTATCAATATAATACACCATCATAATCATCGAGAGGGTTTTTACTATATGGTATGAAAATTTATTAGTGTTTTTTATCAAGGAAATAAATGATTAAATGGGTTAACACTAGTGTTCATTCCTTAATAACACATATCTGATTGTTTTAGAGTATGCATTAATAATGGGATACCTAGGTAGGAGACCCGAGTAAAAGATATTTCTACCATCAATTATGGGGTGTTTATTATAAAATATTGAATTTTATATGATGTAAAAACCACTTTAAATTTGTGTTTAATTATATTTTTTAGATTAATATGAACTTCTATTGGATTAACGAACATATTAGCAGTATTCAGGTCTCGTTTGAAGACCATAACCCTCAGTTTTTGGGGAGACAGTTGGGATACATAGTTTGTTTAAAATATGAAACCCATTATTCATGGTTAGTTTAAACAATCCGGGGAGTTGTATTACACTATATATGACTACATGGTTTGGTAAAACCATATATCCTAAGACATTTGACTATAGTAATTTCTCTAATTATGGTAAAAGGTTTTTTTTTCATAAGCTACATACATTAAATCTAACTGTGCACCCATCTTGTGTGAGGGGGTTCTCATGGATAGTGACTATCATATGGTTAGAACATGGTTAGGCCAATCATGTGAAAAAACTGTGTGGCCTTATAAAGTTGGGTGAAATTTATGTTTTTTCCTCCATATCATTAAAACTAAACCCCCTTTCTATTCCTCATTTCTCTAGTAGTAGCTGCACGAGTAGCTCTTTCTCCACCTCTTCTAGAATTTTATCTACCATCTCCATCTGATGTTTGAATCTTGTTCATTCTATAACATTTGATCTCCACCTGTAAGTTATTCAATCGAATCCCTTCCTTTCTCAATTTAAATCTCTATCATTGGCTCTATTTTTTGCAATATAGTATTCCCAATATTAAAAGAATTTTCTTTAAAAAAATTAGTCCAAACCAAGGGATGATGATGGATGAATGTTTTTCTAATTCCAAAAGTTAGGTGGTCTACACCTTTTCCCTAAGGACAGTTTTCTTATTAAATTTTCTCCATTATGCCACATTCTACACATTCAAACGTTTCTTATAAAGTTAATAAATTTTATATGTTAATTATTTGAAACATAAATGTGATTCTCACACAATACCTTGGCTGGGTTCGAGGTTTTCATCCTCAACATGAAATACATCAGAAGTGGATTCATTCATATGCCTCTGCTAAGAACCACCCCTTTTTGTGTGTGATCTTTCCACCCATTTGTGAAAGCCTTTTGTAGATTACATGGGTTAATGAATGGATTGAATAAGGATATTACAATCAACTGGATAATGTCTTTGATTGTTCCCTTTAACATGGATGATGGAACATAGGAATAGACACTTATTCAACCCTTGAATTTTATATTACTTACTTTATTTTATATATTTTAGTATATAACCAACTTTTTATTATGTTATGACTCCAATTTTGAATAATGGTTTGGAAAATATATTCATTATAGCATGGAAATGGTGTTGATTAATGGTATTTAACCAATATTGATTATGATATATCAGTGATGAGAGATATCGAGGTATGACACCCACAACCCCATATAAAATTATATGTTAAGATATTAGGATGTCTCGACCATGGGGTCCATATGTTTAGCCAATATAGGTCTACACTAATTTAATATCTCCTTGGACAAGTTCCTTATACATAAGGAAGTCAGCTAGGTCTTCATCCATTGGACCTGGAAAATGTAGGTATGACACATTATATGTATGTGGTGTATGATGAATCTTGTGTTTGCCTTCACATTTTTCCTTTATGTTTTGTAAATCACCAATTTATGAAACGATCAAAGGTATAGCCTCTACAAATAGACTTTTTAAATTTTAAATTTATTATACATCATTACCTGTCACACACAGACATGATTAAAGTTTTTATTCACAAGATGGAATTATTATATACACCACTGGTGGTGGCATAATGAGTATATCTCACACCCAGTTTGAGACACTAATTGGTACCCAGAATGATTTCATGGATATAGGTAGGTATAAGGAAAATCACCCTATCACAGATTCTTAATTGAATTATAACATGGGAGATTGGGAGAAAAGGACTAAGCCTTGGCTCATAATAATATTCAAGATTTTTTTTTTATTTTTTATTCTTTTGATATAAAAATGTGTGTGTGTTTCTTTTTTCCATGCATTACTATATTTTTTATAGATCCATGAATTACTCATAATTATCTATATGCCACAAATTTTCAATTAATTACCACTACTATCTATATGTTTTTATTCCACTGCTTAGTTTTTCATCATTATGATTTCAATAATTATTCATTTATTGTGTTGTGGTGATTCACTTTTTATGAGGTTATGCTCCACACTGTACCACCGTATGTCATCTATGCTAGTAATAATAATTTAGAATATATGGTGGCATGCTTGAGGCCATGTGACCAATTGGGTTCAGTTACTAATGAGGGAACCGAATTTAGGATTTTACAAGTTGGTATCAAAGAACATTTTTCCTTTGAATTACTATTTTGGGTTAGTAGAAAGGAGGCTATGATATGTCAGAATTTGGTAATGAGATAGTTCATGTGTTTAGTTAACAAAAATAGTGTGAAAAATCCAAATTACCTAGGATGGGATTTGATGTTTTGAATATTTCCTGTTACGATTTTATTAATTTTATACTTGGGTGACACACATGATATGTGACATTTATAATTGTTCTTAATGATTTTATGATTACGCTTTACCTGATTTCGTGAGGAGGTAGTGTATCATGAATCATTATAGTAACCATTGAGAATTAATATGTCATGCATTTTCCATACCATGTCAGTTTTATTTCCGGACAATTTGATACTTTTTGTATATCCCTTGAGTGATGTATCTGTTATCAAAGTAGTAATTATATAGAGAAAAATGGTTGGTTATTAATGTTTTAACATTAAAATAAATATTTTATTACATATAGATTAATTATGTAAGCATAATTTACCCTTTATCATATGATTTAAAATATATAATTATGGCTACTTAGACTGAAATATTAGTTGATTTTTAATACATGAATATCATTTTTAATTTTAAAAGTGCATATACCTCATTAAATTGGGAATGCAGATACATATATTCAAATTATCTTATATTACATGTTACATTATATTATTTAATTTAATTTTTTGTATATAGTTACATGAATTACCAATTGTAATAAAAAATAATGAACTTATATAAAATGGGATTAAAACTTTATCTAACTGGTTCACTATGTATAAAAAAAATTAAATATTAATTTAAATATGTCCACCACTAAATGGGGATTCCAATTGAAATATAAGTTATGTTTTCCTCTATAAATAATTATTGATTTTCCTTAAATTAGTGACCCTAGTTTAAAATAGGGAACTTGAACCAGACCTGACCATAGTAGTGGGAAGTAGGCATTGCCTCTTGTGATTCTTCATGAATATTACTATCACCTAGACCTAGCTTTAAGAGTAGGTAGAGGGTTGTGACTCTTGTATAAGAAGGCTCATACAATTCTGATTTTATATTTTTAATCCTTACCATTATGAAATTATATCTAAGGCATGTTCATGAAAATTTTAGAGCTACATCACTATGAAATATTCGAGTCATGTGTTAGGAGGGTGGTGATGACCTTTATATGGAGGCAGTGGTCCCTGATCCTCTTTCGTTATCTCCCATAGTTCCACATATAGAACCTTTACTTAATATTAATCTGAGTCATGATGCTTAGTTGTGAGAGAGATTCTAATGAATAGTGAAGATGATATTGGAAGCTCTGTGACCTTCCAGATTTGTGGAAGAGTTTTAAGGGAGTTCCACCAGCAGAATCCACCTACATTATCAAGAAATGGTGGCCTACATGATATTGATTTATGGATTGAAACAATCTTATCTATCTTGGATAATCTGTATATTCCTCTATAGAGGTGGTTTATGATCATGGAATATATGCTTTTGGGATTCACCAATAATTGGTGGGAAGTTTTGAACCATTATGATAATCATAGGGAAATGATATGGAGGAATTTATAATATATCTTCTAAGATTAATTTTCCCTAAGAAATTCAGCAATGATCATGATAGGTAGTTTATAAGTATTCCTCAGGGTACATTGTTGGTTCTGGACTACTCAACTCGCTTCACAGAGCATCAGTGATTTTCACATATCTATACAACTAATGATCCATCCAAAGATAGATTCTTTGAGGATGGACTTATAAATCCAAATTTAATCTAAGGAGAAATACTTTAATTTGACTACCATTTATGAAATAGTAAAATAGTCTCTTATTACAAAATCTAATCCAAGGAAAGTTGGATGTAAAAAATTTGAGTGGAACAAATTCTTGACATAGTTGTGAAATATTTGGTTGTATGAAGGGTAACTTCAAGAATTATCATGAGGAAAATACACATCCTGTGAGTTTTTTAGTCTATGAATATTGTGGAATGTAAGGGAACATTAATTGCTAGTGTTAGAGGGCCCTAGTTGAGTACTGATCCAATGTATCGATAGACAATTTTTAGCAGTATTAAAGAATCATACCTCCAATGGAAATTTAAATAAGATATTCACTGACACATGGTAATGGGTCGTGATCAATATATTTGTGTGAGGTTGGAAGATGGAGTGTTATCGGTCAACCAGCTTGAGGGGGTTGATATGGGTGGGGGAGCCATACACCAATGGTACAGTGCCAGTAGAGCGTGCCGATTCAGGTTAGTCAATATATTTCTCAAGGATGTGGTTTAGTCAAATTTATGAAGTGTATCCAATACCTGAGGATCAAAGTACAAGTCATTATATTGTTCAAGGTATGGTTTTATTATAATATACCTTGGTAGGTATTTAATTTTATACAGAACCATCCCACTATTTTATTTCCAGGGATATTGTATTAATTCACCGCCTGGATATTTGGTATTTTCGCGGCATGATGACTCCTGATACTCTATTGAGAGTATATTTAGAAATTTTATGCTAGTTTAAAGAGTACCCCCTTAAAATTGGTGGGTATCATTTCTTATAGGATATGATCATCAGCAAGATGATGTGCTTTGATGTCATTATCAGTATGGACTGGTGGGTTCCCTACTATGATCATGTTGTTTTTTATTTCCCTAAGGTATCTTTTACATCACATGACCATGGTAAATATATTCACAAGGTTAATTGGTATGTTTAGGAATGATAATATGGAATATAAAATCATGGGATGGGAAGAGTAACAACCTAGATTTCTAGCATTTATGTGGATTATCAGGGAACATATCCGATCAATTTCCCTCATATATTAGATCATTTCAATGAAGTTATCCCAAAATACTTTTACATAATATCACATAAGAGAGAGGTATATTATATTATTGATATAATTTCATGAACAACACTATTACCCATTCCTCCTTATAGGATAGCTACAACTATGTTGTAGGACCACAAGAGGTTGCTAGAGGATTTCGAAGCTAAGTGTTTTATATGGACCAATACTTCTCCATTGGTTTCACCCATCCTTTTCACCAAGAAGGTGGATGAAACCCTTAGACTCGGTGTGGATTAATGAAATTGAACCAAATCAAAAAGAAGATCCAATATCCCATGTATCATTTTAAATAACTCTTCAGATATATTCAAGGTGCTCGATTTTTTTCAATGATTAATTTTTGTTGAGGATATCACCATGTACAAGTTTGAAATTTTTAAATACCATTTACAACATTTTGTATAGTGTGTGGTCTTTATGAGTATTTTTTTATCTCGTTTGGTCTCATGAACATGCTGGTTATTTTCATGGATATGATGAATCAATATTTCCACCCGTATCTGGATTCATTTGTGGTGGTATTCATGGGTGATATGTTGTGTGTATTCTCATACCGTAGAAATCATTGAACAACAACTTTAGATCATATTGAATACACTAATAGAGCACTAAATATTTTATAAGATCATTAGTTTTAACATTTTCATTGACTTGGATCATTTATTTGGTCACATTATCTTAGAGAAAAAATATAAGTTGTCTCGGAGAAGGTGAGAGCTATAGATACCTTGGAGTAGCCCACAAATTTATTAGGCATATAAAGTTTGTTAAGACATTATGGATATTAGATGAACTTTGTTTAATAATTTTCAATCATGGATGTAGCACATATGGGTTGTAAAAAGAAGGTAAAGAGAATCATATTGTTAGAAACAATTGATACAGTATTTTTGGAGTTGAAAGGGATATTGACTTAAACATTTATCCAAATTCTTATAGAGATGGGTAGAATCTAAACAATTAGTTGTGATGAATCAGTGATCAATCTAAGATATGTTCTCATATAGGGAGTTGGATTCATGCTGAATTGGTCACTTCAATTGGGGCCACACAAGATGAATCAACCTATTCAAAATCTCGAGAAAGCATCTGTAGTTCACAGTTTGCGTTGTTGGAGGCACAACTTGTTATGTGAGCGTTATCTAGTTTATAATGATAAAAAAGACTTAAATACATCTTTAGATAGTGTGAATTGAACCTTAAAATGAGTTGGTGGGTTGGATACCTAATTTTTTTAAACATTGATATTGACTATTTGACTGGAAAGTGAAATGATATAGTGAATTCTATGATCCAAAGGACTCAGAAACAAGTATTAAAAGAGGCTAGTAGTGAGTGGTAGTTATGTGCCTTTTTTATGAGATACAGTTAGTGGTCTAGGAGAATCCAAGGTATCCTACCCTTACATAATTTAAAGTTACCTATTTACTTTTGGAGATATTGAAGATGAGGTAGTTATATGTCCTTGAGTTTTTTGTCCCATGGGAGAGTGTTTTAGGAAAGGATTATACAAATGGTTGAATTATTGATTAGGATGAGGTCTTGTGCATCCATAGATGCATTTCGGTTCCTAAAAAAATCTAGGAGGAGTTTATCTGAGTTTCTCACACCTATACATTAGTGGTAAACCCTTGGATTACAATGATGTATTGTGGTGAATTCTGGTGGTACTGGTGGCTTGGTGTGAATAGGCAGATAACTTTGTTTGTTACTCAGTGTTGCACCTGTTAGTATGTGAAGGTAGTTTACCATCAACCAAAAATGATTATAAATGCATTTCTCATTTTAGAGTTAAAATGGGATGATTTGTCCTTAGATTATTTTATTGTATTACCAATATTCCCTTCATTCAATGATGTATTATATGTGATGATAAAAAATAGTATGAAGGTCACTCACTTATTACCTATAAAGGAGGAATTTTCTATATATGATCTCGGTATTCTATATGTTGGATAGATTATATGAATTTACATAGTTCCCATACTATTGTATCAAATATAGATGCTCGTTTCACTTCTTATTTCTATAATGTTTTGTAGAGGGCATTATGTTTATAGGTAATTTTGAGTACAACATACCACCCTCAGACCAATGGCAAGTCCAAGTAGACAATATAAGTTTTTGAGGAAATTATATTAAAATAAAACCTTGATTTTTGAGGTTCATGGAATAAAATATACCTTTATTATATTTCTATTACAATTAAAGATTTTAAAAATGATTAAGATGGATCCTAAAAAATCCATTTTATGGTAGATCGTTCCATTTTTTCATGTGTTGGTTGGAGGAAAGAAAGGGTGATCTCCTTGGACCTCATCTCATTGAAGAGTCATTATAATTGGTTCATATGGTTAGAAATTAAATTGATATAGATCAGTAAGGAAATAATTCTTATTAGAATCACCATCACTGACATATGGAGTCTTCATGTGAGTATCAACATGACTTGGGAATCGACAGTTTAGGTAGTAAGGTAAGATGTCACCTTGGTTCATTGGATATTTTGAGGTTTTAGAGAAGGATATATAAGTGGATTATCATACATATCTTACATAGAGATACAAAGCTATGCACAACATGTTTCATGTGTATCAGTTGTGTCAGTATAACTCAAACTTGTCTCATGTTTTCTAAATAGATGGGGTGAGACTCAATGTTAATTCTTCTTTTCAGGAGCACCCAATTGATCTCATGGACTAGAGCATGAAGAATCTATAAGGAATGAGGGTTCCTTTGGTAAGGGTTATGTGGAATAATGTCCATGTATAGGATGAGACATGGGAGATAGATTTTGATGTATGTACCCATTAGAAATATTTATTCTTATACAACACTCTACCACCGTTTGAAGGAAAACTCAAGGATGTGTTTTCTTAAGTGTGGAAGGATGTAATATCCCAAATATTATATGAGGTAAAAAAATTAAATTACTTTTTCGTTATATTTTCCTACCATTATATGAATTCTAATTATATTAAGGGTTGTTTTGAGTGAATCCAAGGATTATTCATATCAAAGAGACCTGATTTGTAGAGGAGAAAGTTGGGACACATGGTTTTTTTAAACCATGCTACCCAATATAAACTATTTGTTTAAACCATGAAGGTTGTTCCATTGCACTACATAGAATAAATATTATGGTCAAACAATATATACTAGACAATCAAAATGATAAATTCTATAGATATGTTGCAGAGGGGTTTTCCATGGGCTATGCATGGATAGTCTAACTGTGTTCCTAGATCATGTGAGGTGGGGCTTGGATAGTAAATGTGGTATGGATGGTGCACAGTTTGGCCAACTGTATGACCAAACCATGAAACCCCGTAAAGTATGGTGGTATTCTGATTTCCCCCTCTATCTATAAATATTAAACCCCCTAATTTTCTTAATTTCTCTAGTAGTAGTCGCATGAAGATCTCATTCTCCACTTCTTATATGATTTTTTATGGATTATATGTCTAATGTCTGAATCAAGTACCGTTTATCACATTGGATCACCATCAGTAAGTTCTTAAATCCACTTCCTTCATTCCTTGGTTTATCTCTCCATATTCAGGACTATTTAGGTGTAACATAATACACCCAAATTTATTGGATTTTTATTACCTCCATTTTATTATGAATCAAAACAAACCAATGGTTGATACTAGATGAGTGTTAAATCTAATTATATAAGTTTGGTGTTCTATATATTTCACATAAGAACTTATGTCTTATTAAATTATTGTTGTTGTGATCGACTCAATTCTGTCCATACTTTTCTACTTAATTAATAAATGTCTTAAATTAAGTGTTTGAATATTAAATGTTATACCCACATAGAACCTTAACTTGGTTGTTGGATTTAAACCTCAACCTGAACCACCTATGAGGTGGGTACAATCATTTCCCTTAGATAAGAACCAACCCTTTAGGTGTGTGAGCATCTCACCCATTTGTGAAAGAATTAATTAAATTGAATGTTATAATGAATGGATTGAATGAGGATATTGTAATTAAATGTATAATTTCATAGAATATTCTGTTTATATTGATGATGGATCTTAGTAATGGACACTAACTTGGCCCTATACATTTATATTACCTTCTTGATTTTGGAAATTTCTGCATGGAACCGACCATGATAATGGTATGAAATTGATGATTATTAACTATATAACACGAATATTAATTATGATAAATAACATATGTTGATAAATTGTATGGAACATATTTTGAATACCATACATAACCAATGATGGGGATAGAAGTATGGAACCTACAACCATTGTATACATTTATATCTTTATATATTAAGAATACTCATCCATGGGCCCTAGGTTCCCTGACCATATAGGTTTTCACAATTCTAATCTCACCTTGAACATGTTCCATGGACTTAAAGAGGCCACCATGGACTTTAGAACTGGCACCAAGCCCATATCGGTATGACACATTATATGCAGGGGGCGTATGCTAATGCCTATGGATACATTTATATTTTACTATAATTTAATGTAACTCACCTTTTTATAACCGAATTATAGTTGTAGCCTCTTCTTGTGGACTTTAATATATTTATCATTCATGAAATAACTTTAAATGTTATATCAGCACACAGTTATAGTTTTTATTAATGCGATGTGTTTTTTATAGACAGCTTTGGTTGTGGAATACATAGTATATCTCACACCCTTTTCATGTAATATATTAGTACACATAAAAACATTATTTATATAGGTAGGGATAAGGTAAAAATCCCAGTCATAGATTCTTGATTGAAATATAGCATGGAAGATTTGGAGCACAGGACCAAGCCATGGACCGTGATGCTATTGGAGATATCATTTTTAGTATTTTTCGTTCTTTTGATATACATGTATATATGTGTGCCTATTTCTAGGAATTCCTTCCTTTTTTATAGATCCTTGACATTATCATATTTGTTTTATACGAAACCACATTTTTATTTATTTTTACTATGGTTTGGATGAATTAATTATACTTCTCTAGTTTTCAATGTTATGATTCTGTTAATTATTAATTTATTATAACACTATGCTACTCTGTTTGTGAGGGTGTACTATCCACACTATACCATTATAAACCCTCATTCTTAGTCGAATTCATCTATTATAATGGGAGGAACACTTGAGTCCATATGTCCAATCAATTTTAGTTACTTATGAGTGAAATATGTTTCAAATGTTACATTTATGGAACCCTGATAAGAGAGCATAAGATTATTTATCTCTCAAGTGGATGATTAAAGGAGGTTTCAACCAAGTAATGGATAGAAGAAATATTTTACCCATGTGAAGTATAAACAAGGGGATACACCCTATGGATTCTAGGTAATAGTGGTGGCCTAGTTAATCAAGGGAGAAGTAGTGTCGAATTATTAATAGGGTGAGTTGGTGACTTAATGGTAATTGGGAAATGTTTCTCCCTAGTTATGTTAGGATTAGGTGGACCCCTAGTATATTAGGGTGAGGTGGAGTCCTAGTGGTAATAGAGAGAGCTGTCACTCATATGGTATTAGAAATAGGTGGATCAATAATGAGTCTAGTGTGAGGGGGAACCCTAGTGGTTCTAAAATGAGGTGGCACCCAATTGGTTTTGGGGATCCATAGCTGCATATTTATGAATGAAACTTTACTATATCACTAAGTAATTATCATTCTCCCTAGTATTATAGAACTAATTAATAACTTGTTTCTTAATGTAGTTTTAATTTTATAACATTTTAGAAACATAATACTCATATTTAGTTTGTTTCCCTTTTTTTTTGAAATTTATTAAGTAACATGGGGGTAACTGGAGAGTTTGGTGTGAGGATTGTGAGAGAGGAGTTGTAGTTTGTATCTTTATCATTAAAATGTTAAAAATGTGGATCTTAAGATTCCTTTAGTATAATTTGTTTTTCTAGGTGAATTTTTATTTAGAACACATGTGGGTACCATAGGATTATGTGCACACACATTGTGGGCATGTAAGTTGTAAACGTAGGTTTACTAGGGTATACAAGTTTGGTGAATTTTAATGGTTCTATGAAAAATCATGGTACCTATCCCTTGAGTTGTTTCTTCATATTAGTATGATATTCATCCGTTTTCATAGAATTCATAATTTTCTAAAATAGGGAGATCTAAAAAAATTAAAGAGAATCCACATATTCAAAAGTGGAAATATATTTTTTTGGGAGTGAATTATTATCTCACATGGTGTCAAACTGTTTGAAGACATTGTAAAGAGGTGGTTGTTTGTGAAATTTATAATTTTTTTATTTCAAAGATATCATGAAGAAATTATTTATCTATTATTAATTTAATTAAAAATATTTTCATTTAATATAAATATTATATAAATTTATTTCATTTTTATACAATTTCAATCCTGTAATATTACACAGAATATTGAATGAAATACAAAAATTTGAATAATAGTGTTTTCTTGAAAAAGGACCATAAATTGCATGTTTTGAATTTAAAAGAGTCACTTCAACTTAAAAACACATGTAAAATTCTATAAAATATGAAAATGAATATAAATTTACATGATTATTTATAAAAATTATTGGTTATTTTTTTCATGACATGTAGGTATTAAAAAAATGTTAATCTGACAAATGATGGGCGTCTTTTTGAATGAAAGTGTGTGATTTATTTTAAATATGAAATTTTAGTCCAAAATATTCACTAGAAACAAAAAATGGGGAAAAATATTGAATTGTATTTATAATTTATAAAAACTATCCGTAAATTTTTTGTGTGTAAGAATCAACTGTTTGTCAATACGATGCACCTTGTGGCCGGTATGACTCAAAAACCATTTTTTGAATTAAAAAGTGTAATTTTAGTTAAAAATGCATGTAAAATATGATATCCACTAAACATGATAATAATTGGTTATATTATTATTTTTATGTGCTTCATTTTTCATATATTATGATTTTAGTACACTTTTTTACTTTAACTTCTTTTCACACCATGTTTGTAATTCTTTCTCTAATGCAGTTATACTTGGTATATTTTTAATTTCCATGCAAACTAACCACTTTAAATTATTTTAATTTAAAATATAAATGTTATGTTAGAAAATATTTTGGTATGATTCAATCCTTCTAGATCACTTTGATATTCACATTGGAAGACCCCTATTTTGGACATTAAATCCAGAAAGTTCTGGGGGGATGTAAACGAGACATCAGCCCCCTGTAATGACTATATCACATATTATACAAGACCAATGAAGATAAAATTTTATATGGTGATAGAAAAAATCATGGGTAACATTTAATTAAACTTTATTTAAAGATAATTTTTATGTTTTTGGGATGATTCAGGCATCCATTTTGGAAGATGAAAATATAGACTATACTCGGTGACCCAAAATATCTGCCCACTATTTTAATTATAACTCCATATATATGTAGATAAATGCACTGAAATTTTTTAATTTTTTTATAAAATATAGGGATTAAATATAATACTCTATTTAACATAAAAAATAATCCATCTATAATTTATTTTTGGTGTGTGTGTCGGGTGGATGCCTGATTTCTGGTATTTTTTAGGAGGGATGGGAAAGTCTGCTTTCTATTAAATTTCTACCCAATTATACTGAACCTCATTAATTGGGAATAATTTTACTATTTTTCACTCGAACTAAGGTTTCCAAAATTTATATTTAATTTATTTTTGTTAACGTATAGTTGTAGATGTTTTGTATGTTTTCATTATAATGTAATGCATCCTTTTGATAATATAATCACATTTCTTCATTTAAAAGTTATTGTATTTTAATATATTTTAATAATTAAAGTTATTAAAATTATATAATTATATTATTATTTATATCACATTGATACCTATGTCTCATTGTGTGAATTAATTCACATTAAAATTGGGGAAAATATTCACAGAATGGTGGATTGATCATTATCACATTGTTTTCCTCTCTTAAATTCCACCCTTATAGGACCACATTCATCTTCCATTGAGATACTTTCACAAATGGAGAGATAAACTATTATGGGATAATACTAGGGAGTATAATGGGTCTTTATTGGATGGTAATTCATGTTATTTATATTCAAAAAAATTTATTTTAATTTATTATTTTCATTTTATGATTTTATTTCTTCCACTCCACTATTGAATTTTATCACCACACTTTTCATGTAATAATAAAATAATTTACCCTAAATCGATCATGAAAATGATCCTCCTAGTTTATAGGTGATCAAATTATGGATTTTAAGAAGTTAAAATATAATTTGAGGAGATTAGTTTGATTTTAATGAATTAATTCGACTCAAGTTAGCGAGATTGTAATAATCTGAAATGAAATTCATTAAATCAACCCCTAGAAAAATTCTAGGATAATATCATTATATCATCTTGAATTTTATTATGTATATTATTTTTAATTATAACCATCTAAAATAAAACTACGATTTTCCAATTTATATCCAAATACCCCTTTCGAAGAATGTATGTGTCTGTAGGTTTTTTAGGTCTCAAAGGATTTGACAACCCAAGATACACTACTTACAACCACATCAACCCTCAAACATTGGTTAATTTAGGTCAGACCATATTTTCGTTATGTTATATGTCAAACTTGTAATTAACCTTATAAAATCAATCTTCTTTACCATATTCCTCTATTCCCATTGCATTTCTCTTATTTTTTATCCTTTTTTCTATTTTCTTATCATTCGTCTACCTATACTCGTAACTAATCAATTCGTTATTTTAGTTTGAAAATTTATTGGGTTGGGGAGACAAGAAAACCTAGGGGAATTTTTCCAATAAGTACTAGTATTTTTAAGACTATATATTCTAAATTTGACTTAATATGAATATGGGGTCTTTAGAGACTCTATAATCAACATGGGAGGAAACCAAAATTGAAACCCAAATCTGGTATCCACAAACATGGGGAATGTTGTTGAACAATGCATGAATAAGAACATAAAACCTTCCTAGATGAATAAACATTCATTTATTAGAATGTTTTCCATAAAATATTCAAATTATGTCTGCAAAACCCATGTATTAAACCACCATCCATCATTCCATGTGTTGGAGTTATAAATACCATACCTTCATGTCGTGGAATTCAATGTAATTGTTGAAACCACAGTCCCACCACATAAACTTTAGTTATCTTAGATGAGACTCTTTGCATTCTAACTGAAGGATCTAGTTTATAATTTTTTAAATAATATGTCTCAATCATAAATCAATTCATGTGATTAATTAAAAAGTTAATTCAATAATACATACCTCCCCCATCAAAAAATAATTACAATTAAAAAGAATATAAAAATAATTTTTAAAAATAATTGTAGTCATTATATGAAGTATGCGAAGAGTTTAAAGACACACTCAACATAATACCTCCCCATGGATTTCAAACACCAATATTGGTTCAAATATTTTATTATGGGATGGGTTTGGGGAACCAACAATTTTTTAGCATGATTTATAATGAAACATTCAAAAAACCAGTCCCAAAATGTTTTTTATGCGTATCTAGAAAATCTGGTCAAACAAAACCAATCATCGAGAACACAACCATACAATTAGAAAACACCCAATTATTGTGGAATGAATACTCTTATATAAGAATAAATTCTTAGTAAGAAAACCTACTTCACTCACTAGGATTGTTTAAGAGGTCAATTTAAAGAAAGTCTGTGAAATTAAAACTACTCAACTTGTTTTCACAATTTGTGAAAAACATAACCATAGGACTAAGAAAATCCCAACCAGTCATTATATAAAGGTTTTTCTTTTAGTAAGACTACAAGAATAGGTAAATTATCTAAAATATTAGAATCTACAATACCAAAACACATTCAATCCATGGTATAATGATGATACATGATTCCATTAGAAAGATAACCAACCACCGATCCAGTAACCCAGTTAGCCATAATGATAAAACCCCTACTCTATGAAGAATTATGTAAATTATTATTAGTTATAACCACAATCAATCTAACACCAACATCCCCCAATCAAATTCCAACAACACATTCAACAAACAATCTAATAACTAATGTATCCTCCATTAATAACCAAACCATTACAAGCCCCCTATCAATCAGTCCCTCTCCCAATCCCTATATATTTATATTATAAAATAGAGATAAATAATCCTAAGGTGTATTTTCTAAAATTTTTTTAGAAAGAATCAAAATTTTAATGGAACCCACATCTACTCTGGAAGTTCCTTCCTCAAAATTAAATGAAGAACCTAGTTATACATAAACCTCTAATGAAAAACTCAATGTTGTGACAATTTTAAGTAATGGTAAAACCATTTAAAAACTTAAAATAATAATAAAACAAATATATTATTTCATAAAATTCTTAATAATGATGAAGAAACAACTTTTGAAACAGAAAAGTCAAAAAATCATGAAAAGGATATCATAAAAAACCAAACAATACCTCAAGATGATCTCTTATCTCATTGAATGATAGAAAACTGAAAACCGAAACTGAATGAAACACTAAGAGAAATTTTATAACAGGTAATTTTGAGGATACCCATTGTCAATGTAATATAAACAATACCTGAATGGTCTATGTACCTGAAGAACATGATACATTCAAAAGGAATATCCTGCATGAAATAAAATTTCTTTTGGCTGATAATGTGAGCACCACCATCCAAGGAGCGATGACACCTAAATTAAGGGACCCAGGTTTTCCTTACATCATGGTTAGACTGGGAGAGAGAAAAAATAAAAGATTTAAAAGATTTAAGAGGCAGTTTAAACATCATTACATATAAATCGTATTGTGATTTAGGGCTCCAGGAACTCTAACCCACACCTATAACTCTCCAACTCACTAATCATTATTCTCGGGTTTTTAAGAGGATCTTAAATGAATTTTTAGTGAAGTTGAAAATTTTTTATTTACACTATTGACATCATTTTACTTGGAAATAACTCGAGCTTGGGTCCTTGTGGGAAAACCCCCATCATCCTTGTTTATCAATTCTTTACAAAAATTAACTCTATCATTCAAGATAGGAATGTGTTCATGAAAAGAACATTATGAAACATGAGCGTTGACCTCAACATCTATAACCTAATATCTCATGTTAGTGATGATGAGTTTGTTTCTTAGGTAAATTGGATAATTTGTGTTGAGAATGAATATACTAATGGTCAAGGAATTTAAGACGAAGGTCGAATTCATGAAGAAATCAATTCTTCTATACTCTCATGAGGGAACCTGAACCCATTTATTTAATATCTTTTATATGGATCTAATAATAATTTTTCAAAATCACTAATCAATGGAAACATTGGATAAATCACAAAATCTAAGTCCATACCCATTCCCAACACTAAGTTAACAAATTTGGTGTCAAAAACACATGCTCTAAATGAACTAATTGTGTTTGAAATTTGAAAAAAATGAGTTCATATAAAATCCCAATCATTTTTATAGATGTGTCAACCAGTGTCAAGTTTATTTCAATTTCACTCTAACCTCACATAAGTACTAATTATTAGTTTATAATAAATCCTTTCTTATTTTCATCTATTTTTATCTAAAAGATAACCAAGAGATAAATATTCTAGATGTCATGAGTAGGCATATAAAAGAAATTGGATCGAACCTCTTTGATATTTCTAGGATTATACCACTCATCCGGAAACATTGAAGTATTCATTAATCCAATTCTAAACCATTTTTCCATCCTGAGTGGTGAATCAATTCTAATTTATGGATTGTGGTGAAATATAACATCATTTATATATTTAAAGTTGGTGTTGGGTATCTTGGGGGGTCCAATTAGAGCTAATGACTCTAATCAAAGTAATTTATAGGAGGAAACCTAGTTTATTTTGTTGTTTTCATTTTATTTTATTTTATTTCTATTAACCAAAAATAATAATAATGTCTTTATTTTAATCTATTTTAGTTTTTTGATTATTTTTAGTGAAAGTAACCCCTTGGAGTTTTTGTGGAGCTTTGATACTGTGTTCATTTGTAATAATCATAGGCTGTCAAGGTTGATGTATTATTTGGAAAATCTAATTTCTTCTAGTTGGTAAAACATAATATCTCATCTTTTATGAGGAATATATGAGTGGTATAATGATAAAAGGGTCAATTGTTTTCAAAATGGAATCCTTGTTTGAGATTCTAGATGACATTATTTTATATTTTTATTTCCAATTTTAAATATGGAACTCCTCTCCACTTCTTATTCCCCATTCTAAATTTAATTTTTCTTAAACATTTTGGAAAATGTAATCCTATGTTTCTATAGGGTGAAAAGTAAAAAAATTAAATTTTGGGTGGGTCAAAGAAAATATGTTTTATGTGCACCCATGGAGAAAAATGAAATAAACATTGTGGGCAAAAAAGGGAAACAAATTTCATTAAACTTGAACATGATCATAATAATTGAAAGCATTATAAATCAATATCAAAAAATTTATCATGCACTGATTAATATTTTAATGAAAGTTCATGTTCACAATAAATAATTTTTTAAAATTTTACTTTTCTAATAAAATTTTCACCATTTACATTTTCATCTATTTAATCAAAATTTTAAAAGACACATTATTTGAAATATGGGGTATTAGTTTGAGTTCTTGGGGTTCCCAAATAAATATCATAAATTTGGGGATCATTTCAATTTTAAAACGAGTATTCAGCAACACAAAAAAAAATTAAAAAGAAATAAATTTGTTGATAATGTAAATGATTTACGTAATATGTGGATTTGAATAATTACAAACATAGAATACATCATTATCCAACCCATAATTGGGAATTTCATATATATTTGTGGTAATTTGAATTTTTTATAGCATTGAATAAATTTGATGCATGAGTATGGTATGTTCACTAAGAGGTCTATGGTCTTTGATCCAGGGATCCATCAAGAATGTATCAAAAAGGGTTTTAACATGATTAAATGAAATTTCAATTACTATTAATTTTTTTTAAAAAAAATAACTAATAAACATCATAATATTAAAATGTGACCTAGAGATTCCATTTTTTACACCTTGAATACAAATGAAACCCCATGTCTCTTTTGATGCATAATAAATCAACACGCATAATTGAAATTGGATGAAATTTATTGATGCCTTTTAATAATGGAATGGTATTGGGATTGTTGTATTCTTGTGTTAAATTTTTTTATAGGTTTCGTGATTTTTTTGGAATGATATCTTATTATGAGAAATATATTTTAATTTTTTTTTGGAAAATTGTATTGAATTTTAGTATTTTGGGGATAATTTTTTCCCAGTACAAGTAAAAATAGTTAGGACCACAATAAGAATGAGATTTTTCATATAAAGGTATGGTATTTATTTATCAAGGAAGTCTGAGAAGGAAATATATCACTTCTCTTTTTAAAAATGGATGATCAGACAGACCATCATATTCAAGAAAACAGAATCAAAAATCTTAAGAATGTATATTTTATTAGGAATGAAAGATGTTTCTAGAAGATATGGGAAATTCAATAAATTCCTTGGAGAATATGGTGATTCTAATGATGGTCAATGAAAGGAAAAATATTATGATATATAAGGGTCATGATGAATGTAGAAGTGAATTTTGGTAGAATATGGTTGAAACTTTTAAGCTGTATCAATTTTTGTTTGTTAAAAAATGCAGATGAAAGAAATAAATATTTTTGGTGTTGCCGAAGTAGAGGTTTATGGTGGAATAGTTTCCCAGTGTTTTTGAAATTTTTGGGTCCCAAAATTGGGAGGTCTTTTTTTGGGAAATTTTTTTTTATCTACAATGGATTCCATGTAAAGATGTTCCTAGACCTAAAATCATAGTCCATTGACTAAAAAGGAGGGATGAAGAATGTCAGTGGAAAATTTAAAAAGGATGATTTCCGTATAGAAGTACTATGAAGACTACGAAGCACGCTATGTGGACAATGTGGGGAAAACTAGTTTGTGTGAGGCTCACAGTCTATGGGAGGCTTGTGGTTCATGGTATCAATATCATTTATAGAATGAGGCATTGATGTAGACTTCCACAACGGGTTTTTGTTTTATGATTTTTTTTCCACCTCAAAGGAGAAAGGTGGTATACGTACCATGTTTTACTTTGATGTCAAGGTTGTACGACATCAAGGTTTTTGATAATTTTGATTTGTGGGTTTTATGAATCTTATTTTCCAATATAAGTACCCTAAATGAGATCATTAAGAAAAAAGGTTTTGTTAGATGATATGATCAGAGTTGGAAGATTGCGATTATGTCCAAAAGAGTTCCTGAGGGAGAATTCCAAAAAGGATAAGTGTTCACAGAGGGGAGATTCTATGAAAGAGGAAGTTTTCAATGGAAGATGTTTTATGTGGATATGTAGCACACAAAGTTAAAAGGGGTCACATAGAATAAGTGGACTATAGAAAAATCAACTGTATGTGAATTAGGGGTAGCCTGTAAATGAATCAGGCATCCATGAATTAAGGGTGATCCAAGGAAGTAGAAGGTTTTCCATGAATAAATCACTCCATGTGGGGTAAGGTGGTCTATATAAGATATAGGAATGTTCATAGTAGGAACAAGGAAGTTCATGAAATGACTAATAAAATTTAAAAATAAATTTCTGAAACTAATAGTACACATAAAATATTTATTTCTATTGCGAGTAACCAAACATGGAAATCATACTGAGGTATTGGACTTATTATCATTAAAATGTCTAAAATGTTCTAACCAACTTCTAGGTAAAAAATTTAATAATTATTTTGAAAAGTTTAAATTTTTGAATGTTGATCAAGAATTACCATAACATGTTTGTTATATATATTGTATTACATAATTTCATGCTACATAAAGCACATCCACTAATGTATTGAACATAGTGGTACAAAAATGTAAGGTCATGTCCTACTCATTATTTTCCACACAAAAGGATTTTTTTATAGTTTACTGTGTGGTATTGTGTTATTTAAAAACGATTTCAAGGACTAGCTACTCTAGTTGAGTAATGAACCTTTTAAATTATTATGTTCTTATGGTTTTGTGTTAAATTTTCATTCTACAGGAAAGGAAATATTTAATAGGAGGTGAACTATGTTTCATAAGTAAAGAAACATTAAAGAAAAATACATCACTAACTCACCCCCTAAGTGATACTTGAATCCTTGTTGTTTAATTTAAAAAATCATGTTGGGGTTGGGGTTATTGAATACATTCCCATTATAGGGTGTGATAAAAGAAAATTTCAAAATATTTTCCTAATGTAAAAAATGGGGATAACCAGGGTCACATCACTTGAGAAGATTCTCATCTTACCTACTTAATCTAATTCACCTATACTACTTTTTTAATTTTTATTATTTATGAAGTCAATAAGTTTTTTATTATTTTCCAGATTCATAAAATGACATGAAATTATTAATTAAAATAAAATTATATGAAGAATAAATTGGAATGAAATAACTGGTTTCTAAGTTCATTTTTAAATTCTGTCATTATTCTCAATTATTTGATTAAATTATGTTTAATAGCTTAATTATGAAATGTCACTCTTAAGATACTATTATTTTATTTAGTGGTATAAAGTGTTGAATTCCTTTAGAAATCAAAATTATACCCACCTATAATCACGGTTGGTTGCACACATCAATCATGTGTGTGAAATCTTCTAGGGCCTAGCTCTATCATATGATATTTCATCCACTGGATGAGTCAACACCGTTGTATAAAGTTTTTATATCTAGTATAATAGAGGGAAACAATTTAATAAAACTATAGAAATTAGTTGGAGTTCAGTTTCATGGTGGATAAGTTTCACACCCATACACATCACGCTTGATCACTACAAACATAAAATAAACATTATGTAAGAATTAAAGAACACATAACCTACCCCGGGACAATCCTTGAGTCATCCCCACATTTTTAAGAGTAAGATATCAATTTTTGGAAAATGATAAGTGAATAAGATAATAAAATAAAATGAAATAAAAAAATTAATAAATAAAGAAGAAGAATACATAAAATGATGGAATAAAATAAAATAATAAAAAAGAGGGAGAAGAAATAAAAAAAGAGAAAAATATAAATAATATTAAAATGGATAGATGAAGAAGAAGGATTAAAAGTATGTATGAGACACATTAAATATAAATAATTCAATAAATTCTATTAATTTAAGATAATAATTACAATTACATATAAAAATAGTAGTAAAGAAAAAAAATAATCAATAAAAAAAATAATATAGGGTATGAAACTCCTATATGAGTATTTGGAACTCCCTTGTTGGTAGAATGAATTGAATACTTTTATATAGGAAGGGATTAACTCAATTAAACAATGTCTTTAATATCAAATTATTGAGACCCAATATACCTTTAAACATTTACCTAAGGATCACAGGTGTTTCCATAATTGTCATGGATGAAATCAATATATCTTGTGGGTGTGGGGAATTTGGAGAAATATGGGATCCACCTTCATGCATGCATATAGGACATGGGATTGTATATGTGACATGGAAGAGTTGGTGAAGGTAGTGATGAAACAACACCATTCTCCAGTTGAAGCAGTGGTAATCGACTCTTCCTTGACCCCTCCAACCATCATAGCGGATGGAGGGAGCTTGAAATATTCTACATGGGGGTCGGTCGAGGCCCAAGAGGTGATCCATGGACACTTAATGTGATTAAAGTGAAGGTATATCTTGATACTATGATCTCTAGTGCTAACCATGGTGTTTTTTTAGTAATGTAGAGGTGGTGGTGGTGATGAGTGGTTACGGCAGGCAAAGAGTCTTGGCAGAGCATGGTGTTCAGGGCATGGGGACGCGAGAGTGAGATGGAGAATGTTATTTCTAAAAATTTGAACAGAAAACATAAATATAAATCCCACATTTGATAATAAGAGTGGAGTAGCATGCATTTATCAATAATTGAATGTGGACACCCAGTCAGATGCCTATGGCATGGGTGAGCTCCCACATTCACTTTCACACACCAACATGGGTTATATGCACTGTGCAGCCCGATCGAACCTTAAACCAACATGTGCCTATGGTCATTACCATAGGATCACACCCTCTTTCTAGACTATTCAATCTTTCCAAATGCATGCTTGTCTAGATAACCGCTATATGGAGCTGGCTATGTGGATTTGGGTCTTTAGGTGAGGAACTTCTAGGCTTGGCCCATTTTTTTTTTGTAAAATCTAGAAAAAATATAAACAGCTTAAAAATAATTTCAAAAAACATAATGAAATAATATAATCCAAATTGAAAATTTAATTTTAATTTATTGAAATAAACAAATTTTAATTATTTAGTCGTAAATATGCACTTTCAGAAAAATTGAATTACATGGGAATTTTCAATAGAAACTAGTGAAAATTATTAAATATGGTTAAAATATGTTCATGAAATATGAGTGTTTCAATAACCCACTAAAATGAGATAAAATTAAGTTTTTATATTATTATGTTAATGTGATTAACTATTCATAAATGATGGTTATTTAGTTCTCACCTTGTACTTCTTTTTAGGTATTCTTTGTAATTCGTTCTAAATTTCAATAATACTCAGTGCATTTTTCATCACCTTGTAGATAATTTTTCTTTATTTATTTGAATTTAATTTTTCAATAGTAGGTAAAACATGTATTTGGGTATATTTCCTCCTTAGATATCACTAGTATATTCACATTGGTAGGATACTTTATTGGACAGTCATTAAAAAAATTTAAAATAAGTGAACTGGACTATGACTCACTACAATGAATGTATAATCCATGATACAAGCATAATGTTGACAAAATATTAACTTAATATAGGATACATAATGGAGAAATTTCAACCAACTATACCCATAAGTAAATTAGATGTTTCTAGGGTGACCCAGAAACCCAGGTGGAAGATGAAATTTTGGGTCAGATTCGGTGGCCTAGAATAACATTCCACCATTTTAACCATAACTCCATATATATGAGTCACAATGAGACAATCATTTGAAATATATTATATTATGTTATGGGATTGAATTTATCCTTATTTATACCATAAAAATTCATCCATATAGAATAACTATTTACCTCTCTATGGGTTGATGCTAGTCAGCTCTGATTTTTGGCAAGGATGTAAAAGGCCACTCTCCATTAACATACCTCCCACATATGCCTACCCTCATTAATATCATTTCTTCAATTATATTTTTTTATTTTACTCTAGTTTATTAATAAAATTTCATCATGTTCTTTTACTCTATAACTATTTATATCATAAAGATATAGTTTTCTCATTGTTAGAAATAATTCAAATATTTTTTTTAAAAAATCTTAACACAACAATGGATTGATTATTATTTAATTGTATTATTATTTATTTTATTTTAGATTTATATTTTATGATTTTTTTTCATCCACAAGATTATTTAATATTATCACCACACTTTTCACATTCTTATACGATTATATACCTTGTATTTCTCATGAAAATGACCCTCCGAGTGTATAGTTGATTAACATGTGGATTTAAAGGTATCAAATCAGTAAATAATGACAATAGTTTGATTTATTTAAATGTTTACCTCTCATTTTAATGAAATTAAAATAATCTAAAATAAATCAATCTCTTCAGCCCCTAGATAAAACAAATTTTCAACATATTCTATAAAATTAAATTCACTTATGTCTGTTATTTTACATTTAAAACAACTAAAATCAAACCAATTTAGTCCACTTCATAGAAAAAAATCCCCTCCATAGAATGTATATATCTGTAGGATTGTTCATACGTGTATATGGATTTGACAACCCATTAAACACTACAAACAATCACTTCAACCCTAAAAATTGGGTAAATTCGGGAGAGACAACATGTACTAAAAACCAACAAATAAAATACTTGAATTAACTAGATACTTTAAAAAAATATTTATTTTAATTCATAATTTGAATAAATTAACCTTAATTCAATCTTATATAGATTGTACCCTATATAACTAAATGTGACTATTTTTATTTTAAAAGTTAAATTTTAGTTAAAAATGTAAGTCATGTACTAAAAATATATATAATAAATTTTATTTACATGGTAATTTAGTAAAAATATCAATAATTAATTTGTGATATATAGTAATTACCTTATAAGTAATCTGACACATAGTGGTTCCAATATGAATAAAGATACATGTTTTCTTTTTAATGCTGTATTTTAGTTTAAAAATATATTACATACTCAAAAGTAAGAAAACATGCTAAAATTACCGTCATACATTTATAAAATGAATGATAATTCATCTGTGATGTGAAATAATTATCCTCACTTCAATATTACACACTTTTTTGGATAGTATGATAGAGATTTTGTGTTTTCTGTTTAAAAGAAACATTTTACTTAAAACACCTATAACATACTAAAAACTAAGAAACTTTTCTCAAAAAGTATTTATAATTTAGTTAGAATATATATAAATCATTTTTGAATTGTTGGAATTAACCACACATCACTCAAATGAACAGTGTGAATGGTATAATTTGAGCAATACTTTTTCATTTAAAATTTAAATTTTAGTTGAAAACATACACTTATACTCAAAACCAAGAAAACCCACTCCAATTTTCATGTTATATATGAAAATTTTATCGTTATTCATTTTTTACTTGAAATAATTAACCACAATCAATACATTTGAAATTTATAATGCATTATAAAAAATTATAATAATATTTTTTTAAATAATATAATTAAAATAATCAATGTTTAAATTATTGTCACATGATTATTTTATTAGATTGTGGGTTGATTTTTCTAGAATTACTCCTATGAGGGTTTAATTTTTATTTTGGTTATAATTATTTTTTAAGTGAATTTAAAACAATGTAATTTTATTATTTTGAAAATATTATATGGAATATTTATATTGAGATATTATAATGTAAATAAATATTTTATTAGGTATATTTATTAAATATCTATAATTAAAATTGATTCTAATGGTTTTTTTTCAGTTTTTATTGAGTGATACATATATAGTTTCTATAACTCCACAATAACTAATATTTTTATTTATTCACATTAAGTGCATAACTGATAATGACCATTTTTATCAATGATAAATATACATAGATAAAATAAACATTTATCAATTCTAATGATAGAATATATAAAAGTCATCATTTATCTGCACAAATTTTTTTAGTGATAATGATTTTTATCAATGTTTCTTATAAGTGATAAAGATCGTTGGTTGTTATTAGCATTGGAAATATCAATGCATTAAAATTATATATAATGGATATTTTATGTATTGGAAGATCCTAATCCTGTAGTATTTATTATGATTCCATTTTTTTGTTCTTCTTGTCACATAATTGACCATTTGTTTTATGAAAGCTCAAAAAATTGGGGTTGATTCATTTAAAAAATATATCACACATCCTTTCATTTATTGTACTTTATTATATTGTTCTTTATATATATGTAATTATTATGGTTTTAAATAATTATTTTGTTGTTATCTAATTATATTCACCTATATATAAATTAATATACAATATATTAAATCTATTATAGTTTTTAGGATTTCAAATATTGAATTTAAATTACTCATTCATAATAAAAACGGTATTCAATAATGTTGTATGTCATATACATTCCTTTTCATCAATGTCTACAATCAAGGAAATTCACATGATTGATGATTACTAATCTCTTGATTCTAGAATCATTAGTTTTCAGGAAATTATATTATATATATGTTAGTGGATTGTAAACTACACAATGAAAGAATTCATCTAATTAAATTTCCAATATAGAATATTTTTATTCAAGGGAATTTTTTTCTTGTTTTTTAATATCATAATTTGTTTTTGTAAACAACAGAAAGGATTTCACATCCAATATAATGCCCCAACCCTCACTACCCAGAGTCGGTTCATTATTATATAACATTGTCCTGATAAAAATAGATCATGTCTCAAAATACCAATTAGCTTAGTAGCCTTGGAAGTACTAGTTACATTCATAAGGTTTACATTACATCATAAAATGGAAAACTACAACAACATTTTTTCCATAGAAAAAACTGATATCCCATAGACTATCCCTTCAGGTCAGTCATAATATACTTCTTTGTATCCTGGGAAAAATAAAACATAGAATGGGGTGAACTCAGATGCTCATTAATGATAACAATATATTAGAATCTTTCATAAATAAGCATCAACATTTAAGGCAATGTATAAAACTAAAACAAAATCCTTTTCAACATAAAATTTATCATAATATGGAATATATAAATCAATATAATTCCATTTACTTACTCACATGAATATTCTACTTGTCAAATAATCAAATGCAATTTCAATAGCCACTTTCATAATGATGGAATGCATAATTCCAGACTGCATAATCACATAGTCAAGGCCTTGTGCCAAGACTACAAATAATATTTTTTCAAGGCCTTATGCTAAGATACTAATTTGTTTCATGAGACCTACCGATTTATCAAGGAGCTATAACGGGCTCCACCCGACACATACTAAGTCTAATGCATTCCTCATATGAAAACATTTAAACATAACATAAACATTCATATGAAAACTATAATACGAAATGTCAATACTTATCCATAAACCATGAATGGTATAAAAATAACACATCCATAGTCAAACATATCACAAAACCTTCAATAGAATATGGACGTTTTGTATCATAATAAATCAACTTCAAATAAACTTAAAATCCATCAAAGGATGTTGACACAAATGAGATCAAAACCATTTTTAGAGAAATATCTCTTTCTATTTTGAAATCATTCAAAAGTCATATAATTATAAAAGAAAACATTTATTTTGAAAATATACTTATAATATATTAAGGAAAGCTTAAAAGATTTTATAATGGTAGAAAATATATACACCCTCCGTATAAGTTAAAAAAAACATTCTTACCTTAATTTTGTCGAAATGGTTTTAAAGGACTTTGTTTGGAAAATGACAGAACGATTCCTTTATAAACATCTTATAAAAAGTCAAAAAATGGAATTAACGACTTTAACCCATAGTCTAGTAAATAGTAAAAATGTTTCGAAATACATTTTTAAGAAACATGGATGTGGATGATAAAGATGTCCCAGTAGATACTTACGTAAAAACAACCTCGGATAATAAATTGATTGTGAAATTAACCCATACCATATAATTTTCCTTGGTCGAGGGTAGGTTAACCTCCTATATAAGGGAGAAATAACTTTTGTTAAATTATATAATAATCATATACATTAATATGATATCATATATGATCTTTTAAAATTGCTTTGTTAATAATATCTTAGTATTATCATCGTTTCAGGTGTTAACTGATTCATTTTCCTTTATATTCATTGTTACATAAGTAATGTTTGTTATGGATAGGATGTATCTTATTAATATTCATAATGATATTAAGTCTCTGAAAATTATTTTTAATAATCTAATGAAAATTAGTCTTGAATGAATACGATGGGGAATGAATCTAATCGCGTTCGTGGAGACGGTAATCCGTACGTACGCACGAGCGACAATATCATTATTATGATATTAAAATAATATACAATTGGATGGTATATCATATATAATGAATCATTATCCTGTTATTTTTATTGTTTACATCAATTACACATAATTATTATACCCATCCAAATAATAATGTATTGAATAACAATACACCATGACGTGTAGACAGTAAGCCGTGCGTACGCACGTATGGTGACATGTCATTCAAAGGATGGATAGAATAATGAATATGGTTATAATAACATCACACTATATAGAAGATAATCGATTTATTATTTTATGATGGAAAAAAATGAAGAGGAAGTGGAAGAAGAAAGGAACTTGAAAGAGGTGATGAAATATTTACCTCTTATTCGGGTTCTTTCTTTTGATTTGATCAAAAGGGATCCATAGGATGGAGATATGAATAAATTAAGGCCTATAGGATGAAAGGGGACAGTTTATAGGGTATTTGGGTAGGGTTTGGCCGATCCAAATGGCTTTGAAGGTTTGAATTAGAGAGAATGGGGAGTGCCCTTTTATATGAGGGGTGAGGGGCACCTTAGGAAAAGCTAGAAATATTATATTATAAGAAAATAATTTTCGGTTTATAATGGCTCCAAAATGAGTTATTCAAATTATAAGGTGAGGATGGGTCGAAAACCCCTCAACCAATTGGTTTTAGACAGGTTTGGGTCATTATATCAACTTTATCTTTTAGATTAAACTCTTAATTAAATTGTTTGAAACTTACCATGTCTCATCGTATTTTTATATAATATGGTTAATAAACATAATATATACTTCCAAGATAACCATAATTGGTTCATTAATGATACAAATATCATTATAAAAGTTCTTTGTCTGATCCATATATTTTTAGGAATAGAATATCAATTAATAATATAATATTTGTTTTAAAAATATTTTTATGTAAATTTTGACACTATTTGGTATTTTGTTTTTTCTATATTCATAACAGAATTATTACTTCAGAAAAAACTCATATAACCAACCCTAATATGTCATATTAACCTATAAAATTAGTGTAATTCATAATAATTCTCAAGTTACATTTATTTGTAAATTTATAATATCAATTATTTTAACATTTCATTAATTATTTAATTACTGCATCATCATTGTGTCATAAATAAATTAAATTATATAATGTATAAACAATATAAATAAAATAAAATTATGTATTAAATATTTTTAGCTTTATATTGAATATTTATAGTCAAATTTATCTTATGTGTAACAGTATATTTAAAATGTTTTAGTTATTAAACTTTGAATTTAATACTTTTAACTCTTCTTTGAATTAAATAATAATAAATGTCCTAATCTAATCGAAGTAGACCAAAGAGGATCATATTTTATACCAAAGGTTTTTT
Source organism: Viscum album (assembly GCA_963277665.1). Lineage (NCBI taxonomy): Eukaryota > Viridiplantae > Streptophyta > Magnoliopsida > Santalales > Viscaceae > Viscum > Viscum album. The sequence goes on from OY728141.1 coordinate 783,175,084, forward strand.
TGACTGTAATTACAATTATACAATAGAATTAGGGCATGTGTTATGGTAATAATAATATCATTTTTACCCTTAATTACCCTATTTAATTTTAACCGCGGAAAATAAAAGTAAAAAGTTACTATTCACCAAAAATACTTTTCTTGTTATTGAACCACATTTGTCTTAATGATATCAACCATGTGTCTCTGATTTTTGAAATTTCACTCACAGAAGAGGTAAACTTATGTTTTATGTGAATTTACAAATTCTCCTAGGAGGTGGGTAAAAGACAGTGAAAAGTTTAATAAAATTTTTATATATCTAAAATTATTATAAACTGACTCCAATGAATTACATTCAAATTATAAAGGTATTATGTATCTATTTTGACCTAAAATAAATTTAAAAAAATTAATATTTTTTTAAATAAAAATTTGATTTTAAACTACAACTATGTGTTTTTTACTATTCATCAAAAATTGAAAGCTTTTTGAAAAATACAAAAAATTAACCCTTAGATAATTTCGATATTCCGAATTCAAAAACGAAGTTCATTTTGAATGATAAAATTTATAAAATTTCAAAAAGTTGGTATTACTATTCATAACAGCTAGTTTGATTAGTTGTGGTGTGTTAGAACTCGATCTTGCATACAACACACACTATTGTATTATTTAAAGAGAAGCATATCGTGGAAGCTTGTGGTGTTACATTCTCCCCTCCTTCAAATAATTTTTTCCTTAAAATTTATAGAATATTAATGAATAAAAAGACTCGTGTGGTTCTTCATAATAAGTTTCTCAGGTTTCCAAGTTGCCTCTTCCATCTTATGGTTTATCCATAGAACTTTTACCAGACGAGTCGTCCTATTTCTCAGCACTTGTTCTCTTGTATCAAGAATCATGACAGGCTCTTTGCAATAAGACATATTGGGTTCCAGTTCTAATTATTCTTAGGTGAGTACATGCATTGGGTCAGGCATGTATTTTCTCAATAGGGATACGTGGAACACATCATGAACTTTGGAGAGACTTGGCAGCATTGCCAAATGAAAATCTATAGCCCCATTTCCTTCTATAATTTCGAAAGGTCAGATGTACATGGGACTAAATTTACCCTTCTTACTGAAATGTATAACACCCTCACGAAGAGATACCTTCAATAAAACATGATCACCAACCTGATATTCCAAATCCTACCTTCGATTATGAGCATAGATCTTCTGTCTACTTTAATCTTCCTTAATGTTGTTTTGGATTAGCTTCACCTTTTCCATCATTTCATACTTTACGACATTCTCATCCTCCTTTTTCCTCAAACTCAGAAATTGTCATTCCATATCCACTTGATGGTCATGAGGAAAGTATGTTTCTAAGAACTTTTTTAAACAACCTCAATTCCATATTTGATAAATCACCATCTTCCATTGTGTTTTGAATCAATGACCACCATTGATCAGCATCTCCAGTGAGGCGGTAAACTATCATGACAACATTTTCCATTTCGCTACTCCACAAGGCATGGGATATTTTATCTAAGGAATTTATCCATTACTTGGATACTAGTGTATTTGTACCCTGATTGAATGTTGGTGGTTGTTGCCACATTAAGTGATCTAACATTTATCCTCCATGCTGCGTATTAGGGTTCTCCATACGGGTAAGGTTATTATTCATAACCTGAGTGATTTTTCCCAGTATGGTGATTAGCTGATCAACACTAGTTGCATCACCATCTCCACAATAATTATATTGAGTAGGAGGGAAATACCTATATGGAGTGAATGAATTTATATGGTTTCTATTCCTTCCACTAGGCACCATTACTAAACAATGGCTTAAACTAGATTAGTTTATGAATCACAATACATAAATCCAAACTTTTAAAACACTTAACATAAATTGAACAGTTTATGGATATAATCCATAATCATAAAAAAAATTTCATTGAGGAAGGATATACTTATAAACCCATTAATAATGGGTTTTAAAGAAAATGAGAATTATCCTAAGCATATCCCCGGGAGTGTCGTAACCAAGAGTGCTGCATGTCCCATTTTCGTGCACCAGTTCCCGTTCGAGTCAATATCAAAGCGGTGTTTTCAGGTTTTATCTCTAGGTACATCTATGCCAGAGCCACCTCTACCTGCTTGTATCCAAACATAGATGTATTTCTTGGAAAACTCAAAAATCTTTACAATACGAAAATTATAGGAAGTTATTCTCTACTAATCCTCAATGTTTATCGTAGGGTAATGTTCTCTAATCAAAGTTTTTCTAAATCTAGATATCATGGTTTGAACTAAAATTATTTTTATACCAACTATAATGCCCCAACGCTAGTTACCAAGAGTCGGTAAATTATTACATAACATTGGAATGATCACAAAATATCAAGTCTCGAAAGACCGATTATTTTAGTAGCCTTGGAAGTACTAGATACATTAACAAGGATTACAATACATTATAAAATGGAAAACAACAACAACATTTTTTCCATAGAAAACAATGAGATCCCATAGAATATCCCTAAAGTCCAGTCATAATATACTTCTTTGCATCCTGGGAAAAGTAAAACATAGAAGAGGTGATCTCAGATGCACAGTATGGATAACAATATAGCGGAAACTTCCATAAATAAGCATTAGCATTTAAGGCAATGTATAAAACTAAAACAAAAGACATTTTAACATAAACATCATCATAGTATGGAAAATATAAATCAAAATAATTATATTTACTTACTCACATGTATATTCTACTATTCGAATAATCACATGAAATATCAATAGCCACATTCATAATGATGGAATGAAAAATACAAGACAGCATAATCACATAGTCAAGGCCTTGTGCCAAGACTACAAATAATATTTTGTCAAGTCCTTGTGCCAAGACACTAGTTTGTCTCATTATACCTACCGATGCATCGAGGAGCTATAGAGGGTTCCACCCATCACATAATAAGTCCAATGCATTCCTGTTATGAAAAGGTTCAAACATAATGTAAAAATTCGTATTAAAACTAGCATACGAAATGTCAATACTTATTTATAAACCATGAATGGTATAAAAATAAAACATCCAAAGTCAAACATATCAAAAAAACTTAATACAATATAGATGTTTTGTATCATAATAAACCAACTTCAAATAAACTAAAAATCCATCAAAGGATATTGACATAGATGAAATCAAAACCTTTTTTTAGAGAAATATATCTTTCTATTTTGAAATCATTTAAATGTCATAAAATTATAAAAGAAAACATTTATTTTGAAAATATTCTTATAATCTTGTAAGGGAAGCTTTAAAGATGTTATAACGGTAGAAAATATCTGCACCCTATATATAAGTTAAAAAAGACATTCTTAACTTAATTTTATCGAAAAGGTTATAAAGGACTTTATTTGGAGAATGATGGAAAGATTCCATTATAAACATCTTATAAAAAGTAAAAAAGGGTATAAATGACTTTAATTGATAGTCTAGTAAACAGTAAAAATGTTTTGAAATACATTTTTAAGAAACATGGATGTGGATGATAATGATGTCCTAGTAGATACTTACGTAAAAACAACCTCAGATAATAAACTGACTGTGAAATTAACCCTATTGAACCCTCTGGGAATCTAGTTGATTTATTATAATTTGACAATCCCAATTATGATTCATTATTATGCTTATTTATAGTTTGATAATTCCTATTGTGAATAATGGTTCAATACTTATTATTTGTGTACTTCAGGCATATATTCATATGTTATACTATTCATATTATGATCAAAGAATTTGGTTAAGAAATGCTCTATTATTTTATGTTTAATATAAGTCTTTCGTTACTGGATGTATATATATATATTATGACTTAACCCATTCTGCCAATAGAATGCTTAAACAGGCATGTGGTGACCATTACAGATCAAGTCTACCGATACATGAAGGTCATCGTTACATCAAGTCTACCGATACATGAAGGTCACCGTTACATCATGTCTACCGAGACGTGAAGGTCACAGTTACATAAAGTCTACTGACACGTGAAGGTCACTGTTACATCAAGTCTACTGATACGTGAAGGTCACCATTATAACAAGTCTACCGATACGGGAAGGTTACCGATACAAGTCACCGTTATGAAAATCTACCGATACAGAGTTACCACTACCAAAGTCTACCGACAGACATGAAGTCTACAGATTGAAGGGTTAACGATGGAAAGGCTACCGTTACACAAGAAGTCTACTGATAGAAGGGTTACCGATGGAAAGGATACCATTACACAAGAAGTCTACTGATATAAGGGTTACCGATGGAAAGGTTACCATTACACAAGGCTACCGATATCAAAAGCTACCGTTCCAGAGACAGAACCCGATGATGCTTTAATTTCATTATCTTTATTTAATCTAACCAACGGTAATATCAGGTATATTTTAATGCACTGACATTTATTTAATGTGTGTTGTTGGATTTCAGGGAACCGTACCACGTACCTGCAAAAAGGAAATCATTTATGTTTCCAGAGCTCGTGCTTTAAATAGGAGATGCTCCTGCTTCCAAAAAAAAGCAGTTGGAGAAAGAAATAAGAGCGTGTGACAAAAATAAGAAGGTGATGAAACATGGGCATGAAAAGAGATGACTGTACACACCAGTATACATACATACATTCTTGCATACCTGTGAATATCCAGGAATGAAAAAGAGAACATCAACACAAGAACTTCATCGACTATATTTTTCTCTATCTGTGAACCTGGATGTTAAGCAGACGATACTCTATTTTTCAAACAAAAACCAGAAGAGGACTCAGAACCACTTCTGATCAAATTCAAAGTGGTCCAGAGCTACAGTGCAATCACTAGATCCATTCTAAACTCTATATCTTTCTCAGTGATTTATTATTTACATTTTGAGCAGTGTGTGTCATCAGCTGTATTTTACACATACACTATCTCCTGTACGTTAACTAGAGGATTTGTAAATCCTCATCCAACTATTAAAATCGTTTATTTCAAACTGTGGATAGTGGTAGAGGTCGTGTGTGACTAGGACAGCTGGATTTTCTGTTGTTTTGTTTCCCACAAGGAACTGTGGTAGAGGTCATTGACCTGGACAGTTGTAAACTGTTGTGAACCCCGATCCAGGGTGTGGATCCAATTTATACAAATTGGTGAGATGACTAAGTCTCGGCTTGAGACTGAACCTCTTGGTCATATTTTCTGTTCTTTATTTATTTTTATCTAAAACCTTTTATTCCGCTACCAAGTTCTTTAAAACTTAAACTGTTTTTCAAAGTTACTCTGATAATTGAATTAGCAATTGTTTGCATTATTTGTAAATCATTAGGTTAGTTTCAAAAGATAATCTAATCTTCTGATTAGATTAACTGGGAATTAATCAATCCCTTGAGAACCTAATTGAATGTTTGCTTTAATTCAAATTCACTACAATTTAATTAGTATTTTAAATTGGGGGATTTTGGTAAAGGATTTTAAACAGAAATTTTAATTGGAACTCAATCCCCCCCTCTTGAGTATCCACTCCGACCAACAAACCCTTACCTTGTACTTTTCCTTGGTTGAGGGTAGTTCAACCTCCTGTATAATGTTGAAATAATTTTTTTTAAATTACACAAGAATAATATACCTTAATATGATATCATAAATGAGCTTTTAATATTTCTTTGTTAATAATATCTTAATATTATCGTCGTTTCGGGTGTGTACTGATTCGTTTTACTTTATATGATTTGTTAAGTATGTAATTTTTGTTATGGATAGGATGTATCTTATTCATATTCACAATTATATTAAGTCTTTAAACATAATTTTTAATCATCTAATGAAAATTAGTCTTGAATGGATACGATGGTGAATGAATCTCATCGTGTTTGTGGAGATGGTAATCCGTATGCACGCACGAGCGACAATATCATTCTTTTGATATTAAAATAATATATAATTGGATGGTATATAATATATAAAGAATCATTATCATGTTATATTTATTATTTACATCAACTACACATCATTATTATACCCATCCAAATAATAATGTATTGAATAACAATTACACCACGACGTGGAGACGGTAAGCCGTACGTACGCACATATGGTGACATGTCATTCAAAGGATGGATTGAATAATTAATATTGTTGTAATAACATCAAATTATATAGAAGATACTAGAGTTATTATTTTATAATGGAAACAACAAAGAAAGAGGAAGTGTAAGAAGAAAGGAACTTGAAATAGGTGATGAAATATTTACCTCTTCTTCGGGTTCTTCTTTTTAATTTGATCAAAAGGGATACCTAGGTTGGATTTAAGACTAAAGTAAGGATTTTAGAATTAAGGTATGATAGTTTAAAGGGTATTTGGGTAGGGTTTGGACGATCCAGAGGGCTTTGAAGCTGTGAATTAGAGTGAAGGGGGAGTTCCCTTTTATAAGTGGGGTGAGGGGAACCTTAGGAAAAGCTAGACAGATTATTTTATAATAAAATAATTTTCGGTTTCTAATTGCTCCAAAATGAATTATTTAAAGTATAAGGTGGGGATGGGTCGAAAACCACTTAACCAATATGTTTTAGATAGGTTTGGGTCACTATATTAACTTTATCTTTTAGATTTAACTCTTAGTTAAATAGTTTGACATTTACCATTTCTCTTTGTATTTTTATATTATATTGTTAATAAACATACTATATTCATCCAAGAGAAGAAAAAGTGGTTAATTAATGATACACGTATCATTATATAAGACCTTTGGCTGAACCATATATTTATAGGAAAATAATATCAATTAATAATATAATATTTGTTTTAAAAACTCTTTTATGTCAATTTTGACACTATTTGGTATTTTGTTTTTGCTAATTTTATAACAAAATTATTACATAGAAATAAATTCATATAACCAACCCTAACATGTAATATTAACCTAGAAAATTAATGTAATTCATAAAAAGTCTTAAATTACATTTATTTGGACATTTATAATATCATTTATTTTAACATTTAATTAATTAGGTAATTACTGCGTCATCATTGTGTTAGAAATAAATTACATTATTTAATGTCTAAAAAATATAAATAATATTATATTATGTAGGAAATTGTTTTATCTTTCTAATGAATAATTTTAGTCGAATTTATCTTATGTGTAACCCTATATTTAATATGGTGTAGTTATTAAACATTGAATTTAACACTTTTAACTCTCATTTGAATTAAATAATAATAAATGTCATAATCTAATCCAAGTGGACCAAATAGGTTAATATTTTATTTCGAAAGTTATTTTTGGTCTCATTACACTTATAAAATAGAATTAGGACATGTTTTAGGGTAATAATAATATCATTTTTACCCTTAATTGCCCTATTTTATTTTAACAGTGGTAAATAAAACAAAAAAGTTACTATTGACCAAAAATTAATTTCATCTTATTGAATCACATTTTTATTACTGATATCAACTGTGTCTCTTATATTTTTGAGATTACACTCAAATAAGCGGTAAATTTATGTTTTATGTGAATTTTCAAATTCTTCTAGGAGGTGGGTAAAAGTCGGTGAAAAGGTCGATAAAGTTTTTATATATCTAAAATTATTATAAATTGACTCCAATGAATTACATTGAAAATATAAAGGTATTATGTATCAATTTTGACCTAAAATAAATTTAAATATAATAAATTATTATTTAAATTAAAATTCGGTTTTAAACTATAACTCTTTTTTCACTATTCATCAAAAATTTATTGTTTTCAGAAAAATACAAAAAATTCACCCTAAGCTAATTTCGATATTCTGAATTTAAAAATGACCTCCATTTTGAAAGGTAAAATTTATAAAATTTCAAAAAGTGGGTATTACTATTCATAATGGCTATTTTGATTGGTTGTGGTGTGTTGGAACTCGAAGTTGCGTACAACACACACTATTGTATTATTCAAAGAGAAGAGTATCATGGAAGCTTGGGGTGTTACATCCACTATTATGGAAAATAAAGGTTATTTCCAAACAAATGAGTTATTATATCAATGTTTTATAAATGACTATATTTTTATTAATTTATATTACTAAATTAGTGTATTATTAGTTGGATATAATTCACTCAAATTATATGACCAACTATTTTTATCAAAATAATTATTTGAATAATAACTATTTAAATATTAATTTGGTATATTAAAAGAGAATGTCAATTTTGGTTATGTATTTATCTTTTTTGTGAAAAAAATTACCCTAGAATACGGGCTTCAAAAGTTCAACGTTCAGTTGGCTCTCTTCATGAAAATTTAACATGAAATTATCCATCGCTTATTATCTATTAGAAGGGTATCATAACCAAAATTAAAATTAACTATTCTTTAGTGTTATATTATCCCCAAGGGGATATTTTAATTGTGTTTTTTTCTTTTTACTCTTTTCCCTACTATAGTACATTAATTTATAGTGCACCACCTAGACAATATAAATGGTTTCTTTTATCATTGAAGAAGTAATTTAATACATTTTCTTCCAATGGTTTCATTTGATACTCGCTACATCCATTTTTATGGAATTCTCTAAAACTTTTAGTGATTTATGTTGAAGGGTGATTACTACCCCAGTATTGTTCAATTGTTTATTTAAGTGTTACTACATTTCAATTGTGAAATTTTCTTATCGTGAAAATATCACAGGTGGTGGTGAATCTATCCTTTAATTTCAATTCTTTATTATTTTTTCATATTTCATTTGGTTCATTATTTTTAGATAACCATATTTTTTCTCTTTTTACGACCTTATTTCATGTTTTTTAATTTATTATTTTGATAATTCTATTTGTTTTTTAACATATAGTGTTTTTTCATGATATTTTACATATACTGTTCTGAGTACCTCATTTTTTATAGTACCAGTTCTGTTAATTTAGTTAATGTGTTCATTTCTATTGGTTTTTACGACAAATTTTTATTTTTCCCTAGTTATATATAAATAATAGTTTACATAGAAGTTTATTTTACATATAAATATTCATAGTGTTGTTTTATAACAATTTAACACATGACTAGTATTTGTTCATTAGATTTAGGTTATGGATCAATATAATAGATTTTTAGTATTTTATTATGTGAAAATATGTTATTTTCTCTTCATTATCTCTTTTTTGAATATGCATCTTAATGTTCCCTTAGATGTTTTCTCAACAGTAAGTGTTGGATTAAATATATTTTTTATTTGATTGTTAAAGCCGTTGAAAGTTACACGTAATTTATATGTATTTGTTTTCATATTTTTTATAAGATAATATTTTCCTACATTATGAATATTTTATCTGAATAATGTCTCAGAATATTTGAGATTATCATTCCATTCTCACTGATGTAATTTTTTTCATTGTAATATTTAATAAAAAAATGATTTTAATGCCAAGAATATGGTAATACATTTAGTGTAATAAGGGGTATTATTATTTCACACACCACACATTCACCATTGGATTCACCATTTGATTCCCTTATCATTATGTGGTATAATATTTCAATTACTCATATAGTATTATGTTGATTTATTCACCAAATATTAACATTTTCACTTTCTGGGTCGAAATTGAAATTTCATTACCTTCCATCTTCAGTTTAAACCTCTAAAATGGTGAAATATCAAGGCTAAACATGCTTGGATAAACATAGTAATATAGGTAAACAAATAAACAAGCACGTATCATTAGATGAAACTTCTAAATGGTTGGCCATAATGTATATAAAATCCATAAATATATTTAAATTCAATTTCCTAAAGAATATATTAAATGATGTGTGTTTCAAGTCCTATTATAGCTTATCCCTAGGGGAGGTATATCACTAAATACATTATCTACATTGGAGGGATAGATATATTAACCTTATTTTTCTTAACATTAATTAGGATCATTTTATACCTAATTTCATAATATTTCATCAATTAATTATACCTTGTATCAGTGTCACATTCCCTTTAGAAACTATTCAAAGAATATAAATACATTTCAAGAAACAAATTTTCATGGGATTGGTTTTTTTAGTGTTTTCACTTCACAGATATGATTTTTGTGGCATGCTTTTTGGTATTGGTATTTTTATTGTTGTATCTAATCTTGATTCATGTTTATGTTTATTATAGTGTAGTGTTATGTTTTAATCATTTCATTGGTTGTTAGTCACCTCTTGTACTTATGTTTTAGTACACCAAGCTATAATTTATTAAATAGTTTTTTACTTTTTACCACCAGTGAATCATAGAGGCTTATTATTTCCATAAAAAGTTAATCCTTAGGATTTTACCTATTCATTCAAATAAAAATAATTAATTTTGAAATTCAAAATTTGAATTCCTAATTGTCTTTTCATTCTGAAAAACATTATTGGATTCATTTATAATTTTTCCACCATTTATTAATGTCTTGATTTAATACAATGTTATGAATAAAATGATGTCTTTATTGAGGTATTTTTTATTGTCCCGTAATAAGGATGTTTTCATCAAAATTTAAATATATTTTATAATATTATCCAATATTTCCCAATCTCCATAAATTTCTTTGGTTTTCTATTTAGTGAAGTATTCTTAGATGTACTTGTTATGCCCCTTCACTATAATGAGACAAAAATGTTTATAAATTAGTTTCTTAGAAAATTATTTTTTAAATCCATTTATTATATCTAATGTATGGGTTTCTATAAACATTTACAAAAAGTCAATTATTTAGGTTGTAGTCCACTTGTTATAATTATTTATAATGTGGGAAAAGTGTCAATGTAAGATTATCGGTTTTGATTAAATTTATGATAATATAAAAACATTTCAGATTAAGAGGTAATTTTTTAGGTTGTTTGATGAATATTTTTCTAGATTATTTAAATTCATATAATGAAATTAATTCTAAATTAAAAAATCAAACATTGGAATATTTCAGTGATATTTAATTTTCAATATATGTTACAAATAAATAGAACATAAAAATGAGTATTAATTATTTTATTGAAAAGTGTGGCCATTTTAATGATTATTTATTCATTATGATGTTAAAAAAATATATAGTTTCAATTTAAAATTTATTTGATTCACTCATATTTTTTCCTATCCAAAAAAAAGAAAATTTAAAAAAATATAATGTATTTACAATAGTGTGTTCCTATGTTTATTTGTTCTTATTAAGATTTTTCCATGGTACAAATTCCTGTTTTATATTCTATATTGAGAATTTTGATTATATATTGAACATGTAACTTAAACATCTCCCATTCTACAACATTATGAAAATTATTTCCCATTTTTAAAACCATGAATAGGATATTGTTAGAAGACACAATTCTATAAGGAATGCTAAATTGAAAATTATCCCTCTTTAGAATTATTAATGTGGGATAAACAGTAATTTAACTATAAACATGTTGAGATACATTTCCTTTTCCTTTTAAGTTCATTAATTTTATATATCTTGGAATATATAATCTATTTGACTTAATTTGACAAAAATATTTTGTTTATTTTATCTATAAATTGATAATTATTGATTAGTGTTTTAAATTTGGCAATTAGTCACTTGATAATTATTGATAATTGAAAAATTAATGAATCATATTTAGTTATTCTATTTTAATTATTGTTCACTAATAAAATCCCAAGATGCAATTGAATTTAAATTTAATGAATGAATCCGATTAGCATTATCTTATTTTTTTCATTTTTATATATATTGGTTATCTAATTATTTTTCATAAAGTTATTAATTGATCCTTCTATATTTTTTTTATTTTAAATTTAGTCAAAATAAATATAGTTTAACAATTAATTCAAGGTGGGACCCTCATTTTATAAAGAAATGGGATCCTTGGTTCGATTTTAAATCATTTTACTAGTTATGATTGTTTTATTTTAAATATTTATAATTTATAATACATTTATAATTTATAAACTAAGATCAAAAAAATGTATGTCACTATAATTTTTTGATATGGAGTTGTACTATATTATTTCACTTATGGTGTAAAAAATTAAGTATTTTAAATTCTCATATATATATATATATATATCGTAAAGTGAACAATGTTGGGTGTAGTTTGTTTTTGATATAGTCAAAGGTTGATTTTAGGATTTCATTTATTAAAAAAATATTTTGTTGGTGAGGGTGTGTTATTATATAATTTTTTTAAAAAAGATATTTAAAAAAATATATTTGTAATTTGATATGGTGTATAAAATTATAAATATGTATCATGATTTCTGCTTCATGGATTGATTATATGTGGCGAGATCATTGATAATGTTGTTGGTTCCTGCTTCAAACACAAATTTTCTCAAATAGATGAAGTATTTTTAAATTTTTCTCATTAATTCCATATAGTTTTTGGTTAATCATTTTATTATAGAAATCCATTTACTATTTTCATTTATTTTAATATCTCTTAATTTATAATATTCAATGTTACAGAAAACTGAGTTAAAATTGAGTCAATCATCATAGTTTTAATTTTTTCTTGTTAGGGGTGTTATCTTGAAAGGTATTAATTCCAAATATATTCATGTTGATAATTATACTTGGTAATTCCCATGAATTCATATTAGAATAGAAAATATTCTAATTGAATATTTATCATCTTTTAATATCTACATATTGAAATTTAGAAAAAAATATAAATATTCTCAATTATTTTGAATCTCATGTTTATGGATTTCTTCTGAAATAGAAAAAAAATTATTTTTAGAAACTATTTATCATAGGGGTTTATTGTTTTAATTTCATTTCAATAAGTGATACCTTACATGGTATTATATAAGTTTTTTAATATAAGTAGTAGTTTTTATAAAAAAATTTCCACAACTCTTATGAAAAACATCTTATATCACTTTTTAGTTATGCTTTTTTTTAAATATATAAGAGATATTAAAACTATCACATTTTAGTTAGTGTAATTTGAAATCACTTCAATTAACATATTCAATACATGTTATCATATGTTTTTTTTACTATTTTAAAATATTAATTGAAAGGATAATATCAAAAAAGGTTATATTTTTTCATCTTCATAATTAAAATGCATATTCATTGAAGTTAAAATGTAAAGAAAATTATTTGTCTCTATAATGGTATGTACATTATAAAAATTATTATCCTTTATCATTAACTAAACCTGAAAAACCCTATGGAATATGTGAAAAAATGACATTTATTTTTGTAACATCCTGGAATGACTTACCATTAAACCAGTAATCGGACCGGTTTCTACATGGCCTCAAATGCATCTCCCAATATTCCAAAGGTTTCTAACTAGCGTTGAGGGTAGTAAGGTAGTTATGTTGAGAGACTATACCCTCATTTTCAAAGTTTCACAGTATAAAAAGATATAAAAAATGAAAGAAACAACAGATGAAGTATAAAGTGGTAGAAGACAAATGTATTGACAATTGAATCTAGAAAATGGACAATTCCAGTTTATACAAGAATTCATGTTAAAATGATGATACATAAGCTAATATGGTAAATACACAATGTTCTTACATTTCAATACAATTAAAGACTCAAGTATAGAAATAAATAAAAAACACAAAGGTGATTTCCAAGAGCATCCAGAGCTCCAGCTCAGTCCTATGCTCCCAACTCCTTAGGTGGAATCAAATTAGAACAAGAAAAGACCCATAGCCTTGCAAAAAAGTAGTCTATTCAGGTTCCAAAATAACCAAGTAGGGTGTGAGATAAATTCCTTAGTAGGTTGACACCCATGGTTTTAAGCCCAATCCAATATGTCCTTTGTAAATCTCACATTGGGAAAGAAGATATATAATAATTAAATAAGTACTCAAATGAAAAATCCTATAAAGTCCAGGTTTCCACTTATACTAAAATGTGTTTAATAAAATTCATTTAGGTGATAACATGTGATTTAATTGTCAGTTTCAATAGAGTATTCAACTATTAAGTTAACTAATTATTTAGATCCATCACATATCCCGATGTCCCCCATAAATATATAATCAAAGATGCCTAAGAAAAACATCTATAATGTGAAATGAAGACTAAATCCCAGGTTTTTCTCTGTCTCAGAATATGCTTCATAAAAATCATTTCATTCATTAATCAATTTAGAACCTCAGCCCTTCCCTAAGCATTCGAAAGTTGGAATCCAAGTACCGCTCCATATAAAATATGAACCAAGAACCTACATGCCCATCCCTAGAGAACCTCCTAGGAACCTAGTGTCACTCTAAGTGTGAGATACAGTCTCATCCAATCGAGTCCATCATCGGTGGTCCTATAGGCAGCTAGAGTATCACCCTTTTCATAATGGTAAAATTCCCTTTTAGTCCCACTATTTATTTATCATAAAAATACATATATCACATGACATATAAATCTAGTCTTAATGAGTCTTTCCATGAAATTACAATATGAATCAACATATCAACCATGACATATAAGTCAATAGGAACAAGATTTCATCCAATTAATTCCAATGAAAATAAATATATCACCCTATCCTATAAATCATTTAACCAATTATATTTCATTTAAACAATTCATTAACCATTACAATTTCAAACCTAAAGGCATTCTAAATAAATCACCTCAAAAGGGTGACTCAACACAGACCAACATCAAAGGCTTCAAATTTCATTTACTCATGTGGGAATAATAGGATAATGAGCTTCCCATACAAGATCAATCCATCACATATCATGGTCTCAATATAACTCATATGAGAATTTTTATATAAAAGGAATCCTATACATAAAGAAGCCTTCAGTAGGCATAAAATCCATTTTACTCACATGGACTTAGCAATTCAAAGCCCATTAAAATACTCACATAGACGTTTTTAATTCAAAAAACCTAAAAATTCAATCAATACATCACATGGTGTAGTTGTTATATAACTCACATGGGTAAATATTTATAACAAGATTCTAAATTTTATAAAAAGAAACACAAGGCATAGTAGTATCTATCTCACATGGTCATAGAAAAACAAGGGAAAATTCATTCTTAATCTGGTAATGACATAATAAATTTCAATGGTCAAGTTCACTAATCACTTACCATTCATTCCCTTAGATTCAAAATTTAATATATAATTAAATTGCATGTTTTACATCCCATGACTTGGGGTAAAAGTAACACCTTTGTGTTTCTAAGTCCAAAATACATTCCTACTCCATTAAATAAGAAAACCTAAGCGATTATTCAAGATTAAATCTATTTTATGGAATATTCTTAAACATAACCCACCCGGTAAACAGGTGATACAAATATAATTACTTTCTTAATAACAATTTGATGGCAATGTTATCATTTAAAAAACATGGGAAACATCATTTTAAAACATCAAAGGGGGGCCAGGGATTAACATTCCATATGTCAGAACCAATAATAAGACATATGGAAAACTCAAACCATAACTATGCATGATAAAAAAATCACTAGTTTTTAGTTTGAAGACATCACACCTCCATTGATGGGGATTATTATAAAATCATGATATTATTTATCAACAAGTCATTTATCACATTTAATCATTTCATTCAAGATTCCATGTTCCATTATTCAAGGAAACTCATAATTCAACTTATATAAAAAAGATCATAAAGCATTCATAAATTGAATAGGTCATGGATAGGGATCCTACGTCAAAAAGTAGTCTAATTTGACTTTCGTTAGTTGTCAGATTTGGTGGAAACCACTCTTAAAAACCCCAAACTCACACGTAGATACATTATAATTATATATATATATATATATCCTATAATCCAAACATGTATTCCCCTCACTATGAGGGAATATGAATAAGAAATATATATGTGTGTGTGTGTGTGTCTATATACACATACCTATGCTTGTTTGGTCACTCCACCAAGGTTGATCAAAACTCCCCAAAATGTCAGGAGTGATCCAAATCGAACCCATCCACCCCGCATTTGGAGGCAGATGTCTGAATACACATAAATCAAACCCCACTAGGTTAAACCTAACCAAGGGTTCTAGGAAAATCATGAGGTGTGACGGGGAGACCCAATCTCAGCTAGAAAAGGTAGGAGACGAGGTATAGGGTATTGATATAGTTGTTCGAGCAAGAAACAAGGAGAATTTCGGATGGATAGAAAATCTATGGTGAGGCCATGGAGGAGGCTTGTATGTGGCTAAAGGGGAACCCTCTAAGGGGTCTGTCATGCAACCAAGGTATAGGGAGAGGAACATTAACGTCCCTCTTTAAATTTTATTGTAATTTAATTAAATCAATTTAATTTAAAAATAGGGTCTTGATGCATGGATTTGGTGTAATAGTTTATCAAATTGTGCACTACCCATGTGCCCTTTACTAAGATCCTAGGCACCCTGCACAGCTTGTCCCACATTACTTGGAAGCCATGCAATGAATAGTGTTTAGTTACTCCCCAAAACAACTAACTCTGAAGGTGAGTCACACGGTTTGGAAAACTATACACAACATGTGAAATAGCATTTTTCAACCTATAATAATCCATACGATTTATTTCTATGGACTACATGGTTTCAGACAAATTGGTCACCCGATGTGGGTCATTTAAAACCGAACATTCCCATTTTGGTGATCCTAAAACGTATTGATCCACCCAGGAATGTTCTCGAGCCTTAACCCAAGTCCAAAAACATCACTTTTAAGCATTACAACTCTTTTAATTTCATTCTAGTACCCTCTTTGTAAAATGGACCATCCAATAATCATCGAAATTCAAATTCCCAGGGAATTTTATCTTGTTAAAAAACACGGGTTCTTACAAACTCCCCACCTTAGAAGTTATCATCCCTAAGAATCCTTTGGGAAACAAAGAATACCCCACACAACATAAATGGTTCTTAATGTTTCATTAAAATGACTACATCCTATTTTTTAATGATTAATTCACCTCGAAGTACATCTTAATCACATGAAACATATCCCATCAAAATCAATAAAAACATTCGACTTTCAGACTGGAAAACTCAGTTGGAACTTACTCGAGCCCACTTAACCAAAGGCACGATCACATCGTCATCTTTTTAAACATCTAGCCAAAGGAAACCCCACCGCAATCTTAAACATTATAAAGTGTCCAATTCTTAATTAGATTATTCCCCACCATTGGAATTTCTTTTCAAAGCATACCCCAATAATTTTAACAATTCTCCCATTGTGGTTTCAACAAAACTACAATGCATTCCTTCAAAAATTCTTCATTTACAAAAAAAAACACATCCATCATTGATAAAACCTAACCTTCAATTAAATTTCAAGACATAACAAACACTTGGAAATTTTAAACTGTTGTGCCTTAGCAAAAATTGAGTCATAGTCCTATTCCATCCCACTAAAAACATTACCCTTAAATTACTACATCCATGCCCAACATCATTTTCAGGATAACCTTGGAGTCATCCTATTAGAGTCCATGGAACAACCCCTAGGTAGGCCATACCATGTTCTATAAGTGAGATGTCAGTACAAATCCAAATGGTCTACATAAGAACATTGAATAATCCTATATGGGCATCTACATGGTGGTCACATCAAAGTAAGTAGCGTGTATCCAAGATTTGATCCAAGGAATTCCTACGTGGAAACCCAAGTATCACATTGGACTAACCAAGCAACAAAAAAACTCATCCATTAATGCATAACTCTAACATAGATTACAAACAATACCAATGACTTTTAGTCTCTAGCACAACATATAACCAATGCACTCTTAGTGAGTCATGGATGATGTTGTGATAGGTTACATGCTTGTCACTATGCGGAAACACTATGAGAATCTCTAGGATCAGCAGAAGAAGAACAGTCAAACCACCATAATTCAACCTATTGAAAGAAGATCATATTCACCTTAATGATGCATCGCCACTAACAAATCACAATCCAATACCACCCGAGGCAACTTATGATTTCTCAAGATTAACCACCAAATTCCCTCCCAGACTAATGGTTTTTGTAAAAGATGAATAAACCACCAACCAAATGATTGTCAAGCTGCTACGCAAGTACCAACACACATTTAAAACTAGAAATCCTCAAAAGCATAAAAAATAGACAATTTTCTAATGGACATCTTCGACTCTGATCCTTATACTTGGAAGTGAACATTACCTCTAGAATCGATGTGACACTTCCCCAATCAACGATCACATATGTTATCATTTTTCACGAAAGCTGAAATTACACCAACTAGCATTTCAAAACACCTGAGCTCAAGATACTCATCCCAAGTAGTGGTACAAACATGATCCTCAAATTCATAGGTCACTCTACTCTCGAGATTCCCTGACCACATACCTAATATATCAGAGCTCAATGAATTTACTGAACTCATCCTGTTCATTAAATCATTTAACACTCATCGGGTACAACATATACCAATACATACTACCCAGAGTTTACAAGAGAAAACGACACATCCTGAGTAATATATATAGGATTTCTAGCCTATGAAATCAAGTGTCAGATATATCACACAGAAACTGACAAAGAAAACATTACCTTATATAACCCATATCTCATATGATGACTTATCGAGTCATCAGTCACTGTAAAAAAGAAAGGCTCACCCAACCTCCTTAGCCACTGACCATGACCAAGGTATGTCTAACCTACGGAACTGAGCATTCTGAGATAATCATTCCCATATCATGAGTCAATATGAATTGAACACCCATCCATACAAGGGTTTACTTTAAAATACCAAATGTCCTACTACGTACAATGACATATGAACAACACCAATTATCAAAAATCTCATAGAAGAATGAGAGACATCAAGCTCTAAGGGTACTACCAGCCATGGGAAAGCCCCTTATGAAGCCTAAACATCAATACCGTCACTAGGTCACTAAAAATAGATTACACTAGTATCAAGATACCATTTAATTGAAGCCATTACTAAAAATAAATAACTTATGGATAAGTGCTCGCATATCCATATCAAGTCATACAACTAAAAACATTTTAACTACCCTTACATGTGTTTCTATACAAAGAAAACCACTTCAAGTTTCAATTTAAATATATTTAATTAATTATATTAAACCTATAAACATTTGAAGAATTTGAAATAAAACCCCAAGTATATTTTTTATAAAACAAGGGGCTTGGTAACTTGATTTTCCTAGTATCTCAAGGAAAAAACAGGCAAGTCTTATCAACATCCTTTTAAAACATTTAATATAAATTGACATTTTTTCATAATTGGGAAATTTAAAATATAAATTCTTTTTTAACTAGAAATTTTACCTACGAGATTCCCATTAATGAATCGTTGATGCTTCATTAAGAAACCCAATCATAGTTGATTAACTACAGAAAGAATAAACACGATAACAATTTATCTCATAAATGCATTCCCTAACTGGCCTTCTTGGGTCCATTTGAGCATTTTAAAAGTTAACCAAACACATTAAGATCAAAACATAATATCTTTCATATTCATAACCATATGAAATATACTAATATTATATAATTTCTCAAAAATATGGGTGGAAAAATGTTAATCCAATAGTCTCCTATAAACCATATGGTTTTCATTTGACTCCCATTAATCGAAATAATCCCAATTAAACAATTATCTTTAGCAGCCTTTTTCATTTAAAAAATTTATACAATCATTCATAAATGTCTAGAGATGGTTCAAGAATATGGGTTACCCTTTTTTAAATAAAAACTCACCCATACAATATACAATTTGAACTGGATCCCATTTAAAATGCAAAAAAAATCTTTTAGTCTATGCATCCATTTTCATATATCAAAACTAGCACACTATAACAAGAAGTACACACAGAGAGAATGATAACAAGCACAAAATTGTGTCTTATATCCACATAAAAATTTTACCCCATAGGAAATTCATGACAAATAAATAGGCATGATAAAATATTACCTAAATAGGTTCTATACTAAGCATGGAATCACTCATGGAACACAGTCGTACAAATTCGGTAGCCTGCTAATGCAGCTAAATGGCATGGAATATAAATGGTGTGTTAATTTTTCTATGTGCATAATATGATACATGTCATGTCACTCTCTTACCATTTCAGTCCACGTGTAATGTAAAATAAATTTCTATAAATCCATAAGACATGAAAATCCACCATACTTCAATGTGAAATCACATCAAATGAAACGTCTAATAATATAAATAGAAATTGCCAGCCCTTACCACTTAGACATTTCTCATACATGGGGTGATGAGTCCCATGAAAATCTATTTTCCAAGTGCCAATACATTATTAGTCTCCTGTCCACCAGCCCAAATAGTAATATAAAAGGAAAAAATGTCTTCTGATACAACTTTGTAATGTCCCGACCCGAATTACCACTAAAACATTAACCAAAACTGTCGCCACATGGCCTCATGTGCATCTCCCCATATGCCTGAGGCTACCGATTAGTAATGAGGGTGTAATGGAATTTTAGTGGGGATGTTATACCATCTTACTCAGAGTTCCAAAGTAGTAATAGACAGTAAAAATAAAGAAACAACATATATAATATAAATTAATAGAAGAGAAATTTGATAGCAACTGAATCTAGAAAATAGCCAATTCTAGTTTATACAAGAATTCATGTCCAGATGATGATTCCTAAGTTATGATGATAAATATAAACTAGGCTTACATTTCAATAACAAAAATGAATCATGTAAATAAAGAACTCAAAATCCCAAAGGAGATTTCCATGAGCATCTTAAGATCCAACCTATTCCTATGCTCCTAACTACTAAGGTTCAAGAAAAATAGCACAAGAAATGTCCATATCCTCGAAAACAAGAAGGTATACTGAGGTACCAATGGTACCTGAGTAGGTTGTGAGATATAAATCTAAATATTTTTGAAATCAATCAGCTAATCCCAATCAAATCTATGAAATTTAAATCTAGTAGTGTTCAGGTATATATATTAAAGGTAAGGAAGTAATAAAAAGTAAACATCCTAAAAATTAAAAGTTTCTAATTCTACCCAAATGTGTTTAATTAAATTCATTTAGGTGATAAGTCTCTAATTTAATAGTCAGACATGTTTTATTTTACCAGTTCAAATAAAGATTCCACTAATTCGTTAAATAATTCCTGAGAACCAACACATTTCCCGATTCCCCCCCATAAAGATATAATTGAAGACGCATAACCAAGCCATATAGAAATATTAATCAAGACCAAATACAATCTTTTTATTTGTCTTGGAAGATTCGTCATATGAATCATTTCACTACTTAATCAATTTAGAGCCTGCGCTTATCCCTATGCAATCCTAAGTTGTAACCTTAGTATCTATCCAGGTGTAACATAAACCAACAACCTACAATCCCATCCTTGGAGAACCTCCCAGGAACCTAATATCACTCTAGTTGTGGTATAAATTCTAGAAAATTGAGTCCATCCTCAGTGGTCCG
Source organism: Viscum album (assembly GCA_963277665.1). NCBI lineage: Eukaryota > Viridiplantae > Streptophyta > Magnoliopsida > Santalales > Viscaceae > Viscum > Viscum album. The sequence continues at coordinate 783,196,492 of OY728141.1, forward strand.
ATAGGGATCCATAGTATCACCCTTGGTATAATAGTCAAATTCCCCTTGATTTTCTCCAGGGAATTTTATAAGAATCCATGTATCACTTGTTATATAAGTCTGATATCAGTTATTCTATCCATGGAATCCCTCACATGGATCCATGTATCACCCATGACTTTTTTGAGTTCCAAGTTAACGAGTCCATCCATGGCATTCCAATGTGAAAACACGTATCTCCAAAGGCATATAAATCAATAGGAATAAGATTTCATCCATGGTATTCAAATTTGAATCCATGTATCACCCTATCCTACTAATAATTTAATCAATTTTACTTCACTTAAACAATTCATTAATCATGAAAAAATCAAAACCAAAGGAATTAAAAACAACTCACCTCAAAAGGGAGTCTCAATAAGGACCAACATCAAAGGCATAGCCTCTCATTTACTCACATGGTTGTAACAAAAAAACGACTTTCCCATTCTTGATAAATCCATCACATAACATGGTCTCAACATAAATCACATGGGCATTTTTATATACAAGTCATCATATGTATAAATAAGACATCGACAAGAATAAAATCTCATTCAATAACTTCTACTTAGAAATTCAATGGCCATTCAAATACTCACATGGAAATTTTTAATACAACAATCCTAACAAATTTATCAAGCTATCACATGTCTTAGTTTTTATATAACTCACATGGTATGATCGTTATAACAAGACTCTCAAGCTTAGAAAACCACAAAAAGTTATACTAGTATTAATATCACATTGCCATAGCCATACAAAGATAAAATCAGGCCTAATAAAGCAATGATATAATAAGGGCCATGGGTCATGGTCACTCATCCCTCCCCATTCTATCCCATATATTTACAATTCAATATATAATCCAGTTACATGTTTGAAATCCCATAGAAAAGGGTAAAAGGAACATGTAATGGTTTCCAAGGCCAAAATACATTCTAGCTTGATCTGATAAGCAAACCCAGGGGGTGCTTCATGATTAAAAATCTATATTATGGAATAGACTTAAACATAACTTACATATAAAACAAGTGATATAATAAGCATTAAACACTGAATAAAAACTACATTGATAAGTTTTCATATAAATCACATGGGAAACATCATTTAACAACATAAAAGGGGGGACATGCATTAATATGCCATATATCATTACCAACATGAAGACATATAGAAAACTAAAACCATAACTAAGAAATATATAACAAGTATAACTACATTTGGTTTGAATACAACGCACCTCCAATAGTGGGTTTTATTAAAAGAACATGAATTTATTCATTAACAAGTCATTTATCGCCATTAAGTATTTCATTATTTATTTTCTATTACAGTAATCAAAGAAACTCATAATTCATCCTATTTGAAGAATCAAAAAAAGAATTATTAAATTAAAAAAGCCAAGGATAGGGATTATAAATTAAATAATAGTGCAAACCAAATTTTTGCACATGTCGGATTAGGAGGCAACCAATCTAAACCTCCACGCACTCAGACACACATACATTATATATATATATATATATATCCTTTAATCCAAGAAATTATTATTCTCTTTATTAGGGAATATGTATGAGGAATATGTGAGTGTGTGTGTGTGTGTCTGTGTCTGTGTGCATGTGTGCATGCACGTGCCACCAAGGATGATCCAAACTCCAAAAATGTCAGCGTCAAGCCAAATTGAACCCATTCGCCTAATATTTGGTGGCAGAAGTAAGAATACATATAAATATAGCCTAAGAAGCCTGTTGTATGCTCTAAAATCAAAAAAACAGATCAAAATATAGGTTAACCCAAACCTAGGGTTTTAGTCGAATATTGACAGGTGATGGGGAGACCTAATTTCAGCTAGAAAAGGAAGGAGGAAAGGTAGAGGGTCTTTCCATGGAGGTTTGAGTGGGAAACCGTGTGAAATTTGAATGGATTGAAGATTAAATGGGTTCCCATATAGGATCCTGACACGCGGCCAGAGGGTATCCCTCCAGGGATTGTGTTTTGCGACCTAAGTAAGGGAAGAAGAACACTTATGTTCCAATATGTTTTAATTTAATTAATTTCACATTATTTTAAAACATAGTCTCATCGCATGGTTTAGGCCACACAGTTTATCAAACCATGCACTACCCATGGGCCATTTATTGGGAAACTAGGCACCCCACATAGCTTGTACCACATAGTTTTGAAACTATTCCCCAACCGTGTAGTGAATAGTTTTTAGGTACTGCCCAAAAACACTAACCATGTGAAGACCATGTGATAGATTTTTTCCACTTGTAATAAGCTGCATGGATTCCTACTATGGGTCACATGGTTTCAGAAAAATTTTGCACCCTCTACAAGTCCTTTAAAATGAAACTTTCTTTCTTTGTCACTCCCAAAACACCTTGAGCCACTCAGGAAAGTTATCATGTCTTCACCCAAGTCTAAAAAATAACTTTTATGTATTAAGACTCTGATAATTTTATTTTGAATACCTCTTTATTAAATTTCCCATCCAGTAATCATAATAATTCAAAATCCCTTGGAATTTCATCTGGTTAAAAAAATGGTTACTTACAATTTTACTTGTATATAACAGTTTCTATCCTGGGTCATCCCTCTTATGGACCCTTTAATGTCAATAAGTACCTACACATAAATTTCTTAATATTTTTTTATTTTTATAATATTTCAATGTAATGAAAAATGGGGAATTTGAAAATGGTTAGTGTATGAAATATAATTATAATCCATAAATACTAATCAAGTGTTAGAAATAAAGGTAACATCTATAGTTTTGGAATCTACGGTTCCTTCACCATCCATTTTTCTATTATCAAAATACTATTTGATAGTTCATCACAGCATATATAAACCAATATCCCCTACATTAATCATGATATGAATAAGGCTAGGAAATTCTTTTATCACACCCAATATCACCCCCTCCAATGATAAAAAAATGGTGAATACACTTCAATAGATCATGTGACACCTTCCAAGTCCTAGCTCCATCATATATTGTTTCATATTTTGAACAAAATTTACTACATAATATGAAGAAATTCAATGAGAAACGTGAGGGATTAAATGTTTCTTAGGGAATATCATAAAATAATGGATAATACCATGGAAATTTGGATATTCATTGCATAAAACTTCTACACGACCACAATATTTTTGAAAACATAAAATAATCATTTAGAATTAAATAACTATGATTTGGGAACATTTAGTAACACTCCCAAGTCAAATCATAGATTTAGTTACAAACCATCATTATTTTCAATGATATAGTGGAAGAAAATTGAGAAAATAATTAAAGAAAGAAAAAGTGAAATAATTCTTTTAGAATGTAGAAATGGATTAAAAAAGGAAAAAAAAACAATTACCCCTCATTTAGTTGTAAGTACAATGTGCATTTTATGAATTAAAGAGGGAGAGAAAGATTGGGAGAGAGAGAGAGAGAGTATATTTTATAATAGAAGAGAAAAATTCTAAAAAACAGACATGGTTTCTAGAATGTTATTGGGAATGGAGATCACACATGAATAGTTTGGGATGATTTATGTTTCCATGAGAAATTATGATTTTATTTGTCTTTGAAATCTCACATGGCCTTCAACAAAGTTTATTTATTATAACTTATTATTTTTATGAATAATATGTTAAATGAATTAAAGTTTTATAAACATCAAGATGCATGGATCACCGCTTCATATTTATAATTATTTTATACTAAAAAATATCATAGGTAACAATATGGTTCTTAATTATTTACCTATCCACGATCATTTAATCTACTAGGGCCTGACTACTGTTTTCAATAGTGTGGTATAATGTATGTTACATCACTTATGTTCTCCCAAAGAATCAATCATTAAATGAAAGAATATGTCACAACCTAAGGAATTTATGTATTTAAAAAATATATAATATTTGATGAATGAATCGGAAAAAATTTCTTTATATACATATACTTACACATCCCTCTACTTATTATGAATTTCTTACATATAATAAAATTTCGTCCATATCATCTACGGGAAATTTTTTAATGTTTAAAACCTTATGCATGAATCATGAACGTTATGTATGATCCAAAAAATAATACATGTGAAAAAAGATGTTCTATAAAACATATTAATTTAAATGAACCTTAGTTATTATCCTAAATTGATAAAGGAAAATATATTACAAACTAGGGTGATATTATGTGTGATATGGAAATATTATGTATCCCTATAATTTCTTAAGTATCTTATACCTTTATACTTATTACAATTTCATAAAAAAATCATGGAATATATGTTACATAACACCTTAATAATGTTATGTAACACTTATAGATCTAGTTATTTTCTAAAATTCATGATTTCACTTCACTTATATTATATACCAGTTATGAATATTACTTATATCAATAGTTTTCCAAATTCATCAGTAATTTTTCTAAATGCTATTTTTTCTACGACAAGAACACTCATATAAACATTTGGAAGCTATATATTAATTGAAAACTTTTTTAAAGCATATCAAAATTATAAATTAAAGCATGAAGTTGAAAATTAATAACTAAATATAAATAAAATCCCAAAAATCATGAAATTAATCCAGTTTCAAAAAAAAATACAATGTAGTCCAATAATATGAATATATGATAATTAACTATAAATTTAGAAAATAATGTGAATATTATTAATAAATTTGAATATAAAAATAAAGAAAATATGTGCTTTATTACTCTCCTACACTTATATTTTATCAATAATGGTAAATATTATAGTACCAATGTCATATTATATGTTTCAATGCATAAATGTTAGAACCTTTTTATTACACATCCTTGGAAAATTTCATTCATCCTACATGGATACTAACTCCATAGCTTCCCAATGTTTATACATATACATATAGTATTTTTTTATCCCCTATGTGTGTGTTTTACCTACCTTCCTATAAATTAATCTCTCTTCTCTTATGGAATTTGAATATGAGGTTTTTCTCATAGTATTTATAAATTCCTATAATATCCACTTAAAAAGCTATAAAATTATTTTAATTAGGATAAATTTTATATGTGTAAATCTAAGGATAAGGGTTGACGAGTTTGAATGTAAAAATTATTGATGAAGAATGAGAATGTTATTATTTAAAATGAAACAAAATTCCTGATATCATGTTTTTACTCAGGAAAGATATCCCCTGTCAAATAATTGAAATAAATAATTAACACTACATGCATTTTGAGTATCTCAGGTATTCCATAGATGAAGTACATTGGGAGCTATAATTTATTTATTTTTCACTTATCTCTACTTCATTCATATAAGGAACACTATTCCTTTTTATTTCAACATTTCAATTATATATATTTTTTTATTTTTTGAATGTACAAAGGAATATTTTGATGTTAAATAAATATATGAACTCTCTTTCCTTATTTTTGGGAGAATACTTCCATTATATCTTTCTAAAATTATACTCATTTAGTACTAAAATGGATTTATCTTTATGAAACACACCACATAAATAGACCCCCCAACCCTCATAGTTCAGTTCAACCATAATTCTAAATTTATATCTATAGTATGTTTTAAGGGGATTTAAATATCTAAATTTAGTTTTCTAAGAATGTTATTCATGGATTCTAGGGAATTATCATAAATTTCATATATAAATAAAATCCAAAATAGAATTTTTATGTAAATAGAGACTTAAAAATAGTGAAATCATATTTAAGAGAGTCCATGAACTCCAATAACTTTGAAAAAGAGAAAACTATAATGTTTGGAATCTCACAACATGCCCAAAGATTATCAGGAAAATAGTATTGGAACCAGGCATGCATCGGAAGCCCCAAACTTGTGGGGTTTTAAAAACATTCCACCGAATATCGACGTCGACTTGATGAAGTCAGTGAAAAGAATCCTGGTCTTAGCCTTGGACCAAACATGAAGGATTTTAAGCACAAAAATAATCCCTAAAGTAACTGGTTTATTTATGAAGCCGTGCACAATGTCTTCTCATCGTTGGAGAACACTGCTTGAAGAATCCAGAGTCAAATTCTTCTAGATCATCCACAAACGCTTCAAAGAATATGTTGGAGTTATGTTCGTCATAATTTGGGTGCTAGCGCGGAATACCGACGATGCCTTCGATGCTCCAACGATCACTACATCCCTTCGCTAGCGATGCTCAAGAGAGAGCTCCATATGAGATCCTTGAATCCAGAGCATCTCTCTATAGATCTTGGGAGAGAGGATAGGAGAGTGAATCCCCATGAATAGTACTTGGTAAAAGCCCCTCCTAATTTAGTTATAGTGCTTAATTAAAATACCCAGTATCGCCTCACTGGCCCCGAATACATAACGTACTATCAAAGAAATTTTATGATTACTACAAAAAGTCATTAATATTTTTATCATTTACTAATAATAAATAAAAATATATTATATGATAATAATTGGGTCATTAACATGAATCATTGTTCCCATAAATATTAACTGAACCTTGAATAATTTAATATTTGTCAATAAATATTGTTAATGTATTTAGGTAAAACATGTAAATACATTTAATAAATAAATTCAATGTTCATTACTCAAAACGTGATAAATATGAATATATTTAATGTATTGGTGATCGTTTTTCAATGGAAAAATCACGAAACCCAGTGATGGGTCCCACCATGTTCAAAACTCATATTCAACTGAATATGGAATATTCTTGAGTAATATATTGTGTGTGACCCTCTAGCCCCTTTTATTGATAGTAGTGAATAGTATTAAAAGAACAAGAGTAGGATCTAGCATCCCATCATATCCCATGAAGAGATAAGGATTTTCATAGATGCAACAACCAACCTACGAAAATGCACTGTGTAATATAATATCTTTGTCATTAATATCTCATAAAGAAGGATGCAGTCATGTGTCATGGCCCTTTTCTTGATTTATTGTTTGATGATTTAACTGGATGTATTTACCCTTGAATTCCACGTCCATGGTATTATAATGGTACTTCCATCTATATCAACATGGGCTGAGATATATTACATCCATAACTCGGAAGTGACAAATCCTTTATTGACCATTCAACCAATTTCATTACACCAATGACACACACAACACAAACTACCTCGCCATGACTTTATTAACATAGTTTTCATCTTGCATCGAAGTATGCAATAAAATGACATTCATTGGTAATAATCTCAAGTCAGGAGACCATTGAAAATGATCATAGATAGGACCAACCAATGACACCGAAAACATGTGGTCTTCCAATTGGAGAGTCATTCCTCATGATCTCACTACCCGAGATCACTATGTACGAACTTCATGAGAAGAAGTATAAATGCTTATGATCCCCGAAACCTGATATTCCAACATCAACTGTGTCTAATCAATAAGATGTATCAAGACCATAGAACAAATATTTAAGATTAATGTCATATTATCTAGAGGTTCTCATTGTAGCTTGGGAACAGCTATAAACTTTTGATACGACAATTAATCTTTGGAAATTACCAATTGAATAGTGGACACAGAAAAGTCTACACTATAATGGTAAGACAACATCATTTATAGATAAATGTATTCATGATATGGAAATCAAAATCACTGTATAGTTGGGTCAAGAGAACCCACTATTTTAACACTCCAACTTTCATTACAACCAACTTTCTAACCAAACTAGTTATCTACTCACATGATTAACATCATGTTTATGCTGAGTAATGGATTTTACTATAGGGTCCACCATTGTTCTTCCATGTGGCTATGCTATTATAGCGACCTCATCTCCTTGAGTGAAACTTCTTAAGAGATGGTACCCTAAAAATATCCCTTTTTGTCTACTGTTATAACTTGACATCTTGGGTAGTGATAATAACATAATTTACATTACGATAACAATTTCCCAACAGGTGAAATTCCATGAACTAGAATATATTGTTGCATATATGCTTCTAAGATTCCTTAGAAGCTTCAACGTACTCAGTCTTTGTAGGTATTGCTACCACTAGCCTATATGAGCTCAACTCTCTCAATCTCTTTAGCCTAAATATGATAGTAGATCACATTGATCTATGAAATACTAGTTTGAATCATTGAAAACTAGAATCCATTATTTTCCACTTACCAGGTATATATCTTTTGTATTTGCTGATGTACAATTTGATAGTTCTAACTGCATCCCTTACAGTGCTCCAAGATATAACTGACATTTTCATTTTATAAGCAGCTTCCTGACAATATCAATTCTTGTACATATCATGGCATGCGTGATTGATCCATCTCTTCGACATATAGATTTAACTCATCATGTTTATCTCTTCTATATATTAGACATGTAAACCTAAAATGATTATTCCCTGTGACATAGGAAACAATTAATCTCTTGAATTTTTCTAACTTATATTTTTCAATACAATATCAATATATGTATGATTGAATAGAACCAAGCAAACTATATGTCTAACTTAGTATATCATGTTCCCTATAACATAGGTTTATAATTTAATTCAATAAAAGGAGAATAGTTTTTATCTTGGTCTTAAATAATTGTGAGACCAATGTGTTTTCCATATGTTGTCAAAGAGAATTCACTAGGAAACGTTGGTGCTCTCACTATCCTTTGGTAGACACAGGGAAATCATTCGTTGCAAATGTATATTCTATGACCATATTTCTTACTTTAATCCTAAACTGGGTTTCATTAACTTGCAACCTTAGACTGCATTTTGTTACGTGTCCATCCATTTGTGGTAGTGTCGTATAGACACCATTAACAATTGGTGGTCAGGAAACACAATGCTAAATAATTTTATCGTATATATTAGATACGATAAGTAAAATTCTAATGGATTTAGGCCTAACAACTTGGTGAAACCAATCTAGCCTTATTGGTACTATGCTTGTGCCATCTATGAATCAATTCACTTGAATACCCATTATATTATTCAAAACAATAATCCCCTTTGCACTTTGATACATGGAATCCATTAATTGAATTTTAGTTGGTCTTATCAATTTTAGTTAATTTTCATATACTACTTACTTGTAGAAAATATTATTTATATTTAATAATAGATCACCAACTACAGTGAAGATAAAAACCATCACCATGGTTTTATCCATCCTATGAAGTATGTGTCTTTTTAACATACTCTATTCCACATGCGCTTGTGGAACTAGTTCCTATACCAACTATTTATGCATCTTGAGAATTGACTAAACAAAAGTCAATGTATCTCCAACTATCTCTAATAGATATTAACATCCTTATATAGACATTTAGTCTATCACTTGACTACATATTTTCTAACATAGGTATTTATGTAATATCTTATGAAATCATTAGGATAAGTACCTTCAATGCACAATGTGTTTATCTTGATGGAATTTTGTTTGTATCCGAACAAACTATTTGGCATCCAAAAACATGACCTTATGGCATAATGGATTTACATCATACTATGACTCATATGATATCCAGTTGTCATTATAGTTGGCATATGGTTGGGGGATATCACCATTATTTTCAGAGCATTTCATGAAATATAATGGATATTTCTACAAGTTGTAACATTGATAGTACCTACATCAAAATTTTGATGTATAAAATATGGATTTAGGAATTGCTTCATGCTACATGTTTGTTGATCAATATTGACATGTAAGACTACACCATCAATAAACCTCATTAACATCAATGTCATGATTTCTATAAGGTAATTTGCATTTGTAAATTACTCCATGCTACATTATCATGATTGTTGAATGCTTGGTCGAGATATTATTCTGTATCCCAACCCGAAGAAACTCATATCTCCTAACCATGTGTATACATCATTTTACTATTCCGAAATTACATAAATGAATCTTATGGAGTATATATAACTCTATATTATACTTGGAATAGTTCATTCTTACCTACTGAACTATTTCTAAAATCCTTGTGACATACCTTTATTTCTAAAGGCTCCTTTGTCCAAACTAAAGACGTCAGTAATACCAAAAGTATTTAGTAATTCCAAGCCTAAATAACATACATGGTATATTAATGACGTCCATTTTTAGTATTACTTTCAAATATAATTATCTTGTCACAACTGGGTATAAATCTTACATTTATATTTATCACTAATTGCCTTATGATTCATGTATTACTGAACTAGTGATTGAGTTTACCCAAATAAAATAATTCCAAAACCTGAAAGAATGTCTCCTTGCATCCAAGGACACATGAGATTAATGTTTTTTGTTATACTCAATAATAGTTTAGCACGAATCTTTCACTTTGAAATTATGAAGTCATGTACTTATCTACTTTGGCCTAGGTACCACCCTTTCACAACCACTTGGAGAATACTCCTGAAATCTAGCAAGGTTTCTATACTAACTTGGTTATCATATTATAATACACATATGTCACCAGTATATTGTATTTAGTAGCCAAGTAGTAAAAGGAATCATTACATAGATGAATATGCCTGATGTATAAGTGAAACCTTGTTTCTTTAAATCAGTTTATTTCTTTTAAACTTAAATTGTATTATTTTAAAACATGCAATTCAAATAATATTTTTTAATACCCTTTATTGAAGGACGTCGTGAATGCCATTGGAATTAAATGCCTTTGACCTATTCACATTGTCTATCAATTTATTCTCCATAAGAATTAAAGGGAACATTATCTTTGAATTTTTTTCACTCGGAGAACCTTTCCTAGAATGGTAATGAAGCGTTAACTCGATACTTGTTCATTTTGTGAATTAAAACTAAACTTGAGTAATGGGAGTGAAAATGATATGAGAAATGGATCTATCTATATATCATGATCAATCTTTAAATTTACACATTCTAGTGTAAGATCGCATTATTCATATCATTGCTTAGCTTTTTCCTTCCAAACATCACAATGATGAGACTTCATGTTTGTATCATCCATGTCCTGCTGTAGCAACCCCAATTGGCATTGGACATTGATTAAAGCATAATGATATTACTATCATATGCTTTGTGAATTAGTCTCCTGTAATCATTTCCACTCTCACTTATTGAAATAGTTTAACAGTTTTTGAGACATTGACACCTTGAGTTTCCTATATCATAGTACTATGCGAGCGCGCCTGTACTATTCAGGGATACTCATGTCAGTGTGGAAATTTAATTTGTCTTATATGTATAGTAGTTTAAAATTATGTTATAACATTCCATTTTTCAACAAAAATTAATTTTAGCAGATTAGTGCCTTTTATCTAGATTACCAGTTTAGACATTTTCGATTATTTACTAAAATCATGTAATGTCTCCCTCTATTTTATCGGATTCTAGGAACCCTCTATGCTAGAATCAGAATAATTTTCCCTTTGAGTATTCTAGTGTAAAGGTTCTCCGAACCACCCCTCGTAGTATACAAGCAATGGCTACGCCACTACATGGAGGGTTCTAGGTGGGCTTTTGGCTGGCCGACCGATTTAACTTGTTGTTCCTTGTTTTGTTCAGTAAATTCCCAAATTTTTAAAATCATAACTTCATTTACTCAACACATGCCTCTAAAATTACAACAAGCTAGCTATGGCTATTTCTTTGCTGCAATTTTAGTTATTTCAACCAATTACTCTTATAAGGACTCCCCATTATTAAGCGATTCCCTCATCTATAGCATGACTAGTATCTCAAATAGACGGTTTGGTTCAAATATAAATGATGGAAGGCTATTTAGACTTCATATATTTTCGAGGGTTTTATTATTTTTTTAGTGTGATGAAAGAAATCAATTTTTATTTTTATAAGCACATACTATGTGATCACACTCACAACTGATCATGCAATAAATAGAAATTTCATCTCATCATATGTTCATTTTATCTTGAATGCATGTTTATTATTATTCTATGTGATCGCGCAATAAACAACCCATTCACAGAAATAACAAACCATGCAAAACAAAAAAAGAACACCTGATCATGAATCGGTACTTTTGGTTGATGCATTGAGTGAATAATGGACCAACTAAAACCCTAGGGGTAAGTACCTTTAGTCACGTGGCTTGATACTTGAATAGAAACGTTTTCTCATCCAATGCATCCAACTCTGGTCTGGTGTGTCGCCTTCACATGGCGCAAAGTGTGTCATGTTTCATCTCTTCATTATATAACATTACTCGCCCAGAGATGAGGGGATATTGAGGAGTAAAATTACAACTCTGGGAAAGGACACGTGGGCCCTTATATATATAATGACATTTGAGAGGCCATGTAATTCCTCTTTTATTTAATTAAAATAATTATTACAAAACCACATGAAATAATTAAATAAATAATTAAATACATAAACTACAAAATATGCATTGGTCAGACACCAACTCATGATCATCCACATACGCATTAATCTTACGTATATTAAATAAATGCATAATTAAAAATTATACTTTCATTAAAATTAAACATGAGGGCAATCTAATTTAATTAAAAATTTCACTCTAATTTTTAATCCAATATTTACGTCGCTCGATCCCATTTAATTAATTTAATTGTAAAAATAAAATAAAATAAATTAATTAAAATAATTAAACAACAATTTAATTTATTACTCCATAATAAATATTAATAACAAAAAATTAATATTAAAATAATATAATTTTTAACTGTAATTATATTAATTAATTTAATTAATTTTAGATTAAATAAGATTACCTGAGCCCTAGAAACCCTGAGCAGGGCCTGTGCGGGTCCCGGTGAACCTGTGTAGGCACATCCCGGGTTGTGTCGACCCTGTACAAGGACTTTTTGGACCTGTTAGGTCTGCCAAAGCACGTTTGGGTTGGGCCAACCCACCAAAGCCTGTTTTGCGACTATTATGGTATGTGTGGAATGAAAAGGGGATTGCCTCGCTAGAGGGGTGTGGAGGAGGGTCGGTCTGCTATAGGTGAGGGCCTTCTTGGAAGTGGGGATGTTTGCAGGTTTGGTTCCACTAGTGCATAGTTCAACAATTGGATGAGCCTCGTCAGAGAAGTGACGAGTCGGTCTGCTACCAAGAAGGTGCCCGGAAACAGAACTAGCTGGTACGACACATGCCAGGTGGTCTGGAGGCCTTGGCCGGATAGTGCCGCACTTCCTGTAGAGGGGAACGCTCGGGAGGTCGGGCTGGTGGGGTGTGGGATGCCCAAGTGTACGGGACTGGTCCGATGATCTGTGTGCCTGGTGCAGCACAATCCGCTCTGTAGAAGGAAGACCACATGGGGGCCAGAGGCAGGGTGCCGATGTTGGTGTCTGGTGCGGACTGCGCAGAGCACCGCTGCAAGAATGAGAGGCGCTGGACTGGGGGGGGGGGACGCCACTATGTTGGATGGTATGGGTGCGCGGTGTGCTATATCATGGTTGTAGGGAGAAGCTAGGACATGAAGACCATCTTTTATTAATATTTTTTTTCAGCCATGACAAACAATGTAGGTCACCTTGGAACCCCATTTTTTTACTTGTCTTGAAAAAGCAGGTCTTCTTCATTTTTTATCAAAATCTAATCAACTAGGCTTGGAAAATTTATATATTTATATTATAATAGTAATATTAACATTATTATAAAGTAAATAATATTCTTATAATAAGATAATATATCTATTATTATTATTATAATAAAACTATTTTATTATAATAAAATGTTATAATGATAATAATAATTAAGATTACTAAGAACAATCCATTATGAAAAACACAATTCTGGAAATCAGAATTCTACCAGGGAGGGGGAGCTCTTCTGATTCAAAACATCAGATGGCTGCATATTGGCCATTCGACATCAGATTTTGATACGGTCTGCGACATTGGAACCGAAATTATTCCCTCATCAATAATTAATGAAACTTAATTTATTTGTCTTTAAATCCACATGCATCACTCTGATACCACATATTTGAATCGGTCATGCAGGAAAAGCCCTAAACCTGTAGATTTTTAAAAAATTTCCACCGACGATCGACATAAACTTGTCGACGTTGTTGAACAACAACCTATTCTTTGCTGAGGACCACACATGAAGGATTTTAAGAAAAAAAATAAACCATAAAGCACATGGTTTAATTCCAAAGCTATGCACAATCTCTGCTCATAATTGGCGATCATTAATTGATGAATCTAAAGTATAATTTCTTTAGATATTCCACACAACATTCAAGGAATCCTCATGAGCACCATTCTTCATATTTTGGGTGCTAGCGTAGAATACAGACGACGCCTTTGACGCTCCTACGATCACTGCATCAATTCGCTTGCGATGCCCGAGAGAGAGCTTCATCTGAGCTCGTTGAATCTTGAGAATCTCTCTCTAGATCATGGAAGAGAGTACATGAGATAGAATCCTCCTGAATAGTAATTTTAAAATCCCCTCCTCTTCTATTTATAGTGGTTACATAAAATATCATGTATTGCCTGACCAGCCCTGAATACTTAACGCACTATCAACAAAATTTTATGACTACCAAACTGAGTCATAAATCTTATTATCAGTTAATTGTAATATTTAAAAATATATTACGTGATAATAATTGATAAATTAACTCAACTCGTCATTCCAATAAATATTAATTAATCCTTGAATAATTTAATATTCGTCATTTAATATTGTTCATGTATTTACTTAAAACATGTAAATAAATTTAATAAATAAATTCAATTATCATTATGCTAAACTTGAATAATATAATTTTATTTATTACACTGGTAATTGTTTTTATTTGGACAAATCCCGAACAGCAGTGGTTGGGCCCACCATGTCCAAAACTCATAATCAACTGAATAGGAATGATTCTTGAATAATATACTTTTTGTCACCCTCTAGGCCCTTATCTAAAGAGTAGTGAATAGTATTCACAAACCAAGAGCGATATTTAGCAACCCATAATGGCCCCTGAAGAGATAATGATTGTCATAGTAGTGAAAACCAACCTATGAACTCACACTGTGTAATATAATCTCTTTGTCATTAATATCTCATAAAAAGGAAACACTCATGTGTCATCTCCCTTTTCTTGAGTTATTATTTATTTATTTAACTAGATGGATTTACCCTTGACTTCCATGGCCATGGTCTTATAATGGTTTTTCCATCCATATCAACATGGCCAAAGATATATTACTTCCATAACCCAGAAGAAAAAAATTCAATCTTGACCATTCAACCAATGCCATGCCACCAATGACACACCCAACACAAAATTCCTCTCCATGACTTCATTTCCATTGTTTTCATCTTTCACTAAATTATGAAATCAAATTACATTCAATGGTAATGATATCATGTTAGGAGACCATTACACATGATCGTAGATAGAAACATCCAATGACCACCAAAACATGTGTTGTTCATATTGGCAGGTCCATCCTCATTATCTCACTACATGAGATCACCATGTACAAACATTATGAGAATAAGTCTCAATGCTTATGAGCCCCCATCACCTGATAGTCAAACATCAGCTGTGTCCAATCAGTAAGATATATCTAGACCATATAACTTCTATTAAATATTAATGTCATTGTATCTAGAGGTTCTCATTATAGTCTGGGAATTTCTATAAAATTTCGACATGAAAATTAATCTTTGGATATTACAAATTCAATAGTGGAAGCAGAAAAGTGTACACTATAATTGTAAGACGTCATCATGTATAGCTAACTGTTTTCCGGATATCGTAATCAGAAGCACTGAATAGTTGGGTCTAGGGAAACCACTATTTCAAAAAATAGAAATGTAAAGTATATGTGAATATGGTATAAGAACCTATTAGGTTAGTGAAGATAAACAATAGAAAACACTGGTTCATATGCGTTTCAAATTTGATTAAAATTTATTAAGTTTAAATATTATAAAATCAAGGAATAAAATATGTTTTAAAAATCAATTAAATCTGTAGATATTTAACTAAAGATGTTTTTCCAAAAATACCATAATTATTTGAAAACTCCAATGTATTAGACTAGTCTCTAAAGATCATAAAAATGAATCAAAATAAACAAAAATTTTATAATAGGATAAAACTTCTTCATACTTAAGATAAAATACCCTATACATATATCCTTTAAAAATAGAAAAAAATTAGGGCATGTAAAACTATAGAGATTGGGAAAGATGACCTTTATTATTTATAAAGTGTTACTCCCGATTTAAAACCTTACTTATTTCCCATAGGAAACCTGTAATAATGAAATAAAAATAAGAATTTTACTAAAAAATTATAAATTAAATGGAAGGGTCAAGAAAAGGGTTAAGGATTGGTTTAGCCCCAAAGTGGGTACTGAGTTTTGACTAACCTAGTGAGGTAGTTTGATTTATCTCCCAAAATTAGATGGGGGTGGGATTTCATTGAACCAAAAAAACACATGTGGTTTCCACCATTGTGAAGAACCTCACATAAATTATATGTGTCCCATTGATTGAGTACCATCAATAAACTATATGGAAGTCATTACCCATGACTACCCCCTGCTTTTAAATTTGTATTTATTTAACTTAAGATGGAGAGAACCACTTTTGTTGAAGCATATTGCCTTCTAAAAGGGACAGTTTCTATGGTTATCAATCTAATTCATGGTAGTTTGTTAAAGAATACATGGCTAATTTGATGAGTAATCTTAATCAATGAAGATTTAAAATATCAGGCCATGTTTGATCAAAGTTGTATGCAGGATAATGGGATATATTTACAGAACATATTTTAGTTGTTTCATCAATCAACATTTGATTTTTTTTCTATTGTCTTTTTTGAGCGATATTTGACTATAAAAAATCAATTTTTATATGAAAAATATATCTCTTTATGAAATTTTGTATTAAATATTTTAATAAACCTTTTATTATAATTTTTTTATTTGTTAAATTAAAAATGAAATATTTAGCACATGTATTGTAAAAATATCAATAAATTCACATATAAGTGGGAACTTTTATAATAGGTGCTAATAAAAATATATATGTTATCATCAATTTTTATAAAAATACTAATAATTAGTAACTTATAGTACCTTAAAATGCTAACATTTAGTACTTTATATTATAAATTTTAATAGTATTAATAACTTTTATTAATTCGTTATTAGTAAGTTCTTTAAAATAATAATAGAAATAAAAAATGTGATAATAAATTTAAATTTTTTTATTATGATATGATTGGTATGTTTTTAAAAATAATAATATTATAGATTAGACGTTTTTTTGTTCATATCACTTTTCTAGAATCCATGGTGTACTTATCCTTTATTGTCTTTTGGATATAATTATAACAGAAAGATAAATATAGTTGTAATTATCTTTTTCATTTAATTCATTCAGGATTATATCACATGAAAACTATTAGATGGGTTAAAAAATTAAATACAGTATTATTGATGAGGATGTGGACCTTCCATTGACTAAAATAATTGATCTAATCCATCATATATCATGTGAATAAAAGTCAATAATTAATATCGATAAATGTGCCTTATAAAAGGCATAGATGCATTAATCCACGAATGGAGGTAATCAAAGCATCAATTCAGCCATGTTAAAAATCTATGTAGTTCATTAATATATTAAATTATTTTTGAATAATTATTTAATTAAATAAATTACATAATATATTTTTATCATTCTCACACATGGACTATATTAATAAATTAAAAGATATATTTAAAAATATATATCAATTAAAAATCAAATTACATTATAGAGAAAATACAAAATATTAATTATATTTATATATTTTCTTATTGAAATATTACTCATGAATTTTTTAACTTTTATATAGCTGAAATGGATAAAAAATTACATTGTCAAAATAAACTAGAATTTTAATTCTAGTAACCACCACTATAATATAAATTCCCCTTTTCGATTATTAATAGGGATTTTACAATGATTTTTAGTGCAAAGAAATCAAGTCATATAGAAGGGACCCATTCCCAGGGCTATATAAGCATTATGAAATTCAAAATTTCATAGATATTTTTTAACACTAAGGGGTCCCTTATAAGTGATTTAAAATCCCTATGAAATTGTCATAAAAATTATTAAAATTTCAATTTTGTGTTGAATCATCCAAAAAATAGAAATATAGTGAAATATTTAATAGGAATCTCATATTTCGGTGTGCCCCATTTCCCACAAGTCATTCATATCTTAGTGTGACACTATTTCCTAAGTTTATAGATTCTTTATGTATTCTATATTATATTTCCAAAAATATATAATCATCTATAGTGGGATGATTGGGGTATTATTGACTTATGTTTTTTTATTTTTTGTATCCACCTCTAAAAAAT
Source organism: Viscum album (assembly GCA_963277665.1). Taxonomy (NCBI): domain Eukaryota; kingdom Viridiplantae; phylum Streptophyta; class Magnoliopsida; order Santalales; family Viscaceae; genus Viscum; species Viscum album. The sequence continues at coordinate 783,214,799 of OY728141.1, forward strand.
AGGCTTGACCATGATCTTACCCGAACTATATAAAAAATAGTCCATTCTAATATATTTTATCCTATATCTAAATTTTTCTAAAATAGGTAGACCCAAAATATGATTAGTACCATGAAATACTACCACTTCTATCCTCATATAACTAATTTCCCATGATCAGTCAACATTATGAATATATAGTATATATAATATATCATAAAAAATAAAAAAATCTCATTATTTTAGTATATTTTAGTAACTTCAGTAACGTTTAAACCAATAATAAATACAATAATTATATTAGAATAACTTTTTAGAATACATGGTTGACATATTTAGAAACCCTTTACATTTAATCAAAATAATAAATATAAATTTAATTTAAATTATTAATATATGTGTAATAAGAAACAATATGTGAAAACTTAATTATAATTAATACAATTAAAAGTAATTTGAAATTGAAAAATACACTTTAGGTTATTTTGACTGTCACGAACTGAATCTAGTCACCATCAAAACCGACACCCAACCTAGTCTTTGACAAGGCCTGAAGGGTGTTACCGATCCCCATGGGCTTCCACAAGTTCCCGGGTATCATAAAATGAAGTTTTTGCACGATTTACCTGAGTTTATAAACATTAAACAACTAACAAACTCAATAAAACAAATCTCGATTTTCAACTAGAACTGACTTTTACAAAATTTAATAACTGAATTACATAAGTTAAAACTATGTTTAAAGACCATTAAAAAGGTAAAAAACCAAATAAGGACAGACTAAGAAACTCCACATGGAAATAGGCACCGCCCCCATGCCATCTCCACAACACCGCATCACGAACAACTGGTAAAAACCCGAACTGTTGGCACAAAATTTGTACCCAAACCTGTGACAAGAAAATAACCAAGTCTACTTACACCCAGAGGTGTAAGTAGGATGCGATCCAAAGCCCAGCAGGATACCACTACTAAGAGATTAAATGCGAAAAACATTCAATAATGAAGATCTGGTAAGTTTTCAAAAACATGTAATTTCAAGTTATAATTTCTAGAAGATGGAACATAAAGAAAATCAGTTTTCATGTGGGATAATTTAAAGAATCCACACATTAAAATTAAATGGAAAAGATACTGAATTTTCCAGACAAATATACCATATTCCTATAGTAAGTATAAAGGATATAATGAGCGCATGTAATAGGAAATAACCCCTAGGCTCAAGCTAGTTGTGGGTCCCAAGTACCTCGTATCTCGATGATAGTAACCATCATAAATATTTTTTATCAGGAAAAAGCCACTAGTAGGGAACAAACCCATATCTTAGTGGTCCCCAATCATCACCATCATAGTTTAGTTAGAGTTTTAAGTGTCAATCTTGCTAAGTGAAACTGAGGCCAAACCCTCACGGATTCACTAGCATATTACAACACATCCACCCACCTAGATACCCAGGTTTTACCCTAGTTCTCAAACAAGCTCAAAAAGTCATGAAATATACTTTTCACATGAAAATATCATTTCCAAATCAGAAATTCACCAAAAAAACCCACATGTATACCACACAAGTCACAGAATTCCACTATTCATTCAAATTGGTTTTGAAATCCGACTCACTCTAAAATGGCCCACAACACTTTTCACATATCTTTAACAATTCCAAAAATCCATTAAATTTTTTATAAATCCATTCCAAGATATTCAATCTCACATAATAACCCAATCGCATGTTACATAATACCATTTTCATAACCAAAATCCATTTTTTCACATCACACTCACACAAAACATCCCACTTCACTTTCACATCTCTTACACACTTTAGTAAATCCTTAAAACTTTTTATAAAACATTTAAAAGATGGAACACATCACAAAACAACCACTTTAACATTTAAAATTTACCATTTCAAAATATGCATACTTGAAAATAGTTTTCCAATATGGTTTCACCTCTTTCATAAATCATTAAATAATTCAAATCTTTCATAAAACAATTCTAAAGAGTATACCCATGTTTTTCTCATAAAACCCATTGCAACCCCATATTTAAAGGACAAAACCACACAAAAAAACTACAAAAGTAAAATTTTCCTCCCTAGAGATATTTATAAAACCACTGTCATGTTTTATAAAATCACCTTGAATAATACCATTGAAGATACAAATGAAAACACCCATTTTCATAAAATGGTATCAAGAAGTATAACAAAGTTTAACACACCAAACCTATTCCAAAACCCCCTTCTAAGACCCAAATGACACTAAAGAATTAACAAAACCTAATTTTCATACCCTTTAAACATCTAATAAATTAATTTCATATTTTATAAAACTACCAAAAAAGATACCACATGTGTTACATTCATGGAATTCACAACATCAACAAAAATGCAATTATAAAATTAATTTCTAAACCAAATCCATAAAAAACGGTTTTTGATCTTCTCACATCATATTAGGAACATGAAAACCCAGTAACAAAAGAAAACTAACTCATCGAGGAATTGTTAACCATGGAATCACTTTTCTTTTCAGTCAAAACCCTCAAATCTTGCTGTGAAACATCAAGCGCATCACCGCCGCCCCACAAAAAAGCGAAGAGAAACATTAAATATCAAGATTAAAAAAAATACACCATTTAAAACCCTAGGATCAAACCCTAACTTATGGAAAAATTTTAACAACAATAAAGAGGGATGACACCCAAAGGAAATGGATGAAATGGAAGGGAGCAACACTTACTTGATGGAATCTTGGAGAAATCGCCCTAAATCCACCAGTATCTAAATTTTCAAACAGCCAAAAATTAAAGGAAGGTTCAAAATAGGATGAAGAGATCATGTTGAAACTAGAATGGGGGAAAATAGTGAGAAATTAAGGAGTTATAAAGGAATCAATTTACCTCTTCAAATCTGGAAGATTTGGGAAATCCACAGAGGTTTTGCCTAAAATTCAGATGCAAATGATCTTTAAAGTGGAGGAGGAGAGTATGGAAGTGCCTCATAGGTAAGTGGTCTCGGGTGTGAGTTTGAATCACCAAAAAAAAAGTAAATGTTGAATGAGATATTAAATAATGAAAAAATATTTTTAATGCAGGAATTGAGCATCCTGGCAGGCCCAACACCTTAATAAAAAACCCAAATCAATCATTATTATGGATTCCTATTGATTACAAATTGATATGGTTATTTTAATATACCAGGGTATGTGATTTGGGAAGTGTAATGGGTGTAAAATTTTGAAAAAATAATTATTTATAAAAGAATCAAAAATTTATTTTTAAATATGGAAATAGGCTTACGGTTTGGCCCAAATTTCGAAAACCCACCATTTCCACCAAGATGCATTGTAAACCCGAAAAAAAATCAGGAATGAGAGTTTAATGAAACATGGCTTCAAAAAAAATTCATGTATGTAATAATTATCCCCACCATAAAATTTTACACCCTCGAATAGCCACAGTAAGACAAAAAGAAAAAAACCAAACCCAACCGAAAGGCTGAAATGGTTTCCTCTGCCGAGCTTCGCCACCCCAGTCCAAAACACCTCCAGTGATCAATTACGAAAGGAATAATTCACAACCAAAACATACACCACTTTACTGAAATGATCAACCACATTCATGATTTATCCCAAAAGAAAAATCATCAAACACTATCCGAACAAGGCTCAAGAAATTAACCCAAACAAACAACAACATCAAACAAGGTTACACTTAACTTGATATTACTAAACTATTGGGAACTCTGTAATCCCAACATTTATCCAAAGAAGATGTAGGTAGCTAGATAGCTCCGAATGAGACAACCCACTTCCAAGTGAAGACCACAGACAAAACTGAGTTACAGATAGAAGGAGACACAAATGGGATCCCCACCATAAGAGTCAACCTAAATTTTTCCCAATCTAGAATCAGGACACTAGCCAGGGGATGCCCAAATGAACACCTTGGTACATGGGGTAGAATTCCATTATACATTTCCAAAAAAAACATACATGAGACCCTTCGTGGGTATCCCCACCATAAGAACAAACCATCTTAACTGACCAGCATGGGCCCGCACAGAAAGACCCCAAATCTCAAAGAGCTGGGACGACTGCACGGTTAGTCCACACAGTTTGGGAAACCATAAACTAACCATGTGGATCCATATATCTACATAGTTTTCTGGGTAATGATTACAACTCACCTGGTTAAAACTGTGCGCTCAACCTATCTTGCAGAGTTTTAAACCATTCTCCAAAAACACAATGGAAGCCACAGTGGGAAGGAAAGACATTAGGTGAAAAACATGTGCATGAGACCCTCCACCTATTTCCATAAAACTAAAATAACTAAAGAAATATGAGGACACTAGAGGTTTAAACTCTTCCTATCATTCATACTGAGGGTAGGACTTGTACAAGGGTTTAAACGACCCTATGATGTCCCCTGACTACGTGGCAAATTCCATCCTGGACCAATGGCTAGACCTCAAAAGATTGAATCATCTTTGGCCTCACAGTTAGGACTTGGAAACCCCTGTATGGAACTTATTCATTCGGTGCCATAAACAACTACACCTCATGCCCCGATGGGTTCACCAAGACATAACATGCTCCAAAAATCACTTTACCAAAACTTGACATTTCCCTGATATAAGGGACCAGAAGATGCACTCACATTACACCTTGTTTCTTCGGGTGGGAAACAACATAAGGGGAGGACACATATAATAACCTTCCTCTAATATAGAATTTTTCTGTTTTTCCCAAGGGAGATATACTCCCAACATAACATACACCCTCAGAGGATTTCATGACCTTCACCTTTACAGTGAAATGAGCACACTACATCACAAGGATTCACCGAACATGACCAATGAGATTGATAGAAAAAATACATTGAATGGGACCTTATGCTAAGTCCCCAAACAAAAAACAATTCTAGAAGGTGTCCATAATGGTATCTCATGACCAGATTTCCCACACTAGTGGTTTAACATGAACACCTACTTCAAAGAGACTACGAAGGACGCATAGGGCCTCTTAGACACCATCCTGACACTCATTCACACTGACATCCCAATACGACTTCCACCTTCGACGAATCAGGAAACTTAAAAAAATATGGTGTCCTTCAACCATCCATGAGCACTCTCCCACTCCTAGGGTATACTCAAACCCTAAAATGGAAGGGTGTAGACTCATTTTACAAAGCTCGAGAAAAGATTCCATACATTAATCAACTTGAGGGTTTTCAAACGACGAAATAATCCAGGTTTCACTTCCGTTGTGCACTAACCCTTAATGGGGGTATACCTTATCCAATTAGAGAATCGAAGGAACCATCCAACCTGGTACCTTGGTTAATAAATACTAAAACAAGATCCAAACAAATGAGGGGAACCACCATAAAGGATTCCCAAACTTTTTCCAGAAAAGACCACTAACCAGCCCTTCAACCCAGCTTACCTACCAAACACAAACCCAAAACATCATTCAAACAAGAGGGGTTCTTGGACTCAAAACATTCCAAAACATCAACATTTCCAAAAACACATAATACAAACCATCCCAAAACACTCATCAAGACATCATGTTTTCCTTTTGAAACCATTTCTTTGAAAAAAAATGGTCCAACAGTTAGCATATCCACTGATGGTACCCCATGGTCCCCACACATGCATGTTTCTGTGCCACATCGGGCACCCTCCTCATATCCATCTCGTCACTCATCCAGTCATTCCATTAACCATCAATAATACCATATATCCCCATTCATGTGGTCGGTCATGAAAATAAAAAATTCTAAAAAACATTTACTTTTCAAAACCAATACAATCAACCAATACTTCATTTTTCTCAATACCGCTTACCCAGAAATCAAACCCAAATTACTTCTTACAAAACATATCAGAAAGGCAAAATAATCCAAATTAAAACTCAATTTCAAGTCATACACATTAATTTCAAAACATCTCATCCCATTAAAACTCTTTTAAATAGTTTGGAATACTCTATTGGAGACACTTTTAGAAAACCAACTTTAACATACTTCATAGTTTCAATAGAGGCGTAAAAAAACCAGTTTCTAAATTCAAAAAAATACGATATTTTAGTTCCACCATTTTAAAAATAAAAATTAAATATTTATTTTAAAATCATTTCTAAAAAACCATATGCTTCTTAAAACCATGTCATTTTTACTTTAAAATCAAACATCCGAGATTTCAAAACTAAAGGACAGAAGGCATTGGGAGGGGAAACTAGATTTGGTGGGTGACTTGGAAAAATGGTTGGTGGCCATATGCCAATCACTTCACAATCACATAGAGTGTTCTAGAGAAATATCTTCATCTCTACATGGATTTATAGGCCCTTAGAGTTCATTGAGACCATTACCCAACTCTCTTATCATTTCCCCTAATCATCATCAAACCATAAAAAACAAAGTAATTAGATAAGTCTCGACCTCCCATGGTGACTTGAATACCATTATGAGGCGTGATGATCAAGAACACTACCCATAACCAGAATTCCATGTCCTGAAAATCCTAACTCTAGACAATCCCAACTACTCCCAAAATAACATGACCCAAACAGTTAAAATAAACCTCCTCTGATACCATTTTGTCATGATCCAAATCTGGTATCCATCCAAACCAGCACTTGACCCTACCTGCGACAAAAACTGAATGACATTAATAATCCCTGCAGTCTGATGCATGTTCCTAGGTATCATAAAATTACATTTGGGAACAATTAATCCGAGTTTATAAACATTAAACAACAAACAAACTAAATAAAACAAATCTGGATTTTTGAAATAAAAATGTCTTTCACAAAATTTCATAACTGAATGACATAAGTTAGAACTATGTTTAAAGAACATTAAAAAGGTAAAAACCCAAATAATGACAGCCCAAAAACCTCCACATGTAAATAGGCACCGCAATCAAGCCATCTCCACAACACTGCATCACGAACGACCGGTAAAAACCCAAACTATTGGAAAAAAATATGTACGCAAACCTGTGAAAACAAAATAACCAAGTCTACTTACACCCAAATGTGTAAGTAGGTTGTGATTCAAAGCCTAGTAGGATAACTCCACTAAGATATTCCATGAGATAAACATTCAAAGATGAAAAGCATGCATGTTTTCAAAAACATGTAATTTATAGTTACAATTTCTATGAGATGAAACTTAAAAAAAATCAGTTTTTAGGTGGGCTAATTTAAAGAATCAACACTTTTAAAATAAATTCTAGATATAATGAATTTTACATCCAAATATACCTTATGCCACCAGTACGTATAATGGGAAAAATGAGCACAAGAAATAAGAAATAACCCCTAGTCACTAGCTAGCTATTGGTCCTAGGTACCTTGTATCTCGGTGGGAGTAACCATCACAAATATCGGTTCTCATGCATGAGACACTGGTAGGGAACATACCCATAACATAGTGGTACCCAATCATCATCATCATCATAGTTTTATTAGAGTTGTAAGTGCCAATATTGCTAAGTGAAACTGAGGCCAAACCCCATAGATTCCCTACCATACTAGTACACATCCACCCAACTAGATTCCTAGGTTTTCCCCTTGTTCATAAAAAAGTTCAACATGTCAATAAATATACGTTGAAAATGAAAATATAATTTTAACATCAAAAATTCACCAAACATCCCACATGTATACCACATAAGTCACAAAAGTCCACTTTTCATTCAAATTTATTTTGAAATCCAATTCACACTAAAATATACCACAACACTTTTCTCATTTATTTAACACTTCCAGAATATCAATTAAACTATTTTATAAACCAATTCCATGATATTCCAAATCACATAACAACCCACTCACATGTTACATAATACCATTTTCATAACCATAATCCATTTTGCACATCGCACTCACACAAAACATCCCAAATCACTTTCACATATCTTACACACTTGAGTAAATACTTCATATATTTTTATAAAACATTTAAAATATGGAACACATTACAAAATATCCCCTTTCACATTTAAAATTTAAAATTTAAAAATAGACACACTCTAATATAGTTTTCCAATATGGTATATCCTCTTAGATAAATCATTAAATCATTCAAATATTTCTTAAAACAATTCTAAAGAGTATACCCAAACATTTCTCAAAAAACCCTTTTGAAAACCATATTTCAAGGAAAACCCACACCAAAACACTACCAAAGTTGAATTTTCATCCCTAGATACATTTATAAAACCACTTTCAATTTTTATAAAATCACCTTGATTAATACCATGAAAGATAGAAATTTAAATACCTATTTTCATAAAATGCTCTCAAGAAGTATAACAAATTTCAACACACCAAAAATATTCCAAAAACACCCTTCCAAGGCCCAAATGAAACTAAGGAATTAAAAAAATGTAATTTTCTTCCCCTTTAAACAACTAATAAATCAATTTATTATTTTATAAAACTACAAAAAAAGATACCACATGTGTTACATTCTAAAAGGTAACAACTTCAACAAAATTACAATTATAAAATTAAATGCTTCACCAAATCCCTAAAAAATGGTTTTTTCACCACACAAACCATATGGGGAATATCAAAAACCAATGAAACTAGCAAAATAACTCATCAAGGAATAGTTAACCATGGAATCACTTACCTTTTCATTCTCTCTCCAATGGCCCGAAGGCCATCATATTTTATTGGTTTTGATAATCCCCCTTTCATGGGGAGAGGTGGAAACCTTACAAGGCCTGTAGGCGTAAATATTACATGGCCCAAACTCCTTAGAGGTATTCCTTTCTAGTGGGATTAAAACCTTACATACAACCCATACTAACTTCTTGTAACTGCTCCACCACAACATCTTCATCGTGAAATCAACTCTCCACCTTCGCTTGGCTATTCGGCTAGGTTTTCCTGGACATGCATAGGCTTATCCCGATGGAAGGTTTCATACCCTATAATTCTTTCAATAAATTTAGTTTTTTCTATGGTGAAATCTCCTTGATCATCCTCTTTCTGAAGCTTGTTCCATGTAGGTGGTCTAGTTTTCATCTGCACTTCAGGTGGCCCGAAGGCCTTGAGGTGGCCCAAAGGCCTTACTAACCTGATGGCCTGGGTGGCCCGAAGGACTTCAGGGACTCGAGGACCAAATCAGTGTACCTTAGGCCCAAACGGGAGAATATTCTTGGCTGCTATAATGCCAAACAGTGCCTGCTACATCTCCCGCTACATTACCTAGAAATCAACCTCCGCCTAGATTTGATCTCGGGTCTCCTGGATTCCTTTAAGGAGTCCTCACCAACTGGGATGAGGCTCATGTGCACATAACTTTTGAGAAGAAACCCTCAAATCTTTGTGTGACACTGACCAAACCTATAGTATGAATGATGAGCAATTCATCTTTTCATGCTATAAATTAGTCTATAATTTTTTTAAAAACCTTCATGATAATTATATTTTTGCAAAGAATTGATATTGTAATTTATTTTTTAGAATTAAAATGTAACTTATAAATTGAAAAAATGCATTTAAAGTCAATATAGTCACACCGTTCATTATAATGAAACATGGTTGACACTTATATTCCAAAAATATATCCATGATTGTTTTCCTAGAGGTACCTAGCGATCTAAGTTTGCTGGAAAAGAATTTAGTTGATGATGCACATTTTGAACTAAAATAACAATTTTAAATTTAAAAAAATCATGTTTTCAATAATTATTATCATACCAAAAATCAAAATGTTTTTGATTCATTGATATAAATTAAAGATAAATCAATGAACAATGATATATAGCTTCATGATTAGATAAAGATTCCATAGAATATTTAACACTGTATGAAAATTGGGGTGATTGGATGGGTGTGTAGTTCAAAGAACCCCATAATTAAGTGCATTGATAATTAAGAGATGAGTTACACTAGATTAAAAATGGCTAAAAAGAAATTTTTCATACATAAATAGTTTGTGTACTCTCACAAAAATCATTAAATCCTACATTTTTCTATGTTGATAAAAGAAACATTGGAGGTATGTAATGACTAGGAAGCTTAGGAAATTCATTCATGAGTTTGAGAGTGTTTCATGTTATATATAATAAAAACTAGCTTATTGATAAGCTGTATTCTATTTGGGGGAGAGATAAGAATAAAATAAAGTGAGATTTACTAATATTAATCACTTCACAGTGTCAATAATTCACCTTCACTATTATAGGAGTTTTTCTAATGAAGTGTTTTACTATAATAAAAATTATAATGAATAAAATGAGTTGGTTACACTATAAAATAGTTGATATGGAATAATTCCATGTTTTAGTTAGATATATTAGACCATGAAAAATTTCATTGAGTGATTCTAGGGAGTTGGACCCATCATGATAACTAATCAATTAAAAATCATTATTGAACTAGTTTTGGATCGATGTCATCTAATTACATGATAGAACCAATCATACCAAACTGTGTTAAATTATTATATAATATCTAGTATTTGATAATTCATATCTTTATTAGGTCTAAATAAAACATAGAATTATTCCACAATAAAGATGATCACATCAAGAAATGTATTTTTTAGATACATGATGATATAACAAGATATAATTATCACATCATAATAAATTTTAGTATTATACAATTTTGGTCAGGATTATTTAGGATTTAGCTTCTATATATTTTGTATCTGTTGATTATTTGATGAGTACGGATATCATAGAACAATAATTTTCAGGTTTATAAAGATAAGGGTGTATCTCCTAAATAAAATGATGAGATATTATGATGAAACTATGAGTTATTCTATCATTCATTTCACAGAGAGTTCTAAGGATGTGTTTTATTGTATTTTAAGAGAAGAAAAAAGTAAAAAAGAGATTGAAATCCTAGAGGAAATTTAGGCTAGGGAAGTAAAGATTTATCATCTTTATAATTGTTTTATTTCTTCCTTACACTTGGGAGTTCAGGATTATCTACATGCTCTTTTCCTTATTCTAATTGATTATAAAATAGGAATTGTGGTAGTAGGACCACAACTATGACACGTTAGTGAGTATAAACTTGATAACCATTGTCTATGAACTTTTTATTCACTATTTTATTATGTGTGTTATTTCTCTCTCTTTCTCTCATTATATTATTATCATATTTTAGATCCATATTTCCTCATTAGTGAGGTTAGACATTGTTTGAGACTTGGTGTTTCAGGTCAACCACTAATTCCCTACCCCATCCCTACCTAGTGGAATTTTAGTGTCGTATTGGACTATTAATTGGTTTTAGGGAATTAATAAAATGGTTCTTATTATTATAAAATATTCACGTTTTATTTTCATTACATATATCGTTGATCCATAAGACCAATATATTTAATGAGAAACCTTAATGATAAAGAATTTACCTTGTTTAAGGTTAAGGTATTTTTCTATGGAGGGAGAGGATGGTTTTATATATTCTATCACTCAGGTCAGATATTCTCTATGCCACTAAAAATGATGTAAATAATTTTGAAGTTGGGATATCATACACGGTTAGAAAATAAAAATATTCAATCCAATTAATGATCTCAAAATTTATAAATTTAATCCCTCATAAATAAGGAATTAACATCAGTTATTTGAACACAAACTTTAAATTAAATTTATAGGAAGTGATATTATATCTATACAGAATGAAATAATTTTAATGATTATAAATTTTTGTAATGTTGGCCTTAATTAGAAGATATATTAATTTGTGAATATAAAATACTGGATGAATTATTCATTCAGGTTAAGAAATTGTTATCTTTATTTAGAGCTATGAATATATTAATGAAGATTCTATTATGGTGAATAAGATTATGAGAATTCTATGAGATAATTTTGATTAAATGATTAATTCCCAATAGGATGAAGAGATAGATAAGTGGACCATTGAAAAAATAAATAATATCTTGATTTCAAAAAATATTAGAATAGGGTTGGCCTAATGAAGAAAATGAAAATATTAGAAGAAGGCAATGTTTAAAAATTTAAAAGTGTCAAAACATATTGGGATAAGGAATTATCATGGGTAGTATACCAGTGTTGAATATGCTGCTAATGATTGAAACAAACATATATAATTATTTTTAAAAGGATGACAATAAGATAAAGGTAGATATAAAGGTTATATTAATTTTTAATGTTTCATTTATCAGACAATTGTAAATTTATTAATAAATTTCCCTCACAAAGAAAAAATTTATGAATGATGACAAATCTCGAAGATCGTCATGAAGAAACAATGTAGCAAGATGTTATAGTCTATTAAATTTATTCTATGGGAAAGGGAAATTGAACATAATAAGGAATTATAATTTTTTCCCAAAAATGAATTTATATATTATGATGAGGAAAGTGAAAATGTGTTAAAGGACTTAGAGTAGGATAGTCTAATGAATTTTATAGCTAAATATAATCAATCCAATAATCCCTCATGTGAATAAAGAGGGGATAATATTGAAGAAAAAGAATAATGTTGTGATATTGAGAAACCAAATGAGTTCCAATTAAGATAGGATATTTTGGTATAATATAATTAAAAAAATAATCTTGATATAGAAAATAAATCATTGAAATATGTTAATGATTGTTTGATTAAATTTACCAATGAATCAAAAGGGAAATACATTGCTAATATGCATGCAGAATTCACATGAAAGATGGGAAAATCTTAGCATAATCCATGAATATAGGAATATGATGCTTAAGATTACAAAAATATGTTTCATTTATAATAATGAATATGTATAATATCTTGAAGTAAATTTTTTTGATATTGAATAGTCATTGGGAATAAGTCTTTTTTACTTTTAATGTTTTTTTGTTTATTTACAATACGATTTCAAAATAAACTAGTAAATTTCCATTTCCATTAATTTAAAATATTATATCGATGGAGGATAATTTTCTAATGCTACCAAGTAGCTCAATTATTATCCTTTGTTACCAAGAACCATTATGTTGGACACCATATCATGTAATAAAAATGGTGGAAGTCATGAACAATGGAAAAAAGAAACTGGTTCTATTACCAAATAATGATTTTTTTATAAAATCAATTATTCTACAAAAATTTAAAAATTAAATGTGGTGTAGGAGAATAAAAATACCAAGTATAATAGAAAATTCATTGTCCAAGGGAATGAAAAATATATTAATAATGACACGATAGAAATCAAACATCATATATCAAATCAGGAAAAAATAATATGAGTATTTTGAATAATTTATCTATTATCTGAGAATGTTTCAAATTGAATGGATATATTGGTGTTGTCGGTTTTATGGAAATAGAGAATATGTTTTTTTAATGACCCAAAAAATTATAAATAAGATTCAATTTTTGAATGAGTGAATAACATATCATGCTACATGGTTATAGAAAAAACATGCACTTACTTTTGTTATTTCAATGCAATATAAGTTATATCCTTTTAGATTTAAAATCCCTCTCATCAACATAAATTATGATAATATATATGTTATGTAGTGTTCATATGATTTTTATATATTAAAAATTTTTATAAAGTAAAATTTACGTATATATGGGAAGCAATGGCCTTGACTATTAGGATTCTACCATATGAAGCCCATTTTTTGGTCTTTCTAAGGGAGATAAAATCACTATGATTTTACCATGAATAAGACTAATACATGTTTAAAACAATAACTCATGAGTGAAATCATTTATGGGAGATGTTAATGATTATAAATATCATGACCCAAAAAATGTTTTCCAAAACTACCCCACGAAATCCCTACTATCGCACAGGTCACCCGTACAAAATACACTGGTTTCACAAGAGGTTATGTATCAAGACACAAATTTTCATATTCATATTTTTAATAATATAATAATTATGTTTATCCATTTTCATCATTACTATATATATACAATTTTATATCATTTAATGAAAATTATATTTTGATATGAATAAACCAATATTGTAGTTACGGAAAATATATGGTGTTAATTTACACACACTTTTGGGAAAGTTCATGAATTTTAAAATAAATATTAACTTAAAATAATAATATTATTAAATTTAGTTTATTTATATTAAAATTATAATACAATTTAATTATGTCCAATGTAATCATTATAAGAATCAAAAAAATATTATAAAAACAAGTATTTTTTAATAAATGGTAATTTTTTATTTAAATATATAAATAATCATATATAGACAATTATATTGAAAAAATAAATATAAATTTTCGAATCATCAAATTGAAATTATCCAAGGTGACATTTTCATGATTTTCTATGATAGTCAAATTTTCTGTTAAAAATTAAATACGATATCTATTGTGACATCATAATGACACAAAAGTGATGTAATATATGACATAAATGGTATCCATGAAAAATATATAATTTAACATTAAAATACTGAAATTATTAAGTTATTTTATTTGTTTTATAAACCATCAATAAATCATACAAACCCTATATTTTATTTTAATGTTTTAAAATTAATTCATTTTTAACAAAACATAGTTCACCATCACCAAGGGTATTATTTTAATGTTTTAAGTTATTATCATTATAAATTATTTAGAACCACTCATATTTCTATAAAAATGGATGAAAACCATGTTATGGTTTGTGTATTTAATTATTTTATCATATATAGTACAAAACCTATGTTTAGAAATTAATAATGAATTCCCCTCCATTTATCTATAAAAACACACCCAACCTCCCATTATTGTTCATTTGAAACCATCAAATCCTGAATTAACTCTTCCCTTACCTCTCTATATCTATACTAAGGTTACCCAATATATTATTAATATCTTAAAAGTATTTGAGAAGCACCATTTCAAGGTAAGGGATTCTCTCATCCTCCTCTTTATTGAAACACCTTCTTTATATTATGCATTGATTTCCATTTGTTCATATTGGAATATTTTCTAAAAAACCCAATTAATATTATTAGGAATTAATAGTGATAAAATACACATTTCACTCTCATTAATAACTTTCATGTATATTTATTTACCCCCTTTATACTACTGAAATTATCCCATGATTTTCCATGAAAAAAATTAGTATAGTGAATATCCATCACTGTTTCCACTGAAGGGTATTCACTTTGATTTAACAATATTTCATTGATTGGATGATTATATGTATATATCGAAAACTCCATAATATTTGTATTAAAAGTGATGAAATGTATTATTATTTTTTATGATCTATGTGGCACACTTATGCATCTATATGATATGAATGGGATGGGTGGGCCCTGAATTTTATATCCCAAATATGCATTGTGTAATATTTTTATCTCCTGATATAAAATTTATTGTTCATTGGAGGTTATATAAATAACAAAATTATATTATTCTTTTTTGGATATACTAGACTAATTCTAATGGTATCATGTTTTATATTGCATTCACATCCCT
The DNA here is from genome assembly GCA_963277665.1 of Viscum album. Lineage (NCBI taxonomy): Eukaryota > Viridiplantae > Streptophyta > Magnoliopsida > Santalales > Viscaceae > Viscum > Viscum album. The sequence continues at coordinate 783,230,220 of OY728141.1, forward strand.
ATTTTTTCCTTATGTTATCATCTAATGTCATTATTTAATGTTCAATTTTAAGATTATATCCCCTATTATGTTACCTAGATATTCATCCAAAATCAAATGTACTATTTTACTTTATACTATGACTTTATTATTACCTTATTGGGATTTAAATGTAACCCCTTTATTATGTACATCCCCATATTATCTAGTGCAGTTATAGAAGATCAATGATATTTGATATCATGTTATAGATTTTTATTTCATATGTTTATATTTTTGTTTCAATTTATTATGCTATAGACTTAATTTCCTAATGATACTAGACATAATGATCTTATAAAGTTTCATTAACTATATATTTAGGAAAAAATCATTATATAAAGTGTATGAAAGATATGCCTTTTCATAGTTTTTATCAGTGAAAAGTCTAGTTATTTTTGGGAATTGGGATTAGAAAACCCAATAGAAATGATAAGAGAGAATATTAAACCTAAGAAAACATCCCGAACTTTTTTTGATGTATAGAGTAGCAGGTTTCCAAGAAAAGACATCCCTATCAATATACTACAGGTAGATATGGATCTGGAAAAGCTGTACCTATGGGTAATAACCTCAAATGGTGTATTTATCAAGACTAAATCATCACCTAGTGAATGAAAATAAGCCTTGCTAAAGACCTGGTATGGCAAACCTAGAGGATATTCCATATTAAATTCACAGGAACCTTATAAAACATTACTATGGGAAAAAGAATTTTATATTATGAAATATATTATGGATAACATAGACTGAAACATAGAAATTTATAGGTTTACAAATATAATTTATTTCATGGACATATCTTTTAGGCTAATAGTTTCCCTTTATATGATTAATAGTTACAAAAATATAATCTTAATGTATATTATGGATAATTTAAATAATTAAAAATAGAATAAAATATTGAAAGGTATGCTTATCCTCTATTTATATGTCCTACGAGACTATGGTTTTACACACACATTTATACCTAGAGTGTTTAGTAGAATTATTCAAAAATCGCCACAAATAATTGATGTATATCTATTGGCGAAAATAGAAATTGGGAAAAGTATTGCATCCAAGGTATAGAACTACTCCACTATCAATATTTGTTGATACATTTCCTGGAAAACTTTATGATAATCCCTTTATTTTAATTCAATGTTATTCTATGTATCTATTTTGTTTACTTATATATAGAGAAAATAAAATGTAAAGGGAAGGAAATCATCCCATATATCACTAATCGTCCAATAATTATATAAAAGTTGAAGTAGGGGAATGGATATTCTTTGTTATCATCATATCAAGCATTAATATCATTACCTTGTGAGAAATTGTATCCTACAAAAATGATTGACACTAAATAAAAGATCATCCACGATGACATGCCCATTATGAAAGATTACGCTGATGTGTTTCCCAAGAATTTCCTGGTCTTCCTCCTTGTAGTGAGGATGAGTTCTCAATCAACCTAATACCTAGATATTTTAAAATAAATTTTTGTCTATATAGTGTAAATTGGTGAACATGAGGAGCTAAAGATCAAACTAAAATATAATTTAGATAAAGGATTTACATTCCCAAGTGCTTCACTGGGTGCACATGTCATCTTTATAATGAAGAAGGATATGCCAATGCACCTACACATTGTTAATTTTTAACGAAATAAAATCATGATAAAGAAAAAGAATCATTTTCGTTGGATTTATTATTTATTTTATTATAAATATAGATACTAGTACTTCTCAATGGTAGATATTTTGTTGGAATATTATCATGTAAAGGTGAAGAAAGAGGTTATCTAAAATGATACTTTTCATACATGGTATGGGAATTATGAGTTCATATTAATTACATTTGGACTCAATAATTCCAGAGAAATATTGATGGACATAAAAAATAGATTATTTAGGGCTTACCTTAACAAATTTTTGATGGTATTTATAGATAATATTTTTATCTACTCTAAAAATCAATGAGTAATTTGAGGAGAATGTGAATTATGAGATGAATACTTTGTGAAAGTAAAATTTATATGTAAATTATAGTAAATGTGTGTTTTGGGTGAAGAAAGTAACATTTTTAGGCATGTTATCACTATAAAAGGGATAATTATGGATCCATAAAAACATAAAAAATTGGAGGATTACCCAAACTAGCTTCTGTGAAGAAAAATATGTTGTATCCTTGGATTATATAGGAAATATCATTCATTTTTTGATAAACTTATCATGGTTTTCAATATCACTGACCAAGCTAACTTGGAAGGGGTGAAGTTTTTTTTTGGAATTTTTAATGTGAATAATTTTTAATGAGTAAAGAAGAGGATAATAAATTCACTCATTCTCACATTATCAACTAGTTGGGAAGGATTTGTGATCTATAGTGATGTATCAAAAAAGGGATTGGGGGTTTTACTCATATAAGACACAAAATTGATTGGTAACCTCCAAAAAATTAATGATCCATGATAATAACTATGAAACACTTTATCTATAATTAGATGCTGTGATCATCACATTAATTATTTGGCGATATTATCTATATAGGGAGAAGGGTGACATATATATAAATCATAAAATCCTAAATTATATATTCCAAAAAATGGATCTAAATATTATCCAATGAAGGTGGTTAGAGATGACAAATAATTTTTATTGTACAATACAATAACATCATGGGATGGTGAAAAATGTAGAAGATGTTCTGAGTACAAATGATCCCCCAACACTATCAATGATGAGTATTTCAAGGGATAGAATCTTCTTGGACATACAGAGGTTGGGCATGGGAATAATAAAAGGTTTTTCATATTACCTAGATCAAGTAACCACTTTACATTATTTTCATGAGCAGATCAAGGAGGCTTGAAAAGGTGATGAAATTTTAAAAAAATTTAGGAAATATTATAGATTTTGAATTTTATAATGATGGAGTTATAAGGTTTGAAACAAGTATATGTGTCTCATCAATACCAAAATTGAAGAGGGAACTTCTGGATAATGAAAATTTATCATCCTTTTCTATTCATCCAAGAATTTATAATATTTATAATTATTTGATGAAAAACATATATTGGAATAAATGTATGAGGGATATTGGGGAATTTTTATGTCGATACATAGTATGGCAACAAGTCTAGGATGAATGACATAAGTATAAGGGCATGATGAATCAATAGACTATACAAGTATAGAAATGGGAAAACATAACCATGGATTTGATCATAGGATTTTCCAAGACACATAAACAAAATAATTCCATTTGGGTATTATTTGGTCTCCTTACAATGTTAGCACATTTCATTGAAATCAAGGATGATTTCACTCTTGACCAACTATCTATGATTTACATAAGGGATGTGATAGGAATACATGGATTTCCACTCTCTATATTATCTTATTGTGAGATGAGGTATTCCTAGAGGTTCAATAGAAGCAAACATTATGTATTAGATATATAACTAAGCCTCAAAAATGACTATTTCCCTCATATGTATGGTTATTCTTAAAAACCAATTCAAAATATATAAGAAATTCAAATATAATATGAAATGTATTTCTAAGGATGTTGGGATCAATGCCTTTCCCTAGTGGAGTTCTTATATGACCAGAATTTCTAAAATATCTTTCAAATGTAATATTATGATTCTGTATAAGTGAAAATGATTCAGACTCCAACATGTTAGGATAATGATAGAGGGAGGAAGCTTGTGGTACTTGATCTTGTCATATAGATGATTGAGATGGGTTGAACCATTCAACATCTTATAGAGACATCATAAATTTCACTAATATTCTATTAATAAATTCATTGATGTGATCTAGAGATTGAGGTTGGGGATAAAGTGTTCCTTATTATATCACAATTGATGAAACTTTTATGTTTCGGGAAGAAGGGAATGATTAGTCTTAGATACATCATCCTCTTTTAAATCCTTAATCACATCAGAGAAGTGGATTATCGACAATAATTCCCACCAAAACTATCCCAATTATGTTAGCCAAACATGATAGTTTAATTAGACTAATTTTATGTTATTATACTTTAATTTTTTATATATAAGAGTATACTTTAGTAATAAAAATATTGTAGTGGGAAAAAACCTCCAAACGGTGATAATTAAATACCCCCATATAGTTTGTTCCCCAACTATATTCCACTTTTAGCATAACCCAATGTAGAACAAACATTAAAAATCAATTACTACAAGAATTATATCAACCTAATATATATTACTATCATTCAACACTATTCAGATCAATCAGATTACAATAGAATACCAATAAATGACCAGATTTAAAGAAGTGTCAATAAAACAAATTAACCTAGCATATTCAATATTTCTCACCACGTAACCCCACAAGACCCCCCAATAACCATGGATCCATTGTACCAATTTTTAATAAAAAATTTATTTTCCTAATACCAGAACAAACCAAAAATATACATTGATCCATTTGGAAACACAAACCAAGCAGTCTTCATCACTATGTTGATTTTACACAAGGTTATCTATATATCTTCATTGTATAACCCATCATTGTTTTAGATGTTGTTCCAATACTATTTTAACACATGTAGATAAATGTAAAACAACTAGATCAACACAAAATATTTTCAAAATTAGAAAACACTCATCCAACACAACAGATATATAGATTTTTATACACAAACACACACACACACACACTCGCACTTCTATGAAAATAATTCCATAAATGTATCAAAAAAATATTATTCAACCTTTAGTCTCAATAATTAGGAATAAATAATACTTAACTAAAATAAAGATCCAAAAAATTTAAAAATAAAACAAACCTAAAGAATTACCAATTCAAATAAAAATTCACATTAGACACACCAATTAATATCTATACCAAAAAAATTAAATAAAAAAAATCAAATTTATATTTAGAGAAATAATTTCAATCATTAAGTTAGAGTCCAATAATTTATGTCAAAACTATCAGAAAAAATAGAATTTACATTAAATAAATTTTACGCCCTGAAAAAAAAAACGCATACAGAAAGAGATATAGATTTTTTGACATTACTCACATTAAGAACATTTTCTTGTTTATGCCATGTTTAATGAATAGAGGTTGGTTTTGTGATGTTGTACCAAATAAATAGAGGTGATGAAATAATTAATGCAAGAATCTATGACATAGAATCACACATATGACCACTGAAGCCTCATGTAGATCCACTTACGACCCTTCTAGTATCAGAAGCCTATACCACCAGACAAATGATTAATAACGAATTAAAAAACAAATATATTTTAATGAAATTGAAAAATTATGGGAAAACCCTAAAGAAGAATTTAAAATATGATAATTGAATACAACCCAAGTGTGATGCATAGTCAAGAAAGGATTTTAGGTTGCATTGGGTCATGTTATGTGAGGTAGCACTGGTAGATGTGGTTTGCGTGTGAGAAAACACCTCTGACAAAAAATAGGTGGGTCATTCATGCAATGTTGGACCGGGGGGGGGGGGGCTTATATGAAAAAATAGAAACCTTGTAAAAAATGATCCAATCAAGTTCTATGTGAAACTTAGATAAAAAAGATTTTTTAGATATTAGAAAGAGGCGATTTGTTTACTCATACCAACTCGATGAGTGGGAATGGGTGGGTGATTTTGTTGTGATTCTACCCAAAATTGGTTTATTTTTTTTTTTGAAAAATGATTCACATAGCCTGTTGAATCAGTGGGGTAGAGGAAATGTGTATAATTATATTAATTTAGGAGTGGAATATCGATTTTAACTACCTTGATCTCATGTTTATGATGTTCTCAATGCATTCCCCTTAAGGATGAATATACCAAACACCACACATGTTCTAAATATAAAGGTGCTACCATTGAAGAATTATATTTCATATGACGAGCATAAAGTAATGATATTAGATCTTACATAGAAAATTTTGTGAATTAAAATAATGTATCTGATCAAAGTGTTGCAACTGAACCACATGTTTGGGGAAACAGCATGGGATCTGGAGGTAATAAAATAAAAGTACCCTAATTGTTTACTGGATTAATAAACATTCATGGGAAAATTTTCTTAAAGGGGGAATAATGTATTGGCCCAAACATTTATATTTGATATTCCGTTTTTGAATACATAAATTCTATAAAGAGTAATGTGGTTATAGAAAACATAGGCACTTAGTTTAGTTAATTAAAATTTCATTAACATATTACCTATCATATTTAAAATACCGTTTTGCATCAAAGTTTTTGATTACATTTCCTGTATATAGTTATCATAAAATTAGTATATATTAAAGTTTGTGAAAAATTCTAATAGACATATATAATGGAATTTATGGCATCGACTAGTAGGATTGTACCCTGTAAAGCCCATTTACCAGAGCTTTTGAGGGAGGATGAAAACACTAGGATTTACCTTAAACAATCCCAAACAGAGTCTCAACATATAAATCATGATTTAAATCCATTTAATGTATAATTTCAATCATTTCAATATCACAACTCAAATCATGTTCATCAAACCACCCCATGAAATCCTTATAATCGCAAACCTAACTCGTATGATGTACACTGTTTTAATAAGAGGCTATGTATTAATACCATAATTAGTATATTCTCTTTTTTTAATAAAAATAATTATTAAATTTATACCATTTTATTATTAATTTATATATACAATTATATATGAGTTGATTAAAATTTTATTCTTATACGAATAAACCAAGATTATATTTTTTTGAAAATATATAGATTTAATTAAAATAATGAATTTGAGAAATTGATATTTTAAAAAATAAAAATTATTTTATATAATATTGTTATTAAATTATATTTATTTATACTAAAATGATAAAATATTTAATTTAGTCCAATGTAATCATTATAAGCATCATGAAACTGTAATTAAAAAACCTACTATTTTTTAATAAATGTGAATTTTGGTTTAAATGCTAAAATTAAAATATCTATATAATTATTTTGATAAAATAAAAATAATTATTAGAATAATAATATTTAAATTATCAATTTTTTATTTCTTTCTATAATTTTCTCAGATAGTAAAATTTTGAGGTAAAAATTGAATACAATTTAAATATACAGCACATATTATCACATGATAATGACCCCAAAGTGATATAATACATTCCATAAATGGTATACATGTCCAAATATATATTTTTAATCTTAAATAATGCGACTTATAAGGCATTATATATCTTTTATAAACCATTTATGAATCATCCAAAACCTATATTGTATTATATAGTTTTAAAAACATTGTTTGTGAACATGACTCAATTTGACAACACCATGTGTATTATTTTTATGATTTAGATTCATAGACTTATAAAATATTAAAAAAAACTCTAGTTTGGTAGAAACCATTTATAAAGTACATTTTATGGTATTTGTATTTGTATTTTACCTTAAATATTCCAAAACCTACGTTTAGTAATAAATAAATAATTCCTCTCTATTTTGTTGTAAAAACCCATCCAACCTTCATTTACCCTTCAATAACAATTGTTATAGATTGAATTAACTCTTCCAATACTTCCTTATATCCCTCAAATAGTTCCTAAAATTTAATAAGAATCTCTTTTCAATCCTTTAGAAGCACCCTCTCAAGGTGAGGGATCTCCTCCTCATCCTCATTATTCAAGAACCTTCTTTATAATATGCCTCTTGATATCAGATTTTTCAAGTTGGGGTATTTTTTTACAAATCAATATTACATTAAATATTGTTATCATGTTATTATATACCCTATTAACTCTCATAAAACCCTTCCATGAATCTTTTTGTTCTCCCATTATGTAGCCAAAATTAACATGTAAATTTCCATACCAAAAAGTTTTGTGTTAAATACCCATACCCATTTCAACTAAAGGGAATTCAATTAGATGTGCCTGATTTTAATTTATTTGGGACCTCCATTTATATATAACTTATTCCATAATTTTTAAAGTAAAATTGATAAAAAAAGTTCTTATGACATATGATCCATGTGGAATATTTATGCAAGTACAATATATTAATGTAATGGGTGGGAATGAAATTATATATCAATCTAATTCAATGGGTAATATTTTTATCTCATTATATTCCATGTATGGTTCATGGGAGTTTGTCCTATTATCATTATGTTATGATGTATGGGTTTTTATCCTTGACTTATTCTTATGATGTCACGTTTTATATTGTTTCCACATTCCCATGTTTCTATTATGTTATCATCTTATATCATACTTAAATCTTAAAATTTATGATTTTCACCCCTATTGTGCTATCTTGATAGTCCTGTTGAATCACATAAACTACTTTAACATATTATTTTATTTTATTATTCCTTTACTGGGATTTATAGCTCCCCCTTTTTCATGTACGCCCACCGGTTATCCTAGAAGTTATAGAAGATAAGGGAAATTTAAGTTCATATTATGGAGTGTTAGTTTATGTTTTTTTTGTATTCATATCTCAAGTTTTTATGATTTTTATCTAATTTCCCATGTTCACTAGGCCTCGTGATCTTATGGGGGTTTATTAACTGTTTCTTTATGCAAAAAATCATGAAATAATTTGTATGAATGTTATGGGTTATCATACTTTTGGTAAAATCTACCAATCACTTAATTGAATTATGGTGTTGAATCTAGTGGCAGTTAAACTGAAATTCAAAAAGGGAAATTGATAAAGAATCTAAAATATAAGGATCAATTAAAAAAGTCTAACTATCTTGATGAAACATAAAATTGGCATGATCTGTTAGGACACACCACCAGAAACTGTCTTACTATACATCGAGATTAATTAAAGAAAAAAATAATTCCAAATATATATAGAGTGTGAATAATCAAGAGAAAAAATAGTGTTTGAGGTTGCATATATATATACACACACACACACACACATATATATATATAATTATAAATCCTTTTTATACTTGATAGTGGTTGCACATTAAAAATTAAAAATACTAAAAATGTCATGAAATATATCCAAATATTTGATAAATGAGTTTTGATTTCAGTATCATTGGATCACTCAATATTAAAAGAGATAGATTAATTATGATTTGTAATAATAAATAAAATTCTATTTTATTTGTTAATGTGATAAAAAAAAGTGTCTTATATATCTATGAGCCTTGTGAAAATGGGAATAAGCTGATATTCAACATAGATTTGTCATAATAAATTAGAATTATGGAACAATATTGATACATTTATAGTGAAAATTTGTAATATATATCAATTTTTTAATAATAATGGAAAATGTTTCATGATCATGAAGGTGGAAAAACAATTATAGGATAAGTCAACTGAATATTTTGGAAAAAAGAACACCAATAAGATTATTAGATAGGGTGCTTTTAGGATTATACTAAAGTAACATCATGGAAAGAATAATATTTGTGATAAAAATACACAAAGTTAAAATAGAGAATAATATATACACACCATATGAGATCTACATTTTATAACCCTGATATTTTAGAATATATTTTACTTTTATAAAAACATTATATCAATAGATTATTTCACATGTTACATGGAACTAAAATGAGGTGCAATATATTTGATAAATAATATTAACAAAATTTAAGAATAATAAATCCTCTAATAATTAAAAATATTATAATAAATAATAAATTCATAAAAATGAGTTATTAAAAAACTTATTATTATTAAATGGAACACATTAATGAAAGTAGTTTTTCATTATATATTGTTTGTTAATTTTAAATATAATTTCACTAATTTTATAAGTTTAATTTGATAAAGTGAAGTCTATTTTTCCTTTTAAAAAGTAAAAATTATCTTAGAATGATTTTTTTGTATTTTTCATAAATAAATAATTTTAAGGTGCATAGAAAAAAATAAATGTTTTTACTAAAATCATAGTGTTTATGACTATATTAAGAAGTAAGCATAACTTAAAAATATAGATATATTTTTTCATGACCAAAAATGTATCTATGGTGTAAAATTATTCACTGTAAAACATGGATATAAATATATAAAACCAATTATTAACATTTTTGATTCTTTAAAAATATTTTCTAAGGAAAATTATTATTTTTTTTGGTTTTAATTAAATAATATTTTATTAAAATTAGATTTTGGACTAGGTTTTTAGCTACATAAAATTTATTATTTTAAATAAAATAATTTTTTTTCATTATAAAAAAACTGATAATTTTATCCAATTTATATATTCTATACTTAAAAATATGCTTTTCTTAAACACTATTTTTACACAGCATGTAAATTTAATTTGAAATTAAAATTTCTCAACAATAGGAACTTTTATTGAAAAAACTAAACCCAGATCTAATATTTGGAATCGAAAATTTTTTAATAATGTAAATTTCCATATTAGTCATAAAAATTAATTACCAATTTAAAAAATAATCACAATTATAGAGTTAATTGTGGTCAAAGTTAAAAACTAAGGGGGTGAAGACCAAAATAATTCAACGTCATATCAAAATTTATGTTTGAGAGGATTATATAGCTTAAATTTTTACACACATTGTTATTTTCCATTTTAGAGCCATTGGACCATGGATTGTTTTATTCCATCATTGAATAAGTAATAAGTATTTACAAAAATATAGTTTTGTTCACTTATAAAATGAGTTCAGTTTTACCACATTTATTCACCAATATAATTATTTATATAAACCCCAATAATTTTTCTTAAATGATAAAATCTCTCCCATATCCTTTAATCCTTGGTCTTTCCAAAATAACAAATTTAAGAGCCTTAAGTTGTTACTCGAGGGAGAAGATCCAAAAGAAGGGTATATTGGTTGTACGTACAAAACAAATTAGGACCAGAGTTATTGGTTTTTTTATATTAATTTTTCTTCATTTATATATGATTTTTATTCCCCATGTTTATTATTATTATTTTTATATATTTCATAGATTTTTTCCAAATTATTTCATGAAATATAAGTGATTTACCGATATATATCATGTTCTACCTTTCATGTGTTTTCAATTTGAAAAGAATGACGATGTAAGAGTTTTGATAACAAAATTACCATTCATTGAGTTATGATTTTCCTTCTTGAACATATTTGATATAATTTGGTTGTATTATTCTATTTTATTTTATTTTGTGATATTTTCAAATGTTTTTGCATATTTATATTTCCACCATGTAAAAACCCATTCTAAATGTCCCAAACTTCATGAATTATGATATGAGTAAGGGATTTTGTTGCCACAAATTCACCTCCATCAAGTCAAAATAGTAATCATTAAGTATCATTCTTATGTGATTTATAAGGTCTTTTATTTCATATTTTATATTATTTTTCCACTTTTCTCTTTGGGGTAAACTGATATTTTTAACTCAAACAATCTTTCCCAATGAATTTTTTTCTTATAAAACAGAAAACCTTTTAAGAAAGACAATATCATCTCCTTTAAAGGTATTTTTACCTAGTTTCCATGTTCATTATTCAGGAAAATAATTTCATTTAACATTTTCAAATTAAAATCTGTGTTTACTCATGTGACCTTCATTTTTCCCTTTTCTTTTATTCAAAAAGATATTCTAGGTACTATTTTTATTATTTGGGTTTTCAACAAAGGTATTTAAAAAAATTTATTAAGTCTTTCAATCCATTAAAAATAAAAAAAATTTGTATTATAAAATACATTCAATCAAGAAAACCTTTATGTATTTATAAAGATATATTATTTAAGATTAATTATAAAAGAAAATGTCTCTACAATGTTTTCTCTTCACATTTTAGTAACCATTGTGTCTTTTTCAAGGACCAATTACTAAATATTATTTTCAAAAAGAAATCAATTTCTAAAAAAATAATTTAAATTCACATATTTAAGGATTTTATTTCCTTTTAAATGATTAAATAATTAAAATTATTTTTTAAATTGATGTATTTTAAAAAAATCACTTTACCATTTCAAAATTACGTTTCAATGTGACTCTAACTTATTCTTTTACACTTAAGATAAAAGTGTTTTATAAAAAATTTTACGATTAAAAAATAATTTCTCCTTTTAAATCTAATGAATTTATTTCCTTGGAAATTATTTTTCATGAATAAATATTTAAATATTCTTATTAAATATTATTTTGTATTATTGAAGTTTGGGAATCAAACATTTATATTCTTATGATCAATTTTGGTGATACAATCTAGAAATGTTAAAAAAAAATTCATTCCATGGGTTATTTATAATGTGATGAATGGTTTTTTTCAAGTGGCACACATATGTAATAATGATTTATATATGGTATAATATATCGCCCTCAAATAAAATAGTTATTGTTTTAAAATTCATGACTTAAAAAGGGTTTATAGGTTTGAGCACAAGATCAAGTGGGTATATGGATTATGTCACAACCCAAGATGGTATGTAGATTATATCCTAAATCTAATAGAATAAATTTGTAGATCCCAAATATTTAGTGGTTAAATTGTTTGTAGACCAAGCCAAAAAGGGTACATGAGTTAAACCCTATGCCCAATAGGCTTCATAATTAATATCAAAATACTATGAGGTTAAACATATTGTTGCCCATGATAATGAGGGAAAATGTGTAGTATCTCAATAACAAGAGGGTAAATGGGTCTTATTTATATACCAAGTGTGTAGAAGGGATATATCCCAAGACAAAGAGGGTAATAATTTTGTAAGACAAATCCAACTATGTTTTGAGAATCACGTATCATTTCCTGATCCACTAGGTTTTTATTTTCTAGGACTTCTATTTTGAAATATTTATATGTTGTATAATTATGATATTATTATATAGTTATTAGATAGTGTATCATGTTTATAAACTTCAATTATATAGTATATGTTAGAAAATTTTAAACTATATGTTATTCTATTATGACTTGTGGATAACACTTATAGTTTAATGTTATTTTTAAAAAGACATTTATCTTATAATTATGATTTCTCATATTATTATGATCTAACCCATGATGATTTTTTTAATATTTTTCTCTTACTATGATTTTGTTATCATGTGTTTGTTATATTTACATTCCCTAGGTTATACAGATGAGTATAAATTAGTGGAATACTAGAATAGAGTTAAGTGTGGTGTGATTATGGAGAAATGTACATAATATTTAAAAATAAGTGGTTTATAAAGCTTATACTGAAATTCACTAAACCTACCATTATTTATATAGTGTTATTATTTGAAAGAATTAATGCTTAATTTATGAATATGATAAAAAATTAAATATACTTTTATCTCACATTGTTTAAAGGAAAATGTTTAACAAAATTATTTTTATCACTTGGTCTGGAAGTGACGGTCTAAGTTGAAAAAATTGGTATCAAAGATAGTTTTAGTTATTTTTGGGAATATGATAAAATAAATTTAGTGAAAACACAGAATACAATTATATGTAAATGACAAATCATGAAATTTTTCGAATGATTTGAGTAAGTGGCTTTCTTTGAAATTAAAACGTTGTCTGTATTTTTCAATCTTGTTCCAGATCTATCAGGAACACCTTTAACCTTATTGTGGGTTTCCATTTCGCATTATCTGAATAGTTCCATGAATGAATTGAGGGGATACAAATAATGATGAAGTCCTAGATTTTTTTGGATTAACCAATTTTTTCTACAGGTTGATGGAGGATTACACACCGTGTAACTAGGTTACACAATGTGTAAGGGTTGTTTTGTTAAATTTTTGAAAGGGGTCACGCTCTGAAAGGATACAAAATGTGAATTTTGATTTCACACCATGTATTTTTAAACAATGAATTTTAAATACGAGGCACTGGGATATTAAGTGTACATTAACACTGTGGATTTCACGGTGTGTAAATGTATTACAAATCATGTAATTACCTAATCCATGATGTTTGGTTGTGCTGCTCAGGTTTTGGGTTCCCATTCAATCACTCTCTTTCCTTTGATCTCGAACCTAAATGCCACTTCGGTGATTTTTGTATAAACCATTCTTATAGATCGATCTGTATGGAATTCCATATTCATTTTGGTTGTGATGCATCTCTTTAGGTGAGTAATCTTTCTAGTTGTTTTTTTCTCTTGATAATGGAAGCACCCATGGTTCGTTTCATTAGATCTGCAAATCTAAGTTCTTACTCCAACATAGTTTCCTCGAAGATATTTTGTGTGATCTCATTCCATAGGTCATTTCTTTGTTGATCATGGTGCAGCGAGCATTCTTTATTAAGGGAATTCATTGACATCAATGAGTTTTCAATTTTGGTAGATCCCATTGGGAGCGTGTTCTCCCCGAGTGCTGAGGTGGGTGGTTCTGTCTCTAGACTATGATAATAAGAATTATTTTCCATTTCTTTATAAATTGATTTATTTAATTGGAATGATTTTTTGTGTGTGTGGAAAAACTATTTTTGAATAGAAATAGGTTTTCCCTAATTTTTTATAAACGAAAATGTAATGGGTAATTTTGAAATACTGAAATTGATTTTTGAAAACGATCACATGGGTTACCTTGGGTACATAGGTGGAAGGTTTATCTTGAGGCCATTATCCATGTTTTTTTTATTATTAAGTGGTTTTATCAAGGAAATTTCCTTTATTTACTAGGATATTTGTTCTTGGGGATGGATATTGACATTATAGAAGGGTTTACTCATGGGTTATACCTCTACTTCCAAGGCTTGTGTTCTAATAACTAGTTTTTGAACCTGATTTATTATGGTATGAGTAGTCTACTAATTTGAATTATAGTGATCCTTCGTATTGATTCCTATTATTTTTGTATTTTTATAGAACTTATATTTTTGTATTTAGCTTTGATATGCATATTATACCTGCATTTTTTAGAACTATGAAAAAGGAACTATTTACCATTTTTTCTATCAAACTGATTCACTGCTTATTATGCCATGTTTTATTTAAAATAAGAATATAGGAATTATTATACATGAAATTTTTAGGGAAAACTGAGGTGGTATCCTAATGTGCATGTTATATCACTTCATGAACACCTCTTTAGTAGTTTATAGACCTTTTCATGTCTTTCAACTTAGGGAATGGAAATGTAGTGTAGTGAGGCAGCGAGGTTTGGGTTATCTTGTTTTCAAATAGATGGTGGTGATATGGTGGGATTTTCTCCATTCCATTGCATAGAGTATCTTTTTGGTTTTGGTCCTTGATGTCTAACTTATTTTTTTGAGATTTGAAAACTTTTTTAATTCTTTATTACTGCTATATTTTTATAATCATTGCATATATATTCCATTAGTATACAACTATTTCTTTTGTTCTATGTATACATATATACCATGTGTTTTT
Source organism: Viscum album (assembly GCA_963277665.1). Classification (NCBI taxonomy): domain Eukaryota; kingdom Viridiplantae; phylum Streptophyta; class Magnoliopsida; order Santalales; family Viscaceae; genus Viscum; species Viscum album. The sequence goes on from OY728141.1 coordinate 783,245,534, forward strand.
TTGGATCGTAGAAATCGTTCCCTATGATTTTTTGTTTGATGCATGTGTGCTTGTCGCTAGCTTGTGGGGATTAGGAACACCTTTTGGGTATATAGAGGATCAGGTCGGGTGCTAGATTTAAGGTTGACCTGGGTCAGTTCATTACAACTTTGAATTAGAGGAGGTATATCCTAAATACTCTTTATCTAGGGAGATCTGTTCTAATAGAGATAAGATTTTCGAGAATGGAGAGGTATGATGTGATGAGTGCCTAGCCAACGCTTGTCATAATGAGACTCAAGTTTCCATGGGATATTGGGATGTGTGACTGTAGTGTCGAGTTCTGCTTTTAAATCTCAGTTTTTTCTTATGGTTTTTCTAGTTCGAATTGAGATTTGTTTTGTTCTCTGATCATTTTTGTTCTTTTGTGTGAAACAATATGTCATCGAGATGTATTCCATAAGTTACAAAGGAAGGTGTAGCTGATGCTCCATAAGGGAATCCTCTTATAGATTAGAATCTCATTGATATTATCGTATGGGCAATTCGTGCTACTAATCAGGATGTTCCACACATTCAAAAAACAGTTGTTGAGGTATAACTAAAAGATAGAGAAGAGAGAGAGAGAGAGAGGGAATTATTGCATGAGATGCAACCATATTTTAATGGAATGACTAAACCTAAATAGGAAGAGGAATAAAAAGATATGATTGATGAAATATTTTAATTTTGGGAGACACATGAGATTAATAGGGAAAAATGTGCAACATTTAGGATTGATGGTACCGGTAAGCGATGGTGGGATTCTATGGTCTAGGAAGACAGGCACGTGGGATTCGATTGAAAGGGTTTCAAAACCATGTTCTTTCATCTGTTTTTTCTAGATTCCCTAATTCTAGAAAACTATTTGGAGTTCCTATATTTACAATTGGGAGATAATTCAATGTCAGTGTACACCAACTGATTTGTTGAGTTGTCTGTGTTTTTTTGGACATGTTGGGGAATGACCAACTGAAGGCTCAGAAGAACTTGTATGGTTTTTGACTGGATGTGAGATCACAAGTGTTCATATTGAAACTATTTATCTATGCAGAGATGGTAGATAGTGATATGATTTTAGGGATGGATATGGTAGTCAAGGTTTGGTTTTCCATCCCTTCTCTTCCATCTAGTGGCTGTTTTAGTGGCGTGCATGGGAAGGAAATGAAGTGGCAGGATCATCCTAGAAGTGGTGGAGGTGAATCTTAGTAGGGATCCTCCTCTACATCATCTATTGTAGCTAGAAATGTGTGTTTGACTTGCTATCCGTTTGGAAGGGGTAGACACACAAGGAGTTTTGTCATATTCACTTCAGGACGTGCAATATATGTGGATACATTGGTCACTTACAATACTTATGTCAATCCATGTCTATGCCTCACTAGGTTTAGGGTTCTTTGGCTCCAATGACTACTGTGGTGTAGTCAGAAGCATCAAATACTATAGGGATCTAGCCACATGTCTTAGGATTGAATCATTTACATTCATCCGATGATTTTCTAGCAGATGTCGATGCAGGTCTGACAATAGTGAGAGGTAATATCCTTATTGAATCTTCAATATAATATTAGTTATTCAATAATGGTTCCTCCCAATAATTATATCTGCACATTTTTTGATATTTCTAAACTTCCAATAAAATTATATCCATTAAAATGGAGTCTGTGACACCTCTTGGTAAGAGGAAAGAGCATGGTTTTTCATTTCCTTAAAGTCTACTAACAACAGCTAATAAAGAGTTGGTCAAGGATTTTCTCATTCTTGTTCATGATCTGTTTGATGCCATTATCTGTATGGATTGACCTATCACTCATCGAGCATATTTTGATTGGTATCATCGACATGTCATGTTAAATGCTTCTGATGGGAGCTGTCATGTTTTCCAGGGTGAGTGGTACTAGAGATCAATTCATACAGGGCCATCCTGCCTAGAGATCAGGAGATTGATATCTGTTATTGTGATGGATCCCAAGGAATTTTTTTTTGTAGATGATCTTCTCAGTGTTGTTGGAGAATTTTATGATTTTTTCTAGATTACTTCTCTGGTCATTATCTGGAGATAGAGGTAGAGTTTACGGTTGACCTAGTGTTAGTAAAACAGTTGATATCTATACCTTCTTATAGTATTTCACTATTTGAGCTGAAAGAGAATAATATTTAGTTGGAAAACCTATTGTAAACGGGTCTCGTTCTCCCTAGAATTTCGCATTCGGAATCCCCTATGCTCTTTTCCAAGAAATTATTTTTCTCACTTCGGTTATGTGTAAACTATTTGTAGATTAATTGAATTATAGTTAAGAACAAATATCTTTTTCCTAATATAGATGAATTTTTTAATTAGATAATGGGGAAAAAGTGGTTCTCAATGATTGATCTTCAGTTGGGTTGTCATCATCTCAGAGTTCGATATTATGATATAATGAAGAAATCTTGTAGGTGTTGTTATCGACATTTTTAATATATCGTTATTAATTTTTATCTAAATAAACTTCTTCAGTTTGTATTGATTTGTTGAATCAGATAATTCATTAATATTTTGATGTTTTTTTTCATAGTGTTCATGGATGATATTCTGGTTTATTCGAAATATGAGCATGAGAATGACAACCATATTATTTGTTATAGATTTTCTAAAAAGTCACCATTTTTATAGAAAGCTTTCAAAAATTAGTTTTTGGATTCAAGAAGTGAAGTTCTTAGGAAACAAGATTTCTGAAAATGGCTCCAGATAAGGTAAAAGCCTTTTGTCATGAAAGGAACTATAGAATTCCTTTTAGATATAAATATTTATTGGTATTTATGGACACTACCGATGGTTTGTTAAGAATTTATCTCTGTCTTTTTCACCATTAACATCTCATACCAGGAAAGCGGTGAAATTAAAATTGGTTGCAAAGTTTCAGTCTTCATTGAACTAAAGCAACTTCTAACATCAGATCTTATTCTGATCCTACCTGATCCTAGTAAGGGATACATGGTGTTCTATGATTCTTTGTAAACTGGTTTGGGATGAATGCATATACCATATAACCATGTGGTAGCTTATGGATATCATCATCTCTGACCACATGAGAAGAATTACCCCACTCATAATTTGGATCTTTCTATATTCATGCATGCACTCAAATTTTGTGGGTGATATAATTTTATGTATAGGTTCGTGGTCTTATCTAATCATAAGAGTTTGAGTTATATAATTCTCATAAATACTTGAATCTCATATAGAGATTATGGGTAAACTACCTTCAAAAGTTTATCTTTGATATCTCATAAAACCTCAGGAAAGTGAAATTCCATTGAAGACACTCTTAGTAGGAATGTATTATAATAGGATTCTCTAGAATTGATGGAGGAATAGAACCTTATGGGACCTTTCACCCAGTTTTACTTGGATTATCAGGAGTTTGTTTCAAGCATGGTACTGACTAGTGTTCAGTTATCATCACCTATTCTAGAGTCTATTTTCTAGAGTCAGCAGCAGGATGATGAGTTTCAGAAGACTTGAAAAATCCATTATGGTGGGGAACTATTTATGGCTATTCTCTCTCTTTATATAGTATGTTCCACTTCAGGAAGAGGGTTCTCATTCCCATATCTATAAGACTTTTAATATTGTTTGATTGTCACAACTCTTCATGGCCTATTCATCCAAGAACTATGAAGATGTACTATGACATGAGGTGACGATTCTAGTGGCTGAGTATGAATCAGGAAATCATGGAATCTATGTCACGTTGTCACACCTCCCAACAGATAAAGTTAGAGAACTTGAAACCATTTGGATTTCATCAGACTCTTCTAGTGCCGATTTGAAAATGGGATATGGTACCCATGGATTTTATTGCTGGATTAACATGGACTCACTAAAGGAGTAAAACTATCTGGGTTTTTGTTGATCTGTTGATAGAGTCTTCTCATTTCATTCCAATCAAAGACACCACTGAAGTTAAAGATCTGGGTAAGCTATACATATAATAGATTTTTATGATACACGAGAGTACTTATTTCATTTTTTTGTATAGGGATACTAGGTTTAACTCGAGGGTTTGGAGGAGTCTTCAAGAGGAAATTGGAACATTGGTCAAGTTGAGAACAACTTACCATTGACAGATAGATGGTTAGATGGGGTGATTGATTCAGATCCTAGAAGATAGGCTTTTTTCCACTATTCTTGACTTCATAGGATCATTGGATATGCATCTATGACTAGTATAGTTTTTTATAAAAATATTTATTAGTTTTCAATTATAATTGATCCCTTTTTTGGATTTTTATGGTTTCCCATGTATATCACCTCTTTGTTCGACTGAGGTGAGTGAAATATCTTTACACATGCCATATTTTGATTAGGTAACATCTGTGAAGATTCAGGATGTACATCGACATCTGGTAATAGCCCCGAGTCAACATAAATCATATGTAGATTATAGGTGTCGACCATTGTAGTTTTTTGTAGGAGACTGGGTTTTATTGAAAGTTTCTCCTCATTTGGTTCACCGCCATATTGAAAAAAGAGTAAAATTAGACCTGAGATATCTTGGAGCACTTGAGGTCACCGAGTTGATTTGGAAGGTTTCTTATCAGTTTGATTTTCCATTTTTGTTGACAGGAATTCATGATGTTTTCCACATGTCTCATCTCAAGAAGTGTCACACTAATCCCACTCACATTCTGAGTTGGGAATAAACTAAGTTAGATCCATATGTTTTTGTTTTGGATAAACCAGTTGAGATTGTTGACTCTTATGTAAAAGTATTACATGGGAAGTCTATTTCTGTTGGTTATAGTCATATAACAACAAGGATTGGATTCTCACGAGACATGGGAATGTGAATTGATGATGAGGGAGTAGTGGCCGCATCTTTTTCTAGGGATTACATCATCTACATGACATAATGGGGATGGAAATTCTTTATGATGGTGAGTTTTTAACATCCTGTTAGCGATATGTCAAGTACGCCTCTAACCTCATTATAGTTTTCATTTCCTCATTGTCTGAATAGGGATGATAAGTAATTGGGAGGATACCTGTAAGGATGAAGGCACAGATCTATTTGACTTTCAGCTTTAACTAAATTTTTATGCAGTATGAAGGAGGATTACATGGTTTTTAACTAGATTACACTATGTGTAATGGTTGATGGCTACATGTAAGGATATTAGTCACACTATGAAAGGTTACACATCATGAATGTTAGTTTCACTCCATGTATGTTTTAAATAATTGATTTTAAATCTCAGGAAATGGGGCTTTTTGGACTACTTAAACATCATGGATCTCACAACATGTAAAGGAATTAAACGTTGTGTAATTCCTTAAGTAACGATTTTTTTGAGTGTCGCTCAGGTTTTTGGTTCCCATTTGATCACCCATTTTTCTTTTCCCTTGAATTGAATATCATATTTGGTAATTTTTAGAGACACCATTCCTTCCGGATTGGTCCGCTCTACATTCCATCGTCATTGTAGTTGTTCTATGTCTCTGTGAGTGAATAATCTTTCCACATCTTCATTTCCTTTGACCATGCAAACACCATTAGGTCATGTTATCAGATCTATCAATCTAAGTTGGTGTTATATCTTGGCTTCTTCAAATATCTATTTTCAATCTCGTTCCAATGTTCATTCCATTATTGATCATTGTGCGGAGTTCTTTGGTTCTTGGGGGCCTTTATTGATGTCTTTGGGTTTTCGTTGTTGGTTGATCGCATTACAGGTGTGTGCGAACTAAGCTTCGAGGCTGGTGGTTTTTTCTCTATCCTATGATAATAATCCTGATTTTCTCTTGCTTTAAAAATTGTTTTATCAAATTTTCATGACAGTTTGTGTGTGTTAATTTTTTTTAAGAGAAATGTTTTTATGTGTTTTTTGATAAATGAAAAGGAAATTGGTACTTTTGAAACATTGAAATTGGTTTATGAAAATGAGCATAGGGGTTAAATTGGGTACTTAGGTGGAAGGTTTAGCTTGAGGAAATAATCCATGTTTTCTGATTATTAGGTGGTTTTCTCATGGGTATTTCCTCTATTCCCAAGTCTCATTGTTCTAGTGGATGGATACTGACATTGTTAGGCGGCTTACTTATGGGTAATTTCTTTTCTTCCTAGGCCTATGTTATAGGAATTAGATTGTGAACTTGATTTATTATGGTACGAGTAGTCTTCTAGTCTTACCTATATTGATCCTTAATACTAATTCCGATGATTTTGCTTCTATATTTTATTGTTTGGCTTTCTGAGTTAGCCTTAATATGAATGTTATACCAACATTATTTTAAAACTCTAAAAAAGAAATAAGATTACTATGTTTTCTATAAAACTGATTTACTACTTATCATAACATTATTTATTTAAAATAAGGATACATGAATTTTTATATGGATAATTTTTATAGAACATCTGGGTAGTATCCAACTGAACCTGTTAGCTAAAACCCTATGAACCTCTTCAGTGGTGCGTAGACCATTGTATGTATTCCAATGCTGGGAATGGCAAGGCACTATAGTGAGTCGGTAAGGTTTGTCTTAGCTGGTTTTGGGTAGCTGGGGGTGAGATGGTGGGTGTTTCTCAATGAAATTTCATGGAGTAGCTATTTAGTTTTGGTCCTTGTAGTTTAACTTGTTGCTTTTCAACTTTGACTACTTTTTCAGTTGTCCATTCCTACTATCTTTTTACTGATATGGAATATATATTCCATTAGTCTTCCACTATCTATTTTTTTCTGTGTAAACATATATGCCACATGTTTGTTCATGATGGGAAAAATATTTCCCTCTATTCTGTTCTTCGATGCATAGGTGCTTGTTAGTAGCCTGTGGGGATTGGGAACTCCCTTTGGGTATGTAGCGGAGCTGGTCGGGTGTTAGATTTAAGGGTGTCCAAGGTAAGTTTGTTACATGGATACTGGAAAGTGAATTCTATTGTGAAATAGATTCCCCTAGGGGAAATCACCTTAAAAATTTCTGTTGGGAATCAACTCAATATTCACTCGGTGCAAGATTAATGGTAATAATACTACACACATTGTTAGACACTCTCAGTTGATATGATTTGATTAATTTACATTCTATTTACAAACCATTATAAAGGTTTTGAATCAGATTTATGGATGTAATATGTAATTAGTTAAGCTAGATAACCTAATAGGAATATGACCATGGATAACCTTGGTTCAATCATAAGGAGATAGAGGTTAATAACATTATATCATAGTAAAATAAATAGTATTATAGTCTAAAATGTAGTTTTTTTTGAGAATACATCTTATGATTGAGTTTTCATATTCATATGTTCATTACATAGATTTTATTGGATATTATCATAACCCTTTTTGGCTTTAGCATTAGGTTATTTATAGGATCATGAGAATATAATAGCGAATTTTATGTCCCTAGAGACTCGTATAACCCACTAAGGTATAATATTTGGTATTAATTTTTGAGATAAAGAGAAAGTTTAAATACATACCTATTGTATATGAAATTTTGAGTTTCCAAATATCTAAGATTGGGAGGTTCATATCTATGTATAAAATGTATCTTGCGTTTATTATAGATCCCTTGGTATATTTTTCTAGTGAATGATAGTTAAAATTCCAAGTAGGAAATATATTTAATCGGGGAGAATGTGACACCCTAAAATTTTGAAATATATTTTCCATTAAATAAACATTGAATTGATAGATTATTTTACAGGAAACACTGAAATAAACTAATCCCAAAATATAAGAGGAATATTATTAAAAACAATTATGAATAATGAAACATATAATAAGTAAAAAAATATTCATTTAGAAGTTTATATAAAATAGGATTAACAATAATTAATATTTTAAAAAGGAATAATTTATTAATTTTTTTCTTTATATATATATATATATATTCATTTAAAATATAAATTTATTAATTTTAGAATAGAAATACTATAAAATGAATTCCATTTTAATAAAAAATTCAAAATCATCTTTAGGTGATTTTTTTGTGATATTTATTAAATAATAAATTATAGGGTGCATTGAATTTATAACTATATCAAAGAGTAATTATAAATTAAAATCATACGAAACATTTCTGATGATAAAAATGAATTTATTTTGTAAAATTATTCTTAGAAAAATTATATTTTAAATTTATAAAACCTATTATCATCATGTTAATAACATAAGTAATATTTTCCATAAAAATCTATTATGGATAATTTCTTTCAATAAAATATTATTTTTCTAAAATTCACTTTTATAATTATTTGGAAGACACATAATATTATATATTTTATGACCTAAAAATTTATGTCATAAAAATAAATATCATTGATAATTTATCAAATACATAAATTTGAATCTTAAAAACACATGTTTCATAAAAACTATTTTTACGATCTATGTTAGTATATTTTGAAATTTATTAATCTCAACCATAGAAATTTTATTTGAATAAATTAATTCCATTTTATAGATTATAATTCTAGAAAGTTTTAATAATGTAAATTTCAATTTTGGTCAATAAAATAAACTACTAAAAATCCGATACTTGGGTAAAAGATGAAAATGTTAAAATTTAAAAACTAAGGGAGAAAGCCAAAAATCAATCAATATTGTCTCTATATCATATGTCTAATAAGAATGTATACCATCACATTCAAGAAGAATCATTATTTTCCACTCTTTTATTATTTTTAACCTTAAAAACTTTAATATCATCATTGAAAATGTAATGTGTAATTACAAAAAAATTCTTTTTCATCACTTATAAATGGAGATCACTTCCACCACATTTTTCCTCCCATTCTAATGATTTAGTTAAACCATAACTCTACCTTAGAATATATTCAACTCTCCCCATACATCTTATAATTCGTGGTCTTTCCAAAAGTCTTTGCTACAAACCAATAAGATATTACTCATGTAAGAACATTTAAAGTAAGTTGTTGTTTAGTTAATGTAGAGAAAAATTGGGACCCAAGGTAAATGTTTTTTCATCTAAATTTTACTAAATTGAGATACAATGTTTGTTCACAATTGGTATCCTTTATGGGGTGTATATATTTTCCATGGGTTTATTTTCTCACATTTTTCCATGAAATTTATGGGATTTACTACCCATCACATGTTTCACCTTACTGGGTATTTCAATCCAAATAATAATGAAAATGTAAGGGTTTGTTTTAACTCTCTTCTCATTCATTTATAAATGAATTTTCTTCTTGAACTAATTTCATATATGTTGGGTACATTGTTCTATTTTATTGTAACATGTTTTATTTTCTCTTTGTTTTTTGATCATTTACATTTCTACTATAAAAAACCCTATATTCAATGTATCTTTATTAATTAATTATGATATATGTAAAAAATTTTGTTAACTTATATTATCTTTATCTTTGTTAAAATATTATTCCTAGAGAACCATCCCTCTATGTTTGATAAATAATCCTATATTTAATTTCATAAAATATTTTCTCTTTTCTCTTTGGGTAAAATGATGTTATGAACTCATACATAATTTATCTATTAATATTTTTCTCAAAAAATTGTAATTTTTTTAAGAAAAAAAATATCATCTCATTTAAATAATTTTTCCATCAATTTCTATGTTCATTATTCCAAAAAATGGTTTAATTCACTATTTTGAAATAAAAATGTGTTTTTACTAATGTGAACTTCATATTACACTTCTACTATTTTTAAAAGGCTTATTTGGTTTCTATTCTTTATGATGTGGGTTTTCAAAAATGGAAATTTAAAATATATACAAGGTTTTACATCCTTTCAAAATAAAATTTAATATCTTCCACTCTACAGTGTTTTTAGGAATCCATTATGTCTGGTCAATGATCTATAATGTAAAGACCCAGAAATTCCATGGAAAATTTTTTCTTAAATACATGGGATTTTTATGAGTCCTCGAAAATTTATGGTGCTTCATTACGAGGCCCGGTGTTCCCAGAATCAATATCTGAGGTTTTGTTCGGGTACGTTCAGTAAACGTATGAGTGGGATTTTATAACATTTGAACTGGTGCACAGAACAGAAATCTAAGGGTACCATTGAACTCGTAGTTCCAATATTATTTTAAGAAAACATTTACCTCGATGGCAGATGGTCGAGAATAAAAGTTAGTTTTTGTATTTTTATAAAGAAATAAATAAAAAAAAGTGTACATCACTTTATTTTATTTTATTCTTCCATGTGAGTGGTTGTTGGTTAAAACCTCCACTTTGGAGTTGGAGGTGGGACCGCCACACCCTAACCTTCCAAGAGAGGTTATGGTGATGGGGCCAACCAGAACACAACCTCCTGTGAGAGGTTACAACATGGGGACCAAACAGAACATAAACTCCCCCAATTAATGGGAGGGTGGAAAATCTCCCAAATCCCCTCATTAATGAGGGGGGGTACCTTGAACTCCTTTACCATTAATTGGTGCCGCCTTCCCCTTTTAATTAATTGTGCCAACTCTCATGGTTTAATTAAGGGGAGCCGGGTAATTAATTTTACCTTTTGAATTTTGAATTTTTGTTCCAACGTAATATTAGGCAACCCAATCTAATATTATTTCACCTGGAATTTTGGTGGAACTTATGAAGAGGAAATATTGAGATGATTAAAATTCTCTCAATAATGAATTCTCCTTGCAACGAAGGACGCAAAGAAAGTCGGTGACATTTTCTTCTTCGACTCCCTTCCTTGAATCCTATAGATGTGGAGCATCTTCCACAACCATCGTGAGACATCTTCCTTCCCAGAATTCACCATCAACGACCAATAATCAAAAGGTAGTGGTTTTTTCCTTTTTGGTCCATGTTCTTCCTTTCTTTATAAACGAAGAACTATGGAATGATTCTATTACGGGTAAATTGTTGGGATTTGTTCATAAAAACCTTTTGCTATCACCCTAAACACGGAGGGTGCGAGACAAGATATCGTGGCCCGACTCCCTCTGTCGATCTTCTTCTTTTTGATAAGATTCTGCATAAAAATGTGGCGATGAAGGCAGCGATGACAAAGGCCGCCACCAGCCGCTGACACGCCTGCCCCGCACCCTCTCGGCCGGCCTGTCGCAGCCTGCCCAGTGACCTGCACCCTGCCCGATGCCCTCCCAACTTCCATGTTGTGACCAGCCCAGTGTCCTGCGGCTGGCCCGGTTCCCTGCCGGTGCCCTTGCAGCTTCCCAACGCCCTACCGTGACCTTCCCGGTGCCCTGCCTGGTGCCCCCGTGGCCTAGATAGCGCCCCCGCGGCATTTTCGACCGCCCCCACCCCCGATCCAGCCTCCAAGTGACCCGCGTGCTCCCAGCTGAGTCGGAAACCAGAATCCTTCTCACCCTTCAGGCCGAGCCACGCTGGGTCGTACCCTCGCAACGCTCCGGGCCGAATTGGCCCCGAGCCCAGGGCAAACCGCCCCCGCAGTCCGCTGGGCCGGGCCCGGAGGACCGGGCCAAACATAACAGGCTGTCCAGCCAAACGGGCCAAGTCAGACCTAGTGAGTCTGACCGGGATGACCCAGACCAGGTTGGACAGACTGGGTTGGGCTGAGTCGGTCCGATAGGGTCAGACTGAACCCAGGCCCACTACTGACCCTATTACATTCTTAGGCCATAACGTTGGCACCATAGCTCCATTTGATGAACTGTCAGCAGTGCTGGTAATCTTGATGAATGAAATTCCCTTTGAGTATACACCACTAGAGTTCGGGTTAAAGTTGTGATATGGTCAGGTTGAATCGTACGCGAATCCAACCAGGCCCCCGGGGCTAAAAAGCTAAAAACTCATAGATCAGGCGTTCGATTGACGTGCCATCTGTTGCGTTGAGACCTCTATGACATGGAGGACTTTTTAGATACTTTTTCATGGAACTTGGTGATAATTGATGTATCGAATAGTAGCTCGTGGAGATGATCCTTCTAGAAGCCAGCGGATAGAGTACAGAGACCTAATAGCTGGTTGAGACCTGACAACTACTTGATCGATTCGACTCAGAGTGACTCGACTAGCCCAGTGGGGAGCGCCTCTATGTGATACAGAGGACCCATGGTGGGGATCTCCTCTATGAGAGGAAGGAAGACCCACAATACTTGACAGGAGGAGTACCTCAGTAAGCTAAGAGGGGGAGCGCCTCTGTGTGTGCGCGGAAGACCCATGGTGGGGAGTGCCTCTGTGTGACGCGTCAGACCCACGATACTCAATAGGAGGAGTACCTCAATAGTCCAAGGATAGTAGGAAGCACCTATGTGTGTTGTGGTAGGCCCACTATACTCGATAGTTTAGGATTATGCCACCATCTATGGTTCCGATAATAAAAATATTGGTTTGAGCTGAGTCAATGACTTATGTGTTTTCCTCATGATTGAGATGGGTTACTAGATAACATAGCTATATATATGGGCATATAACTAAGAAATGGTTATCCATTGATTTCATAACATTTGGTTTATACTCCTTGGATTTTGTGAGTCCTAGATGGTCTCAGGGTGCCTACTGAGTATCATTATACTCACCTCTACACGGTTTATGCCAGCACCTCATTATGTTTGTTGCAGACGACAGATAGTGCTAACTGAGGCAGAGAGTAGCATGATTGAACAATACCCGGTAGTGGACCACTCGGCATGACGGTACACGGAGGATACGAATGGATGTGGAGTGCTGAGGAGGCCATTTGTACCTACCCTTCAGGTATGAAACTCGGAGGATGACCTAGTGGCTGCATTACTTTTCTTTAGTTGTACATTATTTTCAGTTGTACTTGTATTTTTCTTGTAGGGATTTTATTTTTGGCCCCTTTTACTTTCCATCACTTATTTTGTATACAGTTTTACATTGTGTTTTACTTCCAGTTGCGTAATCCATTTTGTTTGTTAACAGTTATAAAGCCAATGACTTCCCAGTTTATGGATTTACGCCTTTGGTGATAGTCACAAACCCCAAGCCTATGGAAGGCGGGCTTGGGGTAGTTACAACATGGGCCCTGGGGGACGGGTTGTGAAAAATTGGTGTCATAGGAGTCAATTATACCATAGAAAATAGAATTATGATCATTATTTTATGTGAGGTAATAGTGCTAAGGGTACTAAATTGGTTTTTAGTTCAGGTAGTCTAGTGTTGGTGCGGCTGGCCGATGAATCATTACACTAGGAACCTGGATTCTGATTTCCGACACAGTGCATGAAAACACTAATTGTGTGCGTGTTTTCAAATTTTTTCTTTAAGTAAGCTCAACTAGGTCAGCTACCCATGTTTAATATTTTTATCATGTCACATATGATTCTTTCAGGATACCTCCCTGAAGACGACCAGTTAGGGCCCCAAGAATCTTACATACTGACAGCCCACCGAGTGATGATACCTCGGTGCATGGCCCATTTCCAATGGAGGCACTAGCAGTACCACTTCCTGTTAGGACACCGATTCCACCAGCCCCCGCAACAGAAGATGCAAGCCGCTTGATCGTGTTGCACGAGTTCCAGCGCCAGAGGCCACCTAGGTTCAGGGGAGAGATGGACCCACAGACGGCTAAGGATTGGATGGAGGTTGTGGTGAGAGTTTTCTGACTACTAGGGACACCAACAGAATTCATGGTGATAATTTCCGCGAGTCTCCTTTAGGTAGAAGCAGAAAAATAGTGGAACATGATGCTCCAGGTTCATGATGAGCCGACCCTACTCTGGGCAGTCTTCGAGAGCCTATTCCAGGCGGAGTTTGTACCAGCCACCATTCATGCGGTGCAGATACAGTAGCTACTTTATCTACAGTAGGGAAGCATAACAATAGCATAGTACTCAGTGAGGTTCACCAACCTCTCATGCTACTCCATAGATTTGGTGCGAGACCCATTATTCAGGGCCTGAACCTTCGAGCAGGAGCTCAGGTGAGAGATCAGAGCTCTGATGATCTCACATAGCATCCCGACACAGATGGGGGTGCTAGAGAGATCCCTATTGTTGGAGAAATTCCTTGTTGAGTAGTCTCTAGTAGCGAGACTCACCACTACCTGACACACAACTGAGTCTTTTACAGCTGTTAGTAGACAGATGTCACAGAGGTCCAAGAGGAAAAGATGTATAGGTGGTCGACCGCATGGAACAGGATCAGTTGTGCAGGGCACATGGAGAAGAGACACACATACAAGTAGCAGGCAGTGTCACTCATGCGGTGGGAAGGGTCACATGTCTCATGACTATCCGACCCACTGCTTAGATGATCACCATATTGTTGAGGGATCTCCCAGGTAGAGCTAGAGGTTTGAACAAGGCGGTCCGCAAGGAGGAGGTGGACGTGGCAGAGGAGCTGGACGTGCAGCTGGAGGTGGACGACGTTACAGGGTGTTTCCACCACCACCACCAGGAGGTCCTCCTCGACCACAGGGAGCGAGTGGACTTGGGAGATCTCAGCTTCATGCAGCTTAGTACTATGATCACGATGCTCCAAATATGATTTGAGGTACAATCTGTGTCTACTCCACCTTAGTTGCAGTTCTTATAGACACAGGTTCCAGTCACTCTTTCACTACCACTAGCCTCGTTTGGAGCTCAGAGATTCCGAAGGAGCCATTAGCTCGGTCCTTACAGCTAGAGACTCCTACAAGATATGATTCGATGATCACACACTAGTTCCTGAAGTGCAAGCTCACTCTAAGAGGCGAGAGATTCGGCTGGGATCTCCTAGTAGCGGCGTTGAGGCCTTACGACGTCATCTTGGGTATGGACTTGTTATCTATAGTCTATTCTTAGATTGATGGTATTAGGTGAAAAAGTGTGGTCTGTCTGCACAGATGGGACTTGGTTCACCTTCACCTGTGAGAAGGGAGACTTTTCAACACATGAAGGACTTACCAGGAAGAGGGTGTAGCTGATCACTCACCAGTTATCCTGTCTCACCCTCGGGGCAGTTGACTTGGAGATTCCGAGTTATCCTGTACTGGTGGACCAGTACACAGATGTTTTCCCAAACGATGTTCCAGGACTACATCCTCGCAGATAGGTGGACTTCCACATTGACCTATACACCGGGGTGGCACCTATATCTACACCAGCATATCGGATGGCTCCCGATGAGCTTCGTGAGCTGCAGGTACAGCTGGAGGACTTGCAGGGGAAAGGATTCATCCAGCCCAGTGTTTCTCCCTGGGCAGCCCTGATTGTATTTGCCAAGAAGGTGGACGGGAGCATGAGGCTTTGTGTTGACTACTGTCTTCTAAAGTAGGTGACCATGAAGAACAAGTACCCACTCTCGAGGATTGAAGACCTCTTTGACCAGATGAAGGGAGATCAGTGGTTCTCGAAGATAGACCTCATATCAAGCTATCACCAGCTCAAAGTTCGAGATGAGGATGTGCAGAAGACGGAATTCAGCTGTCGGTACGACCACTACAAGTTCTTGGTTATGCCCTTCGGCGTAACCAATGCTCCAGAAGTGTTTATGGGACTCATGAACATGATCTTCCTGCCATACCTCGATCGCATTTTTGTAGTTTTCATCGATGACATCCTGATCGACTCGACTACTGAAGAGGATAATGCCTACCATTTCTAGGTGAAACTGGGCACACTCCGAGAGCACCAGCTTTATGGTAATCTCTTTTAGGGAAGGTTTTGGATCTGAGAGGTTCAATTTTTGGGACATGTAATCTCGGAGGCTGGAGTTGCAGTGAATCTAATGAAGATCGAAGTTGTACTTTCATAGGAGACACCCAAGAGTGTGACGGAGGTACGGAGTTTCCTGGGTTTGGCTGGATACAACAAGAGGTTCGTACCAGACTTCTCCAGAGTTGCAGCACCACTATCATCCTTGACGAAGAAGGGGAAACCCTTCTTGTGGTCGGAGAGATGCCAGTAGAGCTTTCAAGAGATAAGGTAGAGAATGACTAGTGCCCCCAACATGAGGCTTCCAGAGGAAGGTGTAGGGTATGTAGTCTACTGCAATGCATCAGGGACCGGAATCGGGTGTGTCCTGATGTAGGAGCGATCAATGATTTCTTATGGTTATCACCAGATGAGAGAGCATGAGTAGAACTACCCTACCCATGACCTGGAGTTAGAAGTATAGGTCTTTTCCGTGATGATGTGGCGACACTATCTAATTGATGAGCGTTTTATTGTGTAATCAAATGACAAGGGTCTCATGTATATCTTCTCTTAGAAGGACCTGAACCTAAGACAAGAGTGATGGCTTGAGTTCCACTAGGACTATGACTTTGAGATAGACTATATTCCTGGGAAGGAGAATGTTGTTGCTGATGCACTCAGCAGGAGATCTAGTATACAACTACTAGGAAAATATATAGAGCATCTGGTTGCCTTACAGATATCCTTTGTGGATAGGGAAAAAGTAGCCATTATAAATTCTCTTAGTGTTACTCCCCCACTTCTTCAGCGAGTCAGGGAGGAACAGTGTGGAGACGCTGACTGTGAGACACGACATGCTGATATATCCACAGGGTAGGCACCAAATGGATTCTCTGAAGGTGGGGAGCACATAATCCTCTTCAGAGGATGTACTATAGTGCCAGTTTCACTTTAGGAGTAATTGTTTAGGGAGTTCCATGCATCCCTATTAGCGGTACATCCAAGAGTGGCAAAGATGTACTAGGACCTTCGACGACAACCCTGGTGTCCAGGTATGAAGAATGCAGTAGCGGTGTCTGTATCACAGTTACTCACCTATCATCAAATGAAGGCAAAGCACTAGTTACCAGAAGGTGTTGTTCATCCTTTAGAGGTCCCATAGTGGAAGTGGGATGCGATATACATGGACTTTGTGACGGGTCTTACACATACATCTAGGAGTCATGATTCAATATGGGTGATCATCGACCGACACACCAAGTCATCCCACTTCCTACCGATCAGAGAGCAGGGTTCTATAGAGATCTTGGGGTGCCTCTATGTGAAAGAGATTGTGCATTTACTTGGTATACCCTAAATGATTGTCTCTGATCATGACACACGATTTACTTTCGGGCTATGGAAGGGGTTGTAGGATGCTTTGGGGACGCAGCTTCGCTTGAGCACCGCCTTCCATCCTCAGATGGATGGTCAAACTAAGCAGACCATTCAGACCCTCTAATACATTCTACATACTTATTTCCTTGACTTCTTTCACAATTGATAAGATCAATTACATTTGATAGAGTTTCCCTACAACAATAGCTATCACTACACCATAGGGATAGCACCTTTCGAGGTGTTGTATGAGTGACCATGCAGATCACCCTTGTGCTGGACAGACCCAGGGGAGTCAGCACTGGTGGGACCAGAGATGGTTCGAGCTACAACAGAGAAGGTTCAGATCATCCAGGAGTAGATGAAGACTACACAGAGAAGGAAGAAGTTGTATGTCAACAGGAGACAGAGACCTACAGAGTTTGAGGATGGAAACCACGACTTTCTACGGGTCTCACCTCAACAAGGTATATGAATATTTGGTCAAGGAAGCATGTTATCTCTGAGGTTCATCAGAACCTATTGGTCCTGAACAGAGTAGGCGAGGTGGAATACAACTTAGCTCTTCCACCTCAGTTGCATCGGGTGCACGATGCCTTCCACATATCCTAGCAGAGGAGATACGTGCACGACCCTTCCCACATCATCGACCATGGAGAGCAAGACATCGACGATTGGGAGACTTTTAAAGAGGTTCCAGTGGAGATTGAGGATCGACAGGAGTGGTTCCTACATGGATGCTCGATACCTTCAGTGCGCGTTCACTGGCTTTATGGGAACCTCTAGGAGGGCACATAGGAGCAGGAGGCTCAGATGCATGCTCAGTACCCCCATCTATTCCCATAGTTCAAGTTGTAGCTTACGAGGATGTAATGACCTAATATGAGGAGAATTTAAAGACCCAGAAATTCTATGGAAATTTTTTTCTTAAATACATGGGATTTTTACGAGTCCGTGAAAATTTATAGATCTTGATTCCGGGGCCCGGTGTGCCCGAAATCAATTTCTAATGTTTTTTAAGGTATGATCAGTAAACGTACGAGTGGGAATTTATAAATTTTGAACTGGTGCTCGGAAATCAAATCCAAGGGCACCGTTGACCTCGCAACACCGTTATTCATTTAAGAAGACTTTCACCTCAACGGAAAATGATCGAGAATAAAAGTTAGTTTTTGGGTTTTTATAAAGAAATAATAAAATAAAGTGTACAACACTTTATTTCATTTTAAGTTTCCATGTGAGTGGTTGTTGGTGAAAACTTCCACATGGGAGTTGGAGGTGAGACCTCCACACCCTGACCTCTCATGAGAGGTTATGGCAGTGGGGCCCACCAGAACGTAACCTCCCATGAGAGTTTATGATGTGGGGAACACATGAGAATAAAACCCCCCAATTAATGGGAGGGTGGAAAATCTCCCCAATCCCCTCATTAATGAGGGGGGGGGGAGTCCCTTGACCTCCTCTACCATTAATTGGTGCCACCTTCTCCTATTAATTAATTATTCCCACTCTTGTAGTTTAATTAAGGGGTGTCAAGTAATTAATTTTACCTTTTGAATTTTGAATTTTTGTGCCAATGTAATATTAGAAAACCCAATCTAATATTATTTCACTTGGCAATTTGGTGGAACTTGAGTAGTGGAAAGCTTTAGAGGATTAAAATTCTCCCAACGATGAATGCTACTTCCAACGAAGGATGTGAAGAATGTCGGCAATGTTTTCTTCTTCGACTCCCTTCCTCGAATCCTACCGATGTGGAGCGTCTTCCACAACTATCGTGGGATGACTTCCTTCTGCGAATTCACCATTAATGACCAATAATACAAAGGCATGGGTTTGTTTCCTTTTTGTGCCATGTTCTTTCCTTTCTTTCAAAATGAAGAATGAGGTTACGATTCTATTACGGGTAAATTGTTGTTCTTGGTTCTCAAGAACCTTTTGCTATCACCCTAATCGGGGAGGGTGCGGGCCAAGCTAACACGGCTGGACTCCCTCTGTTGGTATTCTTCTTTTTGATAAACTTGGGCATGGAGATGAGGTGACGAATGTGGAGATTCCCAAGGCCGCCACTGGACCACCTTCCCCGCGGCCTCCCCGGAGCCCACTTGGTCGCCCTGTTGCGGCCGGCCCTGTGACCCGCGGCCTGCCCGACACCCTCCCGGCCTCCCTACCGTGCTAGTCCCGGCACCCTGCGACCTGCTTGGCGCACTGCCGATGCCCCCGTTGCCTCCCGGCACCCGGCCACGGCATGCCCGAAACCCTGCCCGGTGCCCCCACGACCTTCCTAGTTCCCCCGTGGCCTCCTGACACCCTGCCACAGCCTTCCCGATGCCCCCGCGGCCTCCCAGCACTCTGCCGCGCCCTGACCGGTTCCCCGGCAGCCTCCCGGCGCCCCTGCGGCTTGCCCAAAACCTAGAGTGGAGTTCTCGAGGCCTGCTTGGCCCCTACCGTGCCCTGCTGGGTGCCCCCGTGGCCTGCCCGACCGCCCCCGAGGCGGCCTCCGCATAACCCGTGTGCTCCTAACTGAGCCAACATCCTGAATCCTTCAGGACTTTCGGGATGAGCCGCATCATGCCGCTCCTTCACAATGCTCTTGGACGAACTGTCCCCGAGCCGGAGGCGAACCCCCCCCCCCCCTAATCCGCTAGGCCGAGCCCAGCAGACCAGGCCAAACATACCGGGCTGACCTGCCCAACGGGCTGGGTCAGACCTAACGCGTCTGACCGAATCGACCTAGACCAGGTTGGCTCAGACTGGGTTGGGCTGAGTCTATCTGATCGGGTCGGACCGGACTCGGGTCCACTACTGACCCTACTAACTTCTTGGGCCATATCTTTGGCACCAGATGTTCGTTTGACGAACTGTCAGCGGTGCTGGTAATATCGATAGGAGATGGTCCCTTGGAGTATAACCCACTAGAGTTCGGGGTATAGTTGAGATATGGTCAGGTTGGATCGTACACGAATCCAATCGAGGCCACCTAGACTATAAAGCTAATAACTCACAGAACAAGCGTCTGATTGATGCGCCGTCTCTTGTGTTGAGACCTCTATGATGTTGCAGACCTTTGAGACACTTCTTCGTTGAACATCGTAATAGTTTAAGTATCAACCAGTAGCTCGAGGAGCAGATCATTACAGAGGCAAGAAGACACAGTATGGAGACCTATTAGCTGGATGAGACGTGATGAATGCTTGACCAATTCGACTCAGAGTGACTCAATTTTCCTAGTGGGGAGGGCCTCTATGTGACGCGGTATACCCATAGTGGGGAGCACCTTTGTGTGAGCACGACATACCCATGATACTCAATAAGAGGAGTCCCTCAGCAAGCTAAGTGGGGGAGTGCCTCTGTGTGAGCTTGAAAGACCCATGGTGTGTAGCTCCTCTGTGTGACATGGAAGACCCATGGTACTCAATACGAGGAGTACCTTAGTAGTCCAAGGATAGTGGGAATAACCTCTGTGTGATATGGCAGGCCCACTATACTCGATAGAGGAGGAGTACGCCACCAACCGTGGTTTCGATAATATAAATCATGGTTTGAGCTGAGTCAATGACTTTAGTGTTTTCCTCATGATTAATATGGGTTACTAGATAACTTTGGTATATGTGTAGGAATATTCCTTAGTAATGGTTATCCGTTGATTTCATACTTTTTGGTTTATCCTTGTTGGATTTTTTGAGACCATGAGGGTCTCGGAGTCCCTACTGAGTATCGTTATACTCACCCCTACACAGGTTATTCTTTCACCTTGTAGTGTTGATTACAGAGGAAGAACATCGCTGACTGAGGTATAGATTTGCATGACTGGACAGTAGTCAGAGGTTGACCACTAGGCGTGATAGTACACTGTGGAGATGGAAAGATGTGGAGTGTTGAGGAGGCCATATGTACCTACCCTTCTAGTAGGAACCCCGGAGGACGGCCGAGTAGCTGCTTTACTTTTCTTGAGTTGTACTTGCTTTTCAGTTTTACTTCTATTTTCTTGTAGGGATTGTATTTCCGGCCCTTTTTACTTTCCATCTCTTCTTTTCTATACAGTTTTACATTGTGTTTTACTTCCTTGTTCAGTACTCTGTTGTGTTTTTTACAGTTATAAAGTCAATGCCTTCCCAATTTAGGGATTTATGCCTTTGGTGCAAGTCACTAGCCCCTAGCATATGGAAGGCGGGCTTAGGGTAGTTATGACACAAGCCCCGGGGGATGGTCATGACAAATAATTTAATATTATTTTTAATAGTAAAATTCACCACACTTTTTTCTTATCCATTTTTTAAAACCTTTATGTTTTTTCAATTATCAATTATTAAAAATTATATTTTTGTAAAAGTTTTCTAGTTGTTTTTACTTCACCTTTTTGAAATAATCATATCATTTTCCAGGAATCATTGTTTAATTATCCATTTATAATAAATTCTCTTTTATAATTTTTCACTTCAACTTTTCAAATAATAAATTTATAATTTTTTGGTAAATTAATATTTTATTCCAATGATAAAAAATTTGTAAAAAAATCTTATTATTTCACTTCAATATTTATCTTTATCACTAAATTATTTATTTTAATAAAAATTATTTTTTATGAGTCAACCATTAATTATCTAATGAAATAAAAATTTTGTTTTAATAAATTTTTTATTTTAAACCTTTACAATCTTGAGGTAAATCTTTGTGATATAATCTGGAAATATTACAATACCCATTTTTCATTATAAGGTAAATGTTTGTTGCGATGAATGATTATTTATAAATGAAACACATTTGGTTGGATGATTGATGGGTGGGGTACTATATCAACCTACCAGTAATTGGTTATTGATATATATTTCATGATCTCAAAAGGGTACATGAGTTTTAGCCCAATACCAAAGGGTACATAGGTAGTATCCCAATACTAAGAGGGTACATGGGTTGGAGCCTAAGTCCAAGAGTTTATGTGGGAAATAGACCAAGAATAAAAGGGTTTAAGGTTCTCTTTCTAATCCCAGTAGGGTGTATGGGTTGTATCCAAATCCTTAAAGGGTAAAAAGCTTAAGTCAACAACTCAGAGGGTACAAAGTTTTTATCCCTATCCTAAGAGGGTACATGGGTTATATCCTAATTCGTGTATGGTACAATGGGTGTAATACCATGCCCAAAGAGTTATAGGAATCATGTAGTAATTCATTCTCCAATATGTTATGATTTCATATGATTCCAATCATAAAATATTTTTACATTTTATTCTTACGTTTTTCTACCATGGATCATATTTATTATCCCATGTTTCTACGATTCTATGTAAAGGTATATGTTTAATAATTTGATACTATATGTCATTCTATTATATCTTATGGTAAAATATTATTATTCTATATTATTTTTAATAAGATATATCACCCATGCTCGTGATTTATCATATTACTATGATAATATGCTTGATGGAATGTTTTTCACTTTCCCCTTAATGAGCATTTGATCTCACCCATTTCTTATGACTTTATTCGCATGATTATGAATATGTGTAAAACTTTTAATAATTGTATATGGGAGTTAAGTATGGTCTGATTATGGATAATGTTTTCCAAATATCATAAAATAAGTATATTATGTAATTAATCATCTAAGACATTATACATTCATTTCATTAAATTTTGAGATTATTTGTGAGATTTATTATTATACTTATAATAAAAATATAAAATAAAATTGGTTCATCTCACATTTTATTAAATGTTGTGTTTAAATAATGTTTTTTTATCACCAAATCAAAGAGTGTTTCTCTAGGGAACCTCAAAGATGAATTATCCTCTTAATCTTGTATACATAGATGTTTATTGAAAATATTATCATAAATTGAACCAATAGATATATGTATTTAATTAATTTTTTGGGATTATTTCACTAATATCACTTATGACTATTTGATATCTAGTAAATAAAAATCTGTAGAAATATTTAAAACCATTCAATGAATTATTGAGAATAAATTTGGATTTTCTTTCAAAAGATTTAATTTTAAACAAGATAAAAATAAAAAAATTAATATTTTGATTCATATATTGATAAATATGGAATAAGGTATAAATATAGAACTCTGTACATAGCCCAAAAAATGATTTTATAATAAGAAGAACCAGATCTTGGTGTACATGGGGAGAGAAATATTACTAGATCCTAAAAAATTTAAATTATTTTGGGGAAAATCCATAAAAATTAGTTACCTACAATCTCAAATAGTACCTAGTTTATCATATTTGATCACATTCCATTTATGTTATGGTTTTATTTTGAATACATGATTGATAAACTTAATTTTTTTTAACAATAATTGTTTTATCAAGATCAAAGTAAAATTATTGAATAAGTTTTATGAGAGAACTAATTATGTTATATTTCTTTGATTCAAACCCTATATATGGAGATATCAGTGTTAATAAAATCATATAAGAAAAATAATTGATATATTAGAGTTAAATGTATTAGAAAATATTTTTTTCAAAAAACACTATCTATAAATGAGAAAATTGACTAATCTCTTAGATAAAACATTATAATTCATAGAATTATTTAAATGAGACAATAATATTTCTATTAATATCATGATGATTATTAAAATACAATGATGAAGAAACCCCCAAACAAATAAGGAAAATGTTTGTGAGACTTATGAAGAATTTATAATAATAGAACATCCTTAGAGATATAATGAAATTATTTTACACTTAGAATAGTTTTATGACATCCAATGATATTTTCCTTTATCACAAGTCAATAATAAATTATTAATGAAACTTTGAAACATAATAATTGAATAACAAAAATGAAATAAGATCATTGTAAATTTACAGTAATGAAAAACTTGTTCCATGCCCTAATGATAATAATGTGATTAAAATGAAATTGGGTTTTAGGAATAAAATCAATGATAAAGGATAAGTTGAATGTAAAAAAGGTCATCTAGTATAAAAACTACACAATCAAATTATAGATATTTATTTTGATCAATTTATTTCGACATTCACAAGGTCTAAAATTATTAAGCCATTTCTTAAGATTTTTCCTTAATGGATTTATTTTTTTCAAAAGGATGTTAATTCAACATTAATAAATGAAAAATATTATAAGTGGTGTACATTATACATATGGAACGGTTTTTCCATGATTAGGATGGTTTTGGATTTTTCAAACTGAATTTAGACTTTCGTGACATCCAACAAGATCCTTGAATATGGCATTAAAAGCTAGAAAGAATCCTATTGAGCATTAAATCAAATAAAGGAAAAATGTAATCTAACATGGAGTATTTTTTAATTTTTTAGACTTCACACAATGGTATGCTTGATTCTAATTTTTTTTATAATCCCCACGTTCATAAATCTGAAAATGATTTTAGCTGGATAAAAACATTGATAATCCTTGGATAAAAACATCATGATTAACTCTAATATAGATTATTTATTAAAATAGGGTCCCCAGAGATACTTGTTTACATTCTTTTGGGATCCATGCTTTCTGAAATCTTTTTCTCTATAATCAACATAGAGAAGATTCTAACGATGTTTTTATTTCTTATAACACTTCCAAATCTCATTGGAACAATATTTTTGACATATTTGGTTGATGATGGTTGAATATTGACTCTATCAAAACCCATATAATTAATTTTATAGATATGGATATCTCCAAAAAAATCAAGATCTATTTTCTTGCTGTATTTTCTCAGCTTGATCATGTGAGCTGGTATGATAGAAATGATATTATTCCAATAATTTCTCACTCTACCTTAGGGTAGGTCTAATGCGGATCATCATAACTATTCATTAATATTCATTGATTCAAAAGGGATATTGAAACAATATAGTGAAAGACTTTATGATTTTTGACGTATTTGGGATGATGGAATTTTTCGTCAGCTGTGACACACTTTTGAGGTTTTCTAGTAACCACCTTTCTCTGGATGGATTAATGTTAATGTCAATGGTTTTTATAAATGAAATATGGGACTTCAGAGATATTTCATCATCATTAGGGATTATTGTGGTCATATCCTCATGTTATTCTTTGGAAGTTCTGGTATTTCCACTTATCTTGAGGCTGAAATGATAGGTGTAATTAATGATATTTCTTTTTCCAAGCATCAGGGTTGGAACAATATGTTGATTGAATGTGATTCAACCACTATATTGAAAGAGGTTTGTAATGGTTTGATTTATTTGGCATGTTCAATTAATATATGTTGGAGGTATTTTCTCTGTTCGATCCACGATATGAACCATATTACCACTCATATAATTCATGAAGCGAATATTATTGTGGATGACCTTTGCAATAAAGGAGTAAACCAGGATATTACATGGTTGAATGAACTCCCTAACAATTTACTCACACTTTATAAGAAATATTGTAATACGAACCCATTTTTTAGACTTATGTAATCTCCTTTTTTTTATAAATTCTTTTTTATTTGTTCTTTTGGCCAATGAACAACTTTCTTAAAAAAACATTTTTATGTTATAGAGTCCCAAACATAATGAATTGAAAAGTGGTAAATTTAATTTTATGAATAAACTCATAAAACTGATTTTTTTCCATGCCATAATGTATTGTTTTTACCCTTGGGACGAAGCTTTGAATGATTCTAATGTAGTTGATATTTAAGGTATTATTTAATATTTTATAAACATATAATATAACCCCACATGCGTAAGAGACCTAAATCATTGATATCTATTATACAAAAAATCAAGTGGAAAATACCTCACAATAGTTAGATATAGGAAATAGGGTTTACCCTAGGGTTGTATTAATTGGTTCGTTTTTTTGAACTATAGATCAGTTTGTCTTAGGATTTTAATTAAAAACACCTCTTAACCTAAACCCCTATAAAATCATCTTAAACTATCTTGATTAAGTGAAACTATACTTTTAAAATAAAACCTAATTAATAATGAATTTTGGTATGCTATATACAAACTTTTTCATTCTTTAAAGAGGTGAAAATAATGTATGTTGAAATGATAAACCAATGTCAAAGAAGGGTTATTTTTTGATTTTGAATTCCCTCCCTTATTCATGCCTCTAAATTTAATTGATCGTATTTTATTTTTTTCATATCATTGAATGAAACTAATAAATTTTTATCAATACAATTATTGAATTATATATTGAATGGTGAGGAATTTTTGGATGTTTAGATGTGGTCACTAACCCCCTTTCTACACACACATGTCATACAACTCAAAATATAGAATATTTCTTCTAGTTGTAGTCATTAGTTTGTTAATAAGTGCGGTAGAACTGATGAAAATTGAAACCCCCATCTCTATTTTATCTATATTATTCTAATATGGATTGAATATAGGACATCATTAGCCCTTTTGGCTGTCAAAAGTAGGAAATAGTTGTATTAGATGATGTAACACCCTGAGATATTAGAATACATTTCTCTTTAAAATAAATTTTAAGTGTTCAATATATTCCATGAAAGTTAATATCGAGCCAGAAAGGAACTACGATATGTTACTTACTAGACATTAAAATGTGAAATATTAATAGGATTAAATATATTAATTGATATTTATGTGAATAATTTAGAAAACTAAAATCTATTTATTAACGTATAATAAATAAGTACTCTATATTAAATAGAGTCATTTAACGCTTCAAAAATATTTTTTTGAAAAATTGTTTTTTATTAGATTTTGAGAATTAATAATATTATTAATAATTTTATTTTATTAAAATAATTTCATTCTTTGAAACTATAATTCCAAAATAGTTTAGGGTTTAATTTTGGAATATTTCTAAAATGATTGTTTTCAAACTAAATAGTAAAAATTATGAAATTTTACTGGAAAATATTTTTTCATTTAAAGAATTTTCATTGTAAAACATTGTCTTAAAATGTTTTAAATTTATAATAATTTATTTTATATTATTAAAAATTTATTTCTGTTCATTTTAATTAATTTTTTTGTTTATTTTTTGTAAAAAAAATTTATACCTAAGAAATTGATTTTTCTTGAAAACATTTTTTCCTCCCGTTTTACTGAAATAATTTTAAATTAAATTATTCGACTTATATGAATTTAATTTAATAAAATATATATCATATTTTTAATCATAATAATTAATATAATGTTATAGGTTCAACATAATTTAATCTAATTATGAAATGTAACAATAATGATTATTTATCACCTTGTTAAAAAAGTAAAATTAGGTAAAATTCATGGGGTAAACCTTTAAAATATATCTAAAAATTTCATTTAATCTATTTTATTTGTATTATATAACCAAATATATTTATATAGAGTTAATTAATTTATTTTAAATAATTATTTTTAATTTTAGAACTCTATATTATCTTTTATGAAGATATGTTTTATTTTATTAAAATTTAAAGCTATTTTTTGGGTATTTACATTTCTGGCATGGTTGGAAGATTCCATTTGATTTCAAATTTCTGTAGTGTCTAAAAAAATTCTTTTTTATATTAGTTTATCTAAAAAATTTATAAAAACCAATTTTGTATTTTTTTTTCAAATTTTAATAATGATTACTATTAGAATAAAGTATTTTCCTAAAAACTATTTTTCCTGCGTTATTTGTTCTTATATGAAATGTAATTTCCACTAAATATAGAAATTAAAATTAATAAAATAGATTAAAATTTTGAAATTATAATTTAAAAATTTTGTAATAAGTACCCTATATTTTTTGGTCATATAATTATGTTATCATGGTAAAAAGGTACTGTTATCATATTTATGGATAAAATGTATTCAAAATGGTATAACAATACGATAAGGATTAAAATGTACCCAGAACATTTAAAAATGTATTTTTTTGAGTTTATTTAAACATTATAAGCTATTACATTCTTACATTTTGTTCCTTTTTTCCACTTTACATGATTTTGATTATTATATTATTAAATATTTTATGTAATTCCAAGAATTTATTTTTCCTCCTATATAATATGATACAACATCCCCTATCATATCCACAAACCATGAGACATATATCCTTGAGGATAAATACCATAATATATTCCTATATTTTTCTACATTTCCCATATCTTCTGGCGTTATCAAAATGACACTATTTAAGGATTAAAATGTATGCCAAACGAGAGTTCTAACAAAAGAGGAAAAACTCTTAACTGAGTACATAAAATTTAATTTCTTCATATATATCCTCAAAAAATATAGTATCCATTATAAAATAATTATTTAATTAGATTAAATATACTATTTTTTTATTATGATGAAGTAACAACCATTATACACATTTTTTCTGTCTTATAGAAAATGAAAACATCGTGCTTACACAATTATGACATGTCACCACCATGTTGTGGCGAAATTCATTTTTCATCACCATTTTTATAGGATTATTATAATGATGGAAATAATTTATATATATGATATTTGTATTATGATTAACATTATTTTGATAATGAGACCATGATCAATGTACAAGGACAAGGACTGCCTAGTCGAAACATGCATGAAAAACAAAGTATTTGTCATCCGAAACAGTGATATTAATAAATATTTTTTAATAAATGTTTGATAAGATGTTATAGGTAAATAATATATGGTATGATAGATAAGTGTGTAATTATTGAATAAATGTATAACAAATCTATAATTACTATACAGTGGATTCTAACATGTATAATGTAATATGAGACTTTTGGTACGAGATTTATTTTTCAACCCCATTTCAAAAAAAATTATTTCGGCTTGATTTCAATAGTGGAAATTATATAATACTTATCTTTTATAATCCATTAATTTATATTCATCTCGGGTTATTTTTGTAACTTTTAAATTTAAGAACCATTTTACACTCTTTAATACACATAATGTTTTTGAAAATGTTTTAATGAAAATATAATCATATTTACCAACTTTTGGTTAAAAAACCCTTTTCATCTATATCAATGTTTTATAATAAAAATAATTAATGTTTTTTAAAATTATTTTTTTTTAAATTCATTTTCCTCATGTTTTCATTTTACTTGAATGTTTTAAAAAGAATATTCTTTCTTTTTTCTAAAATGTAATTTTTACTGAAGGTGTGAAGGGAAATATTTATTTTAATGATTACTAAATGGATGGAGATTCCCATAGTCTTAACTCGTTGATGATTTGAAGAATTAATCACAAGTTTTTGTGGTTATTTTCAATGAAAAATATTTCTGTAATATTTTGTAAATTTTTATTATTATTTATTGAAAAATGAAAATAGAATTTTCCTCATGAAATATTCCAATGATCTTTTAAAGAAAACTTTCAACAATGATATCATCTTTTGATGGTAATTATTATATACCGGTTCTATTATAAAATGATAATATCCATATTATATATCTATTTGTTTTATGATGATAATAATGAGAGATATAAAAACCCATTTATTTTCTATGGGTTATATTGTGATAAAATGATTATGAATCTGGTTTCCATTCCATAGGTTTTGATATGATGATATAATGAATGTGTTATAATTTTATGAGACACATATAAATGGATTTTGATTATATGATTAGTGAACCCATATTTATATATCCCTCTAGTTAGTTTTGTAATGATGGATATATCATGAGTTGATTAAGCATAAAATGAGGAGTAAACGTAGTTCAGCAAGAGACTATATCCACTATGGTAGTCTTGGTAGAGAACATTGACTATGGATACGATGGAATGAACAATGAACCTAATAAAATTTGATAATTTTTTAAAACATACTTGAATAAGGAAATTATTTTCTATTCTTATGTGTATTCCAAAAACTTATTTATTTTAGTTTTGATATATTCTCAGGGGTTATGGTTGATTATTGATGATTCTGAAAACTTATGACTTTTTTTGTAATGAAAATTCTTTATGACATGATTTATAATGAGTGATATTTCAATGATAGGATATTATTATTGTAGGTTATGATCATGTTATTATACCCTTATTATTATCTTATTCTCACTTTTAATCATTAATAAGTATCTCTTTTGTTATCCCTTATTGTGCATATGAGCTCAACCTTTCTTATATTTCCTTTTCCTAGGATAAGAATAATGAATTTATGTATTGTATATCTTTGAAGAGTAATATGAGGGAATATCATTGTGATTGATGTTAAAAATAATTCATGAAATAATAATATTTGATATCTTGTCTCTAAAAACACTTAACCTTTATGGTTTTGTATTGGATCATGATTTTATGTAATGAATAGTCCTAGAATAAGATATAGAATCTTTTTGAAAATGTATGGGTGTCTATAGTTTGTACCATATTGTAGTTTAGTTATTTTTGGATATTTTGATTTGAAAACATTAGTTAAAACCCTAGGGATAATCATAAGTATACGGTAATATCATAATGATTTCGTAAGTAACATATTATGCTGTTTTCCAATAAATACTTGCATATCTGGTTACAACCAATTGATGTGGTTTTGAAATAGATGAATATATGGGTAATAACCCCTAAAATAGTTGTTTTTTCATATCTCAACCCTAATTATAGTGAATGGTGAATTTTACCTTACATAACTTTGGGTTGTAACTATTAGGGGATACATGGGTGTTAATTCACATTTTCTTCGTAAACTGTTATGAAGGATTTGAAAAAAAATGAACAAGAATAAACAAGGTCAAACCAAAAGTGTCATAGATTAAAGAAGTTGTATTTATTTATACATCATATGAGTTATTTTTAATGATTATATGATTTATCACTATAAATATTATTTCTCACACTATCATTTATGGTTTTAGAAAATGGATGGAAATAGGATTATTCAAGTTAACCTTCAGTGTGACAGACAATGAAATTATTTTTCTCATCTGAAACTAAATTAAAATGGAGATGGAATTAATAATCTTGAAATTATGCCTAATATTATATTACATTATATGATGATCAACCTCAGGTTGGGTGAGTTTATTAAAACACCTAATAAGAGGTATATGGAGTTCTATGATGATCATAGAGGAAAGAAGATTCATCTTTCTTCATGTTGAGAATACGTTAAGATGTGACCATGTAAATGACTTAAAGGAATATGATTATTATTTCTATATTTAAATGAAGGTAAATGATCTAGCGATTTCTTACTAAAAAAGGAGATTTTGATATATTGAAATTGGGTCCATACTAAGGTATCATTTATAACATAATGTAATATGTATGGGGACCATGTGTATTATCTGATTTAGTTCCTTAATCTAAGGTGTAAATCCTAGTCCAAGGAAGGGTATATTCTATGGAAATCATTAAAGTGACATGTTTAATGTGTTTAGGTTTTGGGTTTCATGAATTATTTTTTGGAAGTGTTTCATTATTTATATCCTGGTTATAAGAAACATGAAACATCAAAAGATTAATATGATTTAGTTTTTTAATTAAGAGTTTTAAAACATATATTGATTGGTACTAATAATATAGAAATTAAATTTACGCTAAGGTGATGTTTTTTTGGAAAATAAATGATTCAGGGACAAATAACACATAATATGTGCTTAATGTTGGGATAATATTTTTTATTTGGGATAATGATATGATTTATAGTGATCAATTAAGTTAGATAATATTGATAGACTTTGAAATGATTAGTGATTTTATTATAAAGTGATTTATGTAGTTTACTGCATGTTTTAGATTAATGTAATATGTTGGATAGTTTTTAAGAATTTATGTTTTCCTTGATGTTTAATGGATATTCATTTTATTTAAGGAATATTTATTAGCATGTTATAAGATATTATATGATCTGGGTACCCACATGTTTGGTATGTGACATTATGGGCAGCTTCATGTTATAAAGGAATAAATTTTATACTTTATCTAGAAAACAATGTGATCAAATATTTTGTATTTTTTGTTTTTCCCATACATACATTGGAGGAGTCATTTGTTTAACTATTTATTGAATGGATTAATTTTATCATTGGGTGTTATTTTTGAGGTTTTAGAGATTAAAGCACTATATTTTTTCATATTTCATAATGTGTGCAAAACATTGTGGTTTTGGTCAATATATTGAGATATAAGATATTACATTACATTTTTTATTGATATTATGATCCATTTAATGTATATTTTAGTTCATTAGGAATGAAAAATTCATTTGGATTATTTACTTATTAGAGTAAGTGATGAGATATATGTTAATATTGATCGAATAAAAACCAAATGGTAGAAATATGCTTATTAAATGGAACAAATTAAAGTACAAATTCTTAGATATGCTCTCTTGATAGTAAAATAATACATAAGAATTAATAAATGATATTTTTTTATCGTTGTTTCTAATAAATTAATGGGTTTTAACCCCTCAATGATTTATGGGGTTTTTGTCATTAACTTTATCATAACCATTTTATTTATTATTATCTATTTGTAAATGGATGTTATTTTTCTTTTCCATGGCTATAATTTAATTTCCCACCAATTTTATCCTTATATAGGATCCCGATTATGTGTTATTTCAGGTTATCTTTATGTTTCCACTTCAATTTTGAGGAAGTTTTATTACACATTTTTACGATGTGGGTTTTTGACAAAGATATTTTAAAAATAAAAAAACTATGAATACCAAGATAGAAATTGAATGGTCAAAATTTATCTAAGGGGGTATCATGTATCTCCCAAATTTTTTTGAATATATTTCTATTTAAAATAAATTTTATGTATTTGATAGCATTTTTGACATGAAACATTAAGCGTAAAACAAACCATGATATATTATAACCTATATATTATAATTGGAAGTTTTAATAGAATTAATGACATTATAAAAAATCTATATAACTTTTTTACATAATTTCACTGCATTGATTGATGTATAATAAATAAGTACTCAATTTTCAATAGAATCATTTAATGTTTCAAAAATTATATTTCCTTAAAAATTTATTTTTTTTAAAAAATAATTCCTAGTTATTGTATTTGATAAATGGGATATCATTTTTAAATCATATTATAAAAATTATCTTAAGGAGAAATTCGGGTATTTTTTTGAAGAGATTGATTTTATAGTGAATAGTGAAAAATAGAATTTTTTATTAAAAAACTGTTTTTCATTTCAAGAATTTTAAATTTTAAATTTGGTGTCAAATTTTTTGAAAAGTAAAATTAGATTAATTATATAATTAATAATCTAATTAACATCTTTTTAATTAATTTTATTCAATATTTTTTTTTATAAAAACATGTTATACCTAAGAAGAATTCCTTTTCTAGAAACCCACCATTAGTCGAGTTTTTCTAGTGTAATTATAAATTAAATTATTAAAATTATGTAAATTTAATTTCATAAAATGGATTCAATATTTGGAACCATAAAAATCAATATAATTTAATAGGGTCAAATTAATTTTTCCTCATTCCAAATTATAACTCTTGTAAATTTTTGTCACATCGATTAAAGAGGTGAGATTGGGCTAAAACCATTGGGTAAAGATTTAAAATCTCTGAAACACGTTTAATTAACCAATTGTATGGGTGGTTGTTGAAGACATATATTTTTCATTGGTTATATAATATATTTTAATACATTATTTTGAATTTCGGAACCCTAGATTAACTTTCGTGGTGGTAAGTTTCATTTTATTCATATTATAATGTATTTTTAGGCCATAACATTTAATGGCACAACTTGATGATCAATTTTTTTTTGGTTGATAAAAAAGGTTAAAAACCTTCCCTATTTATTATTTAGGTAAAAATATTTATGAAATATAATTTATCAATTTATATAAAGGTGAAATGAGTTTTACTCATAAATTCATGTATTTTCCAAAATAGTGTTTTCATGAATTTTGTTATCTTATATAAAATGTAATTTCAAACTCCAAAAGAAATTGAAAATAATAAAATGAATTCCTAATTTGGATTCATATATTATAAATTCATTTATAGGGCCCATTTTATTTTTTTTCATATAATTATGTTATCATGTTAAAACGTTGATTTATTGCGATTAGGGTAAAAATGAGTTCAAACTAGTTTCACTTTGAGATAAGGATTAATATTTATGAAGAACTTTTATAAATTTGATTTTTCAGTATATTTTGACATCATGATATCATATCTTTTTATTTTGGGTTCTTTTGGGAAACATTACCTGATTATGATATAAATATATATTATTAAATATTTTTAGTTATTCAAAGCAAATCATTTGCATACCTTATAAAAGTATACCAAATCTCTCCAATTATCCAAAAATCATGAGTCTTTTAGATCATAAAATCATTCAAATGATATCTTCCTAGGTTTATACGCCATATCCATGAGTTATCTTTACTTTCAAAATATCATATTCTCAAGGATTAAGCTGTAATCCAAAAGAGGTTTCTCGACAAAGAGGATTAACTCTTAACTGTATAGTTTCAATTTTATTTCATATTCTATGATATATATATATATATATATATTATATCCATGTGAAAATATTGAATTCATTATTTCTAATAGAATAATTTATTTTATAGGGATGGAACAAACATTTTCCACATCCATACCATCCAATGAAAAAACATATCACTCGTGCGTGTGTATGCCATTCATTTTTCATCATCATTTTACATGTATGGTTTTAAAGATGGAACTAATTAATATATATTATTTTTATTTCCTGATTATTAATCTTGAGATGATGGATCCATTATCAATGTACAAGGATCATCGGTTCCAAACTGAAACATGCATGAAAAATGAATCTGTTATCTCCCAGAATAATGATTTTAATAAAGATTTTCCTATAAACAGATGATAATATGATAGAAGTAAGTAATATATGATATGATTTATATGATTATGGTTTTGGAGTAAATTTATAATAAATTAATATTTATTATTAATTTGGTTCGAACACGTATGTATCAATATGATAATTGAGGTAAGTAGAAAACCCCTAGGCCCTTTACGCTACCATTGTTCCTCCTACCTCTGAGAAATCCACTCCAATTCGATATTTCATTTCTAAAGATGCTAGAAATGGATGTGACAGTGGAAGAACCTAAGAACAGTAAATTCAATAAGTTGAAATTTAGAGGGGTGTACATGTATTCCTTTCTTGATATGTCTACTGATGAGCAGGGGATGTTATTCAATGTGAGGGCTCGAAGAAGGTTCTCAAGGGGTTTGACATGAAATACAATGTACTTTATAAAGAAATTTAACAAGGATAAAAGGAAATACCAACACAATGAGAAGAAATACCTAGTGAGGACCCACCTTATAATCATGATCATTCTATCAGAAATGATTGAGGGCATCATTGGGGTTTACACTGGTAAACCCTTTAATCAATTTGAAATCAAGCCACAAATGGTCGACCATTATCTCATTGAGTTCTCTATCTCATATAAACCCATCAAGAATGGAATTCACAAGGTTAGTGTGAGTAATTCCTCAAGGTTCATCGCCCTAAATTGATATCTCATCAAATATGTTTGGTTATGTTACTTCCATTTCAATTTTATTTATCATTGTCACTCTCACAGATAATCTTTTTTAATTATTACATCTGTTTTAAGGGTCATGTAATTTCTTCACTATGCACCTTCTACTTTCATCTATGTGCCTTGATATTTAAATGGGGTTTTACATAAAAAAATTCTCGATGAATTGTGTTTCTTGAGAATTCAGTTTAGTGATTTATGTTTCAATCCAATTTTAATCCGGATTGATTATAATTGAATTTATCTTAAGGAAATTATATAACCCTTACCCAATTAACCCCTTTAATGTTTCTTCTAATCTAGTAATTTTTGTGACATTAAAATTTTAGTACAATTTCCCTCTATTTTTTCATTGAATGGTGTATAAAATGTTTTTGAAAAAATCATATCTTAGTAATCCTCTTTTGGTCAAAAACCCATTTTTATCTATATAAATTTTTTATAAAATTTTATCATGAATGTTTTTGAATATTATTTAAATATATTTTATATATAATTTTCCATTTTTATCATTTTATAAAAAGTTTTAAAAAAAATCTTCATGTGTTTTTTTTATTAAGTTAATTTTTATCGATGGTGTAAACAAAATCATTATCTTAATTATTAAGATATGAAAGAAATGAGCCACCATCATGAACTCTAAATTCATTGAACATTACCCTACATGTTTCTATGATTATTTTGAAAAAAAATGTTTTCCTTAAAATAATACAAACATATTTATTTTAAATAATTTATTTCATTTTTGAAACATTATTTTCCTCAATAAATATTCTAAAGATATTGAAATGAAATTTCCCATATATGATAACACAATTTGATGTTAATAATTAAATATTGGGGATATGATACAATGATACCATCCTTATTCTTTTTATATATGTTGTATTATTATATTGATAGGATATTTTTGAAACATGTTAATTTTTCATTAGTTATAATATGATGAAATTTTTATGAAACCCATTTCATTTACAGGGATTTTAAGACAATGATATGATGGACATTCTATAATATTGTGTAATATGTTTGAATGGATTATGATTATGTAATGGGAGGAGTTAGAATTATATAACCCTAAAATTAATTAGTACTGATGGATATCTAATGAGATAATTAGAAGTAGAATAGAGAGTGAAATTAGTTGAGTTAGGGACTATGTCCAAAATGATAGCCATGTGAGTGAAACCTGACTAAGGATATAATGGAATGAAGAGTGAACCCACTCGACTATGATAGCCTTGGAAATGATCCTTGTATAAGGAAATTGTTTTCTAGACATATTTGTATAAAATAAACTTATGTATTATTATTATTATGGTTTCTCATATATAAGGATTGATCCTTTATAGTTCCACACAAGTAGTAATTTTTTCTGTCATTATGTAAAATATTTATGCCCTGAATTGTTATTATTAATATTTTATTGATTGTGTATGATTATTTTAGGTCATGATCCTCTTCTCATACCATTATTCTTATATTATGCTCAATTATAATCCTTTATTTTCATCACTTATGTTTACCCTTTCTGATCATTTCTCTAACATCACATGTTTTTTAAAAGGGAATACTATGTTTCATAGCATACATGATACACCACATTGAACTTAAACAAACAAAAAAATATTATTCTTTAAATTTCATCATTAAAATAGTTTTCATAATGGTGGTAATGAATAGTGCTAACTAAATTATGAAAATATGGCTTATACAAATATATATAGTTAATTATTTAGTGACCAATGAATTATAAAAGAATGTAAGACCCTTTTAAAAATAAGAGGAAATTTTGTTTCTGAAAAAACTATTAAAATGTGAAAAATATATTTTATTCCAATAAATAATAAAATCACTATTTTTTTATATTAATTTAATATATATATATATATATTATTTTAATTCTGATGTTTAAAATTCATCATCTTTATTTTATAGGAAAGATATACAAAAAATATAGTTTTAGGCATAAATGTAGTATTTAAAAAAATGATGTTTTTTGAGTTTTCATGGAAAGAATATTTTAAATATAATTTTTAAAAATTTATAAATTATATTTCAAAAATTAATCTTCTTGTTTGAATTTTGAGTATAAAAATTAACTTTGGTTTTATTTTTGTTATTTTTCTGATAAGATTCATTTTTGGGTAAATAATAAAAAATACTGCTTTTTATTTGAAAACTACTTATTCATCTAATTTTTTATATAGTTAAATTATATTTTAAATTGGTTTTAAAGTATAATTAGTTCAATTATACATTAATAAATCTAATTTTGGTAATTTTTATCAATTTCTCATTTAAATTAGATATAAAAACATTTCAAACTTTTGAACGCTTCACTTTAAAAACCTGTTTTTTTTTTGTTTTGACTGTGGGATTAATTTTAAATCTAATTTTGATTATTGTATGAATATAATTAGGTAAAATTAATTAAATATTTTGAATAATAAGGTCCAAATTATATTTTATGTTCAATTTTATTTTTATGAATAAAAAAAGTTACCATGGAAAATAATTATTTACCGTGTTATTGTAAAAAATGAAACATGATAAAGTTAAAAAGGGTAAAGGTTTAAAATACCAAAAAACTAAAAAAATTTATGGTTTTATGACGTGTTTACCCAAGATATACATACTCCATAATATTAATTTTAATCCAAATCCTTTAAATTTAATTCCACCTAAAAATGGTTGGATTAAAATATAAAATATTCATGATTTAATCACTTAAACACACCTCTACTCAAGTATAAATATCACCCCTAACCACCCCATTTCAACCCAAACGCCTTTTAAATACTTAAATATCTCACCAAGACGTTTATAATCACTCTCTCCAATTATATTTTCTTCTAGTATCAAGAAAAATCCGAATTTAATGTCCTTAAGGGTCTCTCAAAGAGGTGATATTCAAGAGGTAATTTTCCCAAAGTACCTCTCTTAATTTCTTTTCTTTTTCAACTTTATCCTCACATAATTCATCCATAAATTCATGATAAATCCAAAATAATGTATATAATAGAGTGTTATATTTCTAATGCAATATATAATATCCATTTCCTTTCCCATCTTCTCTAATTCAATGAAGCCAAATTATTCTCCATGTTATGTTAGTCAATCACCTTGGTTAATAACGTTTTTCTCCTTTTTCCATTACAGTCTTTAGGAATGGTATTAAAACTTTTTTTATTGTAAAAGAATATTTTAATATATATATTATAACCTATATAAAATTATTTAACTAATATATACTCATAATAGTAAATAAAATGAAACTAGTCCATGGTGTTCGGAAAAACACGCCAAAACAAACTAATCCTTTATCATTAACATTTTATCTAACGAATCATACATTTGTAAGAAATAAAAATGATATATGGAAATATTAATACTATTTGAAGTATAGTAATACTTTTTAATTCCACTTCTTGAGTTTTAATCTCATTTTACAATAAGATCCATAATTTTACATAAATAAATTGATCATGATACTATAAAGAAAACACAACCGAAACCATGAAAATAACGAAATATTATTAATGAATGAGTCATAAGATGTTATTAAATAATAAAATAATGTACTATAAATATGAATAATTTTCTTTAGTAATTTAATATTCTTATTTAAACCATTATACAGGAGGTTTGAACATGTTTGAAGGAATTTGAACGAGATGTAAAGGAATTTCTTAACCCAAATTCCATTTTGTGGGTTAAAAATCTAATTATTGATTATGAAATCCTAATATTATGTGTGAAATTAATTTATTATATATTTTTTTATTAAAACTTATTTATGTGAATTTATTAAAGATACACTTATTTGATTCTTTTTATTAATTTCCACTTCCATAATTTGATATTTATATGGGATTTCATCTCAAACTTTTTTCATTAAGGAATTTCATGGTTAAATGAACCTTTATTATATTATAAGGTGTATATACAACTAATATGAAATTTTGTAAACATTTTTTATATATACTCATGTTATTTAATTGTTTTTAAATTTATTCTTTCATGTAGATTATTATTTAATTGTTCAATGTTGTATAAGACACATTGAATATTTAAATATTTAACTAAGAAATATTTTTCTCCATATCAATATTAATTTTATTAGTCTGCATATTTATTTATATAGATATAAATATATTTATAAAGGAACATTTATTTTTAATTTTAATTTCCATCAAAATTATTCCAAAATGAATCGTTTTATGTTTTTTTATATGGAATGTTTTTGGAAAACGACAAAAGAATGTTCTATTCTTAATGTATACAATGATAATGACTTTTCCACCAT
Organism: Viscum album; assembly: GCA_963277665.1. NCBI lineage: Eukaryota > Viridiplantae > Streptophyta > Magnoliopsida > Santalales > Viscaceae > Viscum > Viscum album. The sequence goes on from OY728141.1 coordinate 783,285,263, forward strand.
AATGATGATTTTTTTTTTATTTTTAGACTTATTTTAAATGGAAAATCATATCTTTATTTTTGGATGTTTTTGTATTGAAAATGGGTTTTCAATGAAAATGGGTTTTTTGTCTTGAAAATGGGTTCCTGAAAGATATGTTTATTTTTATCTGGAAGTGTTTTTATATGGTATTAAAAGATTTCTAAAAAGGTTTTATGATGAATATGTTTTATTAATGATTTGTTATATTTGAATTATATAATGTGGGTGAGCTAAATATAGATTATATGAATGTTTTATCCACATTACAGCTCATGGGTAAGCCCGATAAAACATATATGAAGGGTTGAGCCCCATTATAGCTCATGGATGATCCCATTATAGCTTATACCAAGGGATGATCCCCATTATAGATCATAGGTGATCTCAATATATCTTATAGGAAGAGTGATCTCAATTATAGATCTCTAATTCATTGGGTAACAATAATATTGGAAGTTTTCTATATAGTTATTATAATTGAAATGGTTTTGAAAGGGTTTTATGTAAATGATTCTATAAACAACATAAAAGAGTTTTAATTAATTTATTTTGGATTTAATGGTTTTCTTTGAACAAAACATATGTGTATGATTCTATTGATTTTTTTTTGTTTCATTCACTCAAATAAAATTAAATAAGTTTTCATGTTTTTCAATATACTTATGGTTTTTTATATTTTTATACACCTTTCTAAGATTTTTTTTCTCATACGAAGTTTTAATATATTTTATTCAAGATTAAAGGATTGTTAGGGAAAAGGATTAGGAAAATAAATGAATTTTGATGTTATAGAAAGAAAACATGTTTTATTTTTTCAAAATTTATTTTGTGAAAAAATAGATACTGAGTATAAGTGTATACTTCTAATGTATGGGATTACTTTGTAAGATTTTTTCCTAATTTTATAAAACTATAAACTGAAAAGATCCTCAAATATAAATTCTAGTAAAAACATGAGAATATGTAATGTTTAAGGTCAATGCCTCATAGTTGGTATCATAGGATGGTTTATACAAATTTTTGGATTAGGAATTTTGGTTAAACAAGGGTTATGTTTCTATGTATAGTCAAATCCTTATTCTACAACTTTTTCTTAATGCGAAAATATAGTTAAAAATGGATGGAGGAGAATCTCAAACAAAATTATTATAACTTCATAATGACTTGTTTACAATAATAATTTCAAATTCATGACCTTATGATTTTGAAAATTTTTTAACATACAACTCTCATGCAAATAGTTTATGAGATATCAAAAACACCTATATACCTTGATACCATCATAGATAATGGGTTGTTTTTAATCAAACCCTATTTTTTCAATATTATGATATTTTAAAGAAAGGTAAATATTATCAAGGTATTTTAATATTTTTACCTTATAATAAGATATTGAAGAATATTATTTTTTTCATAAAGTTTCTAAAGAATGAGATCCTTGAACAGTCTATTTATATTTTTTTAAGTTATAGTCTTTCACCACATACTTAATATTTTTTAAAAGAACATTTGATTTTATTTTTTAAATCAAACTTATTCCAAATGTTTAAAAAATATTGTTTTATGAGATGTATTGAAATTATAAGTCATGCATGATTATTTTTTCAAAACAATTTAATTGAGAACACACATATGAACCAAGCTATAAAAGTTGTTTTGAATAAAGGATCAAGTGATTTTGAAGAATCACTAAATTATTTTTGCAATGCATGGACCATATATCTTTATAAACAAAATGATGATGAAATGAGGTGGAAACTGTGATAAATGTATAATGCTCTTTCATTTGGGAATTGTTATATTAAATCATAGGGATAGGAAATTAAAATTTTAAATATATTAAAGGCTTCACATAATAATATGCCGAGTTAATTATCATTTGATATAAAAATGAGATGTATATGATAACCACTGAAGTTAAAACATTGTATTAATGTATTAAACTCTTATTTTTACGTAAGTATGTTTCCTTATGATCTTTCTCCAAGTAGTAAAATCATTCTTCAAATTTATCAAAATGATCTTAAAACAAAAATAGTATACATTTACTTTCAGTACAAAGAAATCAATGACCTCTTAATCAATCATAGATTTATGGTTTCCTGATCGATAACTTTCTCTTGACCATTTTTTCTATCACTCTCAATCAGAACATCATGGTTATTTTTCTATTACATATATATTTTTTCCAATATGGAACCCATGAATGTGTTATCTCAGGTGAACTCTATACATCCCTTTCTTTATTTTAAAGTGGAATTATTATTAATACCTTTTTCCAATATTGAATTCCAATATGGGTATTTTAAAAAGTAAATCCATTATTTTTGATCCAAAACTAAACAATTTGTGGGTGAAATTTTAAAAATGTGGGGATAATGTAACATTCCATGTTTTTAGAAATGGAATAATAATTTCAATGTCATACATGATATTCCACATGGGACTTAAATGAAAAAATAAAATTATTATTTAAATGTGACAATTAAACTAGCTATTAGAATGGTGGTAATAAACCATATTAACAAAATTATGAAAATATGGTTTACATATGTATATATAGTTAATTATTTGGTGAATAATTAATTTTAAATTAATGCACACCCATTTTGAAAATAAAAGGAATTTTTTCTTTTCATAACTATTTAAATGTGCATAAATGTGTTTTATACCAAAAAATAATAAAAAAAATCTTTTTGGTTTATATGAATTTAATATATATAAATATATAATATATTAAATATAATGTTTAAAATCCATCATATGTATTCTCTAGAGATGATATATGAATAAATACCGTTTTAGGTATAAAAGAAGTATTTTTCAAAAAAGGAAGTTTTGTCGCCATTTGATGGCACACAAATTTTAAATATAATTTTTACACTTTTATAAGTTATATTAGAAAAATTATAATTCTTTTGTGAAAAATAGTATCAAAATTTACATTGATTTAATTGTTGGTATTTGTTATGTTAAGATTCTTTTTTGGTGAATAGTGAAAAATACTGCATTTTATTTGAAAACTGATTCTTCATCTATATTATTCATATAGTTAAACTATATTTTAGTTTTTTAAAGTATAATTAGTTCAATTAAACATCCATATATCTAATTTAGGTCATTTTAATTAATTTAATTTTGAAATTATATATAAAAACATTTCAAACTTTAAACGGTTTCACTCTAAAAACCCGCTTTTTCATTTTGCCTACAGGATTAATTTTAAATATAACCATGCCAATTATATGAGTTGAATTAGGTAAAATTGATTCCATATTTAGAATAGAAATTTGAAAGTGAGTTTTTAAGTACAATTTCATTTTTATGCATAAAATATTTTAACATAGTAGAAAATTATTTACTGCGGTATAGGTAAAAAATAAAATATGTAAAAGTTAAAAAAATTAAAGGCATTAGATGCCTAAAAACAAAGAAAAAGTTCAAAGGGTTTTTAAGAATTTATAGACCATATAAATCCTAAAAAACATTAATTTTCATCTAAAGTCATTTAATTTAATTCCAACATTAAATGGTTGGTTTAAATTTAAAATATTCATTATTTATTCACATAAACCCACCTCTCCTCAAGTATAAATACCACCCCATTTCGACCCAAAATTCCTTTTATATCTTCAAATCTCTTAAAAACCTTTAATAATTAATTAATCCAGGTAGAAGATAATTTGGAATCAACAAAACAGCAAATCGAGTTTCTTCAAGGGTCTCTCAAAGAGGCGATATTCAGGAGGTAATTTTCCCAAAGTACTTCTCTTAATTTATTTTCTTTTTCTACATTATCCTCACCTCATTCATCAATAAATATATGATAATTAAATAATCATGTATATACTAGAATTTTATATTACTAATTTAATATTTCATATCCATTTCATTTCTTATCTCCTCGTATTTAGATAAAATAAATTACTTACCATGTTATGTTAGTTAATCACCTTTGTGAATAATGTTATTATTCTTTTATTTTATTACCTCCTTCATGGATTGTCTTAAACTATTTTTATGGTTAAATAATATTTTAATATGTATATTATATCTTATTTAATATTCTATAACTAATATATACTCATAAAAGTAAATTAAATCATACTAGTTCATGGTGTTAAAAAAATCCGCCAAAATAAACTGTATATTTATTATAAATGTTTTATCTAATGAATAATCCACATGTAAGAAAATAAAATTATATATAGGAAAATTATAATTATGTAAATATACTAATAATATTTCATTCTTCTTCTACAGTATTAATGTCATTTTACGATAACATCAACAATTTTATAGAAATGAATTGATCGTGAAACTATGAAACAAACACACCCAAACCATGAAAATAATGAAATATTATTAATGAATATGTTATAATATGATATAAAATATTTATATAAGGTACTATAAATATAAATATAGTTAATTAATGAGTAAATAACCTTCTTTAAACCATTATAAAGGATGTTTTAACATGTTTTATGGAAGTCGAATTTGAGGTAAGATAATTTTTTAACCCAATTTCCATTCATTTGGATAAACTTATAATTATTGATTTCTTCATGATAATATTATTTTTGAATTGAATTTTGAATATATATTTTTTATTTATACATTTTTTTCAGATTTACATCAAATAGACATATTTTATTCATTTGATTAATTTCTACTTCCATGATATGACATTCATAAGGGGTTTTAACTAAATCTCCTTTCATTGTGGCATTTCAGGATTCTATACACCTTTATTCTTTTATAATGTGTATATATAAATAATATTTTATATAATATCCATATTTTATCTATAATCCTATTATTTAATGTTTTTGTAAATTTATTCATTATTAGAGATTATGATTTAAATGTTCAATTTGTTATGGGACTCTTTGAATATTTAAAGATTTAACTATCAAATACTTTTCTCCATATCAATATTCTAAATATAATGTTATATATTTATTTATATGGATATGAAGGGATTATGATGGAATTTTAATGTCTATTTTTAATTTCATACTAATGTTTTAAAAAGGAATATTTGTATGGTTTTTTTATATTGAATTTTTTTTATAAATGACAAAAATAATGTTATATTCATAACATATACGAAGATAATGACTTTTTCACCACTGTGGGCATTATTTTAGTTTTTTAATCCTTTGAAATATTCCATGATTCCTTAAATTAAAACTGATATTTATCTTTTAGGTAGGTTTTGTATTGAAAATGGTTTTTCAATGAAAAGGGTTTTTTATATTTAAAATGTGTTTTTAAATAAAAAGGGAATATTTATTTAGAATTGTTTTCATATGGGATTAAAATATCATTTAAAATGGTTTTATGATGAAAGTGTTTTATTAATGATAGGTTAATTGAGATTTTAATGAAATGGGCGAGCGAAATATAACATATACAAACGTTTGAGCCTCATTACAGCTCACAAGAGAGCCTGATACATCTTATACGAAGGGTTGAGCCCCATTATAGCTCATTTGTGAGCCTGTTATATCATATATGAAGTAATGATCCCCCTTATAGCTCATTATTGAGCCCTATATAGCTTATATAAAGAGTGATATCCATTATAGTTCTCTAATTCATTAGGCAATATTACTATTGGATGTTCATCTGACGATTATTCCAATTGAAGGGGGGTTGTGATAGGGTTTTATGTATATGATTCTCTAAGTCACCTAATGGAGTTTAAATTAAATTATTTTATTTTTAAATAATTTTTGTTGAACATAAAATATTTGCATGATTCTTGTGAATTTTTTTTTCATTCCCTCAAATAACATTAAATAGTTTTTCATTGGATTTTCACTAGAGTAGTACCTTTCTATATTATTTTCTGTTATAGATCTTTTTGTGCTCATCTCAAGTTTTAAAATGTTTTTAATTGGGTTAAATGATTATTAGGGACAAGTATTAGTAAAATATGACAATTGAGATTTTATATAAAGAAAACATGTTTTAGTTTATGATGTTTTATTTGGTGAAAAAATAGACACTGAGTATAACTGTCTAGTAGTAATGTATGGGTTTACATTGTAAGAGTTTTTCTTAATTCTCTAGAAATATAAACTGATATAGTACTAGAATCCTAATTATATTAAATACACTAGAATATGTCATGTTTAATATTGGGGCCTTACAATCTGACCTAACTCTTTCTTATGTTTCCATTCCATAGGTTATGAAGAAATGTTTTACGTAGGGTATGTATGACAAGAGTAATATATAAGAAGATCATTGTGAGGGATGTTGTATATATTTCATTTAATAGTAGGATTTTGTATCTAGTCTTTAGAAAATCTAAACCATTATAGTTATTGAATGAATATTAATGTGATATAATGAATATTTATCTCATGGGATAGAATATCTATGTGAAAAAAATTTGGTTCTCTATATTTGGGGTGATTGATGGGGTGATGGTGTATGATACCACATTAAAAAAGAGATCTGTTTTTTCTTGAGAGAAATGTGTTGGTGTGTCCATATGTTGATTTTGATCAGTCAGATAAATAGTGGTATTCATAAGTGTTTAACTCAGTAGGATAAAAATATAAATTTTTTATTGACTATTATATCATCTAGTAATCGAGATAACATCCACCACTATATGTTATAAGAGGGGTGACTAGTCGATAGGTTGAGTCCCAAGATGGGAAAATGTTCCCAACCCAATGAAAACCTACATAGAATGGTCCAACCTTACTGAGCACAAAATAAAACCATACGATCAACTCACCATACAGATTTGGTATGCCAACCAAACCTGACTAAGGATGTGTAAACTGTATGACTAACCAAACATCCCCAACAACATGAGGGGAATACAGTGTAGGATTAAAATATATGGTCTCCCCTATGTTCATGATAATAGGGACTTGGGTTGAATATTAAATGACCCAATATAAAATCAAGGTGTGTAACATATGGTGCTACACACTCTTCCCCTCTACCAACATGCGAGTACGAAACATTCCAATGTGGAAAAAAAAACCCTCCACTTCACAATGTAATATATGATGAAATGGGGGTATCAATGACACATTTTCCTCACCTTTAATGTTTTTTTCACAAATGTTAACCTAATTATGGAAATTAGATAAATGAGTCAACTATTATGATCATTTTTTCAAATAAAACATAATAGTTTGACCATTTTTACTCTCATTTTGTTAGATTTTTTGTTTATTATAGTTCTTTAGATCTGTAGGGCTTGAGAAATTTCTCAAAAATCTATTAAATGTATAAATAATTTTTTTTAATCCCATGAGAACATAGTTGTAATAGTTTTTTGGATCCCCATGTAAAATAAATATTTTGGTACTCTCCATTGTTCTAGGTACGTAGGTCCAGTAATTCAATCAGTAAAAATACTGAGTTTCACTGGGTACCCATTTATGGACAAGGAATTTAGAAATTAATCATGTATTGATTTATAACTTATATAAATTTATTCTACTAATGATTTAACTCATGTGTGTTTCAAGTGAATAGTTATAAAAATGATGATATTATTCACTAGGACTCTATATGAACTCACCTTAAAGGTAAAATCTAGGCATGAAGTTTTGTTGTTTCATTCATCTTTCATTCTCATGGGAATAATATAGAAGTAATATGGAGTGAGGTTACACTTAAGTGTTTTTTTAAAATTCTATCCTTCTATAGATTTATAGGTTCCATCAACCCTGAGTAATTGGTTGGTGTGAATTTTGGGTCAGGTATGCACCCTAATTCACTATATCATTTATGAGGTGTGAGTTCCCTTTGAAAAATATATATAGATTTTGGGTTAAATGGTTATTATGTGATCGATTGGACATGGTTTTTTCTTATGTGTAATTTGGTGGTAAAATCCCTCATGGATAGGGTGTCAATATCCCATTAATGGAATTGATTCCCCCCCAATTGATATATAAATCCTTGGTGAAGTGTGGGTACTTCAATGTAAAGAGATACTAAATTTTCCCCCATGTAAAAAATTTGTGTTTCTAGTGACATTATTTTAGTTCATATATTTGAAATGCTCATTAGTATAGGTTCTAATAAATCAATTATCACTATAATCAAGAAATTGGTTCAAGGATTTGGTTTCATTATTTGGAGATGATTTTTCACTGCACTATTTTATATAAGTCTATAAAAAGGAATAAATTATTTTATGTATGGATTAGGAACTTAGATTTTGGGGACCTTGCTAGGGTATGGTAGGGAGTCTATTAGGTTTAAATTTTCCTCTCTATTTAGGAAAAAAATTGGTTTCCATGAATCTTGGTAGGTTTTATATTGTGTGTGTAATGAACTGAATAGATCTTCCACCAAAATCAGCAGTAGGTCTGGCACTCCACTGATTATGAAGGGAGACCGTGATTCTGATGGACTATAAAATTATATCAGGGAATCTCATAATATGATTTTGGAATGATTTCATCCTTGAAGAAAAAATAAACAATCCAATAAATAATTAATCAAAACAAACATCTATTAAAGTATGCATCTTAAATAAAAAAAATCATCACATAAATTAAACCGAATAAAAGCCAAAATCATATGAATAAGAAAACTGAGCAAGGTCTAGGTCATTATGGATGGTATATGAATATTGAAAATAAAAAATAATTGGAAATGAACCCAGCTAAAAACTATCTCTATATGACCCCTTAGTCACTCTTTACACCACAAGAATACAAACAAACTAACCCAAACATAACTATAAGGAAATATTATATCCATGGAATCTAAAAAGTGACCCTAAGAGCTACATACATGGATTGATGTATGCAAGGTGTAATAAAATAAAATATTAGTATTATCGCATTAAGGAATCTATTTTCTTCTTTAAAAAAGGAATATCATTTTCTACTAGTTTCAAATATAATTTTGGAAAAAAATTTCAAAAAAGAATTTATGAAATAAAATAATATCAAAAAGATATTTAAAAAAAATTACCCCTTCATTAAAAATATCAAACACTTTCAGAAAAAATTATAAACATTATATTTTACTAGAAAAAATAATTTCAAAACCAATTTTAAAATATAATTTAGATATAAAATTTCTATAGCACTTTTGAAAAAACATTATTTAAACAAACCAAAATAAAACATGAATAAATAAAAAACAACAAATAATGATTCCAATGATGATATTAAATAATGAAGAAAAAGTTAAATTATTGTTATAATATTGGATAATAAAATTAATGGATAAAAGAGAATAAAATAGATTTGTAACATCAAATAATATCATTGGAAATAAATTTTCCATTATCAGAAAATATACCATACTAGGTATCATTTGAAAAAATCTATATAGGGGAACCCTGTTGAAAATAGAACAATCTCCACCAGACACCCTGTCAAGGGTCAATAGGAAAAAAAATCAACCCATAGGAGAGATAAAATCTCCTAGGGAACATGCTAGTGATCACACGACGTGATAGTTTAACACATATCCATAAATTATACTAAGATACCTAGGGTCCCATGATATAACTCCATGGAGGTTATCAATAAAAAAATCTAGGAAAATAACACAATAATGATAAAATTCATCTCACCTCCTACAACCTCACAAAAAACCCCTTATTACATAAATCATATGAAATAAATTATTAATCATTCCCCAGTATATAATTCACATTACACACACACATAGAATCTGAAATAAAAGTTTCAAAGTCAACACACCAAAATATCCACTTGGTATTCAATCCCATTTTCCCACCTTTTGAGATTCATTTAAAAACAACAGATACACCAAAACATTTTAAATTAACATTGAAACTCGTTTAAATATTTTTTCACATAAACCTGTCAGTTCACCCAATTTTTGACCAAAACTAGGTGAAATATCATTTAAAACATACATTTAATTATAAAATAATACAATAAATAATTTAAAGTTACATGAAACCCTTACACACTTTTAAAACTAGAGAACACCTTGAAATCCACCTCAAATACATTTATTATAAATGACCAATCACTCTAAAACACTTTTATGAATCAATAAAAATTTCAAATATATATATAATCTGGAAATTTAAAATCATCAAGAACACAATGAAATGATAGTTAATTAGTGTGAACTGAAACAACAACCTCATGTACGGTGGAAATCATATATAATAATTTGGAATGTATCACATCTTATGGTGACGATCAATCAATCCAAGATATACGCTCCACAATCCCAAGTAACCAAAACCCCCATAATTAGACCACCATGAACCATAATTCAATCCATAGTTATCCCTAGTGTTCCCTGATGGTATGAAAACCACAAAAAATTGAAACAGATGGAAGAGGAATAGGGAAGCAAGAATAAATTAGGTATTACCATGGAAAAATCATTAGAAAATAAGTAGGATAAGGCTGTAAATTTTCACTTGGGGGTTGAGAAGATCTCTCCCATAATCCCCTTAATTTTTGTAAAGAAGAACGGATGAGTAAGAGTGGTAAGGGATTTTAAAATCATATGGAAAATCTTAAAAACTCACAAAATTTTATAACTACAAAACTTGAATTGGTTTAACAAAAGTGAACCAAATGTGTGGGTTTATAAGAAACGAAACCCCTATAGAAAAATACCCCACAAAATTACTCCTAGGAAAAACATGATTCACTCCAAACCATGACATTACAATGAATTTTAATGATTGGACTAAAAAAATACATGTGTTGGGATTCTTTACATGATTTAATTAAACCATGAACATTGAACTGTGCGCTATATAAGACATTAGTGTTGTTAATTTATATATGTTCTCCTAACCATGAATCACCTATACGATTGACCAAAATACCTTAAATTAAAATACAAATCCCAAAAAATTAGAAAATTTAAAATTAACCAAATAAATATAAAATAATATAATATAAACCACACAGTAACATAGTTGGTGTTACAATTATATCCACTATTTCACTTTATGTCCCCATAAATTTTAGAGTAAAATTAGAGAAAATAAAATATGATTTCTACCACATCACCCTATTTCATGAGAAAACTATTTTAGGAAACACTTATAGAAGGACTTAAGAAAATGAACTACTAATATTAATTAACTCTCTAAAACAATGAAACGAATTGAAAAATACAACCAAACATCTCCAATAAAAACCCAATTACAACCAAAATAACTAACAGGAAAAGATTTAATAAAGGTAGGAAGTAAATAGAGACCTAATATAGGTTTCTCCGCCATTTAGAATATATCATGAATTGTGAAATAAGTAAAAACACACCACTATATCATGTATCTCCCATATAAAAATTTATTTTAGAATTATACCTTTTCCACGAACCATGTGAAATCACCATAATATTGATTATAATTCTTAAGGAAATTAATCTCATATAAACTCTATATAAAAATCCTTAAAACATCTCTAATATCAATAAAATAATCAAAAAAACCCATGCAACTACTATTCTAACAATACCCATCTTGGATTTTAAACCCGGGTCACCATACTGAAGTTGGTTGACGAAGATGTCCAACCTAAAAATATCATCTCAAAGTGACCCCATATAGAAAAAAACACTTATAAATGTTCAACAACCAAAATTAAACATTCATAGTAGTCAAAATAACATCAAACTAAGGTTTACCATACTCATCCATGAATAATACACTCCACAAAACATCCACATTATAACCCACATCCATGAAAATTTATCCCAAGAAACAAGGCACATAGAAAACCATAATTTACTAAAATCCATATGAATATATCTAAAAATACTTAATATAAGATAAAACATGTACTAAAATAATAGTAATCCATTACAACTCATGATTATATTGAGATTTCCACTTTCACTAACATAGACTACATAAAAAATGAATAGGGCTAAATCATATACACCAATGGGAAGATTTTGGAGATTTCAAATGAAAGAGGTAAGAATAACATTGAGGTACACAATAAAAAAACACTATAGAGTCTAGATGAGGTAAAATATAATTTGAATCCACTATATTTGATACATTTCCTCAATGAAAAATAAACACATAATAAATCCTCTCCTTATAACATGGATGAGGTCTATATAAAAGAAAGACTAGATTCCACCACCCGATCGTGACTATGGGTAGAGATACTGAATGAAGGGAAAAATCTTGATTAATATGAAGAGATATCTAAAAGTTTTTATCAAATAACATTCTTCTAACATTCTCTAAATTAATCTTTATGAGGTATATTTCATGTAACATGATATATGAACTTAAAATGGTTCATGTTTTAAAAATAAAATTACAGAACACAATCATAAATCCAAGAATAAATCTAAAAATCACTTTACATAAATAAACAAATATAAAACCCCCTTTACAAAATTTCACACAACCCTTCAGAAAAATATCATTCCTTAAAAAATTTACATTTTTTTTAAATTTCCATGAAATCCTCATTTTATAAATAATTTCATGATTTTAATATAAATACCTCATTATAAACATTTCATTTAAAATCATATTAATTATAGAATTTATTTTCATAAAAAATGTAATTATAAAAGAAAAAAAATTTAATTTTATTATAGAACAAATATATCACTTAAAATATCATTTTCTAATCAAACCATATTCCCATTGTTTTCAAAATTTTCGATGCCAAAACACTATAATGGATTAAAATCCATTAAAAAATATTTCAAAACACAATTTGAGAAAAAAATAAACTCTAAATTCACCATTTTACTTCATAACCCAATTTTACTCAACAAATAAATGTATCTAATGAAAAATATTAAATAATAACCCATCCATTGAATTACCACATCTAATAAAATCAACTCAAAAAAACTACCTCACCTAACACCACACTGATGATAAACATCATTAGGATCATTATGGAAGGTAAGGTAAGAAAAACAATGGTTTCATAAAAGAATTATCACTACTCATAGTATGGACACGTTTTTTTGGTAAACTATTCACTAAATAGTCTATTGTATCTATAGTAGTTACAAACCCATTATGAAAGGGTACAACATTGTATCCAAAGCATATGGTTTAAATGTTCAACAATAGTTCATTCACTAATTTTTCCTTTGAAGCCATCAATGACCCCAGAAATCACAAATATATTCAATATAGAATAAATTTCCATCATAACATATCAAATTATATCATAGTTACTAAAAATGATATCAAAATCAAAATTCAAATCCCATCATCCCCTGGTGACCTGAGTATCATTATGAAAGGTAGTGACTAAGAACCTATTACTGAACTGCATCTCAAGTACATACGGTGATCCTAGTCTATATTATACTTGAATACACCTAAAATAATTGGACGGATATTTAATAACCCAATTCACTTTCTAATATCATAGACTCTGATACAATTTATAATGTATTTATGAGGGTTTCCACATAAACTAACAACTATTCCAACATTCCACTGGTACAAAATGACATACACGATACTCATAGGCTATAAACTAGTTATAGGGAATCATATGAAATATTTTGGGAATAATTTTACCCTTGATAAAGAAATGAACAAATTAGTCTTGGTATACAAAAAATAAACATCCAATAGAGTTCACAACATGAATAAATTAAATCATTTCATAAAATGAATGGATAAATAATTAGCATCGCAAGAATAAAAAATTTAAAAGACGCATAAGTCATCAAAAAAACATAAGAATAACCCAAATAAAAAAAATAAAAACTTATCCCACTACCAACTATCTCAACGTGACCAATTGGTCACTATACACACCCCAATCCAACTTAAAACATTAAAAAATATAATAAAAAGTTAATATGATATTAATGGAAACTGAAAGGAAGCTGTAAGAATTCTATACACTGATTATTTTATATAGGGTGTAAGTAAAGACATGCACAGTAGGATCTCGGGGATTAGTTATTTAAATTCTTTTAAAATACATATCATTTTATTAAATTTTGTAATATAGTTTTAAAAAATAGTTTTCCTAATGTGAAATTTCCAAAAAAAAAATTAAAACCATGATAATTTTCACTAAAAAATTATTCCTTATTTAAGATAATCAAACACTTTAAAACACTATAATAAAACGAATATCCTTTCATAGAAAACACCCATTCCAAAACCTCTTTTAAAAACCACTTCTTAAATAAAATCCCCAAAACACATTGAAATCCTTTCTATAAATAACCTAAAAAGAAAAATAAAAAAATAATCAACAAGAAAGTACATGGTAATTGTTGTATAAAATAATAAATCAAAAAATAATGGTAAATCATAATGAAAATGTGGGCTAATTGAACTAGGGTATACAAAGTAGAAAATCCATTATCTAATATCTACTAGTATCATGAGCAACACACTATTCTATAACATGAATGTTATTAGACATGGTATTAATAAAAACACAATATAAAATGGAAAACTAGTGATACATAGACCAAATTACAATCTAACCCCCTCTCAATAGTCATCGAGTAAAACATAAATACCAAGGAGGCCACAAATATCGTAGGTGACTAACTAGTGAAATCACACGAGGAGAGAATAACATTACATAAGACCTTATAAATACACATATATATATAGGTTCCCATGATATATCTGAATAGAGTTGAGAAATCAACATGACAAGTAAACAACACAATAATTATAAATTTAATCTCACCCCTGACACCCACATGAGAAACAACCCCTTATTCTATGAATTATATGAAATGAATTATAAAACATTTTCCTTTGTATAAAACTCATATCACATGAAAAAAATAAATATGGGACCCCTGAATTTGATATCACATATAGAATGAAATACCATATGAAAGTGCAAAATATTCCATACCAAAATATTTCCTCGAGATAACATGACACTTCCCACCTTTTAATATTTATTTCAAAACAACCGTTATAAAAAATAATTTATAAATACAATTCAAACTAATTTAAATAATCATTTTGCTAAAAACCCATACTTGGAACAATTTATCATCTGAATAGTGAAAATACTAATTTAAACATTCATTTTATTCTGAAATATTTCATTTAAACTTTCAAATTCACTTAGCAACCACACATAACTTAAGTATTTGAATTCCCCTTAAAGTTCACCTCCAATACCATTATACTAAGTAAGAAAACACTAAAAAACTATGAAAAATCAATTAAAATATCACAAATATATTTAATATATAAATTTAAGCATTAATCATCATCAATCATAGAATGACCTGACATTTAATGAATGGTTCCAAAAACTCCTTTGTCAATAATGGTGGAAATACTACATAACAAGTAGGAATGTGTCACCTTCAATGTATAATCCTCAATAAATCCTTGAGAAACCCTCCATAGTCCATAAAACCAAAACCCCCATGGAATCCCCTAGTTTTTGGGTTAGGGGAGTAAGCTATGAAAAATAAGTATATTGGGAATAGGAAGAGGTAAAAAATAATAATTGTTGTCTTAACAAGGCTAAAAAACATCAAAATATAGGTTTGAGACTTAAATTCCTAAAAGGTGGTAGTATAGGAACTAACTCTTATGTCCTTGGATTCAGGTGAACATGAGAGGTGTAGGGAGAGGGGTTATGACTTTTAAAATCATAAATTAAACTAGGAAACTAACATGATTTTTCTAGAAAATTCAACAAACTGTGTAACCACCATACACCCCTATAGAATTGTACATTGATTTTTTACTCCCAATACTCACATGTTTCTCTCCAAACCATGCACTAGACCATGTTAGAGAACCCCACTTCCTTAATATTGAACTAAAAACCAACCTCCATATGGATACATACACAGGTTGAGCAATATTTTTTATATTAAACCATGTATTATAGATGAATCGTGTTAGAATAATCCATATAGTTTTTACTAACTATGACTATTCAATTTAAAAATGTACATCAAACCAAAAAACCTAATAATTAATATATAAATCCCAAAAACATAAAAATTTTAAATCACCCAAAAAATATAATATAAAAAATGATAAGCTACACAATAACATAGTTGGTGTTACAATGGGTCTTCTGTTTCATCATATACCTCAAACTTCATGTGTCATGTGATATTTTTGGTAACAAGGTCATGGAATTAGGACATCATTACTCATTGGTAGTCTCAATCCTTAAATAATTACTAGTTCCTAGATGTATCCTTTTTACTTTGTTTTTCATTAACCTATCATTGAGTCATTTTTTCATTTGGTATATTTATACTCACCCAAAATGATAATTCTAAAAACACATATTATGCTTTTTTAGATTCCCTATATTATTGGGATGATTGTGGGGGATATTGAGTCAGTATATTTGGTTCTTGGTTATTCATGGTGGTAACGGTAGTGGTTGGTACCCATGTCATGAGTTTCTCATTGATGAGGGGTTCTTTATCTTCTTGTATTCTTTTTGTATTAGTATATTTTCTCTTGAATTTAGATTTACATATAATGTTTTTATTTTTTATAATTATGGATTGGTATATAGTGCATGAATTTTCTTCAATAGTTGGGATATTACATTTATGGTTTTGGTTGCACCTAATATGTTGGGAAGTGTTATTTTGTTATTGTTTTATAGGATAATACCTGCCAGGGTGTGTAATTACTTCTTGGTTGTAGTAAGAAACCCCTAGCCAATTGGAGGTGGGCTTGGGATGGAATACGTAGCCTATCTTCCAATCCATATGGGGTAATGGTGGGTTAGGTCATGTAAGAGTGATATCAAATAAGGTGGTTTCCTAGGGATGGAGTTTAGATATGGGATTCTGATGAGGATTAGTTTGGGAATTTTAGGGTGAAATGAATTAGGAATTCATGTATAGTCACAAGGATAATAAGAGAAACTTGGGTATGTGGAGGACAATGCATTTATGAACTGAAAATTTTATAATCTCATGAATGAATTGATTATTTTGGGAATTTTTTAATTGCCTAGTTTTATTGTTCCATGCATCATGTAACAGTAGGGGTGTTTTTGTTTTAATGAAGGGGTATCTTGATAGTAGTGATTTCAATGTATGAAAAGGGTATAGACCTTCTAATGAAAATTTATTCATAATAATCACTTTACATATCCTTTGTGAATGATATTTAGGACTGCTCATAGTTCTGTGAGTTTTTATATTGTACTTTACTCGATATTATAGAAGTAAATCATGTATACAATTTTATTAAAATAACCCTACACCCATTACATGGTTCGTAATGGACCCATGTTATTATTATATGAATGGGGTCAGGAATCACCTTATCAATTTTTCCTAAATGAGGTTTGGGTCCTCCATATATATGACATGGGAAGCTACTCCATTAGTCATTTGTCCATTGAAAAGGTATAAATACGATGTGTGATATATGTGGTTTAGTACTCTCTAAATGACTATATTTAAGGACCTCCATCAATAGGATTATGTAATCCCATATAATTGAGGTTCACGTCCTTAATTAGAGAAGTAGGTACTATCCTGATGATAAGGTCATTGAATCCTCCATTACTAGGTCTGAGTAATGTCTCGATTGATACCCATTTCACTCATTAAGACATGGGTCCTCCACTAAATATTAGTTATTAGTGATGTATTTCTATCTCTTAGCTATTGTTTACAATTTCATAGATAAGGTTATGGTCCAATGAGTTCACTTTTTTATTTTAATATATCTTATTAGGGTTTATCATTCACACAATATATTTTGTAGTGAACCTGATGTTAATCAGGGGAACCATGGATAGTCGGGAGTAATGAATTTTTTTAATTATTTATATATAAATCATCCCATCATGAAGACTTTACACCATTCTAGGTATCCATATGGTGGGTGTTAATTGTTATAGAAATAATTATCCAGGGATCAATATTTATTTGTTTTTCCATCTTGAGGTTCATGTCATGATTACAATCCTATGATTTTTTAAGATTTGGTTTTTATGGTAAGTTGTATAATAATATTTATTAATTTAGTGGTGTTCATTAAAGGTTTCTCGGATTTCTCTAGAATATTTCATAGAAATGTATTTATTTTCTTAACATAACCTTTAATAGATATTGTTGATTTATTTTGAAATCCCATCGTTTCATGCAAAAGTTTGATACAGTTTTTCATTTTCTACATGGTCAACAACTATTGGAGGTGGTTAGTTATATATTGAGGTTTTATTTTGATTTATATTAGGGTATCAATGTAAAATATTTGGATTTGAGGTTCTCTTAGGGGTGTATGAACCAACAACTATTTGTTCTTTCTATATGGTCAATTCCGTCCACAGTTTAAAAAATATAGCTACATATTTTGGGAGTGTGATATAGATATTTTAAGTGATGTGTATGGATGTATAATAAAGGATAATCCAATTCTAGGTTTTGGATTTTTGGTTAGTTTTCTTTCAAGTTTCGGAAGTGATTAATTATGTGTTGGATGGAATGAAATGAAAATAATTACTAGAGGGGTGGGGTGAATAGTAGTTTAAAAATATAATGAAAAAAATCATATTATTATTAAACCATGAATCTTTAGTGATTTATGTGTTCATTAAATTGAATTCATTAAAAATAAAAATAAACAACATAGAGATTTTATATTTTCTTGGATCAACAAGACCCTAGTCCGCTCCTCCAGGTTCTCTACTTTATGAGATGATTGGTACCCACAAAGAAACTACATTTAATGGCGTGATAACTTGTTAAGGAATCATTACTTTAAAAAAACCTAGAGTCATAAAAAATAATTTTTACTATATCCACGAACCTAGTCTGTGAACTGACCTTTTAACAAGATTGACAACCAAAAATATCTTTTTGTTGGCAGAATAAACAAAATAGACAAGACATGATTTTTATTGGGAAAAGAAAAAAACCATCCATGAAAAAATTATTATTAGGAAGTGAAAAAAATAACATGAAGAATAAAACATACAAATAAAACATAGTAGAAATATCTAATGATAAAGATGATGAAGTTTGACGACCATGATCACTATAGATGTAGATAATGGAATTATTGAAGTTACATTTGGATCTCATCTAACAATCAAAAATTTATAGAGATTCTTGAGTGAATGACCAGTAATAAAGTGTATGATATAAAAATTTACAAAAACATTTATTGAATAATATGAATGTAGTTTTTTGTATCCCTTGATAATTTATCTAATGGATTAATCAAACATCATTAACATTAAATATCTTCTCTTATAACCATGTAATCCAATCACTACATGCCACATTTTAGTGAATAAAAAATATAATATTACTATTACCAGTAATTTGAAATATATAACTCATTAACAAAGAATTAATTCATTGTTTTATTTTTGAAACAAACTCATTAAAAATATTACTAATTTAATTTTTATAAAAATTAAAATAATTCAAGTAATTATAATGATAAAAATCACTCACACCAACTTTCATTAATTCAATATATTTAAAATAATAAAAATAGAGCATAAAAGAAATAATTTAAAAAAAATTAAGATGAATTTATATGATAAATATAGATCAATAAATTAAAGAATAAGATATTATAACTAATTAATTTTTTAAAGGGATAAAACAATTAAAAAATTTAATATGATTACATTGAGTCGTTTTATAAAAATGAAACAAAAACAATGTCTCGTAATATGAAATTTTTTCTAAAAAATAAGAATTTTTTTGAATGACCAGTTGAGGAACATTCATAATGGTAATTATGCATACCATGTGCTCACACACGGTCAGTATTCTTACCAAGAGAACCAAATTGTTTTGTGGTCAGTCTACTGAACATGAAAACATTTTTAATATCACTACCAATACACAAAGTATGATTATTTTCTGTTAAAGGTATGTAATACATCCTCCAAGTTATTTGAATGCACTCACGATATGCTAAAGTAGTCTACCAATGCATGATCGACTATTATTGATGACCTAGCATTACTTATAGTAGATCTACCATCGAGACATAGGAATAATCGATCATAGTGATCTAATATTTCATAAATGAACCACTATTTCAAAAAAGTGAGTATAATTTCATATAGTAATTTCCTTAAACAATATATTCAAAAATCATGTAGATACATTTACCTACGTAATAAAATCTACAAATAAAATTCACATAATAAAAATTGACATAGGAAAATTAATTCAAGAGATTCATATAAGTGAATCACATATCCAAATTCATTATGTATTTGATTCACATATCCAAATTCATTATGTATCTGAATTAAAAATCTTCTACATGGTTATGAATTTGGCTATGTGGTAGATAATGTTTTTTCAAAACAATTATAAATAATATTTTAATGAAATAAATTTTAATATATATATTTATTAAAAAAAAATTATATATGTGAAGAAATTTTACATTATCAAAATATTAATATTAATAAATTGTGAGGAAATTGTAATTCATACAAATAAAAATATTAATGTAGTGTGAAAAAATTATAATTTAACAAAATAATAATATCAATGTACTAAAATAATATTCAAACACTAAAAGAATTACCAAACTACAAATTTATTTAAAATCCCAAAACAAATATTCTCCCCATTTGAAAGATTTATCGATAAATAAATAAATAAAATAATACTAAATAGCAACACTATTAACTACCCATTATATAACATTAAAATTAGAATATATGTAAAATTTTATTTTCTAAAATATCCATATTTAAAAAAGTAATAAATATTATATTATGTAATATTATGGTTCTCACATACCCATTTCAGGCTTTATTTTCTCAAATTTGAATGAATCTAAAATTCTAGTCAATATAACTGCCAATTTATTTTTAGTATGAATAAATTCTAAAAAATCAACATTAATTACATGATCCATTAGAAAATGAAAAATAACATCTATGTGTTTTTATCTAGAGTGTAGTATAGGGTTTTTAGAAATTTAAATTATGCTATAATTATAAAAAAAATATCTGAATTTTATCAATACAAATATTAAAATCACATAATGTTTGTATTATCCATATACTCTATGAACAAGAACTAGAATAAGAAACATATTCTTCCTCAATTTTAAACAGATCTAATAATATTTGTTTTCAAAAACTCTATAAAATTAATCTTTTACCCAAAAAATGACACATACCTATTGTGATTTTCTAGTCAAGACTACAACCTCAAATCAGAGAATCTGAATAAGATAATAAATCATAAAAATCTCCATATAATAAAAAACCATTAATTCCTGCTCCCATAATAAATATAATTACTCTCTTAACTAATTTTAGATGAATTTCCATAGAAATCGACATAAATATAGTGGATAAAAAATTATGAACATTACAGCTTGTCTTGATATAGTGAGAAATAATAAACTGCCAATCGTGCCAACATTAATTCTAATATCAACTGTCCTTCAAGATTCGTCCATGTAAAATTTGGAAATGATACTCATTGGGGTTTTTATCGCCCTAATATATTCAATTCTAAAACATTTTACAATGTCATTAGCATTCATCACTACATTTAATAAAATACCACATTTTCTTGGATTGATCTATAAACCAAGTAAAAACTTTAATTATCCCATTAAAATCATGTCAAATTAACCTGACATTAGTTTAGAAAAAATCATTACATTTAGAATCATTTTTTTGATAAAAATTTTATATCTTGAATATAAATCTGTATAATAATTATATCATTTTAAAATCAGTTTATAAATAAAGATCTATCAAAAAATCCATTTAAAATTATTTTCAATCAAAGAAAAAGTTTCTTATCATACTAATATCGAGGAGTATACTTAAGACCATATAAAGACTTATTATGTTTAAAAACATTATTTGTAAATATTTTATTTTCAATTCCATAGGGTTGTTTAACATAAACATCCTAAAAAATTATTTCATTTAGAAATGAACATTTTACATCAATATGAAATAATTTCATATTTTCGAAATAATGAAAGACTAATAGAATTATAATTTCATTCATCCTAGAAAAAAGATCAAACGAAAATTCAAAATACATTCTCTATTCTTAATAGTAACATTATGTTATTAGTCTTGATTTATTTTTAAATATGATTCCAACTTCATCAGGATTATTATCTAAAAATAAATTTAGTTATAATTATAGGTTAATCTTCAGAAATGGAACCAAATTACACATATTATTACTTTAAAATTGGTTTAATTCAACACACATAGAATTTTTCCAATTTGATACAATTAAAAAAATCATAAATAATGATACAAAAAAATAAACATCAAAATAAGAGATTGAACAAGAAAGAAAAATAGATTTTGTAGTTTTAATACCAGATTCTAAATTTCTACTTAATTTTTCAATTAGACGATCTTTATGTAGTTTCCACTCTAGAGGATTAGTTCAAGAAGAAATATTCACCCCATCAAATGATGAATTCTCATTTTCTTCATCATTATCTCCAAAAATAAATAAATTCCTTAAATTCATCATCAACTTTGATTAAATTAAAATTCTTATTGTTATTAATATTTTCATTAAACATAATATGTACATACTCTTCAATAACTAATGTTGTATAATTTAGAACTCTATATGATTTTCTAGTGTTGTAATATCTTAAATATATTCCATCATCACTTATAGATTCAATTTTTTTTAAATTTCCTTTTTAATTTAAGAGGTTAACATTTCAACCAAATACACTAAAATAAACTACTTTATCTTTATACCCTTTAAACATTTCATAAGGGGTTGTGTTTAAAAATGGTGTAATAGATACTCAATTTAGAACATTATAAGTTATATTTACTACTTCTTCCAAAAACATTCTAGGAACATTAAAATCTATAAGGATCAATATACCCATTTCATACTTATATGTATTCTTTCTTTCAAGCTCACTATTTTGTTTTGGTGTACTAGGGGCTAAAAATTAATGTTTATATACATTTTTTCAAAACATTAATTAGAAATTAAATTTAAAATTCAACACCTATATAAATCATGATATATATTATTTTTATATTCGTCATGTTTTGAATAATTTTACAGAAAGAACATAACTAAGTTAAATTTTCATTTTAATATGGTAAAAAAATCGAAAAATATCTGTTTTAATCATATGCAATTAAAAAAACATACATATGACCACCAAAACTAATAGGATTCATCGGTCCAAAAAATTAAAATATATATATATTTTTTATTGAGTATAACTAACATGTTTTGTAGGTTTAAATATTTTTTTGTTTAGTTAATGTTTTAACATTAATCCCACATAAGTACTTAATTTTATGCAATTTGGGAAATTGTAGAACGTGTTCATGCAATGAATGTTTGTTGAATAGTATTAAGTTTTCATTACCAATACTCTTATGATACATAATTTCATCTGATTATCAATCATTTAAAAACATGAACATTTTTTTTAGATTAGATAAATCATTAGTATAAAAAGTATCTTTTCTATTTTAAAAATTAAAACATATTTATTCATTAGAACTGTACATTTATTATTTTCAAAAATATAATTAAATCCAAAATCAAAAGGATATTATATAATTATTATACTTTTAACCATTTAATAATAATAATTATTAAATAATAAAAGTTTTAGAAAAAAACTTCACCAATACCCTTAATCTACCATTTTGAATTATCTCCAAATGTGGGTTGGACACCATCACATGAACTAAAGGATAGAAAATTTAAAATACAATATGTTATGTTCATGGAGAATCCAATTTCTAATTATCATGACTCTCTGAGACTTCCTAGTTAGACTTTATGAAATTAAATAATCAAATAGTCTATTTTGGTACTCATGATATGTTAGGTCCCACTTGGTTTGTAATAAAATATTTTAGAACCCAAATAATTTTAAATCATTTATTATTGGGAAATTTAGAAAAAAAATCTCTTGAAATGAATGTTATATTTTACCTAAATTATTATGTAAATCTTTGTGAAAAATCATTATCATAATAAATTTTCATTCTATACATAAACTTTGTTACACTAGAAACACTTCTGTTTGATATTTTAACTAATTTAGTCATATTTAACCGTAGAGAGAAATTATTATAACCAAAACCATTATTATTGGTGTTTAGTTTCATCAATGACATACTGTTATAGTATTTTTCTTTACCCTAAAATATGTATATTGGTTTTCATTATGATTAATAACTTTTGTTTTCTAAATCATATTCTATTTTTGAATAAACTCTATATCATTATAAACATTCACATTAAATATGCAAGGTGAGTTTATAATTTCTTATTTTCTTTCTTATGTTGGTAAAATTTATTTTCATCTTATTTAAAATCATCTTGAAATATATTAAATAATGTTTCTCTACCATTATCATTCACTTATAGATTTTTTTATGTATTTCATTTTGGCCTTTTAGTTTTAACATTTCAGAATCATAATTCTCATTGTAATTTTCATTTTGGAAAACATTGTTATTCAAACCATCAAAATACATTTTTATTTTTACATTTTCCTTAAAAATATCATAATTTTCATTTTTATATTATTATAATTTTCAATTATTCTATCTCTTTAGTTACTTAATTATTCGTTTTATTTATTAAGTTGTTTGAATTTAGAATTAATAGATTTAAAATCTTAACATGAATCAAAATTAGTCTCATTATCATTTTAAGTAATATAATTATGATATATATTATTAGGTTTAATAAATTGAGTGAAAATTTAATTAGTTACCCTACACTTTAGACCCATTAGAGTAAGGTTCATTGTCTGCTATACACTTCTAGAGTCACTTCTCCAATCAGAATAGTCTAAGTAGTCTTAACCACAAGACACATTTTTCTAGTATTTTCTCTGTTTCACTTTTTATTTCATTGGATTATTGCTTTTGGGGTAGTCTATTCTAAATTTTCCTTTCTTCAATAACTCATAAAATGTTAATTATGAAATTTGATTATAATTATTTGAGTTTACTTTATTATAATCCTTTTTTATCATTCTTATGAATTATCACTTAAAAACTTTTTTCAGGAACATGAAAGAATTCATGATTATTGAATCATATCTTTTTCACATGCATGTAACTCAATATCAAAAAATTTACATATTTTATTAACATTTTACTTAAAATAAACAACATTTCCCTTTTTAGTGCCATTATTAGTAATGTTTTTCAACTCTAACTCATACTAAAACAAAGAGACGACTAGTTTGTCTAAGGTATATTCACTAAAATTATTAATATCAGTAATTGAATCCTTATTTACATGACATATATTTGGGAGATATCTCAATACTCTTTCAACTTGAGCGTTTTTGTACAATACTTCTCCAAGAGAACACATACCATTTGTGATGATATTAAATCATTATAATAATGAATTAATTGAATCTTAATCTCTTATATTGATGTCCTGGTATCATTCCAGGCCTGGTTCTCTTTAGATTTTATGTCTTATGGAAAGTCACTTGAATTATTATTTGTATATTGCATGGGACATGACAATAAAGAATGCTACTTATTGCACAATATAAGATATTTTTAACCTTATAATTCAAAACATATTAAGTCATATAATAACCTACAAGTGATTATAGATCATCTTTGGGAATCTCATTTTAATTCTACATGATAATACAATTATCAACACTCATCAATTTTAGGTAGGCTTCCATTCATTAGTTGTTGTACTCATAGTCACTTCCATCTAATAATGGGGGGTGGAATCCATCCATTGTTTTAATTGAAACCTACTATCTTAAAGAATTAAACTTTTATTCTTTATAGAATTAGGTATTGGATGACTAGGTTAACATAGTGCTTAAAATATATACAACATAAGTAGTGACTAATCAGATACTAGCCTCTAATACCAATTTTTCAATTTAAGGAAAATAAAATAATGACTTTAGGGGGTTATAGGTGTTAAAAAATTTAACAAAAAATTATATTTTTATTAAATGATAAATTTTCATTGAGTGTTGTTTTTAGGAAATGAAATATTGTATAAATAAAAAAGAAAGAACTCTATGATTTTTTAGTTTCATTGTTCACTAAGATCCAAGTATAGTCCAGAACCTTTTATACTCTATGAGATGATTATTTCCCGCTAATAAAATAACGTCTAAATGTTTGAGAACCTATTTAAAACTCTTCCTTTAACAAAAACCCTATGTAAAACAATAGGAACCTTGAACCAAGTTGGTGACCATAATTTTGATCAAGTTTCACAACCCAAACATCCATTTAGATGGTGGATAAACCAAAACATACAAGACCGGATTTTGATTGGGGTTATCATAAACCATATATGAATAGATGAAAAAAGATAATTAAAAGAATAATATGAATAAAAACAAATATAGAGAAAACACAACAGAAAGATATGATGATGACGTTTGATGATCTTGATAGTAAAATCTGAAGAGGAATTAACTTTTTAATTAACTTCATGATATCATTAAATAATTATAATCCATTGATGTTCTTGATCAAATGAGAAGTGATAAATTGTATAACATGAATTTTGTCAAAAGGTTGTGTCAAATTATCTGAAAGAAGTTTTTTTATATCCCTTGATGTATTTAATATAATAATAGAACTTCATTAATTGTAGAAATCTCTTTGTATTATCAATAAAATCAATAAATTCATTCCACTAGTTAGCGAAAAAAATATATAATAGTACGGTTACTTGAAATTTAAATTATTGATCCCATTAATAAAGAGTTTGTGTGTTGTTCTATTTCAACAAAAAAACATTAAAAACAGTTCTAATATAACCATTTTAATAAAATAAATTTATTCAATAAATCATAATGATAATTATTAATCACATGAACTTTAAGTTATTAAATACTATAAAAAAATAAAAAGAATCACTAAATAAATAATATTAAAATTATAATTTTCATATGAATTTCTATGAAAATATTTGATCAAAAAAATATATAAAATTTATTATAATATTGAATTACTTTGTAGAGGTATAAAATAATTTAAAAAATAAATAATCTTGTATTGAATAATTTTATAAAAACGACACAGAAATGGAGCATTGTAAAAACAATTATTTTCCAGAAAATAAGAAAAACACTTAAATGACTATTTAGGAAACAATACACATTTTTCAGTATTCCTACAATGTGATCATGTTCATTTGGTATTCATATCATGTGAACCAAATTTTCATTTGGTCAGTCTGTTGACCGTACGAATATATTTGTTGTCAGTAGCTTTATATTTGATATTTTGTTTTGATCTTTGAGACAAGTGAAACATCCTCAAGGTGAGTTTAATGTACATGTTATATGTTGAAGTTGTCTACCAATGCATGAGATACCATTATAGATAATTTAACATTACATGTATTATATCCACTATCGAGGAAGAAGAACTGTTGATCGTTTTGATTCACCATTGTATAAATGATCCATTGTTGAAAAACATAGTATAATTTCCTATAGGGATTCAATTAAACTACTTATGAAAAAAAATCATATAAGATAATTTCATGTAAGAAATTTTATTTTTGTATAAAAATCTACATATGTGATTCACATAAGGGATATTGACGTTGGAAAATCAATATATATGATTCATGTAAGTGAATCACGTATCTAGGTTCATCACGTATGAGATTTATGTATCCAAATTTATCACTTATTCATTTTCAAAATGGCTATGTGAATAAAAAATTGGCTACAAGGTTAAGAATTTGGCTAGTGGTGTATATTGGTTTTTCACAAACATTTATTAATGATATTTTAATAAAATAAATATAATGATATATATAATTATAACTAAAAAAAATAAATATAAAAAAATTAGGATGTTTTAATTTATCCAAATATGTAAGATCCCAGCCTTTTCTATAGAAATATCGGCCATGTTTTCAGGTACGTTTTGGATGTTATTAAGTACCTTTGGGTTGGCGAATCTCATGGGGTGTGTTTTGGTGAAAGGTTTAAGGAATTGGGAAGACAAAGGGTTGTGCATAGTTTTTGCACGGTTTGGTCAAACCGTGTGCAAGCTAACTGTGCAGGCAGTGGAAGATGGAATAGTTGGCACATGATTTTCCTAACTGTATTCCATCAAGAAATGCATGAAGTGGGAGACCACATGGTTGGTTCACAGTTTATCCTAACCATGCAGACTCCTAGGTGAAACTATGTGTGTGGTGTAGTTTATTCCGAAAATTGGATTTAAACCCTCCTGAAGCCCTGAAACCTCTCTAATTTGACCAAATATCAAGATTGACAATTTCTAGGTGTTCGCAAAGAATTTTTCGAGGGGTTACAAGTTAATGTGAACATTGTTATACGAGATAAAAATCCTAGATTGATGATCCTCTCTCCTCCTGGAAAGTGGATTTCATACTGACACTTCTCCCATTCTTTCTCTAATCTTTTCTTGATCTTTTCGAAGAATATCTCAACCGTTTTCTTGTATCTAAACCTATGAGTTGAGATCTAGAATTAAGATTTTGGATCTAGATCTAGATGTAAAATTTTGGATCTAGATCTATATTTTCATGATTCTGATACCTTTGATCTTAATTTCTGGTTTTGGGGTTTAGATCTAGAGCTTGATCAATGACATTGTGCTGCTCGGATTTTGGGGATTTCCGTTGAGCCAACATCCATCAATAAATTGAGGTAAGTGGTATAAATAAAACTCCCATAGTTGTTATTTTGATATGTTAATGTGAGTTTATGATTTCTATATTTTCCTTGATAAATGATTTCCTAAATTTGAGTAATTAAGAAAGTGGAATTGAATTGAGTTATCATTGGTGGTTAATTGATAATTAAATCATGTGACAAATGAAGGGGGTTTCCCAGAGTGATATTTTGGAGATTTTTTATGGTTTTATATATTGTATTTGAGATATTTCATTTATTCTGATAAGATAAATAATTATGGGGATCTAATTATGAAATTATGTTTTTCTATGTAAGGTAATTAATTTGGGGGAACTAATTATGTTCCATGATGTTGACCAAAGATAATTAATCATGATAATTAATTATGTTTTATAATATTGATCATAGATAAGTAATTGTGAGAATTAATTATGAAAAGTTAAGATCTGACATGGATAATTAATTTGGAATAATTAATTATGGAAAGAGAATTGTGTTGATTGATTACTTAATTAATGAATTGATTAATGGATTAAGTGCTTTGTTAATTATTTAATTACCTAAGGAACTCTGAAATGTTTAACTAATTGATGAATTAGTAATGGAATGATGTGTAAAATTATTGTGAATTAATGAATGATTAAATAGCTAAGATTTTTGTGGGGATAGACATTGCATTCTAGACTAATCAGATGTAGGAACATGTATATGGTGTTCCGACACAATAGTTATGCACGCTTGGGATTATGGGATTCTAGCCATGACAACCTACACCAAATGAGAAAATGAGTTCCAGAAATTATGACCTACAATCAAAAAGATTGTGGTACTATGAATGACTTCCTCCACCAAATGAATGATAATAACGAATGATGATTCAACGAGATTATGGTGTTATACATGACAACATACACCAGCTGAATGATAATAATGAATGATGATTCAATTGTGTCATGTCCCAGCCCGGCTTACCATCGAACCGGTAGTCGGACCGGTTGGTCGCATGGCCTCAAGTGCGTCTCCCTGTATGCCAGAGGCTGCCGACTAGCAGCGAGGATCTCGAGAGATGATAGTGGGGAGAATATACCCTCAAATAAGAGTAACACAACTATATAGTCATAGTAAATATCATTCAGTAGAGGAAAAAGTAAGAAATTGATAGACATCCAGTAAAGACAGAATAATATCCATTTTATAAAAGGTGGAAAATGCCAGTTTACAATGCATATTTGTAAAAATGTTGATTCATCTATGAAATAAAAAAACAACAAAGCATGTTTCATAATATAATACTAAAAGAAAGGAAAGAAAATCCAGATGGAAATACCCTGAGAATCCCATTCTCTCGCTTAGTCCTTTTCTCCTAACTCTTTAGGTACAAACCGCACAATGCACAACCTAGGTCCTGTAAGTAAGAAGGTCCACTCGGGCACCCTAGTGCTATGGAGGCCGGAGTAGGGTGTGAGATATAAATCTCAGTAGGCCAGTACCACTGGTGTCTAACCCAATCCAAATAGTGTGTATGTAAATAAATAGTAAGCAGTCAAGCAGGATTCAACAAGCAGGTCAACATAAAATACCAACACCCATCCATGTTTCCCAAAGGAAACCTGGCGGCTATACCAGCTTTGGATCATTGCCGGGATCTCAGTCTGACCATACCACTACAGCTACATATGTAAATACTTATAAAAGATGGTGTGGGGTAAGCATGCCTCCCACCCATTAGCTGAAGATAGCAGGCCCGAGGTAAGAATGCCTCCCGTCCCTAGAATACTGTCAGGGGGTAAGAATGCCTCCCTTCCATTGCATTCATTCAACCGACATAGGGTATAAATGCCTCCCATCC
This sequence comes from Viscum album, assembly GCA_963277665.1. Lineage (NCBI taxonomy): Eukaryota > Viridiplantae > Streptophyta > Magnoliopsida > Santalales > Viscaceae > Viscum > Viscum album. The sequence continues at coordinate 783,315,724 of OY728141.1, forward strand.
ATCACATTCATATTACTGGAATAGGGTATAATTTATTCCCACCCAAACACTTTCATAATACTGGCATGGGGTATAACTGCTTCCCATCCAAACATGTAAGACATCAGTAGAAGTTAACTGGAAAGGGGTAATAATGCCTCCCTTCCAGACATGTACTGTCACACTAGCATGGGTATAACTGCTTCCCATCCAAACATGTATCTGTCACTAGGTGGCCTCATCATCCACTCACCTTTATTATCATTCATTCATGTGGAATCAGCATGTGAGAACTCACAAAAAAGAATGTCTATAGGATATTGCTTATGGAATTACCTCATAAGCATTCAATGAATCATATCACAGTCACAATAAAACATATAGACCATATCCACATAAATGGTTATAATCACATTCATTCAAAAAATAATTAAGGAAAACCATATAAAGTATAATTATCACATCATTTATAATATTCAACGCATTTATACGTAAGGAAACTTTTCTTAAGTATCCATATCAATACATTAACATATTCATCACTTTTATATAAGGTACATGAGGAAACCAACTCATGTATGGTATTGGATAACCACCAATTCATTCTCCATTCCTTTTATATCAATTCAAAGACATACATCGATTTATAAATCATAAAGAGGTGCTATGAAATACAACTCCTAGGGAAGTCCCATTCACTTGATCCATTCCATTAACATAAGTCATGCTTATTCCATTATCCTAAGTCATAGTCTTACCACCCTAACCCATTTCACTCTTAATGGATATGTTTATTATTCTTTAACGCTTTGATACCTTCTAGAGGAACCATGTAATATAGTCTTAAGCCATCCTACTATGGTCACTAACTTACTCAATTTTCCTAACATGGCAAATTGACCCGATCACAAGTATCATATCCATATCATTCTATTTGTCTCAATAAAGAATGTTCACCTACAAAGCATCAAAGAAGCACCACAACAATCCAGCAAGCAAACAAAAAAAGTCTATCACTACTTTTTATCATGAAGATAGTACACCTATGATTGAGGGGTTTTATTATTAAATCGATAGTTTAGTGAACAAGCAACCACTTTAATCTTGACCCTGTAATTCACACCCTTTGCACGAAAGAATTTAATTGAAACTAAACTTTCATAATTGACAAACTAAAACAGTGCAGAAATAACTCATTAATAAATCACTTTAAATTAAAGGCAAGGAGAGGGAACCTACCTCACGGTGGATCCATCCATCCAATCTGGATCTTGGTGCATTCTAACGAAGAGCCACCTATGCTCTGGAAACCCAAAACACGACCAAAACTCCAAATCACTTGGAAAAAACACACCCCGAACCCTTTAGAACTACTAAATATTTTATTTAGAAGCTAGGAAAAAAAGCCACGAGTAAAAACCTTACCTTGGAAACAAACCGGTGGACCAAAAGGACAACAATCCATATCACCTTCGGTGGTATACATCATATGGACACCCACAAGGTCCCGAGGGATCTTTCGCATCCCCTTACAGATAAGGAACAAAAAGAAAAACGAATCAATCCAAAAACTCTAAATACGGGGGTTCGTCCGAATGAGAGTAGGGAAAATAGATTCCCTAAAATCGGCCAAGAGGAGAGGAGGAAGGAGGGAGGAGACTTACCATGGAGATTCGAAGGAGGAATCATCCAGAACGGAGGAGGAAGGAGGTGCTATCGAGGGGGCTTGCACGCAAGGCCGGTCGCTCCAAGGGGGAGGGGTTCATGCATGTTCTCTGAGGAAGAGGGGAGAGTTTATTAGTTTAGTTTTTATTTTAAATTTCTTTTAAATATTTTAATGACCCAAATAGGGCACGGCGCACAGCTTGGGCCACATGGTTTGGAAAACCGTGCGCCAACCGTGCGTCCCCCACTAGACACCCATGACACCCTGCACGGGCTGGCTGCACAGTATGGGTAAACCATGTGTAGGCTGTGCAGACTCCCATGCCTCCATTATTTAGGATGCATGGCTTGGGCCGCACGGTTTGGGAAACTGTGCGCCAAACGTGCGCCTTCAGTTGTTCTTTAAAAACCAGCCGTCTTCGGGTCCGACACTCCCGTAACCCCTCAAGACACTCAGAAAACATAACGGGCTTACGCCCATGTCCAAAAACATTTAAAAGAATAATCCAAACCTTCAGAATCTCATTCCAAAGCCCGATCATAAATTCGACCGGTTCAGTAATTAAAAAGTTCAAATTACTTCACTTTTTAACCTGGTTCAAAATGCGGGTCATTACAACCCTCCTGCCTTAGAACTTCTCATCCCCGAGATGCCATCGGGAACAACACACCCCTCACTCGACCAACAAGGGTCGTGAAGCTTCGCTCAACCGATCACATTACGTTTCCAAATGTCCCACGCACCAATGAACATCCACTTAAGAACAAAGCACTTAAGCCATCAACACCCGAGCCAATGCTCATCTTCCAACCGAAACACCCAGACACCTCTTACCCGATCCCATCATACCAGAGACACAATCTTATCATCATCTCACCAGGAAACCAATCAAAGGTACTTCCACCATATATTTTTAATGATAAGTAGTCAAAACTCAAACAACCACTCCACCACCTTTGTAACTACCTTTCTAATGCACGCACCAAGAATTCCAACGACGAATCTAGCGTGATTTTGAAATGATCAATCATTCGATTCCCCATCGACCTCAAAACTCAATCCAAAACGAGTCAAGCCACTTCGGGTGACTATTCACAAAGACGCACAGCTTAGACGGTTGACATTTTATAAGAATAACTATAATGCCATTCTCCGAGACATCACACATTTACCATGAGGACATTCAACGTAGCCCATACCCAACTTCTGGTGACATCTCTATGATTAATCCATGAAGGTAACCACGCATCTCACATGCAACGCCGAAAATGAAAATCCAAAAGAGCTCAACAGCATTTAAAAACATTAGCACGGCGTAAGACTATCACTCTCTTAGTACATCTAGGTTGAAAACAAGATAGGGGACATGCTCGTGACATAACAGAGTACACTAAGAGGATTTTAAAAGGATTCCCGTTAGTCTTACCCAATAGCTGGAATGGAGAACAGTTGAACCACCCCTGGTCGACTCTAAAGAAGAAACTCGAATTCACATGCTGACACATAGATATCTCAAACTAATAAAAAGGTCTTTCTCCATATGAGGCATTCCATCCATCAACCATTACAAAAAAATACCAATGGAATTTGAGCAAAACCTGACCATCTCCAAAATGGTCCTTCCTAGTGTGTTCCTTATACCCAGAAGGACACACTTAACTAAACTGGCACGACGCTTCCCACCTTGGAAGTGCCAGTGTCATCGAAAGAAGAAAAGGTCAGATCCTCATCAGCGAACAAGTTCATCATGATTAGACGGGCATGTGTCTCTCCTCCAAGCCACGATCACCACGTCGAAACACACAAGAAAATGAAAGCAACAAGACCGACGTGTAAACCACCAGAGTCTTCTGAAAATCATTTCAAGCATTGGGACAAATTGATTCTCAAATGATCAGGTCATTCTACCATAGATGTTACCCAGGACCATACACAGCGAAACAAGAGATTCAGTCGAATGTCGGTTTTCCCTATACGACGGTTTACATAGCCGAAAACATATCCAGCCATCCATTTCCGTGAACAAGAGATGTTCAAACGACCAACAAGAAACCGACCATGCCAGAGGCATGTCCAACCAACTAATAAAACGTATTACCCGATGATCACACCCATGATAAGGTCAAGAGAAACATGACCACCCATCCGAACAAGGGCGTCATTGGAAACTGGAAGTCCTACAAGGGACAACAGCACCCGAACGGTACCAAACATTAGAAAACTCACCGTACAAACAAGGCAAAAAGCTCTAAGGGTGCTACCTACACCAGGCTATCCCCTTATGAAAAAAAATGTCAACCCAAGAATTTGGTTATGCCCATCCAAAGTCACCAGCTCAAAATCCAAACATTTAACATCCTTGGCAAAAAAGAAAGCTGCCTATGGAAAAATGCCTAAGGTTTCATTCCAAGGCACTCAAAGAGAAACTCAGCTGCCCTCACATAGGTTTTCAATCATAGGAAACCACAACATGTTCCTTTCCCAAGCCCTTTATATATAATCACATTCATTCTTTTAATCACTTTAAAAGATTCAATTCAGAACTTCAAATACCCTTTCAAAACCAAAAATCACTAGGCACTTGATCATTTTTAACAAACAGCTCAATGAAAAACAGGCATGTCTCAACAAACTGCCTTTTAACCATTAAACCTTTATCGGAAATCCCATATTATTCTGAAAATTTATCATGATAAATTCATTTTAAACAATTCAGGCGACCTATGAGGTTCCCAACAAACCAAAACACTCAATTCAAAATCAAACAACTTTTCCACACAAGCAATTCATAATACATACTTCCATCACAATCCCTATGGGTTTCCATTTCCCAACTCAAAAAGATCCTATACACTCCATGGGTTGAAATTTTTCTCCCATTAGACAAGAAAAATTACATTCTAGAATTAAACATGCTCAAAATAACCATCCAGACATACGGGTGGCCACCTACCAATCTGTAAAGCACCCATACACTTTATAGTTTGGCATTTGGCTCCCTTTAATCAAAACCAATTTCAATTTACAATTTTGACTTTAGAATCCCCTTTTTCAATAAATTCACTCACACAGGTTACCCTTTCTCAGATTTAAGGTGCCCACACAACATACAACTGAAAATTGGCTCCCGTCATAATTGCAATAATTTAATTTGGACGAAGAAACCAATTCCATATTAACTAAACATAGAATGTTATCAAAAGAAAAAACACAGAACCATGCTATATCACAGAATCATGTAATAACTACCACAACACCTATCACAATAGCAGGAATCAACTAATGCATCCTAGATGACATGGCATAATGCCTGGTATGCAATTTCATACAATGTGCCTATATGATGCATGAGAGGGAGTACCCTCATATCCACGGTTTTCCAAAGAAATAGATCCCACAATTTCATCAATAGTATCAGCATAAATCATGTGCATCACACAACAGTGAAATCAAATCAACCGTAATGATCAAAATAATTTAAAAAACAATTCCATTCGAGGTAATTTGGATTTTCCCTATGCATGTGGAGGCCAATACTAGACACAGCTTATTACCAAATTTCATTTTCTTCCAATCCCTTTCTATCGTCGCCAAATAGTAAAACAAGCCCGAAAAAAGAAAGTCCTCTGATACCACTCTGTAACGTCCCGGCCCGGCTTACCATCGAACCGGTAGCCGGACCGGTGGGTCACATGGCCTCAAGCGTGTCTCCTCGTACACCAGAGGCTTCTGACTAGCAGCGAGGGTCTCATGAGATGATAGTGGGGAGACAGTACCCTCAAATCAGAGTAACACAGTGGTATAGTCAGAGTGAATATCATTCAGTAGCGGAAATAAAAAGCAATTGAATGAAATCTGAGAAAGACAGAATAATATCCATTTTATAAAAGGTGGAAAACCCCAGTTTACGGTGCATGTATGTACAAATGATGATACATTTATGAAAACAGGAAACAATACAACATACTTCAAAATACAATACTAAAATAAAGGACAGAAAAGCTTAGCGGTAATCCCCTAAGCATCCCAAGCTCCTTCTTGGTCCTTTTCTCCTAACTCCTCTAGTACAAATAGCACAACACACAACCTAGGTCCTGCAAGAAAGAAGGTCTACTCAGGTACCCCAGTGCAATGGCGGCCTGAGTAGGGTGTGAGATATAAATCTTAGTAGGCTATCACCACCAGTGTCTAACCCAATCCAGATAGTGTGTATGTAAATAAACAATAAGCAGTCAAGCAGGATTCAACAAGCAGGTCGACATAAAATAATATCACCCGTCCAGGTTTCCCAAAGGAAATCTGACGGCTATACCTGCTTCGGCTCATTGTTGGGATCTCAGTCTGATCATGCCAGTATAGTTACATATGTAAATACCTATAAAAGATGGTGTGGGGTAAGCATTCCTCACACCCATTAGCTCAAGATAGCATGCCCGAGGTAAGAATGCCTCTCATCCCGGGTATACTAGAAATGTGTAAGAATGCCTCCCTTCCATCACGTTCATTCAACCAGTATAGTGTATAACTGCCTCCCATCTGTCACATTCATATTACTGGCATGGGGTATAACTTCTTCCCACCCAAAAACATTCATAATACTGGCATGGGGTATAACTTCTTCCCATCCAAACACATAAGACATCACTATAAGTCAACTGGTAGTGGGTAAGAATTCCTCCCTTCCAGCCATGTACTTTCACACTAGCATGGGGTATAACCGCTTACCATACAAATATGTATCTATCACTAGGTGGCCTCAGCATGCACTCGCCTTTATTACCATTCATTGATGAGGCATCAGCATGTGCACACTCAAAAAACAATCATTTCTATAGGATACTACTTATGTCATTACCTCATAAGCATTCAAAGATTCATATCCCAATCACAATCAAACATATATCCCATATCCACGTAAATGGTTATAATCACATTCATACAAAAAATACTTAAGGAAAACCATTTCAAGTATCATTATCATATCATTTATCATGTTCAACGCATTTATAATTATGTAATCACCTCTTAAGTATCCATAACAAGACATTAAAATATTCATCACATTTATATAAGGTACGTGACGCAACCCACTCATGTATGGTATTGGCTAACCCCCAATTCATTCTCCATTCTTTTTATATCAGTTCAAAGATGTATAAGGATTTATAAAGCATAAAGAGGTTCTATGGACTGCCCCTCCCAGGTAAGTCCCATTCACTAGATCCATTCCATTAACATAAGTCGTTCTTCTCCCATTATCCTAAGGCATGGTCTTACCACCATAACCCATTTCATTATTAAAGGATATGTTTTTTATTCTTTAACCCTGTGATGCCTTCTAGAAGAGCCATGTCATATAGTCTTAATTCATCATACTAAGGTTACTATATTACTCAATTTTTCTAACATGGAAAATTGAACCGAACAAAAGTATCATAGCCATATCATTCTATTTTTCTCAACAAGGCAAGTTCACCTACAAAGAATCAGAGAAGCACCACAAAAATCCCGCAAGCCAACATAAAAAGTCTATCACTACTTTATATCTTGAAGATAGTGCACCTCGGATTGACGAGTTTTATTATTAAATCGTTAGTTTAGTGACCAAGCAACTATTTTAATCTTTCCCTACAATTCACACCCTTTTCATGGAATAATTTACTTGATAATAAACTTGCATAATTGACATAAAAAATAGTGCAGAAATAACTCATTAATACAACACTTTAAATTAAAGGCATGGAGATGGACCCTACCTCAAGGTGGATCCATATGTCCACTTCGGCTCTTGGTGCATTCTAACCAAGAGTCGCTTAAGCTTAGGCAACCCGAAACACAACCAAAACTCCAAATCACTTGCAAACAAACACACAAAGAACCCTTTAGAACTACTAAAGCATTTATTTAGAATCGTGGAAAATAATACATGAGTAAAACCCTTACCTTGGAAATAAACCGGTGGACCAAAAGGACCACAATCTGCCTCTCCTTCGGCAGCAGACATCATACGCACACCCACGAGGTCCTGAGGGATCTTTCGCTTCCCCTTACAACCAAGGAAGCAAAAGAAAGTAGAATCAAACAAAAACCCTAAACATGGGGGTTTGGCCGAATGAGATTAGGGAAAAGGGAAGCCTTAAATCGTCCAAGAGGAGAGGAGAAATGAGGGAGGAGACTTACTGTGGAGATTCGAAGGAGGAATTTCCAGGAATAGAGGAGTAAGGAGGTGCGGCTGTGGGGGCTTGTGCACGAGTCCGGTGGCTCCAAGGGGGAGGAGTTCATGAGGGATCTGTGAGTAAGAGGGGAGAGTTTATTACTTTATGTTTTATTTTAAATTTCTTTTAAATAATTTAATAACCCAAACAGGGAATGGCGCATGGCTTGGGCCACACGTTTTGGAAAACCATGCACCAACCGTGGATCCCCTACTGGACACCCACGACACCATGTATGGGCTGGCCGCATGGTTTGGGTAAACTGTGTGCATGCCGTGTAGACTCTTCTGCCTCCCTGATTTAGGCCGTATGGCTTGGGCCACACAGTTTGGTAAACTGTGCGCCAACCGTGCACCTTCATCTGTTCTTTAAAAACCATCCATCTTCGGGTCTGACGCTCCTGTAACCCCTCAAGTCACTTAGAAAACTTAACGGGAATTCTCCCATGTCCAGAAACATTAAAAAGAATGATCCAAACCTTCAGAATCTCATTCTGATTTCTGATCTTAAATTTTACTGGTTGAGTAAATGAAAAGTTCAAATTCCTTCACTTGTTAACCCAATTCAAAACGCGGGTCATTACAAATGAGATTTGTGGTTCTACGAATTATGAACTACACCAAATGAATGATAATAATTAATGATGATTCAACTAAGATTTATGGTGTTAGGCATGAAGACCTACACAAAATGATTAATGATAATTATTGATGATTAAAATGGGAAACATGAATTGAAACTATGCCAAATGTGATGATTAAATATTAAATTCCAATGTGATAAATCTTTAAATTATGCATTTTATTTATTGATTTATAAATTTGTATGCACTATCTTTTGACTGGACACATTTTAGACACCATTGGTGGTGGCCTACTGAGTTTTACTCACACCCTATTCGGGCTGTCTAATCAGCACCTGAGTATACATTGTTATTGTAATACGAGATAAGGGAAAAAATGTGGGATATGATGAAGTTTGGGCATAGATCATGGGAGAGGGAACCAGAAATGGTTCGGGACCTGTTTGGGAGTCATTGTTTCTTTATTTTTAGTTTCATTATAGACATTTGACATTGGCACTGGCATAGCATGCTTTACCATTCAGATTAGTATTGTATATTCATGTTTTGGTTATCATATGACATGGATTTGTTTTGGTTATTTATATGATTTCATACTTGGTTATTTTTATTTTCTAATTTTGGTGTTTTATTCGGATAAAAGAGGGTATAGTCTTCCTAAGACCAACTTACCAGACCCTTGCTACAAGTCGACACCCTCTAGCGTATGGGGAGATGTGCTTGAGGGTAAGTGGACATATAAGAATCCTTCTCATAATTAGATACATTAACATGATATATCACAAAAACATTCTCTTAATACAAATTTGAGGATCTAGAGGTCTGGTTTCACGGGAAATTGGGGACATTACATGAAAACATAATACATAAAAATACAATATCTTTATTGAAAACTTTCTTTACATAACCACAGTATTCCCTCATACTTAGCATTGTGTTGGATAACCTGAGGACATAAATGTGAAAACAATGAGATATAGAGCCCGGTAAGGGAGTAAACAAGCCACAACATTATGAATACAATACATGTTAGGCATTAGGCATATAAATAGATCCCAATAGAAACATGAACATAATGGCATGATATAGCATTATTATCGTAACAAGGAAATGTGGAAACGACATTTAACATGATATTAGCATGATCCAAGGATAATTGCATATATATCATGCGTAAACCTGTATTAAAATTGAATTATCATCATTAAAACATAATTGCACATGGCATATCATGATACTATTCTTTAACCAATGCATTGGAACGCTATCGGGGCACACACTTCTTAATCATTTCATTTCATCCATAAGTGTGCCACATGGATCATATAACATGTATTCATTAAACATAACCATTAAATCCAAATAAAATAATGTATAATTAATACATGAAACTCTATAATAAATAATTAAATGTGTATAAAGGTGAATGCCCTTGGTAAAAAAATTGGTATGGTATTCACTACACAGTAACTACGGATTGGAAAATCGCAATGCAATTTCGGCACCATAACAACGAGACATAAGAATTCATAAAAATGGTTGATGAGAGAGAAAGGGGTGTCTTGTAATATTTACATGAAACATACATTAGGGGGGGGTCATATATATACATTTACCAACATATTTAACAGAATTTATATTCATAATATAAAAGATTATCTTGAATGTAAATGAGGAGAGAGAAATCACTGAAGGAATTTCATCATGGTAACAGTTGTACATGGGATGAATTAATGAGAGAGAGCGGGGTATATAATCATTAAAAAATAAGAAGGGAAGTATATGGGAGGTTAAAAATACTACCTTAACATTTTTAATTGAGAAATATGGTATAACAACATAAATAAATTTGGACAAAAATGTGAAAGGAAGAAATCCCTTAAATGGAAGTGTAATCCCAAAGGATTGAGAGAGGCTTGAGAGAGTATTCTATAGATCATGGGGAACCTTGGGGGATTATAGAGAGATGATGTAAGAGTTTGTTCGATCTCCAAAGGATTTTTGTGAAGAGGAATGGGATATTCAGTGGGTTTATATAGGAAAGGGGAGGGAATTATTTATTATTTAGGTTTTGGACAACACATGTTAAACTAATCAAAATCACAAACCAAACCATGGTTTTTGACCATGGTTTTTGATAAAGGATATTGGAAAAAATTATTTTATACGTCCAATGGCCGAAATTATCTAAATATTAGGATTTTTTTATGGGGAGGTGAGTCACACTCTCAAGGAAATCATTTTAAAAGTTAAAATGTTTTATAAGTCTTTGAGGGTCCACTAAGGAACCATAAAATTAATAAAACAAATATAAATTCAAAATTTTTAAATGTAAAAAATATATATTAGAAAACTAATTTTTATATTCTTTTTATTACATCACTATTGGGTCATTATGATGTCATAAAACACATTATATATTTAAAAGATATTTAATTTTTACCCAAAAAATCAACTGTCTCAAAAAATTATGAAAAATTCACCGTTGGATAATTTCAATGTCCTGATTACAAAAATAATATTAATTTTATCTAAATAATATTCTAAATTTGTGATTTTTTAATTATAAAATAAATATCGACATTTATAAAAAATTCATGGGTTTTGACGAAAACAACTTTCAAACTCTAATAAAAATTACATTTTTATTCATTAACATTATACAATCATTTATATCTAAAATAATTAATCTAGTAAAAATACTTTATTAAAATTTTATTTAATTAAAAAATCCATTAATTCGTCAAAATAGATTTCTTAATAGAATTTTAACTCAAAATACAATTTGTGCATTAAAACCATTTTACAAAGAAATAATAACAAAATGACTTTATATTATTTATTCTATACAAAACTAATGAACATAATCATAGTGCTAGGGTCTTGTTACATAATCCCTTATAACACCCACATAAGACCTTAGGGTAAGGTGTGTGATGGTGACAGACTTTGGGTGGCTCGGATAATGTCACTCGGGTGGAAATCTCGGTTAAATTCATCTTCTCCTATAGGTCGTTACGTCCTAGCTGAATGTATTAATGATCTTCTTGGGCTTGGTCCAGAGTGAGGCCCAGTGATGCCACCTACTTACCAAGCTCTGACAAATGGGCTTCGTATAGGGAAATTCTACTGGATGGGGTTATTGCTTCCTTTGTCTGAGTAAATTTGATTTTTAAAGCCCTATATTTATACAAATAATGTGATCTCTATTAAATAGCTATATTAGAAATGGTAACAATTCTTAACAGTATTTTAAAAATACTAAAAACATAAAACCAAATAATTTCATACATTTTATATAACCAATATACATAATAAGATATTTAATTAGATCAAGATGAATTTTCATTAATAAATGTTTGGGTCATTATAGGACAATAGCTTGGGGAACCATTCTGTGGCTCCAGGGTCGGGACATCACAAAGTTATATCAAATGAATTTTATTTTCTTTATTATTATTTTATCTTACTCTTTGGGGAATGTTGATAAGAGACTAGGAAGTTTTGAGTATTGGTAATGAGCTCGTGCATGGGAGTTTCAAACCCTTGTATAGGGGGAAATCTAGGTATTCATGGTGGGATTGTTTTGATTTTAGTTTCTTGTTACAGTTGTATATTATTTCACCTTGGGTGATGCACTTATGGTGTGATGTGGTATTTGTTTTGGAAATTTTTTGAATTTTGATTCATGGCCTACCGAGGCTTGATAGTTGAGTCTGTCTGAATCATTCTAGGAACTCAGGTTTGTTGTTACATGCATCATTCTAGGAACTTATAGGAAAACGGGTTATTGGTATGTTGATGAAGTTGAACTGGTTTCCCTTGTTGTGAGATTGAAATAATGATTCAAAATTAGAATAAATTGTTGTCTAATGAAAACCATGATTGATTAAATGAGTATGACAAATTAAGTAATTTTTGAATTGATTAATTTTAGATAATGTGATTAATTAATGGTTGGATTAATTACTGAGAATATTTGTGCCCTTGTTAACCAAGACCTAGAAGTAGGATGGTTAAGGGTAGTAATAAGGCCTCATTTGTTACCATGTGATGAGAGAAAGGTGAAATGACATGTTGAAACTTGTTGTGTTAGCTTCTCCTCTTACGTAAATGTTATAAGGTTGATTTATGATACCTAAGACATGTGTTTGTCATTGTATAAATATGACTCTACAATGATTTTTGAGGAAGAAACCGAGGGGTATGAACCAGAAAAAACTTCTAGAAAGGGAGCTTGAAGAACCATTGGTGCATTATGAGGAGGAAGGGGAAATATTCTAAGAGATATTTTCATTTTTCGTTTAGTTCATAGAGAGAGACCGAGGGTAGGTTTAGAAAATCATGTTAGAGTTGACAAGGGAGTTTCACCTGTAGCACCCTCTTACTTTTACCAAAGAATGTAGACCTGAGGGAGAGGGATTCTAGATTTAATCCATAGAGATTATACTTTACCATTTAGAGATTCTAGTTGGGGGAGGGTCAAGTTGGATTCTTATATGTGATGGGGTTTGGGTTAGCGTTGGTGGGACATTCAGGTATGATTTGGACAGACGAATGAGATGTTATAGAAGTAAATTCTGAAGAAGTTCTTGGAACACTTCTATCTAGACACACTCAGGCAAGAGAAGGCTACATATTTTATGCATCTGACCTAAGGATTAATGTTTATAATGGAATACACTGAAAATTTCACAGATTTACAATGTTTTTCTCCAGCCTTAGTTGTATATTAGGATTCTATGGAAAACAAATTTTGGACAGACTTAAGTGTGAAATTAAGTCATAGGTGAAAATCTTTAGGGTGAAGAAATTCTCAAAAGTGGTTAATAAGGCTCTCATTTAAGAGGGGAACCTGAAGGAGGCTTCCAATACTGGACAGGTAGCCATACGATTAGAGAGTGAGCCATCTGGGAGCAGGAAGCAATGTTATGAGAATATTAGTCAAGATAGTGGAATGCAACGTGGACAATTAGGCAGAATAGTCACACCAGATATTTCTCATGTGATTTTTCACCAGTGCGGTAGGAAAGAACATTGTTGTTTTGATTTTCCTCGACCACTTGTGGAGTTCCAGTTTTGTAAAAATATGGGAAATCTATAGAAGATCTGTAGGAAGAAGCGGTAGGCTGGTACAGACGGAGTGGATGCTTAGATTAAGAGTTTGTGAAGGGGGTCTTCTACACCATATCATTCTAGAAGATGGAGTTCTACTGGTTGAGGAGGTAGAAGTAGTGGATGTGGTGCTTTGGGGAATGATCACCCATATCCGCATATTTGTGCTACTCTAGAGAGTCAGATGACACCATAGGGAAGAGGGGCCTGACAATTACATGCAGTGCTGGCTACACTTATGGAGAGTGAGGCTGGACCGTTGACAGTTAGAGGTAATATTATAGTTGCATCTACTTTATCTAGTACCTTGTTTGATATCAGTGCCTCTCATTCGTTTATATCTAAAAATAATGTTAATGGATTGATCCTAGAGGTGGAGTCTGTAAGTGGGGTGATGAATATTGATATACTTTTGGGAACACGGTCTAGGGATATCTGTTTATGTAATGGATGTTCTCTAGATATCAGAGAGTTCCGTTTTCATTGGGATATCTATGTCCTTGATATAACTGGATTTTACCAGAACATGGGTATGGATTATCTAGTCACATACCAAGCCCACATAGATTGTTACCATTGGAGAATGACCTTTTTATCTTCTTAGGGTGACCAGTATGTTCTTCATGGAGAATGAAATATCCAAGCAGGATGAGATGGGCCAATTACATTACAACTAGGAGAGGTCACAACCCAAGTTTCTAGTCTTTTTTTTCGATGATGGGAGTGGTAAGTATGACATCCTTTCACGAGTTGTATAACTGTTTTAGGATGTCTTTCCTAAAGTCTTTTCAGGGTTACCACCTGAGAGAGATGCATAATTCACTATTCAGATCATGTTGGGGGCTGAGTCGGTTTCTATTCCTCCTTAATGAATGGAACCAACTAAACTTCAAGGGCTCAAAATGCTGTTGGGGGAGTTAAGGGATAAAAGTTTTATCCATCCATGTACGTCTCCTTGGGGATCAACTATTTATTTTTTCAAATAATGCAAATGGAAGTTGAGTAAAATTATTGTAAAGAACCAATATCCTTTTACATAGATCTATAAAATGTTTGAATAGTTAAAGGGGACTTGTGAGTTCTCAAATATCGATCTGAGATTAGTGTTTGATTAGGTGATAGTTTGGACTTTCGATATAATAAGAACTAATTTTATGAGCAGGTATGGATTTTATGATATTGTTGTAATGCCGTTTGGGTTAAAAAATTATCTTCTAGTGTATGTGGCTTTGATGAACAATATCCTTCATCCGTACTTAGATTAGTTTGTGTTGGTTTTTTTCAATGACGTCTTGGTGTAATCTAAGACTCATGACGATCATACCCATCATCTGGACATCATCCTGAGTACACTGATAGATCATCAGCTATATCCCAAGATATCTAAATTTCAGTTTTGTAATGACAAAGTACACTTTTTGGGGCACATAATCTCAGAATATGGTGTGGCAGTGGACACAGAAAAAGAACAAGAAGTTGTTTCTCTGTAGCAGCCCAAGAATATTTTTTGATATCCCATGATTTTTGGGATTATATGGTTATTTTAGGGGGTTCATCCATGAATTTTACCATTTGGTAGCATCACTTATAGGTTTTAAAATAAGGGATAATTTTTGTTTGGATAGAAGCATGCAAGAAAAATTTACGAGAGTTGAATAATCACTTAACATCAGTACCATATTTTATCATACCTGAGTCGAGTGAGGAGTACACGGTGTATTGTGATGCTTCTGGGACCAGTCTCCGAGATGTGTTGATGCAAGGGGATCAAGTCATTTCATATGGGTCTCGGCAGTTGAGGCCACATGAACAGAATTACCCTACACATGACCTCGATTTTGAAGTAGTGGTTTACACTCCTATGTTTTGGCAACACTATCTTTTTGGTGGAAATTATAAAGTCTTTACAGATCCAAATATCATGAACTATATCATTTCATAGCATGAATTGAATATTAGACAGTGAATATGAGTAGAGTATAAGTAGTATTTTGATTTTGAATTGTCATATAAACCCAAAAAGGGGAATAGTGTGGTTGAGGCCTTGAGTAGGAAAACTCAGACTCAGTTGGTACATGAGCTGAGTGTAGAGGGAAATATGATGATTTTGCTTGTGGAAATACATGTGGTAGTTCAAGAAATTGATGAGAGGATGACACTGGATTCTGTAGTAGTGGAGTCTAAACTCTTGTGAAGGATTAGGGACCGACAATACGAGGATCTAGAATATTTATCCTTGAGGGAAATCCTTTAAAGTGGGGAGGCACCCTCATATTGGATAATAGACGAGGATGAAATCATTTATTTGAGATATTGGGTTTTTGTGCCTACGAGTATGGGAGGATAACTCATGCAAGAATTTCATGCTTTAAAGAGGTCAGTGCATCTTAGGGTAAAAAAAATACCATGACCTACGATGATAGTTTTGGAGCCCATGCATGAAAAGGGAGATAACAGGGTTCATAACAATATTTTTCACATATCAATAGGTGAAGGAAGAGTATCAATGACCTGTAGGCCAACTACATCCATTACCTATTTCCGAATGGAAGTGGGATTGTGTGATTATAGATTTCGTGGAAGGACTTACAAAGACTCTTGAGAAAAATGATGTTATCTGGGTCATTGTGGATTGACTATAGAAGATATCAAATTTCATGCCTCTCAGGGAAACCTCTATATTAAAATAGTTGGGAGAACTATATATATAAGATATAGTTCATTTGAATGGGGTGCCATAGACTATAGTTTCAGATCGTGATTCACACTTTACATTATGCTTTTGAAAAGGCTTTTATAAGGTGCTTGATACACAGGTTTAGTTAAGTATGGCCTTCCACCCACAGACAGATGTGGGATCGAGCGTACCATACTCGTGTTAGAGGATATGCTACGAGCATGCGTTCTTGACTTGTGTGGAGAAGCACTGGGATTAGTGTAGTTCTCTTATAAAAACAGTTATCACACAACTATACAGATGGAACCATATGAGGCACTTTATGGAAGACCTTGTAGATCACTTCTATGTTGGTTATAGGTGGGTGAGTCAGAGCTATTGTGACCGAGTATCATTCAAGAGACATCAGAGCAAGTGTTGTTGATTTCATAATGTATGGATATGGCTCAAAGAAGACATAAGTCTTATGTTGATAGAAAAAGATGACCATTAGAGTTTATAGAGGGTGATTTCATTTTCCCCCAGTTGTCGCCTAGATTGAGGCACAAATGGATATGGAGGTAGGGAATGTTAGAACCCATGTTTGTAGGACCGTTTGATGTACTAGAGAGAATTGGGTTGATGACGTACCAATTAGCACTTCCACAAAAATACAGTGCAATGCATGATGTTTTCCATGTGTCACAACTATGGTGGTATCATCCTAACCATTCTGATGTGATTGATGTGGAAGAGGATTACCTTGAGATAGATGAGTCGTTTGAGGAGCATCTGATATGTGTGCTAGGTCTCATTGAGAAAGGGTTATAGGGAAGGACTGTGTCATTAGTTCATGTGTTATGGAATCATGGAAGTGTTCAAGAGGAATCATGGGAAAAAAATTAGACTTGAGGTGAAAATGGTGCAATATTTTTGGCTTCGAATCTTAGAGATGTTCAAAAGTGCATCTTATGGTCGAGTTGTTAAAAGGTGGGGAGATTGTATGATCTCAGCCTTTTCTGAAGCAATCTCTGGCATGTTTTTAGTTACATTTTGGTTGTTATTATGTACCTTTGGGTTAGGGTTTGACCTAGGGTGTGTTTGGGTGATGTTTTTAATTAATTTTGAAGATACGTGGATATTCACGGTATGCAGATGGTTTGGTAAACCTGTGCGCTCGATAACCATATAGATAGTGGAAGTCGGAACGGTTGGCACACAGTTTTTCCTAACCATGTGGACTCCTTGGTGAAACCATGTGCATGAAGCATTTTATTCCAAAATTTGGTTTTAAAACCACTCGAACTCTCGAAACCTCTCTAATTTTACCTAGGCTCCGGACTGAAAATTTATAGGTGTTCTCAAATCCTTCTAGAGGGATTCCAAGGAAATCTGAACACTTTCATTCGAGATCGAAAGCCTAGATTAATGATTCACTCTCCTCTTGATAAGTGGATTTTATCCTGATGCTTCTCCCATTCATTCATTTATATTTTCTTGATCTTTTCATGGAATATCTCCATTGTGTTCTTGTATGTAAACCTGTGATTTGATATCTTTGTCTAGGAGTGTGGATAAATATATAGATTTGAATGATCTTTATGCCTTTGATCCTAATTTCTAGTTTAGGGATTTAGATCTGGATCTTGATTGACGATGTTGTGCCACTCGGATTTTGCGGTTTTCCACTCGGCTATCATCTATCAATAAACCAAGGTAGGTGTCATGAATCAAACACCCATAATCATGGTTTTGATTTGTTAATGTGATTTTATGATTTCTATATTTCCCTTGATAAATGATTTCAAAAATTAGAAAAACTAGGAAAGTGAAATTGAATTGAGTTATTCTCGGTGGTCAATTGATAATTGAATCATGGAATAAATGAAGGGTGTTTCCCAAATAGATATTTTGGAGATTTTATATGGCTTGAGATATTGTATTTGAGATATTGAATTGATTGTGATAAGATATGTAATTGGGGAAATTAATTATGAAATGATGTTTGGCTGTGTGAGGTAATTAATTAGGGAGGAATTAATTATGTTTCATGATGTTGACTAAAGATAATTAATTGTGAGAATTAATTATGTGTTATAATGATGATAAAAAACAATTAATTGTGATAATTTATTAGGAAAAGTTGAGATTTTATATGGAAAATTAATTGTGAAGAATTCATTGTGGAATGAGAATTGTATTGATTGATGAATTAATTAATGGATTATGTGCTTAGTTAATTGTTGAATTAACTAATGACATTTAAAATGTTTAACTAATTTTAGTATTAGTAATGGATTGATATGGAAAATTCTTGTGAAATAATGAATGATTAAATGGATAAGTTTTTTTTGGAGATATACATGGGATTCTAGACCGATTAGAAGTTGGGACTTAGATATGTCGTTCCTCCCCAATAGTTATCCATGCTTGAGATTTTGGGAGGCTATGCATGACGACCTACACCGAATGTGAAAAGGAGTGCTAGGAATAACAACTTACACTCAACAAGATTGTGGTGCTAGGCATGATGACCTACACCAAATGAATGATAATAATTAATGATTATTCAATAAGATTGTGGTGCTATGCTTGATGACCTACACAAAATGAATGATAATAATGAATGATTATTCAACAGAGATTTATGGTTCTTGGAATGACAATCAACACCAAATGAATGATAATAATGAATGATGATTCAACTGAGATTTGGGGTACTAGGCATAAAAACCTACACCAAATGATTAATGATAATGAATAATGATTGAAATGGGAAACATGAATCGAAACTGGACCTAATGTGATGATTAGAGATTAAATGTCAATTTTCTAACTGTTTAAATTATTCATTGTATTTTTTTCTTCAAAAACCGCATGCACTATCTTTTGACTCGACTCATTTTAGACACTATTGGCGGTGGCCCACTAATTTGTACTCACACCCTACTCAGGCTGCATGATCGGCACCCGAGTAGACTTTTTTGTTATAGGATGGGATAAGGTAAGGGCCCTGGGATAGGTTGTAGTTTTGTCTTGGAGCATGGGAGAGGGAATCAGACGTGGTTTGGGACCCATTCGGGAGTTTTTGTGTCTTTATTTTAGTTGCATTATAGTCACTTAACATTGGAATTGGCATTGTATACTTTTCCATTCAGATGAGTATTGTATATTCCTGATTTGGTTATCATATGAAATGGATTTCTTTTTGTTATTTATATGATTCTGCACATGGATATTGTTATTTTATTTTTTTGGTGATTTATACTAATAAAATAGGGTATAGTCTCCACAAGATTGACTTACCAGACACTCATTGTTAGTCGAAACCCTCTGGTGTACAGGGAGGCTTGCTTGAGGACATGTGGTTAACTAGCTCGGGGAACCATTCAATGGATCCCGGGTCGGGATGTCAAAAAATAGAAATATTAAATTATTCTGTGGAAGTAATAATTTATCAAAATAAAAATATTTAAATATTTTGAGGAAATTTCAATTTATCAAATTACAAATATCAAAGTGTTAACATGCATGTTCAAACACTAACAATGCCTCCCTGATAAATTGTGTTCTAATGAAGTATGTAGTTCCATATCTTCTGTCAAGATATAATAGGTGTTAGCCTATGATATGATGTTGATAAATTTGGGTAATTTGGATGAAATATAGGTAAACCATCATTTAACAGAAGTTTTTAGCGATAAATTCCAAAAACTAATATTAAATGGTTCATTTTTAAATGGATGTTTTAAAAATTTATCACTAATTCTCTATGGTTTATGAAAAAATATTCCCATTTAGTGATTTTTTTTATTTTAGTTGTTAGAACCATTACAATATTTTTTTAAAATTATTGATTAAATTTTAGTGGTATTTTTTTAGAAACCATCATAAATTCAATGTGGATTATTAAAAAATACATGAAATTATTGATAATAAATAGTTAATTAAAATATCGGTTACATGTTATTAATTAAGAATTAATAATTTAATCATAATTTAGTAATTATTATTTAATATTTAAAATCATTTATCTTGTATTATTAAAATTTTAATTGATTGATAATTATTTTTTATTTACAATTATTAGGTAGTAATTATATAATAACCAAATCAATTATGAATTATGAATTATTTAATATTTAATATTTTTTATGTATTTATTAATTCTTAAATATTAAATATTAAATATTAATTTGTAATTGTTAATAACAATTTATTTTAATCTGTAAATATATATAAATAAGAAACACGCACAAATATATATATAGAAAAATATATATATACATTGAGACACATGAACACACAAAAACACATATGTATTAAATTAAATCATACACAAAACGTCCTAACATAACTATTGTTTTGAGTGATGTTGAAAAGAAGACATCAATATCAAATAACCTTAAATTTTTATTTGAGTGTCTATTTTGACAGTTTTTCCATCCATTGAGAAGCTTATAATGAGAGATACGATCATATTGAATAAAATTTTCAAAATAATTAATAATATAAAATTTATTTATATTATAAGAAGTGATAAAAATTAGTATTCAACTTGAAATAATCATAAATTTTTATTTGGGTGTCTATTGGGCCTCTTATCCGTACCATATTAGATCATACAACAAAATTTATTATGTTTGGTACTAGGGAGCATTGTACCATGTTTTTCGTGGTCAAAATAGGAATGAAAGGCCTCAAAACCGAGTTCTAAGTTATAGTGACCTAATTTTAGATCATTTGATGATATTTTTATTTTTTATGAGTGTCTTCGTATCCTTTATGGTAGTGTATTAATTTTTTCGATGGTTTTACATTGTAATTTATATAATGTTAATGAATTTTTTTTGGTCTTCTCACTTTTGGTGATTTATTTTCCTGTTGTGTAATATGTACCAAGGATTTTTTTGGATCAGTTAATCTTAGTTACTTGTATCATGGGAGTTATAAATATTGAATTTGGATTGAATACTGGGTTAAAACCCAGTGTTCAAAAAAAATCATTATAATTGGAGGTTAAACATTAATTATTGTGTGTGTGTGTTTGTGTTTATAAACATTGATATTTTTTATAACATATATACCAATTTAGGTTTATATACATATATATTTAAAATTTATCTCTCTATATACATATATATAAATATATTTATTAATATTTATATTTAGTTATATTTTGCAGAATAAGTGTAGGAATTATTTTTCTTTC
This sequence comes from Viscum album, assembly GCA_963277665.1. Classification (NCBI taxonomy): domain Eukaryota; kingdom Viridiplantae; phylum Streptophyta; class Magnoliopsida; order Santalales; family Viscaceae; genus Viscum; species Viscum album. The sequence continues at coordinate 783,337,150 of OY728141.1, forward strand.
CCATCACTCATTTTTTCTGTTTTTTTCTTTTTAATAAAGTTGTGTTGACCCCTACATATTATTTCTAATAAGAAATACTTATGTGTTTATATATATATGTGTCTGTTTGTGTGTTTGTGTAAAAATTTCTATATTAATAGATATATATATTTTTTTAACTTTATTTATATTTATTCATAAATACTTCTATGAATATATATATATATATATTAGGTGGGTATATATATTTATACGTGTATATATATTTATATATTATTACATTAAATTATATATATATGTGTGTGTGTGTGTGTTAATGTAAATTAAATTATAATATTATATATTTATAGATTTTTTATCTATTAATCAATATTTATGTGTATTTATATATGTTATTTGGGTGTATATATGTATGTATACATGTAAATATGTATATTTATATGTGTGCATATATATTCATATATATATATATATATATTATCTAACTATATATATGGGTGTATATATATGTATTTATGCATATTTATTTATGATAATATATATTTATAGATATTTCTATGTACTTATGTTTATTTATTTAAATTTATAGATATTTACATGTATTTAAATGTAAAAAATATATACCTATATTTTTATATATATTTATATTTATACATGTTTATAGATATATGTGTGTGTGTGTGTGTTTATATAACTATATATATAGTTTTATTTATATATATTTATGTATTTTTTATAATTTATCAATATTTACAAGTATTTTTGTATAATTAATTATATTTTTATATATTTATTTGTATATATATATTGTGTGTGCGTATTTATGTGTGTTTATATATATATATATATTGATATATATTTATGGTTATATTCTATTATAATTAATTATATGAATATATATATAATAATATATATTTGGGTAGAATTAAATATATTAATATGTATTTATATATATAAAGTGGGTATATGTTTATATATGTGTGTATCTGTATTTATATGTTCTTATATATATATATATTATAATGGTATTCAATTTTATTTGTGTTTATATACAATTATTTATATTTATTTATATTTACAAATATTTAAATTTATTTTTGTATATTTATATATATCATTGTTGGGGGTTGCTTAAGTGGTAATGTAAACCAACAATTTTGTACATCATCAAGGTTCAAATATTGGTTACCATCTCTGGGGGTGATTTATGGGTCATCTTTTGGCCAATGATCTATGCATGGGTGCATACCCAAGTGCATGTAGCACATGACATAGGCATGGGCTTTGGGAAAGGATGAAGTGGGCTTCGAGCCATCTTTTAGTTGGTCTTCAATCTATTAAAATTATAAGGGGATGGAAATAGAGTGGGTCGACCCTTAGAAGATGGTGTGATCTGTCCTTACTGGCCCAAGGGTGTGTGTGTGTGTTGTTTCATTTCATGTAACCTGTAATATGTTCATAAATTTTTTATATTTACATATATGTTTTTGTGTGTGTGTGTATATACATGTGTGTATATTTGTATATCTATCTATATATAATTTTATTTATTTATATATGTATGTATATATATATATAGGTAAATTTATTTATGTTTATATATATTTAAAACATATTGACATATATTTTCATATATTTTAATGTTTATATATAAATATATATATATAAATTCAACTATAATTTTACTTTTATATGTTTTTATTTATAAATTATGAATATATGTGTGTATATATATATATATGAATTCTTGTCTCACTATGTGTGTGTATTTACTTGTATTAATTTATATTTATATCGATGGCTCTACACTCAGTGGAAGCACCTTTCAGTGGTGTTATATTAAAATTTCCTTTTAAAATAGTCTTTCCCAAAACCCAAATAAAGGATCTATGCATGAAAAAATTCTAATCAGGTTATTTATGATTAGTATAAATCATTATATTCGCTTGGTATTCTTTCCTCGATGAAATTATTTATCTTTCAAAAACACTTTCAGATTACCTTTGATGCATTTGTAGGATCCATGTATAGGGTCTATATAGGGATGATCCACACTTTCTCCTTTTTCTCTCTGAATGACACCGATTGATTTTCAATTGTAAGCATGTCTAATCAATAATCTTGTATTATTCAATTTGATCCCTCAATATCCTTTAGTTTTGCAGGATATCTTCTCATTCTTGAAAGGATGAGAGGATAAAAATTCCAGAGAGATGTCTATTATGCACAGTCATTCACAATTCTCAATTTTTTATTAAACCTACAAAATATGCATAATTGTGTATTTATAGAACAATGTTTTAGGCTAATATATTATTTAATTTCAAACCAACCGAAAAATAATATAACAATGTTTACTAATCCCAATTTTAAATAATAATAAAATAATCTTATTTTTTATGATGTGTTCTAACTTTCACAATTTTAAATATAATTTTACCTTCTAGGAAATTAATATTTATCAATAGAAATGGTCATTGTCCATTCTTCCACCTCGCTATTTACTGAATACCAAAATAAACATTTTATTCATAAATAAATATTTTATTCCACAAGACAGTGAATAAATATTTATTAAATAATAAATAAAATAAGAAATATATATATATATTATTAACAATCTGGTGAATAAATATTTTTTTTTAATTTATGCGATCAATAGAACAAGAATATATTCTTCCTCAGTCTTGAGATTAATATTTAATATATTAAATAAATTCAAATAGAATTTAATTGATATCAACCAAAACACTTAGTGTGTGACCCTCTATGATTCTTTCTCAATGGCATTGGGTGGTATTGTTTTAAGTCCAATATTACTATATAGCAACGGGTCAAGGTACCAATGATAAATAAATTATGTTCACAATGTCGAAAAGCACATACAAATAGTTGCTTAGTAATATAACCCCTTTATCATAATATCTCATCAATCATATGTCACATCTGTGTCATCAACCAATATGTTCAATATGTCCTTTTTTGACTATATGAAATAAAAATATAATTCCACAATGGATACAGAATTTAATGGGACGGTTTTATTATAATTAAATGGATGAGATACCAAATTCTATAAAGATGGATGCGACAAATCATTCCTCAGCCTATTACTTAATAACACATCACTTGTGATGCACCCTATGTATCCAACTTCTCCATGATATATATCATCATGGGTTATGAAATACATCTAAGTGAATGATTTTTAATATTTATTAACAATAATCCAAAAGTATAAGGAACATCACACATTATTGTAGATAGAAATATCTTATGATACAAAAACATGTAAAATTCCTTCTAGAAGATCTATTATCATGATATCTTATATTAGAGATTAACAAGTGAGAAAATCAAGAAAATAATCCTCACCGACTAATGAGTACTAACACCTATAAGTCTACATACTATGTTCCCTATCATGGTATGATATGAAACCATGGCACTATACTTAATAATGTGATCATAACACTTCAAAGTTCTTATCATAATGGGAAAATGTGATGACCTTATTCATCTTAGTGATACCCTTAGACATTGTGACATTAAATACTTGATGAAAAATGAAAAATATATATTACTAGGATTTATTAATATTAAAATGTTTGAATATATTTATATATATATATATAATAAAATTACAGAAAATTTGTTCTAAGACAACAACACCAACAAACTCCCATTTGGACTAGAGACAATGACATATGACGTTCATTTTTCTAGAACTCACTTGAAAATAATTTTCTAATAATTCAAGGATTTATTCAAGGGATATTCCAAATTATCTTCCTTGGAAATACTACTCACTAAAACCTCACTTATATGAGAAAAACCCCTAAGAGATGATACTTTAAAAGTATGTGTGTTTTCTATTTATGTGACCATAGCACTTTTGCAAGAGATGCCACTATAGTATTATCAGAATCATGTTTGATATGATATTTTATTCTAGGTACCAAATAAAAATATTGGAAAATGTTTATCATTCATACATCTTCTTTACCAACCTTAAAATCCCCAATATACACAGTCTCTACTATAGAATCTATGACCACAATCCTATTTGAGATCATTCAACTCAAGAAAACTCCATTCAATATGAATATGTTTCCTATTTGTGATGTCATGTTATATTGACCTATTTGGAAAATAGAATATATGTATCCTTTTATTACTAGTTCCCCATTTCCAAAATATATTGGAAACATATCCTTAGTGAACCAAATATACTTAAGGATATTCTTGCCTTCTATCCAATGGTGATTACCTAGGTCATCATGAAATTTTTATACAGCACCTAAGGAGTAGGTGACATGTATACTAGTATAAAAAATTTCATATAGGATTTATCTAAACACTTTCATGTATTGAATCCTTGCTATTATTTTCCTTTCCTAATGTGTTTGAGGGAACACTTTCTAGAAATATAAATGCTATGTGACCTTGTAAAAAATCCCCTCTTATACTTTTCCATACTGAACCTATTTAGTATTCTGTCAATATATTTACTTTGACAAAGGATGAATATTCTCTTAGATATATCATGACATATCATGATCTCAAATAGATTATCTGACTAAACTAAAACCTTCATAGAGAATCATTTATTCCATCAATATTTAACAGATAGTATGAATAGATTTTAATTTCCAATTAATTATATGTAATCAACATATACTATTAAGAAAATTATTTCCCTCACATTAAACCACTTGTAGAAAAAATGATCACATTCATTCTTTATAAGGCCAAATTTCATTATATAATCATCAAAATAAATATTAACCGACATTGATGCATTTTTTAATCCAAAAATGGATCTTTGAAACTTTCAAAACTTTTTGGAATCTTTTAGATTCAAAAACCCTCATGGTTGTTTCATATATAAATCTTTCCAAAGGTTCCCATTAAGGACATATATTTTTAAATACATTTTCCAAATATCATAGTCATGTAAGTATGCAATGACAAGTATAAATCTAATGGATTTTTGTATTTTTATTGGTGAAATTGTTTCATTATAGTCAATGAATTGATGATGATTAAATCCTTTTTTCAACCAATCATGCCTTCTAGGTATTTAATTGTCCTTTCATGTCCATTTTATTCTTCAATGCCAATTTACAAACATAAATATCTACATCCACTAGATGATTTACCAAAATATATATATTTTTTTGTTATTTGGAATCCATTTCAGGATTCATAGATTCTTTCCACCTAGAAACATATGTGAAACTTATTTCATCCTTATAGGTTATAGGACTATCCTATGTAGACACACTTTGTGACATGGGTTGAATTCTTGTTACTTGAAGTGGCTTAAAAAAATGCTTCACATCCCCACATATGAATATATGAAAAAACATGTTCCCTTCCACTCCATAATAGGTATGTAATGCTTGATTCCACATTAGTTGTTACTCTGTTTAGTATATATACTACGGTTTTTAATGCGTATCCACAAAAGAATAATTGATGATTTTCATGACTCATAAATGATCTCAACATATATAATAGGGTGTGGTTCCTTATTTAGCAAAAACCATTACATTATGGTGTATAAGGAGGTGTGAGTTGAGTTTGAATCCCAATCACTCATAAATTATCAATGACGTCTTGATTAAGTTATTATCCACTATGGTTTGTGTACAGTTTTTTAATCTTCTTACCAAGTTGGTTCTCAAAATAGTTCTTGTATTATTTTAACTTATCAAAATAATTAAACATATACCTCATTAGGTGGACATTTCCATATATTCTAAAATCATCATTAAAAATCATTAATTATGAGTAACCACCCCCGACATCAATAGAAAATGGTCCACACACAACTGTATTTACTAATTTAAGAATCATTTTAGCACTTACTCATTTTTCACTAAATGGAGAGTTAGAGATTTTTACTTGTAAATATGTGTGACATACACTAAGTGGTTTTAGTTCAAAATAATCTAAATATCCATCATTGGGGAAAAAATCAAATGTTTTTCATTTACATGACCTAGTTGATAATTCCATAATTGGGTGTGGTATGAGTCATGTGAAGTAGTTTAATTATTGATTTTCATTAATTTGTTCATGTAATACAACACACAATTTTAGTTATTTGAATTTGAATTACAATAAAAATTCTATCATTATAAAAGAAGAAATTTTTATTCCCAATTTTGAAAATAACTCCAACCGTATCAATTATGGATACATAAATAATGTTTTTGTTAACATATGGAACATAATAAATCCTTTCAAAACTATGATCATTCCCATTAGAAATTTAAATTGGTTGTCATTAATAACTACCAAAATATGATTAGATTCACTGGATTATCATTCAGGTTCCTCCCCTGAGTCAACCATTTTGAATATAATTGGATCCAATAATTGAATATATATGTGAGTACCGTAAGTGGTATCTAAAACCTAATTTTTAGAAACATATAAATTGCACTTGATAACAAACACACCTAATGCTTACCCTTGATTATTTATCTGGGTTCAATTTTTATTACATTTTCCCTTCTTTCCACATGAAAATAGACATCATAATGATCCATTTATTTCCCATTGACCTTCATCTTCTTGTATGGGAACTATGAAGAGGTTTTAGTCTGGGATATCTTTGTAGGGACTTTCTATTTGATCACTATAAGTATTGAAATATTTTATTGCTTCATCTCCATATGGAATTGAAGAAGAAGAGTAATCTGAAATGGGATAGAATTTTTTATTTTTTCATGTTAAATTTAACAAAAATTATAGAGAATCTGTGAGTGAGTGATGCAAGAATGGGATTGGTGCATTGTTACGTAGGGAGGTTAAATTTTAGAACCACTAGGAACTCAATGTAACTAGTGATCTTGACTACAAGATGCCCCACTCGTTAACCCTCTCATACATTTAAATATAAAGGATCCATAGATTTCTCAAACCATTCATGTATATATCTATCATTGCAAAGACCATGGAGATGCTCGAGCATTCTATAAGTATCCATGTTTTCACGAGACTTCATGAGTTCACATGGTATAGATGATAAAAGAAGACATTGATCTCTGACCACATCCTCTAAAAAATCATAGAGAAGAAAATATTCATCCCTAACCTCCTTCATAGGGATAATATATATTGATTATTTTATCATATTATATTTATGTACATGGTAAAATTAAACCTGAGGACATCTGAACCATTCCTACAATTCATTACTAGTGATAAGATGTGTTTTCTCCAAAATTGACCATGCAGATAAACTAGATGATGATATTTCCAGTATTCTATAATTATAAAAAGATTTTGTTTTATATAATAGATTTTATTTGAGAAATCATAATTAATTTTACTAAGTCTCTAACTATTTTTGAAAGTCTCAATAACCCTAAACATTGAGTTCATAATTTATTTTCACTCTAGAAATTTTATTGGAAAGGATTCATATTTTTGTTATTTATAATCAAAACATAGTCCATGAAAACTATAAGAAGATATTTACGTAGGTAGTATTTCAAACTATGAGCTTGCACCTCCTTGATCCATTGAGTGGACTCCCCAATCTAGAAATCCTAACTTGGATTTCCTTAAAACAAGGCTCTAAATATTTAGTGAACTGACTTTGGCTGTCAAAATCAATACATGTTTGGTTATGTCAACCCACTATCATAATTAAGACTCATAGATAATTAAAAATTATCCTAACATTGGTCAAACTGACAAATTAAATATTGGTTCATCTTGATTAAAACAATTCAAGTTTTAATTAATTAATATTAACTTTAGGGATTTTCATTATTTATGCATAATATTTTTATGTTTTATATTTTAATTCTATTTTTTTTATATTAAGTAGATTTTAAATAAGTGATTACCCATGTATTGATAAAACATTTATGATAAATTCATTTATTTATATTCCATATTTTCATATTAATTCATTTATTTATGTGATTGTGGTCTTTCATCATAAATAAATAATGTATAAGAAACAAATGGACAAAAAAGTAATGACCCAATCACTAAATTTATCAAATGGATCATTTGTTGAGTAAAAAATAAATAATTATTGGAAACATTGGAATAAATCCTTATAACGGTCATGATAAGAGTTTCCTAATTCCACCTTTCCTACTATGTATCACCTGAGTTGGTACCCTTTCGATTCCATCTTCAACCACCTCTATGAACCATTAGATAATCAATTTATTACAAGTATATAAAAATCAAAAACATGTGAGGGGAAAAAATTATTGGTTAAGGGGAATTACATAAATAATCATGGACACATAGGTCCTATATAATAATGTAATGAGGAATGAAAAATAGGCCATCATTTTAATTTAATAATGAATAATTTTAAATCCATGTAATAAATTAAATTAAATAAACCAATACATACATATGTCTTGATCAAGATAATGAATGATCATAAACATAAAATGGTTATGAAAAATTATATTGGATAACATTCATTTCTATTTATTATTTATTATTTTAGATAAAAGTAATTGATTTAATTAATTATCTAATTAGTTTCCTTTAATATTAAAGACCATCTGAATCATAAGGGGATACTCTTCATTATGGAATTCAGTGAAAATAAATAGTAGAACCAATAGTTATAGATAATTAAAATAAATAAATTGACTGTATAATTATTCTTTAATACCTTTGTTAAATTTATCTATATAACATATGATAATCAATATAATAAGGTTTTAATTATATAATTTGAAAATTTAATGTAATTTTAATTATATCCATTAATGAACGACTATAGGAACATACTTACGATCTAGACACAATTTTTTTTATTTCTCTATATATGGGGGATACGTGCTTGGGGATTCGGTGTGTACCTCATCCAGACTACATGACATGAATTAACTATCTGTATGGCATGTGTTCCTATTACCATGTGCCAATGATACTCAATTGGGTATTCACTGTTGATCTTGGTAGATTACATGACATGAAATAATGAGTTACTCGCCCTGTAATCTCTATGTCATGTGTCCATGTGTCTCATCGAATGGCACGGTGTGTACTTATAATGAATTAAATAATGAACTACACACTGTGTTAACTGGATAAACATCATGTACACCATTATTTATCAAAATTCTAGTTTCATACTATTTAGCATGTATTTTACCACACAAGTTGGGAAAGCTTTCCAACTAACCCATGTAGACTACAAGCTATGTACCCCAGCTACATGTTGTGCAATCGGACAAGTCGTGTGCTAGGTTGGCATGGTCTACACATGGTGTCTAATAAATTCACCACCTATAGTTACTATTTTCTATGGATTTTATCCTACGACACAACTAGATAAAGTGCACTTGGTTATGAGGTGTGTACTCCATCTATATTCGATACAACCCGGTATTATAAACCAAATTGTTTGGCACTTTCTTGTGGTATATTTGGTCCTTCTTCATTTATTGATATAACACTATGAAAATAAAACATTGAAAAATGATTATTAAAAGGTTGATAACATGTTCATTAAAAAATATTATAGAATAAATAATTCTTGAAATGAAAGTATAACCATGATTGCACATATAGATCAAAAATCAAATAAATAATTATAAATTTGAAATGCGACCACTTTAATAAATCTTGACGGTTCTAAGTGAAGCAGAAGTTCCTTTTAATGGTTTTATATTAAACTATATTTTACGATAGTGTTTCCCAAAACCCCAATATAGGATCTATGAATGTTAAATTTATAATCAATTTATTTATATTTTAAATAAATGATTACATTATCTTGGGATCCTTTATTATTTGATATTTTTGATCTTTGAAAACCATTTCGGATTACCTTTACTATTCTTAGAGGATCCAAGTGTAAAATCCATCTATCAATGATCCACATAGGCTCTTTTTGATCTATTAATGACATCGATTTATTTCTAAGTGATGGCCTGGTGAATCAATCATCTTGTGTTGTTTATCTTGATCACTGATGATCCTTTAGGCTTGAAGGAGTTATTCTAGTTCTTGGGTGTAAGAGATGATGATTTTTTTAGAGAATTCTATTTTGTGAAATGATTCGCAGTTATTAATTTTATATTAACCCTAAAAAATGGACATAACCATCTATTTATAGAGATGGATTTAGGTTACCATGTTATTTAATTTCATACATAACCTTAAATAATATACAAATCATTATCTAACACCATTTCATATAATAATAAAATGAAATTTTTATTTTATGTTATGATCTAACTTGCGCAATGATAAATATAATTATTACCCATTAGATAATTAATAATTTTCAACATATGAATTCTTTGTCCATTATTACTCTTCAATGTTTATTGAATACTGAAATGAAAATTTTATTTATAAAAAATTATATTAATCAATAAAATAATGAATAAATATTTCTTAAAAATTTAATAAACTAAATTAATATATTTTATTCACAATCCAGTGAATAAAAATTTATTTAATTTATGAAATCAAAAAAATATGAATAAAATAATTCATCAGTCTTGAAAATAATATTTATTCTATTGATTGAATCCAAATATAATTATTGAAGATAATGGGAGACATATAATGTGTGACCATCTATGATTCTTTATCACTGTAATTAGGAGTCATTTCCTAAAGTCAAAGCTTATTATATATAAACGGGTCAATATATCCAAGAGAAACAAATTAATGACGAAACATCAATAACCAGTGAATAATTCTCATGGTTTAATGTTATCCCATTAACCCAATACATCATAAAGAAGCTTTCACATCTATATCATCAACCTATATGATCAATACTTCTTTCTTTGACAGCCTTAAATAAACATGCTCTTTTACCATGACCATGGAATTTAATGTGTCAGTTCTATTCTAATCAAAGGGATGAGGCATCAACAACCATGAATATGGAAGGGAAAAATCTTACTTCAACTTATTAAAAAAAACATCACTCATGATTCACCCAACCTATACAACTTATCCATCAAATATTTCATCATGGTTTATGAAATACATCTAGGAGATTGAGTTGTAATATACAATAATAATAATATTAATGTCTAAGGACTGTCACATATGCTCATAGATAGGAATACATGACAACAAAAAAAACAATTGAATTCTTACATGGGGATCTATTCTCTTAATATACCATCTTGGTGATTACCAGTTTTAAGATTCATGAGAATAATCCTCATCCTCTTATGATTACTCATACCTAACAGTCTACATAATATATTACCTATCATAGAACATTATACAACTATAGAAAAATATTTAGGAATATCATTATAGAACTACAAGGATATCATCATAGCACACAAATTATATTATAATGGATCAATAATTTCATACATGGGTATTATATCGTTTTATATTAATATTCATTATTTTTCACAGACACATGCGTGAGGACAATAATAGATTAGAGCCTTTAGAAACTAGAAAAATAATCTTCATATATATTTAAAGATATTCAAAATCTCTCAAAAATATCATCCACTTTATTACTCAAACATAGAAATTTATTTATAACATGGGTAAAAGAAACATAATTAAGGGTGAGCTCAAATGCTCTATAATAGTAAACAAGAGATATATGTAATCATAACATGAACATAACTGTATGTTAACATAATCACAACTTTTGAAGATCCTACCCCCTCATTTTAAGGATTATATACATGAGTACTGGTATAAATATTTTAAGTTCATAAGGAATGAATCGTGAAGGAGTAAAAGACATAAAACATGAAAGCATATCATTGAAATAAGACAAAAAATTGTGGAAGATAAAAAAACATGCAATATCATTCCATATAAGTCAAGGTCTATTTCCCAAACATAATAGAGAATTTAATGGGGACTAAACCATTGTGAAGGGACACACCACTATACCTAGTCACGATCCTTTTATTGTAAGGGATCGGTTTTCCCTATATTCCCATAGTGAATCGGGCTTCCCGATCTACCCATAGTGGATCATATTTCTCCATCTTCTTATAGGGGATCGGGTTTCCCCAACATTATCTCATGAGTTATAAATATTTACCCAATAAATTGGAGAAATAGATATAGTTCCCACCAGCCGCATAATGAAAACCATACATATGTGTTCCATAAGAACATAAAACATATCAGAACCCATAAAACGAAATGAGGTTTATAAATATTTAATCATAACATAAATCATGGAAAATAAAAAAAATTATGAAGTATAAATGTAACATCCCACGTAATTATAAAATATGAAATTTAAATATATAATAATATTTATGAATTAGATATTAATTCTACATAAGATGGGATTTTATGTCCAATAGCATGCCTGATACGCAAAAATGGGTTTCTCAAAAAACATAAGTTGCACAGAAGATTAAGATATAACTAAAAATAATAAATAATTATTATTATTATTTTAAATGGTAATTATCACCTATCCATTTATTAGAAGTAATGAACAAAAAATAATTATATTATTTTTAAACGTGGTTATTAAATGTTTTTACTTTCTACTAATAAAATTGAGTGTATTAAAATGAGAATAAATATAATTTTAAACATAAAATACTCTAATATTTTAAAAAGGATATTTTATAAACTTTTATTGAAAACCCCATTTCAAAAATATTTTTTTTTACTTTTATAAGTCTTATTTGAAAAAATAATCTTCTTATTTGGAATCAGTACATAAAAATTTACTTTGGTTGAAATTTTGGTATTTTTCTAAAAAAATTCATATTTTAATGAATAATAGAAAATATTACATCTTAGTTTAAAACTAATTTTTCATATAATTTATTTATATAGTTAGGTTATCCTTTTAATTTTATTTAAAGTGTAATTTAATGATTTTTTTATAATTTAATTTAATTTTGGCCATTTTATTTCATTTTACAATTAATCTGGATATAAAAACATTTCAATATTTTAATGGATTTAAAATGTTTAAAAAATGTTCCCTCAATCCGTCAACAGGATTAAAACTAAATTAATTTAATCACTTTTTTAATTGAATATTTAAAATTTTATAAACATGGTTATAATAAGTTTGAAAATTTTGATCTGATAGGATCAAAATAATTTTCGGTGAATAATAACTTTATTATTTTATTTACCACGGTTAAAGCGTAAATCCAGTAAATAAGGTTAAAATAAATATTATAATAATACAAAACTACCCTAACACTAGTAATAACATTATTGGATGAGTTATGGTTGACGAAATAAATACATAGGATGAAATTTTTTCCATTTTACGCTACGTGACTATGATTAAGATATTTAAAAATTTTAATTTAAAGTAAAGGAAAAATTATCATAAATACAACTCTTATTACTAAAACAAATTTCACATGGGGTTATAAATTTGATATATTCAGCTATAAATAGTAATTATACAACTAAAAAGATTAAATATAACATGGTATTTTATTTATAATTTTTATACATTATATAATTAAATTTATTTATGACACAATGAAGATGCAGTGATTGCTTTATTAATGAAAGAATTAAAAAAAATGATATTATAAATATTAGAATAAATATTATATTATGAAATTTATTCCATCCATGAATTTTATTGGTCACTATGAAAGGTAATAAGTCCAATATGTGGTTTTTTCGAAGTTATCTATCTGTGTTGATTTTATTTAAATTCAATGAAATTAAAAGTGTAAAAATTCATGAAATTGGTATTTTATAAATATAATAAATTATTAAATTATATAAAATCTTAAAAAATATTTTAAAATCACAAAGTGACTATGATAAGTTATAAAAATTTATTTAGTTTCTAATTATGGGAATTTACCCCATATAAGTAAAATTTATATTGTCATAATTTTTAAAATGTTGTTACTATAATTTAAATTAAAAGAGAATAATTAATGGTAAACTAAAACGATAAGGTTTAAAATAAAAAAATTCATGTATAAAAATTTTTATAAGAGATTATTTCAAACTATCATAATATTATATTCAAAATATATCTATTTTGAGTCGTGTGGATTAAAAAATTAATTTATATTAATTTAATATTTTAAGAGTTTCAAAGGGTCCCCCATATAAAGAGGTACCCAATCTTCTCTAATACTCACACATAAAGAACATTTGGTTCATTAAATATCTACCAAAATCTATACCTAAAATAAATAACTATGTTCTTGAGGCCTTATTTTATGAAAAACACCCTTATTAGAGGGGTTAATGTGTTCTTCAATGGTGAGCAACAGAAAAAGATGTATCGTTTTCTTTAAGTGTTTCTATATTATTTATTCTTCCACTTCCTTCAAGTCTCCTCCAACCATGGTGAGATAATAACTATAGTATACTGAATATACATAGATGTTTTTATGTTAATATCATTACCTAAATCCATCTCCACATCCATAAAATGGTAAAGGAATTTATCATTCATTGTGTACGTGTGAACTATCACCTTCACGGAACGATCTAATTTGTTTTTCATAACCATCTCTCAAGAGTGGTTATAATAATGGAATTGATTTTAATATGTGACATTAATGACATATTAATCATTATCTGATAATAATATGTCAATCACATTCTTATTTATCATGCACATAACGATGATAACTTTGTTCGTGCATACGTGTGAACTATCACCTCCACGAAGTGACGTGAATCGTTTTTATTCACCACATCCCTTGTACGACATATACAAGTAAATTTAAATAAAAATTATGATTTTAATATTATTATCATTATTTAAAGATGATATAATAGTTAACATATTTCCATAATGATCAATGAAAAATGAAAATGTTACTCATTCGTACGTACGACCTACCATCACCATGAATAGAACGTTGTTCATTTTTCATAACCATAATAAATGTTTTTATTTAAAAATTATTATTAATATATAAAAGTGATTATTATATAATGAATAATATTTTTTAGATAATGAAATTATGAACACATGGACTAGTGACATCAAAACCATGTTTATTTTTTAATCCAGTACTGAATATCGACAAAACATCCGATATGAACTTAAATAATTATTTAATTTTTATTACATGGTCAAAATTATTCATAATAAATAGTAATTGTGAAAAATGTTCTAAAAAAAGTAAAAAATTAATCAATGTTTATTATTCTGGTATATAAATATTATATGTGATGATTCGGACTCATGGTAAGGGACTTCATCTCAATATCCTTTTATTAAGTCATTTTTTGATAATATATAACACCTTCTTTTACATGGTGTATATTAAACCCATTTCAATTTTAATTTACATAAATTGTTTTCAAAGAAAATATTTCTTATACAAATAATTTTATTAAATGACATAATGAATGTGTTTTTTAACATATTTAGTAACAATGAACTTTCTGCCACCGTGACTATTATTTTCGTATTTGGATTCCTCTACAAGATGAAATGTTTTTATAGAAAATTAAACATCATATTCCCTTTTTAGGAATTTTGGTATTGAAAATGCATTTGAGAATGGATTGATTATATAAATATCTTGAAATTATATATTTTGATTGAAATGTGGAAATGTTATTTTTCCTTTATGCTTGTTAATGTGTTAAAATTATGTTATGATTCTTGGGAATTGCTTATGTATATGGGTGGTTCCATGATAAATTGAGGGTGGGTGATCCCATGATATCTCTCTAATGCATTGGGTAATAAGATGAAGTTAAATGGTAAGTTTTATCCTAAGAGATTTAGGGAATATACTATGATGGGTATTCCAAACGCAACCATGAAGGTTACTCCCTATATAGCTATAAGAGCTACATTAAGAATATGATATGGATGCCTCATGTTACCTTTATGATTTCTATGATGTTTTTCAGGATTATTATGATTTCATGGGTTTATAAATATTCATAGACTAACATTTTCTTTCTTTATTATATATCTCTTAATGATATTTTTGAGATCATCCCATGTTTTTAAAATGTTTTCACAGGGTATAAGGATGGGAAAGAGAAATAAATAAATATAGAAGATTTTTACTAAGAAACAGAAATCATGTTTACTTTTAAAAATTTTATACTGGGGAAGATATGTATATTGTATTAGTTGTATTAAATTTTAATAAATTTGAGTTGTTTTCTAATAGCAATGACCTAATTCTCTAAAATTCTAAAACTAAAAATATCCTCATTGTGAATACTTCACATAACTCAAGATTATGTAAAGTTTAAGGTTTGGGACCTATAGTTGGTATTATAGGTCGGTTAAGATATTGTTAAGGGTTAGGATATTATTAATAGAATATTCAAAAATTATTTTTACTTTATGTTAAAATTGAAATGATATAGAATATGAATATTACCATGTTTCTTCATCTAAGATATGTTTGTTCTTAATGGATTCTCATAGAGGAAACATGGAGGCTATACTGGGACAACATCCATAGGAAAATATCCTTCCAAATCAACTTCCTAAGATTGTTGGAATTGTAATTGAACAGTTTTTTGTGGTGATGGAACAGTTGAATCAGGGTATAAATGGTGATGGTTTCCATACACGAGATCATTCATATCAACCAGGGAGGGACATGTTCGTAGTGGGGAATTTATCGAGGAAACATCTTCCACCATTTAGAGGATCATCTGACTTGGTGCTAGCTGAAGAGTGTGTTAAAGCCCTGGAAAAGATTTTCGATGTCATAGGGTGTTCAGACAATCAAAATGTTAGTCATGTTGTTTACCATTTTGAAGGTGATACCGATTCATGGTGGTCAGGTGTTATAAATAGTTGAGTCAGTGAGGATCTTGATACTCTATATTAGGATGAATTCAAAGGTATGTTTCATGATAAATATTTTCCCATTGTTGTTCAACATAGTATGGAAATACAATTATTAAAATTGAGGAAGCATTATGACTCAGTGGATGCTTATGAAGAAAAAATCACTTAACTAGAAATGTATGCTATAAATTTAATTTAGGATCTTGATTTTAAAATTACTATTTTATACTCAGGATTAAAGTCAATGTATCAAGGAGAATTGCCTTCTTCTGAGTTCAAAAGATATGAAAAACTTATTCAATGTGCGGAGAAGGTGGAAATGAATTTTTTTGATGATCATGTGTTCTTTGAAAACATGAAAAATAAGTGGTTGAGATGTAATACCAAATGTATAAATTATTCAAAAAGTATGATGGTAAGAAAATTAAGTTTATATTTTGTGAAAATTGTGCTAAAAATAACATGGGGAAATGCCTTTTGGATTCTAGTAAGTGATTTTGATGTGGTAAAATATGTCATAAGGCTCATAACTGAACTGAAAAATGTAATCGTAAGACAAAATCTGATATATAGGCAGAGAAATGTTTTAAATGTTACTATATGGGTCATTATGAAAACGAGTGTCCAATGAATAATTTGAATTATGGGAAGTATTCGGTCTATAAGCAGAAAAGTGTGGTGAAATCCTTTATACCTACTTTAGAATATTTTTTTCCATCAAATGAAGTGGTATGAGGTATATTTTTTTATTCATATTAAGCCAATGTAAAGTTTGATTCAAGGTATACACATTCATTAATTTCTATGAAATTTTATATTACATTGTAAATTCCACATTAAGAAATGAATCTAGAACATATCGTAAATACACATGGGGGAAATGTTGAGGAAAAAAGAAATAATAAGAATCTTCCTTTTCATTTTCCATGGAAGGAATCTACATAAAACATTTGTTGTTTTGTCTTGTGTATAGTTTGATGTTATTCTAGCTATGGATTGGGTTTCTGTCTACCCTGATAAGATTTATTACAGAGATAAAGAAGTTTATTTATAGAATGATTTTTAGTTTTTGTATACAAATGTACCCTTAGAATTGATAAAATATCAGTAATCTGAGAAACAATTAAGATATGAAAGTGAATATTAACTTGCACATATTTTTGAAAACAAATGAATTGTTCAAATTAATGATGTTCTAGTGGTAAATGAGTATCTTGATATTTTTCATGATTATTTTCCAAGTACTGACCCTAACCAGGTTGTTGAATTTACTGTTGGATTAGTTCCTAATTCCAAGATAATTTCAACACCGACTTATCGAATGGTTCATATTGAACTGTTAGAGTTAAATAAGCAATTAATGGATTTATTATATAAAGGTTTCATTTGACCAAGAACATCTCCATGGGCTGCACCTATCTTTTTTACTAAAAATAAAGATAATTCAATGATACTCTTTATTTATTATAGCTTCGTTATTTACATCTCTTTTAAAAACATGTATCGTATTCCTCTTATCAATGATTTGTTTGATCAAATCTAGGGAGCATAATATTTTTTGAAGGTTGACTTGATGTCGGGGTACCATCGGTTGAAATTAAAGGAAGTAGACATTCTGAAGATTTCTTTTCATACTAGATATGGCCATTATGAATTTTTAGATATTCTGTTTGGGTTAACTAATGAACCTACTGTATTCATGGATTTTATGAATAGAATATTCCATGAGTTCATGGATACGTTTTTGGTTGGGTTTAGTAATGATATTTTGGAATATTCTAAAATTAATGAGGAGAATGAATGTTATTTAAGTGTTTTCTTACAAACCATAAAAGAAAAGAAAATTTATGGGAATTTTAGCAAGTCTGAGTTTTGGTTACCAAAAAAATCATTCATTGTTCAAATTGTTTCTAAAGATTGAATATTTATTGATCCTACTAAAATAAAAGTTGTTGAATAATGGACAAGACCCTTATATAGAATTGGGATTCATATTTTTCTTGGTTTAGCATGTAATTATCGGAGTTTTGTTGAAAATATTTCATGGTTATCAAGACCACTGACTAAGTTAAATCGAAAGGCTCTTAATTTCATATAGAAAATATAATTTGATGACTATTTTTATTAATTGAAAAAAAGATTTGTGAATGCTGTAGTTTTGGAAATTCCTTCAAGAGATGGTGAATTTTATTATCTACAGTGATGCTTCATTGAATAGACTTGGATGTGTCCTAATTCAAAATGATTAGTTAATTACTTATGCATGATTTCTGTTGAAAACTCATGAGTTATGTTACCCTACATATGATTTGTAATTAGCTGCTGTTTTTTTTCTTTAAAAATATGGTGGCATCATCTATATTGAAAAAAATGTGAAATATATATTAACCACAAAATTTTGAAGTATATATTCACTCAGAATGAATTGACATGAGACTAAGAATATGGTTGGAACTAATCAAGGATTATAATTTCACAATTAATTAACATCCAGTAAATGAAAACAATATGTATAATGCTTCATTTCGGAAAAATAATTCTACATTGAATAGGTTAAATTTGGAACATGAAACTTTGATTAATTATTTCAAAAACATTTGTATGGAATTTTTTGGTGTATGAAATTCCTATGTTTGTTTCAGATTTCAGTGAAATAGTCTCTATTATATAGAATTAAGAAAGAGTAGAAGGAATATAGTGAATTTTATAAAAAGGAATAATTTATTCAAAATGGTAAGTTTCATGAATTTAACATTGAAAAAGATTGTGTTTTGAGATTTGGGAAGAGATTATGTGTGACTTCGATTCACAGTTGAAGAAATATATATTACGTGAAGCTCATAGTTCTCCATTTTCAGTTCATCCTAGATGTACTAAGATATACAGAGATCTTTGAGAGTATTACTGGTGGGATGGAATGAAAAGTGATACAGATGACTTAATATGAAGTTTTTTGTCTTATCAAAAGGTTAAATTAGAGTGGAAGTTACAAAAATGTATACTTCAGACCTGTCTAGTAGCAGAGTATAAATGAGAAAATATATCCATGTATTTTATAGTTGGATTACCAAATAATTATCAAGGTAACAATGTGATTTGGGTTATTGTTGATAGATTGACTAAATATTCTAATTTTCTTCCTATTCGAGACACATTTTCTCTAGATCAAATTTCTCTATTGTATCTTAAATAGATAGTTAGGTTACATGGGGTCCCACTCTCTGTTGTATCCTATCGTGATCCCAAGTTCACTTCTAATTTTTGAAAAGGCCTTTAGAAGTCATTGGGAACTAAAGTAAATTTTAGTACATATTTTCATCATCAATCTGATGGGAATTCAAAATGAACAATTATAACATTGGATTATATTCTACATGCTTTTTCAATGGATTTCCAGGGAAGTTGGGATCAACATCGTTCTTTAGTTGTTCTTTCTTATAAAAATAGTTTTCATTCAAGTATACATATGGAACCATTTGAGGCATTATATGGAGAGCGGTGTCGAACTCCAGAATAATGGGATGAAGTAGGTGAAATAAAGTTTATGGTACTAGAGTTATCAGAAGAGAAGGCCGAAAAAGATCATTTTATTCAAAAACACATGAGGACAGCTGAAAAAAGGTAGAAAAGTTTTGTGGATAATTGGAGGAAGGATCTCTTTTTCAAGGTAGATGGTCATGTATTTCTAAAAGTATCACCATAGAAAAGTGTGACACATTTGGGAAAGAATGGAAAGTTGATTCCATGGTTCATTGGACCCTATGAAATCCAAGAGAAATTTAGATCAATTTCTTTTAGAGTGGATTTGCCTATGATTTTATCCTAGGTACACAATTTGTTCCATGATTCAATGTTGAGAAAGTAATTTTAAGATCCTTCTCATATTTTGAATCAAGAAATTGTTCAGTTTGGATATAATCTTTCTTATGAGGAATATCTAGTCTAGATTCTTGTCCATAGAGAGAAAATATTTTGGAATAAGGTGATTTATTAGGTTAAGGTTTTATGGAAAAACCATATGGTTGAAGAGGAAAAATAAGAATCTGAAAATGATATGAGGGAGAAATACCCCCACTCATATGATAAGTGAATAATACTACAAGGATGCAATTACCAAAAGGGGAGAAGTTTGTAACATCTTAGATAATTATTGAATAAATTATTTTCACATCTATTAATATTTATGAATTAAGAATTAATTTTACATAAAATGGAATTCTATGTCAAATACAGTACCTAATACGACAATAGGTTTCTCATAAATCTTATGGTTCACATAATATTAAGATATACCGAAAAATAATACATTATTAATATTATTAATTCAAATGGTAGTTATTTCATAGATATTTTACTGTAGAGAATGAATAGAACTAACTATATTAGGTTTTCACATGTTTATTAAATGTTTTTACTTTTTAATAATAAATTTTAGAGGCTTAAAAGGAGAATATATCAAATTTTAATAATAAAATACTCAAATATTTTTAAAATTTAGTTTTACCCCCTTTTATGGTGAATCAATTTTAAATCTAATTTTGAAACTTTCAGAAGTTCTATTTAAAAAAAGTACTTCTTCTTTGGAAGAGTTGTATAAAAATTCACTTTGGTTTAAATTTTGGTATTTTTATGATAATATTCATGTTTTAATGAATATTGAGAAGTACAACATTTTAGTTTCAAATTATTTTTTCATCTAATTTATTTATATAGATATTTTATCCTTTTAGTTGGTTATAAATTGTAATTGAATTATGTTTTTATTTAATTTAATCTAATGTTGGTCATTGGAAGCGATTTTACATTTAAATTTGACTTAAACACATGTCAAACTTTTGATGGTTTTTATTTTTAAAAAACTTTTTCCCTCAATCAAACAACGAGATTAACATTAAATTAATTTCTGTCAAAATTGTGAATTAGATATTCAAAAATGGACATACATGGTTGTAATGAGTTTTAAAAATGTGATCTAATTGGATCAAAATATTTTTTTGGTGAATAGTAACATTATTAGTTTATTTACCATAGTTAAAGGGAAAATCAGATAAATAAGTGTTAAAATACTATTATAATAATAAAAAACTACCATAAAACTTGTCCTAAACATATTGGATGAGTTATAGCCACTAAAAAATATTTGAGCTGAATGTTTTGCCTTTTTAAGCCACTTTAGTGTGATTAAGACATTTATAAATTTTAATTTAAAGTAATGGAAAAATTATCCTAAACATGACTCTGATTACTAAAACAATTTTCATATGGGGTTATATAAGTTATATCTTAGACTATAAATATCCAATAGAAGTATAAAAAGATTACATACGTGTTTTATTTTTTAATTTTTTGATATTAAATAATTAAATTTAATAAGGACATATTGATGATGTAGTGATGTCTTTACTAATGAAAGAATCAAATAAATGATATTATAAATATGAAAATAAATATTATGTTACTTAATTTACACCATAAATTAATTTTACAGGTGAATATTATATGTAATAATCCTATTAAATGGTTTTTTTGAATTTATCTCTCTCTTTGGATTTTATTTAAATTCAATGAAATGAATAGTGTAAAATTGTTATAATTGATATTTTATAAAAAAATTATTTAACAAAACACTTAAAAATCCTAAAAAGATTATAAAATCATAAACTGGCTATTATAAGGTTTAAAAGTTCATTAAGTGTAAAATTATAGGAAATTGACCCCATATAAGTAAAATTTATATCCTAATAATATTTATAATTTGGTTGCCACAATTAAAATTAAATGAGAATAATTAAGGGTAAACCAAAAAGATAAAGTTTTGAATAAAATAAATACGTGTCTAAAAATTGATGGATGAAGGGATTTAGAAATATCCTCATCTTATTTTTTACATATCTCATGTTGGACTTATTTGGATAAAAAATTTAATTTATATTAATTTAATATTTAAAGCATCTCCAAGGGTTCCCCTCCCATATCCTATAAAAAGGTACCCACTCTTCTCCAATACTCACACTTCAATAAACATTTTTATCATCCATGAAGTATCCAAAACTCTTTCTAAAATCCCTCCCCACGTAATTTAGGCCCTAATTTAGGTAGAACACACTTCTTAGAGGTGTTAGGGTGTTCGTCAAGGGTGAACAACTGAAAAAAGAGGTGTTATTTTCTTTAAGTATTTCTATTTTATTTATTGTTACTCTTCCTTCAAGTCACCTCTTACCAATATGATATAATAAATCTAGTATCCCCAATATATTAAGATTTTATTATGTTAATATAATCACCTAAATCCATCTTCACTTCCATAAAAAGGTAAAGTAATTAATCAATTTAGCGTATGTGTGAAGTATCACCTCCATGAACTAATCTAATTCATTCTTTCAAACCATCTCTCAAGTCTGGTTATAATAATGTAATTAATGTAAATATGTGATTTTAATGTAAAATTAATCATTATATTTTAGTAATATATCAAATAAATTCTTACTTACCATTAACATAAATATGATAACATCATTCGTGCGTATGTGTGAACTATCACCTCTATGAACCGGTGTGAATCGTTTTTATTCACCACATCAATTGTATGATATATATACATATAATTAAATTATGATTATTATTTTAATAGTATTATTTTAATTTTATAAAAATAAAATAATAATTACCTTATTTCTATAATGATCAATGAAAAATGAAAATGTTACTCATGCGTATGTAAGGCATACCATCTCCATGAATAAAACATTATTCATTTTTCATAAACATAATTAATTTTTTGATTTAAAAAGTATGATTAATAAATAAAGGTTATTATTAGGTCATGAATATTATTATGGAGATTATAGACTTATGACCACATGGACTTGTGATATCAAAACTGTGTTCATTTTCAACTCAAGTACCGAATATCGACAAAACATCTGATATGAACATAAATAATTTTGTAATTTTTTTAACATTTTAATAAGTGATATAAAATAAATAATATACTTTCAAAAATTTATAATGAAATTATAAATTAATCTACTTTTTTTATTCATCAATAGAAATAGTATACATGACAAGTCAGAATCACGGTAAGGGACTTCGTCTCTATCTCTTTTAATTGATGAATAATTTGATAATACACCCCACCTTATTTTAATATGTGTATATTAGAACCCTTTTAATTATAATTTCATTCAATGGTTCTCAAAATGAGTTTTTTATATGATGTTTTTTACTAAACTACAAAAATAAATACTTTTTTAATATATGAAGCGAAAACAACCTTTTTACAGCCATGACCATAATATCTTTATCTTGAAATGATATCTTATGATTACGATGTGGAAATTTTATTTTTCCTTTATGGTTCTTAATGTGTTATTATTATATTATGGTTTTGGAGAATTACTTATGTATATACACATAAAACATCATAATAAGACTCATAAAAGGAATTCAAGGGTAGTATATACACTAAACAAAAGAAATGATTAGTGTATAAGGCATCTGTCCAATAGAAATACAAGCGAGGCACAAATCACTTACCTTATATATTGTCTCTCTTAATACTAGTGAAAAACAAATATATAATAAATATAAGTTTATTAAAAATATATTATAGAATAATAATACCATATATGATTTACTTATGACCTTATATTTCCCTATTATTAACATTTCCATTTTTTTGTTATGTTTTGGATAATAACCTCGTTGTTTCTCGTACATGATTTTTCTTTTCATTCATCGTAATCATACTTAGATCATGATTTCATTATCTAAATAATGATAAAAAATAATGTAAATGTTATTTATATTAATTATATAATTATTTATGGTTATCTTTAATAGAGAGAAATATAAAATGAAATACATTGTTCCTGGAGACGGTAGGTCATATATACGAATGAATGGTTCTTCTATTTCATGTCTTATTGAAAGAAAGAAAGTAAATTGACATATATTTATATATATGACACGTATATCATATAATGTTACTGAATTCATACTTAATACATTCCCTATTAAGTGTGAATGAATCACATCGCTTTGAGGAGGCGACAGTCCACACATCCACAACGAAGTTATTGTATTTCCAAAAAATGGAAAGTGGGAAGATATGTGTTATATAATATTTAAATAAAAATAAATAAATCATATATATCATATATATTATAAAAATTATTATGTAAATCATAATTACCACTATGATATGTGCTATTGGAAAAAACAAATAATCATCATTTCGCGGGGTGGCAGAATGTCGTACGCATGAATAATAAGTGAATCACCCATTAGATAGAAGTGTGTGTAATTTAAGGTAAAACCCATTAATATAACAACATATAAGTATATTTAAGATATTGAGATTATTATATAAAAATTAACTAAAAATAAATTAAGGGGTTTGAAGAACAAATAAAACAAAAATGTTTTTTTGATGAGTGTTACATCTTCTTTGGGTATCTCCATTTGATTTGATGAAAATGGCATATTTGGTTGGATTTATGCCCCATGTAAGGCTTCTAGGATGAAGGTAGGGAATATGGAAGGATATTTTTATAGATTTTGTCTAAACCAAATAGGTTATAAAGAGTTATAAAAGGAGAATAAGAGGTTCCCATTTATAAGAAAGGTGTGGGTCACTTTTAGAATTTTTCAAAAGAGTAATTTATGATATATTCAATCTCAATCATAATACCTAAAAAATTCCATTTATTAAAATATAAGATATTATAAGGTTGTAATATCATCAACTAATATATTTTATACAATTTTTTTTAATATTTTAAAACTATTCATTTTGATTAACCCTTAGTTAATCAATTTTAATTTTAACTATGGTAAAAAATGTTTCAATATTAAGGTGATGTAATTTTTATATATAAAGTTGAAATTAGACTATAAGTAAAATATATAATTTAGTTTAGACCATATATCATCCCCTTGACCTTATTTAATATTTTTATGATTTTATAATAATTTAATAATATATTATTTTCATAAAATATTAAAAATGTCAATTTTGACACTATTAAGTCAATGCATATTTATTTTAATATTTATAATATAATATAATTTATTATTTCATTAATTGAATTATTTCTGCATTATCATTGTGTAATTATTTGGGAAAATTATTTCTTCACTAAAATTTATAAATAAATTTCCATGATGTTGATAAACCTTTTATATTTCAGAATAATATATATATATATGATAATATCTTCTATTTATCCCTGTAATAAAAATATTATAATTATTAAAAGTAACAGTGACATTATTAACTGTCATTTATTTTAATAATATCCAAATCAGATTCATGGAAAAGCTTCCATTAAATAATTCAATTATGATCCTTATGTGTTAAGGTTCTAAATAAATTCATCCAATAAAGTTTGGTCGGGTGTTTGGACAAAAATAAATGGGAACTATTTACTAAATTTGTTGCTTATGATTAAAAATATGAAATTAATTTTTCAGAATTAAAAACACATAATTTTCTATAATTGATTGAAAATTATTTTCATCTATTGAACTAGAATATGAGTTTTTAAAGTGAAAATGGCCAAAAGATTTAAATGTTCATATATCAAAATTCCATGTGAAATTGATTCAAACAAACTACTGGTGATTAAATGATTTAAATTTTCTAGAATTATACCTTAAAATCAATCAAATATATAATTCAAAACTATAAATTATTTTGATGAAAAACAAGTTTTAAATATAAATTCATTATTTTCAGTATTCATAAAAACCTGAAACATTTCATAAACATAATGAAAATTCAACCAATATAAATTTTGATATGAGGATTTCAAATAATATTTTTATTTTTTCCAATACAATTTATAAAAGTTTAATAAACTAGATTTAAAACAAGTTCACCTTTAAAAGGAAGAAAAACTTCCTTTTTAGAAAAATATTGCTTTTATGCATAAAATTGGATTTTTTATATCATGTTTAGAAAACACATAAGATGAATGATAAACATTAGATTGAATATATATATATATATATATAATTAATATAATTCAATAATATTTATATTCTTATTTATTGGTATAAGACACACTTGTGAGAATTTAAATAATTTTTCCTAAAAAACATATCCTTTTATTTTAAAATGGGGTTTACATTCATTAATTGGTAATAGAATTATGTGTAAACCATAATTTCATAATTAAGTTAATCGTATTCAAACCTTCAATTCTAATGGCTAGGTTATAGTTTTCCTGCTTATATAAGTATATTTATAAAATGATTTATTGTATAAACTTAGTGTTGCATGTAAAGAAAGATAAGCAAGTGTTGTGTGTAACTCAAGATTAACTTGGTGTATCATATTACACATCACATTAATGAAATTTAATTCATTAAAAAATGTACCTAAAAACTTAGGGTGTTATATTATACCCCCATAAATTTTTTTTCCCAAAAAATTTTTCATTCTAATACAAAAAAATGATTAGAGTGCTACCTCATCATATCCTAAAGTTACAATACAGCTTCATGAAACTAGTAGTTTTCTCCAAAAAAATTTAACGAAGTGAGTGGTATTGTTTTGTAGAACTTTATCCCTATGATCCAGAATTTATATTATTCTCTCTTAAATAGAAGGATCATGCTCTAGTGGTACAAGCACTGAGTTTATTACATGTGAAGGATCATATATATACTTCCTCAGAAAAGATACATTTAACACGTCATGAACAAGAAATAGATTTTGTGGAAGTGCCAATGGATTTAATACAATTCAATAAGATCAGGATTTGAAAAAGGATATCATATCCTTGTAATTTCAAATTGCACTTTGAAAAACCATGGTGGATGTTTGATAATTTATTTTTGCGGAACCAACATCTTAAAAAATATCAATAAAACATCATATTAAAAAGAGGGAATGTAAAAGGTGAAAATCAACACACACACAACATAAGGTGAAAAAATAGACATTGAAGAGAATTCCAACTGTCATGTTTTGATGGAGAGTGAAAGAGAACATGATCATTATAATGTTAATCATCATCAAATGATAAATATATGATGGTATAAAGGACCATTTGATTCATTGAAAATGAAGGTAGTTGGAATAAAACATGGTTTGACACACTTTTCCTAATGGTGAAGAATTTAGAAGATGATATAATTACCTGATTTCAATCCATTTTTGTAATCACTATCTCCTCTATCAGTTTTTGGTGATCAATTTTTTCTTCGTCTCTTACTCCAAGAAACAAGGATGAAATTGTAATTCTTGAAGAACTAGTAGATCATAAGATCAAT
Organism: Viscum album; assembly: GCA_963277665.1. Classification (NCBI taxonomy): domain Eukaryota; kingdom Viridiplantae; phylum Streptophyta; class Magnoliopsida; order Santalales; family Viscaceae; genus Viscum; species Viscum album. Next base: position 783,365,150 of record OY728141.1, read on the forward strand.
AATAGGATTACAAGTCATTCATTCCATCAATAGTTATCATTATAACAAAATAGTTAGAACATGTTATCCTATATACATAAATATTTATATTATAAAACACAAAAATCTAAAACCACATCCAAATTTCAATGTAAATAATTTCATAAATAGTCACCCTTATGAACCATCCAAAAGATTAAAATCCAAAAATTTCAAAATAATTTTACTAAAATTATGATTTATCAATCAAAAACATTATTTAACTCTTAATTTTAGCATACCATACATGTGAATAAGATTATCATGTATTTTCTTGAAACATGGTAATAACATGCATTACCATAAAACCTCATTAAAAAAATGTATTATTTTAAAATAATAATAATTAATAACTATTTCCTCACACCATAAATCCCAGATTCTTTAAACTTAGTCCATGAACAACCTTGTAATCATATTACTAAAAATATATATGGTCATAAATACTATCCCATTTATATGATCACATAATCAAACATCTATTTATCCTTTTATTATCCCATCATTCACATATTAATGGTTATATTTTCAGAAATCATGTGTTCTCTAAAAATATCAACTTACAACATGAATTACATTAATTATACTAATACCATTCAACATATGCTTTCAAATACCATATGAAAACTAATATGGTCCAATCATTATATACATTATTTATTTTTAATACAATGAATGTACATCTAACATATTATACTTGAATTCCAATACATAAATACTTTAATCCTTTTAATTCAATGATTGGAATTAAATAGGTAATTCATTTCCTATAAGATAATGTATGATTCAAGTAATTGAGTTAGATATTTTCGATGTTCCCCAAACAAAATAAATTAAACACCTTGATAATTTTACACTCAATTACCTTATTTTCTATACAGACAGCATATTCCCATTAATTTGAGATATTCCTCTAGGTTCTTCTTCCCACCTTTTTAGAATTTAGAAAGTTGTATGTTCTTTCCTATATGTTCATAACCAAATGATCTTTCCTAAAAGTTCATCATTCCATTCAATTATATTTTGGGAATCTTATCGATGTTTTTATTATTGATCAAATGTGAGATTTTTTATTAAGAATAATCACAACTTCATTCAAACTTGTTGTTACCCCATTTTAATTATTATTAGAAAATTATCCATCACATTAAATGTTAAAACAGTTGCTTTTGCTTTTTCCCATTGAATAAAAGAAAAAAAAATAGTGTAATCAACACTAATCATATTGGTAAAAGAACATAATCATGGTAAAATACCATTGATCTATAATATCATAGGTTTAATAGTAGGATATTCATGATTATTTCCAATGTTATAGGATTGTAACCTGTAATTAGACATATCCTTCGAGAAAAACCAAGATATATCCTTAGAAATATCTCTTGGGATCTCAATAAATGTTTTTTATTATTGTTTACAAATATTGACTAATCCTTTACTCTGATACCAACTATAATGACTCAGGAATTTCATTCATGGATATTACATATTTTTAGATGAATAATCATTACATTACACAAATATATACCCAAGGGCCATAATAGTTTAGTGCCTTTGGAATAATGGAAAATAAACTTCTAATCTAGTGAATGATCTTAAACATATCCCATAAATATATCCCATGTTAATACTCCTACTTAAAACCATTCTTCATAACTTGGGGAAATGAAACATAAGAAAGGGTGAGCTTAGATTCTTTTTAAGGGTAAACATGGGAGATAAATAAGAAAAAATGAACATAAGGGTATGAGAATACAAGCATAACTTTTGAAGATCATACATTACATATTAAGGATCATATAAATGATTCATGGTATAAATATATGGAATTTCATAAGGAATGAATCATAAGGGAGTCAAAATCATAAATCATGAAATCATAACATTGAAATAAGACATGAAATTATGGTAGACACATTAACATGTAATATCATTCCTTATTTGTCAGGTTACATTTCCAAAACATAATATGGAAATTCAATGAGGACTAAACCTACTAGTAGGGACACAACACCATCCCAAATCGTAGTGAATTCCTTGTAAGCGATTGGGTTTTCCCATCTTTCCATTGGGGATTGAGTTTATCCGTCTTCCAATATTGAATTGGTTTTCCCTATCGTCCCATAGTAGATCGAGTTTCTCAGTCATTATCTCATGAGATACCATTATTTACTCAATGTATCAGAGATATATATATATCCCACACATCACATAATGATAACCATACATATTTATTCACAATAACATAAATCGTATTAAAAACAATAAAAATAAATGCGCTTTATAACTATTTCTTTATAACATAACTCATGGATAATAAAAAAATTCATAACTATAAATCCATCATAAAAATAACCCATTCAGAGAAATAAAAATAATGGTATAGTTGGATCATATTCCTAGTAAAACATATATAACATCAAATAAAATTGTCTTAAATGGATAATTATTTTGAAGGATCACTATAAATAATTGTTGATGAAAATATCGTTTCCATTAAAAAACTATTTTCAAATAATAACACATTTATAAAACCATAGTAATTTAAAATATCCTTAAAAATTATAAAGTAATATATTAAACTATTTTATACATCATTGAAATTCTTTTTCCTTAAAAATTAAAAAACGTTTATTTAAAACACTTTGAAATATTTTTAGAAAACAATAATTAGAAGGAACACATGTTTCTGAATGAAGATAAAATAATATTACTTGAAACATATAATATCATGAAAATAAGTATATTCATGGTAAAACAATTAAAAAGAATGTATAAACACATCATTAAATAATATAGGTACATAATATAACATGTTTCTCAAAGAAGTGAAACTAAGACAATATTACCTTACAAATTTGGTACATTTTTAATCGTAAACCACTTGAAATATATATCATTAAATGGATATTTAACTACTAATCAAAAATCATAATAATACTCATAAAAGGAATTTATGGTAATTATATACATTATAAAAAACAAATTAGTAGTGTATATGGCTTGTGTCCCACATAAATAAAAACAACCTAAAAATCCCTTAACTTATATCTTGACTCTCATCATACTCTTGAAAACCTATTTTATATTAAATATGAGTTTATTTTTTATTTATTATAGATACATAATACCATATAATATTTAATTATTAATTAATGTTACCCTCATAATAATAATTTTTTTAGGTTATGTTTTACATAATAACCGCTTTGTTTCTCGTACAGGATTTATCTTTTTATTCTTAGCCCTCATACATATATCATGATTTAGTTATATCTAGAATTATAAAAATGATAAAAATGATATAAATATAATATATATTTATTTTATATGTATTTATGTTTATCTATAAAATAATAAAATAAAAAATTTAATGCATTATTCATGGATACAGTAGGTCGTACGTACATAAGAACGATGATTTCATTTCATGTCGTATTGAAAAAAACTACATGACATATATGTCAATATATTTATATAATATCAATATATTAGAATTAATATTTCATATATACTATATAACTTCACTAAAACCATACATAATACATTCTATGTAATGTGTGAATGAACAATATTGCTTTAAGTAGGTCGTAGTCCACACTTCCACAAATGAAGTTATCGTATTTCCACAAAATGAACATCGTGACGTTATGTGTCATATAGTAAAAATAGACGCATAAATACATCAAAAATATCAAATATAAAATATTTTTTCTACCATAATTCCAACCATGATAGGTGGCAATGGAGAAAATGAATAATCATCATTTCATTGGGTGGTATTCCCCTATTCACACAAATGGTAAATTTGTTACCCTTTAGATGGAAGTGTGTGTAAGAGTAGAATGAACCCTAAAAATTATAACATGTAATTATATTTTGGATACTTTGGATATTATCTAATCATGAAATAAAAACAATTTAAGGGTTTTATAGAATAATTAAAACAAAAATGTTTGTTGAGGAACACTACCTCTTCTTTGGGCATCTCTTTTTGATTTAAACAGAAGGACTTATTTGGTTTTATTTATGCCCAAATTAAGGATTCTGGATAGAATTTATAAAAATTTAAAGGATATATTGATATTTTTTGGCTGAAAAAATAGTTTTTGATGTGTAAAGAAAATAGAAGAAGTGGCCCCCTTTTATAATAGAGGGAAGAGGTACTTTTGGAATTTTTGAAATGATTAATTTATAATAAATTAAATATCAATAAAAATACATTAAAATTTTAAATTTATTAGAATATAAGATATTATATGATATTAATCTCATAATCCAATATATTATAGACAAGTTGTTTTATTATTTTAAACCTTATCATTTTCAATTAACACATAGTTAAGACATTTCAATTTTCACTATGGTAGAAAAAATTTCAATATTAAGAGGATGTAATTTTTACATATAATGTGTAAAGTAGAACATAAATGGAATATTTAATATTTTTTAGAACATATATAATCCCCTTGTCATTATTTAATATTTTATGATTTTTAAATATTTTAAAAAAATATTATTTTCATAAAATATAATAAGTGTCAATTTTGACACTATTCCTAACATTGACTCTAATAAAATCCATAAAATAAGATAAATAAAAAATCACATAATACAACCCAAATATTTCAAATTCACATAAAAATTTTTGCATCCCCTTAATTGTGTAAAATTATATTTATTTTAATATTTATAATATCTTTTAATTGATTGTTTCATTGAATGAATAATTATTGCATCATCATTGTGTAATTTTTATGAAAATTATTTTTTCAGAATAATTTAAAGATATATTTACATGATATATATAAACCATTTATATTTCATAATAATGTATATAGTCATTAATATATTATATTTAACCCCATATTAAAAATATTATAATTATTGAATATATGAGTTTGATATTTTGTCACTCGGTTTAATTTTCATAATATAGAAGTCATTTTCATGAAAAAGTGTCAATTGAATTATTCAATTTAAATATTTATCTGTCAAGGGTATAAATAAATTCATCCAATAAAGTATGTGAAAATTTTAGGGTCATTTTATTGTCCTTATCACTTTATTTTTAACATAAATTACCCAATTTTCCCTTTACCATGGTAATAACAATTACCAAAGTTACTATTTATATTGGCCAAAAATGAAAGTGTCCTTTATACTAAATTTAAATATTATGATTAAAAATATGTAATCCATTTTTTATAATTCAAAATACATAATTTCCTATAATTATTTTAAAATTAATCACCTTGAAAAAAAATGAGAAAACGAGTTTTTAAAGTGAAAAAATAGTCTAAAATATTAAAATGTTTTTATGTCCAAATTCTATGTGAAATTGATTTTAATTACCTACATGTAATTAAATGATAAAAATTTATCTAATTATAGTTTAAAACCTATCATATATGTAATATAACAATATAACTTCTTTTGATGAAAAATATGTTTTCAATTAAAATTCAGTATTTTTTACTATTCATCAAAACATGAAAATTAATAGAGAAATACCAGAAATTCAACCAAAGTAAATTTTGATATTATGATTCAAAATAAAAATTTATTTTTTACAATATAATTTATAAAATTTTAAATACCATATTTAAAATATGTACATCATCAAAAGGTGGGAAAACTACCTTTTTAGGAAAATACATTTTTGTGTAAAATTGGATTTGATCATATATCATGCCTAGAAAACACATAAGATGAATGTTAAATAATATATTTAATATATAATATGTATATATATATATATATATAATTAATATAACCCAAAAATATTGATTTGTTTATTTATGGTTAAAAAGCACATTTGTGAACATTATATATTTTTTTAGAAAAAAAACATTTCCTTTTATTTTAAAAAGAGTTTTACATTCATTAGTTGGTAAAAGAATTATATGTAAACCATAATTTCATAATTTGGTTATTCAGGTTCATAAATTTCATTTTAAAATGTAGGTTATAATTTTCTTTTTTAAATATGTATAATAATAAAATGATGCTTCATAGAAACTCAATGTTACATGTAAAGAAAGCTAAGTCAGTGTTGTGTACAGCTCAATATTAACTTAGTTTGTGTATAACACATGATATAAATGAAATTTAATATATTCAAAATAATTTTCCACAAAAATAACTTGGGGAGTTACAACTATGGCCTTATCAATGCAATAGAAAACCTAGAAAATTATTACATTAATGTCATGTAGAATAGTGAACAATATATAATAAGATGTTTTATATATATTCAAATATTTGAATATACATGTAATAAATGTAAAAAATGTGATTTTAAGACATGAACTAAAACATATATAAGTATATTAAACTCCATTTAGTCAACACATTATGGGTTTAGTGGATTGGTATGGAATTTCAAAACAAATCAAGTGGTAAGGTGTTAAAATCACACCCTTCAATAAATAAATTTTTATTTTTATTTATGTTGAAAAAATAAAATAGATAATCATCACTAAACATTAAAAATAACTAAAAGAGACCCATTAAAAAAATATTATTGAAACATTCTTAAATTAATCATAAAATGATTCCCATTATTGGAATACACAACAGTTTTTAAAAAATTATATGAATCATTTTGTAGTGGTTTAAACCACTATTAGGTGTAAAAATGATTCTAAATTTCAATTTTGGTGTATTTATTATCCAAGATCATCCACTTTAGTTTACAGTTGAATGGGTAACTAGTAAAATAGGACCTAGATACATGGTTGTTAAAGGATGCTGATGCATTGGTAGATGGGATTAATAAAGGAGTGAAAATGACATGATCATTTCATATGCGGTAATTAAAAAGAAGTTGACCAAGGTAATGCACATGTTTGAGAAAGATAAGGCAACATATATGGGATGTATTAATGTTTTTATTAACATTTGTGATAGTATGGTTAAATATTATTAAATTTGTTACGACCCGCCCCCAAGGACCATGCCGTGACTAACCCAAGCCCGCCTTCCATAGGTCATGGCATGGCGACCAGCACCAAAGGCGTAATCCCTAAACCTGGGAAGGCATTGCCTTTATAACCTGTAAAACACACAACCAAGCACACTGAAAGATACGAACTCAAGTAAACTGAATGGTAACCAGAGTGAGTACAATATGTAAAAAGGGCCAGAATACAACCCCAACATGAATGTACAAGGAAAAATGGAAAGTACAAGACAACTGAAAGTATATGTAACTAGAACAGATCTTTTGATCACCCGCCAAGGATCCTACATGAAGGGTAGTTACAGCTCTCACTCGGTCATCTCTACGGTATGCCTCATTTAGGTCCACCTCCGAGCTACCTCTAGTCCTGGTACCCTTGTCCTCAGTTAGTGTTGTCCGTCATCTGTATCCAACACAACAAGGTTTGGGCATAGCCCGTGCAGGGGAGACTATAACAATACTCAGTAGGGACCCCGAGACCCTTAAGGTCTCACAGAAATCCACCAAGGATATACCACTATGTATGAAATCAATAGATAACCCTACATAGATATATGACCATATATATACCTAAATTATTAAGTAATATCTCTCAATCATGAAGGAACACAGATATTATGACTCAACTCACACCAGGTGTATCTTTAGGTACCATAATAGAGATGATTAGATGTAACTAATAAATCATCTTACTCTGGTAAGAGGCTTTGCTACTAACCTGTACAGAATCATTAGGATCTGACCCACATAGGATCACTGGAGCTTACCCACATAGGATCTCTAGGAGCTGACCCACATAGGATCCCTAAGATCTAACCCACATAGGATCTCTGGAGCTGACCCACACAGGATTTCTAGGTAGTGACCCACATAGGATCGCTAGAGCTGACCCACATAGGATTTCTACGAGCTAACCCACACAAGATCGCTAGATGTTGACCCACACAGGATCACTGGAGTTAACCCACACAGGACCGCTAGGATATTACTCACATAGGATCGCTAGGAGCTGACCACCATAGGATGGCAAGGAGCGGACCCGCACAGGTTCTCTAGGAGCAGACACACACATGATAGCTATGAGCACTCATCTCATCACATCCAGCTACTGGATTTTTTCCCTAGGCTTGCTCATCTCAGGGAGAGTCCTCTCCCCAAGCCACTGGTCGATTCTCTAACTACCATGATGTCCCACGAAAAAGTATCTTAAATGACTTCCATGTCATAGGGGTCTCAACGCAATAGACAGCGTGTTAAACGAACACCCGGTCTAGGAGTTATTAGCCATTTTGTTCTAGGGGCCAATTTGGATTCTTACTCGATCTAACCCAGTCATACCTCAACATTACCCAAAACTCAAATGGGGTATACTTAAAGGGACCATTTCGCTCCATGATTTCCATCACCAATGACGGTTCATCAAACAGATGTCTGGTTCCAAAGTTAATGCCAAAAGGATGTAAATGTGTCATAGTGGGCCTGGGTCTGGTCCGACCCGGTCGGGTTGACCCGGCTCGACCGGACCTTGTTCAGGTTGCCTAGTCTGACCCGCTGGGCCCGGCTCGGCCCACTAGGTGGCACGGTCTGTTGGGTTTGGCCCAGCATGATGGTTTCGGCCCGGTAGTCTGTGAGGGGCCTCGGGTGGCCCGAGGACATTCGGGCCTCGGAGGGTGCCATGAGGGAAGCCTAACCCTGGGGTTTCGTGAGGGTGGCTCGACTAAGGGGTGAAGCGAGGGAGGCTCGGGTGGCAGCTCGGCCCGGAAGGCACTGGCGGCTCGAACGGTTTCCCGGCCAGGTGGCTCATCCTGGCGGCTCGGCCCGGCTGCGGCGGCTCGGCCTGGCGGTGGTGGGTCGGCCCATACGACAGCAGCGGCAGCAACTCGGATAGCAGTAGTGATGAAGACAATGGCTCAGGTGGCCGCTCGGCCCGGATAGCTACAGCGGCTCGGCCCAGACGGTAGTGGCGGTTCGGCCTGGTCGGTGCCGGCGACTCGACCCGGATGGTGGCAGCAGCTCGGGCGACGGCTTGGGTGGCAGATCAGCTCAAACGGCGGCAGCAGTTCAGCCCAGTTGATGGTGGTGGTCATTGCGTCATCACCATTTTCATGGCTGACAGTGGTTCCAGTCGTCGTTCTCATGCCCCACGCGTTGGTAGTCATTTCTCCATCACGATCAACAATTAATCAAAACGTTTCCAGGGAGAACGGGACATGTCTGTTCGGACCGCACAATCCACATTAGTGCAGTAGTAAGCGGCTATAATTCCATCTTGAGTTACATAGAATTATCAATAATAGAAAAGGAGAATATTTCCAAACAACAACCCTACACGTTCTTGCAAAAGAAAAATCATACACAAATAAACCCCTACCTTGGATTGTTCATTGATGCTGGTGCAATAAGAAGTTTAAGTTGTCGGTGTTCGTCTCGTCCTCAACACACCTCCAATCATGGGATCGTGCATTGGTTCATCGTAGTTGAAGTCTTTCTTCATTGGAGGGTGTTTTGAGGAAGAAGTAGAAGTCAGCTTTCTTCATTGGAGAAGCGTTCTTCGTGAAGAAGTTTAATCCTCCAAGGGTTCTCCTTTCACAATTCCAACTAAAATTTAAAGATGTTCCAATATAATTAACTTAAGAGGAGATTATGTTGGCACACTTACACAATTTGAAAAAATTAATGTGGTGCATTGGAATAATTAATATAAAGGACGATCAAGAGGCCCCTCCACATTAAAGTTGGAGTTGGGAGGTTTATTCATCATTAAGATGGAAGTTAAAGAGGATTAATCCCTGGGTGGTCCCAACCACCATAACCTCCCATGAGAGGTTAGGCTCGGGTGGTCACCACCCCCATAACCACTCATGGGAGGTTAATTCTGGTGGTCCCCACCTATGAAACTTCTATATGGGTGTTTCAAAACAAAATATAATACAATGGTACAGACTTTATTTTATTTTATTCATTTCACAAAAAACTATAAAATTAACATTCACCCTCGACCAACTGTCGTCGAGGTGAAAGTATTATTAAGAGAATATTGGCGCTGTGAGATCAACAGTGCCTATAGATTTCAATTCCAAGTACCGGTTCAAATGTTATAAAAATCCACTAGCACATTTACTGAACGTACTCGAAATAATGTTTAGAAATTCATTTCGGGCACTCCTGGCCTCAAAATCAAATGCTGTCAATTTTGTTGTGGACTTTTAAATATTTAAATTTATTTAAAAAAATTACATAGATATTCAGAGTCTTTACATTCTCCCCACCCCAGGGATTTACATCCCAGTAAGCCAAATCACAAAACTTGTAAAACATGTGGGGGTACTGAGCACGTATTAGAGCCTCTCGCTCCCATGTGCTCTCATGGAGGTTTCTATGCTTCCAGTGAACGCGCACCAGAGGTATGAACCTCCATGAAGGACCCTCTCCTGTCGATCCTCTATCTCAACTAGAACCTCCATGAAATTTTCCCCATCGTCGACGTCCAACTCTCAATGGTCGATGATGTGATAAGGGTCGTGCACGTATCTCATCAGCTGGGATACGTGGATGACGTCATGCACCTGGTGCAACTGAGGTGGAAGAGGTAATTGATAATCCACCTCACAAACCCTGCTGAGGACCGGAAAAGGTCCGACGAACCTCAGAGATAACTTGCCACCTCGGCCAAATCTCTGAAAACCTCATCGAGATGAGACCTGTAGAAAGACGGGGTCTCCATCCTTGAACTCCAAAGTACTATATCTCTTATTATAATAAGACCATTTTCTACTCTATGCAGTCTGCATATGCTCCTCAATGATCTGTACCTTCTTTGAGGTAGTCCATACCCTCTATGGTCCCACAAGTACTGACTCCCCTAGGTCTGTTTAGCACAAAGGTGATCTGCAAGTCTCCCATACAACACATCAGAAGGTTCCATCCCAACGGTGGAGTGATAGTTGTTGTTGTACGAAAACTCTACCAAAAGAAAGTGATCCTCCCTGCTGAGATTGTAGTCGAGGAAATAAGCACGCAGTATGTCCCTGAGGGTCTGAATGGCCTGCTCAGTCTGGCCATCTGTCTGGAGATAGAAGGCAGTGCTCAAATGAAGACGTATCCTAAAATCCTCCTACAAAAACTTCCATATCCTGGAAGTAAAACATGTATCACGATCAGAGACAATCGTAGAGGGAACTCCATGTAGCCGGAAAATCTTCTATACATAGAGTCATCCCAAGCTCTCTACTGAACACTTCTCTCTGATCGGTAGGAAGTTGGCCGACTTGGTGAGTCGGTCGACAGTCACCCAAATCGAGTCATGAACCTAGTATATACATGGAATTCCTATCACAAAGTCCATGGATATCCCATCCCACTTCCACCCTGGGACCTCTAAAGGCTCAACCAAGCCTGCTGGTACCTGATGATCCACCTTCACTTTCTGAAAAGTGTGGCACTAAGAGACAAAATTTTGTAATGCTTTGTTTATTCCCGGCCACTAGAGATGTTGTCAGAGATCCTATAACATCTTCACCACTCCTGTATGTACCACTAGATGTGATGTGTGGATATCCCTCAACACATCCTCTTAAAGTGACACTGGTACAATAGTATGTCCTTTGTAGAGGATGACGTGCTCCCCACCTTTATAAAAGACATCAGGTGCATGTCCTGTGGATATTTGAGCATGTCGCATCTCATAGTTAGCATCCCCATGCTGCGCCTCCCTAACTTGCTGAAGAAGTGGGGGAGTGACTATAATATACTGAAGAATAGTTTCTCCATCCCGATCCAAAAAGGATATCTGCAAAGCGGACAGCTGCTCTGTCACCTCACCTAGCAGTTGTATACTAGATCTCCTACTTATTGCATCTGCTACAACGTTCCCCTTACTGAGATTATAGACTATCTCTAATTCATAGTCCTGGAAGAAGTCTATCCAAAATCGTTGTCTCAGGTTTAGGTCCTTCTGAGAGAAGATATACCTAAGACTCTTGTGATCCGAGTAGACTATAAAGAATTCACCAATTAGATAGTATCACCATATATTCAAGGCAAAGACCACTGCTACTAACTCCGAGTCATGGGTAGCATAGTTATTCTCATGTTGTCTAAGCTGTCGAGAACCATATGGTATCACTCCTCGCTCTTCCATTAGTACACATCCGAGTCTAGTCCCTGACGTGCCATAGTAGACTATGTACCTTATGTCCCCCTCTGAAATCCTCAAGATGGGGGAACTAGTCATCCTCTTCTATAGCTCCTGAAAACACTGTTGGCATATCTCCGACCACACGAAGGGTTTCCCCTTCTAAATCAACACTGAAAGTGGTGCTACAAATCTGGAGAAATCTGTCACAAATATCCTGTAGTAAATGGCCAAACCCAGAAAACTACATACCCTTGTTGCACTCCTGGGTGGCTCCCAAGAAAGTGCCGCCTCAATATTTGCTGGATCCACTACATTTCCAGCCTCCGATATGACATGTCCCACAAATTGAACCTCCCGGATTCAGAACGGGCACATAGAGAAATTACCATAAAGTTGGTTCTCTCAGAGTGTGTCCAGTTCTACCTGCAAATGATATGCATTCTCCTCCTCAGTAGTCGAGTAGATCAGAATGTCGTCGATGAAGACTATTAAAAAGCGATCAAGGTAAGAATGAAAGAACCAGTTCATGAATCCCATGAACACAGTTCGAGTGTTGGTTACACAAAATGGAATAACCAAGAACTCATAGTGGTCATACCAACATCTGAAATCCGTCTTCTGCACATATCTGACTCACACTCTAAGCTGGTGATAGTCTGATCTGAGGTCTATCTTCCAGAACCACCGTGCTCCCTTTAGCTGATCAAAGAGGTCTTCAATCCCCGGGAGTGGGTACTAGTTCTTCACGGTCTCCTGGTTCAGGCGCCGATAATCATCTCAAAGCCTCAAGCTCCCATCCTCCTTCTTGGAGAATAAAATCGAGGCTGCCCAGGGAGAAACACTGGGACAAATGAATCCCTTCCCCTGCAAGTCCTCTAGCTGTTCCCACAGCTCACGAAGCTCCGCGGGAGCCGTCCAATATGCTGGTGTAGACATCGGTGTCGTCTCGGGGTACAAGTCAATGTAAAATTCCACCTCTCTACGAGGAGGTAGACCCAAAAAATCATAAGGGGAAACATACGCATACTGGTACACCACTACAGGATAAATCAGACTCCCCCCATCAACTGCTCCAAGGGTAAGTCTAGCCAACTGATGTGTAATTGGATGCACCCTCCTCTAGGTAAGTCCATCCAGCTCTGCAAAGTATCCATTATCACTAGTGAAGGTAAATCTTGTCCCATCCATGCAGACACACCTTACTTTTCACCTAATACAGTAAATCTGAGCATAAGGTGTAGATAAACAGTACATACCCAAGATGATGTCGTAAGGACTCGATGCCACGACTAGGAGATCCCAGTCGAAAATCTTGCCTCCTAGCATAAGCTCGCACTACCGACACCAGTGTGTAGTCATCGAATATACTCTTGTAGGATTCTTTAGCTATAAGGATCGAACCAACAGCTCCTTCAGAATCTCTGAGCTCTGAACGTGGGTAGTGTCAATAAAAGAATGACTGGAACCTGTTTCTATGAGTACTGTAGCATAGGTGGAGTAGACACAGATCGTACCTCGTATCATCTCCAGAGTCACATGATTGTAACCCTCAACAGCCTGGAGCTGAGCTCTCCCTTTTCCACCTTCTCCCTATGGTCGAGGTGGACCTTCTGGTGGTGGTGGAGGTAACATCTCTAAAGGTCACCCACCACCAGCTACACTGCCAGCTCCTCTTCCACATTTCCCTACTCCCTACAGACCTCCTTGGTTGAATCTATGTCTCTTCCTAGGCCGTCCATCGACCGTCTGCTGATCATCCATATGGTGGGTCGGACAATCTCGAGCCATGTCACCCTGCCCACTGCATCTGTAACAGTGCCTGCTCGTGGCATGACTGACTCTGTCCTCGGTGCCCTGCACAACCGACCCTAAATCTTGTGGTCGTCCACCTGTAGGTCTGGTCCTCTTGGACCTCTGTGACATCTGTCTACTGCCAGCTATAGAAGTCTCTACAACATGACAACTGGTGGTGGGTCTCACTACTGGAAACTGCTCAGTAAACAAACTATCCACTAAGTGGGATCTCTCTAACACCCCTGCATGCATCAGGATGTTGAGTGAGATAATTGAATCCCTGATCTCCCACCTAATAGCTTGACCGAAGGTTCATTCTCTAAAGAATGGGTCTTGCACTATATCTGTGGAGTAACGTGATAGGTCAGAGAACTTCACTGAGTAGTGGGATACATTCATCCTGCCCTACTGAAGATGAAGCAGCTCCTATATGTGCACTCCGTGAAGGGTCACTAGGACAAACTCTTCCCGAAATAGGCTCTTGAAGTCTACCCAGACAAGTATAACCTCATCATGAACTTGGAGCATCAAGCTCCACTATATGCCTATTGCTTCCTGTAGAAGGCTGGTGGCAAGGAACACCATGAGGTCGGCTGGTGTCCCTATCAATCGGAAGACTCCTAGCACAGCCTCCAGCCAATCCTCAGCTACATGTGGTTCCATATCTCCCTTCATCCTAGGTGGCCTCTAGCACAGGAACTCATGGAACATGCTGAAGCGGCTTGTACCCTCTGTTGTTGGGGTTGGCGGCATAAGTGGCCCAACCAGGAAAGGTACCATTGGTGCCTCTGCTGGTGACTCTACCGGAAAGGGGCCCTACACCGAGGCATCGTCATGCGGTGGTCAATTAGTGCGTGAAACTCTTAGAACACTAGATGGATGTCTGTGTGGAGGCATCCTGAAAAGAAATAGGTGTTCCATGGTAAATAAGTTATACCTAGTGATCTGACTCATGATATCTCAAAGAAAACTCTTTAAAACACAGACGCGATTAGGTTTTTCATGCACTGAGTCAGAAATCAGAAGCCAGGGTCTTGGTGTGTGGATACATCGGCATCCACACTAACACTGGATTACCTAAACTGATAACGATATTCGTTACACATAACACTATTCCCATTAAAAAAGAATGATCAGAGTCTTATGTTCTGCGGTAGAACCGACTTCTCTAATACCAATTTTTCACGACCCTTCCTCCGGGGCCCATGCCGGGACTACCCCAATCCCACCATCTATAGGCCAGGGGATGGCGACTAGCCCCAAAGGCGTAATCCCTAAAACTGGGAAGGCAATGACTTTATAACCAGTAATACATACAACCAAGTACATAGAAAGATACAAACTCAAGTAAACTGAATAGTTACCATAGTGATTACATTAAGTAAAATTGGGGCTAAAATATAAGCCCAACTAGAAAGTTTAAGGAAAACTAGAAATTAAAAGACAGTTGAAATTATAAATAACTAGAACAACTCCTATGATCACCCACCATGTATCCTACCCGAAGGGTAGTTACAGCTCTCAATCGGCCTTCTATGCGATAAAACTCGTCTAGGTCCACCTCTGAGCTACATCCACTCCTGGTACCCTTGTCCTCAGTCAGTGTTGTCCATCATTTTCATCCAACACAACAAGGTGTGGACATAGCCCATGCAGGGGTGAGTATAATGATACTCAGTAGGGACCCCGACACCCTCAAGGTCTCACACAAATCCACCAAGGATAAACCACAATGTATGAAATCAACATATAACCCTAGATAGGTATATACCCATATATACATTTAAGTTATCAAGTAATCCATCTCAATCATGAAGGAACACTGAGGTTTTGAATCAGCTCACACTAGGTATATCTTTTGGTATAGTAATATAGATGATTAGATGTAACTACTAAACCATCTTACTTCATTAAGAGGCTCTGCTTCTAACATGTACATAATCTCTAGGAGCTGACCCACACATGATCACTAGAGCTGACCCACATAGGATCGCTTGGAGATGACCCACACAGGATCACTTGGAGATGACCCACACAGGATCGCTAGGAGCTGACCCACACAGGATCGCTAGAGCTGACGCACACAATATTGCTGGGAGCTGACCCACACAGGATCGCTGGGAGCTGACCCACACAAGATCGATCAGAGCTGACCCACAAAGGATAACTGGAGCTGACCCACACAATATTTCTAGGAGCTTACCCACACATGATCGCAAGAAGATGACCCCAACAAGATCGCTAGGAGCTGACCCACACAGGTTCGCTAGGAGATGACCCAAACAGGATAGCTAGGAGCACTCTTCTCGTCATAGTCAGCTAATGGGTTTTCGCACTAGGCTAGCTCGCCTCTTGGAGAGCCTGTGCCCCAAGCCACTGGTCGATTCTCTAAATACCATGATGTCCCACGAAGAAGTATCTCAAAGGACTCCCATGCCATAGGGGTCTCAACGCAATAGACATCACGTCAATCAAATGCCTGGTCTGTGAGTTATTAGCCTTTTTTTCGAGGGCCCAATTAGATTTGTGCTCGATCCAACCTGACAGTACCTCAAATTTACCCAAAACTCCAGTGGGGTATACTCAAAAGGACCGTTTCACTCCATGATTTCCAGTGCCACTGATGGTTCTTCAAATGGACGTCTAGTGCCAATGTTAAGGCCAAAATAATGTAAATGGGTCGTAGTGGGCCTGGGTCCGGTCCGACCCAGTTGGACTGACCCGTCCCGACCCGGCCTAGGCCGACCCTGTTCGGGTCATCCCGGCCTGACCTGCTGGGTCTGGCTCTACCCGCTGGGTGGCTTGGCCCGTTGGGTTTAGCCAAGCCTACTGGGCAGCCCTGCCCGCTGGGTCCGGCCCGACTGGACGCAAGGGGCCGTGGGTGGCCATGGAAGGTCGTGGGTGGCTGTGAGGGCAGCTTGGCCATGGAGGGTGCCTTGGGGGCATCTCGGCCTCGGTGAGCCATGGGGGTAGCACGAACAAGGGGTGTCGTGAGGGCGGATCGAGTGGTGGCTCGGCCCAGTGACGACAGCTCGGACAGCTGCAACGACTCAGACGGTGGTGGCAACTCAGACGACTGCTCTGGTAGAAACTCGGCCAGGATGACAGCGGTTGGTCGGCCTGAACAGAAGTGGCGGTTCTGCCTAGTCGGTGGAGGTGGCTCAGCCCGGACGACGGCGCCAGCACGGGCGGTGGATCTACCCGAATGGGGGCAGCGGCAACTCAGCCAAGACGGTGGTGGCAGTTCAGCCTGGTCGGCAGCGGTAATCATTGCGTCGTCACCTTCATCACGACTGGTGGTGGTGCTAGCCACCATTCTCGTGCTCCACGTGTTGGTAGTCATTCCTCCATCGCGATAAACAATTAATCACAAGGTTTGCGGGGAGGACAAACCATGTTTGTTTGGCCCGCACTCTCCGCGTTAGTGTGGTAGCAAGCATCTATAATTCCATCTTGAGTTACATATAATTTTCAAGAATGGAAAAGAAGAATATTTCAAAACAACCACTCTACAACATCCAGAAAAAGAAAAAGCATACACAAATAAACCCCTACCTTGGATTGTTCGTTGACGTTGGCGCAAGACGAAGTTTAAGTTGTCGACGTTCGTCATGTCCGCCACACACCTCCAATCCGAGGCTCATTCATTGGTTTGTCGTATTCAAAGACGTTCCTCGTTGGAGGGTGTCCTGTGGAAGAAGTAGAAGCCGACATTTTTCGTTGGATAAGCATTCTTCATGGAATAAGTGTAATCCCCCAAGGGTTATCCTCTCACAATTCTACCCAAAAAATGAATGTGGTGCCAATATAATTAACTTAAGATGAGATCATATTGGAATAGTTAGAAAAGTTGGTAAAATTAATGTGGTTCATTGGCATAATTAATGTGGAGGAAGCTCAAGAGGATCCTCCACATTAAAGAGGGAGTTGAGAGGTGTCTCCCTCTTTAAAAGGGAAGTTCAAGAGGTTTATGTCCCGGGTGGTCCCCACCCCCATAACCTCTCATGGGAGGTTAATTCACGTGGTCCCCACCTGTGAAACTTCCACATGGGAGTTTCAGAAAAAAAATTAAATAAAATGTTACACATTTTATCTTATTTTCTTCTTTTCACAAATGACCCAAAAATTAACTTTCCCTCTCTACCAACTATTGTTAAGGTGAAAGTATTCTTAAGCGAATACTGGCACTGTGAGATCAACGATGCCCTCATATTGCAATTCAAAGCATCGGTTCAAAAGTTATAAAATCTCACTAAAATGTTTACTGAATGTACCTGAAATAATGTTCATAAATTCGTTCAGGGCACTCCAGGCCTTAGAATCATGTGCCCTCAATTTTCACGGACTCATAAAATTCCTACTTATTTAAAAAAAATTACATCAAAATTTCAGGTCTTTAAAATTTACATCATGTGTAAATATTCCAAGACTCTATTTAAAAGTGTGGGAGATTGATTCTCTCATTAAAAAAACTTTTTTAACAAACGATTTCATAGATGATGCTGATGTGTCATAGTTTTTATTTATTATTTCAGGTTCAGTGACATGTGGGAGGAAAAGTTATTAGATGAGAAACCATTTTCAATTTTCATGTAACAAAATATTGGTCATGTATTGAGGAATTTATCATTAATGAACTTGATCTAATAAAATATTATGATGGAATGAGATCCTTAGAAGCATAATTCCAAAAAAAAGGTGGTAAAAATATGATGTTTTTCCTTTGTCTTAAGACAATGAAAAATATTTATATCAATAGATATTTTGGAGGCTGGTGTGAAGGATTGTATTATTTTCATGTAGGGATAATTGATGATATTCCTTATTATTTAGATCTAGATGTTTTCTTTCTTGGTGTGGACACATAAAATGTGGGAAGAATGTAGAGACCTAGGGTTTTTTTTGTGAGGGTGAGTTGTATCATTTTCGAGTTTCAAAGCCCAACCCCTTATAAGGGTAATGTGGTATATTTATCATAGTGAATGACATGATAAAAACATTCTATGTTTTTTAATGATCTTATATTAGGGTGGTTATATTGGGGATTCCACCCACTATCATTTTGAATATTTGAAGCAGCCAATCTGAAATCTCTCTTGTGGAAGAAAATATCAAAATAGAACTCTTAGAAATTTAGTTCCCAATAACATGGAAGAAATATATTATCCAAAATACAGACACTAATTCTAAAAAAATCAACAATATTCACTCCAGAAACACATAAGACATTAATGTGAGGAATGTAAAATAAATTAAGAAACAAAACTTCAGTTTTATGGGGTTTGGTATGAAAGTCCAACATCCATGGGAGAAAAACTATAAAATTTCATTTCATTAAAAAGAAAATATTACAACATGTGACTCATGAGCCATGCAGATATCTATATAAATTAATATCAGTACACCTCATCAATGGTGGACCCATGGTAATATTTATAGATACTATCAATTGGTAATTTAGTTGTACCTCCCTATGAAAAATGAGAGAGCCTACTTGTTCCACTAATGTTACTTCTGATATCTTATATAAGTCCTCAATGTGATTTACACCTCAATAAAACATGAAACCTACCAATATAGAAATTTAATAGAAACCATATTTCCACTATTCTAGCTAAACTTTGGGAGAATTACCCCCATGTTCTAAAAAACATCAGAAAATCCTCCTCCCAAACAAACCACCTTCCAGAACCACACCATATTTAAATTATATAACAAAAAAATTACTACCACAACTTTAATAAAATAACATGTTCTAGAACTACTCCTTCTTGTAGACTGACTTCAACCAACTGAAGAATAGTTATTAAATTCCCAATAATCATCCACTTGAATACTAGTTTAGTTAAAACCATGACATTAAATTTAGTATAGAAAAATCATTCTTCTTCTAATGCATATAATTTTTTTTCATACTCTTCAAATCACCTAGGACCAATTGAGGGTTGTTGTTCTCGGAGTATTTCAAAAAAAAAAATATTTCTAGACATTCCAGTAATATGTTTTCTCTAAGATATATTATATAACTATATTTCATTAACATCCAAAATCTTCTGAATGAAACGGTACATCAGATCAATGAGTTTAGTTGTTGAATGAAACACTATATTATTATTCAAATGTCTTCTGTTATGGTTGTCACTATTTATAAATCATTTCCCCTGATTTCATTTGAGTTACTAAATTAAACACATATACCACACCATCTTTTTTTATTTTATCATAGCCACATACATTTCTTCAATTTTGGAAATGTCAATCCACAATTGTAACCTAGACGTCTAACTAATTATGGTCCTACCAAATTTAAAAATATATCCAGTTTTCTCCTATAGGAATTATAATCACTCCTAAAGTATATATCAATAAGCCTATGTAATGGAAACATATATTTGTACCTTCTATTCCTTTGATAAACCAAATAATCCACTATATAGATACCCAAGGATCTTTTCTAATAGTTTCTATGAACTGGCTATAAAATCTCTCACTACATTATAAATATCCAAAAAAAGTCAAATTGTATTATACATCAAACATACAAACGTTTAAGAATATGAAAATTTGGGCATGTTTTTCATATCATATGCCATTTTCTAGTGACTATTTTTCTGTAAGTATGAAATAACCAATTAGAGGATATGAAACTGGATTACATCTACTTATTCTAAATCTATCAATGATGTTTCATATGAAATATTTCTATTATAAATTCCAACTCTATGTTCTCTTATCATGTTCAATTTTCATTCCCAAGATCTTATTTACTTAACTAATATTTTATATAAACAACTTTTCTGACATGTGATTATTTAAGGAAAAAATAATCTGAAAATTAAGACCCCTAAACAATATATCATCCATGTATAAAAGTTATATAATGAAGAAAATAATAATAAACCCCTTCTGATAAAATAAATGATCTCATTAACATCATTTTAAACATATATCCCCCATAAAGAAATAAAACATCAAAAACTATCACCTTGGTTATCATTTCAAACCATAACGAATTCTTCATAATTTTCATACAAACAATTTATTCTTTTTTCCATGAAACCAATTGGTTAATTTATATAAATTTCTTCCTCCAAATCCACACAAAGAAAATATTTTTCCACATCCTTTTTTCAAGGTACAAATTTATAGAAGTATCATATATTAAAAGAGTCCAGATGAAAGTATGTTTAAATAAAATAGAAAATATTTAAAATAATTCAATACTTTCCTTCTGATGGAAACCATTCAAAACCATAATTTCCTTATTCATTTTCCTTTTTTCATTTTCTTATTTCAATAAAAATACCAGTTTTTCATTAATTATGTTCTTCCATTGTAGAAAATATGTTATCTCCCATGTGTTATTTGGACATAGTGAATCTATATCCTCTTGTATCACTAACTTACACTATCTAAAATCTTCCATTGTACATGTTTATTTCAAAAATTCTAGTTTACCCACATTAATTAAATGATAGAAACAATGGTATTCTCTATAACTCTATAATAACCATATGAGTCTCAAAGTTATCTGAATAATATCCTATGATTCAACTTCTTGTAGAACATTAGCTTCCATACTGCCAAATTTTGAAACTGTAAATCGAGTTTTATCTATTCTAGAGTATTCTGGTATGAATTAGGTTATATGGATTCCAAACATTCTATACCACTCCGAAAACATCACATCAAAACATTTGATCGTATAGAAGACTTCGATACATCTGAAATTTCTGGAATAAATGGGATTCGGGTACCTACACTGAGATAAACTTGAATTTAAGTTGAATAATTCAACTCAACCACCTTTACTATTAAATTCTAATCATTCCACAACATCTAATAATTTAAGTGAAAATTTTAGCTTCTAAATACATTCCTGTTCGCATCATCCCAAATACGAAAACCGAATTATTCATATATATAGTATATAAATAAGAATTTCGTATAATTTTATTCAATATTATATCTTTTTTTAGTCTACTTTAATATAGGGTAAACCTATAAAAAATTTGAGGTTATAATATCACAAAACAATAAGACCATACTACTTTAATTAATTAATTTTTACTGGTTTTGATATACATCTATTTATTAAGTATGTTTTTATTCCATCTTCAAATTCAAAAAAATACTTATGAATTCCTGAATGAGGAAACATACTTATTTTATTCTCCATCAGAGATCAATTCATTCTTTAGAATACACCATTTTATTTAGGTGTTTCAAGAACAGTATTCTTATGCTAGATCCCTATGTGGCTACAAAAATTCTAGAAAATAATTCTAGTAAACTTACCACCATTATTAATCCTCATTCATTTTAGATTGTTTATGGTTTCTCCTTCCACAATATCCTTCAATTTAAATAATACTCTAAGAAATTAACTTGTATGTTTTAGAGAGAATAAAACTAAATTTCTTGTGTAATAATCAATGAAGGTAAAAAATACCTTAATCATCTATGATAATGAATAAGGGAAGGTCCCCAAACATATGTATGTACTAACATCGACTATCAATATTTTTGTGTTCTTCTAAAATGATGGATAGACAAATTCCACAACTTCTTGGGTATAAAACTCCATTATATTTCAAAGTCTAAATGATCTGGATTGAGTATAACTCTATCTGGTTGTATATTCATACATTTCGTTGAGTCAATAAGGTTTTTCTGATGACTTTTACATTCCTTCTTGTTTTAAAAATCACAAACACCTTATCGTTAAGAAAATTTCTTTTATAAGAAAAATTACTTTTATAAGGAAAATTGCTTTTATAAGAAAAATTTCTTTTATAAGGAAAATCGATTTTGTAAAAAAAATTATTCTTATCATATTTTCATTCATATTTTTTTCCTAAGTATAAAATTCAGATTAATTTCTATTTTCTCGGATTTGATTGAAATTTTGATATAAAGTATTCTGTTTTAGGATCCAAATTCTGAATAAGAACTGTAAAGAAGTTTCACTCTGAATTCCAAATGAGAACTATAATAAAGTATCATTCCGAATTCCAGATACGAACACTGACTAAGTCCTATTCCAGATTCAGGATACGAATCCTTATGAAGTTCGACATTGAATTCTCATTACGAATTCTAATGACGAATTCTCATTACGAGTTCTGATAATGAATTTTCATTAAGATTTATGATGACGAATTCTCATTACGAATTCTGATGATAAATTCTCATTCCGAATTCTGGATATGAATTCTCATTACGAATTCTTAAGATGAAATCACAATACAAATTCTGATGATGAATTCCCATTACGAATTCTGATGAGGAATTCTCACTACAAATTCTGATGACGAATTCTCATTCCGAATTCTCATTCTGAGTTCATCTATTAAACAGAAACTTATCATCTTTGTTCTATACACTCTGAATTTATTCAGAATCTGAATTTTCACTCCAAACATCCATTTTGCTTATGCCTTTATATTTTGTCTACTCTTTATTATTTTCCTTACACTCTGAACTTTCACTCTGAACCTTCACTCCGAATCTTTTGAGTTAGATTTTAAATGGTGTCGTACATTCTGTTACACTTGTTTTGTTATAAAACAATGTCGTCTATTTTGTTATAAACTAACCGTTGACTAAGTGACACGTGTACAGGTCCCTCCGATTTTTAAGGAAAATATGACCGTTGGGAAGGAGGCCAACCATACCTATAAATAGGAGCTCATTTGAAAGAGCTCATAACTGATGGATGGATGAACAACTTGGTTATTGTGCATACATTATATTGAAGTGATTTCTAGAGAGAGAGGCTCTTATTAACTCTCAAAGCATTGTGCGACTCCGAATGTTGGTGATTACATTCGAGGACTTCCTGGGATAGGAAGACAGGGGTGCCGACTACCTTGATGTTCGAGGGCTTACTTGCTGAGGAAGACATAGTTTTCCAACTACCTTGAAGTTGAGGGCTTGCGGGGATAGCAAGACAGAGACACTTCGATCTTCATATCGAGGGCTTAACCTGGTGTGGGTAAGATAGACTTGCTTGAAAGTATAAATCAAGGGACCTTTATCCAAGGTTGTTGGATACCCTTCTCTTTGGGTTAAAAGACTTATATCTTGTTACTTGTAGTTTTACTACTTTTTTATTTCTGCTACAGTTTGTATTATAAGGAATGTATAACTTTCTTATACTTCCTTACTTCTACTCTGTTTCATTTAGATTCAATACACTTTAAGGTAGAATCTCATATTGTAATCTTTTTTTAAGTTTCAATTTCCGGAACCATATTTCCGGAACCCACGTTCGGAATCTCTTTCCAAATTCTCATTTGGAATTAGAGGTGTTGTGAATTTGCTTAAGTTTAATTTTGTTAAACTTAGCCCTTTCCTTTGCTTAAGGAAAACACAGTTATTCATAACTAACTTTAAAGGTTCCAAAGGAATTTTTAAAGTTTACAATTCACACCCCTCTTGTAAATTGAAAATCTACATCATTATTTTGATCCTACAATTGGTATCAGAGAAGGCCTCTGAAATACTTGTACTCACGTATAAGTTTTCCTTGCTCACTTTCCCATTCCGAAATTTTCCATTCCGAACTGTGTTATTACGAATCTTTTCTACTAACAAGTTTGTGTGCCGAAGGTTATTATAAGTATGGCAGGAATTAATGTTGGTTCAATTGATAATCTAAATCCTACAAGACCACCAATCTTTGATGGTAATTATTATGAGTACTGGAGAGATCGAATGAATACTTTTGTTATCAATACTAGAGTAGACAATTTTGTTATGCTTACTGGTGATTATAAAATTCCTGATAAGGAAGTTAGAACTTTTACTAACCAGGAAAAGCAAGAATATCAACTCAACTATAAGGTACGCAATACTCTACTTTGTTCAATGACTAGAAATATATATAACCAAATTTCTTCTTGTGAAGCATCTAACTGTATCTGGAAGAAGTTAGAGGTTACACACTTTGGAAATTCAAAGGTGATTGAGACTAGGAGAGCTATGCTCAGAGCTGAATATCATGGCTTCAACTTTCCTTATGGTGAACAAATATGTAAATTACAACAGAGATTTATGACTATCGTCAATAGCCTACAGTCTATGGGAGAGAAAGGTTTAGATGATGAAGTTCTTGTGGATACGATAATTGATATCATGCCCAATGAGTGGGAATCCAAAAGAACAGCTATAGATGAGAACAGGAAAGTGACTCAGATTTCTCTTGATGAGTTATATAGAACTCTTCTCCAACATGAAACCAGAATGAAGAGAGATGCTGACAACATAAAAAAGAAAAAATGGAAATGGTACTGTTTCTTTGACAAAAATATCAAATCATATGAAAGCTAAGACTCCTGAGAAAGTAACTAGATCTAAGTCTAAGAAGATGGTATTTCAGTCAGATTCTAGTGAGAGTGAAATATCAGAAAATGAATTAGCAAATCTTGCTCGAAGGATGAACAAGATAGCTGGCCAGAGAAATTTCCAATCCAAGTATAAGAAAAAGGAAAGGAAAGATAATAAAGATGGATAAGTTACTTGTTATGAATGCAAGAGAGCTGGACATATAAGACCATATTGCCCTATTCTCAAAAAATGAAAGAAAGGAAAGAAAGACATTCAGATAGGAACAAAAAGAAGTATTATAAAGAAAAATCTAAGAAAGTTATGAAAACTAAGGACACCTGGAGTGCCAGTGGTGGTGACTCTTCAGATGAATCTTCTGATTATGAATCCTCAGGACAGAAGAATCTTGGTCTTATAGCCAGATTACCTATTGATAATCATTGTTTTATGGCTAAGGTATGAATTTCTGAATCATTGACCAATGTTTCTTTAAATTCTAATAATAGTACGTATTATAACTCTTCTGATGAAGAATCCTCTATTGATGAAGAAAATACTTTACCTACTTATGAAGAAGTCTCTAGGTTTTCTGAACTTATTGAGATTGAGAATTCCAAACTCAATAAGAAACTTGATAAGGAAAATCTAGGAATTCTATTCTTCCAAAAGTGATATCAGATCTTTCTAAATATCTTAATAAGAAAAATGTTGATTTTGAAAGTATTTCAAAAAATCATGAGGGAGTAAGTTCTGAGAAGAACAAACATTCTAAAGAATTAGAAAAAGTAATTTCTAATAAAAATGTTTTTGAATCTAGCTCTAGTTCTAGAACTAATGATTTTGAGGATAAAAACATGGTTATAAAACTCAAGTCTGTAATTTTTTACTTAAAGAAGTGTTTATCAAACTTAACCCATGGGAAAGAAAATTTTGATAAAATGTATTCCCAAATACGACCTTAATGAAATAAATCCGGTTTTGGTTATACCCATGCAAAACCAATTTTCAGTAACAATTATTTTGTTCCTCAAAGTGCCCCATTTTGTATCAAGTGTCAATGTGGTGGTCACTGGGAAAAGAATTGTTCCTTAAACAAAACCCAATCTCTAGGATTTCAAAAAGCTTACTTTTCAAGGAAGATGTGGGTACCTAAAATTTCATTTTCTGGAAATCTCAGATCCAAACAAGTTTGGATTCCAAAAGTCTAATTTTCTTCTGGATTTCAGGAAAATAAAGTGAGTACCAGCAACAATACATGGTACATGGATAGTGGATGTTCCCGGCACATGACTGGTAACAAAAGATATTTTGAAAAGATTATCAAAACGAAAGGAGGAAAGGTAACTTTCGGAGATAATGCTAAGGGTGAGATTGTTGGTATTGGTAATATTGTTTTTCTTGGTAATAATTTGATTTCAAATGTTCTTTTTGTTAAGGGTCTTAAGAACAACCTTATTAGCATAAGTCAGTTATGTGATGAAGGTTACCTTGTGAATTTTAGGAATGATAAGTGCTTAGTTCACAATTCCAAGGAAGAATTTATTCTATCAGCCAATAGGGAAGAGAATGTTTACACCTTAAATTTAGAAGACCTCAGGAGCCAAGATTTACCTTTCCTTAGTGCAATAGAAGATCATTCCTGGTTATGGCATAGAAGACTAGGTCACTGTAACCTTGGGAACTTATGTAAAATCTCTAAGAAGAATCTAGTTAAGGATCTAACGGAGCTTAGATTTGATTCTTCTAAAGTTTGTGATCCTTGTCAATATGGTAAGCAACATAAATCTAGTTTTAAATCAATCGGTGAAGTCTCAACAACTGATGCATTACAGTTAGTGGACATGGATCTTTTTAGTCCAACACAAACTGGAAGTATTGGAGGTAAATACTATGTGTTTGTTCTAGTTGATGATTACACTAGATTTACATGGGTTTATTTTCTAGCAAAGAAATCTGAAGCTTTTTCTTATTTCAAAAGTTTTAGAGATAAAGTTAAAAATGAGAAAAACCTTCCATTGAAAACTATTCATAGTGATCATGGAGGATAATTTCAAAATTCTGATTTTGAAACTTTTTATAGTAAAAAAGGTATTTCTCAAAAATTTTCAGCACCTAGAACTCCTCAACAAAATGGTGTAGTTGAAAGAAGAAATAGAATTCTTCAAGAAATAACTAGAACCACGTTGAGTGAATATTCTATAGCTAGACATTTCTGGGCTGAAGCTGTAAGTACTGCTTTTTATACTATAAATCGAGAATTGATTAGACCTTTTCTTAATAAAACTCCTTATGAGTTATGGAATGATAGAAAACGAAGACTATCCTACTTCAAGGTTTTTTGTTGCAAAGTATTCATTTTGAATACTAAAGATAACTTACATAAATTCGCACCAAAATCTGATGAAGGAATTTTTTTAGGTTATTCCACAACATCTAAGGCTTATAGAGTTTATAATAAAAACACTTGTACTGTTGAAGAAACAGTACATGTAAAATTTAATGAGTCAGATCCTTTTGTTTTTAAAACACCTCAGCCTACATCCTTGGATGTGTTTTCAAAAACTGATTAACAACCTTTGATAGAAGAACCTTCTGATAAGGATAATGTTTAAGAAGATATTCCTGAATCATTTACCCCAGAATACTTTCTACCCTATGTTGATGAACAGGATTTTCAAAACCCAAATCAGGCGTTTCTTAAGAATCATCCCAGTGATTGCATCATTGGTGATGTAAATCATCCTTTAAGAACTATAAGTTCCTTAAGAAATGATGTAGAACATCTAGCATTTCTTTCCCAATTAGAACCTAAAAGAACCGATGATGCTTTAGGTGATGATGATTGGATTAAAGCCATGCAAGATGAACTAAATGAATTCGAAAGGAATAAAGTCTGGAGATTGGTTGAAAGACCTAAGGAAACTTCTGTAATTGGAGTCAAATGGGTTTTCAGAAATAAATTTGATGAAAATGGAGTCATAGTAATAAATAAATCTAGACTTGTTGCTAAAGGCTATAATAATCAAGAGGGAATAGACTATGAAGAAACCTATGCTCCAGTAGCTAGACTTGAATCTATCCGTATTCTACATTCCTTTGCAGCATTCTTTAATTTCAAACTTTTCCAAAAGGATGTGAAATGTGCTTTTCTTAACGGTCATGTTCAAGAGGAAGTTTTTGTTGAACGACCTCCTTGCTTTGAAGATACAAAACACCCTGATTATGTTTTTAGACTTACCAAAGCTCTGTATAGCCTTAAACAAGCCCCACGAGCATGGTATGATAGACTCACTGGATTTTTGCTTCAAAATAACTATGTTAAGGGAAATGCAGATCCAACCCTTTTTATAATGAAAGATAAGAAAAATGTTTTGATTGTTCAAATTTATGTTGATGACATCATATTTGGTTCAACTCAGTAATCTTTGACCGACTCTTTTGCAAGTCTAATGAAATATGAGTTTGAAATGAGTATGATGGGTGAGTTAACATTTTTCCTTGGTTTTCAAATTTATCAAAAACCAGAAGGAACCTACATATATAAACATAAGTATATTAAATATCTTCTTAAAAACTATGGTTATGACAACACTAAAAGTATTAGTACTCCGATTGGTACCTCAAACTCTTTAGATCCTGATGAAGCTGGGAAACCAGTAGATCAAACATCTTTTAGAGGTATGATAGGAAGTCTACTATATTTAACAGCTAGTCTACTAGACTTAATGTTTTCAGTATTCTTATGTGCACGATATCAATCCAATCCTAAGGAATCTCACCTAAAGGCAGTAAAAACAATTTTCCGCTACCTTAAGGGAACCATGGATCTAGGATTATTTTATACTTCTGGAAATGATTTTATCCTAAAAAGCTTTTATGATGCTGACTTTGGTGGATGTAGAATGGATAGAAAAAGTACATCCGGAACTTGTCATTTCTTAGGAGATTCATTAGTTTCTTGGTCCTGCAAGAAGCAACATTTTGTAGCACTCTCCACTGCTGAAGCTGAATATGTAGTAGTTGGAAGTTGTTGTGCTCAAGTGTTGTGGATGCAACACACACTCACAGACTATGACTTGAGTTTTACTAAAACTAAAATTTTGTGTGATAACACTAGTGCCATCGTCCTCAGTAAGAACCCTACACATCACTCCCATGAAAAACACATAGATATTATGAATCACTTTCTTATGGATCAAACACTTAAAGGAGATATTATTCTTCAGTTTATCGGAACGCAAGATCAACTTGCTGATATTTTCACAAAATCTTTACCTTCTGATAGATTTGAATACATTAAACAGACGTTAGGAATGATAACCGTAAGGTAATCGTTATTAATTAACTTTCTGTTGAAAAAGTCTCCTTACAGCAATAAACTCCTTTTCTTAGTGGGAGTACATTTGAATGTTAGTTTAACAATGTTTTTCAAAAACTGTTTTCAAACTTTTCGGAATTAAAATTCCGGAATGGAATTTCTGGAACTAAAATTTTCTGGAATGGAAATAACCGGAATGGAAATTTTCGTACTGGTATTTTCATAATGGGATTTTCGTACCGAATCTTCCATAATAAGTTTTTCGTTTTCAAAATTTTTTAATGAATTTTTCGTACTGAGTTTTCCTTACTGAGTTTGTTTTTCGTAGTCAGTTTTCCGAATTTTGTCTTTTCGTAATAAAGTTTTTTTTATAAGAATATTACCCATTACGAATAATCCTCCTTTTCCAATCTGAAAGGTATGATTTCCATACCAAAGTTTTCGTAGTCATATTTTACTTGCTAGAATTTTCTTACATTTTGTTTTCGGATTATAATTTTCTTAATTATTTGTTTTAATAAAAACCTCAAATGATCGGATTCAAGAGAATTGGTTTTCAACCATCAGATCTGATCTCAGCTTATCAGAACCGTTCGATCAACCGTGGAAGTTGAACTGTTTTCTCATTGCCTATATAAAGGGGACCCCAAATGATTGTCCCACATTAGTTTTCAAGATCCAGCATCTCAAAGCTCTGCCTCTCTGTTTTAAGGTCGTTCCGAACTTCAGTTTTCTCAGTTATGAACTTTTCAGAGGTCTTCAAATCCGAATGTCTGTGGAAGTAGCTTCTCAAGACATGTCTTCATCTAAGCCGATCTCGAAGTGGTTAGTATATAGAGAGAGGCTGGTTCATCTGGATTTCTTCAACAACTACGATTCTCTTATTTCCAAGAATATCAAGCTAAATGGTTGGGAAGATGTTGCGGTGTCAAAACCCGGGAATCAAGATGAAGTGTATTCAGATTTTCTTATAGAGTTTTATGAAACAGTCTCCTCTCTTATGGAAGATGGAAAGGAGAAGTTGTCTTATAAGTCTTATTGTAAGACTTATAAGCTTTCATATGTCAAGGCAGCCAGCTTGGTAGGGCTAAATAATTAAGGTGAAGCTGAATTTATTTCTCATGTGTTGCCGGATTCAGAAGGTAGTTTCGACAAGGAAAAAGCTTTAGAAACTCTTGGACTGGCAGATGACAAGGCTTCGAAGATTGCTAGTTTATCTACAAATTTCTGGATTCTGGAGTTATGGGTACAGGGTCTTATCGTACCAAGGAAAGGTGACAAAGATAGCTTAAAGAAGAGTGAGATCTACATCCTAGATTTTCTGATAAATCTGAGGAAGTTTAATTTAATGAAGCATATTCTTATCACTCTTGAGAATTTGAAGAAAGGAAATCTGAGAGCTCAGATTATTATGTATCCAGCAATCCTCTCGAAGTTGATAGTTTGGTGCCTTGAGTCTTTCAAGGAGGCTCGAACGTCTAAACCAAGAGTTTGCAAGATTATGCTGGTGAGTGATGGTACTCTCAAGAGGATGGATGTAGCTTTTGACAAGAAGACTGGTCAGTTTGTTGATTCTCCTGATCAAGAAGAAAAAGTTCCGAAAGTTGCAGATCCGGAATCCTCTAAGCCGGTAAGGAAGAGAAAGCTGAAGGAAGTGGAAGTAGAAGCCGAGGATCCCAAGTCTAAGGAAGTTAATTCCGCACCTCCAAAACCAAAGAAGAATAAATCTTACCCAGATGAGGTTGTTGTTAAATGGAGGGAGATTAAAGAAAAGAGAGTGCAAGTAGAGCCTCAGTTTGGCTTGGACCCTGCGGAGGCTAAGGCCTTGAAGGAAAGAACTTCCGATGAGCTAGAAAAACTAGCAAAAGAAAATACGCTCAAGAAGAAGATGTCTGAGGCTGAAGTATCTCAGGATTTGTTAAAATTCAATTAGATGGTTTCTACAAACATTCCTGTTACAAGATCTTTTTCTCTAGAATCTCTTCCTGAGACTCCAGGATGAAATTTCATTGCTCCGGAAGAAGAGGTTGCCAAGACTTCTGAGGAAGTAGAGCAAGTTGAGCAAGTGGAAGAAGAAGAAGATGTTTCTGAAGGAAGTGGTGAAACTGGAGATGTGTTGAAACAAGTAGATGATTATAAAGGGACACCTTCGAAACACTTATCACTCCGAACTTCAGAAGCTGAATCTTCGAAGCTAGTTACTCCAGAAATGGAAGAAGAGAAAGGAGAAGAAGAAGTAACTTATCATGGAGAGGAAGAAAAACATCTACAAGATATTACAAAAATGGAGAATATAGAGTTTGGTGCTCAGGAAGTTTCTGATGAGGAATATAATGTTGTCCAAGTCTCTGATAGTGAAAAGAAAACTCCGGAACATGATTCTATTCCGAAAAAAGACAAGGGAAAGAAAATTCTTGCTGATACTCCGAGTTCTGTAGTGGTAAAGAGAAAATATGTTGGTAGTTCTTCAAAGAGAAAAATTGACCTTGTTGAAGAAGAATGTTATCCATGAAAATTTTCGGATTCGGAGTCATCTTCGTTGGGGCATGACTTTGTTGTTCAGTCTTTGAAAAATTTGATGGGAACCATCCCGACCTTCTCAAGTATTGATTCAAGATGCCAGATGCTCCAACATGCTTTGAATCAGAAAACAGAATCTGTGTCTATGGTTATGGACAGGTGTGTTGAGATTGAAACTCAGTTCAAAACCTTTTTTGTTGGCTATGAAGCCCATAGAAAATATTGCAAGAGGATGAAAAACTGGTCGAGGAAGACTGTTGAAGAAATGAGGTTATTTGATGAATTTCAAGACAATGTTAAAGATGCTTTTGAGACTGAGGACATGAAGATAAATGAGCTGACTTCTTCCTTTGAAGAGAAGCTGACAGATGAAAAGAACTTTCAGATTCAAGAAGTCAGAGATCTGAATGGGAAGCTAAATTCTGTCTCTCAAAACTGGAAGTTTGAAAGGGATCATCGGATTGAGTTTCAAGAAAAGATGAAGGCTCAGGAAGAAATGTTTAAAGCCCAGGAAGAAAAGCTTAAAGCTCAGGAAGAAAAGTTTGCAGCTCAATCTGCAAGAATAATGGTCTTAGAGAAGCATGATGAAGAAGATCATAAGGACTTAAAGAAGATAACGACCATTCTAAAGGGTCTCATGGAGAAGGAGAAAGATCCCAAATAGACAGATCCGATCATTTGTCGTACCTTAACTCTTCTGTTGTTGAAATTTTCAAACTTAATGAAAAATTTGTACTTGCTCTTTTTTTTGTTACTACTAATCATTCAGGTAATTTGCTATATTTTTCCATTCCCTTGTATTCTTTTTGAAAATCACAAAGGGGGAGAAGGAAAAGATCTCTAATGAAAGGGAAAAAGAATCATAACAATGGGTAAGAAAGAAAACAAACTCTAATAAGAGTTTATCTAAGGGGGAGTTTTTCATTAAATAAGACTTTCTTATTCGTAATGAAATATCACTCCGGAAATCTAGAATATGATCCTTAGAGTTTCAAAGCCTAAGGGGGAGTTAGTCGTATTCATCAATATCCTTAAAGCAAAGGGAGATAAGCCTTAATGTTTTTCTTTCTTCTTAGAATTTCTTTTTCACGGATGTTTGTGCTTTCCAAAAAGGGGGAGATTGTTGAGTCAATAAGGTTTTTATTATGACTTTTACATTCCTTCTTTTTTTTTGAAAATCACAAACACCTTATCTTTAAGAAAATTTCTTTTATAAGAAAAATCGATTTTATAAAGAAAATTTCTCTTATAAGAAAAATTTCTTTTATAAAGAATATCACTTTTGTAAGAAAAATTATTCTTATCATATTTCCATTCATATTTTTTTCCTAAGTATAAAATTTGGATTCATTTTTGTTTTCTCGGATTTGTTTGAAACTTTGATATAAAGTATTCTGTTTTAGGATCCGAATTCTGAATAAGAACCCTATGGAATTTTCACTCTGAAATCCAGATGAGAACTATAATAAAGTATCATTACGAATTCCGGATACGAACACTGACTAAGTCCTATTCTAGATTCAGGATACGAATCCTTATGAAGTTCGACATTGAATTCTCAATACGAATTCTAATGAAGAATTCTCATTACGAGTTCTGATAATGAATTTTCATTAAGATTTATGATGAAGAATTCTCATTACGTTTTCTGATGATAAATTCTCATTTCGAATTCTGGATACGAATTCTCATTACGAATTCTTAAGATGAAATCTCATTACGAATTCTGATGATGAATTCCCATTACGAATTCTGATGATGAATTCTCACTATGAATTCTGATGACGAATTCTCATTCCGAATTCTCATTCTGAGTTCATCTATTAAATATAAACTAATAATATTTGTTCTATACACTTTGAATTTATCCAGACTCCGAATTTTCACTCCGAACTTCCATTTTGCTTATGACTTTATATTTTGTCTACTCTTTATTATTTTCATTACACTCCGAACTTTCACTCCGAACCTTCACTCCGAATCTTTTGAGTTAGATTTTAAATGGTGTCGTACATTCTCTTACACTTGTTTTGGTATAAAACGATGTCGTCTATTTTGTTATAAACTAACTGTTGACTAAGTGACACGTGTACAGTTCCCTCCGATTTTTAAGGAAAATATGACCGTTGGGAAGGAGGCCAGCATTACCTATAAATAGGAGCTCATTTGAAAGATCTCATAACTGATGGATGGATGAACAACTTGGTTATTGTGCATACATGCTGTTGAAGTGATTTCTAGAAAGAGAGGCTCTTATTAACTCTCAAAGCTTCGTGCGACTCCTAATGTTGGTGATTACATTCGAGGACTTCCGGGGATAGGAAGACAGAGGTTCCAACTACCTTGAAATTTGAGGGCTTCCTTTCTGAGGAAGACAGAGGTTGCCAACTACCTTGAAGTTGAGGGCTTGCAGGGATAACAAGACAGAGACACTCTGATCTTCGTATCGAGGGATTACCCTGTGGTGGGTAAGACAGACTTTCTTGAAAGTATAAATCAAGGGACATTTATCCAAGGTTGTTGGATACCCTTCTCTTTGGGTTAAAAGACTTATATCTTGTTACTTGTAGTTTTACTACTTGTTTATTTCCGCTGCATTTTGTATTATAAGGAAAGTATAACTTTCTTATACTTCCTTACTTGTACTCTGTTTCATTTAGATTCTATATGCTTTAAGGTAGAATCTCATATTGTAATCTTTTGTTAAGTTTCAATTTCCGGAACCATATTTCCAGAACCCACGTTCCAAATCTCTTTCCAAGTTCTCATTTGGAATTAGAGGTGTTGTGAATTTTCTTAAGTTTAATTTTGTTAAACATAGCCCTTTCCTTTGCTTAAGGAAAACACAGTTATTCATAACTATCTTTAAAGGTTTCAAAGGAATTTTTAATGTTTACAATACACCCCCTCTTGTAAATTGAGCATCTACATCATTATTTCGATCCTACACATTTCTCACCAAGATACCTAAAAATATTATTCAAAAGTTTTTAATATTTAGAAGATGATTTTAATGAATGTGTAACACTCATTTCTCTCCATGTTAAATACAATGACACAAATTTGAAACCTATGGCGATAATAAGAGATCCTTGGGTAATTATCTATTCTCCATCTATAAAAATGGGGCCAAACCCTTCTTCATCCTATTCACCAACTGATATTTTTCCCTTTTTTGAGATTTAGAACATGATTTATTTCCTTCAATGTGAGAAAACTACCATTTTGAACTCATAATTCATTTCTCTCATTACCACAATGTTTAGAGATTCATCATATTCAAGATTAAGTCAATCAAAAACTCAGGATATTGAATTTTGTAAGAGTCATTTTTCTTTTATTGAAGGCAAATTTGATCTTGAATCCATGATCCATGATTATAATTGAGCTGATTCACTCAAAATTGGATTTACACTACTTTATATCAATGAACAATGATCTACATATACATTCCTTCTAGTGCTTTCCTTCTTATCTTGAAAATCCTTTTAAATAGAACTTTATTTAATTAGTGTTAGAAAATAGTCTCGATTCTAGATAAATTCCCCTACCCGTCTCCCTAACTTCCATTCATATATATTCTGATGAGGTTATCTTACCCTTCCTTCTATATTCAATACATCACCAGAAGAATATAAACATCATCTCGCTATGATATCCTCATTGAGAATAATTTTTGATAAACTGGTGAACGCCATGAAATAATTCCAATTTAACTTCAAAGAACCAATACTATAGCTTCCCACGATTATAGTAGAGATGAAAAAAAATCACCCATACATCATTAACTAATTTAGCCTTCATAGACTTCATTTGGATCTAGTTCATGTTGAATTCATTTATATGATATTATGGAGACATTCTGTTAAATAATCTCATATTGAATAACCTCTAATTCAATCACACTTGATTTAATGTTGTATGTTTCTCATTTATATCTACATGGGTTTCCATCAACATTGTTTTGGCCTTCTACTCCCAAATGTTCAAATCCATATTCCAGATAATTACATTTGTATTATTGTGAACACATTTCAATAAAAAAATTCCCCATTCAAATTTATCATTTTATTATATTTTGACACCCTTCAGTGGAAGATATATATCATTATGAATAAGAAACCATCAATAAAAATTAATCAAAAACTTATGTCTTCCCCATTGAATCCGTTAATGAAACATTTTCTATCATCTGACAACATATATTATAAAGAAAATGAAATCCATTGAAATTCATAAAACATATGATAAATAGAATATTAATTAAAATAATAAACTTCCTAAGAACAATTTGCTAATAACACTTATAGATAATATTCCTCGCTATCCTTCTAAATATCGAAATTAACCAACCTAAAATCACTTAGATTGAGGAAAATTTTGAAATAAAATTATTCAAACATTAGTTCTCTTGATGATGGAAAAAATATATTCACTTAATTATCCATGCTTATTCAAAACAACATTATCCCTATTCAATCACACATATACCAAAAATTTATGTAATGGATATTAAATAAAGAATGAAATAAATCTTCGGTTTTATATGGTTCAAACTAAAATCCTTATATCCATAGTAGAAACATTGTAGGATTTTATTTCACTGAAAATAAAATATTACAACTTGTGTCTCATGAGACATGTGGAACATTATAATAATTAATCACAATACACCTTATCAAATGTGCCTCCACTAATCTATTTGTAGAGTCTTCCACTAATTTATATAGTTGGAATGATATATGGGAAGTCAAAGATTCCATCCATTCTAATGTTTTTAAGGTCTATATCATATGGTAATCTATAGTGTGTCCACTACATCCATTTAATCATAAAACTCCTAAATTTTTTGAGAATCCATAATTTTTTGAAATTACCGCTTGAACTTCTTTGAAAAGGCCATAAGGTGTTTATGTAAAATAATAATAACGTACTTATATACCAACCACCTTTTCAAGTAACACCTTCTTGGAATTCTAAATAAATAACCACCCTTTTGTAACCATAGTGAACCAAATATCTTCAAAAACTACTCTTTCAGGTAAGATAAATTCAATCAACTAAAGTAAAATTTACATAATCTCTATAGTTTAACCTTGGAATGTTATTCAATGAGATTCCAAGAAGGTTGATTTTATAGAAAAAAAAATTTATCTAAAAAACTTATTAATTTATTCCACATGGTAATGGATATAAATAATCAATATTTCCAAGATGAATCCCCATATAGAAAATTAATCACTTTTTGTCTAAGATTTGGGGATCTACCCTAGGGGTGGTGTAATTAGTGTTTTTCTCAGATCTAAATCAATCTCACCTCGATATTTTAATTAAAAATGTTTTTGGAAATATATTACAATTTAAAGTAATAATTAATCCTATCAATTGGGAACAAAATTCAGTTTAAAATAAACCATGATTTATAGAGATTTTGGAAAAGTATATATCAATATGTTCCTCCTTCGAGGAGATATGATTAGATCATGTAAAAATGACTAACCAATCATGAGGTTGTTATTTCTATGTTTTTTATGGATAATTTCTTCATGCCTATAAATTTAGTTTATAATATTTAATTTTATTTTTCCCCTTCAATGAAATTGATAATTTTTTATCATTGATATATTTTTCTCCCTGTTGAATGGTGATGAAAACGTTTATGATCAAACCTGGTCATCAACCCATTTAACCTCGCTTATATACTAGGATTCACAAAATATGATTGATGATAGTTTATAGGGTCATACAATCCTCTAATAACTGTAATATTCACTACCCCCACTCTCTCTATTTATTCATTCTATTTTTATTATAAATATCAAATGGTAATGGGTCCCCGTACTATTTTCTGGACAATAATAGGTGAACATTAATGTAGATTGGTTGATGAATATTTTAATGTGGTAAGACAACACTTAGTGGAAGAGATTATAGATATAAGGGTGGTATTCAACTGTGGGGAAATGTGGTGGTGGGAATAAATAGAAGGTATGACGTAGTTTCAAATAAAAATGAAAAATGTTGTGGTCATTTTAGTAAAGAATGAAGACAACCAGGGTTTCATTCAAGGAGTGAAAATAATGTATTTTTTCCTAGTTTTTATATTGGTATTGAATTAATGTATAATTCACATCCATATGGATAGAGGGGGATGGATAGTCTTAGGTTCTGGTCCCACTACTGAGTTAGATTTCCTAGGACAAATGGGATTAGGTGACACAAACTAGCGAGTGAGACCTGTGATATGATCCATCGCTATAAAACACCTTTGTTGGTCATTTAGTTGAGTAACCTAGTAGATAGAGATTTATAGTCAAACACAAATAGGGTAACATGGTATGGTAGACTAGTCAGCCTCCCCTTGGTAGCACAAGGGGTGTGTGGGATAAGTTCTTAAGAGATGACCTCCCCCTTTGGGTAGGGAAGTAGGTCTCTAAGTAGGGTTCACATTGACCCACACTAACCCCAAAGAAGGGTGTGCATGGTTCTATGTTCCTAATCCAACCCTTCCCCAAATTGGAAAATAAATATTCTTAATAGGTACATCCCCCAACCCCACATTTTTCAATTCCATGTAGCATGGCTGGAGTGTCAACGTGTAGCTATGTGCATAATTTTTGTGGTGTTTTAGTTATTTTTTGTCCAAGTATCAGAACTACACAAGTAATTATTATATTTAAAAAAATCCCATATAGTTTTTAATAGTGTAATCCTTTTCTCTATTAGAATACATTATAAATGTGTTTTGTGAATTTTTAGTTATATATATTTATAGGGTTTGTGATTGGGTTTGAGATAGATAGTCATAGTAGACATGGGGTTTAGAACCCTCCTTGAAACCTACTGATGATAGATCATTGTTCCCTAATATACATTATAGTTTTTGGTACTCCCTAAAAAACATAAGTCACAGGTTCTATATTTGGATTAGGGAATCCAGTGAGAATCTATAGGGTATCCCTATAAGGGTAGGGTTGTTAGAATTGAATCATTTATTGAACAAGAGCTTGTTACAAAATATTGTTTTTATAGAGTGGGATTCATGATTTTAGTCATGAGATGGATGATAATATTCCTATAATACATGTGTCTATCTTAGAAGTTATCCCAAGACATAAAGGTGATGTATTTAATTTATTATTCATACTTATGGGAATCTTATGAATGTTAAAAAAATTAATCCTTTAATTTGGAATTTTTTTCATTGGTAGCCATCTTATAATTCATTTGTTTCAATGACCATGAGGTAGGGAGTGATGTGAATTCATCGTTAGGTACTCCAACAAACATTTTATCAATTATGAGGTGTGGGTTCCCCAAATATTGATAGTGTTGGCACACTAATGATGGTTGGGGTATGAGTCATCAACATTGGTCCTTTAGTTTAGTGTATCCATTAGTCATTAAATTATTGATAGAGAACAATTTTAACTTTTATATAATTGTTTTGGGATATCTACCAGGAGGTGGGGGTAGACACACTATCTATGTAGTTAGTACTCCCTTAATCGATGTACATGTCCTTAGGGAGGCACAGGTCCTCCACCATAGTTAGTTATTAAATAAGAGTTATTTGAGTGAATTTTTATGATCAGGTCTCATGGTAAATAAAGTTATTCTATATATTGTGTTTCATTGAAACATTTGGATCATTAACCCTTATATTATTAAATATTTAGTTCTTGTGAAATTATTATAGTTCGTAGATTTATAACATTCATGTACAAGGAATATAATCTAATTGTTACCCTTGATAACTAATAAAAGGTTTAAGGTTGTTGTTTTATCATTTGAGGATGATTCTTTGTATCCCATTTTCTTTTAAAATGTGTGGAAAAAGGAATAGTTTTTCCTATGGAATCTTGGAGTTCAATTATAGGGACCCTAATATGATAAATAAGGCTATCTATTTTGTTTATCAATTCTCATTCTTTCAGGATAGTGGCATGGTCTTTAGGAATCTCTCTAATTAAAAGATCGTAGGTTTCACATCTCATTGGATACCTTAGTTTTCCAATAGAATATGATCACATTAGAGTAGTTTCATGACATTAGGACTTTATTAATATTTGATTTTCACAATCATTAATTCATATCTAGTTCTTCAATTTATCCTTTTTATTTGGTTTTATACCAACTATAATTTCGTCCATTATTTTATTGAACAATCTTGCTAGTTATATTTATACTCAACTTTGAATGGTCGTTCCACCCACATTTGTTGGGTTATGTACTAACAAAGTTAATTTTTGGTATGATAATGTAGGATGTGGAGTTTTTGGGGATAAAACATTGTGTTTATTGATGGAATAGTTTATGGTTGGTGCTGACATTATGAGTTTTTTTCTTTAGGAGGAACATTTTCACTACATTAAGACTTTTTATCCTTTGGGATATTGTTCCCTTGTATTAACCTTTACATATAAATTTTATTCATGAAGAATTATTATGTATTTTCATCTATAGATTACATTTTATCCTATAATTGGGATATTTATTTATTATTGTTGGTTATACCTAGTATAGAAAGATGTATGTTTTTTTGGGATTATCGGCTAGGGTCACCAAAGGTGTGTTATACTATTAGGGTATTAGTTAACAACCCCTATAATATTAAATACAAGCATGAGGTGGGACACTCAACCTATCCAAAAACACAAGTGGTGCCTCAGTGGGTAATGTTTTCTTTAGTTAAACCTTTGGTTAGAGTGTTCTGTAATAGTTTCTCTATAGGAAGATACTCAAATCGAGTATGATATTCTATGTCATTCTATACAAAAAACAATTCTTTTATATAAAAATGATTTAATGTGAATAACTCATGTTATTTTGAGAGAAATATACTACTGATTATTTAGACAACATATTAATATTTTCATTAATATACTTTCAATAATGAGAAAATGGGAAATTAATTTTTTGATGTACATAACATGAAATCTAGATTCATAATAAGTAATATAATATTATTAAATGGTATAAGTATCTATTAGTGTTTATTGAACCCTATTCCAAGATATAACCCCTCTATATAGCATAAAAAAACTAATATTAGTTTTTAATCATGAATGGACCCAATAAAATCAACTCCAAAATTTTCGATGAATTAAAGTTGATCAAACCTTTTATAGGTCAGTATATAATAATTAGTTGTCTATAAATTTCTTAGAACCATTTTATTGATTTTAAAATGACTTAATCATATATCACTAAAGTATCACCCTAAATTATTATTAATAACAGAAATATCTAGGCATGTGAAAACATTATCATACATAAAACTATCAATAAATCAAGTATATGAGACAGTTTTCATTTAATATTTATCTTTTTCTTTTTTATGGAATTATTTTTTGGAATCATTTTCACATTTTATAAGAGTTCAAAATAAAATAAAAGTATGAATTCATGTTGAACCAATATCATTAGGATAACCACTTTGTGGAAACCAAAGAATATCACATGACCTGTTATGATGAATTTGGATGCATAAAACTACAGAATCATGCCCAACATCATTTATATAAATGTAATTGGTTAACATTAATATAATATCTAGTAAATTTTTTCATAATTACTATCCATAAGTATGTAATCATTTGATGAAAAATGAATTATAAAATTTTAACAACTTGTTTTCAAATAAATACACTAATTTGAATAGTTATTCCTAAAATAATAACAATTTATAATATATTAAAACATTAAATACCAATTTCATGATTCCTGATTTACCCATTAATAATTTTTTTCAATTTACTATTGAAATTATCCTAGACCACTTCAAAAATACAATTAGGTTTAATCTTATAATCATTTTAAAAAAACTAAAATTTATATAAGTTGTTTCAAAATCTATTTTATGATGTTACAAATCAAATTAATTTTTAATGACATTAATACATGATGTTAATCCTTATTTAAAACATGTGAAAATGACTCTTTATTATTTATTATTTTAGATAAATGTAATTGATTTAATTAATTATTTAATTAGTTTCCTTTAATATTGAAGACCATCTGAATCATAATGGGATACTCTTCATTATTGAATTCAATGAAAATAAATAGTAGAACCTATAGTTATAGATAATTAAAATAAATAAATTGACTGTATAATTATTCGTTAATAACTTTGTTAAATTGAACGATATAACATATGATAATCACTATATTATGGTTTTAATTATATAATTTGAAAATTTAATGTAATTTTAATTATATCTATTAATTAAAGACTATAGGCACATACTTATGATCTACACACAAAATATTTTATTTCTCTATATATGGGGGATACATGCTTGGGGATTCGGTGTGTACCTCATCCAGACTACATGACATGCATTAACTATCTATATGGCATGTGTTCCTATTACCATGTGCCAATGATACTCAATTGGGTATTCAGTGTTGATATTGGTAGATTACATGACATGAAATAATGAGTTACTCGCCCTGTAATCTCTATGTCATGTGTCCATGTGTCTCATCGAATGGCACAGTGTGTACTTATAATGAATTAAATAATGAACTACACACTGTGTTTACTGACTAAACATCATGTACACCATTATTTATCAAAATGCTAGTCTCATACTATTTATCATGTATTTTACCACACAAGTTGGGAAATCTTTCCAACTAACCCATGTAGACTACAAGCTATGTACCCCAGCTACATGCTGTGTAATCTGACAAGTCGTGTGCTAGGTTGGCATGGTCTACACATGGTGTCTAATAAATTCACCACCTATAGTTACTATTTTATATGGTTTTTATCCTACGACACAACTAGATAAAGTGCACATGGTTATGAGGTGTGTACTCCATCTACATTCGATACAACCCGGTATTATAAACAAATTTTTTTGGAACTTTCTTGTTGTATATTTGGTCCTTCTTCATTTATTCATATAACACTATGAAAATAAAACATTGAAAAATGATTATTAAAAGGTTGATAACATGTTCATTAAAAAATATTATGGAATACATAATTCTTGAAATGAAAGTATAACCACGATTGCACAGATAGATCAAAAATCAAATAAATAATTATAAATTTGAAATGTGACCACTTTAATAAATCTTGACGGTTCTATGTGAAGCAGAAGTTCCTTTTAAGGGTTTTATATTAAACTATATTTTACGATAGTGTTTCCCAAAACCCCAATAGAGGATCTATGAATGTTAAATTTATAATCAATTTATTTATATTTGAAATAAATGATTACATCATCTTGGGATCCTTTATTATTTGATATTTTTGGTCTTTGAAAACCATTTGGGATTACCTTTATTATTCTTAGAGGATCCAAGTGTAAAATACATCTATCAATGATCCACATAGGCTCTTTTTGATCTCTTAATGACATCGATTTATTTCTAAGTGATGGCATGGTGAATCAATCATCTTGTGTTGTTTATCTTGATCACTGACGATCCTTTAGGCTTGAAGGAGTTCTTCTATGTTCTTGGGTGTAAGAGATGATGATTTTTTAGAGAAGTCTATTGTGTGAAATGATTCGCAGTTATTAATTTTATATTAACCCTACAAAATGGACATAACCATCTATTTATAGAGCTGGATTTAGGTTACCATGTTATTTAATTGCATACAGAACCTTCAATAATATACAAATCATTATTGAACACCATTTCATATAATAATAAAATGAAATTTTTATTTTCTGTTATGAGCTAACTTGGGCAATGATAAATATAATTATTACCCATTAGATAATTAATAATTTTCAACATACGCATTCTTTGTCCATTATTACACTTAAATGTTTATTGAATACTGAAATAAAAATTTTATTTATAAAAAATTATATTAATCAATAAAATAATGAATAAATATTTCTTAAAAATTTAATAAACTAAATTAATATATTCTGTTCACAATTTAGTGAATAAAAATTTATTTAATTTATGAAATCAAAAAAATTTGAATAAAATAATTCATCAGTCTTGAAAATAATATTTATTCTATTGATTAAATCCAAATATAATTATTGAAGATAATGGGAGACATATAATGTGTGACCATATATGATTCTTTATCATTGTAATTAGGAGTCATTTCCTAAAGTCAAAGATTATTATATATAAACGGGTCAATATATCCAAGAGAAACAAATTAATGACGAAACATCAATAACCAGTAAATAATTCTCATTGTTTAATGTTATCCCATTTACCCAATACCTCATAATGAATTTTTCACATCTATATCATCAACCTATATGATCAATACTTATTTCTTTGATAGCCTTAAATAAACAAGCTCTTTTACCATGACCATGGAATTTAATGTGCCAGTTCTATTATAATCAAAGGGATGAGGCATCAACAACCATGAATATGGAAGGGAAAAATCTTACTTCAAATTATTACAAAATGACACATCACTCATGATTCACCCAACCTATACAACTTATCCATCAAATATTTCATCATGGTTTATGAAATAGATCTAGGAGATTGAGTTGTAATATACATTAATAATAATGTTAATGTCTAATTACTGTCACATATGCTCATAGATAGGAATACATGACAACACAAAAAACAATTGAATTCTTACATGGGGATCTATTCTCTTAATATACCATCTTGGAGATTACCAGTTTTAAGATTCATGAGAATAATCCTCATCCTCTTATGATTACTCATACCTAAGAGTCTACATAATCTATTACCTATCATAGCACATTATACAACTATAGAAAAATATTTAGGAATATCATTATAGAACTACAAGGATATCATCATAGCACACAAATTATATTATAATGGATCAATAATTTCATACATGGGTATT
The DNA here is from genome assembly GCA_963277665.1 of Viscum album. Lineage (NCBI taxonomy): Eukaryota > Viridiplantae > Streptophyta > Magnoliopsida > Santalales > Viscaceae > Viscum > Viscum album. The sequence continues at coordinate 783,410,061 of OY728141.1, forward strand.
ATATCGTTTTATATTAATATTCTTTATTTTTCACAGACACATGCGTGAGGACAATAATAGAATAGTGCCTTTAGAAACTAGAAAAATAATCTTCAAATCTATTTAAAGATATTAAAAATCTCTCAAAAATATCATCCACTTTATTACACCAATATATAAAATTATTTATAACATGTGTAAAGGAAACATAATTAAGGGTGAGCTCAAATGCTCTGTAATAGTAAACAAGAGATATATGTAATCATAACATGAACATAACTGTATGTTAACATAAGCACAACTTTTGAAGATCCTACCCCCTCATTTTAAGGATTATATACATGAGTAATGGTATAAATATTTGAAGTTCATAAGGAACGAATCGTGAGGGAGTAAAAGACATAAAAAATGAAATCATAACATTGAAATAAGACAATGAATTGTGGAAGATAAATAAACATGCAATATCATTCCATATAAGTCAAGGTCTATTTCCCAAACATAATATAGAATTTAATGGGGACTACACCATTGGGGAGGTACACACCACTATACCTAGTCACGGTCTTTTTATTGTAAGGGATCAGTTTTTCTCTATATTCCCATAGTGAATCGGGCTTCCCCATCTACCCATAGTGGATCATATTTCTCCATCTTCTTATAGTGGATCGGATTTCCCCAACATTATCTCCTGAAGTATAAATATTTACCCAATAAACTGGAGAAATAGATATAGTTCCCACCCACCGCATAATGAAAACCATACATATGTGCTCCATAAGAACATAAAACATATCAGAACCCATAAAACGAAATGAGGTTTATAAATATTTAATCATAACATAAATCATGGAAAATAAAAAAAATTATGAAGTATAAATGTAACATCCCACGTAATTATAAAATATGAAATTTAAATATATAATAATATTTATGAATTAGATATTAATTTTACATAATATGGGATTTTATGTTTAATAGCATGCCTGATACACAAAAATGGGTTTCTCAGAAAACTTAAGTTGCACACAAGATTAAGATATAACTAAAAATAATAAATAATTAATATTATTATTTTAAATGGTAGTTATCACCTATCTATTTATTAGAAGTAATGAACAAAAACTAACTATATTATTTTTAATCATGGTTATTAAATGTTTTTACTTTCTACTAATAAAATTTAGTGTGTTAAAATGAGAATAAATATAATTTTAAGCATAAAATACTCTAATATTTTAAAAAGGATATTTTAAAAACTTTTATTGAAAACCCCATTTCAAAAATATTTTTTTCACTTTTATAAGTTCTATTTGAAAAAATAATCTTCTTATTTGCAATCAGTACATAAAAATTTATTTTGGTTGAAATTTTGGTATTTTTCTAATAAAATTCATATTTTAATGAATAATAGAAAATATTACATCTTATTTTAAAACTAATTTTTCATATAATTTATTTATATAGTTAGGTTATCTTTTTAATTTTATTTAAAGTGTAATTTAATGAATTTTTTATAATTTAATCCAATCTTGGCCATTTTATTTCATTTTACAATTAAATTGGATATAAAAACATTTCAATATTTTAATGGATTTAAAATGTTTAAAAAATGTTCCCTCAATCCGTCAACAGGATTAAAACTAAATTAATTTAATCACTTTTTTAATTGAATATTTAAAATTTTATAAACATGGTTATAATACGTTTGAAAATTGATCTGATAGGATCAAAATAATTTTCGTTGAGTAATAACTTTATTATTTTATTTACCACGGTTAAAGGGTAAATCCAGTAAATAAGGTTAAAATAAATATTATAATAATACAAAACTACCCTAACACTAGTCCTAACCTTATTGGATGAGTTATGGTTGAACTAATAAATACACAAGATAAACTTTTTTCCATTTTACGCTACGTGAGTGTGATTAAGATATTTAAAATTTTTAATTTAAAGTAAAGGAAAAAATATCATAAATACGACTCTTATTACTAAAACAAATTTCACATGGGGTTATAAATTTGATATATTCAACTTTAAATAGTAATTATAAAACTAAAAAGATTAAATATAACATGGTATTTTATTTATAATTTTTATACATTATATAATTAAATTTAATTATGACACAATGATGATGCAGTGATTGCTTTATTAATGAATGAATTAAAAAAATGATATTATAAATATTAGAATAAATATTATATTACAAAATTTATTCCATCCATGAATTTTATTGGTCACTATGAAAAGTAATAAGTCCAATATGAGATTTTTTCGAAGTTATCTATCTGTGTTGATTTTATTTAAATTCAATGAAATTAAAAGTGTAAAAATTCATGAAATTGGTATTTTATAAATATAATAAATTATTAAATTATATAAAATCTTAAAAAATATTTTAAAATCACAAAGTGACTATGATAAGTTATAAAAACTTATTTAGTTTCTAATTATGGGAATTTACCCCATATAAGTAAAATTTATATTGTCATAATTTTTAAAATGTTGTTACTATAATTTAAATTAAAAGAGAATAATTAATGGTAAACTAAAAAGATAAGGTTTAAAATAAAATAAATACATGTATAAAATTTTTTATAAGAGATTATTTCAAACAATCATAATATTATATTCAACATATATCTATTTTGAGTCGTGTGGATTAAAAAATTAATTTATAGTAATTTAATATTTTAAGAGTTTCAATGGGTCCCCCCTATAAAGAGGTACCCAATCTTCTCTAATACTAACACATAAAGAACATTTGGTTCATTAAATATCTACCAAAATCTATTCCTAAAATAAATAACTATGTTATTGGGGCCTTATTTTTGAAAAACACCCTTATTAGAGGGGTTAAGTTGTTCTTCAATGGTGAGCAACAGAAAAAGATGTATCGTTTTCTTTAAGTGTTTCTATTTTATTTATTATTCCACTTCCTTCAAGTCTCCTCCAACCATGGTGAGATAATAACTATAGTATACTCAATATACATAGATGTTTTTATGTTAATATCATAACCTAAATCCATCTCCACATCCATAAAATGGTAAGGGAATTTATCATTCATTGTGTATGTGTGAACTATCACATGCACGGACCGATATAATTTGTTTTTCATAACCATCTCTCAAGAGTGGTTATAATAATGGAATTGATTTTAATATGTGATATTAATGACATATTAATCATTATCTGATAATAATATGTCAATAACATTCTTATTTATCATGCACATAATGATGATAACTTTGTTCGTGCATACGTGTGAACTATCACCTCCACGAAGTGATGTGAATCGTTTTTATTCACCACATCCCTTGTACGACATATACAAGTAAATTTAAATAAAAATTATGATTTTAATATTATTATCATTATTTAAAGATAAAATAATAATTAACATATTTCCATAATGATCAATGAAAAATGAAAATGTTACTCATTCGTAGTACGACCTACCATCACCATGAATAGAACGTTGTTCATTTTTCATAACCATAATAAATGTTTTTATTTAAAAAGTATTATTAATGTATAAAAGTTATTATTAGATCATGAATAATATTTTTTAGATAATGAAAGTATGAACACATGGACAAGTGACATCAAAACCATGTTTATTTTTTACTCCAGTACTGAATATCGACAAAACATCCGATATGAACTTAAATAATTATTTAATTTTTATTACATGGTCAAAATTATTCAAAATAAATAGTAATTGTGAAAAATGCTCTAAATAAAGTAAAAAATTAATCAATTTTTATTATTATGGTATATAAATATTATATGTGATGATTCGGAGTCATGGTAAGGGACTTCATATCAATATCCTTTTATTAAGTCATTTTTTGATAATATACATCACCTTCTTTTACACGGTGTATATTAAACCAATTTCAATTTTAATTTATATAAATTGTTTTCAAAGAAAATATTTATTATACAAATAATTTTATTAAATGACATAATGAATGTGTTTTTTAACATATTCAGTAACAATGACCTTTCTTCCACCGTGACTATTATTTTCGTATTTGGATTCGTCTACAAGATGAAATGTTTTTACAGAAAATTAAACATCATATTCCCTTTTTTAGGTATTTTGGTATTGAAAATGCATTTGAGAATGGATTGATTATATAAATATCTTGAAATTATATATTATGATGGAAATGTGGAAATGTTATTTTTCCTTTATGCTTATTAATGTGTTAAAATTATGTTATGATAATTGGGAATTGCTTATGTATATGGGTGGTTCCATGATAAATTGAGGGTGGGTGATCCCATGATATCTTTCTAATGCATTGGGTAATAAGATGATGTTAAATGGCAAGTTTTATCCTAAGAGATTTAGGGAATATACTATGATGGGTATTCCAAACGTAACCATGAAGGTTACACCCTATATAGCTATAAGAGCTACATTAGAAGTATGATATGGATGCCTCATGTTACCTTTATGATTTCTATGATGTTTTTCAGGATTATTATGATTTCATGGGTTTATAAATATTCATATACTAACATTTTCTTTCTTTATTATATATCTCTTAATATGAAATTTGAGATCATCCCATGTTTTTAAAATGTTTTCATAGGGTATAAGGATGGGTAAGATAAATAAATAAATATAGAATATTTTTACTAAGAAAAAGAAATCATGATTACTTTTAAAAATTTTATACTAGGTAAGATATGTATATTGTATTAGTTGTATTCAATTTTAATAAATTTGAGTTGTTTTCTAATAGAAATGACCTAATTCTCTAAAATTCTAAACATAAAAATATCCTCAATGTTAATTCTTCACATAACTCAAGATTATGTAAAGTTTATGGTTGGGGACCTATAGTTGGTATTATAGGTCGGTTAAGATAATGTTAAGGGTTAGTATATTATTAATAGAATAATCATAAATTATTTTTACTTTATGGTCAAATTGAAATGATATAGAATATGAATATTACCATGTTTATTCATCTAAGATATGTTTTTTCATAATGGTTTCTCATAGAGGAAACATGGAGGCTATACTGGGACAACATCCATAGGAAAATATCCTTCCAAATCAAATTCCTAAGACGGTTGGAATTGTAATTGAACAGTTTTTTGTGGTGATGGAACAGTTGAATCAGGCTATAAATGGTGATGGTTTCCATACATGAGATCATTCATATCAACCAGGGAGGGACATGTTTGTAGTGGGAAATTTATCGAGGAAAAATCTTCCACCATTTACAGGATCATCTGACTTGGTGCTAGCTGAAGAGTGTGTTAAAGCCCTGGAAAATATTTTCGATGTCATAGGGTGTTCAGATAATCAAAATGATTGTCATGTTTTTTACCATTTTTATGGTGATACTGATTCATGGTGGTCAGGTGTTATGAATAGTTGAGTCAGTGAGGATCTTGATACTCTGTATTGGGATGAATTCAAAGGTATGATTCTTGAGAAATATTTTCCCATTGTTGTTCGACATAGTATGGAAATACAATTATTATAATTGAGGCAGCATTATGACTCGGTGGCTACTTACGAAGAAAAAATCACTTAAATAGCAATGTATGCTATAAATTTAATTTAGGATCTTGATTGTAAAATCACTATTTTATACTCAGGATTAAAGTCAATGTATCAAGGAGAATTGCCTTCTTCTGAGTTCAAAAGTAATGAAAAACTTATTCAATGTGTGGAGAAGGTGGAAATGAATTTTTTTGATGATCATGTGTTCTTTTAAAACATGAAAAATAAGTGTTAGAGATGGAATACCAAATGTATAAATTATTCAAAAAGTATGATGGTACGAAAATTAAGTTTATATTTTGTGAAAATTGTGGTAAAAATAACATGGGGAAATGCCTTTTGGATTCTAGTAAGTGATTCTGATGTGGTAAAATATGTCATAAGGCTCATAACTGAACTGAAAAATGTAATTGTAAGACAGAATCTGATATATAGGCAGAGAAATCTTTTAAATGTAACTATATGGGTCATTATGATAATGATTTTCCAATGAATAATTTGAATTATGGGAAGTAGTCGGTCTATAAGAAGAAAAGTGTGGTGAAATCATTTATACCTACTTTAGAATATTTTTTCCATCAAATGAAGTGGAATGAGATATATTTTTTTATTCATATTAAGCCAATGTAAAGTTTGATTCAAGGTCTACACATTCATTAATTTCTATGAAATTTTATTGTACATTGTAAATGCCACATTAAGAAATGAATCTGGAACATATGGTAAATACACATGGGGGAAATGTTGAGGAAAAAATAATAATAAGAATGTTCCTTTTCATTTTCCAGGGAAGGAATCTACATAAAAAATTTGTTGTTTTGACTTGTGTATAGTTTGATGTTATTCTAGCTATGGATTGGATTTCTGTCTAACCTGATAAGATTTATTACAGAGCTAAAGAAGTTTATTTTTAGAATGATTTTTAGTTTGCGTATACAAATGTACCCTTAGAATTGATAAAATATCAGTAATCTGAGAAACTATTAAGATATGAAAGTGAATATTAACTTGCACATATTTTTGAAAACAAATGAATTGTTCAAATTAATGATGTTCTAGTGGTAAATGAGTATCTTGGTATTTTTCATGATTATTTTCCAAGTACTGACCCTAACCAGGTAGTTGAATTTACTGTTGGATTAGTTCCTAATTCCAAGATAATTTCAAAACCGACTTAACGAATGGTTCATATTGAACTGTTAGAGTTAAATAAGCAATTAATGGATTTAATATATAAAGGTTTCATTTGACCAAGAACATCTCCATGGGATGAACCTATCTTTTTTACTAAAAATAAAGATAATTCAATGATACTCTTTATTTATTATAGCTTCGTTATTTACATCGCTATTAAAAACATGTATCCTCATCCTCTTATCAATGATTTGTTTGATCAAATCTAGGGAGCACAATATTTTTTGAAGGTTGACTTGATGTCGGGGTACCATCAGTTGAAATTAAAGGAAGTAGACATTCGAAAGATTGCTTTTCATACTAGATATGGCCATTATGAATTTTTAGATATTCTGTTTGGATTAACTAATGAACCTACTATATTCATGGATTTTATGAATAGAATATTCCAGGAGTTCTTGGATACGTTTTTGGTTGAGTTTAGTAATGATATTTTGGAATATTATAAAATTAAAGAGGAGAATGAATGCTATTTAAGTGTTTTCTTACAAACCATAAAAGAAAAGAAAATTTACGGGAAATTTAGAAGGTCTGAGTTTTGGTTACCAAAAAAATCATTCATTGATCAAATTGTTTCTAAAGATTGAATATTTATTGATCCTACTAAAATAAAAGTTGTTGAATAATGGACAAGAACCTTAAATAGAATTGGGATTCATAGTTTTCTTGGTTTAGGATGTCATTATCAGAGTTTTGTTGAAAATATTTCATGGTTATCAAGACCACTGATTAAGTTAACTCGAAAGGCTCTTAATTTCATCTAGACAAAATAATTTGATGACTATTTATATTAATTGAAAAGAATATTTGAGAATGCTCTAGTTTTGGAAATTCCTTCAAGAGATGGTGAATTTAATTATCTACAATGATGCTTCATTGAATGGACATGGATGTGTCCTAATTCAAAATGTTTAGTTAATTACTTATGCTTGATGTCTGTTGATAACTCATGAGTTATGTTACCCTACATATGATTTGTAATTAGCTGCTGTTTTTTTTCTTTAAAAATTTGGTGGCATCATCTATATAGAGAAAAATGTGAAATATATATTGACCACAAAATTTTGAATTATATATTCACTCAGAATGAATTGACACGAGACTAAGAATATGGTTGGAACTAATCAAGGATTATAATTTCACAATTCATTAAAATCCAGTTAATGAAAAAAATGTGTATAATGCTTCATTTCTAAAAAATAATGCTACATTGAATAGGTTAAATTTGGAACATGAGACTTTGATTAATTATTTCAAAAACATTTCTATGGAATTTTTTGGTGTACGAAATTCCTATGTTTGTTTCAGATTTCAGTGAAATAGTCTCTATTATACAGAATTAAGAAAGAGTAGAAGGAATATAGTGAATTGTATAAAAAGGAATAATTTATTCAAACAGGTAAGTTTCATGAATTTAACATTGAAAAAGATTGTGTTTTGAGATTTGGGAATAGATTATGTGTGACTTGGATTCACAGTTGAAGAAATATATATTATTTGAAGCTCATAGTTCTCCATTTTCAGTTCATCCTAGAAGTACTAAGATATATAGAGATCTTTGAGAGTATTACTGGTGGGATGGAATGAAAAGTGATACAGATGACTTTACTGTGAAGTTTTTTGACTTATCAAAAGGTTAAATTAGAGTGGAAGTTACAAAAATGTATACTTCAGACCTGTCTAGTAGCAGAGTATAAATGAGAAAATATATCCATGTATTTTATATTTGGATTACCAAATAATTATCAAGGTAACAATGTGATTTGGGTTATTGTTGATAGATTGACTAAATATTCTAATTTTCTTCCTATTAGAGACACATTTTCTCTAGATCAAATTTCTCTATTGTATCTTAAATAGATAGTTAGGTTACATGGGGTTCCACTCTCTGTTGTATCCTATCGTGATCCCAAGTTCACTTCTAATTTTTGAAAAGGCCTTTAAAAGTCATTGGGAACTGAAGTAAATTTTAGTACATATTTTCATCATCAATCTGATGGGAATTCAAAATGAACAATTATAACATTGGATTATATTCTACATGCTTTTTCAATGGATTTCCAGGGAAGTTGGGATCAACATCGTTCTTTAGTTGTTCTTTCTTATAAAAATAGTTTTCATTCAAGTATACATATGGAACCATTTGAGGCATTATATGGAGAGCGGTGTCGAACTCCAGAATAATGGGATGAAGTAGGTGAAATAAAGTTGATGGTACTAGAGTTAGCAGAAGAGAAGGCCGAAAAAGATCATTTTATTCAGAAACACATGAGGACAACTGAAAAAAGGTATAAACGTTTTGTGGATAATTGGAGGAAGGATCTCTTTTTCAAGGTAGATGGTCATGTATTTCTAAAAGTATCACCATAGAAAAGTGTGACACATTTGGGAAAGAATGGAAAGTTGATTCCATGGTTCATTGGACCCTATGAAATCTAAGAGAAATTTAGATCAATTTCTTTTAGAGTGGATTTGCCTATGATTTTATCCTAAGTACACAATTTGTTCCATGATTCAATGTTGAGAAAGTAATTTTAAGATCCTTCTCATATTTTGAATCAAGAAATTGTTCAGTTTGGATATAATCTTTCTTATGAGGAATAGCTAGTCTAGATTCTTGTCCATAGAGAGAAAATATTTTGTAATAAGGTGATTTATTAGGTTAAGGTTTTATGGAAAAACCATATGGTTGAAGAGGAAAAATAAGAATCTGAAAATGATATGAGGGAGAAATACCCCCACTCATATGATAAGTGAATAATACTACAAGGATGCAATTACCAAAAGGGGAGAAGTTTGTAACATCTTAGATAATTATTGAATAAATTATTTTCATATCTATTAATATTTATGAATTAAGAATTAATTTTACATAAAATGGAATTCTATGTCAAATACAGTACCTAATACGACAATAGGTTTCTCATAAATCTTATGGATCACATAATATTAAGATATACCGAAAAATAATACATTATTAATATTATTAATTCAAATGGTAGTTATTTCATAGATATTTTATTGTAGAGAATGAATAGAACTAACTATATTAGGTTTTCACATGTTTATTAAATGTTTTTACTTTTTAATGATAAATTTTAGAGGCTTAAAAGGAGAATATATCAAATTTTAATAATAAAATACTCAAATATTTTTAAAATTTAGTTTTACCCCCTTTTATGGTGAATCAATTTTAAATCTAATTTTGAAACTTTCAGAAGTTCTTTTTAAAAAAAGTACTTCTTCTTTGGAAGAGATGTATAAAAATTCACTTTGGTTTAAATTTTGGTATTTTTATGATAATATTCATGTTTTAATGAATATTGAGAAGTACAACATTTTAGTTTCAAATTATTTTTTCATCTAATTTATTTATATAGATATTTTATCCTTTTAGTTGGTTATAAATTGTAATTGAATTATGTTTTTATTTAATTTAATCTAATGTTGGTCATTGGAAGTGATTTCACATTTAAATTTGACTTAAACACATGTCAAACTTTTGATGGTTTTTATTTTTAAAAAACTTTTTCCCTCAATCAAACAACGAGATTAAAATTAAATTAATTTCTGTCAAAACTGTGAATTAGATATTCAAAAATCGACATACATGGTTGTAATGAGTTTTAAAAATGTGATCTAATTGGATCAAAATATTTTTTTGGTGAATAGTAACATTATTAGTTTATTTACCATAGTTAAAGGGAAAATCAGATAAATAAGGGTTAAAATACTATTATAATAATAAAAAACTACCATAAAACTTGTCCTAAACATATTGGATGAGTTATAGCCACTAAAAAATATTTCAGATGAATGTTTTGCCTTTTTAAGCCACTTTAGTGTGATTAAGAAATTTATAAATTTTAATTTAAAGTAATGGAAAAATTATCCTAAACATGACTTTGATTACTAAAACAATTTTCATATGGGGTTATATAAGTTATATCTTAGACTATAAATATCCAATAGAAGTATAAAAAGATTACATACGTGTTTTATTTTTTAATTTTTTGATATTAAATAATTAAATTTAATTAGGACATAGTGATGATGTAGTGATGTCTTTACTAATGAAAGAATCAAATAAATGATATTATAAATATGAAAATAAATATTATGTTACTTAATTTACACCATAAATTAATTTTACAGGTGAATATTATATGTAATAATCCTATTAAATGGTCTTTTTTGAATTTATCTCTCTCTTTGGATTTTATTTAAATTCAATGAAATGAATAGTGTAAAATTGTTATAATTGATATTTTATAAAAAAATTATTTAACAAAACACTTAAAAATCCTAAAAAGATTATAAAATCATAAACTGGCTATTATAAGGTTTAAAAGTTCATTAAGTGTAAAATTATAGGAAATTGACCCCATATAAGTAAAATTTATATCCTAATAATATTTATAATTTTGTTGCCACAATTAAAATTAAATGAGAATAATTAAGGGTAAACCAAAAAGATAAAGTTTTGAATAAAATAAATACTTGTCTAAAAATTGATGGATGAAGGGATTTAGAAATATCCTCATCTTATTTTATACATATCTCATGTTGGACTTATTTGGATTAAAAATTTAATTTATATTAATTTAATATTTAAAGCATCTCCAAGGGTTCCCCTCCCATATCCTATAAAAAGGTACCCACTCTTCTCCAATACTCACACTTCAATAAACATTTTTATCATCCAAGAAGTATCCAAAACTCTTTCTAAAATCCCTCCCCACGTAATTTAGGCCCTAATTTAGGTAGAACACACTTCTTAGAGGTGTTAGGGTGTTCGTCAAGGGTGAACAACTGAAAAAAGAGGTGTTATTTTCTTTAAGTATTTCTATTTTATTTATTGTTACTCTTCCTTCAAGTCACCTCTAACCAATATGATATAATAAATCTAGTATCCCCAATATATTAAGATTTTATTATGTTAATATAATCACCTAAATCCATCTTCACTTCCATAAAATGGTAAAGTAATTAATCAATTTAGCGTATGTGTGAAGTATCACCTCCATGAACTAATCTAATTCATTCTTTCAAACCATCTCTCAAGTCTGGTTATAATAATGTAATTAATGTAAATATGTGATTTTAATGTAAAATTAATCATTATATTTTAGTAATATATCAAATAAATTCTTACTTACCATTAACATAAATATGATAACATCATTCGTGCGTATGTGTGAACTATCACCTCTATGAACCGGTGTGAATCGTTTTTATTCACCACATCAATTGTATGATATATATACATATAATTAAATTATGATTATTATTTTAATAGTATTATTTTAATTTTATAAAAATAAAATAATAATTACCTTATTTCTATAATGATCAATGAAAAATGAAAATGTTACTCATGCGTATGTAAGGCATACCATCTCCATGAATAAAACATTATTCATTTTTCATAAACATAATTAATTTTTTGATTTAAAAAGTATGATTAATAAATAAAGGTTATTATTATGTCATGAATATTATTATGGAGATTATAGACTTATGACCACATGGACTAGTGATATCAAAACTGTGTTCATTTTCAACTCAAGTACCGAATATCGAAAAAACATCTGATATGAACATAAATAATTTTGTAATTTTTTTAACATATTAATAAGTGATATAAAATAAATAATATACTTTCAAAAATTTATAATGAAATTATAAATTAATCTACTTTTTTTATTCATCAATAGAAATATTATACATGACAAGTCAGAATCACGGTAAGGGACTTCGTCTCTATCTCTTTTAATTGATGAATAATTTGATAATATACCCCACCTTATTTTAATATGTGTATATTAGAACCCTTTTAATTATAATTTCATTCAATGGTTCTCAAAATGAGTTTTTTATATGATGTTTTTTACTAAACTACAAAAATAAATACTTTTTTAATATATGAAGCGAAAACAACCTTTTTACAGCCATGACCATAATATCTTTATCTTGAAATGATATCTTATGATTACGATGTGGAAATTTTATTTTTCCTTTATGGTTCTTAATTTGTTATTATTATATTATGGTTTTTGGGAATTACTTATGTATATACACATAAAACATCATAATAAGACTCATAAAATGAATTCAAGGGTAGTATATACACCACAAAAAAGAAATGATTAGTGTATAAGGCATTTGTCCAATAGAAATAAAAGCGAGACACAAATCACTTACCTTATATATTGTCTCTATTGATACTAGTGAAAAACTAATTTATAATAAATATAAGTTTATTAAAAATATATTATAGAATAATAATACCATATATGATTTACTTATGAAATTATATTACCCTATTATTAACATTTCCATTTTTTGTTATGTTTTGGGTAATAACCTCTTTATTTCTCATACATGATTTTTCTTTTCATTCTTGGTAATCATACATAGATCATGATTTCATTATCTAAATAATGATAAAAATAATGTAAATGTTATTTATATTAATTCTATAATTATTTATGGTTATCTTTAATAGAGAGAAATATAAAATGAAATACATTGTTCATGGAGACGGTAGGTCGTATATACGAATGAATGGTTCTTCTATTTCAAGTCTTATTGAAAGAAAGAAAGTAAATTGACATATATTTATATATATGACACGTATATCATATAATTTTACTGAATTCATACTTAATACATTCCCTATTATGTGTGAATGAATCACATCGCTTTGAGGAGGCGACAGTCCACACATCCACAACGAAGTTATCGTATTTCCAAAAAATGGAAAGTGGGAAGATATGTGTTATATAATATTTCAATAAAAATAAATAAATCATATATATCATATATATAATAAACATTATTATGTAAATCATAATTACAACTATGATATGTGCTGTTGGAAAAAACGAATAATCATCATTTTGTGGGGTGGCAGAATGTCGTACGCATGAATAATAAGTGAATCACCCATTAGATAGAAGTGTGTGTAATTGAAGGTAAAACCCATTAATATAACAAAATATATGTGTATTTAGGATATTGAGATTATTATATAAAAATTAACTAAAAATAAATTAAGGGGTTTGAAGAACAAAAAAAACAAAAAAGTTTTTTTTGATGAGTGTTACATCTTCTTTGGGTATCTCCTTTTGATTTGATAAAAATGGCATATTTGGTTGGATTTTTGCCCCACGTAAGGCTTCTAAGATGAAGGTAGGGAAGATAGAAGGATATTTTTATAGATTTTGGCTAAACCAAATAGGTTATAAAGAGTTATAAAAGGAGAATAAGAGGTTCCCATTTATAAGAAGGGGTGGGTCACTTTTAGAATTTTTCAAAAGAGTAATTTATGATAAATTCAATCTCAATCATAATACCTAAAAAAGTCCATTTATAAAAATATAAGATATTATAAGGTTGTAATATCATCAACTAATATATTTTAGACAAATTTTTTTTAATATTTTAAAACTATTCATTTTGATTAACCCTTAGTTAATCAATTTTAATTTTAACTATGGTAAAAAATGTTTCAATATTAAGATGATGTAATTTTTATATATAAAGTTGAAATTAGACTATAAGTAAAATATATAATTTATTTTAGACCATATATCATCCCCTTGACCTTATTTAATATTTTTATGATTTTATAATAATTTAATAATATATTATTTTCATAAAATATTAAAAATGTCAATTTTGACACTATTAAGTCAATGCATATTTATTTTAATATTTATAATATAATATAATTTATTGTTTCATTAATTGAATAATTTCTGCATTATCATTGTGTAATTATTTGGGAAAATTATTTCTTCACTAAAATTTAAAAATAAATTTCCATGATGTTGATAAACCTTTTATATTTCAGAATAATATATATATGATAATATCTTCTATTTATCCCCGCAATAAAAATATTATAATTATTAAAAGTAACAGTGACATTATTAACTGTCATTTATTTTAATAAAATCCAAATCATATTCATGGAAAATTTTCCATTAAAAAATTCAATTATGATCTTTATGTGTTAAGGTTCTAAATAAATTCATCCAATAAAGTTTGGTCGGGTGTTTGGACAAAAATAAATGGGAACTATTTACTATATTTGTTTCTTATGATTAAAAATATGAAATTAATTTTTCACAATTAAAAACACATAATTTTCTATAAATGATTGAAAATTATTTTCATCTATTGAACTAGAATATGAGTTTTTAAAGTGAAAATGGCCAAAAGATTGAAATGTTCATATATCCAAATTCCATGTGAAATTGATTCAAACAACCTACTGGTGATTAAATGATTTAAATTTTCTACAATTATACTTTAAAATCAATCAAATATATAATTCAAAACTATAAATTACTTTGATGAAAAAGAAGTTTTAAATTTAAATTCATTATTTTCAGTATTCATAAAAACCTAAAACATTTCATAAACATAATGAAAATTCAACCAATATAAATTTTTATATGAGGATTTCAAATAATATTTTTATTTTTTCCAATACAATTTATAAAAGTATAATAAACTAGATTTAAAACAAGTCCACCTTCAAAAGGCAGCAAAACTTCGTTTTTTGAAAAATATTTCTTTTATGCATAAAATTGGATTTTTTTATATCATGTTTAGAAAACACTTAATATGAATGTTAAACATTAGATTGAATATATATATATATATAATTAATATAATTCAATAATATTTATATTCTTATTTATTGGTATAAGACACACTTGTGAGAATTTAAATAATTTTTCCTAAAAAACATATCCTTTTATTTTAAAAAGGGTTTTACATTCATTAATTGGTAAGAGAATTATGTGTAAACCATAATTTCATAATTAAGTTAATCGTATTCAAATCGTCAATTCTAATGGCTAGGTTATAGTTTTCCTGCTTATATAAGTATATTAATAAAATGGTTTATTGTATAAACTTAGTGTTGCATGTAAAGAAAGATAAGCTAGTGTTGTGTGTAACTCAAGATTACCTTGGTGTATCATATTACACATCACATTAATGAAATTTAATTCATTAAAAAATGTCCCTAAAAACTGAGGGTGTTATATTATACCCCCCATAAATTATTTTTTCCCACAAAATTTTTCAATCTAATAAAAAAAAAGATGAGAGTGCTACCTCATCATATCCTAAAGTTACAATACAGCTTCATGAAACTAGTAGTTTTCTCCAAAAAAATTAACGAAGTGAGTGGTATTGTTTTGTAGAACTTTATCCCAATGATCCAGAATTTATATTATTTTATCTTAAATAGAAGGATCATGCTCTAGTGGTACAAGCACTGAGTTTATTACATGTGAAGGATCGGATATATACTTCCTCAGAAAAGATACATGGAACACGTCATGAACATGAAATAGATTTTTCGGAAGTTCCAATGGATTTAATACAATTTAATAAGATCAGGATTTGAAAAAAGAAATCGTATCCTTGTAATTTCAAATTGCACTTTGAAAATCCATGGTGGATGTTTGATAATTTATTTTTGCAGAACCAAAATATTAAAAAATATCAATAAAACATCATATTAAAGAGAGGGAATGTAAAAGGTGAAAATCAACACACACACAATATAAGGTGAAAAAATAGACATTGAAGAGAATTCCAACTGTCATGTTTTGATGGAGAGTGAAAGAGAACATGATCATTATAATGTTAATCATCATCGAATGATAAATATATGATGGTATAAAGGACCATTTGATTCATTGAAAATGAAGGTAGTTGGAATAAAACATGGTTTGACACACTTTTCCTAATGGTGAAGAATTTAGAAGATGATATAATTACCTGATTTCAATCCATTTTTGTAATCACTATCTCCTCTATCAGTTTTTCCATGATCAATTTTTTCTTCATCTCTTACTCCAAGAAACAAGGATGAAATTGTAATTCTTGAAGAACTAGTAGATCATAAGATCAATAATAGGATTACAAGTCATTCATTCCATCAATAGTTATCATTACAACAAAATAGTTAGAACATGTTATCCTATATAGATAAATATTTATATTATAAAACACAAATATCTAAAACCTCGTCCAAATTTCAATGTAAATAATTTCATAAATAGTCACCCTTATGAACCATCCAAAAGAATAAAATCCAAAAATTTCAAAATTTTTTTACTAAAATTATGATTTATCAATCAAAAACATGATTTAGCTCTTAATTTTAGCATACCATACATGTGAATAAGATTATGATGTATTTTTTTAAAACATGGTAATAACATGCATTACCATAAAACCTCATTAAAAACATGTATTATTTTAAAATAATAATAATTAATAACTATTTCCTCACACCATAAATCCCAAATTCTTTAAACTTTGTCCATGAAAAACCTTGTAATCATATTACTAAAAATCTATATGGTCATAAATACTATCCCATTTATATGATCACATAATCAAACATCTATTTATCCTTTTATTATACCATCATGCACATATTAAGGGTTATATTTTCAGAAATCACGTGTTCTCTAAAAATATCAACTTACAACATGAATTACATTAATTATACTAATACCATTCAACATATGCTTTCAAATACCATATGAAAACTAATATGGTACAATCATTATATACATTATTTTTTTTAATACAATGAAAGTACATCTAACATATTATACTTGAATTCCAATAAATAAATACTTTAATCCTTTTAATTCAATGATTGGAATTAAATAGGTAATTCATTTCCTATAAAATAATGTATGAGTCAAGTAAGTGAGTTAGATATTTTCGATGTTCCCCAAACAAAATAAATTAAAAACCTTGATAATTTTACACTCAATTACCTTATTTTGTATACAGACAGCATATTCCCATTAATTTGAGATATTCATCTAGGTTCTTCTTCCCACCTTTTTAGAATTTAGAAAGTTGTATCTTCTTTCCTCTATGTTCATAACCACATTAACTTTCCTAAAAGTTCATCATTCCATTCAATTATATTTTTGGAATCTTATCGATGTTTTTATTATTGATCAAAATTTGAGATTTTTTATTATGAATAATCACAACTTCATTCAAACTTGTTGTGACCCCATTTTATTTATTATTAGAAAATTATCCATCACATTCAATGTTAACACAGTTGCTTTTGCTTTTTCCCATTGAAAAAAACAAAAACAAATAGTGTAATCAACACTAATCATATTGGTAAAAGAACATAATAATGGTAAAATACCATTGATCTATAATATCATAGGTTTAGCAGTACGATATTCATGATTATTTCCAATGTTATAGGATTGCAACCTATAATTAGACATATCCTTCGAGAAAAACCAAGATATATCCTTAGAAATATCTCTTGGGATCTCAATAAATGTTTTTCATTATTGTTTCCAAATATTGACTAATTCTTTCCTCTAATACCAACTATAATGACTCAGGAATTTCATTCAAGGATCTTACATATTTTTAGATTAATAATCATTACATTACACAAATATATGCCCAAGGGTCATAATATTTTAGTGCCTTTGGAATAATGGAAAATAAACTTCTAATCTAGTGAATTATTTTAAACATATCCCATAAATATATCCCATGTTAATACTCCTACTTAAAACCATTCTTCATAACTTGGGGAAAGGAAACATAAGAAAGGGCGAGCTTAGATGCTCTTTAAGGGTAAACATGGGAGATACATAAGAAAAAATGAACATAAGGGTATGAGAATATAAGCCTAACTTTGGAATATCATACATTACATATTAAGGATCATATAAATGATTCAGGGTATAAATATTTGTAATTTCATAAGGAATGAATCATAAGGGAGTTAAAATCATAAATCATGAAATCATAACATTGAAATAAGACATGAAATTATGGTAGACACATTAACATGTAATATCATTCCCTATTTGTCAAGGTACATTTCCAAAACATAATAGGGA
Organism: Viscum album; assembly: GCA_963277665.1. Taxonomy (NCBI): domain Eukaryota; kingdom Viridiplantae; phylum Streptophyta; class Magnoliopsida; order Santalales; family Viscaceae; genus Viscum; species Viscum album. Next base: position 783,428,706 of record OY728141.1, read on the forward strand.
AATTCAATGCGGACTAAACCTACTAGTAGGGACACAACACCATCCAAAATCGTAGTGAATTTTTTGTAAGCGATTGGGTTTCCCCATCTTTCCATTGGGGATTGAGTTTCTACATCTTCCAATATTGAATTGGTTTTTCCCATCGTCCCATAGTAGATCAAGTTTCTCAGTCATTATCTCATGAGATACCATTATTTACTCAATGTATCAGAGATATATATATATATCCCACACATCACATAATGATAACCATACATATTTATTCACAATAACATAAATTGTATTGAAAACAATAAAAATAAATGGGCTTTATAAATATTTCTTTATAACATAACTCGTGGATAATAAAAAAAATTCATAACTATAAATCCATCATAAAAATAACCCATTTAGAGAAATAAAAATAATGGTATAGTTGGATCATATCCCTAGTAAAACATATATAACGTAAAATAAAATTGTCTTAAATGGAGAATTATTTTTAAGGATCACTATAAATAATTGTTGATGAAAATATCGTTTCCATTAAAAAAATATTTTCAAATAATAACACATTTAGAAAACCATATTAATTGAAAATATCCTTAAGAAATTATAAAGTAATATATAAAACTATTTTATACATCATTGAAATTCTTTTTCCTTAAAAATTAAAAAACATTTATTTAAAACACTTTGAAATATTTTTAGAAAACAATAATTATAAGGAACACATGTTTTTGAATGAAGATAAAATAATATTACATGAAACTTATAATATCATGAAAATAAGTATATTCACGGTAAAACAATTAAAAGTAATGTATAAACACATCATAAAATAATATAGGTACATAATATAACATGTTTCTCAAAGAAGTGAAACTAAGACAATATTACCTTACAAATTTGGTAAATTTTTAATCGTAAACCACATGAAATATATATCATTAAATGGATATTTAAATACTAATCAGAAATCATAATAATACTCATTAAAGGAATTTACGGTAATTATATACATCATACAAAACAAATTAGTAGTGTATATGGCTTGTGTCCCACATAAATAAAAACAACCTAAAAATCCCTTACCTTATATCTTGACTCTCATCATACTCTTGAAAACCTATTTTATAATAAATATAAGTTTATTTTTTATTTATTATAGATACATAATACCATATAAGATTTAATTATTAATTAATGTTACCCTAATAATAATAATTTTTTTAGGTTATGTTTTACATAATAACCGCTTTGTTTCTCATACAGAATTTATCTTGTTATTCTTAGTCCTCATACATATATCCTGATTTAGTTATATCTAGAATGATAAAAATGATACAAATATAATATATATTTATTTTATATGTATTTATGTTTATCTATAAAATAATAAAATACAAAATTTAATAAATTATTCATGGATACAGTAGGTCGTACATACATAAGAACGATGATTTCATTTCATGTCGTATTGAAAAACACTACATGACATATATGTCAATATATTTATATAATATCATTATATTAGATTTATTATTTCATATATACTATATAACTTCACTAAAACCATACATAATACATTCTATGTATTGTGTGAATGAACAATATTTCTTTAAGGAGGTCGTAGTCCACACTTCCACAAATGAAGTTATCGTATTTCCACAAAATGAACATCCTGACGTTATGTGTCATATAGTAAAAATAGATGCATAAATAAATCAAAAATATCAAATATAAAATATTTTTTCTACCATAATTCCCACCATGATAGGTAGCAATGGAGAAAATGAATAATCCTCATTTCATTGGGTGGTATTCCCCTATTCACACAAATGGTAAATTTGTTACCCTTTAAGTGGAAGTGTGTGTAAGAGTAGAATGAACCCTAAAAATTATAACATGTAATTCTATTTTGGATACTTTGGATATTATATAATCATGAAATAAAAACAATTTAAGGGTTTTATAGAATAAATAAAATAAAAATGTTTGTTGAGGAACACTACCTCTTCTTTGGGCATCTCTTTTTGATTTAAACAGAAGGACTTATTTGGTTTTATTTATGCCCAAATTGAGGATTCTGGAAAGAATTTATAGAATTTTAAAGGATATATTGATAGATTTTGGCTGAAAAAATAGTTTCTGATGTTTAAATAAAATAGAAGAAGTGGTCCCCTTTTATAATAGAGGAAAGAGGTACTTTTGGAATTTTTGAAATGATTAATTTATAATAAATTAAATATCAATAAAAATACATTAAAAATTTAAATTTATTAGAATATAAGATATTATAAGGTATTAATCTCATAATCCAATATATTATAGACATGTTTTTTATTATTTTAAACCTTATCATTTTCAAATAACACATAGTTAAGCCATTTCAATTTTCACTATTGTAGAAAAATTTTCAATATTAGGAGGATGTAATTTTTACATATAATGTGTAAAGTAGAACATAAATGGAATATTTAATATTTTTTAGAACATATATAATCCCCTTGTCATTATTTAATATTTTATGATTTTTAAATATTTTTAAAAAATATTATTTTCATAAAATATAATAAGTGTCGATTTTAACACTATTCCTAACATTGACTCTAATAAAATCCATAAAACAAGATAAATAAAAAAATCACATAATACAACCCAAATATTTCAAATTCACATAAAAAATATTGTATCCCCTTGATTGTGTAAAATTATATTTATTTTAATATTTATAATATCTTTTAATTGATTATTTCATTGAATGAATAATTATTGCATCATCATTGTGTAATTTTTATGAAAATTATTTTTTCAGAATAATTTAACGATATATTTACATGATATATATAAACCATTTATATTTCATAATAATATATATAGTCAATAATATCTTATATTTAACCCCATATTAAAAATATTATACTTATTGAATGTATGAGTTTGATATTTCGTCACTCAGTTTAATTTTCATAATATAGAAGTCATTTTCATGAAAAAGTGTCAATTGAATTATTCAATTTAAATATTTATCTGTCAAGGGTATAAATAAATTCATCCAATAAAGTATGTGAAAATTTTAGGGTCATTTTATTGTCCTTATCACTTTATTTTTAATATAAATTACCCAATTTTCCCTTTACCATGGTAATAACAATTACCAAAGTTACTATTTATATTGGCCAAAAATGAAAGTGTCATTTATACTAAATTTAAATATTATGATTAAAAATATGTAATCCATTTTTTATAATTCAAAATACATAATTTTGTATAATTATTTTAAAATTAATCACCTTGAAAAAAATGAGAAAACGAGTTTTTAAAGTGAAAAAATAGTCTAAAATATTAAAATGTTTTTATGTCCAAATTCTCTGTGAAATTGATTTTAATTACCTACATGTAATTAAATGATAAAAATTTATCTAATTAAAATTTAAAACCTATCATATATGTAATATAACAATATAACTTCTTTTGATGAAAAATATGTTTTCAATTAAAATTCAGTATTTTTTACTATTCATCAAAACATGAAAATTAATAGAGAAATACCAGAAATTCAACCAACGTAAATTTTGATATTAAGATTAAAAATAAAAATTTATTTTTTACACTATAATTTATAAAATTTTAAATGCCATATTTAAAATAAGTACATCATCAAAAGGTGGGAAAACTACCTTGTTAAGAAAATACATTTTTGTGTAAATTTGGATTTGATCTTATATCATGCCTAGAAAACACATAAGATGAATGTTAAATAATATATCGAATATATAATATGTATATATATATATATAATTAATATAACCCAAAAATATTGATTTGTTTATTTATGGTTAAAAAGCACATTTGTGAACATTATATATTTTTTTAGAAAAAAAACATTTCCTTTTATTTTAAAAAGTGTTTTACATTCATTAGTTGGTAAAAGAATTATATGTAAACCATAATTTCATTATTTGGTTATTCAGGTTCATAAATTTCATTTTAAAATGTAGGTTATAATTTTGTTTTTTAAATATGTATAATAATAAAATGATGCTTCATAGAAACTCAATGTTACATGTAAAGAAAGCTAAGTCAGTGTTGTGTACAGCTCAAGATTAACTTAGTTTGTGTATAACACAGGACATAAATGAAATTTAATATATTAAAAATAATGTTCCACAATAATAACTTGGGGAGATACAACTATGGCCTTATCAATGCAATATAAAACCTAGAAAATTATTACATTAATGTCATGTAGAACAGTGAACAATATATAATAAGATGTTTTATATATATTCAAATATTTGAATATACATGTAATAAATGTAAAAAAATGAGATTTTAAGACATGAAATAAAACAAATATAAGTATATTAAACACCATTTAGTCAACACATTATGGGTTTAGTGGATTGGTATAGTATTTCAAAACAAATCAAGTGGTAAGGTGTTAAAATCACACCCGTCAATAAATAATTTTTTATTTATATTTATGTTGAAAAAATAAAATAGATAATCATCACTAAACATTAAAAATAACTAAAAGAGGCCCATTAAAAAATTATTATTGAAACATTATTAAATTAATCATAAAATGATTCCCATTATTGGAATACAAAACAGTTTTTAAAAAATTATGTGAATCATTTTGTAGTGGTTTAAACCACTAGTAGGTGTAAAAATGATTCTAAATTTCAATTTTGGTGTATTTATTATCCAAGATCATCCACATTAGTTTACGGTTGAATGGGTCACTAGTAAAATAGGACCTATATACATGGTTGTTAAAGGATGCTGATGCATTGGTAGGTGGGATTAATAAAGGAGTGAAAATGACATGATCATTTCATATGCGGTAATTAAACAGAAGTTGACCAAGGTAATGCACATGTTTGAGAAATATAAGGAAAAATATATGGGATGTAGTAATGTTTTTATTAACTTTTGTGATAGTATGGTTAAATATTATTAAATTTGTCACGACCCACCCCCAGGGACCGTGCCGTGACTAACCCAAGTCCGCCTTCCATAGGCCATGTCATGGCGACTAGCACGAAAGGCGTAATCCCTAAACCTGGGAAGGCATTGCCTTTATATCCTGTAAAACACACAACCAAGCACATAGAATGATACAAACTCAAGTAAACTGAATAGTAACTAGAGTGAGTACAATATGTAAAAGGGCCAGAATACAAGCCCAACTTGAATGTACAAGGAATACTGGAAAGTACAAGACAACTGAAAGTATAAGTAACTAGAACAGATCTTTTGGTCACCCACCAAGGATCCTACCTGAAGGGTAGGTACAGCTCTCACTCAGTCATCTCTATAGTATTCCTCATTTATGTCCACCTCCGAGCTACCTCCTATCCTGGTACCCTTTTCCTCAGTCAGTGTTGTCCGTCATATGTATCCATCACAACAAGGTTTGGGCATAGCCCGTGCAGGGGAGACTATAACAATTCTCAGTAGGGACCCCGAGACCCCCAAGGTCTCACAGAAATCCTCCAAGGATACACCACTATGTATGAAATCAACAGATAACCCTACATAGATATATGACCATATATATACCTAACTTATTAATTAATCTATCTCAATCATGAAGGAACAAGCAGGTTATGACTCAACTCACACCAGGTATTTCATTAGGTACAATAGTAGAGATGATTAGATGTAACTAATAAATCATCTTACTCTGGTAAGAGGCTTTGCTACTAACCTGTATAGAATCTTTAGGATCTGACCCACATAGGATCACTGGAGCTTACCCACATAGGATCGCTAGGAGATGACCCACATAGGATCCCTAAGATCTAACCCACATAGGATCTCTGGAGCTGACCCACACAGGATTTCTAGGTGGTGACCCACATAGGATCGCTCGAGCTGACCCACACAGGATTGCTACGAGCTGACCCACATAGAATCGCTAGAAGTTGACCCACACAGGATCGCTGGAGTTGACCCACACAGGACCACTAGGATCTTACCCACATAGGATCGCTAGGAGCTGACACCCACAGGATGGCAAGGAGCGGACCCGCACAGGTTCTCTAGGAGCAGACACACACATGATAGCTAGGAGCACTCATCTCATCACATCCAGCTACTGGATTTCTGCACTAGGCTTGCTCATCTCGGGGAGAGTCCTCTCCCCAAGCCACTGGTCGATTATATAACTACCATGATGTCCCATGAAAAAGTATCTTAAAGGACTGCCATGTCATAGGGGTCTCAACGCAATAGACGGCATGTTAAACGAACACCCGGTCTAGGAGTTATTAGCCTTTTTGTCCTAGGGTCCAGTTTGGATTCTTACTCGATCCAACCCAGTCGTACCTCAACATTACCGAAAACTCAAATGGGGTATACTTAAAGGGACCATTTTGCTCCATGATTTCTAGCACCAATGACGGTTCATCAAACAGATGTCTGGTTCCAAAGTTAAGGCCAAATGGATGTAAATGTGTCGTAGTGGTCTTGGGTCTGGTCCAACCTGGTTGGATTGACCCGGCTCGACCAGACCTTGTTCGGGTTTCCTAGTCTGACCCGCTGGGCCCGGCTCAGCCCACTAGGTGGCCCGGTCCGTTGGGTTTGGACCAGCATGATGGGTCCGACCCGGTAGGCTGTGAGGGGCCTCGAGTGGCCCGAGGACATCCGGGCCACGGAGGGTGCCGTGAGGGAAGACCGACCTTGGGGTTTCGAGAGGGTGGCTCGACTAAGGGGTGATGCGAGGGAGGCTCAGGTGGCAGCTGGCCCAGAAAGCACTGGCGGCTCGAACGGTTGCTCGGCCCGGTGGCTCGTCCTGGAAGCTCGGCCCGGATGCGGCGGCTCGGCCTGGCGGTGGTGGGTCGGCCCATACGACAGCAGCGACAACAACTCAGATAGTAGTAGTGACACAGACAGTGGCTCAGGTGGCGGCTCGGCCAGGACAGATACAGCGGCTCGGCCCATACGTAGTCACGGTTCGGCCTGGTCGGCGCCGACGACTCAACCCGGATGGCGGCGGCTACTCGAGGGACGGCTTGGGTGGCATCTCGGCTCGGACGGTGGCAGCAGTTTGGCCCAGTTGACAGTGGTGGTCATTGCTTCATCGCTATTGTCACGGCTGATAGTGGTTCCAGTCGCTGTTCCCATGCCCCATGCGTTGGTAGTCATTTCTCCATCACGATCAACAATTAATCACAACGTTTACAGAGAGGACAGGACATGTCTGTTTGGACTGCACAATCCACGTTAGAGCAGTAGTAAGCGGCTAGAATTCCATCTTGAGTTACATAGAATTATCAATAATAGAAAAGGAGAATATTTCCAAACAACAACCCTACACGTTCTTGAAAATGAAAAATCATACACAAATAAACCCCTGCCTTGGATTGTTCATTGATGTTGGCGCAAGAAGAAGTTCATGTTGTTGATGTTCGTCTCGTCCTCCACACACCTCAAATCCTGGGCTCGTGCATTGGTTCATTGTAGTTGAAGTCTTTCTTCATTGGAGGGTGTCCTGAGGAAGAAGTCGAAGTCAGCTTTTTTCATTGGAGAAGCGTTCTTCGTGAAGAACTGTAATCCTACAAGGGTACTCCTTTAACTATTCCAACCAAAATTTAAAGATGTGCCAATATAATTAACTTAAGAGGAGATTATGTTGGCACACTTACACAAGTTGAAAAAATTAATGTGGTGCATTGACATAATTAATATAAAGGAAGATCAAGAGGCCCCTCCACATTAAAGTGGGAGTTGAGAGGTTTTTCCCTCATTAAGCGGGAAGTTAAAAAGGATTAAACCATGGGTGGTCCCAACCACCATAACCTCCCATGAGAGGTTAGGCTCGGGTGATCACCACCCCCATAACCTCTCATGGGAGGTTAATTCAGGTGGTCCCCACCTGTGAAACTTCTATATGGGTGTTTCAAAACAAAATATAATACAATGTTACACACTTTATTTTATTTTATTCATTTCACAAAAAACTATAAAATTAACATTCACCCTCGACCAACTGTCATCGAGGTGAAAGTATTCTTAAGCGAATATTGGCGCTGTGAGATCAACAATGCCTACAGATTTCAATTCCAAGTACAGGTTCAAATGTTATAAAAATCCACTAGCACATTTACTGAACGTACTCGAAATAATGTTTAGAAATTCATTCCGGGCACTTCGGGCCTCAAAATCAAATGCTGTCAATTTTGGTGGACATTTAAATATTTCAATTTATTTAAAAAAATTACATAGATATTCAGAGTCTTTACATTCTCCCCACCTCAGGGATTTACATCCCAGTAAGCCACATCACAAAACTAGTAATACAAGTGGGGTACGGAGTACGTATTAGAGCCTCTCACTCCCATGTGCTCTCTTGGAGGTTCCTGTGCTTCCAGTGAACGCGCACCAGAGGTATCAACCTCCACGAAAGACCCTCTCCTGTCGATCGTCAATCTCAAATAGAACCTCCATAAAATTTTCCCCATCGTCGACGTCCAACTCTCAATGGTCGATGATGTGATAAGGGTCGTGCACGTATCTCCTCAGTTGGAATACATGGATGACGTCATGCACCCGGTGCAACTGAGGTGGAAGAGGTAATTGATAATCCACCTCGCAAACCCTAATGAGGACCTGAAAAGGTCCGATGAACCTCAGAGATAACTTTCCACCTCGGCCAAATTTCCGAAAACCTCATCGAGCTGAGACCTGTAGAAAGATGTGGTCTCCATCCTGGAACTCCAAAGTACTATATCTCTTATCGGCATAAGACTCTTTTATGCTCTATGCAGTCTGCATATGCTCCTCAATGATCTGTACCTTCTTTGTGGTAGTCCATACCATCTATGGTCCCACAAGTACTGACTCCCCTAGGTCTGTCTAGCATAAAGGTGATCTGCAAGTCTCCCGTACAACACATCATAAGGTTTCATCCCAATGGTGGAGTGATAGTTGTTGTTGTACGAAAACTCCACCAAAGGCATGTGATCCTCCATGCTGAGATTGAAGTCGAGGACATAAGCATGCAACATGTCCCTGAGGGTCTGAATGGTCTGCTCAGTCTGGCCATCTGTCTGGAGATAGAAGGCGGTGCTCAAATGAAGACATATCCTGAAATCCTCCTGCAACCACTTAAATAGCCAGGAAGTAAAACGTGTATCACGATCGGAGAAAATCGTAGAGGGAACTCCATGTAGCCGCAAAATCTTTTGTACATAGAGTCATCCCAAGATCTCTTCTGAACACTTCTCTCTGATCGGTAGGAAGTGGGCCGACTTGGTGAGTCAGTCGACAATCACACAAATCGAGTCATGAACCCAGGATATACATGGAAGTCCTATCACGAAGTCCATGGATATCACATCCCACTTCCACTCTGGGACCTCTAAAGGCTCAACCAAGCCTGCTGGTACCTGATGATCCACCTTCACTTGCTGAAAAGTGAGGCACTGAGAGACAAAATTTTCTACTGCTTTCTTTATTCCCGGCCACTATTGATGTCGTCAGAGATCCTAGTACATCTTCGCCACTCATGTATGTACCGCTAGATGTGATGTGTGGATCTCCCTCAACACTTCCTCTTGAAGTGACACTGGTACAATAGTATGTCCTTTTTAGAGGATGACGTGCTCCCCACCTTTATAAAAGTCATCAGGTGAATGTCCTGTGGATATCTGAGCACGTCGCATCTCATAGTTAGCATCCCCACGCTGCGCCTCCCTAACTTGCTGAAGAAGTGGGGGAGTGACTATAAGACACTGAAGAAAAGATGCTCCACCCCGATCCAAAAAGGATATCTGCAAAGCGGACAGCTGCTCTATCACCTCACCTAGCAGTTGTATACTAGATCTCCTACTGATTACATCTGCTACAATGTTCCCCTTCCCGAGAGTATAGACTATCTCTAATTCATAGTCCTGGAAGAAGTCAAGACAACATCGTTGTCTCAGGTTTAGGTCCTTCTGAGAGAAGATATACCTGAGACTCTTGTGATCTGAGTAGACTGTAAAGCATTCACCCATTAGATAGTATCGCCACATATTCAAGGCAAAGACCACTGCTGCTAACTCCATGTCATGGGTAGCATTGTTCTGCTAATGTTGTCTGAGCTGTCGAGAACCAAATGGTATCACTCCTCGCTCTTGCATTAGGACACATCTGAGTCTTGTCCCTGACGTGTCATAGTAGACTATGTACCTTATGTCCTCCTCTGAAATCCTCAAGATGAGGGAACTAGTCATCCTCATCTATAGCTCCTGAAAACACTGTTGGAATATCTCCGACCACACAAAGGGTTTCCCCTTCTTCATCAACACTGAAAGTGGTGCTACAAATATGGAGAAATCTGTCACAAATCTCCTGTAGTAACTGGCAAACCCAGAAAACTACATACCCTTGTTGCACTCCTGGGTGGCTCCCAAGAAAGTGTCACCTCAATATTTGTTGGATCCACTACATGTGCAGCCTCCGATATGACATGTCCCACAAATTTAACCTCTCGGATTCCGAATGGGCACATAGAGAAATTACCATAAAGAGGGTGCTCTCAGAGTGTGTCCAGTTCTACCTACAAATGATAGGCATTCTCCTCCTCATTAGTCGAGTAGATCAGAATGTCGTCGATGAAGACTATTAAAAAGTGATAAAGGTAAGGATAAAAGAACCAGTTCATGAATCCCATGAACACAGCTGGAGTGTTGGTTACACCAAATGGAATAACCAAGAACTCATAGTGGTCGTACCGACATCTGAAATATGTCTTCTGCACATATCTGACTCACACTCTAAGCTTGTGATAGTCTGATCTGAGGTCTATCTTCCAGAACCACCGTGATCCCTTTAGCTGATCAAAGAGGTCTTCAATCCCCAGGAGTGGGTACTTGTTCAACACGGTCTCCTGGTTCAGGCGCCGATAATCATATCAAAGCCTCAAGCTCCCATCCTCCTTCTTGGAGAATAAAATCGAGGCTGCCCAGGGAGAAACACTGGGACATATGAATCCCTTCCCCTGTATGTCCTCTAGCTATTCCCACAGCTCACAAAGATCCGCAGGAGCCGTCCGATATGCTGGTGTAGATATCGGTGTCGTCTCGGGGTACAAATCAATGTAAAAGTCCACCTCTCTTCGAGGAGGTAGACCTAAAAAATCATAAGGGAAAACATACGCGTACTGGTACACCACTACAGGATAACTCAGACTCTCACCATCAACTCCTCCAAGGGTAAGTCTAGCCAACTGATGTGTAATCGGATGCACCCTCCTCTAGGTAAGTCCATCCAGCTCTGCAAAGTATCCATTATCACTAGTGAAGGTAACTCTTGTCCCATCCGTGCAGACACACCTTAATTTTCACCTAATATAGTAAATATGAGCATAGAGTGTAGATAACCAGTACATACCCAAGATGACGTCGTAAGGACTCGATGCCGCGACTAAAAGATCCCAGCCGAAACTCTTGCCTCCTAGAGAAAGCTCGCACTAACGAAACCAGTGCGTAGTCATCGAATCTACTCTTGTAGGATTATTTAGCTGTAAGGATCGAACCAATAGCTTCATCAGAATCTCTGAGCTCTGAACGTGGGTAGTGTCAATAAAAGAATGACTGGAACCTGTTTCTATGAGTACTGTAGCATAGGTGGAGTAGACACAGATCGAACCTCGTATCATCTCTAGAGTCACAAGAATGTAACCCTCAGCAGCCTGGAGCTGAGCTCTCCCTTTTCCACCTTCTCCCTATGGTCGGGGTGGACCTTCTGGTGGTGGTGGCGGTAACATATCTAAACGTCACCCACCACCAGCTACACTGCCAGCTCCTCTTCCACATTTGCCTACTCCCTACAGACCTCCTCGGTTGAATCTATGTCTCTTCCTGGGCGGTCCATCGACCGTCTGCTGATCATCCATATGGTGGGTCGGACAATCTCGAGCCATGTGACCGTGCCCACTGCATCTGTAACACTTCCTGCTCGTGGCATGATTGAATCTGCCCTCGGTGCCCTGCACAACCGACCCTAAATCTTGTGGTCATCCACCTGTAGGTCTGGTCCTCTTGGACCTCTGTGACATCTATCTGCTACCAGCTGTAGAAGACTCTACAACATGACAATGGGTGGTGGGTCTCACTGCTGGAAACTGCTCAGTAAACAAACTATCCACTAAGAGGGATCTCTCTAACACCCCTGCATGCGTCAGGATGTTGAGTGAGATCATTGAATCCCTGATCTCCCACCTAATACCTGGACCGAAGGTTCATTCCCTAAAGAATGGGTCTTGCACTATATCTGTGGAGTAACGTGATAGGTCAGAGAACTTCACTGAGTAGTGGGATACAGTCATCCTGCCCTACTGAAGATGAAGCAGCTCCTATATGTGCACTCTGCGAAGGGTCACTAGGACAAACTCTTCCCGAAATAGGCTCTTGAAGTCTGCCCAGAGATGTATAACCTCATCATGAACTTGGAGCATAAAGCTCCACTATATGCCTGCTGCTTCCTGTAGAAGGCTGGTGGCAAGGATCACCATGAGATCGGCTGGTGTTCTTATTAGTCGGAAGACTCCTACCACAGCATCCAGCCAATCCTCAACTGCATGTGGTTACATCTCTCCCTTCATCCTAGGTGGCCTCTAGCACAGGAACTCATGGAACATGCTGAAGCGGCTTGTACCCTCTGTTGTTGGGGTGGGCGGCATAAGTGGCCCAACCTAGAAAGGTACCATTGGTGCCTCTGCTGGTGACTCTACTGGAAAGGGGCCCTACACCGAGGCATCGTCACGCGGTGGTCAATCAGTGCGTGCAACTCTTAGAACCCTAGATGGATGTCTGTTTGGAGGCATCCTGAAAAGAAATAGGTGTTCCATGGTAAATAAGTTATACCTAGTGATATGGCTCAAGAGATCTCAAAGAAAACTCTTTAAAACACAGACGCAATTAGGTTTTTCATGCACTGAGTCAGAAATCAGAAGCCAAGGTCCTGGTGTATGGATACATCGACAGCCACACTAACACTGGATTCCCTAAACTGATAACCATACTCGTTACACATAACACTATTCCCATTAAAAAAGAATGATCAGAGTCTTATGTTCTGCGGTAGAACCGACTCCTCTAATACCAATTTTTCACGACCCTTCCTTTGGGGCCCATGCCGGGACTACCCCAATACCACCTTCTATAGGCCAGGGGATGGCGACTAGCCCCAAAGGCGTAATCCCTAAAACTGGGAAGGAAATGACTTTATAACCTGTAACACACACAACCATGTACATAGAATGATACGAACTCAGGTAAACTGAATAGTAACCATAGTGAGTACAATAAGTAAAAACGGGGCCAAAATACAAGCCCAACTAGAAAGTATAAGGAAAACTAGAAATTAAAACACAGGTGAAATTATAAATAACTAGAACAGCTCCTGTGATCACCCACCAAGTATCCTACCCGAAGGGTAGGTACAACCCTCAATCGGCCATCTATGCAGTATACCTCGTCTAGGTCCACCTCTGAGCTACATCCAGTCCTGGTACCCTCGTCCTCAGTCAGTGTTGTCCATCGTTTTCATCCAACACAACAAGGTGTGGGCATAGCCCATGCAGGTGTGAGTATAACGATGCTCAGTAGGGACCCCGACACCCTCAAGGTCTCACACAAATCCACCAAGGATAAACCACAATGTATGAAATCAACATATAACCCTACATAGGTATATACCCATACATACACTTAAGTTATCAAGTAATCCATCTCAATCATGAAGGAACACTGAGGTTTTGACTCAGCTCACACTAGGTATATCTTTTGGTGTAGTAATACAGATGATTAGATGTAACTACTAAACCATCTTACTTCATTAAGAGGCTCTGCTTCTAACATGTACAGAATCTCTAGGAGCTGACCCACACATGATCACTGGAGATGACCCACATAGGATCGGTTGGAGCTGACCCACACAGGATCACTTGGATCTGACCCACACAGGATCGCTAGGAGCTGACCCACACAGGATTGCTGGAGCTGACGCACACAAGATTGCTGGGAGCTGACCCACATAGGATCGCTGGGAGCTGACCCACACAGGATCGATTAGAGCTGACCCACAAAGGTTCACTGGAGCTGACCCACACAGGATTGCTAGGAGCTTACCCACACATGATCGCAAGGAGATGACCCCAACAAGATTGCTAGGAGCTGACCCACATAGGTTCGATAGGAGATGACCCAAACAGTACAGCTAGGAGCACTCTTCTTGTCATAGCAGGCTACTGGGTTTTCGCACTAGGCTATCTCGCCTCTTGGAGAGTCTGTGCCCCATGCCACTGGTCGATTCTCTAACTACCATGATGTCCCACGGAGAAGTATCTCAATGGACTGCCATGCCATAGGGGTCTCAACGCAATAGACATCATGTAAATCAAATTCCCGGTCTGTGAGTTATTAGCCTTCTTTTTCGAGGGCCCGATTGGATTTGTGCTCGATCCAACCTGACAGTACCTCAACTTTACCCAAAACTCTAGTGGGGTATACTCAAAAGGACCGTTTCACTCCATGATTTACATTGCCACTGATGGTTCTTCAAATGGACGTCTGGTGCCAATGTTAAGGCCAAAATAATGTAAATGGGTCGTAGTGGGCCTGGGTCCGGTCCGACCCAGTTGGACTAACATGTCCCGACCCGGCCTGGGCTGACCCTGTTCGGGTCATCCCGGCCTGACCTGCTGGGTCTAGCTCTACCCGCTGGGTGGCTTGGCCCGATGGGTTCAGCCAAGCCTGCTGGGCAGCCCTGCCCGCTGGGTCCGTCCCGACTAGACGCAAGGGGCCGCGGAGGGCCGTGGGTGGCCATGGAAGGTCGTGGGTGGATGCAAGGGCAGATCGGCCATGGAGGGTGCCTTGAGGGCATCTCGTCCTCGGTGAGCTGCGGGGGTAGCACGATCAAGGGGTGTCGTGAGGGCGGCTCTGGTGGCGGCTCGGCCCGGACGGCGAGGGCGGCTCGGATGGCGGCCTGACCTAGTGACGGTCGCTCGGACAGCTGCAGCGACTCGGACGGTGGCGGCAACTCAAACGACTGCTTTGGTAGCAACTCGGCCAGGATGACAGTGGTTGCTCGGCCCGGACGAAAGTGGCAGTTCTTCCTAGTCGGTGGCGGTGGCTCAGCCTGGATGATGGCGCCAGCACGGGCGGTGGATCTGCCCGAACGGGGGCAGCGGATCAGGCGGCGACTCAACCAAGACGGTGGTGGTAGTTCAGCCTGGTCGGCAACGGTAATCATTGCGTCGTCACCTTCATCACGACTGGTGGTTCTGCTAGCCACCATTCTCGTGCTCCACATGTTGGTAGTCATTCCTCCATCACGATAAACAATTAATCATAAGGTTTGCGGGGAGGACAGAGCATGTTTGTTTGGCCCGCACTCTCCGCGTTAGTGTGGTAGAAAGAATCTATAATTCCATATTGAGTTACATATAATTTTCAAGAACAGAAAAGGAGAATATTTCCAAAGAACCACCCTACAACATCCAGAAAAAGAAAAATCATACACAAATAAACCCCTACCTTGGATTGTTCGTTGACGTTGGCGCAAGAAGAAGTTTAAGTTGTCGATGTTCGTCATGTCCGCCACACACCTCCAATCCGAGGCTCATTCATTGGTCTGTCGTATTCAAAGATGTTCCTCATTGGAGGGTGTCCTGTGGAAGAAGTAGAAGCCGACATTTTTTATTGGATTAGCGTTCTTCGTGGAAGAAGTGTAATCCTCCAAGGGTTATCCTCTCACAATTCCACCCAAAAATGAATGTGGTGCCAATATAATTAACTTAAGATGAGATCATATTGGCATACTTACAAAAGTTGGTAAAATTAATGTTGTTCATTGGCATAATTAATGTGGGCAATGCTCAAGAGGCTCCTCCACATTAAAGAGGGAGTTGAGAGGTGTCTCCCTCGTTAAAAGGGAAGTTCAAGCGGTTTATGTCTCAGGTGGTCCCCACCCCCATAACCTCTCATGGGAGGTTAATTCATGTGGTCCCCACCTGTGAAACTTCCATATGGGAGTTTCAGAAAAAAATTAAATAAAATGTTACACATTTAATCTTATTTTCTTCTTTTCACAAATGACCCAAAAATTAACTTTCACTCTCTACCAACTATTGTTAAGGTGAAAGTATTCTTAAGAGAATACTGGCACTGTGAGATCAACGACTCCCTCATATTGCAATTCAAAGCACCAGTTAAAAAGTTATAAAAACTCACTAGCATGTTTACTGAATGTACCCGAAATAATGTTCATAAATTCATTCAGGGCACTCCAGGCCTTAGAATCACGTGCCCTCAATTTTCATGGACTCATAAAATTCCTACTTATTTAAAAAAAATTACATCGAAATTTCAGGTCTTTAAAATTTTCATCATGTGTAAATATTCCAAGTCTCTATTTAAAAGTGTGGGAGTTTGATTCTCTCATTAAAAAAACTTTTTTGACAAACCATTTCATAGATGATGATGATGTGTCATAGTTTTTATTTATTTTTTAAGGTTCAGTGACATGTGGGAGGAAAAGTTATTAGATGAGAAACCATTTTCAATATTCATGTAACAAAATATTGGTCATGTATTGAGGAATTTATCATTAATGAACTTGATCTAATAAAATATTATGATGGAATGAGATCCTTCGAAGAATAATTCCCAAAAAATGTTGGTAAAAATATGGTGTTTTCCCTTTGTCTTAAGACAATGAAAAATATTTATATCAATAGAGATGTTGGAGGCCGGTGTGAAGGATTGTATTATTTTCATGTAGGGATAATTGATGAGATTCCTTATTATTTAGATCTAGATGTTTTCTTTCTTGGTGTGGACACGTAAAATGTGGGAAGAATGTTGAGACCTAGGGTTTTTTTGTGAGGGTGAGTTGTATCATTTTTGAGTTTCAAAGCCCAACCCCTTATAAGGATAATGTGGTATATTTATCTTAGTGAATGACATGATAAAAACATTCTATATTTTTTAATGATCTTATATTAGGGTGCTTATATTGGGGATTCCACCCACTATCATTTTGAATATTTGAAGCAGCAAATCTGAAATCTCTCTTGTGGAACAAAATTTCAAAATAATACTCTTAGAAATTTAGTTCCCAATAACATGGAAGAAATATATTATCCAAAATACAGACACTAATTCTAAAAAAATCAACAATATTCACTCCAGAAACACATAAAACATTCATGTGATGAATATAAAATAAATTAAGAAACAACACTTCAGTTTTATGGGGTTTGGTATGAAAGTCCAACATCCATGGGAGAAAAACTATAAAATTTCATTCCATTAAAAAGAAAATATTACAACATGTGACTCATGAGCCATGTAGATATCTATAAAAATTAATATCAGTACACCTCATCAATGGTGGACCCATGGTAATATTTAAAGATACTATCAATTGGTCATTTAGTTATACCTCCCTATGAAAAATGAGAGAGCCCACTTGTTCCACTAATGTTACTTATGATATCTTATATAAATCATCAATGTGATTTACACCTCAATAAAACATGAAACCTACCAATATAGAAATTTAATAGAAACCATATTTCCACTATTCTAGCTAAACATTGGGAGAATTACCCCCATGTTCCAAAAAAACATTAGAAAATCCTCATTCCAAACAAACCACCTTCCAGAACCACACCATATTAAAATTATATAACAAAAAAATTGCTACCAAAACCTTAATAAAATAACATGTTCTAGAAATACTCCTTGTAGACTGACTTCAACCAATTGAAGAATAGTTATTAAATTCCCAATAATCATCCACTTGAATACTAGTTAGTTAAAACCATGACATTAAATTTAGTATATAAAAATCATTCTTCTTCTAATGCATATAATTTTTTTTCATATTCTTCGAATCACCTAGGAACAATTGAGGGTTGTTGTTCTCGGAGTTTTTCAAAAACCAAAATCTTTCTAGACATTCCAGAAATATTTTTTCTCTAAGATATATTATATAACTATAATTCATTAACATCCAACATCTTCTGAATGAAACGGTACATTAGATCAATGAGTTTAGTTCTTGAATGAAACACTATATTATTATTAAAATGTCTTCTGTTATGGTTGTCACTATTTATAAATCCTTTCCCCTGATTTCATTTGAGTTACTAAATTAAACACATATACCACACCATCTCTTTTTTTTATTTTATCATAGCCACATACATTTCTTCAATTTTTGAAATGTCAATCCACAATTATAACTTAGACGTCTAACTAATTATGGTCCTACCAAATTTAAAAATATATCCAGTTTTTCTCCTATAGGAATTATAATCACTCCTAAAGTATGCATCAATAAACCTATGTAAAGGAAACATATATTTGTACCTTCTATTCCTTTGATAAACCAAATAATCCACTATATAGATACCCAAGGATCTTTTCTAATAGTTTCCATGAAGTGGCTATAAAATCTCTCACTACATTATATATATCCGAAAGAAGTCAAATTGTATTATACATAAAACATACAAACGTTTAAGAATATGAAAATTTGGGCATCTTTTTCATTTCATATGCCCTTTTCTAGCAACTATTTTTCTGTAAGTATGAAATAACCAATTAGAGGATATGAAACTGGATTACATCTACTTATTCTAAATCTATCAATGATGTTTCATAGGCAATATTTCTATTATAAATTCCAACTCTATGTTCTCTTATCATGTTCAATTTTCATTCCCAAGATCTTATTTACTTAACTAATATTTTATATATAATACTTTTCTGACATGTAATTATTTAAGGAAAAAATAATCTGAAAATTAAGACCCCTAAACAATATATCATCCATGTATAAAAGTTATATAATGAAGAAATTCATAATAAACCCCTTCTGATAATAGAAATGATCTTATTAGCACCATTTTAAACATATATCCCCCATGATGAAATCAAATTTCAAAAACTATCACCTTGTTTATCATTTCAAACCATAAATAATTCTTCATAATTTTCATACAAACCCTTTATTATTTTTTCCATGAAACCAATTGGTTAATTTATATAAATTTCTTCCTCCAAATCCACACAAAGAAAATATTTTTCCACATCCTTTTTTCAAGGTACAAATTTATAGAAGTATCCTGTATTAAAAGAGTCCAGATTAATGTATGTTTAAAAACAATAGAAAATATTTAAAATAATTCAATACTTTCCTTCTGATGGAAACCATTCAAAACCATCATTTCCTTATTCATTTTCCTTTTTTCATTTTCTTATTTCAATAAAAATACCAGTTTTTCATTAATTATGTTCTTCCATTGTAGAAAATATGTTATCTCCCATGTGTTATATGGGCATAGTGAATCTATATCCTTATGTATCACTAACTTACACTATCTATAATCTTCCAATGTAGATGTTTATTTCAAAAATTCTTGTTTACCCACATTAATTCAATGATAGAAACAATGGTATTCTCTATAAGTCTATAATAACCATATGAGTCTCAAAGTTATTTGAATAATATCCTATGATTCAACTTCTTCTAGAACATTAGCTTCCATACCGCCAAATTTTGAAACTGTAAATCGAGTTTTATCTATTCTAGAGTATTCTGGTATGAATTGGGTTATATGGATTACAAACTTCTTATACCACTCTGAACACATCACTTCAAAACATTTGATCATATAGAAGACTTCGATACATCTAAAATTTCTGTAATAAATGGGATTCGGGTACCTACACTGAGATCAACTTGAATTTAAGTTGAATAATTCAACTCAACCACCTTTACTATAAAATTCAAATCATTCCACAACATCTAATAATTTAAAAGAAAATTTTAGCTTCTAAAAACAGTCCTGTTCGCATCATCCCAAATAGGAAAACCAAATTCATCATATATATAGTATATATATAAGAATTTCGTATAATTTTATTCAATATTATATCTTTCTTTTTCGTCTACTTTAATATATGGAAAACTTATAAAAAATTTGAGGTTATAATATTACAAAACAATTAGACCATACTACTTCAATTAATTATTTTTTTACTGGTGTTGATATACATATATTAATTAAGTATGTTTTTATTCCATCTTTAAATTCAAAAAAATCCTTATGAATTCCTGAATGAAGAAACATACTTATTTTATTCTCCATCAGAGATCAATTCATTCTTTAGAATACACCATTTTATTTAGGTGTTTCAAGAACAATATTCTTATGCTAGATCCCTATGTGGCTACAAAAATTCTAGAAAATAATTCTAGTAAACTCACCAGCATTATTAATCCTCATTCATTTTAGATTGTTTATGGTTTCTCCATCCACCATAACCTTCAATTTAAGAAATATTCTAAGAAATTAACTTCTATGTTTTAGAGAGAATACAACTAAATTTCTTGTGTAATAATCAATGAAGGTCAAAAATACCTTAATAATCTATGATAATGAATAAGGGAAGGTCCCCAAACATATGTATGTACTAATAGTGACTATCAATATTTTTGTGTTCTTCTAAAATGATGTAAAGACAAATTCCACAACTTCTTGGGTATAAAACTCCATCATATTTCAAAGTCTAAATGATCTGGATTTAGTATAACTCTATCTGGTTGTATATTCATACATTTTGTTGAGTCAATAAGGTTTTTCTGATGACTTTTACATTCCTTCTTGTTTTGAAAATCACAAACACCATATCTTTAAGAAAATTGATTTTATAAGAAAAATTGCTTTTATAAAGAAAATCGTTTTTGTAAGAAAAATTATTCTTATCATATTTTCATTCATATTTTTTTCCTATGTATAAAATTCGGATTAATTTCAGTTTTCTCGGATTTGTTTGAAACTTTGATATAAAGTATTCTATTTTGGGATCAGAATTCTGAATAAGAACTGTAAGGAAGTTTCACTCCGAATTTCAGATGATAACTGTAATAAAGTATCATTCCGAATTCCGGATACGAACACTGACTAAGTCCTATTCCAGATTCAGGATACGAATCCTTATGATGTTCGACATTGAATTCTCATTACGAATTCTAATGAATAATTCTCATTACAAGTTCTGATAATGAATTTTCATTAAGATTTATGATGACGATTTCTCATTACGAATTCTGATGATAAATTCTCATTCCGAATTCTGGATATGAATTCTCATTACGAATTCTTAAGATGAAATCTCATTACGAATTCAAATGATGAATTCCAATTACGAATTTTGATGAGGAATTCTCACTATGAATTCTGATGACGAATTCTCATTCTGAATTATCATTCCGAGTTCATCTATAAAATAGAAACTGATCATCTTTGTTCTATACACTCTGAATTTATTCAGACTCCGAATTTTCACTCTGAATGTCCATTTTGCTTATGCCTTTATATTTTGTCTACTCTTTATTATTTTCCTTACACTCCGAACATTCACTCTGAACCTTCACTCCGAATCTTTTGAGTTAGATTTTAAATGGTGTCGTACATTCTGTTACACTTGTTTTGTTATAAAACGATGTCGTATATTTTGTTATAAACAAACTGTTGACTAAGTGACACATGTACTGGTCCCTCCAATTTTTAAGGAAAATACCACCGTTGAGAAAAAGGCCAACCTTACCTATAAATTGGAGCTCATTTGAAAGACCTCATAACTGATGGACGGATGAAAAACTTGGTTGTTGTGCATACATGCTGTTGAAGTGATTTCTAGAGAGAGAGGCTCTTATTAATTCTCAATGCTTCGTGCGACTCCGAATGTTGGTGATTACATTCGAGGACTTCCTGGGATAGGAAGACAGGGGTGCCGACTACCTTGAAGTTTGAGGGCTTCCTTGCTGAGGAAGACAGAGTTTTCCAACTACCTTGAAGTTGAGGGCTTGCGGGGATAGCAAGACAGAGACACTTCGATCTTCGTATCGAGGGCTTACCCTGGTGTGGGTAAGACAGACGGTCTTGAAAGTATAAATCAAGGGACCTTTATCCAAGGTTGTTGGATACCCCTCTTGTAAATTGAGCATTTACATCATTATTTCAATCCTACAATTGGTATCAGAGAAGGTCTCTGAAATACTTGTACTCACGTATAAGTTTTCCTTGCACACTTTCCCATTCCGAACTTTTCCATTCCGAACTGTGTTATTACGAGTCTTTTTTACTGACAAGTTTGTGTGCCGAAGGTCATTATAAGTATGGCAGGAATTAATGTTGGTTCAATTGATAATCTAAATCCTACAGGACCACCAATCTTTGATGGTAATGATTATGAGTACTAGAGAGATCGAATGAAGAATTTTGTTATCAATACTAGAGTAGACAATTTTGATCTGCTTACTGGTGATTATAAAATTCCTGATAAGGAAGTTAGAACTTTTACTAACCAGGAAAAGCAAGAATATCAAATCAACTATAAGGTACACAATACTCTACTTTGTTTAATGACTAGAAATATATATAGCCAAATTTCTTCTTGTGAAGCAGCTAACTGTATCTGAAAGAAGTTAGAGGTTACACACTTTGGAACTTCAAAGGTGATTGAGACTAGGAGAGATATGCTCAGAGCTGAATATCATGGCTTCAACATTCCTTATGGTGAACCAATCTGTAAAGTACAACAGAGATTTTTGACTATCGTCAAAAGCCTACAGTCTATGGGAGAGAACGGTTTAGATGATGATGTTCTTGTGGATAAGATAATTGATATCATGCCCAATAAGTGGGAATCCAAAAGAACAGCTATAGATGAGAATAGGAAACTGACTCAGATTTCTATTGATGAGTTATTTGGAACTCTTATCCAACATGAAACCAGAATGAAGAGAGATGCTGACAACATCAAAAAGAAAAATGGAAATGGTACTGTTTCTTTCACAACAACATAAAATCATATGAAACCTAAGACTCCTGAGAAAGTAACCATATCTAAGTCTAAAAAGATGGTATTTCAGTCAGATTCTAGTGAGAGTGAAATATCAGAAAATGAATTAGCAAATCTTGCTCGAAGGATGAATAAGATAGCTGGCCAGAGAAATTTCCAATCCAAGTATAAGAAAAAGGAAAGGAAAGATAAGAAAGATGGAGAAGTTACTTGTTATGAATGCAAGACAGCTGGACATATAAGACCATATTTCCCTATGCTAAAAAAGAAGGAAAGGAAAGAAAGAAATTCAGACAGGAACAAAAAGAAGTATTATAAATCAAAAGCTAAGAAAGTTCTGAAAGCTAATGACACCTGGATTGCCAGTGGTGGTGACTCTTCAGATGAATCTTTTGATTATGAATCTTCAGGACATAAGAATCTTGGTCTTATAGCCAGATTACCTATTGATAATCATTGTTTTATGGCTAAGCTACGAAATGCTGAATCATTGACCAATGTTTCTTTAAATTCTAATAATATTAAGTATTATAACTCTTCTGATGAATAATCCTCTTCTGATGAAGAAAATACTTTACCTACTTATGAAGAAGTCTCTAGGTTTGCTGAACTTCTTGAGATTGAGAATTCCAAACTCAATAAGAAACTTGATAAGGAAAATCTTGGAATTCTATTCTTACAAAAGAGATATCAGATCTTTCTAATGATCTTGATAAGAAAAATGCTGATTTTGAAAGTATTTCAAAAAATATTGAGGGAGTAAGTTCTGAGAAGAAAAAACTTTCTAAAGAATTAGAAAAAGTAATTTCTAATAAAAATGTTTTTGAGCCTAGCTCTAGTTCTTAAACTAATGATTTTGAAGATAAAAACTTGGTTATAAAACTCAAGTGTGATATTTTTTCCTTAAATAAGTGTTTATCAAACTCTCCCCATGGGAAAGAAAATTTTGATAAAATGTATTCCCAAATACGACCTTTAAGAAATAAATCCGGATTTGGTTATACCAATGCAAAACAAATTTTCAATAACAATTATTTTGTTCCTCAAAGTTCCGCATTTTGTACCAAGTGTCAATGTGGTGGTCACTGGGAAAAAAATTGTTCCTTAAACAAAACCCAATCTCTAGGATTTCACAAAGCTTACTTTTCAAAGGACATGTGGGTACCTATAATTTCATTGTCTGGAAATCTCAGATCCAAACAAGTTTGGATTCAGAAAGTCTAATTTTCTTCTTGATTTCAGGAAAATAAAGAGAGTACTAGCAACAATACATGGTACATAGATAGTGGATGTTCCTGGCACATGACCGGTAAAAAAAGCTATTTTGAAAAGATTATCAAAACTAAAGTAGGAAAGGTAACTTTCAGAGATAATGATAAGGGTGAGATTGTTGGTATTGGTAATATTGTTTTTCTTGGTAAAACTTTGATTTCAAATGTTCTTTTTGTTAAGGGTCTTAAGAACAACCTTATTAGCATATGTTAGTTATGTGATGAAGGTTACCTTGTGAATTTTAGGAATGATAAGTGCTTAGTTCACAATTCCAAGGAATAATTTATTCTCTCAGCCAATAGGGAAGAGAATGTTTACACCTTAAATTTAGAAGACCTCATGAGCCAAGATTTACCTTGCCTTAGTGCAATGGAAGATCATTCCTGGTTATGGCATAGAAGACTAGGTCACTGTAACCTTAGGAACTTATGTAAACTCTCTAAGAAGAAACTAGTTAAGGATCTACCAGAGCTTAAATTTGATTCTTCTAAAGTTTGTGATCCTTGTCAATATGGTAAGCAACATAAATCTAGTTTTAAATCAATCGGTGAAGTCTCAACAATTGATGCATTACAGTTAGTGGACATGTAACTTTTTTTTCCAACACAAACTGGAAGTATTGGAGGTAAATACTATGTGTTTGTTCTAGTTGATGATTACACTAGATTTACTTGGGTTTATTTTATAGCAAAGAAATCTGAAGCTTTTTGTTATTTCAAAAGTTTTAGAGCTCAAGTTAAAAATGAGAAAAACCTTCCATTGATAACTATTCATAGTGATCATGGAGGAGAGTTTCAAAATTCTGATTTTGAAACTTTTTGTAGTAAAAAAGGTATTACTCACAATTTTTCAGCACCTAGAACTCCTCAACAAAATGGTGTAGTTGAAATTAGAAATAGAATTCTTCAAGAAATAACTAGAACCATGTTGAGTGAATATTATATAGCTAGACATTTCTGGGCTGAAGTTGTATGTACTGCTTGTTATACTATAAATCGAGTTTTGATTACACCTTTTCTTAATAAAACTCCTTATGAGTTATGGAATGGTAGAAAACCAAGACTATCATACTTCAAGGTTTTTGGTTGAAAAGTATTCATTTTGAATACTAAAGATAACTTACATAAATTCGCACCAAAATCTGATGAAGGAATTTTCTTATGTTATTCCACAAAATCTAAGGCTTATAGAGTTTTTAATAAAAACACTTGTACTATTGAAGAAACAGTACATGTAAAATTTGATGAGTCAGATACTTTTGTTTTTAAAACATCTCATCCTACATCCTCGTATGTGTTTTCAAAAACTGATTATCATTTTTTGATAGAAGAACCTTCTGATAAGGATAATATTCAAGAAGATATTCGTGAAACATTTACCCTAGAAGACTTTCTACCCTATGTTGATGAACAGGATTTTCAAAACCCAAATCAGGCGTTTCTTAAGAATCATCCCAGTGATAGCATCATTGGTGATGTAAATCAACCTGTAAGAACTAGAAGTTCCTTATGAAATGATGTAGAACATCTAGCATTTCTTTCCCAATTAGAACCTAAATGCACTCATGAAGCTTTAGGTGATGATGATTGGATTAAAGCCATCCAAGATGAACTAAATGAATTCAAAAGGAATAAAGTCTGGACCTTGGATGAAAGACCTAAGGAAACTTCTATAATTGGAGTCAAATGGGTTTTCAGAAATAAATGTGATGAAAATGGAGTCATAGTAATAAATAAAGCTAGACTTGTTGCTAAAGGCTATAATCAGCAAGAGGGAATAGACTATGAAGAAACCTATGCTCCAGTAGCTAGACTTGAATCTATCCGTATTCTACTTGCCTTTGCAGCATTCTTTAATTTCAAACTTTTCCAAATGGATGTGAAATGTGCTTTTCTTAACGGTTATGTTCAAGAGGAAGTTTTTGTTGAACAACCTCCTGTCTTTGAAGATACAAAACATCCTGATTATGTTTTTAGACTTACCAAAGCTCTATATAGCCTTCAACAAGCCCCACAAGCATGGTATGATAGACTCACTGGATTTTTGCTTCAAAATAACTATGTTAAGGGAAATTCAGATCCAACCCTTTTTATAATGAAAGATAAGAAAAATGTTTTGATTGTTAAAATTTATGTTGATGACATCATATTTGGTTCAACTCAGCAATCTTTGACCGACTCTTTTGCAAGTCTAATGAAATCTGAGTTTGAAATGTGTATGATGGGTGTGTAAACATTTTTCCTTGGTTTTCAAATTTCTCAAAAACCAGAAGGAACCTACATATCTCAAAATAAGTATATTAAAGATATTCTTAGAAAGTATGGTTATGACAACACTAAAAGTATTAGTACTCTCATTGGTACCTCAAACTCTTTAGATCCTAATGAAGATGGGAAACCGGTAGATCAAACCTCTTTTAGAGGTATGATAGGAAGTCTACTATATTTAACAGCTAGTCGACCAGACTTAATGTTTTCAGTATGCTTATGTTCAAGATATCAATCCAATCCTAAGAATATCACCTAAAGGCAGTAAAAAGAATTTTTCGCTACCTTAAGGGAACCATGGATCTAGGATTATTTTATACTTATGGAAATGATTTTATCCTAAAAATATTTTCTGATGCTGACTTTGGTGGATGTAGAATGGATAGAAAAAGTACATCCGGAACTTGTCATTTCTTAGGAGATTCATTAGTTTCTTGGTCTTGAAAGAAGCAAAATTATGTAGCACTCTCCACTGATGAAGCTGAATATGAGCAGCTGGAAGTTATTGTGCTCAAGTATTGTGGATGCAACACACACTCACATACTATGGCTTGAGTTTTACTAAAACTCAAATTTTGTGTGATAACACTAGTGCCATCGTCCTTAGTAAGAACCCTGCACATCACTCCCGTGCAAAACACATATATATTAGGCACCACTTTCATAGGGATCAAACACTTAAAGGAGATGTTATTCTTCAGTTTATCGAAACGCAAGATCAACTTGCTGATATTTTCACAAAATCTTTACCTTCTGATAGATTTGAATACATTAAACAGAAGTTAGGAATGATAACCATAAGGTAATCCTTCATAATTAACATTCTGTTGAAAAAGTCTCCTTACAGCAATAAAATCCTTTTCATAGTGGGAGTACATTTGAATGTTAGTTTAAAAAAGTTTTTCAAAAACCGTTTTCAAACTTTTCGGAATTAAAATTCCGGAATGGAATTTACGGAACTAAAATTTTCTAGAATGGAAATATCCGGAATGGAAATTTTCGTACTGGTATTTTCATAACGGGATTTTTCGTACCGAATCTTCCATAATAAGTTTTTCGTTTTCAAAATTTTTTAATGAATTTTTCGTATTGAGTTTTCCTTACTGAGTTTGTTTTTCGTAGTCAGTTTTCTGAATTTTTTCATTTCATAATAAAGTTTTTTTATGAATATTACCCATTACGAATAATCCTCCTATGCCAATCCGAAAGGTATGATTTCATTACCCAAGTTTTCGTAGTCATATTTTACTTGCAGTAATTTTCTTACATTTTGTTTTTGGATTATAATTTTCTTAATTCTTTGTTTTAATAAAAACCTCAAAAGATCGGATTCAAGAGAATTGGTTTTTGACCGTCAGATCTGATCTCAGCTTATCACAACCTTTTGATCAATCGTGGAAGTTGAACCGTTTTCTCGTTGCCTATATAAAGGGGACCCCAAATGATTTTCCCACATCAGTTTTCAAGCTCCAGCGTCTCGAAGCTCTGCCTCTCTGTTTTAATGCCCTTCCGAAATTCAGTTTTCTCAGTTCCGAACTTCTCAAAGGTCTTCAAATCTGAATGTCTGTGGAAGTAGCTTCTCAAGACATGTCTTAATCTAAGCTGATCTCGAAGTGGTTAGTATATAGAGAGAGGCTGGTTCATCCGGATTTCTTCAACAAGTACGATTCTATTATTTCTAAGAATATCAAGCTAAATGGTTGGGAAGATGTTGCTGTGTCAAAACCTGGGAATCAAGATGAAGTGTATTCAGATTTTCTTATAGAGTTTTATGAAACAGTCTCCTTTCTTATGGAAATGGAACGAAGAATTTGTCTTTTAAGACTTATGGTAAGACTTATAAGCTTTCATATGCCAAGGAAGCCAGCTTGGTAGGGCTGAATAATGAAGGTGAAGCTGAATTTATTTCTCACGTGTTTCCGGATTCAAAAGGTAGTTTCGACAAGGAAAAATCTTTAGAAACTCTTGGACTGGCAGATGACAAGGCTCCGAAGATTCCTAGTTTATCTACAAATTTCCGGATTCTGGAGTTATGGGTATAGGGTTTTATCATACAAAGGAAAGGCGACAAAGATATCTTAAAGAAGAGTGAGATCTATATCCTAGATTTTCTGATAAATCTGAGGAAGTTTAATTTAATGAAGCATATTTTTATCACTCTTGAGAATTTGAAGAAAGAAAATATGAGAGCTCAGATTATTACGTATCCAGCAATCCTCTCGAAGTTGATAGTTCATTGCCTTGAGTCTTTCAAGGAGTCTTGCAAGTCTAAACCAAGATTTTTCAAGATTATGCTGGTGAGTGATGGTACTCTCAAGAGGATGGATGTAGCTTTTGACAAGAAGACTGGTCAGTTTGTTGATTCTCCTGCTCAAGAAGAAACAGTTCCGAAAGTTGCTGATCCGGAATCCTCTAAGCCGGTAAGGAAGAGAAAGCTCAAGGAAGGGGAAGTAAAAGTCGAGGATCCCAAGTCTAAGGATGTTCATTCCGAACCTCCAAAACCAAAGAAGAAAAAATATTACTCAGATGAGTTTGTTGCTAAATGGAGGGAGATGAAAGAAACGAGAGTGCAAGGGGAGCCTCAGTTTGGCTTGGACCCTACGGAGGCTAAGGCCTTGAAGTAAAGAACTGCCGATGAGCTAGAAAAACTAGCAAAAGAAAAGAATCTCAAGAAGAAGATGTCTGAGGCTAAAGTAGCTCAGGATTTGTTAAAATTCAATGAGATGGTTTCTACGAACAATACTGTTACGAGATCTTTTTCTCTAGAATCTCTTCCTAAGACTCCAGGAAGAAATTTCGTTGCTCCGGAAGAAGCGGTTGCCAAGACTGCTGAGGAAGTAGATCAAGTTGAGCAAGTGGAAGAAGAAGAAGATGTTTCTAAAGGAAGTGGTGAAACTGGAGATGTGTTGAAACAAGTAGATGATTATAAAGGGACACCTTCGGAACACTTATCACTACGAACTTCAGAAGCTGAATCTTCAAAGCTAGTTACTCCAGCAATGGAAGAAGAGAAAGGAGAAAAAGAAGTATCTTATCATGGAGAGGAAGAAAAACTTCTACAAGATATTTCTCAAATGGAGAATATAGAGGTTGGTGCTCAGGAAGTTTCTGATGAGGAAGATAATGTTGTCCAAGTCTCTGATAGTGAAAAGAAAACTCCGGAATATGATTCTATTCCGAAAAAAGACAAGGGAAAGAAAATTCTTACTGATACTCCGAGTTCAGTAGTGGTGAAGAGAAAAGAAGTTGGTAGTTATTCAAATAGAAAGCTTGACCTTGTTGAAGAAGAAATTTTCCAAGCAAAGTTTCGGATTCGGAGTCATCTTCGTTGGGGCATGACTTTGTTGTTCAGTCTTTGAAAAAGTTGGTGGGAACCATTCCGACCTTCTCAAGTATTGATTCAAGATGCCATATTCTCCAACATGCTTTGAATCAGAAAACAGACTCCGTGTCTATGGTTATGGACAAGTGTGTTGAGATTGAAGCTCAGTTCAAAACATTTTTTGTTGTCTACGAAGCCCATATAAAATCTTTCAAGAGGATGACAAACATTTCGAGGAAGACTGTAGAAGAAATGAATTTATTTGATGAATTTCAAGACAACGTTAAAGATGCTTTTGAGACCGAGGACATGAAGATAAATGAGCTGACTTATTCTTTTGAAGAGAAGCTGATAGATGAAAAGAACATTCAGATTCAAGAAGTCAGAGATCTGAATGGGAAGCTAAATTCTGTCTCTCAAAACTGGAAGTTTGAAAGGGATCATCGGATTGAGTTTCAAGAAAATATGAAGGCTCGGGAAGAAAATCTTAAAGCCTAGGAAGAAAAGCTTAAAGCTCAGGAAGAAAAGATTCAAGCTCAATCTGCAAGAATAGTGGTCTTAGAGAAGCAAGCTGAAGAAGATCATAAAGACTTAAAGAAGATAAAGACCATTCTAAAGGGTCTCATGGTGATGGAGAAAGATCCCAAATAGACAGATCCGATCATTTGTTGTACCTTAACTCTTCTGTTGTTGAAATTTAAAAACATAATGAAAAATTTGTACTTGCTCGTTTTTTTTGTTACTACTAATCTTTCAGGTACATTGCTATATTTTTTTATTCCCTTGTATTCTTTTTTAAAATCACAAAGGGGGAGAAGGAAAAGATCTCTAATGAATGGGAAAAATAATCTTAAAAAAGGGTGAGAAAGAAAAAAACTCTAATAAGAGTTTATCTAAGGGGCAGTTTTTCATTAAAGAAGACTTTCTTATTCGTAATGAAATATCACTCTGGAAATCTAGAATACGATCCTTAGAGTTTCAAAGGCTAAGGGGGAGTTAGTCATATTTATCAATATCCTTAAAGCAAAGGGATATATGCCTTAATGTTTTTCTTTCTTCTTAGAATTTCTTTTTCAAGGATGTTTGTGCTTTCCAAAAAGGGGGAGATTGTTGAGTCAATAAGGGTTTTCTTATGACTTTTACATTCCTTCTTTTTTTGAAAATCACAAACACCTTATCTTTAAGAAAATTGCTTTTATAAGAAAAATTGCTTTTATAAGGAAAATTTATTTTATAAGAAAAATTTCTTTTTTAAGGAAAATCGCTTTTGTAAGAAAAATTATTATTATCATATTTTCATTCATATTTTATTCCTAAGTATAAAATTCGGATTCATTTCTGTTTTCTCAGATTTTTTTGAAACTTTGATATAATGTATTCTGTTTTAGGATCCGAATTCTAAATAAGAACTGTAAGGAAGTTTCACTCCGAATAACAGATGAGAACTGTAATAAAGTATCATTCCGAATTCCGGATACGAACACTGACTAAGTCCTATTCCAGATTCAGGATACGAATCCTTATGAAGTTCAACATTGAATTCTCATTACGAATTCTAATGATGAATTCTCATTATGAGTTCTGATAATGAATTTTCATTAAGATTTATGATGACGAATTCTCATTACAAATTCTGATGATAAATTCTCATTCCGAATTCTGGATACGAATTCTCATTACGAATTGTTAAGATGAAATCTCATTATGAATTCTGATGATGAATTCCCATTACGAATTCTGATGGGGAATTCTCACTACGAATTCTGATGACGAATTCTCATTCCGAATTCTCATTCCGAGTTCATCTATTAAACAGAAACTGATCATCTTTGTTCTATACACTCTGAATTTATTCAGACTCCGAATTTTCACTCCGAACTTCCATTTTGCTTATGACTTTATATTTTGTCTACTCTTTATTATTTTCCTTACACTCTGAACTTTCACTCTGAACCTTCACTCCGAATCTTTTGAATTAGATTTTAAACGGTGTCATACATTATGTTACACTTGTTTTGTTATAAAACGATGTCGTCTATTTTGTTATAAACTAACTGTTGACTAAGTGACACGTGTACAGGTCCCTCCGATTTCTAAGGAAAATATGACCGTTGGGAAGGAGGCCAACCTTACCTATAAATAGGAGCTCATTTGAAAGAGCTCATAACTGATGGATGGATGAACAACTTGGTTATTGTGCATACATGCTGTTGAAGTGATTTCTAGAAAGAGAGGCTCTTATTAACTCTCAAAGCTTCGTGTGACTCCGAATGTTGGTGATTACATTCGAGGACTTCCAGGGATAGGAAGACAGAGGTGCCGACTACCTTGAAGTTTGAGGGCTTCCATGCTAAAGAAGACAGAGGTTTCCAACTACCTTGAAGTTGAGGGCTTGTAGGGATAGCAAGACAGAGACACTCCGATCTTCGTATCGAGGGATTACCCTGGTGTGGGTAAGACAGACTTTCTTGAAAGTATAAATCAAGGGACCTTTATCCAAGGTTGTTGGATACCCTTCTCTTTGGGTTAAAATACTTATATCTTGTTACTTGTAGTTTTACTACTTGTTTATTTCCGCTACATTTTGTATTATAAGGAAAGTATAACTTTCTTATACTTCATTACTTGTACTCTGTTTCATTTAGATTCTATACGCTTCAAGGTAGAATCTCATATTGTAATCTTTTGTTATGTTTCAATTTCCGGAACCATATTTCCGGAACCTACGTTCCGAATCTCCTTCCAAATTCTTATTTGGAACTAGAGGTGTTGTGAATTTGATTAAGTTTAATTTTGTTAAACTTAGCCCTTTCCTTTGCTTAAGGAAAACACAGTTATTCATAAATAACTTTAAAGGTTCCAAAGGAATTTTTAAAGTTTACAATTCACCCCCCTCTTGTAAATTGAGCATCTACATCATTATTTAGATCCAACACATTTCTCACAAAGATACCTAAAAATATTATTCAATAGTTTTTAATATTTAGAAGATGATTTTAATGAATGTGTAACACCCATTTCTCTCCAAGTTAAATACAATGACCCAAATTTGAAACCTATGTCGACAATAAGAGATCCTTGGGTAATTATCTATTCTCTATCTATAAAAATGGGGCCAAACCCTTCTTTATCCTATTGACCAACTGATATTTTCCCCTTTTTAGATATTTAGAACATGATTTATTTCCTTCAATGTAAGAAAACTAAAATTTTGAACTCATAATTCATTTCTCTCATTACCACAATGTTTAGAGATTCATCATATTCAAGATTAAGTCAATCTAAAACTCAGGATATTGAATTTTGTAAGAGTAATTTTTCTTTTATTGAAGGAAAATTGGATCTTGAATCTATGATCCATGATTATAATTGAGTCGATTCACTCAAAATTAGATTTACACTACTTTATATCAATGAAAAAATATCTACATATACATTCCTTCTAGTGGTTTCCTTCTTATCTTGAAAATCCTTTTAAATAGAACTTTATTTAATTAGTGTTAGAAAATAGTCTCGATTCTAGATAAATTCCCCTACCCCTCTCCCTAAATTCCATTCATATATATTCTGATGAGGTTATCTTACCCTTCGTTCTAAATTCAATACATCACTAGAAGAATATAAACTTCATCTCGCAATGATATCCTCATTGAGAATAATGTTTGATAAACTGGTGAACACCAAGAAATAATTCCAATTTAACTTCAAAGAACCAATACTATAGCTTCCCACGATTATAGTAGAGATGAAAAAAAATCACCCATACATCATTAACTAATTTAACCTTCATAGACTTCATTTGGATCTAGTTCATGTCGAATTCATTTATATGATATTATGGAGACATTTTGTTAAATAATCTCATATTGAATATCCGCTAATTCAATCACACATGATTCAATGTTGTATGTTTCTCATTTATATCTACATGCGTTTCCATCAACATTGTTGTGGCCTTCTACTCCCAAATGTTCAAATCCATATTCCATATAATTACATTTGTATCATTGCAAACACATTTCAATAAAAAAATTCCCCATTCAAATTTATCATTTTATTATAGTTTGACACCCTTCAATGGAAGATATATATCATTATGAATAAGAAACCATCAATAAAAATTAATCAAAAACTTATGTCTTCCCCATTGAATCCGTTAATGAAACATTTTCTATCATCTGACAACATATATTATAAAGAAAATGAAATCCATTGAAATTCATAAAACATATGATAAATACAATATTAATTAAAATAATAAACTTCCTAAGAACAATTTTCTAACAACACTTATGGATAATATTCCCCGCTATCCTTCTAAATATCGAAATTAACCAACCTAAAATCACTTAGATTGAGGAAAATTTTGAAATGAAATTATTCAAACATTAGTTCTCTTGATGATGGAAAAAATATATTCACTTAATTATCCATTCTTATTCAAAACAACATTATCCCTATTCACTCACACATATACCAAAAATTTATGTAATGGATATTAAATAAAGAATGAAATAAATCTTCGGTTTTATATGGTTCAAACTAAAATCCTTATATCCATAGTATAAAAATTGTCGGATTTTATTTCACGGAAAATAAAATATTACAACTTGTGTCTCATGAGACATGTGGAACATTATAATAATTAATCACAATACACCTTATCACATGTGCCTCCACTATTCTATTTGTAGAGTCTTCCACTAATTGATATAGTTGGAATGATATATGGGAAGTCAAAGATTCCTTCCATTCTAATGTTTTTAAGGTCTATATCATATGGTCATCTATAGTGTGTCCACGACATCCATTTAATCATAAAACTCTTAAATTTTTTGAGAATCCATAATTTTTTGAAATTACCACTTGAACTTGTATGAAAAGGCCATAAGGTGATTATGTAAAATAATAAGAACCTACTTATATACCAACCACCTTTTCATGTAACACCTTTTGGGAATTCTAAATGAATAACCACTCTTTTGTAACCATAGTGAACCAAATATCTTAAAAAAATACTCTTTCAGGTAAGATAAATTCAATCAACTAAATTAAAATTTACATAATCTCTATAGTTTACCCTTGGAATGTTATTCAATGAGATTACAAGAAGGTTGATTTTTTAGAAAAACAAATTTATCTAAAAAACATATTAATTTATTCCACATGGTAATGGATATAAATAATCAATATATCCAAGATGAATCCCCATATAGAAAATTAATCACTTTTTGGCTAAGATTTGGGGATCTACCCTAGGGGTGGTGTAATTAGTGTTTTTCTCAGATCTAAATCAATCTCACCTCGATATTTTAATTAAAAAAGTTTTTGGACAAATATTCCATTATAAAGTAACAATTAATACTATCAATTGGGAACAAAATTCAGTTTAAAATAAACGATGATTTATATTGATTTTGGAAAAGTATATATCAATAAGTTCCTCCGTCGAGGAGATATGATTAGATCTTGTAAAAATGACTAACCAATCATGAGGATGTTATTTCTATGTTTTTATGGATAATTTCTTCATGCCTATAAATTTAGTTGATAATATTTTATTTTATTTTCCCCCTTCAATGGAATTGATAATTTTTTATCATTGATATATTTTTCTCCCTGTTGAATAGTGATGAATAAGTTTATGATCAAACCTGGTCATCAACACGTTTCACCTCCCTTATTTACTAGGATTCACAAAATATGATTGATGATAGTTTATAAGGTCATACAATCCTCTAATAACTGTAATATTCACTACCCCCACTCTCTGTCTTTATTCATTATATTTTTATTATAAATATCAAATGGTAATGGGTCCTCGTACTATTTTCTGGACAATAATAGGTGAAAGTGAATGTAGACTGGTTGATGACTATTTTAATGTGGTAAGACAACACTTAGTGGAGGAGAATATAGATATAAGGGTGGTATTCAACTGTGGGGAAATGTGGTGGTGGGAATAAATAGAAGGTATGACGTAGTTTCAAATAAAAATGAAAAACGTTGTGGTCATTTTAGTAAAGAATGAAGAAAACCAGGGTTTCATTCATGGAGTGAAAATGATCTATTTTTTCCTAGTTATTATATTGGTATTAAATTAATGTATAATTCATATCCATATGGATAGAGGGGGATGGATAGTATTAGGTTCTGGTCAAACTACTGAGTTAGATTTCCTAGGCCAAATGGGATTAGGTGACACAAACTAGCGAGTGAGACCTGTGATATGATCCATCACTATAATAAACCTTTGTTGGTCATTTTGTTGAGTAACCTAGTAGCTAAAGATTTATATTCCAACACAAATAGGGTAACATGGTATGGTAGACTAGTCAGCCTCCCCCTGGTAGCACAAGGGGTGTGTGGGATAAGTTCTTAAGAGATGACCTCCCACTTTGGGTAGGGAAGTAGGTCTCTAGGTAGGGTTCACATTGACCCACAATAGTCCCAAAGAAGGGTGTGCATGGTTCTATGTTCATAATCCAAACCTTCCCCAAATTGGAAAATAAATATTCTCAATAGGTACGTCCCCCAACCCCACATTTTTCAATTCCATGTAGCATTCCTGGAGTGTCAACGTGTAGCTATGTGCATAATTTTCGTGGTGTTTTAGTTATTTTTTGTCAAAGTATCAGAACTAGAAAAGTAATTAGTATATTTTAAAAAAATCCCATATAGTTTGTAATAGTGTAATCCTTTTCTCTATTAGAATACATTATAAATGTGTTTTGTGAATTTTTAGTTATATATATTCATAGGGTTTGTGACTGGGTTTGAGTTAGATATTCATAGTAGACATGGGGTTTAGAACCATCCTAGAAACCTACTAATGATAGATCATTGTCCCCTAATATACATTATAGTTTTTGGTACTACCTAAAAAACATAAGTCACTGGTTCTATATTTGGATTAGGGAATCCAGTGAGTTTCTATAGGGTATCCCTATAAGGGAAGGGTTGGTAGAATTGAATCATTTATTGAACAAGAGCTTGTAACAACATATTGTTTTATATAGTGGGATTCATGATTTTAGTCATGAGATGGAGGATAATATTCCTATAATCCATGTGTCTGTCTTAGAAGTTATCCGAGGACATAAAGGTGATGTATTTAATTTATTATTCATACTTATGGGAATACTATGAATGTTAAAAAAATTAATCCTTTAATTTCGAATTTTTTCATTGGTAGCCATCTTATAATTCATTTGTTTCAATGACCATGAGGTAGGGTGTGATGTGAATTCATGGTTAGGTACTCCAACAAACATTTTATCAATTATGAGGTGTGGGTTCCCCAAATATTGATAGTGTTGACACACTAATGATGGTTGGGGTATGAGTCATCAAAATTGGTCCTTTAGTTTAGTGTATCCATTAGTCATTAAATTATTGATAGAGAAAAATTTTAACTTTTATATAATGGTGTTCGGATATCTATCAGGAGGTGGGGGTAGACCCACCATCTATGGAGTTAGTACTCCCTTAATCGATGTACAAGTCCTTAGTGAGGCACATGTCCTCCACCGTAGTTAGTTATTAAATGAGAGTTATTTGAGTGAATTTTTATGATTAGGTCTCATTGTAAATAAAGTTATTCTATCTATTGTGTTTCATTGAAACATTTGGATCATTAACCCTTATATTAGTAAATAGGTAGTTCTTGTGAAATTATTATAGTTCGTAGATTTATAACATTCGTGTAGAAGGAATATAATCTAATTGTTACCCCTGAGAACAAATAAAAGGTTTAAGGTTGTTGTTTTATCGTTTGAGGATGATTCTTTGTATCCCATTTTCTTTTAAAATGTGTGGAAAAAGGAATATTTTTTCCTATGGAATCTTGGAGTTCAATTATAGGGACCCTAATAAGATAAATAAGGCTATCTATTTGGTTTATCAATTCTCATTCCTTCAGGATAGTGGAATGGTCTTTAGGAATCTCTCTAATTAAAATATCGTAGGTTTCACATCTCATTGGATACCTTAGTTTTCCAATGGAATATGATCATTGTAGAGTTGTTTCCTGACATTAGGACTTTATTAATATTTTATTTTCACAATCATTAATTCATATATAGTTCTTCAATTTATCTTTTTTATTTGGTTTTATACCAACTATAATTTCGTCGGTTATTTTTTTGAACAATCTTGATAGTTATATTTATACTCAACTTTGAATGGTCGTTCCACCCACATTTTCGGGTTACGTACTAAAAAAGTTCATTTTTGGTATGATAATGTAGGATGTAGAGTTTTTGGGGATAAAACTTTGTGTTTATTGATGGAATAGTTTATGGTTGGTGCTGAATTTATGGGTTTTTTTCTTTCGGAGGATCATTTTCACTACTTTAAGACTTTTTATCCTTTGGGATATTGTTCCCTTGTATTTACCTTTACCTATAAATTTTATTCATGAAGAATTATTATGTATTTTCATCTATAGAATACATTTTATCCTATAATTGGGATATTTATTTATTATTGTTGGTTATACCTGGTATAGAAAGATGTATGTTTTTTTGGGATTATCAGATAGGGTCCCCAAAGGTGTGTTATACTATTAGGGTATCAGTTATCAACCCCTATAATATTAAATACAAGCATGGGGTGGGACACTCAACCTATCCAACAACACAAGTGGTGCCTCAGTGGGTAATGTTTTCTTTAGTTAAACCTTTGGTTAGAGTGTTCTGTAATAGATTCTCTATAAGAAGATACTCAAATCGAGTATGATATTCTATGTCATTCTATACAAAAAAACAATTCTTTTATATAGAAATGATTTAATGTGAATAACTCATGTTATTTTGAGAGAAATATACTACTTATTATTTAGAAAACATATTAATATTTTCTTTAATATACTTTCAATAATGAGAAAATGGGAAATTAATTTTTTGATGTACATAACATGAAAGCTAGATTCATAATAAGTAATATAATATTATTAAATGGTATAAGTAGCTATTAGTGTTTATTTAACCCTCTTCCAAGATATAACCCCTCTATATAGCATAGAAAAATATAATATTAGTTTTTTAATCATGAATGAACCCAATAAAATCAACTCCAAAATTTTGGATGAATTGAAGTTGATCAAACCTTTTATAGGTCAGTATATAATAATTAGTTGTCTATAAATTTCTTAGACACATTTTATTGATTTTAAAATAACTTAATCATATATCAATAAAGTACCACCCTAAATTATTATTAATAACAGAAATATCTAGGCATGTGAAAACATTATCATACATAAAACTATCAATAAATCAAGTATATGAGACAATTTTCATTTAATATTTATCTTTTTATTTTTTATGGAATTATTTTTTGGAATCATTTTCACATTTTATAAGAGTTCAAAATAAAATAAAATAATGAATTCATGTTAAACCAATATCTTTAAGATAACCACTTTGTGGAAACCAAAGAATATCACATGACATGTTATGATGAATTTGGATGCATAAAACTACAGAATCATGCCCAACATCATTTATATAAAAGTAATTAGTTAACATTAATATAATATCTAGTAATTTTATTCATAATTACTATCCATAATTATGTAATCATTTTATGAAAAATGAATTATAAAATTTTAACAACTTGTTTTCAAATAAATACACTAATTTGAATAGTTATTCGTAAAATAATAACAATTTATAATATATTAAAACATTAAATACCAATTTCTTGATTCCTGATTTACCCATTAATAAATTTTTTCAATTTACTATTGAAATAATCCTAGACCACTTCAATAATACAATTAGGTTGAATCTTATAATCATTTTAAATAAAACTGAAATTTATATAAGTTGTTTCAAAATCTATTTTATGATGTTACAAATCAAATTAACTTTTAATTACATTAATACATGAAGTTAATCCTTATTTAAAACTTTTGAAAATGAATCTTTATAATAATCAACTTCTATTTGATTATATGGCTTTAATGATAATTCAAATTTGTATGTTCTTATATTGGCATATGAATTATTTTTAGTATTAAATTGTCATTTTTAACTGATATGTTTGAAACCATATAGTAATTTAATAAGTCCCCAAACACCATTATGAGTCATAATGACATTTCATTCCATAATTTAACTCTTATTTGGAATCAAAATTTAAATTAAATCCTTTATTTTGATAAGATCGTCATCACAATTTATGTCCCTAATGTGCTTGAGGATATAAAATATAATCCTATAGTATAAATGTTTTATGAACCCTTTGATATCTTCACAATAAAACTTCTTCCCCTATATTATTATGATCATTTCCACCCAATGATGGTACAATAAGTCTGTCTTCTTCATGATTTTCATTTTATTTAAAAAGAGTGGGAATATCATTTTGAAATCAATATATTTATAGTAGAATTACAATTAATTCCCCACTAAATATTACTGAAGGTAGAGATTATACAATAATATTCATTTCATCTTTAAATTATGTAGAATTATTAGATTTTATAACATTTATTTAATAAAAAGTAGAATAAAACCTAATACCTTTTTAACCCATAATATAACCAACAATGAAACCACTACATGTTTTTAGATCACATATTTGTTTTTGTAAATTATATATTATTACCTAATAATTAAAAACCAATGCATGAAAATGTTTTAAACAATGCATCTTTCAAGTTATCAACTCATACAGTTTTTAGGAATTTATTTTCTAG
The DNA here is from genome assembly GCA_963277665.1 of Viscum album. Lineage (NCBI taxonomy): Eukaryota > Viridiplantae > Streptophyta > Magnoliopsida > Santalales > Viscaceae > Viscum > Viscum album. The sequence continues at coordinate 783,469,131 of OY728141.1, forward strand.
AAACCTAACTCAAAATATACATTATAGTGTTCAAAACAAAGTCCCTATAGAATATATAATAAATATTGATGACTAAAAATACACCATATCATGTCAATAAGTGTATTATTTCTTCTTTGTGAAACTATATTCTCTTTATAAGCCCCTGGGATTATATATCTTATTTCAACAATGCACACATTATGAAACCTAGAAAAACGTCTTAGGTTTTCACCAAACTCTTGACATATTCAATAATATTCACCTTCTATATCTGATATTATGAATTTAATCTTATCTCTATTATTTAATAATATGTATGATTTAAATGATTTCAACAAATCCAATGAACTACATTTTTCAGGAAGAATTTCCACCCAACCAAATATAGAAAATTCGTCTAGGAAAATAATAAAATATATACATCCATCAATGAAATAATGGTTAATAGATTCGTATATATCATTATTAATTGAATATAAATCAAGATCTATTCTTCCAACACGTTTTTATTACTTTAGGGGTAAATTCAACTTACATACAATTAAAAATGTTATTTAAGTCTGAAAATTTTGATTCATGCTGAATTTTATCATTGATTAACCTTTCAAAATAATGATTACTAATATAACCAAAGTTAATGAATGTTATTTACACTTATTTGGGTATATTTTTAGATTAAATTTATATAAATTATCATATAATTTACTACAATACTCTAAAATAAAAAATTGGAATTATATTTCTTCTCTTTAAGGGAGCAATTACATCACATTTCAACATTATAACTTGTAAAATTGGTAATTTCAAAGATATTACATGCATTTCATCAAAAAAAATATTTTAATCCATTACCAATAACTATGTTTGACTCAAAATCACTTGGTTTCATCATTTTTGTGAACTTAGGTTACAAATTCACAACAAAGAATTATTTCACATGAGTCTAGAAAATTAGTATTGAGAGAAGAGTTAAACATATTTAATTGAAAATAAGATATATATACAAGTTAATATAGTTTCTAATTTTTATTTTATCGGAATAAATTCTCATTATTTGTCATTGAGGAATGACAAATACATCATATTTGGTCTTTTAATTCAAAAGAGTTATTAGTCATTTAAGGGATTTCATTTTTCATTAATAAATTTTATAAAATATATTATACCAGAAATAACTAGAATAATATATCTAAAATACCACCCCATTGTGTATTTCATCACAAGAAAACATGACATATTTGAGTGATTCTATTTTTTATGAGAAGAAATTTGAGCTACAATGGACTATGTAGTAAGAGTAGTCAATTTCCATTCCCTCAAATCCAAGATCCTATTTGTTATATCATATTTAAAAAAGTGTTTTTTGTTACTTTTTTTTAAAGTAGTTGTTGGGTTTTTGGAATAAGTTTCAGTAGTGTGCTGGATTTATTTATTAGTTTAAAAATAATGGAATGATAATAAAAGGTGATAGATGAAAAAATGGTTACCGTATAAATGGGAACCAAATTTATAAGTGGTTAAGAATGTATCACAGTGATATAAGGTGGATTTCAAGTTTTAATGGTATTCTATAAGTTATATATGAAAAGGATATATAGTGGTTCAAAATATGTTTTTTGATGTGATTTATTATGTTTATTTTTGAAAAAAAATCATTTGTATGATTTTTAATATTATTGAATGTTTTTATTAAAGGTTGTGGTTGATAAAAATAGTAATTTAGATGGTTAAAATTTAATTTATAGGTGAGGAAATATTTTTTAATTAATATAGTAGTATTGGTGTAATTATAATATAGTTATGAAGAAATCATGCTATGTAATAAAAGATCCCCGATTTCATATGGGTAACCAAGAGTGGTTCATAAGAGTTAATATCTTGGAGGAGTGTGGAATTGATAAATTCGAATAATTAATGAGTCACTGATATAGATAAATATGATATAATAATATAATCACGGAGGAGAAACCTATGGGTGTAAGTGTGTTCCAAACCAAAATATTAGATTAACTCTGGCTAGACTTAAAAATTCAAAAATAAATCCATTTTCTAATGGTCGGTTGGAAATTTCCTAAGGGTCACCTAATTTCAGAGGGGTGATTAGATTATTTGAGGGTTATATAGAGAACTATGTGTTTTATTTGGTGTTGATAATGATAAATAAAAAATTCATGAAAATGTAATGGTCATGTAGACTAATCATAAGGGTTATCAATAAAAACATAAGATTCATTTCTTTTTAAAATATATCCCAAGTATTGGGATTCCCTGTCAAGTGTACATGTTGTTTTTTATGAAATGATGAATGTGTACGAGTCATTTCGTGGAAAATGTATAATTCATAAGATTTATTCCCTTTATCATTCAATATAGTGACTCAAAGTTAAATTTAAATGTTTATGATTCATTATGGTAATCCTAGGCTAGTCACAGACCACAATACTAATGTTAATTCCATGATGGAAAAGTGAATCCCATGATTGAAGGGTGATTATATATTGACAACTTTTTTAATTTAAATATATGATTTATGGATATTTTATACATCTAAATTCACACTAGAATCAAGATAGAAGAACCATGAATGTATGTATATAGTAAAGGAGGACTAAAAATTCACATAGATTACATCACATATTATCAATCATAATATAAAATTTATATATAATCCAATCTGAAAATAAAATATTTATATATTCTTGGGTTTCTGAATACAATGATTTTTAAAGGAGAACACATAGAAGATAATACTAATCATCATGGTATGTTTTTTGAAACTAAAAGTGTCACGGATTATAAAATATTAATTCACAATATTCGACATATAAGTTGAACATGGAGAAAAGAATAATAAAACTTTTATGGAGCTTCCATATTTTAAAATATGTAAAATAGTTCAAATGGATATTTTTTGATTATATACAAAGAAAATATGAATTAAAAATAAGAGATAGAGACTCTATTACAATTATTTATATATCTATGAATAAAAAATGAAAAGAGGGATAGATGAATTGAATAATGGATGTTGAAAAAAGATTGATGAGGTATTTCATATATTTTTATTTCTAGATACATGGTAAAATAAGAAGATAAGTTTCAAATGTATTTCAATGATCATGTTTGGTTCATTTCGAGTAATGAAGCCTCAATGGAAAGTAAATTACCCCTTTTATAACATGAAATTATAAATGAGTATAGTACGCTAATTCTATAGAAGAATTATTCTCATCCGAAGTTAAGTGTTATTAATATTTTTGTTGGAGTAAGAGACATAGTAATCCCTTATTTTATGATAATAATCTCATCCATATTGTAGAAGAATTTAGTATCAAATTTGGAAGATTTACTATTCGTCTACCTAGAGTTATATATGTACAAAGTTTGATTATTGATTATAACAATATCCCCATGTCTATAATGTGGTATCCCTTCATCAAAGAAATGTGTAGAGGGAAAAACATAACTTAAATTATTTTTTTAGTGGAGTATAAGAATAGAGAGTGTTCCTAGGATAGATTGTACACCATTATTAAACAATTTTAATACATGTCAAGAGTAATATAACCTCCTAGTACATTGGGACATCTTCTGTGTATACTCATTGTATTAGAACTTTGTGGTGAACCAAGTAAAATATTCTTAACCATTTTGTATTTATATTTATACTTATTTTCTTATGATTAAATGAAGTGAGGTGTAATATAATTATGTAATAGGTTGAAAATTGTTCCAAAAATGAAAGAACATGATCTTAAAGGTAAAAAACATGTAAAAATTAAAAAGTTAAATTTATCTTACACCCTAATTGACCCCCCATTTAGAGTTTATTAGGTCATGAAATTGTTTATCAAAGGCATCATGTTTTTTCTTGGTGTTCAAAATCAGAAACTATTATTAGATTTCATGATCTCATGATTTATATGATGAATAAATCATTAGTTATTGGGATTATATTTAATATAAATAAAATGGATATGATTATGTTTCTATAACATCATGGTTGAGATATTTTAGAATATTTACTAAATAATGTTAACATAAATAAGAATAATAAATTATTTTTTTGATGCAAACATACAAATATTTATCAATAAAGGTATCTCTAGTGAAATATACAAGAAAAAAAATTTGATGTGAAAATGATTTATATATTTTAAAATTATTGAGTAGTTATATATAATACTATTGGTAGTAAATAATTTTGTAGATCTTACTCTGACATAAGATTGAAAATATAGTCATTATATGAGTCTTGCTGTAATTCCCCGACCCATGTTACCCAGAGTCGGTGCTTTATTACATAACATTGGCATGATACAAGGAATCATGTCCTGAAATACCAATTAATTTAGTATTATTGGAAGCAAGATACATACATAAGTTCAACATTACAACTTGAAAAGAAATACAACACTAATTTATTACATTAGAAACATCCAAGCCTCCAACATTATTCCTGCAAGTCACTCATAACTAACATCTTAATAGCATGGGAAAATGAAACATAAGAAAGGGGTGAGCCCAAAAAATAAGTAAGGTTACGAAATATTAGGGAATATAACATAAAAATTAGGGATGGTGAATAATTAAAAACCATTCCTTTACAAATAATAAACAAGAACACATTAGGGTAGTATTATGATCTGAGAAAATAATTACATAAAAAATATAGTCATGGGTATTCTACTAGTAGAATAACCACATGAACCATCATTATTATTTTCATAACGAGGAAATGTATAATGTCATACATTCTGAAACATCTTATCAAGGATTCAGCCAAGAGGTCTAAAAATGATATAAGCCCCAGCCAAAACCATATATCAAATTGGGATAGGCTACGACCAATTCCACATCTAATTGTCTCATTAGACCTACCGATGCACCAATGAGCTATCGTGGGATCCACCCATCTCATACTAAGTCCAATACATTCCTCATATGAAAAAGTTGAAACATAATATAAAAAGTTGTATTAAAGCTAGCATATAAAATGTAAATTCTTTAATGATAAACCATGAATGGTATAAAAATAACACATCCAAAATCAAACATATCACAAAACCTTGAATACAATATGGAAGATTTGTATCATAATAAATCAACAAAAAACATGATTAAAATCCATCAAAGGATGTCGATATAGATGAAATGAAAACTATATGAAATAAATAACTCTTTCTATTTTGAATCCATTTAAGAGTCACATAATTGTAAAAGAAAACAGTAATTTTGAAAATATTTTTATAATCTTGTAAGTGAAGCTTTGATAATGTTATAATGGCAGAAAATAGACACACCCACTGTATAAGTTAAGAAAAATTCTTACCTTAATTTTGTCAAAAATATCATAAAGTACCTTGTTTGGAAAATGATAGAAAGATTCCTTTCAAAACATATAAGGTAAAATATGGGTATAAATTAATTTAACCCATAGTCTAGTAAATATTAAAAATTATTTGAAATAAATTTTTAAGAAAACATGGATGTGGATGATAAAGAGGTCCCAATAGATACTTACGTAAACACAACCTCGGATAATAAAGAGATTGTGAAATTAACCCTTATCTTGTACTTTTCCTTGGTAGAGGGTATGTTAACCAACTGTATAATAGATAAATCATTGTTATTAAATTATAAAATAACTATATACCTGAATATGATATCATATATGATCCTCTAACATTGTGTTGTTAATAATAATTCAGTAGTATCATCGTTTTGGATGTTAACGGATTCATTTTCCTTTATATAATTAGTTATGTAAGCCCTGTTTTTTAAGGAAACGATGTATTTGATTCATATAAATAATTATATTATGTTCATAAACATTTTTTTTAGTCATAAAATGAAAATTATTCTTGAATGGTTACGATGGGGAAATGAATCTCATCGCGTTCATGCAGACGATAATCCGTGCGTATGTATGAGTGACAATATCATTATATTGATTGAAAAATCATGTGTAATTTAATGGTATATCATATATACAGAATAATTGATTTGTTATGTTAATTATTTACATTAGTTATACCCATTATTATACCCATCCAAATAATGTAGTGTTTGAATAAAAAACTACACTACGACGTGGAGACAGTAAGCTTTACGTACGCACGTATGGTGACTTTGTCATTTATAGGATGGATAGAATAATGAATATGGTTGTACCATATTTATAATAACATCACAATATTTATAAGGCAGTATATTTTTTATTTTGGAAGGGAAACAACAAATAAATAGGATGTTGAAGAAGAAAATAACTTGAAAGAGGTTAGGGAATATTTACCACTTCTTTGGGTTCTTCCTTTTGATTTCATCAAAAGGGCTCCTTAGGTTGATATTATGATCTAAGTAAGACCTCTAGGATGAAGGGTGGAATTTTGGGAGGATATTTTGGTAGTGTTTGGACTATCCAAATGGCTTTGGAGGTGAAATTTGGAGATAAGGGGAAGTGCCCTTTTATAAGAGAGGTGACAGTCACTTTAGGAAAATCTTGAAATATTCTTTAATAATAAAATACTTTTCAGTTTAAAATGGCTCAAAAATGATTTATTTCGATTATAAGGTGGGTATGAAGAGAAAATATCTCAACCAATAGGTTTTATACCGGTTTAGGTCACCATATTAACCTTATCTTTTCGATTTAACTCTTAGTTAAATAGTTTGACATTTACCATGTCTCTTTGTATTTTTATATTATATGGTTAATAAACATACAATAAATTTTCAAGAAAACCCTAAGTGGTTTATTATTAACATATATAACCTTATATATGTATTTTGGAAAATTCATAATTTTTAATGAATAATATATCAATTAATAATATACTATTTGTTTTAAAAACTCAATTATGTCAATTTTGGCACTATTTATTATTTGATTTTTAATGAAATCTATTAAAACTTTATCAATTAGAATAAAATTTATTTAACCAACCCTAACATCTCATATTAACCTATAAAATTATTTTAATTCATCAAAAGTCTAAATTTACATTTATTTGGATATTTTTAATATCAATAATTTTAATATTTCATTAATACAGTAAATTTTGCTTCATCATTGTGTCATAAATAAATTAATTTATTTAATGTATAAAAATTATAAATAAAAAACCATTATGTAGGAAATATATTTATATTTATAAAGAATATTTATAGTCTAATTTATATTATGTGTAACAATATAATAAAAATGGTTTATTTATTAAACTTTGAATTTAACTCTTTTAACTCTTCTTTAAATAAAATAATAATAAATGACATAATCTATTCCAAGTGGACCAAAGGGGGTTATATTTTATTCATAAGGTTGTTTGTGGTCAAATTATACTTATCTAATATATTTAAGACATGTGTTATGGAATCTATGATATCATTTTTACCCTTAATTACCCTGTTTACTTTTAACCATGGTAAATAAAGGTCAAAAGTTACTATACACCAAAAATTGTTTTCATCTTAGTGAACCAAATTTTACTTACTGATATTAACAATGTCTCCAAGATTTTTGAAATTCAACTCACATAAGTGGTAAAATTATGTTTTATGCATATTTTCAAATGCTCCTAAGAGGTGGGTAAAAGACGGTAAAAAGTTCAATAGAATTTTTATATATCTAAACATATTATAAAATGGATCCAATAAATTTCATTTAACTTATATAAGTATTATGTATCTATTTTTACCTAAAATAAATTTAAATAAAATAAATAATTATTGAAATAAAAATTCAGTTTTAACCAATAACGTAGTGTTTTTCAACATTCATTAAAATTGAATATTTTCAGAAAAAATACCAATAATTCACCCTAAGATTATTTAGATATTCCAAATTCAAAAATGAAGTGCATTTTGAAAAATAAAATTTATAAAACTTCAAAAATTGGGTACTACTATTCATAACGGCTAGTTTGATTGGCCGATGTGTGTTCGAATATCGATGTTGTGTACGTTGAAAACTATTCTATTATTCAAAGGGAAACATACCATGGAAGCTTGGGGTGTTACATTTTTCCCTCCTTCAAATAATTTCATCATAAAAATTTCTAGAATACTACCACAAAAAAGATTTGGGTGGTTCTTCATTATCAGTTCCTCTGGTTCCCACATTGCCTCTTCCATATTATGGTTTCTCCATAGATCTTTTACCATACAAGTCGTCCGGTTTCTCAACACTTGTTCCCTGGTATCAAGAATTTTTACATGCTCTTCACAATAAGACAGATCAAGTTCTAGTTAAATTTCCTCATAGGTGAGTACATGCATTGCAACAGGCATGTATTTTATCAACAGTGATACATGGAACACATCATGAACTTTGGAGATACACAGAGGAATTGCCAAACAATAAGCTACAACTCCAATTTTTTATAGAATTTTGAAAGGTCTGATGTACCTGGGATTCAATTTACCCTTCTTACTGAAATATATAACAACCTTCCATGGAGAGGCCTTCAAGAAAACATGGCCTCCTACTCGAAATTCAAAATCATTCATTCTGTTATCGGCATAGCTCTTTTTCCTACTTTGGGCTGCTTTGATGTGGTTTTGGATAATCGTAACTTTTTCCATTGTTTCCTCAACATGTTCTGGGCCTACAAGTTTTATTTCACCAACATCATCCCAACAAGTTAGTGTGCGAAATCTCTTTCCATATAATGCTTCATATGGTGCCATCTGAATACATAAATGGAAGCTATTGTTATATGAAAATTCTACCATTGGTAAATATTGATCTCACATACCTTCAAAGTCACGTGACTAAGATCACAACAAGTATTCTAAGGTTTGAATAGTCCATTCGGATTGTCCATCAGTTTGAGGGTGGTTGGCAGTACTCAAACGAAGTTCAGTATCTAAGTCTTTTTGAAGACTTCTCTAGAATCATGATGTAAAACGGGGATCACGATCAGAATCAATCGATAGAAGTACTCCATGAATTCTTAAAACTTCATTAATATACAGTCTTGTTGAACATTCAAGTGGTAAATCTTATCTTATAGCAAAAAATTGTGTTTACTTAGTAAGATGATCAACAATGACCTGTATTGCATCATTCCTTCTAGGAGTATTTGGTATCCTCATGAAAAATTCCATCGTAATATCATCCCATTTCAACTTAGGTATGGGAATAGGTTGCATGACTCCTCCAGATTGTTGCCTTCCAGGATTCACTTGTTGACAAACTATACATCTTGACAAAAAAATCAGAAATCTCCCTCTTCATTCTATCCCACAAAAAATATTCCTTCTAATATCTATACATCGTGGTGCTCCCTAGGTGTATAGGGAAATTGGAGATATGAGAATCATCCAAAAAATCCCTTTTTAGATCAGGTATATCGGGAACACAAATTCTCTTCCCAAAATTCAAAATTTCATCTATATGTAAGAATTCACAGAAACTCCCATCATTTATAGCTTTAATCTTATTTTTAAACTCCTCATCATCTGTCTGAGAACTCTTTATCCTTTATATTAATGATTGTTTGGAAACAATTTAAAAAAGAATTTATGTTTCACCTTCCATGGTTATTTCCATATCCATATTTACTAGATCCATGAAAATAGGATCCCTTTCAACTCTGATCTTGTTCAAAACTCCAAGGGCCTTTCTAATTAAATCATCTTCCACCTTATTTTCCTTCCCCAGGTGGTAGTGTATAGTTAACTAATAATCCTTGAGTAGGTCAAGCCATCGTCTTTGCCTCATGTTGAGTTCGTTATGTGAGAAATTATACTACAAACTCTTGTGATCAGTATAAATCTCACATTTTTTACCATAGAGATAGTGTATCCATATTTTTATAGTAAAGCTTACAGCTGCTAACTCAAGATCATGAGTAGGATAGTTTTTCTCATTAATTTTTAGCTGTCGTGATGTATAGTAAATAACTCAATCATTCTGCATAAGGACACAACCATGTCCTTTTATTGAAGTATCACTATAAATAACAAACCCATCATTCCATGATGGTAGATTCATGATATGATAATTAACTAATATTATCTTCAGTTCTTCAAAAAATTATTCACACTCTTTTATCCAAACAAATTTAACCCCTTTACGTGTGAGATTTGTTAATGGGTTAGCCAACTGGGAAAAATTATAGACCAAACATTGATAATTACCTGCTAAACCAATAAAACTGCATACCTCAGTTATACTCGTCGGAGCTAGCCATTCTTGGATTTCCTTTGTATTTTAAGGATCAGCAGAGATTCCATCCTTAGAGAAAATATATCCAAGAAAAGAAATCTCCTGAACCCAGAATTCACACTTTCTAAACATCCCATATAATTCATTTCTTCTAAGAGTCTTTAGAATAATGTGCACGTTATTTTCATGATCTTTGTAGCTTTTAGAGTATACCATGATATCATTAATAAATACCACTACAAAGTCATCATGATATTCCATGAAAACATTATTCATTAGATCCATGAAGAGAGAGGGTACATTAGTCAATCCAAAAGGCATTACTGTAAACTCATAATGCCCGTACCTAGATCAAAATGTTGTTTTCATAATTTCTTCTTTCTTTAAACACAACGGATGATATCTAGATCGAAGGTCAATCTTTGAAAAATATTTATCTCCATGAAGTTGGTCAAATAAATCATCAATGCGTGGTAGGGGATACTTGTTCTTTATTGATATATCATTGATCTCTCTAAAGTCAATGTACAACCTCATAGATTCGTCATTCGTCTTAACAAAAAGGACAGGGGATCCCCATAGAGAAACACTACGATGAATAAATACCTTATTACTCAATTCATCTAGTTGTTTCTTTAGTTCCACTAATTCCACATTGGTCATTCTATAAGGTGTCTTCTATATGGCCCTTGATCTAGGAATTAAATCAATGAAAAAATCAATTTCTCATTCTGGAGGATGTCCAGGTAAATCCTCTAGAAAAACATCAACATATTCTTTCACAATAGGTACGTCCTCTATTTGAGCATTCTTTTCCTCACCCATAATTTTTTCATTCTCATCCTCCCCAATATTGAATTTAGAAGATCTACTGGGGGTTTATCTAGATAATAATCATATGGTGACATTTCTACTATAAAGATAAGGTATTTATTATCATCATCGATAATTGTAACTGCCTTATTCTTACAATAACATTACGTATCATGGTCTGAAAGATAATCCATACTAAGGATTATATCAAATTAAATCATGGGTATGATGATTAGATCAGTAGATAACTATCTGTTATATTCCATAATGGGGACTAATTCACAAAACATTGTTGAAATGATACTTCACTTAGGAGTTTTGAATAACAACTCCCCTGTTAAATAAAATTTTAAATATCTAATTTTCTTTCAAAACTGGGAAGATATGAAACAATGTGATGATCCAGAATAAAAAAACATTGGATAAACTTGAGGAAACCATTAAATTACTTTTCACCACGTCTTTAAGAGCTTCAACCTCAGCAGTAGTGATCTCATAAGCTTGGCCTTGATCCCTTGGCCATTTCTGAGTTTTGTTACCATGATGCTTATGAAATTCATTTGAATAATGTCCCATATCCCTACAATTTTAGCATTGAACATTGATATATTCTTTATTCCCCTTACAATCACTATCAATATGGTCATTCTTCCCACATTTTTAGCATACTCCTTTTCTTTGTAGACAGGAACTAGGGTGCTTCCTTCCATAATTATCACAGGGTGGAAATTCAACTATTTCCTGTATCCCTATTTCCTTATTTTCATTCCCATAGTTTTTAGCATATATCTTCTTCCCTTGTTTTTCGTTAAAGTAATATGACATAGATAATACTTTTTCTATATTGATAGAACATGAGACAATATCTTCATAAGATGAGAAGGATTGTGAGACTAATATTCAACGGAGAAATGGTTTTAAATCATCAAATAAATGATTAATATTAATTCATGGGTTAGGTATATAATCTATAGCATGCCTTTATAACCTTGTAAAATTATCCTCATACTTTGCGACATTCTCATCCTCCTTTTTCCTCAGACTCAGAAATTGTCTTTACATATCCGCTCGATGGTCACGAAGAAATTATTTTTCTAAAAAATCTATTTAAACTCTCTATATTCCATGTTTATTACTTCTTCATATTCCTCTGTTTTTTGAATCAATGACCACCATTGATCTGCATCTCCCATGAGGTGATAAACTGCCATGACAACTTTTTATCTTTCGCTACTCCCCAAAGAATGAAATATTTTCTCTAAGGAACTTATCCATTTCTCTACTACTAATGGATTTGTACACCAAATGAATGTTTCTGGTAGTTTCCTCATGAAGTGGTCTCACATTGATCCTTTATATTATTGATCAGGGTGCTCCATATAGGTAAGTTTCTTATTCATAAACTGATTGAGTTTTCCCAGTCTGGTGATAAGCTGATCAGAACTAGTTGCATCACCAACTTCACTATAATTATATTGAGTAGGAGGGAAATCTGAACATGGATTATGTGCATTGATACAGTTTCCATTCCATCCACTATGCACCATTTCTAAACAATGGCATACAGTAGATTAGTCTATGAATCACAATACATTATTCAGAACTTGTAAAACACTTAACATAAAATTGAATAGTTTATTGATATAATACATAAAAATAAAAATGTTTTCTTGGAGGAGGTATATACTCATAAATCCTTTATAATGGTTTGAAAAGAAAATATAATTATCCGAAGCATATCTTCCAAGATTGTTGTAACCATGAGTGCAGAAATGCCCATTGTCGTTCACCAGTTCCTATTCGAGTCTAACTCAAATCGGTGTTTTTAGGTTTTACCCCATGGTACATTTGTGCCAGAGACACCTCTATCTACTCGTATCTAAACAAGGATTTATTTCTTAGAAAACTCACAAAATCTCTACAATACCAAAATTCTTGGATGTTCTTCTATACTAATCCACAAAGTCTATCTTAGGGTAATGTTCTCTAATCATAGTTTTTCTAAATCTAGTTTCCAAGGATTGTACTAAACATGATCTGATATCGACTGTAACACCCCGACCCCAGTTACCTAGATTCAATACATTATTATATAAAATTGGCACGATACAAGTAATCATATCCCAAATGACCGATCAGATTAGTATTATTGGAAAAAAGATACAAAAATAATTTCAACATTACAATTTTAAAAGAAATACAACACTAATATGTTCCATTAGAAATATCCAAGCCTCATAGATTATGCATGCAATTCACTCATAACTACCCTATTCATGTCCTGGTAAAATGAAACATAAGAAAGGGGAGAGCTCAAACAATCGGTAACGGTAATCATTACAACAGAAGATAACATAAGCATTAGGCATGGTGAATAATTAAAAACACATGCCTTTAAAAATAATAAACATAAACAATTTATGGTATAAATATGAGATGTGTAAATAATTTCATAATAAAACATAGTCATGACTATTCTACTAGTCAAATAACCACATGAACCATCATTATTATTTTCATAATGAGAGAATGTATAATGTCTTAAATTCTGAAACATCTTTTCAAGGTCTCATCCAAGAAATATAAAAATGATTTAAGCCTCAACCAAAACCATATATCAAATTGGGAAAGGACTCAGCCAATTCCACATATTAATGTCTCATGAGACCTACCGATGCATCAAGGAGCTATAGTGTCCTCCACCCGTCACATACTAAGTCCAATACATTCCACATATGAAAATGTTGAAACATAACATAAAAATTAGTATTAAATCTACCATATGAAATGTCAATACATTAACCATAAACCATGAATGGTATAAAAATAACATATCCACAGTCAAACATATCACAAAACCATCAATAAAATATGGATGATTTGTATAAAAATAAATCAACTTCAAATAAGTTTAAAATATATCAAAGGATGTTGATATAGATGAAATGAAAACTATTTGAATGAAATACCTTTTGTATTTTGAAATCATTTATGTGTCACATAAATATAAAAATAAAATATTTATTTTAAAAATATTCTTATAAGATTGTAAGGGATGCTTCTTTGATATTATAATGGCAGAAAATAGTCGCACCCGCCGTATAAATTAAAAAAACCTTCTTACCTTAAGTTTGTCAAAAAGATCATAAAGTACCTTATGTGGGAGATCATAGAAAGATTCATTTAAAAACATATAAGGTCAAATAAGGGTATAAATGACTTTAACCCATAGTCTAGTAAATAGAAAAAAAAATTGAAATACATTTTTAAGAAAACAAGGATGTGGGTGATAAAGAGGTCTCAATAGATACTTACATAAAAACAACCTCAGATAATAAAGAGATTGTGAAATTAACCCTTAACTTTTACTTTTCCTTGGTTGAGGGTATGTTAACCACCTGTATAACAATTATATAATTTTTATTAAATTACAAAATAACTATTTACATAAATATTATATCATATATGATCCTCTAATATTTCTTTGTTAATAATATTTCAGTAGTATCATCGTTTTGGGTGTTAATTGATTCGTTTTCCTTTATATGCTTGGTTAAGTTAGCCATGATTGTTATGGATAGGATGTTTTTTATTCATATAAAAATGATATTATCTTCATAAAAATTATTTTTATTCATCAAATGAATACATTTATTGAATGGTTACTATGGAGAATTGAATCTCATCATGTTCGTGTTGACGGTAATTCGTACGTACGCATGAGCGACAATATCATTATATTGATGGTGAAATCGCATGTAATTGGATGGTATATCATATATAATGAATCATTAAAATGATATATTTATTATTTAAATTAGTTATACTCATTATTATACCCATCCAAAAAAATTAGGGTTTGAATAACAAACTACACCACGACGTGGAGATGATAAGTCATACGTACGCACATATGGTGACTTTTTCATTTATAATATGGATAGAAAAATGAATATGGTTTTAACATATTTATAATAATATCACAGTATGTAGAAGGTAATGGATTTATTATTTTGGTATGGAAACAACAAAGAAAGATTAAGTGGAAAAAGAAAAATAACTTGAAAGATGTGGTGAAATATTTATCTGTTCTTCGGGCTCTTCCTTTTGATTTGAGAAATAAGGCTCATTAGGCTATTTTTCTGACAATAGGAAGGAATCTAGTCTTAAGGGATGAAATATTTGAGGATATATTTGTAGATTTGGGCCGTGCCAAATGGCTTTGGAGGTGTGATTTTGAGAGAAGGGGAAGTGCCCTTTTTTAAGAGAGGTGAGGGTCACTTTAGGAAAACCTTGAAATAATGTTTTATAATAAATTCATTTTCGGTTTCTAATGGCTCAAAAATAATTTATATCGAGGATAAGGGTTGGATGGGGCTAAAACCGCTCAAAAATTAGGTTTTAGAGAGGTTTAGGTCACCATACTAACCTTATCTTCTAGATTTAACTCTTAGATAAATAGTTTGACATTTACCATGTCTCTTTGTATTTTTATATTATATGGTTAATAAACATACAATAAACATCCAAGATAACCCCATGTGGTTAATTATTAATATATATAAAATTATCTATTTATTTTGGATGAACCATAGATTTTTATTATTATTATATCAATAAATAATATAGTATTTGTTTTAAAAACCTAATTATGTCAATTTTGACACTATTTAGTATTTTATTTTTTATAAATCCATTAAAACATTATCACTTATAATAAAATTTATTTAACCAACCCAAACATGTCATAATTTCCTCGAAAATTAGTTTAATTCATCAGAAGTCTCAATTTATATTTATTGAATATTTATAATATCAAATATTTTATTATTTAATTATTGAGGTAATTATTTCATCATCATTGTGTCATAAATAAATTAAATTATATAATGTTTAAAAATTATAAATAAAATATAATTATGTAGGAAATATTTTTATCTTTATAATTAATATTTATAGTCTAATTTATATTGTGTTTAACCATATATTTTAAATGGTTTAGTTATTACACTTTGAATTTAACTCTTTTAACTCTTCTTTAAATAAAACAATAATAAATGTCCTATCATATCCATGTGGTCCAAAGGGGATAATAGTTTATTAATAAGGTTTTTTTTGGTCGAATTATAATTATCCAATATAATTAGGGCATGTTTTCGGTTAATTATGATATCATTTTTACCATTAATTTCGCTATTTACTTTTAACCATGGTAAATAAAAGTCAAAAGTTACTCTTTTCCAAAAATCATTTTCATCTTATTGAACCACATTTTACATACTGATATTAACCGTGTCTCATGGATTTTTGAAATTCAACTCAGAGAAGTGGTAAAATTATGTTTTTTTTCTAATTTGCAAATGCTCCTAGGAGGTGGGTAAAAGACGATAAAAAGTTCAATAAATTTGTTATATATCTAATATTATAATAAAATGACTCCAAATAATTACATCAAATGTATATTTGAATTATGTATCTATTTATACCTAATGAAAATTTAAATAAAATAAATAACTATATAAATAAAAAGTCAGTTTTAACTAATAAGGCATTGTTTTTCACTATTCATCAAAAATTGAAAGATATCCGAAAAATACTAGAAATTCACCCTAAGATAATCTCGATATTATGAATTCAAAAATGAAGTCCATTTTGAAAAATAAAATTTATAAAATTTCAAAAATTGGGTATTACTATTCAAAAATCTAGTTTGATTGGTCATGGTGTGTTAGAATCTCAAAGTTGCGTACAATGCAAGCTATTGCATTATTCAAAGGGAAATGTACAGTGAAAGCTAGGGGTGTTAAACTTGGAGACAAATCTTGTGATGATTTACCGATGAAAAAATATAATAATAATAATAATAAGAATAATGTTTTTAGAAGATTGATTCTCCAAATTAGGAGATCAATTTTAATTCAATTTTTATACCTCATTCTAACAAAGTTATGCAAGACACGTATAAATCAAAAAATTATAGTCATCCCATGAGACTGATAAAAGTGTTGATTCTAATGAGGTAATGAAATATTTATCATGTTTTCACTCTATGAATTTCTTAAACAGTGACCCAGATGATAACCCATTATTTTATGATAAGGTACATCATTTAAGGCTATTCCAGAAGTGAAATATGAATTTATAGAATATATATCTTTAGAAAATAAAGGATTAATTGGAATAAAGGTGGCCTTAAATCATGACAAAAGAATATGGATTCAAAGATGATTGATCAAAATGATCTATTGTAAAAATATACATAATATATTAGAAATAAAATGGATGGAGCGAAAGAGTTGAAGGAAAAAATTATCCCTCCCAAGTTAAAAGATATATAGTAGAGAAATTTTCAAAAGGAAGAAAACTCAAGGGTGGAGAACATGACGAATCAACTGAGAGAGAAAGACGAGAATATCTGGGATTATGAATGAAGGCCTAGATTCAAAATGATAAAATAAAGGGGGTAAATTGACTTCATATAAGTCACAATATGTGATATAGATACCCTTTTCCTTGTAAGAAATTAGAATATATCTAAATATATTTTGAGACAAAGTTGTTGAGTTAGAGTGCGATTTTAAGGCTAGGTGTGCCCATAATTAATTTTATAAAAATATTAAAAATATGTTATATAACCCATGTATTATTTCTTAATGAATTTTGGATAACTCTTAAAAGAATCTCAGAGTGAAAATTTGATTCCATGTTTGAATCTAAAATGTGAGTTTTACCCTATGTGCGAACTAAAATGGGCTTGCACAAGGTGTTTAGATATAACATATGTTGGATATATATTCAGTGGGTTAATCAAATAATTAATTTATAAATTTATTAATTATCCTAAACATAAATATCATATTAATACACCATTATGGAATATCTCTAGGTTTAGCTACATAACCCTAGAACGATTTAGAGGAGCATCTTCCACCTCTCATTCGTAGATCAAAATCAGAGAATGATAAAACACTAGGTCCAAAAGAATCAAGGTTCAAAGAACATAATGAACACTGTAATTCATTTGAAAGCCTATTTTTCATCAAAAAATTTATCCAATATATAGGCAGGGTTCATCGTTTTTGGGATTCTTCTTCAATTGATTAAAAATATTGATCATGATCATACCATTTCTTCGATCTTTATTAAAATTGATACATTGCATGAGCCTTTGAATCGGTTTAAATTATTTATTCAGTTTTGTCAACCTGTTATTCTCAATTTGTATTTATTGAAAAAGAATTCATGGAATATAAATTTTCACCTTCTTTATTGTGAATTTTTCCGTTATTTAATCATATTCTTCACTGATTATTCTACGGGATCACAGTTCAACATTTTCAGGCGGGATTGATACCGATTGAACCCTCATATTCTTGGTCGATTTACCTATGATGAATTATTTAGGGAATCAAGGATGGATTTAGAAAATTTTTGGGTGATAGCTTATTACTTAATAGATCCTGGATCTGAAGTGGAATGTGGAAAGTCATTTGGATCATGTGAGGTGTGTGGGGGCATAAGGAAAACCCCTATGAATAAATGTTACAAATTTTCAACAACTGGATGGCTGAAAATGATGCCCGGAGGCCTTTCCCAATGATTTCTTATGTCCTGGATGTGATATTTGAGGAGGTATGGTTGGATATGGGACTCTAGAAGCAGATCTAACTTAATACAAAAAACCCGACTTCATGGATTATAATATAATGAAAAAAATCATGTAGATACCAATTGGTTTTTGTGCTAGGGTTTTGGGAATGTTATGTATCACATGTCATGTGGCTATCCCATACTCTATGTGACCCTCCACAGGTAGATAGGCCCCATGATGGATCACACGGGCTGGACCCTATGTAGGAGGACATGTTTTTCACAGAAGTACTTGGACCATGGAAAGTATATGTAGACTCAACTAGGAGAACGGGAAGGACCCTAGGTGGATGAGGCATACCATTTATTCCACATACATGACGTGTAGTGATACATGGGTAAATATTCGTGTACTAGAAGGGACGTGTCTACGTAGTGGAGTGGGGCTCTATGTTGTTTGGGTCCCATTACACATATTTTACCCCTACATTCCTTCATATGAAACATAAAAATATTGTATCTTCTTCATTTTGACTCGTATTTTGGCCTAAGTGTAGCCAATTCAGAGTGTTCCCTGTATATAATTTGATGGTTTCCTTCATAGTGGATTTTATGATATTATTAAATATGCTAAAATTGTGTTACTTCCTTAGGTTACACATTATGATGGTAATGATCATGATGGATCACCTGGGATGTTAGAGTGAAACCCTATTGTTGGCATGGGCATGGGATCTATACCAACTACTAGAGTGGAAGCCTCCTTCTAGGTAGTTCAGGGTCCTCTATCTACCATTATTGTGAAAACCTCATGTTTGTTAATTAATGTTTCCTAGATTGACTATTAGAGTGGAACATTCTAATTGGACTAGAAATATGACATCTACCGACTATGATAGTGTCACCCTCCTATCAGGAAAGTCATAGGTCAACTATCTACAATTAGAGTTCCATCCTATTAGTAGGAAGGGAATGGTCCATCTATCTTCTATTTGATTGGAACCCTCTGGTGGTGTTAGGGCATTGGACTTTGACTACTAGAGGGGAACCCTTCTGTTGGGATAGGGATTGGGTCCCCTATCAACAACTATAGTGCAACCCTCCTATGGAGTCGGGGTATAAGTCATCTAGCTATCTACTAAGTGCAAACCTTTTGTTGTACCAGGGAATGGATCCTATACACTGATATTGTTCCCCACAATTATGATAAAAATTGTATTGACGTAGATGTTTCCATTATATAGACATGTGAGATACTAGGAATTTTTTTTTTGAAAATTCGGAGTTGTTGAAAACCTTTTCCTAGGTTGGGATGTGATATGACCAAACTATTTTTTAAATTTTTGAGTAAAATCAATTTATGGTTAATTGAGAACCATACATTGTAGAAAAACAGGAAAACATGCCCAAGGGGATCCACAAATATAGGCACAAGCAATACCAACCTCAAAAATTATAATGTAGTCACAACATTCTAGAAGAAAATCTGCACAAGAGACATCAAGGGAGGATGACCAATGGCGAGGGATTCATCTATATAGCACCCAAAAAATGATTTAACATGGGACAACTAATCCACCATGGACAATGCAACCAACCAAAAGAGCATCTAAATAGTTCTACCTTCACACAATCCACCAACATGATCCAAAACATTATGGAATCTATCGAACCCAACCAAAATCGGGTTGTGTGTGAAGAAGCATGATATAATGGAAGAGCAATCCAAGAAGAAGCTGAAAAATATAGGAACAAAAAAGGGAAACATAATGTACTATGGATCATAGGGAACCTAACCATGTAGATGCTACTGTGACAACTAGAAACCCAAGAAACACTTGAAAAACACAACATTTGGCAATAGAGAAGGTGATGAAATCCGTAATAAGGGAAGATCATGAATGCAGAAGAGGAGCCAATGATGTAGGATGAACAATGGTGGGGACTTCATTGTCAAAACTCTAGAACATGGATCCACAAAACCGCTAATCTGAGATCGTCACCACATCTTGTCATCTTGTGCAACTGAACCCGAATAAGCATGGGAAGAGACCACAAAACACAATTCACTAATGTACATCAATATAGGTCAAACTAGCCTCCCTCTCTATAATTTGGGATTATTTTTTGTGCATATATATATCCATGTATTTATATCTTGTTAATATCTTTCTTTGGGTCAAGATGTATATTCATATCATGTCTCTTACTACTTTTCCATCAGCTTTCAGGGTGACTTATGGGTATGTATACACTCACCCCTCTATGGTATTTTCCTACAAATTTAGTCTCTTATAAAGATGGTGGACATGTTAGCGGTGATTATAGAGGATAATATTAGTACAAGGTTCATTAACCATGTATGGTGGCTGGATCATGGAGCTTAGAAATTTGAAGTTGGGGTCACTCAATATTAACTTTTCTAGTTTTTTCAGGCTGGGATATCTTTTTAGTTGGGTGTGCATTTTTTCTTTTTCTATTTATTTTACACTATCATAGTCTTATACACTGTAGAGTTTTTTACATTCATTATTTTTCTCTAGATATTTCATCTTTATATTAATATTATATCACACTTATTCATTGAGAGTATTAGTTCTTTTTGTACAGGTACATTAGAATAAAGGACACCCTTATTACCTCTACTTTGTAGTGCTTGTCAGTACACCCTGACCTATGGAGGCAGGCATGGGATAACTATATATTGAGACTCATTTGGTTGGGTCTTTACATATTAGTATTATAAATTTTCATTCCTGGGGATTATTTTTTAATTAGTCCCCTTATTATTATTATTTTGGATTTAGGGAAATAGTGTCAATGTGTTTTGACTACGGCTTCTAGACCAGGAAATTCTATATTGGTGAGGTGGCCAATGTATCCATTCATGAGAAAATTTACTACCTACTTGTAAAAATTGAACTATTGAGCCGCTGGTTTTAAGGATAAATGGTACATGCATCATATTGGATTAATCCTTTTGACTATCCTTATTGAGTTAGATCACCATTATATATATATGTTCATTTGATCATGGTATGACTTAATTAATTTTTTAGGATGCCTCTATGATTCCATCCATCCAAATTACCATTTATGGATAATCCTAATGATCTAATGATTGAAAAGGACTCAGTTAAAGACCTATCCTTTGAGATCCTTCCATTTTTTGGACATATAGATACAACCCCACCTATTTTTTAGGAGATCATACCACTTGAGTAGGTTGAGGATGTTTTTAGGATTAGTATATTCCATGAGTTCTATGTCTAGAGGCCACTGAGTATCCATAGTGAGACAAATCCCTAGGTGGTGGAGGATTAGATAGAGTTATTGATCCATGCATTCAAGATTATCTATACACTGATAGATCAAGTGGTTTTTCTAGAATCATGATTTTTTCATAGATAATATTGGCAATTGTAGATTTAAGGTATGTATATTTATGAAAAGTCTATAATCTCATAGAAAAAATTCCAACTGTTGTTCCATGAGGTGTACTACATTTCCTTCTTGTTCTTGGTTTGGATTCAAGAGATTCTAGATCTTTAATAGGGAGGGATGATAGTGGATGAGTATGGGTTTAGGTCCAAATACCATACATGTTACTCCCTTCACATGATCCTTGATAGTTAATTCCAAGAATTGATGTTTGGCTAGGGTCTCTGTAGATATATATTTGACAGTTTAGTACCCTTATGCATTCGAACCATTATCAGGGTGTTAGAGAGGGCACTAGTGTTATATAGTTTCTTTTCATAGGGTTTCTAGGTAGTTGCAGCTGGAAATAGATGTTATAGGGAAAATTCATCTCCAGCATGTCGCAGAAACCTGTCTATAGGATATCAATGTAGGAGACCATCCCAATATTAGATTTAGGAATGTGGTTAGAATTAGTGAATAGGACCATGGAATCCCATAGAGGGGTTGTGTTGTGCATGTGATAGGTGAGGACACATGGAGAATGAGTAACTAACACAAAGTGTTAATGTGTATAGGTATACAACATATGGACTTCCATGGTAGAGTCATTGTTGTGATCATGGATCTCCCAATAGAGGTAAGGGAGGCCCCTAGTAAAATGAGAAGTAATGTGAGAAGGTGGAGCTCCAAGAGTAGGATATGTGGGTTGTAGATGATGATATGATATATTTCCAACACCACCACTAGGAAGCCCATGTCAGGCTTAAGGAGCTAGTGGTTGGGGCTACGGACAACTGCAGGCTATGAAGTATTATGACCCTATTTCACACAAGATGATAAGAGTTTTGATCTATTTTTATTATAATCTTTCTTCAATATTTGTATACCTAGGTGAAAATAATTCCATTATCTCTTTAGAGTTAGTTTGAGAGATAGATCTTCAAATCGAGGCTTTAGTCAAATAATTTTTTCTTGAGGATCTTATAAGAAATTCTTCTTATATATCTTTTATCTTCAGGCAGTGTGAGCTATCTTTTGTAAGAGAGAGGTTCATGTGGGACCTTTTGGCCATCAATATCGAACCCTATTATTTCATATTGGGTATATAAGAGTTGTCTAGGGTTCAAGCCCATATTAACTATCACCACAGACAAGTCAGATACCTTCGCTATGAAGGGATGATATTCTTCTTATGGGTGATAGAGATTTCATGGTGGGACAAGTGGGTTTTGTATGTAGTGGGATTCATCACATTACCCATCATTTGGAAAGTGTACCCCTTGGTTCCACTACCTCTTGAGGCCTATGGATTCCTTCATTTATATTTTTTGGGGTTTCTTCCTTGAAGATGTTTTAGGACTACCTCTGAGGTGGGAGATTCTGTTTTGTATCAACTTGAATGTTGGTATGGTGCCAATATCTTATACAGTATATCGTATTTACTCTACCTAGATTTGGGAGCAATGTTTGTAGTTAGAGGACCTTTATGGAATTATTTTTATTAGGCCTAGTTTTTTCCTATGGGAAGAACCAGTATTGTTTATGAAAAAGGGAGATAGGATCTTGTGCATTTTTTGGATTATTTTCACATAAACCATGCCATAATAAAGAAAAATACCAATTTCCAGTGATTGATTACATTTTTGATCAGTTGTGAGGGGTGAGTTGGTTATTGAAGATCAATCTTGGGTCCTGCTAACACTAGTTGAGATTTTGTGATGATAATACTCTAAATTTGTAATTATGATGTCACTAATAACACTATAAGCTCCCATTTATTCCCATTAGTGTGAAGAATTCCCCCACTATGTTTATGACTTTGATGAACTGAATCATCCAACTATACTTGGACTGATTTTTTTGTCTTCATTGATGACATAATCAT
The DNA here is from genome assembly GCA_963277665.1 of Viscum album. Classification (NCBI taxonomy): domain Eukaryota; kingdom Viridiplantae; phylum Streptophyta; class Magnoliopsida; order Santalales; family Viscaceae; genus Viscum; species Viscum album. The sequence goes on from OY728141.1 coordinate 783,492,995, forward strand.
ATTCTCCACATCAGAAGAGGAGCATGCAGAGAACCTGAGGATGATCCAAATTTTACTTTAGGAGAACCATATTTATGGTAATCTCATGACTTTCTAGTTCTGGATTCACGAGGTTCACACCCTTGGGAATATCATTTCTGATCATGGATTATTATTTTACCCTATGAAGATAGATGTAGTGATTTTTTCAGAGTCACCTAAGTGTGTGTCATAGTTGTTGAGTTTTCTGTTCTTAGAGGGGTACCACCAAAGGTTTTTGGAAGCATTATATTGTATTGTACCCCATTTGACCATATTGATGTGTAATGGGTATCAGTTTAATTAAACAAAATAGTGTCAGATGTCCTTGAAGGAGTTGAGGTCGAGGATAATGAGTTAACCTATTTTGATACTACTAGAGGACGGCATGGAGTATGTAGTGTATTATAATTACTCAATAGCTGGAATAGGATATACAATGATGAAAAGATGTGTAGTGATCACATATTGGTTGTTGAAGTTGATATCCCATGATAATAACTACACTACTCAAGACCTAGTGCTAGAAGCGATAGTCTACCCTATGAGGATGTTGAAGAACTATCTTCTGGGATATCTCTTTTTGGTTTACTTAGACCATATGAGTATCACGTATTTAATCAGATAGAGAGACCTAAACCTCAGGTAGAGGTTATGGATTGAGTTCCTAAGGTATAATTAATTTGAGATATTTTATACTCATAGGAGGAAAAGTGCTATTATATTTCCTTAGTAGGAAGTCTCAGACTCATTTGGTGTAAGAGTTGTCTAAGAAGTTGTACTCCAAAGAGATATCCCTATTTGGGAATTAGGGTTAAATGGTTCGGCATTTGATGGTATTAAATCCATTTCTATATTGTAGTGTGAGAGATTCGAAGATGGGATGCATCAACTTTGAGGTCTTATGTGACCAGATATCCTTAAGAGAATCACCAGATGGATTTCTTAAAGGAGGTAATCACATCATCCTTTTTATGGGGTGGATGGTGGTCCCCATCCTAACATGAGAGGAAGTGATGATAGAGTTTCAAAGATTCCATTTGGATGTAAATCTGAGTTTTTGTAAGATGTATAGATTCCTTTAGTAATATTTTTAATTGGATGAAATGAGGTGAAGCATGGATGAGTTTGTCTCATGGTTACTCACTAATCATAAGGTTATGTATGACCACCATGGTCTGAAAGTTTTGTTATAGCCCATTGATATCCCTAAGTTTAAATGGGATGGAATATTTATAGACTTCATGACATGGATTCTGGGGATAATGGGAGGCCATGATTCTATATGGGTGATAGTTTACCAGCTCATGATGTTAGTTCACTTCATTAATATTAGGGATCAGAGTTCATTGAAGATTTTGGGGTATTAATAAATACAAGTTATTTTTCACCTTCATAGGGTTCCCTCGATGATTGTATCTCATCATTATGCACAGTTCACATTTAAAGAGAATCCAACAAGAGGAATTCATGACCAATATAAGGATGAGTATATCCTTCCACACTAGGTATTTGGGAATAATATGTGTACTATCCAAGTGTTTCAGGATATACTGAGGGATTTAATGTTAGGCTTTAGCTGGAGTTGGGTGGATCACTTTCCATTGGTAGATTTTATGTACAATAATAGATACCACTCTACTATTGAAATTTCACCTTTTGAGGCCCTGTAAAAGAGACCATACAGGTTACCCTTGTGCTGGATAGAGATCGTTGATGCATATATTGTTAGGGAAAATTTGGTGTAGGGTATGGTGAAAAAGGTCCTTTTCATACATGAGAAGATAAGGAAATCCATGAGTATGCATAAATATTAAACAGATTGATGTTTTAGGCCCTTGGTGTTCAACTAGGGACACAATGTTTTCTAGAGAGTCTCCCAATGAAGGAAATTGTGGATATTCGGCCAAGGAGGGAATTTTTTTTGAGTATTCTCATGATATTGAAGATCTTCCAGAGAGATAGAGAGGTTTATTATCACCTTAGCCTACCAACATTGTTTTATAGAGTGAAGCACTTTTTCCATGTGTTACAGTTGAGGAGGTCTATGCATCATCCCACACACATTATTGGCTTGGAAGATATAGTCATTGAGGATGGAGCCTCATTTTCAGACCACACAGTGGTGATAGAGTACCGGGGTGAGAGGATCCTATGTGTGTGGACCATCCCATTGATCATTTTTTTGGATAAATAAAAGCATGCATGAGATCTCCTATGAGGAGGAGAGACACCTGTGGGTTTATTATCTTGATCTTTTAGTTTAGTTTTTATTTTCAATTTTAGAAATCATGATGGATAGAATGATGTAGACACACTCTTTTAATACCTTGGAATATATATAGAAAAAAATTTATATCATGGTATTGAATTGAAATGTGATTTTGAGGAATGATGTACTGGGAATTAATTTTATAAAAATATTAAATATATTGTATTTCATGCACACATGATTTCTCAAATAAAATGGGATAGATTTAAAATGTATTCATAATTCCATGATTGAATATGTAATATGAGTTTTACATTATGCATGACCTAAAATGGATTGGTGCAGGACATTCAGATAAAACAGTCATTGGTGTTACATTCAGTGGGTTAATTAAATAAATAAATAATTTAATTAATTTATTAATTAACCTAAATAGAAATAACATATTAATATACCATTAAGGAAGATCTACAAGGTTATCATCATAACACTAGAACCATCCATAGGATCTCTATTTACCTCTCATTGGATGGTTTGAAATAGATGATGATGAAACACCATATCTAGGAGAATCATGGAACCTCAAATTGAATTACTTATCTCATTCATTTTACAATGATTTTTTCATTAATAAATGATCCATTATATAGGTAGGACTCTTCATTTTTAGTATTCTTCCTAAATTGAGTAAATATATTGATCATGATCATATTGTTGTCCATATCTACTTTAAAATTTAGCCATTTTATGATCTTGGGAATCAGCATAAAATGTTTATTTAGTTTTTTCACCCCGATATTCCCAATTTTTATTATATGTCCCTGAATTCTTGTCCATTGTATTTTTTAAATTTTGTCTTGTGTATTTATCACAATATTTAATCACATTCTTCACTAATTGGAATAATGGGTCTTAGTTAGACACTTCTGAGAAGGATCAAGATCGATTGGATCCCTGAATTCATAGTGGATTCATCTTTGAGGAATGTTTTTGAATACCGATGATGGATTTAGATGATTTGAATGTTTCATATGGTTTCATGATATATCTGGAATCTGAATCGGAATGTGGCATCACAAGAGAAGTCTGAGAGATGAACATGGTGTAAAATGAATCCCCATGAATCAAAAAATATAAATTTTTGGCCACCAAATGGACATAAATTATGACTGAAGGCCCTTCCTAATAATTTCAAATGGCCTAAAGGTGAGATTTGATATAGAAAGGATTGATATAGAACACCTTAAGTTGATTTATATTTTTGTAAAAACCCTAACTACACGACATGTAATGTAATGAACACACGTCGTATTGTTCCCCTTTGTCTATGGTGAAAGGTTTTTGGGAAAGTTAAGGATCACACACTATGTTTCGAGGAAAAAACCATGTATCCCTCCCCATGTAGACATTCTATATGATAGAGCACACAGGTGAGACCCCGTGATGTAGGACACACCATGTACCAAAGTACATAAACATGAGAATTTATACAAATACATGGATAGAAGTACGAGGAGTGCTTGAGGCATGGTATGTAGTATACCTTCACATCCTATAGTGCTCTATGGGTAAAGATCCATTTACCAGTAGGGAAACTACTAGGAAGAAGAGTGGGACCCCATGCCGAGTGGGTCCCCTTACACACCATGCACCCATACGTTCCTTTTAAGGAAACACAAATCTCTCTTTTCTCTTTTATTTGGACTCAAATTTCTCCCATGAATAGGCTATCTTGATTTGTTTTTTCACATAGAATAATTTATTGGAAATCATAGTGGATTTTAAGATATGATGTGAGATGTTCTTAGTGTTAAGATTCTGTAGGTGATGCTTGATGACAACAGTGATTGTCTGGGATCACCAGGGATGTTAGAGTGTCACCCTCTTTCTAGGATGAGTGTAGATTCCGTACTAATTACTAGAGTGGAAACCTCCTAATATGTAGGGAATGGGTCTTCTATCAACCATTAGAGTATAAATCTCATACTGGGTAGGGCATGGGTCCTCTATATTCCATTATATTGGAACCCTCGATATGGGTAGAGCATGGGTCCATGATCAACTATTAGTGTGTAACCATCCAATTGGGTTGGGCATGGTTCCTATAATAACTACTGGAGTGGAACCCTGCTACTAGGCTGGGTATGAGTCATCTATCTACCATTATATTGTAACCCTTCTTCTGGGCAGGGAATGGGTTCTCTATCATCTATCCAAGTGTCACCCTCTTGTGGTATTAGGGATTGGGTCCTATACTACTATAGTGAAACCCTAGTGATGGGATACAACATGGGTCCTCTATCAACTAAAGAGTATAACCCACTTTTAGATTCATGAAATGGGTCATATAGGTATCTACTAAGTGTTTAAGTTATATTGTACCATGACATGGGTCCTCTACCAAGATATTGTGTCCCTTATTACTCCCCTTTTAGCTCTCGGGAAAACCTACTAGGTTTATATATACGTACCACTGCATGAGATTTTCCTTCACACCATAATGCATCATAGGGATACCTAGTTCATGTTACCACATATGGTGTTTACACCATAGATATTTAGAGTAGGTATCTCTCAACATTTACTTTTCCAGTTTTTTAGGTTGAGATATATTTCTTGTTTAGTATATATTTTTTATTTATATTTTCAGTCTATAGTGTCATGATATTATACCCCCAAGAGTTTTTTACATTCATGATTATTCTTTAGATATTACATCATTTTATTTTTATTCCTCTACACATTTTCAATGATATGGTTCTGTGTGTGCATACATGTACTTTATGAAAAGTAGTCCCATATTAGTAATTAATTTAGGTTCTTGTTGCCACCCCTGTAAAATAGAGGTGGGATTGGGGTATTTGTGGCATGATCCCCATTCAGTTGGGTCATGTCATGTGAAATATGAAAATTTTAAACTTTTTAATCGGTGAAAAAAATGAATTATTTTGAATAATCTTGAAAAAATAGACTCTCAATAAAATGTAGCAACAAAATTATACATCCTTAGAAGAAAATGGCACACTATGTGTAACGAATATGATTTATTTGGATCTGTCCTTTGAAAATTTATATATATATATATATATATATATCTATATATATATATAACTTTATCCTAAGAGTCTTCACAATGTTTGGGTGTCTCAAGAAATCAAGATTAATATATTAAAAATATTAATATATTTGATTGCATGTGTGTTCTTCATTTTACTATTTTTGGTTTTCCCATTGTTTGGTACATCAGAAAGAAAATATGAGGCTGTTTCTGATTCAAGAAACTAGGTTTCACCCTTAGAATGACCAACAAATGGTCAGTGTTGTAAATTCAATGGAAATAAGGCATTGGTGGGTGAATTTAATATAAATAAATAAATTATTTATTTATTTCATTTTATAATAATTAAATCAAAATCTATAAAAATACCATATTATAAAAACTTTCTAGGGTTAGACATAAATCCATATGGGTATCTGAGAGGGTTTTTTTATGTTATTCATTGGCTGATCAAATCATATAATGGAAAATGACCAGATCGATGTAGAACAAGTGGTAAGAAAGAAATATGGTATTCTTCATCAATAGAGAATGTGTTTTTCCCAATGATCAATAATAAATAAAGGTAGGGATTATCATTTTTTATTAATTTTGTTTCAAATTTCATATGAATGGATTTATAATTATATTCTTATTGATCTAGGATATTTTTTCTTCACATGATTTTCAAAAATATTTGGTTATATTGATCCAATTTAATTCTTTTTTATCACATGTTATCTCCCCAGATACCTCATCTTTATGATCATTGGCCAAGAATGCATGGAAAATGAAATAATCACCTTGTTTTGTTATTATACCCCCATTTTATTTGTTTTATTTTCTAATATCCCATGTGGCTTCATTTTGAAAATTTAAGGGTATGTTCGAGAATGATCTAACCCTCATATTCAAAGTGGTTTCACGACTGATGAATGTATTGGTGATTTATGGATGGATTTGGGTGAGTTTCTTGTGTTGGGTGAGGCTTTCATGTTTTAAGATCTTGATCAACAATGGGAATGGTATCATAGTAATTTAAGTAGATGTGTTAGGGTTTGGATGGATGTAATTCGACCATTTATGGAAGGTCAGTCATGGAAAACCTTAAATCGACACTCCCTAGCACATTTTGTAGTGGAACTGGTGTTGGAGGTGGCACAAAGATGATACAATAATAATTCTATTTTTTTTCTAGAAAACCACAACTATATTTCATGTAGTCTTGGAACACATGTTGTGATATCCTCTAACAATGGTACCTAGGGTTTTGTGGATGATAAAAATCACATGTCAGGTATCTGGGGCAACATTTTATGACACCCCACTCAGGGTGACCAGGCCATGTGCTAGGGGGCCCAAGTGTCATGATACTCCATATAATGTAGAAATAAATAGGTATTCAAATAGGTACATGGGAAAACCTTGGTGAATATTCATGACCCTATTTCTAGCATGGACAGATACCTGACTAGTTACATGGGCACAACCTGAAGTACATGAGCAGGGCCAGCTGTACATGGGAATAGCCAGAAGCACACCACTGGGCCTCAGTTGGATAAAAAATGTGTTTTAGTAACCTAAAATATTGTTTAGTACTATATGGACAACCACAATATGTGTATATTAGGAAATGTGCATAAAGTTAGGTGATTTTAAATGTCGTTTGTCCTATGGTACACATTGTGTACCTTTCATGAGAAATTCAACAATATGGATCTCTGCTTCTGAAGTCAAATAGTTTCTCACAAGTAGCCTATCCTGGGTATTTTTTCAAATAGAATACAATGGTAGCCTTTAAACTATATTATGATATATGATGTGACATATTACAAGCATCAAACTTATTAAGGAATTCATGGCTGCTGGTAGTGATTAGGGCTAGATCATCTTCGAGATGTTAGTGTTGGAATCCCCCTATTTTACTTAGGTGCGGGTCCCCCATAATACTCTATATATACTAGGTGGAACACCCCAAATGAACTATGGAATAGGTCATGTTTTGACCTAGTGGTACCCCTTAATAGACAAGGTTGTGGGTCCCCTACCTACCGAGTGGCACCCCCAATTTTACTATGGTGTGGGTCCTCTATTAACTGAGTGGAAAACCCTTGAAAAACATGGTTTTAGGTTTTCTATTTATTGATCTATATATAAATATTGTGACCGGTATCCGCCTATAAAAATAGGGAATGAGTCCTCTATTCACTGAGTGGTACCACACATATTGCACTAAGAAGCATGTCCTCAATATATTGAGGGGAAAAATGTTATCATATTACGGTGTGGATTCTTTATTGAAAATTTATCCCCCTCTGGTTGTTTATAATTGGAAAATTGGGAGTCCACCACATGGATTTCCTAGAAATAAATGTGTAAAGATAAGAATCAGTGATGGGATTTGGAGCTGTAGGAAGGCACATCATCTTGGGATGGACTGGGAAGATGGAGATCCCATTTCTCTCTCCTCTGTGTTTCTTTTTTTGCATATATATATTAGGGGTTTCATTTCCCTCTTTTTAGGGGTTGATATTACATTTTTTGTATATTTATATTACTCCATTTTGGGGTTTTGGGGTGTCCTACTGGGTATGCATATACTCACCTCTACATGGGCTTTTCCCACACATGTCATTTATTATGCAGATTGTCATTAGTTTTTTGGTGACATCGATGGTGAATTGTGATAAATGGGTGCATTTACTACATACGATGGATAGACATGCATATTAGAAAATGGAATCTCTATGTTTTCTTTTATTCCAATTAATTTCATGTTTTCTTTTTCTCAATATGTTAATGTATTTTATTATTCCTATACACTATTTCACGGAGATGGTTAGGTGTGTACATACATGTATATTTGGATATAGAATCCCATTATATATTTTTTTTCTTAGTACTTATCCCTATCCTTTATACTATTAGAGGTGGTTCTATGGTTGTCATGGCTCGACATGGTGGGCCCTAGTTGGAATGGTTATTACAAAGTGGTATCAAATTAGTTATTTAATTGGGCTAGTGTTTGGATTAATTCTTTTTTGAGTAATTGGTTGGGACATAGGGAAACATTGTCAATGGGTATTGAGTGTGGATTTTAGGAAAGGGAACCTAGTGTTGGTGTGCTGTCTATGGTATACATACACCAATAATCTTACTACCTACTTATTGACTTGGCATAATAGTACATTAGTTTTCGGTTATAGTGGTACATTCATTATATAATATTGATTTTATTAAATATCCTTCCTCATTCATCTACCTATATATATATTCTCATCTAATCACAGTAATTCCTGATCAATTTCAGGATGCCTTCATGAAAAAAACAAGCCAGGTAACTGATTTAGAACCATGATGAATATTCGATGAGTGATGAAGCCTTAGTTTAGTGGTTATCTCAAAATGTGTGTCCTATATGTGGTAAGGGAGTAGTCCCCAACCTATCAAGAAGCTAATAATACAAATAGCTCATGTTGATGATCCACGTAGGATTAAATTACTCTACAATTTCTAATGCCAGAGACCGTTGAGATTTCAGGGCTATCCAAATCACCTATTAGTGGAGTATTGTCTTAAGTGATTGATATGAGTCACTCGACTCATTAATATCTCAACTGATCAAATGGATACACTAGTAGCCTATCATTTACCAAGATAAATAGAGAACCGATGGATTATATTCACATAGACTCATGATGAGATGATTCTCTCATAGTCTTACTTATAGTAGATAGTGTTTTTAGGAATATTACCCTTATTCTTACTCTTAGTTCAGATCTAGGAGCTATTATATCTGTAGTATGGTAGTATGATAGTTTTCAAGTATGCCATGAGGTTACCGATCCTTACATGGTAGTTCATTGAAATGGTGAAGGATTGTTACTTCCAAACATGGAAGTTTGTGTAGGCTCTCTATGGAGACATTAATTCCAATGTAGTCTGATTTTGAATTACCACATATTTGGGAGTTCAACAGAGGGCTTTGGTGATAAATAGATTCCTATCATAGGAACCCTGGGTAGCTGGTGTTGGATGTGGGTGTTAGAGGGATTAGTAGTTTATCTGAGCTATTAGATACTTGTTGGTACGATATTAGTATAGAATATATCATCATGGTTGGACTTAGTCATGAGGGCATATCACACAATGTTCAAACATTGGTCTTGATCATCCCATAGAGTGGAGATTGAAGGATAGTGACAACTAGTTTCACATCGCTCACTATTTCCTAAATCGTCGAGCGGAGGAGGGAATGGTGTCCAGATATAGAACACCATGATATAGGCAATGTTGTGATCAGGGATCTCTTAGTCATGTACATGGAGGACCCTTGGGAGGAGGTGTAGGAATAAATGAAAGTATAGCTCCCCAATGAGGATATATTGGTGGGGTATTATGTTATTAGTTACTCTTACTAAGACAACAAGTTTACCCATTACCAGCTTAGGGAGTTGGTGGTCAGGGTCACAGTAAGTTGCAAGCTATAGAGTGTTATGACCAGTTTTCACATCATGTGATACATGGTATGATATGTGTTTATTATACTCTTACTATAGTATCTGAAAACATAGGTTCAAGTCATTTCTTCTTCTCCATATGCCCCATGGATGAGTTAGAGATTCCAGTTGATAATTTATCCCATAAAATATTACTAGATGTTCCTACATGTAGTGACTCGTTGAAATTACAGATCTATCAATAGTTCAAGATGGGACATGGTGGAGAGGGTTTCTCATGAGACCAATTTGTATTTAGTATTAAAAAATATTTTTTTATAAGTAATGTAATAGTTTTCCATGGTTTTTCCTATATATAATAACATCACTCACGAGTTATATGCCTTTAGACTAATCGGATGAGATTCTTGTTTGTGGGTGAGGGAGATCTCATGGTTGAAAGAGTGGGTCTTGTGACTAGAAAGATATTACCCATAAACATACGTTGGAAATATTATCCCTTAGTATAGTGGAATATTTTAGAATATATATTCCTCTAGTAGTGGAGGACTTCATGGACATATTTACCGACGAAATTTCAGGAATACCCCTAAGGCAGGAGGTGATGTTTTTTATTGAAGTTATCACTATAACTACATTGATATATTTTGTCTCATATCTGATGAACCCTACTGAGCTCTTGGAGATGAGGGTGTGGTAGGAGTAACTTCATGAAAAATCATTTATCATAACTGATGTGTAAAATTTGGAATCCCTAGTATTTATCATGACAAAGGATTAAAAACATGAAGCTTTGTGTTGATTGGAATCACCTAGACTAGATAATGATAAATAAAAAGTATCCATATTGGAGTATTGACAACCTCTTTGATTAGTTTTGAGGTGTGATCTTGTTTTCAAATATATCTATTAGGTCCGGCTAAAACTAGTCAAGAGTTCACAAGGGTGATATTATATGTATAACTTTTTGATGTTTTCATAGACTCTATGAGTTATTAGGGATTCCATTTAGTGTGAGGAATTCTCCCATAGTGTTTATGGTTTTTTGTAAAAGGATCTTCCAACCATATTTGGCATGTTATATGGTTTTCATCCTAAATGAAATTGTCATTTACTTCGTGTCATATGAGTAACATGCAGATATTTTGAGGATGTTACTAGAATTACTCTAAGAGAACAACATTTATTATAGTCTCAAGAAGTTCTAGTTTTGGATCATATAGTTTCAATAATTGTGGAATGTCATTTCTGAGCATTGTTTGTCAATGAAACCAATGATGATTGACCCGATTTTGTCTAGGGATCTACCCAAGATTGTATCAGAGGTATATAGTTTTATTGGTTTAGCTGGGTAATACATTAGGTTTTTAGAAGGATTATTTTGGATTTCACCTCCTTTGACTACCCTAACATGAAATGGGCCAATGTTTACCTATAAAAATCAGTACTAGAGAGCCTTTATGGAGTTGAGGAAATGGTTGATCAGTGCTCTTGTGTTGAGACTATTAGAGGATGGATGGGAGCACATAGTTTTTTGTGATGCATATGGAGATAGTATCGGCTGTATGTACATACATAAGAAGTGATTGATCACATATGGGTCAAGGTAGTTGATACTTAATAATAATAACTATGTCAATAAAAACCTACAGTTATAGTAGTATTATTATCTTTTAATTTGTGGAGGCACAATAATTTGGGAGAGAACATTGTTGTATAATCAAACCCTCATAGACTCAGGTAGTTCTTTACATAGATAGATCATTACTTTATAATATGTGTTATTTGGTGTTCCTACAAGACTATGATAGAAAGATATTTTGTACACCAGTTAAGGTTATCTTAGTGGAAATTCAATTACTAGGAAGTCTCATTATCACGTAGTGGAGGATGATTTAGGGTAGTTAGATTCTTTTCAATTGACCCTGGTGGTGGATAGTGGTTCCATTCTTTTCAATTGATGGTGGTGAATCCTATGCTTCTTCAGTGTGTGAGAAGGTCCTATTAGGAGACATCAACTATGAGGAGATATGAGGCGAGATATCATATAGAGATTCACTATATGGATAATCTGAAAGAGTAGAGCACATCATACTTTATCCAAAAATGAAAAATTATTCCAAACATTTTGTGTGAGGATGTGATGAAAGAGTTTCACACTACACCCTTAGCAATACTTGCCTATGTGGAAAAGATGTACAGGGTCATTCAATGATAAATTTTTAGGGATGGAATGGGGTGGAGTGTGGCATAGATCATCTCTTGGTGTCTCACATGTTAGTAGGTGATTGATGAGAACCTGGTTCCCATAGTTTTTTCATAACTTCTTGAGTTCTTAGATTAGAAATGGGGTGGAATATCCATAGACTTCATCATAGGGATTCCATGGACAGTGAGGGGCCATGATTCTATATGGGTGATTATTGACCGAATCACCATGTAGGTAAACCTCGATGTCATTATGGAGTAAATTTTGGTGGATATTATTTGGAATATCTATATGATAAAGATAATATAGATTCATGGGGTACCCTTAATGATTTTCTCTAACTATGATGCTTGATTCATGTCATGGTTTTGGAGAGGAATTTAGTAGTCATTCGAGAACCATATGAGTATGATTATATTGTTAAACCCAGAGATGGAGGGTATGGCCCATAGGAATATATATTTTTGACGTATATATTAATATCATTCATGTTATATTTTGGATAGATCTAGGAAGATCAGTTCCCATTAATATAATTTTCATACAATAACAACTATAAATATACTACTAGCATGGAATGTTTTGATGGAATTTATGGGAGACCCTCTAGGTTACCCCTATAATGGAATGAGATTAGTGATACATATATTGTTGGTCCATATATGGTACATGTGATGATAAAGAAGGTTTCGGTGTTCCACAACATATACTGATAGCCAAGTGATGAAAAAAATATGCTGCATATCGATGTCATAGGCCCTTGTATATTGATAAGGGAGACTAGGTTTTCCTAAGTGTCTCCCCATGATGGGGATTGTGGAGATTTATTTTGGGAGGAAATATTTCTATATGTTTCATTTGGTTTTTTGGGATCCTACAGAGGGTTGGTTATTTTCTAACAGCCTAGTCTTTCCACTACAGTTGGAATTATTGCATGATATCTTCCATGTTTCACAGATGAGGAGATACAAGCATAGCCCAATGCACATTATTCACAAGGGTGAGTTGGACATCGATTATGGATCCATCTTCATAGAGTACCCAAAGGGGATGAAGTATTGGAATGAGATTATCCTATGAGGATGAACCATTCCTTTAGTTTGAGTGCTTTAGTATATTGGTAGTAGAAAGTGGAGCTCCTAGGAGTGAGAGTTTAATATGCGAGCTTAGTACCCCATACATTTCATTTATCTTGTGATTTTTTGGGACGAAATATCTATAATTTGAAGATAATGTAATGACTCTGGTTATATTGGATTTATCCTCTGAAAATTTCTATTTATATATCTATATTTATCCTCATAATTGGTGTGGATGTTGGGTGTCTTGGGACCACATAATTTATATATTTAAATATTAACATATTTTATGCATGAAAACACATAATTTTAGTGTTTCTAGTTTTACAATTTTTTAGGACCACATATGGTAAATTCAATACCACAATTGATTAAAGAACATGGGGTTTACCCTAGGTGTGTACAATGGTAAGTTGGCATCAGTTGGTCCAAGGAAATCAGCAATTAGAGGGTGCATTAAATTAAAATAAAAAATTAAATTATTTATTTATTTTGGATGAACAAAATCAAAATATTTATAAATAACCCATTATGAAAAATAACTAAGTATATCTGTATAACCTTTGGAGTATTTGAGAGAGGGATTTGATGTTATTTTTTGGTGGATCGGATCAATGTATGACAGACGATCGAATCGAGGTGGAATGAAAGGCAGTGAATGAAATGGGTCATATTCTTCACTGGATAACATTTTCATCACCATTTACTGATCCTAATTGCAGTTAAGTATAGTTATTTTTGGATTTATTCCATTGTTTATTTTATAATCATGGATTTATAATTATCTTTTTTAAGATGTGATATGTGTTCTTTATATGAGCCCTTATAAAATTCATTATATTGATCCAATTATATTCTTTTACTGCATGTGTTAATGCCCTAGATACCCCAACATTGTGATCATGGGCCATGAATTACTTTAAAATGATGTATTCACATTGTTTATGTAATTTTCCCCCTCCATTATTTGCATTATTTACCATTGTCCCATGTTGTTGTTGTTTAAAATTACTGAGGTGGGTCCAAGTGCGATCAAACCCCCTAAATTCATGGTACTTTCATAAATGATGAATGAATTACTTATTTTTTGATGTATTGGGGTGATTTATGGTTTTTTGTGAGGAAATTTTACATTTGGGATTTGGAGAAGCAAAGGGAACAACATAGAGGTGTTGTGAGGACATTTGTGAGGGTTCAAGTGGGTTGGATCGAGATGATGGAGGCAGAGAGGACCCTATATTTTTAATCCCCAACACATTTTGATGTGCGAATAGTGGAGATCAAATCATGATGATGAAACATAATGACTTTTCAAGGTTTCAATGAAAAACCCAACTACACTATGTGTAGTCTAGGAACACATGCATGTATTCCCAGAGAAATGGAAGTTAGCATCTTTGGGAAGATAATGATTACACAATGAGTGGTTAGACCCACATGTAGTGTCACCGGACTTGTGATGGCCATGATATACTCTAGATGGATACATATGGGAAACCATGTTTCATGAAAAGGAATGTACTCTAGTATTGCTCAAGCGTGATTAGAGGTTTACATGCATGACCAACTATATAGTCTGGTACACATGCACATCTAGAAGTACTCAAGAATGACCAACTCTACAAGGTAATGACAAGAAGAAATCATCTAGACCCTAGGTGGATGAGACTTTCTATATAGTACCATTTCACATAGTGTAATACAACACGACCATCCACGCCATGTATCAGTGAGGATAGGTCCAGGAGGCTAGGCGAGGTCACGCGTAATGTGACCCCTGGTACATACCCTATACTTTGGTTTTGGAATTCCACTTTATGAATATCCTCCTGTTGGACTTATATATTGGCATGTAACTATCCTTTACTAACCATCATTCCACGTACAATTTTCTGTAATCCATCTCAAAGGAGTTCGAGATATGACATATGGTGTTTAAAGAGTGATACTTCTTTATGTGATGCTTAATTGTTACAGCATTTTGTGAAGGATCATCTAAGAGACTTTGGGCTTAGAAACCCCCTATCACAACAGGGTGTGGGTAACCCATATTACTATTTATCTATTAATTATAATCCGCCTAACATAATAGGGTATAGGTCTACTATATACTGAGAGGTACAACCTAATAGACTATAGTGTGGGTCCTCTACCTACTAAGTGGAATACCCTTTCATACTAGGCTATGGGTCCTCTATTCATTAAGCGGAACACCCCCACCCTAAACAAATAGGGGGTGGGGGTCCTCTATATATCTATCTAGTGAGTGGTACCCCATGTCATTATAGGGTACGATTCTTCTATTCACTGAGTGTTACCCACCAATTACACCAGGGTATGGGTACATGATAATTTGAGAGCCATCACTTATCAATATAAGGAACAATTACTCTATTGGAGATTGTTCCTCCTTTTGTTGTGGATCAATGGTGAGGTTTGGGTCCTCCACATGGCTTCTTGAATAGAACTGTGAGATTATGGGAATCAGTGATGGACAATTAAATACACAAGTAGACTCATCGTCCTAGGATGGGTTATAGATGTGGAGATCCCCATTCTCTATTGTTTGGTTTTCTTTTTTCACATATATCTATGATCATTTTTATTTCAATTATGTTATGGGATGATCTTATCTTTTTTGTATATCTATATTGGTCCCTTTGTGGTTTTCAGGGCATTGATAAGAATGTTTCATGCGTATATTTTATGGTGTTTTAATGTTTTAATTTGTATATTTAATTGATTATTCTTACCACTTTTTGATCAATTTAACTTGTTTTATGTTTTAATGATTCTGGTAAAAGGACCAAAATGAGGAAAATATTAGAGAGATAGTGGATTTTTGAATCCAAAGTGGATCTAGAAAAATGAAGTAGAATGATTACATGATGTGCAATTTAATTTCATGTCATGGATTCTTCAAAAGAAGAATCACCGCAGTACAAGTCATGACACTATTAATGCTATGAAAGGATATTACTTGTCATGTATTGAAAAAACACAACATGAATTTTTTTGAAATTTTTTGGAAGATATTCTCTGAGATTCCAAATTTTTGAGGATTTAATGTATTAGACAAGGTAAAAATATGTTTCACATCATTGAAATTCTCAATATAGGATTAACATGCACTATTTAAGTGTATCATCACATTTTCAAATAATCTTTGATGTGGAACCCACCTAAGACCTCCTTTGGAGAAAATCATCATGAAATTCCGTAATACTAGAGCCATCTGAGTTATCTGGTTGTTGTTGGATACATTCATATCTAGATCCACTTGAGACCAAAGCATAGAGAGAGACACTACACCCTCCCCAATTCAATTAATAGTTTTATTTAAACTTTATTTTTGTCCACACCTTTTATTCTCCCATCTATAGGATGAGGGATTAAAGCTTCCATGTGCTAGGGTGATATAAATAGAAGTAGGGAGGTATGTTGGATTTATTTTATCTCATTTATTCATGTATATGGTCTGTTTCAATTTATATTCATCATCTAATCGCTTTATTATTCTTCTATAATGACCATTGATAATTGAACGAAAAATAAACATTTAAATTGTGCAACTAAAAACCCTAAAGAAGGCATGACCATTGTCAACTTTATGGGAAATCAGGTTTAAATATAGTATTGAGATCAACATCACTCAGAAACACTATAAATTACTGGACTAAGGAAAATAGGGTATTTTTATGTTAAGGAAGAGATTCCACGACCATTCTATCATACTCATATTGACCCCAACACTAATCATGAATTAACCAACCTATTTTCAAAAATATAATAACACCTAAACCCTAAAATTAAAAAAAATCAGGAATACATTCATAATCAGTTTAAAAACCAACAAATGAATCTTTTTTGTTTCCGTTTTACTTTAGTCAAACCAATCAAACCACAATTTTCTAACATAATTTTTAAATTTTATAAAATTAAATCTTTTGAAAACATAGATAAACTAATTTCACCATTTTTTTGGGTTCGAACTTGAACGATACTGATACAAAATTTGAATTAATTGAGTTGTATAGTTTTGGTATTTATAAATTTTTTTGAATACAATTTTAGAGAATTAATGATTCCCCTTGGGGATAAAAAATTGGAACCATTGTCGAGGAGAGAAACCAGTTAGTTTTTTAGTTTTTAACTTTTTAATGTTAATTTTGTTTCTTTATTTATATTCCTCTATTTACATTGGGTGTATTCATTTTTTTAGTTTCATATTCTTTAATTCTTAATGTATGAACATCACACACTTGAAAATAAAAGGAATAATTTGAGTCTGATTTGAAAAAAGATAAAATACTAAGAAATAATAGAAATGATACCATGGAGTGTGGTGAATAAAATAAAATTCTTAAAAGAGATCCAGGGCTATAAATGCTCACAGAATATAGGCAGTCATCAATCATAGTATTGAATATGAGGCTCCAAGACCCCCCATTATTCTGAACTATTTTGAGATCAAACCTATAATCAATTCAATGATCTCAAACAATAAGAAATTCACCAAAAATCTACATGAAGATCCAAACAAACATATGGGAAGTTTATTAGAGATCTTCAACACATTCTAAATCCAAAATATCTCAAGTGATGTGGTAAGACTACTTTTTACCAATTTTCTTTATTTGAGAAAGGTCAAGATTTCATTCAAAGCTTTCCATCACATTCCATCACTACATGGGATGAGTTGGCATGAAAATTATTCACCCACTTCTTTCCACCTATAGAAATCGAAATATAGGTAAACATTCAAAAAAATTTCAATTTGATGATGAATCTCTATATTATGCAGGGGACCATTATAAATATAATACTCAAACATTCCCTCATCATGGAATATAGATGAGGATGATAATCCAAAAATTCGATGAAGGGGTTTTCAAAGGTAAATATTTCAATTATTGACACTGAAGATGGAGGATTAATAATAAATAAATAATATAAAAAAGCTATAACTTAATGGATGATATGGAGAGAAAAATTTTCGAGTGGAAAGGATAAAAAACACAAAGAAAAGGAATTATCACTATCAAAAATAATGATTGGATGGAGTTATAGTTGGATTCATTGAACAAGTATATGGAAATCATGATGGGATAGTAGTCGAACACCTGAGGAATGTGTATATAAGATTTAGATTATACTGATTATAATCAGGGTAATTAATTTATGGGTTAGAGGCCACGACAACAAGGACAATGATATCAATATAGGACACAAGGGTACAAACAACAAGAACCCTAAGGTCCCACACTAACAAGCCAGGTTAATTCATTGGAATAGAAACAAGAAACATTCATGACTGGTTTAGGGACTGTACACAAAGAAATTAAAAAGAAAACATCTTACCAGATAGCCACATTACCATATTTGGAGTGTCATGTTGGCCAAATATCTGATCATATTTTAGAGAGACCCATAGGAACACGACTAGGATGCCCTAAAGTACACCCACATGAGGATTTTAAATCTATACATCGTAGAAGTGTAAATAAAACCAAAGGAAGTGGTATATAATGTCAACTATAACCACTAAAGTATACAAGAGAAGTGAAAGATGGGAGTAGAAAGGAAAAGGTATTTGAAGAAGAATAATAAGACCCACATTAGTACAATCATAGACATCCTTTTCTTGAAAGAATAGAGAAAGTAAAGAATATTCAATAGAAAGGTATTTTCTTGAACACTTTAAAAAAAATCATATTAATATGCATTTTATAGATGCTCTTGTGAACATGCTGATATTTAAAAAATTCATGAAAGATGTGGTAAGAAAAAAATAATCTATAAGATATTGGAACAATTCCACTCATTCATGTTTTTTCAGAGGTGGTATAAAATGACCTACCCAATAAGCAAAGAGATCCAGGATGTTTTTCAATTACTATCTTTATTGGAGCGAAGAAATGCAGAAAATATTTGATTGACTTAGGTGCGAGTGTCAATATCATGTCATACACAGCATTCAAGAGTTTGGTACTAGAGCGTCTGAAGCCCATAA
The DNA here is from genome assembly GCA_963277665.1 of Viscum album. Lineage (NCBI taxonomy): Eukaryota > Viridiplantae > Streptophyta > Magnoliopsida > Santalales > Viscaceae > Viscum > Viscum album. The sequence continues at coordinate 783,512,023 of OY728141.1, forward strand.
GAGATTCACTCAAATTAGAAGACTCAATAGTGTAGCATCCCTAAGTAATCATCAAGTAAATACTAATTAGAGTCAATAAATTCTTATTCCCCATTGACTTTCTACTGTTGGATATGGAAGAGGAGAGAAATCCACTTATTCTGGGATTACCATTTTAGCCATAGGATATGCACTGATAAATGTTCAAAATGGAGAACTCTATTTGAGACTTAGTAGAGATCAATTAAGTTGAAAAATCCACTGAGAAATGAAGAACTATGATGTAAAATGGGAATATGGGTTTAGAAAAAGAAAAAATCCTCAAGATGAGGATGTCACATAAATTGAAGAGGTATGTGAGTTAGATCCTATTTATAAGAATATTATTAATTGAAGAAGGAAGAGAAGATGCAGACCAAGACTTCTGATACCAATGGAGTGAATGACTCCACTATATTTCAAAAATAAGAAAACATTGATGGATGATTCTTAAAATTCGATTTAGTTAATCAGGATTGTGGATGAAAAGGTGGGTGGCCCAATAGAGGTTAAGAAAGTACAACCATCTAGAAGAATTAAGTTGTTCAGAGAGAAGGATAGGGGAAGACCTATATAGTTATGACACAAGTGATACAATTTATATACATTGATAAGGTAAAAGAAATCATTCATCTATCATATGATCTGAGTCTAATTATGTAATAGTCGAGCCAACAACTATAAACAAAAGTGCTTCCAGGAAGCAACCCGAGTTTTTTGTTTTTATTTATTTATTTTATATATTTAGTGGTGTTCATGATCTCACATAAAATTTTTCAAAATCCCTTAATAATGGAATATGATTTCCTATATTGTTTTTAATTTTTAGTACTACCAAGACCCTAGGTGGCAGCAAGCATCTAGGAATCGAAATAAGAGGCTACAAAAAAATTACAGATCATGAAGGGAATTTACATGTCATAAATTTAGATAAGGAAGAACCTACATATCCCTGATCAAAGAATAATTAAAAAAAGGAGATTAATCATTTTCAATTAAATATTTTCTAATATATTCCCCACCTTTTATTCTAGATTTAACTACAAATTTCATTCAATGAATTTGATCAATACTTCAATTAACTGAAATAGGAGGCATAAAATATTTAGGATAATTATCATGCCATGAGTTTTAATTTCCTTATAAATAATTTTGAATGAGAAAAACATGGAAAATAATTATAAGAGATAAGAATGTGGATTAATATATCAAAAAACATGATTTAGGGGAGAATATAAATCATTGAAAATAAAAGTTTTATGATATTTACCCATGAATTGAATTTCAGATATTTTCATTCATTTTATTAATTATTCATATACATTTACATGAGTATTTTCCTAACCATTAACCTTATTCCAAGAAATCCACTAGTCCAATATTTCCAATTCATTATTTAGTATATTTCTTGAAAAACTCAGAAATACTTTCTTCTAGAACATTCCTTGCATCTTATTGAAGGTATGAATGAACAGAATCACTTTTGAAATGATTGCTACATTTTTTAGGTTATCCTTTATCTTATGACCCACCTTACATTAGTCGTTTTTATGCTCCTAGAATCCATGAACACTCTTTTTAGGAAATATTCTATTGAACAAGCCCATTTTATCATTTCCTACCTTCCTCTAAATAGTTTTTATTATTATAAAACATAAGATAGATAATAATGGAGAATATAATAAGGGATGCACATTTTTTAATGAATAAGTGTGGGGAAAATAGCATGAGAATTTGGAACAACACATTCATTGTATTTATTTCACACCCTATTAAAAAAATGGGTTCTGTTTAGATAAATTAAAAACTCACCATTTACAAGACCTTTGATCTTGTATAACTATTAAAAATAGTGTCATGAGGAGATCATTAGGGGTTGGGTGGTGGATGTGATAATGTTCTCTAGCACAATATTCAAAAAATAAAAGAAAAAAATTAAAAAAGATAGGGTGTTTCATTTATTTCACTTCATCTCTTTATGAGCCTACTCTATGATAATAGGGAAAAAAGGAAACATTCATTCAGTTATTTTTCTATTATCTTGTAAAGTACTTTTAGTGTTGTACTTCCTTTTGGATACTTACTTGATTTACCCCATTTACCTACCTTCCCTAATCCTTAAATTAATTTTCTCCTTAATGGTAAACCATCATGATTAGTTATGATCTCTATCTTTACGCTGTGGAGATGTTAGATTCCTTGAAAGCCTATGTTAAGTGACATGTTCTTGAGGTATGTGTATCACCCTATTCATTCGTACCTTAATGATGAGAAAAAAATTAAAAGTGAGGAAAATTAAAAATGACATTAATATTAATAATTAATTAATTAATGAAAATGGATGAATGAAAACATGTGACTATTTTAAAATAGGAAAAGTAAAACACTTTATTGATTTTATTATCTGAAAAAGTGAGGTGTTTATGATTTTTCCCGTGTGATGATCGAATATTTTATATTCCATTTGATCAATTTATTTTATTGAAATTGAGTTTTAAGCATGGTAAGGTGATAATCTTTTTTATCATGTTGAGATTCTATTCTTAATGAAGAGTATAAATTCATGTTTGGAGTTATTTGATAAGTATATTTCATTCATATATTTTATGGTATATTAATGATTTAATTTGTGTATTTAATTGATTATTATTACCAATTATTGAAAAATTTAAATTGTTTTATGTTTTTAAGGAAGGATACAATGATTCATTGAAAAGGAATGAGAAGTGGAAAATATTTCAGCAAAAATTCACTTCACACTGTGAATGAAGTGAAGCGGTGTGACACTAGATTTTTTATGACAAAGATGGACTAGAAATTATGAACTAGACCGATTAAATGATGTGTAATTAAAATACGCATCGTAGCTTCTTTAGAAGAAGCATCACCAGTGGTACATGTTGTGAGACTATTATAGGTTGTGAAACAAAATTACCTATCGTGTATTGCAATTCCATGATGTGACTTTTTGGAAAAAAAATGGAAGATATTCACTAATATTTTTGATTTCTAAAGATTTAAAGGATTAGATGATGTGAAAATCCATTTCATGTCGTGTAAATTTCAAAGATAGGATTCAATAACCTGATTTCAGCATACCATCAAATTTTTAAATATTCATAGGTGTGGACCTGCAAGGTACCTCCTTTGGACCGAATCATCATGAAATTCATTAATTCCAGAGCCCCTATGATTTCTAGAAATAGAGAGATAGTATGCTATTTTTGGATTCATCTAGATCCAGATCAACCGGAGACCAAATCTTGGAGTGAGACGTTGCTCCCCCCAAGTTCTTTCTTAGTTTTCTTCATGCTTAATTTTTAACATTCTCTCTTATCCCCTCATCCCTAGGATGAGGGAGTAACCCTTACATGTCCTTGGGTGATGTAACTAGAAGGGGGGAGGTGTGTTGGATTTATATTATCACATTTATTCATGTATGTTCTTTGTTTCAATTCATATTCATCTAAAAATTGGTTTTTTTATTTTATCATGACCATTGATAATTTAATAAAAAAGTAACATTTAAATTACACAATTGAAAACCCTAATTAAGTAATGATCATTGTCAACCTTAGGGTAAATCAGGTTTAAATATGGTATTGTGGAAAACATGATTCAACAACACTCTAAATTATCAAACAAGAGAAATAAGGTATTTCCACATTAAGGAGGAGATACATGACCATTGGATATTCCACCTTCAAATCTTACACCAATCAAAAATTAGCCAACATATTTTCTAAAATCTAAGTATCACCTAATGCCCAAAAGTTGAAAACCCTTGTGCGTTTTCAAAATCAATTTACAAAAGAATCAATCAATTTGTTTCGTTTCAATTTTACATTTATTAAATCAGTAAACCATACTTATCTCACCACATTCTTTAACCTAATAAAATTAAATATTTTAAAAACCTAAATAAAATAATTGAACCTTGTTTGCGGGTTTTACCTCGAACATTCCTAATAACAAATTTTAATTAATTGAGTATCATAATTTGATTTTTTATAAATTTTATTTTTCATAGGCCAATAGGGAATTATCATTGTCCCACTAAGCTATTAGGAATCCTACTGGGTTTGTATATACTCACCAATATTTGGGAATTACCCACATATGGCATGTCTTATATAGATGACAAATAGTTTGGTGAAGACATCATTGGCACACAATGATTCTTGGGTGAATTAAACACATACTGTGTCTGAACATGGAGAAATGAAGTTGGTATATCTCATTTTTATTTTATTCAAGTTCTTATCAGATTGGGACTTCATTTTGGGTTGGGAATGTATTTTTTTCTTTACTCCTTGGGTTTATTTATCATAATATAATGTATTCTCTAGGTTTATTTCATATACTATTTACACTAGATATTACTATAATTTATTGTTACTCTTCACTATTGAATGGATATGGTTAGGGGTGTGTTCATAGGTACAACTGGCTAAGGAATCCAATTTAATATAATTCATTTTTAGTTATTGTCGCTAGCACATAGCCCATTAGAGGTGGGATTGGGGATTGTGATGACCTAGATTTCTACTTCCCATGTGGACCATAGTGATTCAGTTCATTAAGCTAGGATTGTGTATTTAGGATCTAAAGGTATCATTGGTAGAAAAAGACCCACTGCATAAACATGTAGACTCAAGTATACCACATGTGTTATGATTTGTATGTGAGATCATTTACATGTTTTAACCTAGGTAATATGGAATTAAAATATAGAAATAATGGATCAAAAAATCATTATAAAATCCACAAGTCCTATGTAATAAAACTAGAGGGTTAACACTAGATGTTATTTTTTGGAGCTCAAATAAATATTTACCTTCATAGAGGAAAATCTTAAAGCTTAGTGAAGGACACACCATGAACTAATTATGATACACTTGCAAAATTCTTATTAGGAAATAATGAAATAAAATTTAGAATATGAAGAATGTGTAGGAAACTATTATTGTTATAAAGTAAGAATGAAGTGGAACTAAATAAATATTCATCATAAAAAAATATGTCTAAGGTGATTATTATAAAAATATATTCTAAAAAGAATGAATCATTCTATAGCGGATTCAAAAATTAGTCCACAAGGAAAGAAGTTAAGGTTAGTGTAAGAGAACTCATATGGTAGATGAATCAAGATGAAAAACAAAATAATTGTGCATAAAATGAAAAAACGTCTACTAGTGAAACTAGCCTCACTATGATTATGAATTCCAACTATAGGATCATAGAAAATTCACATATTATAGAGTTATGTTTCACAAGTGGTGTGATATAAAAAGGAACCACTGTGAAGGATTGGAAAAAAGTGGCATTCAAAGGGTTGGTCCTTTAAGAAAAACCACATATCTATACATGAGGATATTGTAGGTACCCATCTCCCAATGAAATTAAATGTTTCTTACTATTGGAAAATGTGGTGTAGAATTAATAGAGAGTTATGATCCATGGGTGGCAATGACGATAAAAAATATTTTTTAGGGTAAAAAATGTGCATTTGGTTGACTTGTAATCAGATGCATATAGAAGGTTGTGTTAGAAATATTAAAAGGTTTATTTTGTATGAGGATAAAAAAATGTATCAAGGAAAAATGTAATACAATAGGTGGTGTTAATAAAAAAATATTAATTCCAAAGATTAATATATATTTTTATTGTTGTCATGAAGATCATTAATAAATCAATAAAATTATAAATAAAATCCTGTTGTAGAATAAATAAAATGGTATTAAGGCCTCATATGATATAAACAATGGTATCAAGAAACATGTGATGATCAAAAAGTGATATCTGAATCTGTATAGTGGTATCATAATTATATGGATAAGAATACAGAATGAAAGGAATATTCCAAGATATATATAAATTTCTTTTTTATATGTTTATATATTGACAAGTGGTATCTGCTAATTTATTTTATTAGATTAAAAAGAGATGTTGAAAGGAAGGAATAAAAGCTAAATATTGGTGTCTCAAAAATAAATACTACCTCATATCTAATGCTGATAAAAATAAGGATTTTATGTGGATTATATGATGAAAACTCAAAGTCCGTTAAGCCTTATCAAGAAAAGATGAAACTCTATGAAGAAAGAAGGAACATAAATGATAGTTGGTTTAACTAGTTTATTATTATCTTGTGGTATCATCTAATTTTATACCTAGCATGGACGACAATATTGGTATTTTTATTTCTTATATACTAATAGAGTTTTTGTGAGTATGGAAAAAATCAATGGGGTGTGTCGAAGGTGAAAAAATTAGAAGATGCGTGCATTTGTGAAAGAAGGTGAGTGAAAGGGAAATGTTTTAGATTGTTGACATAAACTTCTATTTCCATTACAGATCTATCATTGAAGGATTAGATTAATTTTCAATTACGTAGATAAAATATAGAAAAATTCACTCACTAATAACATCTTAGTATAATATATGTGGAGAGGAGAAGTTATTTTGGAGAATGGTACATATAAAATTGAGAATTATTTTACCTACCATTATTAAATAATAAGTTGTATAATGATTAGAAAAAGGAAAAAGTGATATATGAATAATTTTTTGAGAAATATCTTTATATTAAAATTTTAAAAATTAAAATAGATAGTTCAAGAGATGAATCCATTTTTAGAGTGATATCAGGTAATATGTTGAGTAGTCACATATTTTGAAAGAATATTAGAGAGGTATGTATTAAATGTTCTAGGTAAGAGTTGAATCATATTGGGGTAAGGATACACTATCCTAATATAGACTTTAGAAGATGATAATATTTATTTAGTAAAGAGAAAAATAGTATAATTGTTAATAAAAATGTAGAGAAAATATTGTATTGAAAAAAATTAAAGTAAATATGAGTGGATCCCTCTATGGAGGTCCATGATATAGGGGTATAAAATTAAAAGATGAAACTAGAAGTGATAAGTACATTTTCATTTTATTGAAAAAGGGGGAGAAATTATATATTGTACATTAAATGCATATTTGGTTTTCAAGAACAAAAATTTGTAAGGAGAAGTAGGATTTAAGGAAGTGTTTCTAATGAAACCTTAATAAGAAGAATGTTAAAACAAATATATTCTTTATTGGATTTGTTAAAATGTAATTCGGTTTCTTGGGAGTAGTGGTGCTATTCAAAATAAGTTATTGTGTTCGATTTATTGATTTGTGTATAAAGAATGGAATGATAATGCATATAGATAGATAAAGAATATGGTTACCATATACATGGGAATCACCTTCCAAAGATGTTGATAGTTTATCATGGTTATATAATGTAAATTTTATGTTTTAATGTTATTCTAGATTTTATATATGAATAGGTATGTTGGAAGTCCAAAAAATGTTTTTTGAAAGGTTGGATTATGTTTATTTATAATAAATTTGGTTTTGGATCAATTTAATTAATTCAAGATGTTTTTTAGAAGTCTGTAGATGATATAGAGTAATTTTTAGGTGAGCATATATTCTAGAATTAATTTAGGTCTTTTGGAGTAATTGTCAATTAACTATAGAGAAATATTACTAAGTCAAGAAATCAACCATGTTGTGTAAGAGTAACCTAGAGTGGTTTATAAGTGTATGAACTCTAGATGAGTGGGTAAATCATATAGTCATTGAAGATCCCTTTTTAATTTATGACTCAACTATATCACCCTTACTAGGATGAAATTAAACAAATTCTCTCAGCCAATGTGCCACATGGTCTCAGACGCGCCTCCCTATGTGTCTAAGGCTATCAACTAGCATCATAAGTCTATGGTGTTGTGATGGGGATACTATACATAAATATTAGATTAAATTTTCACTATAAATGATACCAATTAGATACAACATCCAGGTAATATGTAAGTTGAAATCTAGGAAAGTTCAAAATGATGATCAGCATAACTATTTCCATAATAGTGAACAGTAAAATAAATGTTAGGAAACATAAACCATAATTATAAACTGTTTACCTAATTATCATATTGAATAATATATTAACTATGAAAAAACATGAAGTAGGTTTTGAGTCCTCACCTTGTCCTAAAATCCAATTATCTATCCTAGAATCCAAGAAATCATCCATAATGGGAACATACCCATAAATGAATCTACAATGAAATAGTGACAATTACTCTGGTACCCATGTGTCATGGTTACCCGTGTATGGTGTGAGTACAACCCAGTAGCTCACCGCCAACTTCATCCCATAAATAACAATTCTATATTAATGTTCATGAAGATGTACTATAACTAAACATACATACAATTTATCTATTTATTAATTTTACTAGTAACGATTTAAAATTTAAATAAACTGAAACCACTACAAAACAACTAGCGATGCTTGGGAACCAAGGTTACACCTGACATTGGTATATAACCACTTCATCCTGTACAGGTGACTATCTAATCTCGGTAGACATCATGGATAGACTAGTTCTAATCTATACTACCAATTCATCCATATTCATAATAATATGAGTGAATAAATGTGGCTCAATAGAGAATTCCTCCCCAAAAACCAATAAGGAATCCAAGGGGTAACCCATGGTTTTCCATCGAATCAGTCTATTTTTCCTATGTCAAGGAACCTTCCTTGACATTCAGATTCATGGTTGGATTAGAATACAAGGCTTACACTTGATACATTCAACAAAAATATCTCAACCAAAATCTGGGGAGCTCATCTAGTAGCTTTAAACAAGTGTACCCTACATAAATAAATTACATTAATCAGTAGCATTCAACAAGTAATACATTAACTTAATCCAATGGAGATCCATTCCAAGTAATTTATGATCACAACTCTAAGTTAAATTCAATGCCTAAAACATTGAAACCCATATTTTTGTCCTTAATGAATCAAAGTGTTTCAACAAACCCTAACATTTTTATGAGTCCCCTTCTAGAATCTGGGTCTTTATTACAATATTCTACACAAATCATGTTCATATGGAATCCAAGGAATTTATCTAAAGCAATAATAGAATATACCCATTAAAAAAAGTCATGTTACTCAACCATTTAATTCATTATTTTCTTTCCAGGTAATATCTTTTTTACATTGATTCATCTCACTAACAATATTTTATTCATTGGGTAACCATGTACCATTTTTTCTATTTAAAAATTCAACATAAATGTGATCTATTTATTAATTTATAAAAGTAAAAAAATACTATTCAAAAAAATAGCACCATTCAGTTTCCAAATAATCTACTACGTACCATTCATGAGTTATTATTTTTAAAAATATCACCTATGGTCTTATTCATGAAACAATATACCAATTATTTAAACTAACAAACATGGATTATAAAATCATCATTTCATTTTAATAACCCACATCATGTTTGAAATTCCCAATAAAACCCTTAGGTGATTGTGAAATTTAATTTCATTTTCATTAAACCAAAACATGGCTTCTATTTCTACTATTTGAATAATGTTTATCCATTTTATATAATCACATCTGGGTATTATCTATTCTCCTAATCTGAAATGTAGAATCTATATCATTCATTAGGCTATTTTATATTCATGTTCTATATAGGGAGCCCCATTGGGATCTTATATATCGTCGAGAAATAACACATCAAAAAAAATTATATTTGGAAATGACATAATAGAGGAATATAAATAATGATTTATGAGATTACATGGAAAATATATGGGGCTTCACAAAAAATGCACTTTAAATTTTAGAAATAATATTAATTAATTTGAAATAACACGTAAAATAAATTAATAATTTTCCAAAAATAAATTAATAACTTTAGGTTCATCATAAAATTGAATATTATAGAGAATAAAAAAAATCCCATGTAAATAAGGCATATTAAAAAACTAAATAATATAATGCTTGACAGAAAAAAAGGAGGGATGAGGACCTATATACTAAAAAATATATTCAAATCACAAATGGAAAAAATCAAAAGGTTTAAATATCAATGTATATTCTTCATGAAGTAAGGTAAGCAGAAGGGGGAACCCCATGGATGCCTATGGATCTTAAGGGGACCAAAATCGTAAGTGGATGACATTGGGAAGAATCTAGTGAAATTATGGTTCTTATCCTAATTTAAAAAATAAAAAATTGGCCAATATCGCACCACCTTAGGTTTATTGTCTGGCCGATGAGTCTAGTTCCCATGAAGAGCTACTTCCATAACCCCCAACTAGCAGATGGCCCTATACCATCTAGCCAGTGGAGTTTTAGTAACATGAAACAACATCAACTCTTACTATGTTTCATTCTCACTACTATTGGACACCTTATAACCTTTATTCCCCATCTAGAAACACCATTTCAGTGGTCTAATCCTTCAGAATACTCTTTTGTACCCAAGTTCATAAAACAACCTATCAACTATATAAATTATCCAATTTCCCTTGAAAATTCAAACCCTCCATATATAATGGATTTTAAAAAGTCTCTATTGTAACACTTATTATCCATGGTAAGTCCTTGCGGTCTTCTAATTAGATCTCTAACCTATTTCAATCACCAATTCCAACTCAACGGTTTTGTTCCAACACCATATGCTAAATGCACTTCTAGGGAACAACTTTATATTCAATGTGATTAATCAAAAGAAACACACAAAACTGCATAATTTCATTACTAGATAACTAATACAATTCTATTGACCATCTACACGAATACACTATGTTTTATACATCTAATTTCTCACCTAGATCAATTTACTCCCCACCATAATATATATTTTGAATAGGACAACTCTATGCCATATCCCCCTACGTCATTGTAATTTATCATCAAAATAATATCACATTGTTAACATTATTCCAGTGATGTGGTTTTCAATCCATGATGCCTCATTAAACAAGAAACATTTTTTCATGTCTGGTAGAACTCTATGTTCTTGGTTCCAAATTAAATGGTTGTATACTCATTGTCCATTCAAGATGCCTTGGGACACTATATTTTCATGGGGAAGTTTAATCAATTCTTGAACTTGACCATCATGTCCAACATGAAAAAATAATTTTAGTTACCAAATCACCACATTAAATTTCACTAAAAAATTCAATTCAAACATACTCTATCTGACCTACCTAAAAAGGCTTTTCTTCCCCCACCATTTCATTACTAACACACTTGATCATGATGCCTCAAATCCTAACGAAATATTTACATTTATAATGTTTGAAAATAATAGTCTAAACCCAAATCATAGACTCATTTATAAATTAAATAATCAACCAAAAAGATCTAATTTCATGTTTTATTGTGGTGACTAACACACCCATGATCTGACACCTTCTCAAATTGGTGAAATCCACCTTGACTCTGATGATAACATATAGAATATTACCAGCACCACATATGATCTTTAACTCAATACTCTCCTAAAGAAACAAAGTGATTCTTGATTCATTTATACACCAGCCTCACAAATTAATTTTGACCATCCAAGGCCAGTCTCACTGAATCTATGATCTAATCCACATGGAACCTAATGCACATGAACGATATGATACTATCCTCTATGGTATTACCCTCATAATTGTTTCACAAAATAAAAACTCCTAGATCTAGGATACATCCACATATATATCTTCATTTAATTATAGGTTGAGGCCACCTCTCTCATAATTCATCAATGACATGAAATAGAAAACTACCACCCACTCTTGGATTACTAAGAACATCATCTACAAAATCCACTAACCATATTTCAAACAAGGTCCACACTCTCATACAATTAATTTTTCACTCCCCACCATTTTTTACTTTCTTACCATCCATCTATAACAACCTTAATAGGTTCTTTAATAATGAAATCCATGTCACTCCTTTCAATCCATGATCATCCACCATGTTAAGTGATAATAATGATCAATCCCAGATCAATCGTTCCACCACACATATAACTATCCATGATTCCATTACCTACAACAAGGACACTAAAATTATCATCCATGTACTTATGATATCATCCATATAATCGTTTTATCAAAATGACATTAGTCTTTATCCCACACACGGTCGTGTATGCTTCAGAAACACCCAAACCACAAGTCAAATGGCACAATGCACACCAACAGATGCACATTCCCAGTATTTCATTAATTTCATTTATTTAATACTCCTTCATAACCTTGACATAAGATTTGGATTAACTCAAAGTATCCTTGTATAAAAAACTCATCTCACGTGTTAAATACAAAAGACATGCCTCTCCCACATGCCAGTGGCAACTAAAGATGATCAACCTAAGAACATTTCAAAACCAAATGAATCTCACCAAAAAAAATCTATTTACATGACCACTCATAACCCAAGAATCATTATATAACACAAAAATATTACAAAACTCTACCTCTATATAGATTCAGCCATCTAGAATCACCATATATTATATCCCTATAACTCGTGCTAGTAAACAATAAGGCCTGCAATATGAATGATTTTTCCTTTCAAAACTAGTCTTAATACCAACAAAATTTAAATTATCCTCTTGAGCTTACTAAAACCTATTAAAGGGAATCTAAAAACACATAGAAACACATCCTTGAACATGCTCGAGGTGTTATTACATTCCCTACTACACACTAACTATATATTTCGTGCACTAGTGTCAAATGAAAGAATTTTCCAATGATCCTTATTCCAAAATAACTTATATTCTTTGGATAAACCCTTTATCAAGTTAAAATTTATCATAAATAGAATCAAAATCACTAAAATAGTCACACATCCCAATAGTCTAAGGGTTCTCACAAATAATCACCCAATCCATGATTCACACAATCCATAACTCATGGAGACACCTAATACCACTACCCACTATAGGTTCCCACAAACAGGATTGAGTGATGCCTACCCTAATCATACTCTCAATCCATACACAAAAGAAAATATTTTATAGAAACCCACTACACATTGCAACATTATGGACACATCATAAAATTCTTAAAAATGGGGCTATCTCTATAGCATCCCATTTTCTCATTCTCAAGGTATGTTTACACACCGCAACCTAAACCAAACTATATTTTCTATTTAAAGTCTCAAAATTATAGGGTTATCCCATAAAGAATGTGCTCTTAATAAACCAAACTACCCATAAATGGGTCCAACACCACATACCCATTAATTAAACATCACATATATTTGATTTTCAAATTTTACTCTTTTCAATTTTATATTAACAAAAATTTTAATATCAAGGGCTCAAATAAATGAAATTTTGAGTATAAGTTATAGAGTAAAATCATTTACAAGTCATAATTGGACTTTTATTTAGTTTATTCCATGTGAAATATGTAATAAATAATCTCATAATTTACGTTTAACCAAAAATTTTACATAATAAAAGACCAGTTAAGTAAACTGTCAATTATAAGTAATAAAGGAATAAATTCTTTAAGATATAATATGAATTTTATTTACCTAACTCATCATAATAATCAATATAATAATTCACAGAAAATGGATTTTTCTATTATAAGGATCGATTAATTAAGATGCCACCATATAATTATATAGAAAAATAATGTATAAATGGTCATAAACACTTTAAATAATCAACCCATTTCAAAAATACACGTAAAAGAACAATTAATCATTGGAAATTAAATACATTAGATGTGAATAAAACTAGCCTAAATTGATTAATGAACAAACCCCCTCCTTTCATACTAGGATAAGAGATAAAATAACATATATAAATAACCTCATAATCATGCTCATCAGTCGAGGTGAAATCTGAACAACTGTAATAATGAAAAACATGAAGAAAAATCCCATCATAGGAAACATGGGCGTCCCACATACATAGGGTGTCTAATCCCATTCACATGATCTATACCATTTCACAAAGAACTATTATTCTCTTTTCTACATCTACCAAATACTATGAAAAAAAAAGAAAAACCACATATATAATTTTGTATCACCCCACCAATGAATCCGCTAAACTAGTGCTCTGGGTGAGTGCACAACATGGCCTCAAGAACGCCTCCCCATACATTATATACTACCGACTAGTTGAGTGGGTCTAAAGAGGTGAGATAGTGTTACTATACCAACATATTAGAGTAAAGTAATATTGAAAATAACAACATCCAGATAAAACATCCATATAAATTTTATGTAAAAGTTTTGTAAAGTACCAAATAAGGATCAACATAACTCAATAAAACATAATGAATCATAATAAAAATATCGTACATGGTATGCATCAATAATAAACAAATAAATTAGGATTCCAATGAAAAAAAATAAAAACTATGAAAATACCGAAAGATGCGGCCGAGTCTTGGCCCCATAACAAGATTCCATGATCCATCCTAAAAACCTTGTAATAAAACACATCGTGTGATTTTTCGTACTATATACCACAATGAAATAGTGATAACTTATTAGGCATCCAAGTGTTATGGAATCTCGGGTCGGGTTCCAGTAAAACTCAATTCGAAACCAATAATGATATACTTAAAATAAATAATATATAATAAAGTGAATGTCTAAGTACTATAAATAATCATTAATATAGATTATCAATTTAATAATTTGATTTTTTAGAAATAAAAAATTAAATAAAATAAAGGAACTATAAAACAGTAACTGATTTCGTGGCTTCTAGGTGAAACCAAACATTGATTTGTACCTCCTTTAGCTACTGTCGATGACTTCATATTCTCAATACACATTATGGATCCACTAGAACCAAGTTATACAACCATGGAAACTAAATTCATAATAATACGAGGGAACCAAAATGGATCAATTGATAACCAAAAATCCCATTAGGAATCTTGTTGGGTGACCCTTGGCTGGGTGAATTGGTTAACTAAAATAAAATCAAGAAATTTTCCTTGAAATTTATATACCTGACATGATTGGAATATATGTCTTATACGCGATTAATTATAAACAATGATATCAAGCTAAATCCAAGGAGATCATCCCCCAATAGTAAATAAGGGTACCCTATAAGAATCCACAACATTAATATAAGTAATTTGACAACTAATAAATACCCTAAATACAAGGGGGAGTCAACCTAAGGAATTTAAAGAAATGAATCTAACCCAAATATAATGTCTATCTCTTGGAATTTGATAATATTGTCCCTCAAAGAATATAAACATGTCATCATTCCCCAACATTCATCTAATTCCCTTATGGGAATCCAAGGATTACTCATGACGTTCAACACTAATAAGGTTCATACAAAATTGATGTAATTTCTCCATGGAATTACTAAAAAATCACCATTATGCAAAAGAAACTCATGTCACTCAACTATTACATACATTATTTTCATTACAAGTAATCACCACTTTACATCACAATATTACCATTTACAACATTTTATTCATTTTCAAGAAAGGTCCCATTGTTACCATTTAACAATTAAAAAACAAAAAACATATCATTATATCTTTATTTATTTATAAAGGGATATATAAATCACATAACATCACTATGTTTCCAAATAATCCCCTCATTGAAATCTATGAATTATAATTTTTAAACATATCACCTATGGTACACTTCATGGAATATTATACCAATTATTTAATCTTTCCAACCATAACTTATACAATGCAAATTTTATTTAAATGACCCAAATTGAGTTTGAAATTATAAATATATCTCATTAATGATTGTGAAATTTCATTTCCCAATCCTCAATCCAAAACATTTCTTCCCTCTAAATAGTTTAACAAGGTTTAGCCATTTTACATAATCAAGTCAAGTTAGTAACCATTCTCACACTCCTAAACTTAGAAACTACAGTGCTTATTATGATAATTTATATTCAACTTCCTATTACGGAATATCATTTGAATCTCCCTACATCATAAGTCTATAATATATCTAAAAAATAATTTAATTATTTCAAATAAATAATAGATCAACCAAAATAATTTTCAAATACATTTCATGGAAAATAGGTGAGGTTGTACGAAAAAACACATTAAAATTTAGCCATACTATGGGTTAATTTTAGGAACCAATTAAATTATTGTTAGAAGATTAAAAATTTCCATTATTAGAATTTTTTAAGTCTAAAATGGAATAAAATAAGGAAAAAAATAAAATTTCAAGAAATATGACATATTACTTCAACCGAATTAGATACCACTTGAAATTGAATTAGAAAAAAATAGGGATAAAGACATATAGACCCATTATGATTTTAAAATTTCACCCAACATCAAAGAAATTATTGAGGATCCAAGGAAATACTTATTAGAGGAAGGGAAGGAGAATTGGAATCTTATAGTCACCTCTAGTACATAAGAGGACTAAAATCCAATGTTGTGGCATAAAAAGGTTGTTGAGGTGAAAATTTATGGTTGTACATCATTTAAAAAGTATCTACAAGTCAACGAGCTTGCTTAACCAATATCATGGGTGAGGCCAGGTCTCATGCAGTGTAATTTTCCCTACCATTGATTAGTCGGTACCCCTATAATAGATGGCCAGTGGAGCTACAACAACATATTATAGCTTGGATTCTTCTTCTGGTACATCCCAACCACTCCCACCCACCTTCTAACAGTAATTATTCATATAAAAAACCATTTGGTTTGTTCGTACCTCTATAATACTCCTCTGAACCTCAGCTCTCAAACCAACCTAACCACTTCATTAAAGTAAACATTTTTCCCATAAATTCAATACTACAATAGACATATGATGTTATATCCACAATATAAATTGTGATGAGAGAATGGATAATAATTGGAGAATATAAAAGTTTTCACAATGTTTATCCAATCCAAACCAAATGATAATGTTTGGATACACTCAAAAATTAGTTAAAGTAAAACTTTTGTAGGGTATGATTGGAATTTTTTAAGGGGGGGGGACTATTTTTTAATGTGTGATCGAAATTCTTAATGGTCATCTAGGAAAAAATAACTTCCTTCTAGAACAGAGCATAAAGAAAGGAAAATTCATGAAAATGGAAGAGTCATTATTCCAAATAATATGTTTCTTTTTAAAAACATAATGTTTTTCTAGAAAATCATATGATTTATTTCATTGAATAAATTTTGAAAAGTAATAGGATAACCTAATGTACATTCCATGATGGGGGTGTTCATGAAATGATTAAAGGATGACTAATTAATGATATTTTTTATTATTTTAAATAATGATCTATGTAGATTTTATGGATTTTAATTCACACTAAAACAATGATGGAAACATCAATAATGTTTGTATGAATACAAGGAGGATTACGATATGCCATGTGGATTACGATCCATATTATCAATTTTAATATATGGTTGATGACTCAATTAAATGTGAAAAGGGATGTTATAAATTATGAGTGCGTTTAATGACTAATATTTTTTTTGGATATCACCTGAAAGATGATATAAAAAATTATAGGCAGTTTTTTGATAATAAAAGGCCATGAATTATAGAATATTAATTCAATTAACGAATACAAGATAGATAAAAGCATATTATAGTTTTCATAGATTTTAAATATTTATAAATTTATGAAATTTATCATATTGATATTATGTTTTATTATAATAATATAAGAAGAATAATAAGAAGAATAATAAGAAAGAATAAAATAGAGGGAGAGACTTTACTATTTTAATTGATATATTTTTGAATCAAAAAATAAAAGATCATGAATATTTAATTATCAAATTTTTGAAGAATGAGGTGGTACTATTTCCGTATTTAGTTCATTGAAGATGAAGGATAAAATCCAAAAAAAAAAGGATTCCATTAAACATATCTGGTTTGGTTCAAGTGAATATGGCTTCAAGGTAGGAGGATTAGCACTGTAAAATCTATATGTTAAAAAATATTTCAATAGGATAATTCTATTATAGAACTATTCACATCTAAATGAAGTGTTTCTTCTTTATTTATTTGAGAAAGACATAGAGTAGTACCTAATAATAAGAGGATATTATGATCTATCTTGAAGAAGAAGTGAGAAATGAACTTAAAAGATTAACCACACATCTTCCTTGAGTTAAATATACATAGATTAATCATTGTTGATCATGAAGAGAACCTCAAGTATATAAACTGATCTCACCTTCACTAAATTATTTCACAGAGAGGATCATATACTTTAACCAAAGACAAATTAAGAGGGTAAAAAAGGATGTACCCATAGGATTGGAAGTAAACCCTTTTTAAACATTTTTAATACATATAGTGAGTATCAGTACCACCTTTTATGTTGACACTCTATAAGAATATGCACCTTGTATTTTCCCATTATGTTGAATAATGTGAGATCCTAGTGTCTTATAATGATTTCAATTTTCACTTATGTTTAGTGAGAAGTGTAGAAAAAATTATGTGACAGATTGAGAAAAGTTACAAACAATGGGGGAATAGGATCCTAAATGGAAGAAATGATTAAAAAGAAAAAAATTAATTTGGATGATACCCCGATTAATCCTCCCCCTCTAAAGGTGTCTTAGGTATAACATATTCAAATAAATTAAAGGATTCTTTCAAGATCTCATAATTTTTCTAATATAAAATTTTGATAGTTGTAGGTAATTATGGGGTCCTTAAATTAGTAATGAAATCAATTAAAATAGAAAAAATTGAGTAATTAAAAATAAATGAATCCAAATTCACAGCTGAAATTCCTTTTTATAAAACTTATTAATCTATCATGAACCCACATAAGGGTTCCAAATGAAAAATAAATAAATAAATTTCACATAGATTCTATATAAATTTTATGTCATTCAAAATATAACATTGATAGGATATTTGATATATAATTCATAAGAATTTAAAATAATATTTATCATATAAAAAACACAATTATATTAATGATAATGTATTAGCTCGATACATTTTTTTATTAATGTAATATATTGATTAAAAAATACACTTACACGTGTGCACACACACACATATTTATACAAACATACAAATTTTTTACAACTATGCCCATTATAGGTGGGTTCTCAAATTTATAAAAGTTCATGAAATTTTTAATAATAACATATCACATGTATAATTTAAAAGAACGCTTTGTCCAATATAGTTTTTTAGCTATCTATTTAGTTAAAATTAAAATCACAATACTTTTCATTTAAAAGTTGTATACTCATAAATATCAATCAAATGCAGTTATTACACATGTCAATCAAAATAATAATAAAAACATTGAAAATAAAAATATAAAAAACAAGTGTTAAAATATTTTATTTATTTATTGTAAATTTAATTGGGGGAAAAATTATTATTTCCATTTTTTATGTATTATAAGGAAAAATATTAATAACCAACTTATATCATGAACTAGACCTAGTCACCCCGATCCAGGTATATGAGTTAGCCTGTGTAAGGCCAAAAGGGTATTACCAATCCACATAGACTACAAACTTGTTCATGGGAATTGAATAAATACAATAGTGAATGTTTTATACAAGTGAAATAATAAATAATGTGTAAATCCTCCAAGAAAATTGATCATGGTCTTTCTATATGTTGGATGATCATATATACAGAATAATATGTTTAATTAATCAAAAAAACCTTACATCATTTAAGAATATACAAAAATCATGAAAAAAATATATATACATACCAATGAATCATACATATCAATTTCCTAGTTACAAATTAATATAATAACATGGATAAACTATAGTAGATTATATTCAAATCATGGTCATGTAATAATACATAAGAATAGTAAATTACGAAATTAAAGAGAATAATACTAATGAACCAAATATATGTGTTAACAAAAATTCCCTTTTACTTGACATCACCTCGATATTAGAACCAGATACATGATACTAACATCCATATCAAATAAAATCCTGAACAGAACCTAAAATGTATATAGGCATGAACGAAAATTCCAAATAGTTAATCTCCCCACACCCTACATATAACTGCCTAAAAATAAATCATTTTAATTCTAATTTAAGAAATAAAATATGGAAAAAACATTCTTTAATTTAAAATGAATTATATGAAATCTAAATTTTAATCGATTTTTTCTAACAGTTTAACAACTAACCACTAAGAAAAACCAATCCTTAAAATTTTTTCTGAATAATGATTCATGTAATACAATAACCAGTTTCAAACCCATAATTTATAAATTCTATGTTTAATCAGTTATTTTAAAACACATTATTATGCACCAATAAAATACTCTACTGCTTTGAAAAAATAAAAATTCATTTCATTACAAACATTATTTCATAAAAAATTTATCTTGGTTTTAAAGTGGTGGTGAAATAATGTAATGAATGGAAAAAATGCACACACATTTAGGTCCCACTTATAATAATACTTCATGTTAAATAACATAAAAAATTACTAGGAATAGAGCCCACTTAGGTAATAGAAATAAAAAAAATTAAACGAAAATAATATCAACATAATAAAATAATGATAATTGAATATAAACAATAATATAATAACTCAAACAATAGAAATTAAATAGATGATATCATGGTAGTATCACTATGGAAACTAGGTGAAGGCACCCTATAATCCTTTTTATCTAAGTGATCAAAAAATCATACATAACCACAACCGATCATAACCCTTCCCATTCGTGAACCTATTGGGTTAACTAAGTCATCCCATAGTAGTAATAAAATCTATATAATTGCATTTTTAGTTAGTTTTGTATTATAATCGAATGGATAAAGAGAGTATAATCAATGCTAAGAAGGTACATAATCATAGTCTTACCCACCTAAGTACTTTTGATTCCAATAATCAACCAAATTTAGGTAAGTTCTAATAATCATGGAAACATGGATAATAAATTCTCAATAACATATATCAAAAAAATTATAAATTATAAAACTCCTCACCTCCAAACACCCTCACTGAGGAATCAATATTTATTTTTAACTAACAATAACATAGAAGAAATATATCCCCTATTTTATATAAATATTATCTCATGTAATATCAATATCACTATGACATTTAAAAATTATAATTGAAGTGTATCACTTCAAGTATATTTTTACAATAAAAAAACTGAATTTTATAATATTATAAAAAACATGGTAATAACCGTAGAAATATAATTTATAAATCCATATTTTGAAAACCATCCCAAAAATCATTTCCTTTAAAACCATCTAAAACAAACATACTTTTATAAATTTCACCAAACACCATTTAAAACCAAATTCCAATAAAACACATTAAATCATCCTAAAAATATAACACAATTAATATAAACTAAACCAAACAACCATTCGAAAACCAATTTTCTCAAAACATATATTTCTACTTATTTTAAACAATATGGAGTAAAAACACTCTTTTTACAATTTATTTCATTTAGAAAAAATGGATTTAAAGAATTTTTTACAAATAAATTGAGTTGTATGATTAATGTAAAAATAAAATTGGAATCTAAGATAAATAAGAACATTTTTTTAACTCATATAAATTTTAGTTTAGGAATTTAAAACAAGCATGTACTGAAGGATTTAAGTTCAAAAAAAAACTTGCGCATGAAGACACCAACCTCAATCTATTGAACTCACATCCTGTGTGTTATTCCACTACTAAGATTAAATTTCAATTGAATCATAAATCATAAAACACTCAATATACAACATGTAGAGAAAAAAATTCAAATTTAATTCAATCTAGATGAAACACACCAACTTCTATAAAACAAACATAATTAAATCTGAATGAAACAAATAAATTACACAGAAAGGATTCATTCTAATAAATATTTAATATGGCATCTAAAATAGAATATGATGTCAATCTTGAGAGAAAGTATGAGAGTGAGAGAGAGGGTTATAGGGACAGAAAAGATTCCAATTACTCATGCTCATATCCACTATGTGACTCCCCTTCACACAAATTTATCACATAGTTTTTATAACTTTAGTTTTCTTTTTCATTCATTTTTATTAACTTTCATTACTCTCATGTATCATGTGAAACACCTACACACTATTATCCATTCTGTTTCTCCTTCATATAAATAACCCAATACCCCACTCACTATTATATTATTGTAATTTTATTTTTATTTCCATTTATCAATTTTTAGTATTATAAAATCCTATATAGTTTTTTAATTTATTTAATAACATAAATATCATACCAAGTGAACAGAAAATCCCTTAAAAATAAATTCATAAACTGATAATAAAAATAAAACCACATATTTATATTTATCTTTTTAACATAAATTTCAATATCAACACTATTATTTTTAACCACTCAAAAAGTATTCAAACATGAAAAATATTTCATCATTATATTAAAAAAATATCAAAATATTATTTATTTATTAACTCAATCAATTTTTCACATATATTTCGTATCCAATAAATATTTGGTACAGTATAACCTTCCATACATGGATACTATTTTCCCCTTGGGTGGTACATGTGCTAATTATTAATGAAACCACTTATACAGAAAGAAACAATTTCACATACTAAAAAATTTGAAATAAATGTCATAAAATCATCATGTTAATTTCATATACTTTTTGTTCAATACTATTAATTAAAACTAATACAATTAAAAGATAATAAAAAAATAAAAACTCATAAGAAGAGAACATTTAATTTAAAATAACATAAATTCCAATAAAAAATTATCATAATAAAAAAATTAATTTATGAAATAGAATACTATAAAAATAGCAACCATTCCCAATTATTAAATTCCATACAACATTAATAAGAACTAAAAATTAAGAATCATATGACCAATTCCATTGAAATAAAATATTTTACTCATTTTAAAACCAAGTGGAACATAACCCATTAAACTCCATCTAAAACCACAATATTCAATATTTACCTTTTAATAAAAAATAAAAATCTCCATAAATAAAAACCAAGTGCTCATTTTAAATACTCATAATCTATTTTATTTTTCAGAAAAAAATCAAAAAACATTCTCATCCACAAGGTAATTTATTTCCAAAATATCCATAATGATTCATAACGGTTTTGGATTCTAAAAAGTTCAACTCCATAATTAGACACATATGTTTTCAATTTTTTTATGAAATGATAAAATATAAAATAAAATAAAATTAATCACTTCCAAACATATATAAGAGGAAACAATAAATGTTGGGAATGAAGACTGTTTTCAAACTAAATAAAGGAAACACCGCTTTATCTCTACATAGGGGGAGATGAATTACATGGAAAATAGGCCCATAGGTACAATGAACTAAGAGACACCAAGCCTATAATGTCATTACATGGTCCAAATGACACATGGACTATAGGCCCAAAATATATTCTAAAGGTCTAGGCCTATAGGACAATGTTTTTAGCAGGTATTCGCTGTATCCACCCATATTGAACTTACCCATGAACACGCCACAAGAGGTCATCGACACCTGGTTTTTACCTCAATCCCATTCATATATACTAATGAAGTCACATTTTCACTATCATCAGCTTTGTGTACATTATAGAACACTTCCTAATAACTTTCTATCAATCATGGGTACCACACCATCGAAGTCTCGCACCTAATGTGCCTTCCCTAATGTCTCATGTGTTGGTATCGTGATGACACCAACCCTCCCACATGCACTCTCATGTGTGTAATAGAATAATTAGCTCCACATAAAAAAATTGGGGGAACTAAGAATGTTATAATGAGTCGAACCCCAACAACAAATATTCACTTTGAGAACACTAACCAACTATGTTGGGGCTCTTATGCCAGTATGAAACATTAAATAGATACGATTTAATGAAAATATAAGGACTAAACAGTAAATATTACTTAATCTAGTTTATTAAAACTATAATTAATTTTCATGATTTTGGAAATACCCATTCATGTGTGTTTTAGAGAATTAGTTCATCTCCCTTTCATAATAATATTACATCATAGGATGGACTCATCCACATAGTATCAATTTTCCGTGAACAGAAAAAAAAAATTATAACATGTTTTATTTTCATAAAACATCTTTTCATTTTTTAACATGACTTCATCATTATATCTACATAACCTTAAAACTCAAGGAAAAAATTTTAAAATTTTTGTTTGAGTAAAAAAATATTATTAAGTAACATATAAAAATAAATGAGTAAATAAACCAATTAGTCCATGAATACTTATAAAAAAATTCCCATTAAAAAAATTTGCAAAAAATAAAATATTCTTACACAAGAAATCAACATCTATTCCCAAAAATTTTCATAACCCATTTAATAAGAAATTTAGAGGAAATATAATACTCATTAATGTTTCATTATAGTCACAAAAAAATCATGAATACTGTTTCACAAAGTTATACATTTCACCATTAAGAAATATAATAATATTTCTTTCAAATGTAAACTCAATATCCAACCCTGTGAAATCATAATATTTCCATAAAAATAAATATAAATCATATAAAAATAATTTATTTATCTTATTATATAACTTTATATATCACAATTATAATTTTAATAACCAATACGGTTGACTTTTATCATAATTATGCACAAAACATAGTCAATACCCAATTCAAGAGGGTTATAACGAACCCACATTTCCTTGGTTTATAATGTAACCACCCATCCTTGTATTATAATGGAACCAACCATCATGGTATATAATGTAACCACCTTACATAATAAATAATTTCCAATAACTATATCATAATCTTAAAACATGAAATTTAGGGTAGAAATATTCTTTTCACCAATAAGAAAAACATTTACATATATCAAAATATAGATTCCATTTTAAAAAAATTGATAAGACCAAAAAAATAAGGAATATAGATTTTTCATTGAATAAAACATAGAATATTTTAATGTAAAATAAACATCAAATAATATTTATGGTTGTGGGAAATTTTGTTGACACCACAAATGTTAAAATAGAACATTACTTTTGTCTTTTATAAACAAAGTCAAAACATTTCATGAAAAATAATTACTTTGACAATACATAAAAGAAAGTAAAAGGTGATGTAAAATATTCTATTTAATTTATTTATGTTCATATAAATAAATCAATAAAATTTTAGTATGAATATTTATAGAGAATAAATGATTAAGAAAATAAATCATTAAAATATTTAAAATGGGTATTTAAGTTAAAGTGTCTCTTAACTCAAGCCTTACTCATCACGTTTGTTACTTATAATCATGAATAATAAAATTATGTTAATTATTTAATTTTTTAATTATCATTTTCGTTTTTATTATTCTTTTTTTATATATTTCCATGTTATGTTTAATTATACAATCAATTAAATTCATGTTGG
This sequence comes from Viscum album, assembly GCA_963277665.1. Lineage (NCBI taxonomy): Eukaryota > Viridiplantae > Streptophyta > Magnoliopsida > Santalales > Viscaceae > Viscum > Viscum album. Next base: position 783,537,276 of record OY728141.1, read on the forward strand.
ACATTTTGATTAAATTAGGCCCATATGCGAAAAATGATTTTGGTCGGTGGTCTACATTAAAATAAGTCATTATTAAATCATATCAAGAATAAAAATCATATAATAATTATCACTTTTATACATAATTGTAATTTTATTTCTGACGATTAAATATGGTAATGAAAAATGATTTATGTTTCAATAATTGAGATGATATGTTGTATATATTCTAGAGTAATGTTTCTATTTTTCAACAATCGGGAAGGTGATAAGAAAAGTTTTATTTTTTACTTTAAAGAAATATTATTATGTAATAAATTTAACATTTTTATTTAAATAAAATTTTATATACCATCCATATGATGTGGTCACAAAAAATGAATCGCATCGCGTTGTGGAGGAGGTAATTCACCCATACACAGGAACCACGTTAAATTTTTTAAATAGATGGAAAGGTAAGAAATTATATGACATCTAATAATTTTTGAATGAAAAATATTTCATTAATATCATATATATATATATATATATTCCATAATTACAACCAGTAATGAGAGGCGGGGATGAAAAATGAACTACATTAGTTTGCGAGGCTCACATCCGTTGCACGCATGAACACTGGTTTCATTTCACATTTTATGGAATAAGGGTATGGATATAGTATATTAAATTAATATAAAAAATGTAACTATATAAAAGATACTTTTTTATTATTTAATCGTGTATTAATAATATTTAATGGGATTAGAAGAAAAAATAAATTAAAACTTGCTGTTAAAGAGTATAACTCTTCTTTGGAAAAAATCCTTTTCATTACACATTAATCCCTCTAAGGTTAGTATAATTCCCAAAATAAGATCTCTAGAATATGAGAAGGTATTTTAAAAATTAATATATATTGGTAATTTCCTAATAAAAATTTTCCTGATGTAAAAAGAAAAGAGTAGGGGAGAGGACCTTTTATAGGAGTGGGGAGGGGTGCTTTTGGAATTTTTTAAATTATTAAATTAATATAAATTAATTTTCATGTTTAAATAAAAAATAAAAATTATATTTATAATATTTTTTGATTAATAGTCAAGATAATTCTATCCAATAAAATTTTTACAATTTTAGGTGACATTTTTACCCTTATCATTTTATTTTATTCCCATGATAACCCTTTAGACAATTACAATGATTATTAGGTTTATTAATCTTTTAGGGTAATGAAAGTTACTAAAATTGTAAAATATAAACATAAATGTAAAATTTATGATATTATAAACTATATTCATATCACAATTAATAATTTATAATTTTTATAATTTTAAATCATTTAATAATATATAATTTATTATAAAATATCATTAAGGACGTTATTAGAACTATTCATTTAATCTAAATTTGAATATAAAATTAAAGAAAAAAAATTACAAAATAATCCATTAATACAACCCTGAAATGTTATATGACTCTACAAAATTCTAGGGACACATTAACTTACCCAAAAATTGCTTTTCGAGTATTTAAAATCATTTACTTGATTTTTTTACTACTTTCACAAATAGTATGTTGGTGTTGCTGAATCATTTAATAATATTTTTTATCGCTAAAAATTAAAAAATTAGAAAAAATAATTTATTTACTTAAATAACCATTTATAACTCAACATAAACTTTTTTATCTTTGTCCCAAAAATATTATAGGCATTAAAATAATGATAGTGACATTTTTTAATTTGTCCTTCACTTAAATATTATAAAGTGTAAAAACAAAGAAATTTGGAACAGAGTTTCTATATTTTAGAAATATGGATGTGTATGTGTGAAATAAAGTCACACAATATGATAAATTTGATTTTTATAGTAATTTCCTATTCCTTATCATATTATTTTTAACCTTAATTACATGATTTACCATGTCAATAGTGAAAATTAATTACCATTGTTACTATTCATAATGAACAAAAATAAAAAGGGACCTATGTAAAAAAATTTGAAATCTTTATTCCAAATATAAAATCCGTTTTTAAAGATTAAATTTCTATTATTTTCACCAGTTAATTTAAAATTAAAATGAAAACGTAATAAAAAAGTGGGGTTTTAAGCCTAAAAATTAACATATAAAAAACAACGTATAATGATGACTCTTATTTAATTAATTAGAGTATTTATAAATAAAGGATACTTATGTTAATTTATGATAAAATTGATCTTTTAAATTACATTATTTAAAAATTATAAATGTTACTTAAAAAAATTGATATTTTCACTATACATAGAATAATAAATATTTTTTGAAAGATACCAAACTTCACGGTAAAATAATTTTGTTATTCTAATTTAAAAAATTAAATTCATTTTTTCAAATTAAAATTCTAAAATTTTTAAAAAATTATTTAAAATATATTTAAACAAATTTAGTAAGAATAAAACAATTTCCTTTTTTGATAGAAAATTACTTGATATTCATATAGTGAGTATAACTCTTTAAAATCTCCTCATTGAATGTTAATAGGACCTGAAAATTATTTATTATAAAATTAAATAGATTGTTGAGTTCTCACCACTTTTTGAAATTTCATACTCTTAATTTTATTCATTTCTTAAACAAGTAGGGATGCTTTTCCATTATATCATTTTTTGACTACCATGTTTCTTTTTGAATCATATAGGTTTTACAAAAAATATTAATGAGGTGAATCAAATTATTATATAAAACCTAATCATTATGAACAAGAATATAATGTGGTTTCTCCTTATAATAAGTATTCTCTTAAATCATTACTACATCAGGGATCAACACATGAGATAGATCTAGAACATATTTTCCTAACAACAAAACATCAAACACATCCTGTGCCTATGATAAAATTAGAGGAAAGAACAATTGATTGAAAAACGATCCAAATATATATAGGATTTTATACGATATAATAAATTATTGACTTATATTCCCCATATTACCAAAATTCATAACACTTTTCAACATAGATACATTAATATAAACATGGCCACTTACCAAGAAAGAATGATCTTTCCTTGGGTAATCTATATAGCATTTTTGTCAGTTTTAATTTAGCCTCATATGTTATTGAATCATCTTCAACATCTGAACTATTTCCTCAACCACAACTACTCCAAATAAAATTCTTTCATCTACTTTATTCCTATAAGCTGCAGTCTTACACCACTTCATATATAAATCCTCAAAATGCTCGATTTGTATACTTCATTGTTGTTATAAGAAAAATCAACCATTAAAATATGATGATCCTAAAGTCTATAGAAATCAATTTATCAAGAATGAAGGATGTATTCCAAGGTCTAAATCATTTTACTAGACTATCTATCAGATTGTTGAAAAAATATGCACTGAAATTTAATTTGGTACGTAATGAATTATAATGTCCTTTCTAGAAATTAGAGGTGAATCTGAGATCACGATCAAATACAATTAAATGAGGTAATCTATATAATCTAAATAACTACCCTGGGTAGATTAGATAAATTTTATCTAAATACATAGTATCTTCAATGGGAAGAAAATGTGAATATATAGTAATTCAGTCAATAATAACCTTGATTGTATTATTAATTCAAGATGTTTTTGGAAACCCCATCAAAAAATTGATGGTTATATTCTAATATATCCATTATTTCAATAGAAAAGACTGAATAATAACCATTGGTAATCATCATTCAAATTTAATAAATTGATAATTCAAAAATTTCATATTAAAATCAGAAATGTCTATTTTCATTCCATCCCACCAAAAATATTCTAAAAGTTATTTATACTTCTACGCATTGGCTGGATAAATGGAAAATTAAGATCCATGAGATTTACAAAATAATTATTTCTTTATCTGGGAATCATAATGAACACATAACCATTTTTACAAATCATAAAACAACTTTCCTATCAATGTCAAATTTAAGCTACTTTTCATTCCTTACAAGTTACAATGTTCCTTATAAATCATGGTCTTCCATCCGAGCTTTCTGAATCCTTTCTAACAATGTTCAATATGCTAAAACTTGAAACAAAATAGATGGAGTTACGATGTGCGTAATTTCTAGGAAATTTTTTATTAAATCATTAATCAAAGGGTCATGTTCCAAACATAAAATGAATAATATAGTAATATTTTTCTGACTCAAAGCATCAGCTACTTCATTTTATTTTCTAGGATGGTAATTAATTTTCTAATAAAAATGTTGTATTTGTTCCAACAATCTTTTATCCCTTATTTTCAATTCCCTATGAGTGAATATATAATTCAAACTTTTATGATTACTATTTATTTAACACACTAATATATATAAATTATGCCACCAAAATTTTAATGGAAACCCCACTGCAGCTAATTCAAAATCATGTGTAGGATAATCTTCCTCATTTGGTTTCTATTGAAAAAAAATTAAAATATCATTATACATCAGATACCATCCATTTTACATTAAATTGGAATCATTTTTGAAAATAAATTCACCATTTATAGAGGTAAGGTCCAAAATTGGAGCATTCGCCAATATTTTTTTCATTTCCTATAAATAATTATCAGTCTTTTGATAATATAATTTAAACTTCATTTCAAGTTAACTTAGTTTGTGGGATAAGTAACCAAGAAAATATTTCAGTAAAATGTGGGTATCATCCCTCTAATACAAGAAAACTAATAATATCTATAACATTTTTATGTCTTGGCCATTCTTTAACAACATTAGTTTTAGCATGTTCAATGGTTATTCCATCTTTAGAAGCAATATACCTGAGGAAAGAAAATTATTGCATCCAAAATTCACACATAATAAATTGTACATATATATTATTTTCATTTGTGGTTTTCAAAAGATTACATATGTTTCTTTATTTATCCTTACTAATTTTATAATATACCAATATATAATCAATAAACACAACCATAAACATATCTAAATATTCATAGAAAAATCTATTTCTATGATTTATAAATATAGTTGTCACATTAGACAAGCCAAAGGGAATAAATAAAAAATCAAAATTTCTATATCTATTCTAAAATGGTGACATTATAATATCTTCCTCCATCAACTTCAACTGATGGTACCTTCAGCTGATATTAATCTTTAAAAAATACTATGTTCTATGTAACTAATAAAGAAGATCATCAATATGTCGAAAATGATACTTGTTCTTAAGACTAATTTTATTCATGACTCTATAATAAATTAAATGTCTCATTATACCATTTTTCTTTTTAAAAAACAAAATAGGATCACCCCATGGTGAAGTATTAGAATGAATGAAACCTTTATCAAGCAATATGTGCAACAACCTTTTCAATTCTATAAGTTCTACTTGAGCCATCCAATCTGGGAATATTAAAAGATGTATAACAGTATACACTATATAAATAGTAAACTCAACCTCTTTATTAGGAAGAAAACATGGAAAATCATTATGAAACACATCCACATATTCATTCACTATTGACACATAACAAATTTAAACAGTTTAATTTTTTTTAACAATATGAGCTGGCTATCTTTCAATACCATATCTAACCAATTTATCAACTTCCTGTAATATTTTAAAAGGTATGAATGAATTGAATATAAATTTCTTATAATTTTAATATATCTTTAAAAGATAAAAATAATTCCAATCTATACCAAGAATAAAATAAGAATCTAATATGGGTAGTTCAACAAGATTTAAATGAAAGACCATCCCACCAATAATAGTAGCTTGATTTTTTTTAATATCTCCACCTAGAGATTTCACCAAAAGATTTATCTTCTATTCAAGATAAAATATTCCCATTTTACTTGATGATTTCTCAAAAATGATACAATTTAAAGATCCAGATTCAAAATGGCTATCGATATATTTTGAATGGTAAAGTAACATACTTTTCGCCACATCATTAGATGACCCAATATAAATATTAGTAGTACAAAATGAATTTTCCAAACTTTTTTCCTTCAAATATTCCACCCAATGTGTATCTCCCCCAAGATAAGGTAAATTTGAATTTTATTATTTTTCATTTATTATTGGATTCATTTGGATAATTAATTTTATGGGTTATATGCATAAAAAGAAAAAAGAAATTTTTAAAGATACAGTAAGAATCCTTCACATCATGAATAGTGGATACCTGGCGTGAATCTGGTTGGGAATATGTCATAGATTCAAATTTATGCCTCATTCGGTTCTAACATCTCCCTCTTGTCTTATAGGGTTCCCAAAAATATTTTTTTTGTGATCCTTGACATAAAAACACTATTTCCTTCAGATATTGGAGCATTCGATTATGGAATTCAAAATTTAGGATAAAATATTTTATTATATATTGGTTCCCCATAGGTTGTATCATATGGAACCACAGATTACTGTTTTAATACCCAAACCTATGTGTTCAAATTGGTGTTGATGATATCTCTTTGTGATGTGTTAGATGAATGAGAGGAAGAAGTTTGACCCATAGAATCATAATAGATCCCTAGAATTTAATATCACCATGGTGGGTTTCTTTTCTCTCATATTTATTTTTCTAGAACAGAAAGGATTTTTTTTTCATAAAAGGAATTACTAGGAATTTCTTTGTATTGTTGTGTGATTAATTGAAGTAAAGATTTTGGTGTTCATTTTGAAAAAAATGTGAAAGTGGATGGATTTTGAAAAAACCCACTTCTCTTGTAATGTTAAAATTGTTATTTTAAATATATGAAATGGTTTTGATGCAAGAAAAATGTTTGAAATTTTTTTTTCAAAGGAAGGTTATTTTTTGGAATATGATTTGGTATGGTACTTGGCATGATGGGTTGGCATGTGTTCAATGTTGATGGGTTTGTAAGGATGTTCTATCAGCAAGGTAGGGTAGATTAAAGTTATAGGGTAACACAATCATTGGAAATACCATGTTTGGGGGCATGGTTGTTTGTATGGATGTGGATGGGTATGTGTGTGTGGGTATGAGTGTGATTCAAATTGAAATGGTTATGGTAATCGTTAAATGCGGATAATAAGATTTTGCATGGTATTTCTCTTATAGATTCCATTTTAATTTTATGTAAATTGTTTATTTATTTTCAAGATATTTATATAAAATGTGCTAAATGTTTATTGTACTGGTGGCATGTGATGATAAGGCTTTGTGTAATTCCTACTGAGTTTATACTTACCCCCTTCTTGAGAACTTATCTGAATTTTAAAGTTTCATATACCATGAATCATAGAAGGTAAAGGTATCTTATTTCTCTAGTGATGCATCTTGATACCATGGGAATAATAGATGGGGTTTTATCATGGGTATTTTTCTAGTGGTACAATGGGTGATTCCACCTTGGTGCCTAAGAGTTATGATATCTTTAGGATTTTTTCACTTTTTTATATTTTCAGTTGATGTTCTTTCCTTTTGGTTATACCTTATGTTCTATTGTTACTCCTCATGAATCAAATAGATTGTATTGTATTTTTATTCTATGTATTATTGGTCGTTCTTATTCTTAAATGAAAAATGATCCCCCGATGTTTTTATATACCCTTGATATTTATTTCTAACTATTTCTGTTTGGGGGATTTCACATAAGGATAGTGGAAGTCCATCTATTCTCAAGCCATGGAGTTTGGGAGGAATGTTAAAAATAGTACCAGTCATGCTTGGTCCATTATTTTGGTTGGTAGAAAGGATATTGGAATTTCAGAACATGAAATATATAGTTTAAAAAGATATAGATAACATTTTTATACTGAACTCTATGTTACAAAGGAGGTTGAGGACATAAGCTTTCTATGAACGTTCAAGGTGTGTTTTCACCTCATTATCAAGGGATTATCCGATGACTATTGAAGAACACAAATTTTTTGGAAGTAATATTTTTGTTGAAATTGTTGTCAATATAAAATTCAATGTGTCAGTATATGAAGGTTGATGTTCTGATGTTCTATCATTGAATTGTTTTGGAGAATTTTACATATGCTGTTGAGAATGATTTGATTTGAAGAAGTTGCATTAAATAACGAAAAAAATATAATTGTTGAGATTGATGAACTGGTCATTATTTCAGAAAACATGTGTAATTTGTTATTTATACAATTTTTACATCATGGGGATAATTGGATTTCGCGATTGAACTCCAAAGAGAGAAGAATAAAAATTGTTGGCCTTGTGGAAATATTGTAACTATGAAAAATATTTTTTTTTATGATGAATATTTTGAGAAGGTTGGAATAATTAGCTTTTTTAATTGGTGAAGATTTTTTGTAATGTTTTTTAATGGAATATTTGTTTATAAAATAATTGATCCAACCGAACAACAAAAGGATTTAGGCTGGCTGAGATTTCATCTAGGACATTTATTTGATCTTGCTGCGTCACCTGATCTGTCCGATCTGAGACAACCAAGTTCGTCCGACCATTCACTTGATTTATCTTGGTCATATGATCATCTCGTGAGCTCCATGACCACCCAATATTCTCATCTATTTTTTATGGGATGTTCGATAATCTCACTAGATTCCGTCTTCTCCAAAAAAAACCTTGTTTCAGAAGCTTCAATATCTCGGGATCTACATTGCTTCACCGACAACATACTGGATTTGAGTTTCTAGGCATAATTTGACCATTCTAAGCTGACTGATCGATGTTGTGCCATGTGATGTTCAGCTGAGTCGTCTTCAATCTTTATCATGCCCGAGGGTTCTGTTTGTCGGGTTCTACATTATTGGGGCACACATAGACCTCCACTGCGCCCCAAAAAGTGGAATCAGAGGTGAGTCGGAGCGAACAGAGGTGAGACGCCGAAGCGACAATGAGGATTCTAGTGGACGGAAAATGGAAAGTGGTCAGAAAATTTTTCCGAGGCCATATTCGTGAAGAGGGCGGTGAGTTGATTCCAATAGCGTAAGAGGCGATGAAAACAGAGTTGAAACGAGCCTGATAGGTTCGGTCAATGTTCGGTCAAATACGCGGGTGAACAGTACCACAATGCAGGAGAAGAAGACACTGTTCACACCACCGACAACAATTCCGGCGAGATCTCGACGGAATTCTAGCGTGCCACGTCATCGGTACATCAGCGACACGTCAGCGCCACGTCAGTGAGTGATCTGGACCGTTGAACGTATATTGCCCATATCTCAGTCAATTGGTGTCCGATTTCGGTGGTCCAGGAGTCGATTCCGACTATTTTGACCATTTTGGACGCATCTGTATGGTTATGTTTTTAAAATTCTAATTCTATCAGGTGGTGATTAAAAGGTGAGACATCGACTGTGGTGATCACGTTTTGCGACAATGACGATGACGGGTGGCGGAGCACTACCAAGATTTGATATCGAGAAGTTCGATGGTTGAAATAATTTCGGCTTGTGGCAAAGCATGGTGAAGGATATTTTGGTGCAGCAGAGCATGATCAGATCATTGATCGGAGAAAAAGACAAGACAACTAGTGCCGATGATTGGGAAGTGCTCGAGATACGAGTCGTCAGCACAATTCAGCTATGTCTGTAGAATGAGGTAAAACACTCGGTGTTGGACGAGACATCACTGAAGGAGATCTGGAAGAAGCTGGAGTAGCGGTATATGGAAAAGTCGCTCACCAATAAATTATTCTGGAAGAAGAAATTGTACCAGTTGCGCATGGACGAGGGAAAGAATTTGTTGGATCACACCAACGAATTCAACAAGATCCTGACACAATTATTGGGGCTCAGTGTGAAGGTTGAAGATGAATACAAAGCACTTTTGCTTTTATCATCACTACAATGCTCATTTGATGGGCTTGTGAGTACATTACTCATGGGGAAAGAGACTATGACAACCTAGATTTTATTACAAACATAAACATGATTTATTACATAAAACATCACATGATACAACAAAGACGATCGAGAGGATTAGTGTCTTTGGGCCTTATGATCATACATAAAAACTTAAAACATTAAATACAATATCTTTATTGAAACCTTCCTTTACATGACCACTACATTCCCTCGAACGTAGCATTGCATGTGATAACCTGAGGAAATGCATAAGAAAAGGGTGAGCTATAAAGCCTTGTATGGGAGTACACATGGAATAACATGAGGAGTAAAATACATTTCAGGAAATAGGAATATCAATAGAGCACAAGAGAAACATGAACATAAAGGCATGATAATCATAACATCAAAATGTGGCAACAACACATAACATGGAATTAACATGAGCCATGACCCATTGCACATAGAGCATGAGTAAATCATCATTGCACATGAAGCACGAGTAAACCCTTGTTTCACTTGAATTAGCATGATTCAACACTCATTGCACATGACGTATCATTATACTATACTTTACCCAATGCATTGGAGCACTATAAGGGCGCACACTTCTTAAACATTTCATTTCATGCATAAGTGTGCCACATGGATCATAAAACATGGATTAATAAAACAAAATAATTTATTACATGATAAAAGAATGTGGAATTTATACATGAAACATTATAATCAATAAGTAAATGTTCATAATGTTGAATACCCTTGATGGAGAAATTGGCATGGTATTCACTACACAATGACATTGGCTTAGAAAATCAGTGCGATTTCGGCAGCGTAACAGCGTGACATAAGAATTCATAAAAATGATTGGTGAGAGAGAAAGGTGTTCCTCATCATATCTACATGTAATGGAAAGTAAGGAGGTAATATAGATACATGTCCCAACAATTGTAATTTAATTTCAATTCATGATACAAAATTATTGCTTGAATGTAAAAGAGGAGAGAGAAGTTCCTTTCGGAATTTCGGCATAGTAACAGGTGTACATGGGAGGCATTTAATGAGAGAGAAAGGTTCTACCATCATTCAAACATAAAGAGGTAAGTATGAGGGTGGTACGAAACCATACCCCAACTTTCATAATTGAAATTAAAAATTTCAAAACAACTTAAAGAAAATTGGACAAAAATGAGAAAGGAAGAAAAAACCCTTACTTGGAAGTGTGCTTCCAAAGGTTTGAAAGAGGCTTCTTGGGAGCTTGGGGCACCTTGGGAGGATTCTAGAGAGAGTCGGACAGATGTTGGATGAACTCCAAGGGTTTTGAGTGAGGAGGAAGTGGGATCTTGGGTGGGTTTATATAGGAAAGGTGAGGGAATTCATTATTATTTAGGTTTGGGACCCCTTATATTATATTAATCCAAACCACAAACCAGCCCATCATTTTTGCCCATGGATTTTGGAATGGGAAGAGGAAAACAATATTTTATAAGTCCAACATCCAAACTTCTTAAAATATTAGGGTTTCTTATGTGTAGTTGAGTCACACTCCCATGGAAATTAATTTTAAAAGACAAGGTGTTTAATAAGTCTTGAGGGGTCCATTAGTGCTTTGAAAAGTATGTCAAAAAAACCCAAAATCATATTATTTTAATGTTAATACATATATTGGCCGAACATAAAGCTTATAGTATTTTATTACATCATTATTGGGTCATTGTGATGTCATAAAATACATTATATATTTAAATGGTATTTAATTTTTACCCAAAAATTTGATTGTCTCAGAAAATTATGAAAAATTCACCGTTGGATAATTTCGACGTCTTGATTCTAGAAATATTTATTTTATCTAAATAATTTTCCAAATATTTTAATTTTCACTTTTAAAATAAAAAACAACATTAATCGAAAATTCACAGGTTTTGACAGAAATGGATTTCAAACCTTAATAAAAATTATAATTGCATTCATAAAATTATAAGATCATTTATATTTAATAAAAATTAATTTAATAATAATAATATTTTATTAAAATATTATTTAATTTAAAAAATACTTTAATTTAGTAAAATAGAATTCTTAATTAAATAATAACACAAAGACTATTTGTACTTTAAAAACTATTTACAATGTATCCATAATGAAAAGAAAGTATATACGTTATTATATACAAAAAATATAATGTACATGAACATATTACTATCGATTTGTTACATAACCCCTTAAAATAGTTGCATAAGACCTAAGGGTAAGGTGTGCGATGTTAACAGACTCTTGGGGTGGCTCGGATAACATCTCTCAAGTGGTAATCTCTATCAACTTCTACTTTTCATGTAGACAGTCCCATTCGAGCTTGACATGAGGAATCATAGCTTGGACATGGTCAAGAGTGAAGCCCAATTATGCTACCTCTTTTCTGAGCTTCGACAAATGGGCTTCGTATGGAGTAATTCTACTGGATGAGGCCATTGCTTCTTTTGCATGAGTAAATTGTATTTGTTAAAGTCCTATATTTATACTAATCATGTGATCACTGATTAACAAATATATTAGCAACGGTCAATGTTCTTAACATAAAACCAAAGAAGATGACATATTATAAAAATATCTTGCATATAGAGACATTTAACTAGCTAAAGAGGGATTTTCCATTAATGAAACTTTGGGTCGTTACAATATCCCCCCCTTAATAAATTTCTCCCTCGAAATTTTCCTTTTCCCACACTAAAACAGATGTGGGTAACTCAGCTTCATCATTTTGTCTGATTCCCAAGTCGCTTCTTCAAACTTGTGGTTTCTCCAAAAAACCATGACGAGGGGAATTGTCTTATTTTGTAGAAATTTTTCTCTACGATCTAAGATCTTCACTGGTTGCTCCTCATAAGAAAGATCATCTTCCAATTTTACCACATCAGAAGAGAGTACATGTGAAGGGTCCTATATTTACTTCCTTAAGAGGGATACATGAAAGACATCATGCACTTTGGCCAGGGTAGGTGGAAGTGCTAGATGATAGGCCACAACCCCAACACGATAAATAATCTCGAAGGGGCCGATGTACCTTGGACATAACTTACCTTTCTTTCCAAATGTCATGACCTTTTTCCATGGAGATATGCGTAGAAACACTAGGTCTCAAACATTAATCTCAAGGTCTCGTCAACGGTTATCTTCATAAATCTTCTGTTGACTCTAGGCTTCCTTGATATGCTGCTAAATGGTTTTCACATTCTCCACAATTTCCTCAACCATTTCTAGTCCAAGCATCTTACATTCACCAACCTCATCCCAACATGCCGGTGTTCTGCACCTTTTCCCATACATGGCTTCATATGGTGCCATTTGGATGCTCAAGTGGAAACTATTATTATAAGAGAACTCAACCAGAGGAAGATGTTGATCCCATCCTCCTTTAAAGTCCATTGAGCATGCTCTCAACATGTCCTAAAGTGTTTGGATAGTCCACTTGGATTGGCCATCAGTTTGAGGATAATATGCCGTACTGAATTTCACTTCAGTATTCATAGCATGTTGAAGACTCTTCCAAAACATAGAGGTGAATATTTGATCTCGGCCAAACACAATAGATAGTGGCACTCCATGAAGACTTACCACTCCCCTGATATAAATATGTGCCAGTTGATCCAAAGAGAAATCCTCCTGTATACAATGAAGTGTGATGTCTTTGTAAGACGATCCACAATAACCCAGATTGCATTATTGCCTTTGGAAGTCCTCAGAAGTCTAGTGAAAAAGTACATGGTGATGTTTTCCCATTTCCATTATGGTAAGGGCAATGGTTGCATCATCCCCTTAGACTTATGACTCTCTGCCTTCACTTGCTAGAACACTAGTCCCTTTGATGTATATTCAGAGATCTTCTTCTTCATATTATTCCACCAAATGTTATCTCAGATATCTCGAAACATCTTTGTGCTCCCTGGTTGAATAGAGAAATTTGAACATTGTTCATCATCAAAAAGTTCCTTTTTCAGCTCTAGACTTGATAGAACACATAGCCTTTTCCCTAACTGCACAATTCCTTCTTCATTAACATTAAACTCCAAGGATTTACCTTTTTCTATAGCTTCCACTTTTTCTTGAATTCCCACATCATCCAATTGAGCATCCTTTAACCTTTCCAAAAGAGATGGATGAGCAATCAATTTTGAAAGGATTGATGATGTTCCCTTCTCTATGATTCCCTTGTCCATCTTCTTGAAGTCTAAGAAGATTATATCCTTCTCAATTCCAATCATTGATAGAATCACTGGATCCTTTCTACTTAGGGAATCTGCCACCTTGTTCGCTTTCCCAGGGTAGTAATGTATTGAACAGTCATAATCCTTGATGAGCTCTATCTATCTACTCTGGAACATATTAAGCTCTTTCTATGTGAATATATATTTAAGACTCTTATGGTCTGTATATATCTGAAATTTCTCTCCATAGAGATAATGCCGCCAGATTTTCAAGGAAAAGATCACCATCCTCAACTCCAGATCATGCGTTGGATAGTTTTGTTCATGGATTTTCAACTACCTTGAGTCATAGGATATAACTTTATCATTATACATCAGCACACATCCTAAGACCTTCTTCGAAGCATCAATGAATGCCACAAAAATTTCCCCACTTGTGGGTAAAGTGAGCACGGGCGTAGTGATAAACCTCCTTTTCAACTCCTTGAAGATTTCTTCGCATTCATCACTCCAAGAAAACTTTACTCCCTTTCGAGTTAGCTTGGTAAGAGTGTTGGACAATCATGAGAAATTTCCCACAAATCCTCGATAATATCCAGCTAACCCCAAGAAGATACGGATATCCGTTACCGATGTTAGTCTCGTCCATCCCTCAATTGCATTTGTTTTTGAGGGATCCACCGATATCCCATTACTTGTGATGATATGGCCCAATAATGAGACCTCCTTCAAACATAAGTCACACTTGTTGTACTTTGCATAGAGCTTCTCCTTGCACAAAGTCTCTAGTAAAATTCTTAAATACTCCCCATGATCCTCCTTGGTTTTGGAGTATATTATAATATCATCTATAAATACTACCACAAATTTTTCTAGGTAATCTCTATAGAATCTATTAATTAAGTCCATAAATATTTCTAGAGCATTAGTGAGTCCGAAAGGAATTACTATGAATTCATAGTGCCCGTATCTTGTGCGAAAAGCAGTCTTGTGGATATCTTCCATCTTCACCCTTACTTGATAATATCCCGATCAAAAGTCCACCTTGGAGAAGTATTGTGGTCCACACAGCTGATCGAACAATCATCAATTATTGGGAGAGGATACCTATTCTTTATCATGATTTTTTTAGTTCATGATAATCGATGCAAGGCCGCATTGACCCATCTTTCTTCTTGACGAAGTGGACTGGTGCACCCCATGGTGAAGCACTTGGATGTATAAACCCTTTATTCAGATTCTCATGTAGTTGTTTCTTTAACTCTTCAAGCTCTAAAACAGCCATTATATATAGAGTCTTGGATATTGTTAAAGCCCTGAGTATAAGTTCAATTGAGAATTCAACATCTCTTCTAGGTGGAAGACCAGACAGTTCCCCAGGAAACACCTCCGCGAATTTCCTCAAAATAGGTATTTCTTCAAGAATGGTTTCTTCCATGGACTCAATCATCTATGCCAGATACACATGCACATAGGGCAGTAATATCCATGCTTGCAATGATGGAGATAAAGGAGATTCATCTTCCACCTTACACATGTAAAGAATCATAGGCCAATTCTCCATATAGTGTGTGAATTCCCTCTCCCGACAATTTATGTTGGCTCTACATAAGGAAAGCCAATCCATGCCAAGATTTGAATCAAATCCTACTAGAGGGAGTATGATGAGGTTCTCCGAGAAATTCAATCCACATATTATAAAAGGGGAGGAGTTATATTCATGGGATGCAATGATTTCAACATTTTTCGTACTCACTGACATCATCACATCCATGATTTTTGGTGGTACTGGGACTGTTCTAATAAACATTCGAGATATAAAAGAATGTGTAGAACCTGAATAAAAAAGTACATTCATTATTCTTGAATGAATAACTAGCATACCTGTCACCACTTCGTTTTCAGGGTTCACTTTGGTAGAAGTGGTGGAAAATGCTCTTCCTTTCTTCCTTGGAGTTTGTTTCTTGCCTCTGAAAACCCTTGGATTAGGGCCCTGATTTGCAAAATGACACGGTTATTTTCATTTATAGCGTTGAACAACGTCTTGAGGTTTGAACAGAGCATTCCTCTCCTCTGTCACAGCCATGGGTCTTTCTTGCCGACAGTTAATAGCTAGGTGACCTTCTCTTCCACACCTGGAGCATTTTCTCTTCCCCTTATGGAAATTTCCAGGGTGCTTATTTCCGCAATTTTGGCAAGTGGGGTGCTTGATCTTCTTAGAACCATTGGATTTATCCATTGGACCACCATCATTGAGTTCCACCTTACTCTTCTTGTCCCCATGATACCCCTGTGATTCCACGATCTCCATTTCGACCTTGAGGGCACATCGGACAATTTCCTCATAGCTGTCGAAGTCACGGATCACCAATGCTTTCCGTAAGCTAGGCTTCGGCCCACCAAAGAAGCTATAAAACTTTGCATTTGGGGGTAACGACAAAGCCAGAAGGGTATCATGAAAGCATTGTGATGTTTTCCTCGTACGATCCAACAGATTCTTAATCTTTTTTCTTGAGGGAAAGGAATTCTCTTTCCATTATAAGCCAGACGGTGCGTGGAAAAATATTTATCTAAAAACATCTTCTGGAAATCCTTCCATTCAAATTCCTCGATCTCCTTCTCAGGCTTCGTTTTTTTGATCAACGTCCACCATTGATCAGCTTCACCCTCCATACGATAACCATCCAGGAGAACCTTCCCCTGTTCAGAACATTGAAGTATAGAGATGATCTTTTCAATGGTGTTGATCTACTGTTCGGCGATCATGGGATTAGATGATCCACTAAAAGTATGAGGCCTTTGTCTCATGAATCTATCGATAGTTACTTGTTCATCCTTATGGGGGGTTTAACATTCCTCATGACCCGTTTTTCTATTCAAAACCTGACTTAGCTGAGAGAGAAGCGTGGAAAAGTTCATGATTCCCACTCCCATTAAATTGGGCATCTCATTAGTATAGTCATCACACCGATCTTCACAACGGTTGTTAGCCCAAGTCCTCCTATTACCGACCATTGGATGGAATAAAAGGAATGTCAGTGGTAACACATAAAGGGTAATAAAAAGACAAAAGTTGAGGAATTATAAATAAACTTTTATTTCCTTAACTCATTAGTCTATAGGCTTCAATATATGCTTTTCATGATCTAATTTCTACCATATATAATTAGGGGAAATTTTTTAATTCCCTTAATAAGGGTTCATACTAAGCTTGTGAATTTATCAAAACATATCCCACGGGAGTGTCGTAACCAAGAGTGCATCAATGCCCGTTGTCATGCACCAGTTCTCATTCGAGTCTAGCTCAAAGCGGTGTTTTCGGGTTTTACCCCTAGGATACATCTGTGCAAGAGCTGCTTCAACCTGCTCGTATCCAGACAGGGATGTATTTGTTTGATAAAATACTTAATCAGAACATACCAAAACATAGGGATGTTTTAATTATACTTAGTCTTGTATCTAAGGCTTTACTAGGGTTTCCTAATCCCAAAATAACTAAACCGATCCTCTGATACCCACTACGACAACCCAGATTTTATTACAAACTTAAACATGATTTATTAAATAAAACATCACTTGATACAACAAAAAATATCTAGAGGTTTAGTGTCTTTGGGGCTGAGGATTATTACATAAAAACTTAAAACATGAAATAAAATATCTTTATTGAAATCTTCCTTTACATGACCACTACATTCCATCATACTTAGCATTGCATGGGATAACCTGAGGATATGCACAATAAAAGGGTGAGCTATAAAGCCCAGTAAGGGAGTGCACGTGGAATGGCATGACGAGTACAATAAATGTTAGTAAATAGGCATATCAATAGAGAATAAGAGAAACATGAACATAAAGTCATGATAAAGCATGATAATCATGACATGGAAATGTGGAAACATCACTTAACATGGAATTAGCATGAGCCATGGCTCATTGCACATAAGGCATGAGTAAATCCTCATTTCACATGAAGCACAAGTAAAACCTCATTGCACTTGAATGAGAATGAGTCAACACTCATTGCACATGACGTGTCATTATACTATACTTTACCCAATGCACAGGAGCACTATAAGGGCGCACCCTTCTTAAACATTTCATTTCATGCATAAATGTGCCACATGGATCATAAAACATGGATTCATAAAACATAATAATTTATTCCATGATAAAGGAATGTGAAATTTATACATGAATATTTATAATCAAAAAGTAAATGTGCATAAAGGTGAATGCCCTTGATGGAGAAATGGGCATGGTATTCACTACACAATGACATTGGCTTAGAAAATCAGTGTGATTTCGGCAACGTAACAGCATGACATAAGAATTCATTAAAATGGTTGATGAGAGAGAAATGTGTTTCTCATCATATTTACATGTAATGGACAGTAAGGAGGTCATATATATACATTTCCCAATAATTTTAATGGAATTTCGATTCATGATACAAAAGTATTGTTTGAATGTAAAAGAGGAGAGAGAAGTTCCTTTCGGAATTTCGGCACAGTAACAAGTGTACATGGGAGGAATTTAATGAGAGAGAAAGGGTCTCACATCATTCAAACATAAAGAGGGCAGTATGAGGGAGGTGCGAAACCATACCCCAACATTCATAATTGTAATTAAAAGGGAAAAACAACTTAAAGACAATTGGAAAAAAATGAGAAATGAAGAAAAAACCGTTACTTGGAAGTGTGCTTACAAAGGCTTGAGAAAGTATTGAGAGAGGATTCTCGGGAGCTTGGGGAACCTGGGAGGATTCTAGAGAGAGTAGGGTACAGGTTGGACGAACTCCAAGGGTTTTGAGTGAGGAGGAAGTGGGATCCTGTGTGGTTTCTTATAGGAAAGGTGATGGAATTCTTTATTATTTAGGTTTGGGACCCCTTATATTAAATTAATCCAAACCAAAAACTAGCCCATTGTTTTTGCCCATGGTTTTTGGAAAGGGAAAGGGAGAAAAATATTTTATAAGGACAATGTCCGAACTTCTTAAAATAATAGGGTTGCTTATGTAGAGGTGAGTCACACTCCCATGGAAATTAATCTAAAAAGACAAAGTGTTTAATAAGTCTTGAGGGGTCCATTAATGCTTTGAAAAGTAAGTCAAACAAACCCAAAATCACATTATTTTAATGGTAAAACATATATTGGACGAACATAAAGCTTATAGTATTTTATTACATCACTATTGGGTCATTATGATGTCATAAAATACATTATATATTTAAACAGTATTTAAATTTTACCCAAAAAATTAACTGTCTCAGAAAATTATGAAAATTTCACCACTGGATAATTTCGATGTCCTGATTCCAGAAATATTTATTTTATCTAAATAATTTTCTAAATATGTTCATTTTCACTTTTAAAATAAAAACTGACATTTATCGAAAATTCACAGGTTTTGACAGAAATGGATTTCAAACCTTAATAAAAATTATAATTTCATTCATAAAATTATAATATAATATATATATTTAGTAAAACATAATTTAATAATAAAATTATTTTATTAAAATATTATTTAAATCAAAAAATTCATTAATTTAATAAAATAGAATTCTTAATTAAATAATAACTACAAAGACTATTTGTACTTTAAGAACTATTTAAAATGTATCCATGATGACAAGAATGTATATACATTATTATATACAAAAAAATGTACATGAACATAGTATTATCGATTTGTTACATAACCCCTTAAAACAGCCGCATAAGATCTGAGGGTATGGTGTGCGATGTAACCGACTCTTGGGGTGGCTCAGATAACATCGCTCAAGTGGTAATCTCTATCAACTTCCACCATTCACGTAGACGGTCCCATTCTAGCTTGACATGATGAATCTCAGCTTGGGCTTGGTCAAGAGCGAAGCACAAGGATGCTACCTCTTTTCCGAGCTCTGACAAATGGGCTTCGTATGGGTCAATTCTACAGGATGAGGCCATCACTTATTTTGTCTGAGTAATTTTGATTTTTTAAAGTACTATATTTATACTAATCATGTGATGACTATTCAACGACTATATTAGCAACAGTCAAAATTCATTACATAAACCCAAAGAAGTTGACATCATATAAAAATATTTTTCATAATGAAACATTTATCTAGATCAAGGGGTATTTTCCATTAATGAAACATTGGGTCATTATAGAGACATTGAAGCTGGATGATGTGATGGTGTCTCTTCAAGATTTGAAAGTTTTCGATGATCCACGATGCATTCAGGTGAGAAAATCATGGCGATGCGAGATGATCAACGTGGGAGGAGCCGACATCGGAAGTCATGAGGTGAAGAATGGTGGCCAAAATCTAGGGGCGTGATCCTAACGAAATCATGTGTTTCTGGTCTGAGAAGAAGGGTCACTATATAAGTGACTATAGAGAGCACAAACAGTAGTTTGCTGGGAAGAAAAAAGTTAAAGAGGAGAATGTGAACATCACAGAATTAGCAGATGATGATGAAATTTTCATGACAACAAGAAGCATGAACTCAGATGAGAAAGTTGATCGGGATGAAGCGAATTGTCATTAATGCAAAAGATACGGGCACATGAAGCAGGAATGCCATTTTCTGAGAATGAAGAATGAGCGGGATCAAAATCCAAAGGAAGACAGATGGGTTCTGGATTCGGGGAGCTCAACACACATATGTACGACGAGAGGTAAATTTGATACTTTTCAGCAGGTACGAGACTCAGTGAGACTTGGGGATGGGTCAACACGCGTGGTTAGAGGTGTCGGGATGGTGAAATTGAAGACACCTGATGGACGAGTTCGTAAACTGGCTGATGAGAAATTTGTTCCGAGGATGAGACAGATCGTGATATCATTAAGCAGGCTCGATGCGAAAGGGTTCAAGATTTCCATAGCAGTTGGATTGTTGGAAGTATCACGTAGGGATGCAGCGATGTTTACTGGGAACGATTCCCAAGGGTTTTATCTTTTGGTGGGGACCGCAGTCGTCCTGAGATCGAGTGAAGATAATAGAAGTGCCACATCATTTGGCGTGAAGAAGCGTGTTCGATTTGCTGATGAAGTTTTTAACACCTTCAAGGAGACTTCAGGTCAAGCTTCTACCCCAAATTGGTCGTGAGGGGGATATTTGTGGGGGCCACTCCCAAATTTGGGAGGATTCAGCGGTGGAGAGTCTTCCGTCGGCAGCAACGTGGTGCGCAGCGGGTCTCTCTTGACAAGCAGCCCTCGTTGAAGCAGTATGCGGCGGGAGGAGTTCACATGGGTAGATGAGCTACCCAACATTCTCTATAAAATGGGAATTAATCCTCCGTTTAGATCTAAGGAGGGAGAAATGTAGCAGGTGTAATTTGTGTTTTTGTAATCCTCCGACGTGTTTCTGGAGAAGAGAGAAATATAGAGAACGACCCTTCCTCCCGTGGATGTAGGCTTTAAGCCGAACCATGTTAAAAATTCTCATGTTCCTTCGTTTTCCTCCATGTGTGTGTTTTCTGGGGCCATGCAACCCTGTTGCGACCCAACATCTATGAAGCAACATCAATAGAAGTTTGATATCACAATTCTGAGCTCCATTTTATGTTCTGATAATTTCTTGATGTTCGACAGGTGTTTATCACTCTGGAAGCAGCTATGAGAAGAACTGAGTTTCGTGAAGCCATTTCGGCTGTGTGGTGTTTTGATAGTGTAGCATTCATGAGGCAGAAAACAAAGTACACTAAATATTCACATGATTTTACATACATGAGTATAAGAGACAATATGTATGTACGTGAATAATACATTGTTACATACTCATGACATGAAAACAATATCATGAAACATTGTGTGTTTTCACCAACGTTGAGCAAGTGTTCAGTTTTTACGTGCATCATATGTTAGTAATGAGGAAGTATTGGTGGCAGTGGGAATCTCGTGTATTGAAATCATCAAGACAATGTGAATTCATCTAGTTGAGTGCATACAATGTTAATAATTTCAGTAGTGTTAAAATACATGTAGGAATAGTGAAGAGGCACTCTGATATATGTGGATGAAGGTAGTGTAGTGGAAAAACATGATGTGCATTTATAGACATGAAATAATGCATAAAGTGAGACATCCATGCATTGTTACAAATACATGCATGAATTTGAAGAAGTGCACATGAAATATTAATTGCATATTCAGCATGTAGTATTTGAGACTGAAGCCGGGACAGTTTGATTATCAGTGATCTAGAACATTTTTGTATCTGATTTTTCTCTATATAGTGAGGTCGAGTCTTCAACAGAAGAAAGAATTATTTCCCTAGCAATGTTGTACTGAGACAACTGATTATATTAAATGATCAAAAAATATTTGAGAAAGTTCATCATCAGTGTAGAGATAAGAGTAAATCTAAATAATTATATTAGAAGTCAACTAGTAGAGAATTGAGAAATTTTCAGATGATCATTCTGATATAGTAGTGAGTCGAATTGGATGTATTATCTTCTACAATTTAGAAGAGTATATTGTACCAGATTTCATGAAGTGTTACTGATTATATTCAGTGGTAGTCATTGAGTTTAAGTTGGAGTGAGAATATGCTGAATCAGTTTATTCTCAGTGGCTCTAAGAGGAAGATCAACATTTGTGTTGCATTTTATCTTGAATGTATTGTTATGTTACTCATTGTGTTAGTGTTGAAATTGTTAACACTGGTGGTAGTCAGTATAAATAACACTGGTCAGATGCCAGTATAATTTGAGAAACGTTTTTTACCTCCCACCAATGTTCCAGGGTAATACATGAACATCCCACTTGTAATTTGTGATTGATTCATAGTGGATAATTTGAGTCTCAGATCATCTCGAACATAAGAAAAACATAGTCACCCACATTGGGGGAAAACCTTGTAAAAATGTTATGTGTTGTGGTTCATTTACTATCTGTCTTGAATGTGGTATAATTGTGATTATTAATAGGAAATATCTGTTCACTCTAACAAGTGACAACGTTCAGTTTAAAAAGGGGTTAGGGAAAAGAAAAGAAAATTGGTAAAAACTTGTGTACGCTGATTCATCCCCTCTCAGTGTACCTGCATGATCCACCGGTCACTTCAATTGGAATCAGAGCATAGGTTACACATCTGATTTAATCTATCCCATTGTCCTATTTGTTTGTATCAGACTTTTATGTAGTTCATATTTGATTCTAAAAGAGTAAAATAGCCGATTCTGATGAAAAGTTCAATTCCAATCCCTTTTAGTGTCAAAAAGTAAGTTTCGGTAAAAATCTAGAAGATCATATATAAGAAAAAGACAATAAAGTTGAAATATAATTTTATGATGAAAGATGATGCATCAAAATCTGAATATATTCAGAATGGAATTCTATCAGAGGTATATGTTAAGTAAGTTGATAAATATCCTTCTGATGAGTACTGTTCAAATATTGATGAAAAAGTGTTTATTGAATCAATTAGTGTTTTTTATTCAGAAATAAAAAATTATCTAAAGATTGTTCCAATTGAAGTTTTCACTTACATATTTTCTTTTATCAAGAGACTATATGATGAAAAGTTACAACATGAAAAGGAAGATAACGAAATGGAGTGGGAATTAGCAAAGAAGTTTCAAATATGTAATCTTCTCTCAGAAATCATTGATGCCACATAAGAAAATATATCACATCGCAATGAACATTTCTCATGTGTTGAAGAACATTTTCTAAGAAATTTCTATGAGAATTAATTAACATAGAAGGT
The DNA here is from genome assembly GCA_963277665.1 of Viscum album. Taxonomy (NCBI): domain Eukaryota; kingdom Viridiplantae; phylum Streptophyta; class Magnoliopsida; order Santalales; family Viscaceae; genus Viscum; species Viscum album. The sequence goes on from OY728141.1 coordinate 783,560,903, forward strand.
TATTATAGAGATGATTCTTATACTTGAATAATCTCATAAAGATACCACGAATATTAAGGAATCTTAGTTTGAAATCAAAGACATGGATGAGACATTCATCCCATATGAATAATCAACAGAACAATCTATATTGAACTGCAACGATAGACTTACTTTGATTAAAGATGAATTACAAAGGACTATTTGTGAGAAGGATGCGACTGATAAATTTTATAAATAAAGTGATCCATGCATTGTAGAAACTAAACAAAACCTATATGAATGTTAATGAATCCCAATTAGAATTTGAGAAAAAGAGAATTAAGGAGTTGAATAATTCTCTATTGTAAGTAAGTCAAATGCATGATGATCATGTTCAGAAAATGAAGGGTCAATGGGAAGACAAACTGAGAGTTGTTGAAGATGAGAAAAAGTTCCTCAATATGAAGTGTCATGAAATGGAACATAAATTGAAAACATGGAAGTAAACACAATTATTTACTTCCCATAAAGGATATGAAGGTATGGTGAAATCACTTGAAGATCATAATAATTGCCTAAGTCTGAAATATCTTGATTTGGAGGTCAAGTTCATAAATATTGAGAATATTCAAGCTGAATCTTCACAAAATATTGAGATTAGAAAAGCCGCAAATAATAATTCTGAAAATATTCTCACTTCTGAAAAGTCTCATTCAAGTGGCAAGAAGATCTTGATATTATCTAAAGACAAATCTGATGCAATCTCATTGATTTAGGTGACCCTTTACCTAGAAGATTCTGTTTGTTCTAATATTGTTTCATCTATAAGTATAAGTTCCAAAAGGAATTATAGTTAAACAAGTATAAAGAAGATTGATGATAAGTTCACCATATCATGAAAGGTGGATATGGAGAACAATGTTAATTCTCATTCCCTACAAAGATATCAGATGAATAATCATATTATCCCAAAGCAACAATATTTCAAAACTAGATAAGTTATAACGTAGAAGAATAAACCAAGATTCGGTGGTTATTGTTGGTGTATCTGGAAATTTTGGCATCTGGCATTTGATTGTTGTCATAATATGTCTATGAATGAAAATTACATAAGGACAATGTTAATGGGCAGAAAATATGATGTGAAGATAAATACTACAAACTCTAAACATAATTCACAAATGGAGTAGAATTTGTTTATCAAACATATATTTGACTATCATGAATACATCTATTATTATAACAACATAATTGGTCACAATTATGATGAGTGCTGGTATATTCCCACTATTCTCTATGTATATACTGATATGAATATAAGACTAAAACAAATGCAGAGGAAAAGAACCAATATAGAAAAGTCTTCCATAGGGTATAGATAAGAGATTATTTTCAAGAAAATTGTGAATCATGATACACCCAAGAAGTATATTAAGATGAATAACACACCTTTGAAGATATGCTTCAATTGTGGATGAAAAGGTAATATTATGGACCATTGCAAACATGCCACAAACATCAATGCTAGTGGAAGAAAGATGAAGCAAAAAAAGATATTAATCCGAGAATCAAATAAAATGATTGATTTGGGGCATGAAAATCAATATAAAAAATTTGAATTTCATGGGTGGATGTCTAAAAGGAATAGCCAATTTATTGCTATAGATTTTCATTGAAGGTGCAAATTGACAAGGCATATTCCAGATAAATGTATAACATGGTTTCCTGAAAAAATTGAACTAGTAAAGAACAAAGGAGAAACACCAATGGCTTCTTATGATAAAAATGATATTTTGAAGGAGTCTACATAGAAGAATATTTCTGATCCTATACCAAATCAATGCTTAGTCATATGGCCGAAGCAGTTAGAATTGGCTAAAAAGAAGGAGCAGGAACAGATGAATGAAAGTGCACTAATTTTCAATTTGAAGAAGCCTATTCCATTTAAGATGGATGTTGAATAAATCAAGAAAAACATGTTGTCCTTAAAAGATAAAATTTTGAAATTCAAAGTTGGAGAAATCTTGAACAATTTCCATGAATCTAGAGAAGAATTGATAGGATTTTATTCATTGAGAGATAAATCTCATCCTTGCTACTCTAATTAAAAAATCATTGAAGAAACACCTTGTTCCCAGGTATATTTTGTGTTTGTTTCTTTTATCTATGGAATAGAAGGTGAGACATATATTCTGGGGGATTCCATAAGATATGAGTACTATGATAATAGTATACAGTATTCAAATGGCTATCCCTCATGCAGTTCTTTATTTAAATTGCCGATTAATTTGTAATTGAATATTATTCTTGAAAAATGTCAATCATGATGAAGAACATGGATGTACCACATCTCTCTAGGGGAAGAAAATATGAAAAACTACTAGAGTTGGATATTTCAACTTGTTTTATTTAATATTAGAAATTCTGATAAAAGATTTATTTGATGATTTAATATTCTGGAAATTAAAGCTTGTCATAAAAGAGTTACGTTCTTCTATCTCTATATGAATAAGAATTCTGAATAAAAAAGGGGAATCTGTTAATTTGATGAAAAAAGTAAAATGGATTGTTATAGGGGAAATGAATTATTTATATTTTGAACAACTCCTAAAAGACGATTTTAGTACTGGAATCACATTCTAAAATATTTATGGAATGCTTTGACGTCTAGATTGATTTATCATGTTTTCTATATATTTCTCCCATGTAGACTTAGAGATGATTAATTAATGAATCATTGATATAATAAAGGTTATATATTTCTTCTCTCAAGAAGAACAATTTGAATCTCTAACAAGTGGTTTCTAAGGAGATTGAAGAGTATATAAGAAGTTCAGTTATTATAGAACTAGATGAGTTGAATTCCGTTCTATACTTGTTACTTTGGTTTTATTGTAGAGTTAGGGGGGTAAGAAAACATTGACTTTGAAAGTAAAATGGGTATTAACAACAAATCAAAAGGGGTATATTGATGAAACCAAATGTATTGGAAGTAATATTTGTGTTTTAATTGTTGTTAATAAAAAATTCAGTGTGTCAGTATTTGATGGTTGATGTTTTGATGTTCTACCATTGAATTGTTTTGGGGAATTGTACATATGCTGGCAAGGATGATTTGATTCCAAGAAGTTGCTTTAAATAAAGAAAAATATTTATATGTTATGATTGTTGAACTGGTCAGTATTTTAGAAAACACGTGCCATGGGTTATTGACATAGCGTTTAAAATATGGGGGGAACTGGATTTTTTTTATTGAACTCCAAATAGAGAAGAACTAAATTTTGTGGCCTTGAGGAAATATTGTCACTATGAAACACATTATTTTTTTCCTGATGAATATTTTGAGAAGGTTTGAATAATAATATTTTTCACTTGGTGATGATTTTTGGTAATGTTTTTAATGGAATATTTATTTATCAAAGAAATAAGCCAACTGATCAACTAAAGGATTCAGGCTGGTTGAGATTTCATCAGGGTCATTTATTTGATCTTGTTGCATCACCTAATATGTCTGATCCGAGACAAATGAGACCATCCAATTATTCACTCGAATTATCTTGGATGTATGATCATTTCTTGAGCTCCATGACTGCTCGATCATCTCTATATATTTTTTTCAGTTGTCTGGTCATCATGTTGGACTCTGTCTTCAACAACAAGACTCATTTGAGAAGATTCAATATGTCAGGGTCTCCATTGCTTCACAGAAAACCTACAAGATCTGTGTATCTAGGCATCATTTGATCATTCTAAACTAACCTATCAATGTTGTCGCGCCATCTGATGCTTTTCTGAGTCTTCTTCAACCTTTGTCGCACCTGAGGATTGTGTTTGTTAGGTTCTCCATGAAGCAATGTCAATAAAAGTTTGATCTCCAGATTCTGATCTTCATTTTATTCTCTAATGATTTATTCATCATCAAGTTATATGAGGGATGTGTTTTCCATTATTCTAGAATGTTCTGATTCATTTAATATTGACTATAAATACCTAAGGCCAAAATCATTTCTAGCTATGTTTTATCTCATTTCTGAGCAGTGATTTTTGAGAGAGAACCATAGTTGATCGTGAGATCTAGTTCGCTTATAATTTCACATCTTTGCAGATCTTGATTATGTGTGAAGTTAAATAAAGGTTCTGCATCGTTTCTATTTGTGTGAAAAAGAAGTAGGATCCATAGGTCTTTGATAGGTGTTTATCACTCTCAAAGTAGCTCTGAGAAGAACTGAGTATCGTGAACCCATTGAGGTAGTGAGATATATCTCACTTGTATTCACCGGTCTTGTGAGATGATCAAAATGATTTTGTAAAATATATTCATGTGATGATTTGCACAAAATAGATTGGGGTTTTCTTGATTTTCATGCACATGTTTTAAATTCAAGAACCAGTGTGTCATTACATGAGAGAAGTGTTGAAAAGGTAGTGATTAGTACATGAAGGTTTCATTGTGTAAGTCTATGTGCTTGCATATTGAGTAGTGGATTGTGTTTCTATACAGTGAATGTGAAGAAAATAAAAAGTATACAGTGTTGTGTTTTGGAAGTGTAGCCTTCATGAGGTAGAAAAAAATTACACTACATATTCCCATGATTTTACATACATGAGTACAAGAGACAAAATGTATATAATTGAATAATACCTGGTTATGTACACCTGAAATGCAATGAATATCGTGAAACATTGTGTGTTTACACCTAGTTTGAGAAAGTGTTCAGTATGTACATGCATATTATTATAGTAAAGAGGTAGTATTGATGGAAGTGTGCGTCTCATGTATTGAAGGCATCAAAACATTGTGAATTCACCCAGTTGAGTGTGTACACTATTAATAATTTTGATAGTGTTAAAATACACGAAGGAATTGTGAATAGGTATTGTGATATATGTGCATGAAGGCAGTGTAGTGCAAAAATACGATGGGCATCTATACACATTAAATAATGAATAATGTTAAAAATCCCTGAAATGTTATAAATATATGCATGACTTTCAAGAAGTGCATGTGAAATATTAATTGAATATTCAGCATGCAGTATTTGAGATAGGAGTCAGGATAGTTTGATTATCAGTGATATAGAACATTTTTGTATTCTTTTTTTCAGAATATAGTAAGGCCATGTCTTCATTAGAAGAAATAATTCTTTCCCTAGCTATGTTGTATTGAGACAAATGATTGTATTCAGTGATCAGAAATATTTGAGCAATTTCAACATCAATAAAAAGTTAAGATTCATGATGGAGCATTATATTAGAAGTCAACTTGCAAAGTATTGAGATATTTTTAGTTGGTCGTTCTCATATATCTGTGAGTTGAATTGGAATTATTATGTTCTACAATTCAGGAGAGTGTAATGAACTAGATTTCATGCAGTGTAATTGATTATATTCAATGGCAATCATTGTGTTTCTGTTGAAGTAAGAAAGTGATGAATCAGTTTATTCTTAGTGGCTCGAAGAGGAAGATCATCTTTGTTGTTGTAGTGGTAGCTTGCATATCTTGTGATCTTACTCATTGTGTTAGTGTCAGAATTTTGAAACACTGTTAGGAGGCATTATAAAGAACATTGGTGGGATGTCAGTATAATTTGGGAAAAGGTTCATACCTACCCACCAAGGTTTCATGGTGATTTATGAAAATCCCACATGTAAATTTTGATTGATTCATAGTGGAAAATTTGTGTCTTGGATCATCCCGAACACAGTAAGGACGTAGTCTCCCACATCAAGGGCGGACCTTGTAAAAATACTATGTGTTGTGCTTCATTTACTTTCTATCTTGCATGTTGTATAGTTATGCTTGTTAACAGGAAAGATCCATTCACTCAAAAAAGTGCAGAGGTAAAATATAAAAAGGGGTTAGAGAAAAGGAAATAAAATTGGTAAAAAAAGTGTACACTAATTCACTCTCCTCTCAATATACCTGCATGGTCCTCTAGTCACTTCAACTTTAGCATATCATTCATTAGTTATAATTATTCCCACTATTACTACATTGTTCTTTATATTTTAATGATTTATTAAAAATAATTAAATTGGATAAAATGCTTGTATTTTAAAATAGAAATTGTACATGTGATTGTTAATAATTATTTGAAAATTTTAATGACATCGGTTCCTAGAGAGTGATGAATAAGTACAATTTATTCATGTTTTAGAAATGTAACTTGGTAGAAATTGTAGAAATCAGTAAGAAGAATCTCTGAAAAATGTAGTTTCACCTATGCCATAGGTGAACCTAGAACTTGAACAGAGTGTTGTGTATTATTTTTTGGCTATTGATAAAGGGAATAAAAATTATGAACCAATGTAATTGGATCATTTGGCCAAATTTCATAAATAGAATCCACCAGTATTTTGAAGGGATTATGAACCAAAAAAACAAAAAGAGTATCTCAAATAAACAATTTTTTTATTCCCTTAGTACACTAACATTTATGAATTTAATCATTACAACCTAAATGTTGGAAGATGTTGCACGCCAATGGTGGGATTTAACTTTCCAAGCTAAAGAGGAAAAAATCATGATGTGGGATGTATTTTAGAAATTGGTCAACATAAAATTCTATACTCAAAATTTCAAGAGTTATAAAATGAATGATTTCTTCATCTTGAAACAAGGGAATCAATCTGTTACAAAGTATGTAGTTAAATTCCTGAATTTAGTTCAATTTTTGTTGAAGTTGATGCTAGTGTATCCTTGAAGTAAGGGATCATTGTGTTTTGGATATTACTAGATATTATCTCTAAGATAGATATTCTATGTATTACGTAGTACATAGACATGGTAAATTGAGGTATCATGGTTGACAACGATAATTTTGGAAATGCGACTGGAGGGAGTATGTTTATCACCATGGGAACAAATGGTAACACAAACACTAGGAACAAGCGAAAGAGGGAAACATACTATAAAACCCCAAGAATTTACTAAATAGATTTATTATAGAATGCATGGATCATAGAGATTCTACAAACACCACATTGTTATAACATAGTGAAGTAAACATATGTTTTTCACTTCTGTGATGTGAATTTCGAAAATCTGATATACACGGTTGTGATGAGAAAGTTATTTGGAGTCCGGTAAGAAAAACATAATTTTTGTTGAATAGTAACCTACCCTTATGAATAGTAACATACCCTTATGAATATTGATATAAAATAATGAATAGTAACCTTACTTATGATACTATATAAATAATATTCAAGTTGGTGTACTATATACCTTTGTTTTGGAATAAGTAAATAAATGTTTTAAAGCTGTTTTTTTAGAATAATTTATGATTTTAATTAAATATTAAATTAATCATATTTTGAAATTTATTTCTGAAAAATTAACTTCTTTTTTGGATTATACATGTCAAAAAATGGTTGGGGTGAATTTTTGGGATTTTTTTTAAATAATTGAATTTTTAATGAATAGTGAAATACCATAATTTTCAAAATAAGATAAATACACTAATTGTAGATTCATGTAGGATGTTCTGGTGATGTAATCCCAATTGATTTGGATTAATATGATAAAATTACTATTCTTGGTCATGGAAGACTCACTATTCCTTGTCTTGTGGAGAAATAATAAATTAATGAATATAAAATTGAGAAACCCCCTCTCCCCTCCACTATAAAACCCCCATAAATCCCTCTTCTCTTCACTCCTATCAAGCCTTGTGCCTTCTCCAAATTCTATAAAAATATTCTCCCACCCTCATCTCCCACGTCCAAAATGCCTTGGTCTAATTAAAAGGCCAGAACCTCTCACTTAAAGTGGCTCTCAAGGAAGTCTGGTTAAAGAGGTAAATTCCTCTTTTCAATTCTTTGTCTTTCCTTTCAAGTTCATTTGTTTTATTTTTCTATTAGTACAAATCTGTATTAAAATATTGTGATGAATCCCATAAATTACATATACTGGGATTTTTTCATGATAGTGGAATACGTTATCATCATCTCTTCCATTTTATATTCTTTTATACAAGTAGTAAGAACATCATCCGAGACGTGACAATTTTCCACATTCAAGGAAGATGGGCTTTTGATTTCTATTATCATTCTCAATTATGGTAATAAAACCACTCTTTTTATGGTTGAAATAGATTATTATATATTTTATATACCCTATTTAAGGTTCTTTAATCCCTTTGTACAAATATTATTAAGCTATAAATAAAATTGAGTTCATTGTAATAAAAACCCACAAATTAACTAAAATAGTTATCATTAATGTTCTATATAATAATTCATCCTCATTCCATGTAAGAAAATTATATAAATTACCAATAACACCTATATATGATAATAAATAATATGTGAATCCAATTCTAGAGATTTACATTCATTTCATATGAACTCCATTACTTAGGAACAAGTGAACCGTTTATGAAAATAAAGAAAATGAACACTGCGGAACCAAAAAATTCAATATAATAACTTATCAAGAAGGGTATAAATAAACTAAAAATAATTATTATAAACTTAATACATGTAGAATAGTTTCGTAAATAAGTTATTAATAAGTCTAATTTCATATTCTAGGACCTTATGTTCAAGAGAGGAAGACAATCAGACTGAAGGTAAGGGGTTTTTTTATCTCACTTCCATTTTTGTGAGGTTTCCCCTATTCACTACAAAATAATTGTGTATGGTGTATGTATAATTTCCATTGATGTAACATATCATAAATACATTTATTTTCATGGTATTCAATGAATCATTTTAATATTATTAATTTTGGAGTATACAAATCGATTTATTACAAAGTGGTAAGGGTTTTCCACCCGAACCTCCATTTCATTCTGGTTACTTTTATTATCTAGTTACCTCAATGAAACTATTGTTTATTATTATGTACTCCTAATAAATTCTGTTTTAGTGTTATATATATGTTCCCCAACCAGAATCATTCCTTATTTTCTGGATAGTTACATGTTTTAAAAGTAACTTTCAAAATAGTTTTTGAAATACCAACCCGATTCAAGGGATATTTTCAATTTCTTACATGTTTTCAAGTGTACTCAAAAATATGTTTTAAGCCACCATTTGTTTTCTAAAAACACTCATTTTATACTGAAAAATTATCTTCGATCATTTCTGTATTTAAGAGAACAAATGTGCCTTTCCCCTTTAAAATTATCTTTAATATTCTCCATAAAAATCTCTAAAATGTTTTATTTATAATGAATCGTAAGAACTATTTTTACATGATTTCTCTTTAGCGGGACATCATTTTTTCCTAGAATATAATTTCAATGTCCTAGTATTTTATTTTATGAATCATTCATGTATAAAATATGATTTCATGGCAAATATAAATGATTTTCCAAAAGGAATCTTCTTTCAAAAGTAAAAATGATTTTTCTCATCTCTCTTTAACTTTTATAAGATATATGTCTTGTTCACCACTTATTTATTTTTTATGGATTATGTAATTCCCATTGGTATATCATATCAAGAGTCTCCTTTTTCTCATGATATTCTAAGGGATTATTATTTTAATATTTCAAGGTGGTATGAGACACTTTGGAATGTTTAAGGATTATTTCCTCAAAAATTTGTAAATGGTGTCATTTGTAAATATATTCATCTATGACAACATCCTTTGGTGAATGTTGTACACAATTGAGGTTTATCTATTACGATATCATCTACAATATTTTTTTTAAGGGTTTCTAGTTATTCTGACTATGGATGTTCTATTTTGATATCATTCACCATATTATTCCGAATGGTTAGTGTTTATGTTCAATGATTGGGGAAAGTTATTTACATATCATATGTTAGTTTCAATATGAATATATATGTTGATTATGTTAACCCATTTCATATGGGGAATGCATTGGACATAGTAACTGTCGGGAGGGGACCTCTATAGCCTCCCAGTACATCAGTAGGTCTGATGAGACAAACTACGATCTTGGCATAAGGCCTTGAAAAAATGATTATTCAAGGTCTTGGAATGAGGCCTTGACGATATGGTTATGTTCTCCCACATTACGTATTCCCCCATCATGAAAATATAATTTATGGTTCATGTGGTTATTGGACTAGTATAATATCCATGGTTATGTTTTACTATTGCATTACTTACTTAGCTCATATTCCTGCCATAATGTGTTCAAGTTTTTATTAAAGTCACATGTTTTTATGTGTTCAATATTCCCAATGTTTATGTAATGACATCTTCTGATGTATAGATTACCCTTAATGAGCTTTTGAACTCACCCCTTTCATTTGTTTTTTCCTTCCCGAAGATAAGAAGAAGAGAATATTTGTTGTGTTTTCAAGGATGTAGTTTATTAGCTTTTGTTATGTATCATATTTTGTTTCATTTCAAAATATAAATGGGTTCCATGTTTGTATGTAGTTTCTTCAAAACTAATAAACTGATCGGTCCTTCGGGGTGCTTATTCCTTGTTTATATACCAATGTAATCAAATAAGGCACTGGCTCTGGGCAACTAGGGTGGGGTCCATACAATTGGTATCAAAGGATGTTTAGAAGAAACCTTGGGAACTAGATTTAGAAAACCTAGGTTAGGGAACAAAGCCCTAAGATGGTCTTTGAGGATAAACAAACAAGAACATCCTAGAATTTTGGTAAATAATATATTATGTGGATCATTCTAGAAAATATATCCCTGTCTGGATACAAACAAGTAGAGGTTTCAATGGAAGATATGTTCCTAAGAGTGAAAAATCCAACAAGGAGTGTTGACCATGACCCGGGGTATCCCGGTACTTGACAACGGGCCTTGTTGCACTCCTTTTTTGACACCCTTGGGGGATATGCATAGGATCATAAATATTTTATTTACCCACCATTGTGAGGGATTTATGTCCCCAAAGTAACAAAAGTATATGGGTCTAGGATTTACGATGCATAAATTTATGCTATGTGCTATACCATATTTAGAGTTATAGAGATTTCATAATTGTAACACCCCAAGCATCCGTGGTACTATTCTCTTTGAATAATACAGTAGCGTGTGTTGTAGGCATCATCGAGTTCTAACACACCCCACAACCTTTCAAAGTAACCATTATGAATAGTAATACATACTTTTTGAAATTTTATAAATTTTATCTTTCAAAATGGACTTCATTTTTTGATTTGGAATATCGAATCTAGCCTAGGGTAAAATTTTTGAACATTTCGGATAACTTTTATATTTTGATGAATAGTGAAAATTAATAAATTTTAATTAAAAACAAATTTTTTAATCAAAATAAACAATAGTGATAAATTATTATATTGAGTGGATTTAAAGTATAATTAGAATATAATTTTACCATTTTATCCAATGGTGTTTATTATAATTAACTTCATTTTGAAATTGGACATAAACAATTGTCAATCTTTTGATTGATATTGTTTCCTAAAAACACGCTATTAGTTTTGACAACGTGAATTAATTATAAAATTAATAAATGCAACTTATATGTTTGAAATTTTGTAAAATAGACACTATTTTTGAATTCAGAATATCAATTATAGCTTAGGGTGAATTTTTGGTATTTTTCTGAAAAACATCAATTTTTTGATGAATAGTGAAACCACTAAGTGGTAGTTTAAAAACTAATTTTTCGTGTAAATGAAACATTACAACTTTTGTGATTTTATTTTCAAAAATCTTGCATACATGGTTGTAATTAGGAAGTAAAATGTTGTACAATGGGATTAAAATAATTTTTTGGTGAATAGTAACTTTTAAGTTTAATTAATCATGATTAAAGGTAATTAGTGAAATTTAAGGTAAAAATGATATTATAAAAATATTTAAATATCTTGATAGTTGTACTAAACATATTGGATGATTCATGGCCGACCCAAAAAATCCATGGGTCAACTTGAGGACCCCATAGAGCAACTTGGGTAAGATAATTACATTCTTAACTTTTTATTTAAAGTAAAAATAAAATTGTCACAAACATGTGTTGTTTTACTAAAACAATAATTACATGGGGTTATATAAGTTAAAATTTAGGCTATAAATTTTCATTAGAAATATAAAAATATTTCCTACATCATGATATTTTTTTATAATTTTTAGATGTTAAATAAATTAAATTTATATGACACCATGATGATGTAGTGATTACCTCATTAATTAACGATTTAAATAAAATGAAAAGATAATGTAAAATCTAAGACATACACATGTCAAAAACCTATTTTATGAGTATATTTCGAACCCATATCACCTTATCTTCGAAATATATAATTTTGGGACCTTTGAAATCTGAAAATCATTTCATAATAATGTAACATTTCATGAGTTTCCAAGAGTGCCCCTCCTCTCCTCTTATAAAAGGCCCTCACCACTACCACCTTATTCACACATTAAAATCCATTTTTCTCAGAAAACCTCTGCCCAAATACTCTCTCAACTTCCCTCTATTACTCCTAGAAGCCTCACATTGGGAAGAATTCTTCCCAAGGAAGCTTTTGGCTCAAATCAAAAAAGAGTTACCCAATTTTAAGGTAATGTCTTCTCTGATATTATTTTGTATTATTTTTCTTCTCCAACACCTTAAGCTATTTTTTATTCCTTTATTTTTTTAAAACACTAGTATCTTAAATATACTAGAATGTTGTTATGATAAGGATTTGATTTACACTTACACACACCTCCGTCTAATGGTTAAAGAACATACTGTTTCTGTGGGTGGCGAAATACTGCCTCATGAAATGATGATTGTTCAATATTATTTTAACACCTCTAATGGTGGCCATTAAGATGAAACTATTTATATATATGATATATATTATTTTTATGTTTTACTTATGGTTCTGTATTTCTCATTTATGTCATACCTTTATGATTTCCATTCTGGGTAAACACGATAATTTCATTTTAGGATGTGCGGACTACCGCCCCCACAAAGTGATTTGAATCGTTAATGCCATATGTGGGACGTATAAAGCTTGGAGTAAATGATATTATATAAGATATTATACTGTAATTATAATACACCTTTATATCATTATGATTTCATTCCATTAAATACAAAATATAATTGAAAGTAGCATTCATGCGTACGTACGGCTTACTGTCTCCATAAATAGTGCATTTCATTTCTTACCTCTAAATGTTACGTAATATTATGAATGAATTTATATATTGGATATATATGATATATATAATATCTAAATCATGAATACAATTCTATATATAATGGATATTTTACCACATGAACAACTTGTAATTATAGGAAGATTATTTTTGACTCAAGTACCAAAGATCGACAAAAGGACCGTTATTAAAATAAATAATTACATAATGTTCATAACATGTTAATAAGTGATATAAAAGGAATAATAAACTTGAAAAAGGTTCTTAAGCAATTATAAATTAACTCTAGTTTATAATTCTGGAGGTTAAAGAACGGTCGAGTCAAGTCGGGCACGAGGTAAGGGAACTTCTTATCCCAATTTAAATTCTTTGGGCTAATCTCCTACTTTAAAATTATGTCATGATATCATTATTTCCTGTCTTGTTTTTGTATTTTCTTTATGTGTACTTATAGTTAATACACCTAATAGATCTATTTTATTTAAAAAATGATCTTTATAAGGGACTTTGTCTCAATCTCCTTTCATTGAGGCATATTTGGTTTTATACACAACGTTCTTTTATATGGTGTATAAACCCCATTGACATTTACTTTTATTCAACATGAATCTTTTTATACGAATCGTTTTTACTAAATGAAAAAAGGAATGTTTTTTCTTACATATGCAGCGACAACGACTTCTCCACCGTCGTGACTATTATTTGAGTTTTTGCTTCCTCTATAATCCACAACTTTTTTTAATTGAAAAATAAATGCCATGTTTTACCTTTCTTTTATTTTGTTATTGAAAATTATCTTGATAATGTTTTTATTATATCAATGTGTTGTATTGATATCTTGTGATTAAAATGTGGAAATTTTATGTTACCTTTATGCATGTTTTATGTGATACAATAATGTTATGGTTTATGATATGTTTAAACGTGTTCATATGAGGAATGCATTGGACTTAATAAGTGACGGGTGGTGCCCACTATAGCTCCTTGATGCATCAGTAGGTCTCATGAGACAAACTAGTGTCTTGGAATGAGGCCTTGGCAAAATCTTATTTATAGCCTTAGCACGAGGCCTTGGCTACGTGGTTGTGAAAGTATGGAATTATGCATTCCATCATTATGAAAGTGGTTATTAATATTGAATGTGATTATTTGACTAGTATAATATCCATGTGAATAAATAAATGGCATTATTTCATTTTATTTTTGCCATTTTCTACTAAAGTTCAAGTTTAAAAGGCTTTTTTTAGTTATACACTGCCTTAAATGTTAATTTTTATTTATGAAATCTTCCGCTATATTGTTATCCTTACTGAGCATCTGAGCTCACCCCTTTCAATGTTTTAATTTTTGCAGGATGTGAAGAAGTATTTTAGGAATGACCTACAGGGACAGTCTGAAGGGGATATGAGTGTGGAAAATGGAGACTATGTTATTTTAGTTTTTATCTTTATGATGTAATGTAACATTTATGAATGTATCTAGTGTTTCCAAGGCTACTAAACTAATCGGTCTTTCGAGACATGATCTTTTGTGATCATGACAATGTTACGTAATAATGCACCGACTCTGGGTAACTGGGGTCGGGGCATTACAGTTGGTATCAGAGGTAGTTTAGTACTAACCTTTGAAGCTAGATTTAGATAACCTCTGATTAGAGAACATGTCCCTAAGATAGACTTTGAGGATTAATATATAATAACTTCCTAGAATTTTGGTATTATGGAGATTTTGTGAGTTTTCCGAGCATTACATCCCTGTCTGGATACGAACAGGTAGAGGCGGCTCTGGCATAGATGTAACTAGGGGTAAAACCCAAAACCCCCGCTTTGAGTTAGACTTGAACGAGAACTGGTGCACGACAATGGGCCTTGCTGCACTCTTGGTTACGATACTCCTGGGGGATATGCTTCGGATAATTCTCATTTTCTTTAAAAACCATTATGAAGGGTTTATGAGTATATACAGGAAAACATTTTTATGGTTATAGTTCAATTTATGTTACATTTTTTACAAGTATGGAATTATGTATTTTGATTCATAAACTAATCTAGTTTATTCCATTGTTTAGAAATGGCGCCTCGTGGGAGGAATGGAAACCGTATCAATGCACGCACTCTGTGTAGGGATTTCCCTCCTGCTCATGATAATTATTGTAGAGAAGGAGATATAACTGGTGTTGATCAACATATTACCATACTGGGACAACTCACTCAGGTTATGAGTAATAACCTTACTCGTATGGAGCACCCTGATCTGCAATGTGGAGGATCAATGTTAGACCATTTCATGAGGCAACAACCACCAACATTTAATGAGGGTAAGAATCCATTAGTAGCCGAGGAATGAATAAACTCCTTAAAGAAAATATTCCACTCCTTGGGGAGTGGCAAAATGGAGAAGGTTGTCATGGCAGTTTACCGCCTCACTGGAGATGCTGATCAATGATGGTCATTGATTCAAAACAGAAAGGAATATGATGAAGTATCAAGTATGTAATGGAGGTAGTTTAAAGAAATTTTCTTAGAAAAATACTTTCTACATGACCATCGAGCAGATATGGAAAGGAAATTTCTGAGTCTGAGGGAGAAGGACGATGAGAATGTCACAAAGTATGAGGCTAACTTTACATGGTTATCGAGGCATGCTGCAGAATATATATGTATCCCAAGAAGTAAGATTGATCATATCTTTGATGGGTTAAAACCATTTCTCCCTCGAGAATTAGTCTCACAAACCTTCTCGTCGTACGAAGATATTGTCTCGTGTTCTATCAAGACAGAAAAGGAATTATCTAAGTCTAATTACTTTAATGAAAAGAAAGAAAATAAGAGATCTTCTGATCAATTTGGAAATGGAAATAAGGGGAAGCAGGGAAAATTCGAATATCATTCCTGCAGTAAATGTGGGAAGAAACACCCCGGTATTTTCTTGATGGGAATGGGAGTCTGTTACAAGTGTGGTGAAAAAGGCCACCAAGCTCATGATTGTAATGGAATGAAAGTTGTTGTCAATGTGGAATGCTACAATTGTAGGGAAATGCGACATTATGCAAATTAATGTCATAATCATTAGGGAAACATAGCTCAAAAGAGGACAAGGGATCAAGGCCAATCTTATGCTATCACCACTACTGAGGTTGAAACTCTGAAAGTTGTGTTGGCAGGTAATTTAATGGTTTCCTCAAGTTTAGAAAATGCATGATTTGATTCTCTATCAACGCATTGTTTCATATCTTCCCATTTTTCTAAGAAAATTCGATAATTCCAATTTGATTAAACAAGATAATTATCGGTCAAAACTCCTAAGGGAAGTATCATCACAACAATGTTTTGTGAATCAATCCCCATTAGAGGACACCAATGTTCTTTATCCGATGATATCATTATCATACAGATGATTGAGTTTGATATAATCCTCGGTATGGATTGGATTTCGGACTATGATGAAAATATTTATTGTAAGGAGAAGGAGGTTACTATTTTTGATGATGATGATAAGGAACACCTTATTTTCAGAGCAGAATCATCACCACCTAATTCTTATTTAGATCCTCCCCCAGTAGCTCAATGAAATTCAATTATTTGGGAGGATGAGAATGAAAGGACTAAGGGCGAGAGAAGGATTGTTCAAATATAGGATGTACCTATTGTGGAAGAATATGTAGATGTGTTTTCAGAAGATTTACCTAGAAATCCTCCAGAACGAGAAGATGAGTTTTCCATTGATTTAATTCATGGATCACGGCCTATATCGAAGACCCCTTATAGAAAGGCCACCATGGAATTAGTTGAATTAAAGAAACAACTATAAGAATTGAATAAAAAGGGATTCATTCTCCCTAGTGTTTCTCCATGGGGAGCCCCTATCATTTTTTTAAGAAGAAACATAAATCTATGAGGTTGTGCATTGACAACAGGGAGATCAATGCTGTAACAATAAAGAACAAGTATCCCCTACCTCACATTGATGATTTATTTGACCAGCTGCATGGAGCTCAATGCTTTTCAAAGATTGACCTTCGATATGGATACCATCAGTTGTGTTTGAATAAGGAAGACATTCCGAAGACATCATTTCGAACAAGGTATGGGTATTACGAGTTTACAGTAATGCCTTTTGGATTGACTAATGCACCCTATGTATTCATGGATCTAATGAATAGAGTTTTCAAGGAATATCTTGATGATTTTTTGGTGTTATTTATTTAGGATATCTAGGTATACTCCAAAATCTATGAATATCATGAAAATCACTTGTGCATTATCTTGAAGACTCTTAGAAGGCATGAATTATATGGGAAGTTTAGCAAGTGTGAATTCTTTCTTTAGGGGATTTCTGTTCTTGGCCATATTGTCTCTAAGGATGGAATTTCCATTGATACTTCTAAGACCAAGGCAATCCATGAATGGCCAGGACCAACGAGTATAACCGAGGTACGCATCTTTATTGGTTTGGCATGTTATTATCGACATTTCGTCCAAAATTTTGACCGATTGGCTGACCCATTAAATAAGCTCACACTTAAAGGGGTTAAATTTGTCTAGACAAAAGAGTTTGAAGAATGTTTTGATGAACTGATGAAAATATTAGTCAATTCTCTAATATATACTCTACCATCAGGGAATGATGGATTCGTTATTTATAGTGATGCATCAATGAAATGACTTGGTTGTTTCCTTATGATGAATGATAGGGTTATTTCCTATGCATCACGAAAGCTAGAAATTCATGAGCAGAACTCTCCTACACATGATCTTGAGTTAGCTGCTGTAATCTTTTCCTTGATGATATGGAGACATTATCTCTATGGTGATAAATGTGAGATATATACCAGTCACAAGAGCTTGAAATATATTTTCTCACAAAAATAACTCAACATGAGGAAAATATGGTGTCTTGAAGTACTCAAGGATTATTATTGCACGATACACTTCCACCCAGGGAAGGCAAATAAGGTTGCAGATGCTTTGAGTAGAAAAGATCATGGAGTTTTGAACATGATGAGAGTGGAAAGGGATCCTATTTTCATGGATCTAGTAATGATGGTTATGGTAATCACCATGGAGGGTGAAACATCAAAACATTTTCAAATGGTTTCCAAACCATGTGTACTAGAAAGGATAAAGTGTTCTCAGGCTGATGATGAAGAGTTCAAAAAGAATATTGAAGCTGTGAATGATGGGCAATTGAGTGAAATTGTGTGTGAAGATGGAATTTTGAATTTTGGGAGGAGACTTTATGTTCCCGATATACCTGATTTAAAGAGGGAATTTTTGGATGATTCTCATAGTTCCAATTTATCTATACACCCTGGGAGCACCAAAATGTATAGAGATTTAAAGGGAATTTTTTTGTGGGACAACATGAAGAGGGAGATTACTGATTTTGTGTCAAGATGTATGGTTTGTCAACAAGTGAAAGCCGGAAGGCAACTGCCAGGTGGAGTATTGCAACCTCATCCCATACCTGAGTGGAAATGGGATAATATTACGATGGACTTTGTCATGGGACTACGAAAAACTCCTAGAAGAATGACGCAATATGGGTCATTGTTGATCATCTCACAAAGTCATCATATTTTCTTTCTATAAGAGAAACTATACCACTTGAACCTCTAGCAAGACTATATATTAATGAAGTTGTGAGACTTCATGGAGTACCCCTGTCGATTGTCTCGGATCGTGATCCCCGTTTTATATCAAGATTCTGGAAAAGTGTTCAGAAGGTCTTAGATAATGAACTTCGTTTGAGCATTGCTTACCACCCTCAAATAGATGGACAATCAGAACGAACTATTCAAACCATAGAAGACATGTTGAGATCATTCTCACTTGACTTTCAGGGTATGTGGGATCAATATTTACCTCTGGTTAAATTTTCCTATAACAATAGCTTCCATTCAAGTATTCGGATGGCACCATATAAAGCGTTATACGGAAAGAGATGTCGCACACCAACCTGTTTGGATGAAGTTGGTGAAAGAAAACTTGTAGGCCCAGAACTGGGGGAGGAAACAATGGAAAAGGTGAAGGTAATCCAAAACCACATCAAAGTAGCTCAAAGTAGGTAGAAGAGCTATGCTGAAAACCGAAGGAAGGAGTTGGAATTTCAGGTAGGAGATCATGTTTTCTTGAAGGTATCTCCATGGAAGGGAGTTATAACTTTCGGAAATAAGGGTAAATTGATTCCCAGGAACATCAGACCCTTCGAAATTCTAGAACGAATTGGGGATGTAGATTACTATTTGAAAATGCCGCCAAGTCTCTCCAAAGTTCACGATGTATTCCACATATCACTGTTGAGAAAATACATGCCTGACCCAACGCATATACTCACCTATGAGGAATTAGAACTGGAACCCGATCTGTCTTATTGCGAAGAGCCCGTCAGGATTATTGATACAAGAGAACAAGTACTAAGAAACCGAATGACTTGTCTGTTAAAAGTTCTATGGATATACCATAAGATGGAGGAGGCAACGTGGGAACCCAAGGAACTTTTGATAAAGAATCACCCGAGTCTTTTTATACAGTGATATTATATGAAATTTTGAGGACGAAATTATTTTAAATAGGGTAGAATGTAACACCCCAAGCTTCCATGGTACACTTCTCTTTGAATAATACAGTAGCGTGTGTTGTATGCAACATCGAGTTCTAACACACACCACAACCATTCAAAGTAGCCGTTAGGAATAGTAATACCTAATTTTTGAAATTTTATAAATTTTATATTCCAAAATGGACTTCATTTATGGATTCGTAATATTGAATTTATCTTAGGGTAAAAGTTTGGAACTTTTCGAATAACTTTTATTTTTTGACGAATAGTGAAAATTAATAAATATTAATTTAAAACAACTTTTTTAATCAAAATAATAAAAAGTGATAACTTATTATATTGAGTGGTTTTAAGTTATAATTAGAATATAATATTACCATCTTATCCAATGGTGGTCATTATAATTAACTTCACTTTGAAATTGGACATAAACAATTGTCAATTTTTTATTGATATTGTTTCTTAAAAACACGCTATTTGTTTTGACAACGAGAATTAATTATAAAATTAATTAATGCAACATATATGTTTCGAATTTCTTAAAATAGACACCATTTTTGAATTCAGAATATAAATTATAGATTAGGGTGAATTTTTGGTATTTTTTTGAAAAACTTCCATTTTTGATGAATAGTGAAACCACTAAGTGGTAGTTTAAAAACTAATTTTTCTTGTAAATGAAACATTACCACTTCTGTGATTTAATTTTAAAAAATAAAACATACATGATTGTCATTATGAAGTAAAATTTGGTAAATTGGGATTCAAATAATTTTTTGGTGAATAGTAACTTTTAACTTTAATTAATCACAATTAAAGGTAATTAGTGAAATTTAAGGTAAAAATGATATTATAAAAATATGACAATTTCTTGACACTTGTCCTCAAATTATTGGATGAGTCATGGATGACCAAGACAATCTGTGGGTCTACTGGGGGACCCCATGGAGCCACATGGGTAAGGAAATGACATTAATAACTTTTTATTTAAAGTAAAAAAAAAATTGTCACAAACATGTGTTGTTTTACTAAAACAATTATTACATGGAGTTATATAAGTTAAATTTTCGACTATAAATATTCATTGGAAATATAAAAAGATTTCCTACATGATGATATTTTTTTTATAATTTTTAGACATTAAATAAATGAAATTTTTTATGACACCATTATGATGCATCGATTACCTCATTAATTAATGATTTAAATAAAATGAGAAGATAATGTAAAATCTAAGACGTACACATGTCAAAAACCTCTTGAATGAGTATATTTCGAACCCTTACCACCTTATCTTCGAAATATATAATTGGGGGACCTTTGAAATCCTAAAATAATTTCATAATAATGTAACATTTCATGAGTTTCCAAGAGTACCCCTCCTCTCCTCTTATAAAAGGCCCCCACCACTACCACCTTATTCACACAATCAAAACCATTTGGCTCGGCCAAACTCTGCTCAAATAATATCTCAACTTCCCTCTCTTACTCCTAGAAGCCTCACTTTGGGCATAATTCTTTCCAAGGAATCTTTTGGCTCAAATGAAAAAAGAGTTACCCGATTTTAAGGTAATGCCTTCTCTTATGTTATTTTGTTTTATTTTGCTTCTCCAACCCCTTAAACTCTTTTTATTCCTTTATTTTGTAAAAACACCAGTATCTTCAATATAATAGGATGTTGGTATGAGAATTATTTGATTTACACTTACACACACCACCGTCTAATGGTTAAAAAACATACTGTTTCTGTGGGTGGCGAAATACTAACTCACGAAATGATGATTGTTCAATATTATTTTAACACCTCTAATGGTGGCCATTAAGATGAAAATATTTCTATATATGATATATATTATTTTTATGTTTTCCTTATGCTTCTCTATTTTTCATTTATGGCATACCTTTATGATTACCATTATGGGTAAACGTGATAATTTCATTTTAGGAAGTGCGGACTACCGCCCTCTCCAAATGATTTGAATCGTTAATGCCATATGTGGGACGTATAAAGGATGGAGTAAATGATATTATATATGATATTATACTGGAATTATAATACACCTTTATATCTTTATTATTTCATTCCATTAAATAAAAAATATAAATGAAAGTAGCGTTCATGCGTACGTACGGCTTACCATCTCCATGAACGGTGCATTTCATTTCTTACCGCTAAATGTTACGTAATATTATGAATGAATGTATATAATAGATATATATGATATATATGATATCTACATCATGAATATAATTCGGGATATAATGGATATTTTACCACATGAACAACTTGTAATTATAAGAAGTTTGTTTTTGAATCAAGTACCGAAGATCGAAAAAACGACCGTTATTAACATAAATAATTATGTAATGTTCATAACATGATAATAAGTGATATAAAAGGAATAATAAACTTGAAAAAGGTTCTAAAGCAATTGTAAAATAACTCTAGTTTATTATTCAGGAGGTTAAAGAACGGTCGAGTCAAGTCGGACACGAGGTAAGGGAACTTATTAACCCAATTTCAGTCTTTGGGTTAATCTCCTACTTTCAAATTATGTCATGATATCATTATGTACTATCTTGAATTTGTACTTTCTTAATGTGTACTTATAGTGAATACACATAATATATCTATTTTATTTAAAAAAATTATCTTTGTACGGGACTTCGTATCAATCTCCTTTCATTAATGCATATTTGGTTTTATACACAACTTTCCTTTATCCAGTGTATAAACCCATTTGAATTTTACTTTTATTCAAAAGAAATCTTTTTATACGAAGTGTTTTTACTAAATGACAAAATGAATGTTTTTTCTTACATATGCGGCGACAACGACTTCTCCGCTGCCATTACTATTATTTGAGTTCTGACTTCCTCTATAAGCCATAACTCTTTTTAATTGAAAAATAAATACCATGTTTTACTTTTCTTTTATTTTGGTATTGAAAATGTTTTTGATAATCTTTTTATTATTTCAATGTGTTTTATTGATATCCTGTGATTGAAATGTGGAAATGTTATGTTTCCGTTATGCATGATTTATGTGATACGATTATGTTATGGTTTATGATATGTTTAAACCTGTTCATATGAGGAATGCATTTGACTTAATAAGTGATGGTTGGAGCCCGCTATAGCTCCTCGATGCATCTGTAGGTCTCATGAGACCAACTAGTGTCTTGGAACAAGGCCTTGACAAAATCTTATTTGTAGCCTTGGCATGAGGCCTTGGCAACGGGGTTATGATATTCTGGCATTATGCATTCCATCATTATGAAAGTGCTTATTGATATTTCATGTGATTATTCGACTAGTAGAATATCCATGTGAATAAATAAATGTCATTATTTTATTTTATTTTTGCCATATTATGCTGAATTTCAAGTTTAAAAGGCTATTGTTTTAGTTATACATTGCCTTAGATGTTAATGATTATTTATGAAAGCTTCCGCTATATTGTTATCCTTACTGAGCATCTGAGCTCACTTCTTTAAATGTTTTATTTTTTCCAGGATGTGAATAAGTATTTTAGGAATGACCAGCAGGGATAGTCTGAAGGGGATATGAGTGTGTAAAATGGAGACTATGTTATTGTAGTTTTTTTACTTTATTATTTAATGTAACATTTATGAATGTATCTAGTGTTTCCAAGGCTACTAAACTAATCGGTCTTTCAAGACCTGATCTTTTGTGATCATGCCAATGTTACGTAATAGTGCACCGACTCTGGGTAACTAGGGTCAGGACGTTACAGTAATTTTATGAGCTAATATATAATATTGAATTGAATAGATATGGCGCCTAGTAGAAGGAATTAGAACTTCACCAGTGCACAGGATGAGAAGATTAAGAAGGATCATATCTCTAATGGTATTAAGTCATCTTTTCAAAAGAAGATTGTCCCTCATGTATCATCATCACATGATGAAATAATATCATGTGTTAACAATGTATGTAATGAATTATATGAGTCCTATGGATTTTAATGGAAGAAAAAGAATAATAGGATGGTAGAGAGATACAAGGATAAAGGGATGAAGGGAAAGAAGTTTTTTCCCACATGTGGTAACTGTGGAAATAATCACCCTGGTAAATACCTGAAGGGAATGAGTGTTTGCTACAAGGGTGGAGAAAAAAGACACCAAGTTCATGACTGCATGGGTAAGAAAATGGGTTCCATTGTACAATGCTTCAATTGAAAGGAGATGGAACACTATGCGAATCAATGTCACAGTCGTCAATGGATTATACCCCTAATTATGATTATGGATAATGAGCATGTTATGATGCTACCGCAAATGAAGTAGAATGAATAATATTCCTAGTCAAGAATAATTCCAATTGTATATTTTGTCCGTAATGTACTAGTTGTATGAATTATGATATATATAAGGATTGTAACACAATACTCTTTCATTAGGTATTTGAGGTCATATGATGAATGGTACGAAGGAAAAGTGATTCAGTGGAAAGTTAAACTTTTTAGAAAAAAACGTGATTGAGGGAAATAAAACCCTTAATATATATCTGATGTTGAGATAATGATGAAGAAATGATTGATTTAGATAAATATTGACTACCTTGGAACTGATTATTTACTTGTCGAGTAGTGGTCTATGCTATCATCAATGAAGTTTACAACACTTTTGGATTTAAGGAATAAATCCAATAACATGTATCTTACATAAGGAATATAGAGAGTGCTTGTTTCCAATATTGTTTTTAAGGTAATTCAAGTTATTAAAATATTTTAATAGGATACCTAATTAAGTTATTCACATGTTTGGAATGTAAATTTTAGAGCTACTTCTTATTGATTAAGGGTTAATGATTAGTTCATTTTGCAAATTTAGAGGACTACATTATAATGTGTTAAATCATTATATTTTGGAATTTTTTAACCATTTGTGAAATTGTTTAAGTTGATCATTGTATGAGATTTTATAGGATAATGTATTGCTTCACCAAATGGCGTAATCCACGCTATGTGATGAGGTATATACAGTTAAACTACAATAAAAGGATGAGTTTATAAGTAGAAAGTTATATTTATACAGTTATGGAGTGGAATAATTCTTCCACTCTAGGAAAATAGTCTTAAATAGAATATTTTCCTACTATATTAATCATTGATAATATTGATGAATTTTTTTTATATTATAGTTTTGTAGTAATCAACATTAATCTGAACATGTCCTCTATCATGTTCCATCAGAACTTCCTAGTTAGATTTTTTTCCCATGTCCCATTTTTTTCTTCCAAATAATGTCACCTCATTTGTAAGAATACTTTTTTGGGGTGACCACCTCATCTCCATTATCCTTTTTATGAGGATATTTTATTAACCCTATTCCCGATGATGGTTTCCATATGGGAATTTTCAAGTATAAACCATTAAATTTCAAAGTTCAATTTCAAATTTTGAGGACACAATTTGTGTATGGATGGGATAATGTAACACCCCAAGAATTTAAAAATAGATTTATTATAGAACGCATCGATCATTGAGTATCTACAAACACCAATTTTTTATAACCTATCCATGTAAACATATGTTTTTCACTTCTATGGTGTGAATTTTGAAAATCTGAAATACATGGTTGCGATGAGAAAGTTATTTGGAGTCCGATAAGAAAAACATAATTTTTGGTGAATAGTAACCGAACCTTTTGAATAGTAACATACCCTAATGAATAGTGATATACAATAATAAATAGTAACCTTTCCTATGATAGTATATAAATAATATTCAAGTTGGAGTACGCTATACCTATGTTTTGAAATAAGTAAATAAATGTTCTAAAACTGTTTTTTAGAATAAATTACGATTAAAATTAAATATTAAATTTATCATATTTAGAAAATTATTTTTGAAAAAGGGACTTATGTTTTGGATAATACCTGACAAATAATGGTTGGGGCGAATTTTTGGGTTTTTTTGAAATACTTGAATTTTTTGGTGAATAGTGAAATACCATAATTTACAAAATAAGCTAAATACACTAATATAGAGTCATGTAAGATGTTTTTATAATGCAAGAAAAATTGATTCATATTCATAGGATAAAATTACTTTTCATGGTCATGTAATACTCACTATTCCTTGACTTGTGGAGAAATAATAAGTTAGTGAATATAAAATTGAGAAATCCCATCTCCCCTCCACTATAAAACCCCCTATCACTCCCTCTTCTCATAACTCCTCTCAATCCTTGTTCCTTCACCAAATTATATAAAAATATCCTCCCAACCTTCTCTCCCACATCCAGAAATTCTTGTTCTCTTAAAAAGACCAAATCATCTCCCTTAAAGAGGCTCTCAAGGAAGTTTGGTTCAAGAGGTAAATTCCACTATTCAATTCGTTGTCTTTCCTTTCAAGTTCATTTGTTTTATTTTTCTATTTTTACATCTCTTTATCCAAATATTTTGATAAATCCATTACCTTACATGTATTGGAATTTTTTCACGATAGTGGAATATGTTATCATCATCTCTTCCTTTTACCTTCTTTTATATTAGTAGCAAGAACACCATTCGAGATGTGTCAATTTACAACATTCAAGGACGATGGGCTTTCAATTTATATTATCATTCTCGATTATGGTCATGAAAACATTATTCTTATGGTTGAAACAGATTATTATATATTTAATATACCCTATTTAAGTTTATGTAATCCATTTTTCCAATTTTATAAAGTTATAAAGAACAATGATTTCGTTGAAATCAAAAGCCACAAAATAACTGAAATAGTTATCATTAATGTTCTATATAATAATTCATCCTAATTCCATGTAACAAAATTATATAAATAAACAATAACACCTATATATGATCAAAAATATATTAGAGTTCTATTCCAGTGATTTATATCCATTCCACTTGAACTCCATTACTTAAGAACAAATGAACCGATTATGAAAATAATGAAAACGAACACTGCGGAATGATGAAATTCAATATAATAACTTATCAAGAAGAGAAAAAATGAACTAAACAGAATTATGATAAACTAAATACATGTCTAATAGGTTCTGAAATATGTTTTTAATAATTCTAATTTCATATTCATGGACATTAAGTTCAAGAGCGAAACACATTCAGACTTAAGGTAAGGGGTTTCTTTATCTCACTTCCATTTTTGTGAGGTTTCCCATATTCACCACTAATACTTGTGTATGGTGTATGTATAATTCCCATTGATGTAAAATATCATGAATATATTTATTTTCATGGTATTAAATGTATCATTTTAATATTATTAATTTTGGGGCATATGAATCGATTAATTACAAAGTGGTAAGGGTTTCTCCATTCGAACCTTTATTTTTCATTCGTCTTACTTTTATTGTCCAATTACCTCTATGAAACTCTTGTGTATTATTATTTACTCCTGATAAATTATGTGTGAGTGTTATATATATGTTCACCAACCAGAATCATTCCTTATTTTTTGATAATTACATGTTTTAAATGGATCTTTCAAAATTGTTACCGAAATACAAACCTGATTCAAGGGATATTTTCAAATTGTTACCCATTTTCAAGTGTACTCACAAATATGTTTTAACCCACCATTAGTTTTATAAAAATAATAATTTTATCATGAAAATTTATCTTTGATCTTTTATGGATTTAATAGACCAAATGTGCCTTTCCACTTTAAAATTCTCTTTAATACTTTCAATAAAATGCTCTAAATTGTTTTATATATAAAGAATATAAAGAACTCTTTTTAAATGATTTCAATTCAATGGGACATCATGTATGCCTAAAATATCATTTCAATGTCCTATTATTTTATTTTATGCGATATTAATTTTTTAAATATGATTTCATGGAAAATATAAATGATTTTCCAAAAGTAATCTTCTTTGAAAAGTAAAAACGATTTTTCTAATCTCTCATTAAATTTTATTAGATATATGCCTTGTTCACCACTTATTTATTTGTTGTGGTGTATATAATACACTTTGTTATATCATATCAAGAGTCTCATTTTTATCATGATATTCTAAGGGATTATGATTTGAATGTTTCAAGTTGGTATGTGACACTTTGGAATGTTTAAGGATTATTTCCTCAAGAATTTGACAATAGTTTCATTTATAAATATATTCGTCTATGTCAAAATACTTTGTTTAATGTTGTAAATAGTTGAGGTTAATCTATTACAAAATCATTTACAATATTTTTTTAAGGGTTTCTGGTTATTATGACTATAGATGTTCTATTTTGATATCATTCACCATATTATTCTGAATGGTTAGTGTTTATGTTCAATTATTGTGGAATGTTATTTACATTTCATATGTTAGTTCCAATATGAATTTATATGTTGATTATGTTCACCCATTTCATATGAGGAATGTATTGGACATAGTATGTGTCATGTGGGGCCCTCTATAGTCCCGTGGTGCATCGTTAGGTCTCATGAGACAAACTACGGTCTTGGCACAAGGCCTTGAAAAAATGATTATTTATGGTCTTGGCATAAGGGCTTGCCGGTATGGTTATGTTCTCCCGCATTATTCATTCCCTAATTATAAAAATAGATTTTATGGTTTATGTGGTTATTTGACTAGTATAATACCCATGATAATGTTTTATTATGTAATTACTTACTCATCTCTTATTCCTTCCATAATGTGTTCAAGTTTTTGTTTAAGGCACATTTTTTATGTATTCATCATGACTAATGTTAATGTTATGTTATCTGCCACTATATTGCTTAACCTTACTAAGCGTTTGAGATCACACCTTTCATTTATTTTTTCATTCCCCAGTTTAAGAAGAAGTGACCATTTATTGAGTTTTCTAGGATGCAGTTTATTAGATTTTGTTATGTATCATATTTTGTTTCATTCAAAAATGTAAATGGGTTCAATATATGTATCTAGATTCTTCAAGAATACAAAACTGATAATTCATTCAGAATTCTTATTCTTGGTTAATGTACCAATGTAATCAAATATGGAACTAGATCTGGGCAACTGGGGTTGGGTCCTTACACCTACATACAAGGTGGTGGAGTAACTCAGAATCAGACCACATGATCAGTTAACTTCCCTTCACTTCCCAATATAAATCTTGGTTTTTTCTTCAATGTGGATCTACCTCCCATAATATGAACAACTATATAATACTACCTATATATTTCCACAAATATAATCATACGGGATATATTTAGTGTTATTGTAAAATTGGTTAAAAGTATCATGCAGTTGATGCATATTATATTCCTCATACAACATATACTTTGATGAGGTGATCTCATCAGAACAGTTATCATCCCTAGAACAGATCATGTCATGGTGATTCTTGGAACACCATGAATTCTCATGTTATGAAACTATAGCGGGGAATAATGGATCAAGGAGGATATGGTAAGTATCTATATGGTGATAAGGAGATGATCATGGCTTGTAAGTAGCTATATGGTGCAGAGGAGATGATCATCTGGATTGGAAAATTTCTACCAGTTGGATAGAATGTATAAGGACACAACCTTATTACATACATAATCATGAATTTATTCAAGAAAACACATTATTTTAAATTATGATCTTTTCATGTTTAGAGCTTTAGGGAATTGGTACAATACATTCATAATATTAAACATTATTACAGAGTGGATACCATAAAAAAGTTTCCATTTTTTTTCAAAATATAAAATATTAAAACTTAAACACGACTCCTGGACAATTATTCAACAGTTAACATGGATTAATTCTTTGTCTTAGACATACTTATAACCTGTGAAAATCATTTAAAAACTGGGTATGAGTACAAAAATCTCATTACATGATGAAAAAAAAGGAAGGATCACATTAGTCCTTGAATACACATAACGTATGAAAGCATTTTCAAAAGGCATTCTTGTCACCCATATATAATTACTTTGTGTAACATGAGATTTAATAAAGATCCAAAAAAAATGAGAACTGAAATATAATCATAATGGTATCCTAGGACATTACATACAAAACATTGTAACCCTCACTACTACCTTATAATTTGTAATCCTCACAGCTACCTTACAATTTGTGTAACCATCATAGTTACACTTCGAGTAACCAAATGGCCGACCTACAAATTACTCATATCCGATGCATTGGAGGTAAATATAGGTCCCAAACTTCATAATAAACAATTACCAAGAACCAAAACATAATCATACAACATTATTAATTCCATAAAAACATTGCTTTGGAATTTTGTTAAACAAAATTTTAAAAGAGGATTTTAATGGAAAAGCCCCTTACATAAATCATATAATAGAAGTGAAACTTAATAGAGTGGATGTAATATGATTAAAAACTATAAATACACATAATTAAACATAATATAAACAAAACCCATCAAATAAACAATTTTAATATAACATAAATAACGAAGTAGAGGGTTAACCCAAAGAATGGAAACCGCGTCATGAATTCCCTTACCTCAAGCTTGTCTTAATTCAAACTTGTTTAAACTTCCTGTATAATGGTTAAAAATGTGTTATTTGTATTTTATAGAAACATTTTTATGTTTATAACATCTTATATGATCATTTCATAACATCATTTTATCCTTTAATTGTTAGTACTTTACTCCTTGCAATGTTTTCGGGTGAGCTCCTTACTTGATTTCCATGATTGGTTCATGATGGATGTTCTTGTCGATTGGAAGTGAAACTCCAGAATCAGAATGTAAAGGTATTTAAAAATTTCTAGTAACATTAATTATATCATTTATATTTTTTAATTATTACATGAGGATGATTCATAAGTTAAAACATTAATGATGTTTTTTGGATCATTTTATTGGTTCTTTGATAATAACAACTTCATTTGGTTTTATAAATTAAAACCATGTGTACAAAATAATTCCAGATCCATTGATGTGAAATAATACATTTATTATAATCTTGTTAAACCATAAAAATTGTTTCATAACAAGAATTGAAGGATTTAAACAAAAATGAAATCACATCGTCCACGATGTCAGTAATTCGACACATCATGGACAATGTTTTTAATTCCTAGAATAAGTTGGAGAGGAGAAGAATAATGATGATTAATTTTCCATGAACATGAGAAAATACATAATATACATGATTCTGGAGCTTTCATGGATCTTGGATAAGAGGAGGTGTGGAAAGAAGAAGAAGGAATCATGAAAGAAAAGAAAACTTGAGAAATTTCTCATGAAAATTCGGCAGCCTAACGACATCTCTTAAAATTACATAAAAATACATTGATTAGAGAAAGGGGATATATCATCACTCTTACAAAATATGTATAGTAAGGGGGGATATGGAATGAAATATACCAACATAATCCAATGTAAAGGAAGATAATAACATAAAATGAAAGAAACGAATGAAAATAAAAGAGGATGTTTACCTCTTCATCTCTTCTCCTTGAGATCCTTCTTAAGGGCTTCGGTTTTGGTCTTTTGGAGAGACCAGAAGCTCTAGGACGTGGGGAAGTTCCTTGGGAAGAGTATTGGGCAGAACATAGTAATAGAACAAGGCTTGAGAGGTGTGGGAATAAGAGGGGAGTGATGTTGGTATTTATAGTGGAGAGGGGGTATTTTTTATTATTTTAATCATTATTATAATATTTGTTCCAAATATTATGAATAGTCTTAGTTCATGTGACCTAAAATAGTAATAATGTCATGTGAGGTCGAACCAAGTGGCCTTGAATAACTTATGATGTCATAAATAGTTTATTTTACAGATAGTTTTATTATACAGTATTCTATCGTATTACACTATTCACCAAAAATGAAAGAATTTCAGAAAAATCCCAAAAATTTACCATAACCATTTATCGACATTTAGAATTAAAAAATGAATTCCATTTTTGAAAATAATTTTCTAAATATTATTAATTTAATTTTTTTCAAAAAGCAGACTTAATTCAAAAATTAACAATTCTAATTCTATAACTACTTCTATATCACGATGAAAAATTAACCAAGATGTTATTATCTTAAAGGATTATGAAAATAAAATAATAATAAAATTTAATATACATTAGGGTCATATTACTATTCATATTACTATTCATAAGGGTATGTCACTATTCACCAAAAAAACAAATTTGTTCCAATAGACTCCAAATAACATACTGAACGCAATTGTAGATGACAGTGTCTTGAAATTCAAAATATATATGTGAAAAAATTATGTTTTAAAGAATAGTTTTAAATATATACATAAAAAAAGTTCACTGCATTTATATTTATTTTAAGAAAAACTTTGGGTGTTACTTTATCCCCACCTTCTTGAAATTGTGTCGTCGCTATTTTGTTTACTTATTAAACAACTGAGTGTACTTTTCCCTCATAGCATTTTCAGACTCCCCTGTTTCTTCTTCAACCATGTGGTTTCTCCAAAAAAACATCACTTGGTGGATTACCTTATTCCGTAATACATGTTCCATTCGATCAAGAATATGAACTGGTTTCTCTTAATAAGAATGGTTCTCTTCTAACAGAACTGCTTCTAGGCTCAAGATATGTGATGAATCTGGCACATACTTTCTCAACATCGAATCATGAAAAACATTCTGTACCTAAGACAAATTCGGAGGCAACGCTACGTGGTATGCAACTGTTCCAACATTCTCCAATATTTCAAAAGGACCGATGAACCATAGAATTAGCTTCCATTTCCTATAGAAAACATCACACTTTTCCAAGGAGAGATTTTAAGGAAAACATGGTCCCCAACCTCGAAATAGAAGTATTTCCTCCTATTATCTGCATTACTTTTCTTCATTATCTGAGTTTTTCTCATGTGATGCTGAATCATCTTCACATTCTCAGCAACTTCTTCAACTAATTCTGGCCCCCTCAACTTTCTTTCACCAACTTCATCCCAAAACGTTGGAATTTGACACCACTTCCCATACAAGGCCTCAAAAGGTTCCATCTGAATACTAGAATGAAAACTGTTATTATAAGAAAAATCAACTAAAGAAATATGTTTATCCCTAGTTCCCTGGCAGTCCATTGAACAAGCTTGAAGCATATCATCAAAAGTATGAAACATTCGTTCTAGCTTCCCATCTAATTGAGGATGAAAAGCTGTACTAAAATTTAACTCTATGACCAACGACGTCTGAAGTCCCTCCCAAAAGTTATAGGTGAACCTGGTATCCCGAACAGATACAATGGAAAGAGGATATCCATGTAACATGAAAATATCATTGAGGTACAATCAAGAAAGCTTATCCAATGACATTGTATCTCAAATAGAATGAAAATGTGCACATTTTGTCAACAGATCCAAAATAACCCAAATTGCATTTTTACCTCGAGATGTCTTAGGTAGTCCCACCACAATGTCCATGGATACGTTCTCCGACTTCCACTTTGGCACTGAAAAAGGCTAAAGCAACCCTTTCGGTAACTGCCACTCTTCATTAACCTGCTGACATGGAAAACATTTCATGGTAAAATTATCAATATCCCTTTTCATTCCATCCCACCAGTAATACTCCCGAAGGACTCTATACATCTTAGTACATCCAGGATGAACCAAAATGGAGAACTATGAGCTTTACACAACAAATCATTCTTCAACTGGGAATCACTAGGCACCCATAACCATTTTCCAATTCTGAAAACACAATCTTTATCAAGATTAAATTATGGAAACCTACCCATTTTGACCAATTATACCTATTTCTGTAGCTCATGGTGTTCCTTCTGTGCTTGCTTAATTCTATCTGTCAAATGAAGACTATAGAGAAACCTCAATCAAAACAGATGTATTCCTTACAAAAACAACTTCTAAGGAAAAATTCATCAAATAATTAATCAAGGGATCATGTACCAAATGTAACATGGTTAACAATGAATGATGTTTCCGACTCAAGGAATCTGACACTTTGTTTTTTTTTTCTAGGATGGTAATTGATCATGAAATCATAATCCTTTAATAGTTCAAGCCATATTCTCTACCTCATGTTTAATTCCTTCTGAGTGAATATTTACTTCTAACTTTTATGGTCAGTATATATTTTATATTTGGTTCCGTATAAATGATGCCTCCAAATTTTGAAAGAAAAAACCACAAAATCCAATTCCAAATCGTGTGTGGGATAATTTAACTCATGAGGTTTTAGTTGTCTTGAAGCATAAGAAATTACCTAATCATTCTGCATCAAAACACAACCACATCCCTTCAACAAAGCATCACTTTAGATTACAGACTCACCATTCCGGGAAGGTAAGGCTGAAATTTGATCATTCACCAATCTCTTATTCCGTTCCTGAAAGAAAACATCACATTCTTTTGTCCAAATTTTTTCCCCATTCCGTGTTAACAAAGTTTTTAGGCTAGATAACCGAGCAATGTTCTTAAAAAAATGTTGGTAATAACCTGCTAATCCAAGAAAACTACAAATCTATGTAGCATTTGTGGGTCTTGGCCATTCATCAACCACTTTTTTTTAGCAGGATCAACTACTATACCATCCTTATTTACAATGTTCCCAAAAAAATAAATCTGTTGCAACCAAAAATCACACTTGATGAATTTTCCATACAGTTTCATTTCTTTTAAGGTATGTAAAACAACCCTTATATGTTTTTCATGCTCCTCTTTATTTTTAGAAAATACCAGAACGTCATCAATAAATACAACCATAAACATATCTATGAACTCATGAAAAACTCTATTCATAAGATTCATGAATACATTAGGTGCTTTAGTTAACCCAAATTTCATAACAAAAAATTCATATTTCCCATATCTAGTACGAACTTTTGTTTTTGGGATGTCATCATCCATCACCTTTAGCTGATGGTATCCGGAACTCAAGTTAATAATTGAAAAGTACTAA
The DNA here is from genome assembly GCA_963277665.1 of Viscum album. Classification (NCBI taxonomy): domain Eukaryota; kingdom Viridiplantae; phylum Streptophyta; class Magnoliopsida; order Santalales; family Viscaceae; genus Viscum; species Viscum album. Next base: position 783,595,346 of record OY728141.1, read on the forward strand.
TCTCCCTAGAGCAGATTAAACAAGTCATCGATATGAGGCAAAGGATACTTGTTTTTAACAGTGATGTTATTCAAAGCTCTATAATCAATGTAAAGTCTCATTGAACCAGCTTTTTTTAATAATCATGATAGGATCTTTCCATGGTGAAGTGCTAGGATGAATGAAGCCTTTATATAGAAAATCCTGAAACTATGTTTTCAATTCAATATGTTCTATTGGAGCCATATGATATGGGGGTTTTGAAATTTTCTTAGCATCATGAACTACGTCAATTGTGAATTCGACTTCCCGATCAAGTATGAAACTAGGTAACTCATCAGAAAAACATCAAGGTATTCATTTACCACTGGAACATCATTAACTTGAATAGTTCCCTAATTTTCAACAATATGAGAAAGATAACTTTCATTTCCATCTTTCAATAGTTTCTTAGCTTCTTAATATATTATCAATTGTATGGGCTCGTTCTTATATACAAACAGAAAATATTTTTAAAAAAAACTTCTTTAGCTCTACAGTCAATCTTAGCATGCGGAGCAGAAATCCAATCCATTCCGAGAATCACATCAAACTCGACTAAGGGTAAACAACAAGGTTTGTAGGTAAATTCTTTTTACATACCACAATAGAAAGATTCTTATAATTCCTCTTTGCTATAATATTTCCCCCTGGTATTTTAACAATAAGTTCACGTATCATTTATTGAGGTGATATTTGCAATTTACCAAAAAATTTCTCAGATATGAAGGAATGTGTAGACCCCGTATCAAACAAAACATTAGAGAAATCTAAGTGAAGAAAACAATTACCTGATACTACTTTATTGGATGTCCTGACATCTGTTGACATTGTTGCAAAGGATCTCACTACACCCTTTTGCTTTTAATTTGGCTTCTTTTCATAATTTGGTTATCTCTTTGGGCATGCATTTTCATAGTGACCCATCTCACCACATTTAAAATAATTTATAGTTTTCTTATCAAGATTAGTCTAAGGACCATTTCCTTGCAATCTTGGGTTATATTTTCAAACCAACCACATTTAAAACACTTCCTAGTTTTTCTAAGACATTCCCCAGGGTGTTTATTTCCATTCTTTTCAAAAACTGGAAATTGGATTTTCATACCATCAGATTTCATTGGTTGATTCTTACCCATCTCATTCAATATAGACCTCTTCTTCTTCATATTTTCAAAATGCACATGATCATCAGCAAACTCCATCTATACCCTCTTAGCACATCAGACAAGTTTTTAATAACTGTTGAAATCATGGGAGGCCAACGCCCTTCGATACCTTGGCTTCAATCCTGAGTAAAATGGGTTTATTTTGCTACAAAGATCCAGAATAATATTTGGAGCATACCTCACCAGTTGGGTGAAGTTCACTTCATACACAGACACTGAATCTTCCTCCTTCTGTTTTAATTCAACGAACTTCTTCTCCATCATAAGTTGCAACACCATAGGAAAATATTTTTCAAGGAAAAGACATTTAAATTCATCCCACTCAATGGAATCAAAATACTCTCTACCCTTGATATTCTTTACCATTGACCACCACTAATCAGCATCCCCTTCAAGTTGATAAATGGAAAGACTTAACTTTTGATTATCTGAACATCCCATAACATTTAATAACTTTTAAAGGGATTTGACCCATACCTTAGCTGCTACTAGGTCAGAAGATCCATTGAATGCAGGAGGGTGTTTTCTCATAAAATTTTCCACTACTGCCATGTTCCATTATGGTACCTCTATTGGTTCTCTTGCACGGATGACACAACCATTTATTTCATGCATTATATGATCCATTACTGTCACAAACAACTCGGTTCTAATCCCTACCATTCCAGGTTGTAGATCCGTAAGGTTGTCATTCTGTCGGTGCCTCTCTTCTTCAGCATCCATCTTCCTTCTGCAGATAACCTTTTTGAACAGACATATTTTAGATGAAGAAACATGAAAATATTTAAATGATATAACATTTCAAATTAAACATAGAGTGAAAATAATTTATGATATTCTATTAACATCACCCTAACCCATAAAGTTATCTAAACCATCCCCTGACACCAACTATAAACACCCAACCTTATAACATACATAATCATGAATATAGTAAAGAAAACACTTCCTCATACATTGAATATATTTTCAATTTTAGATCATTAATGAATTGGGACAATACATTCATGACATTACACATTATTATAGAGTGGATACCATAAAAAAATTTCCATTTTTTTTCAAAATATAAAAAATTAAATCTTATAAATGACTCATTGACAATTCTTCAATCTTTAACATGGATTCCTTCTTTGTCTTACACATCCTTATAACTAGTGAAAATCATTTAAAAACATGGGATGAGCAGAAAAAGCACATTAAGGGATGAGAAATAATGAAAGAGCTCATTAGTCCATGAATACACATAACGTATGAAATCATTTTCAAAAGACATGCTTGTCACCCATATATACTAACTTTGTGTAACATGAGATTTACTTATGATCCATACAAAACATGAGAACATAAATATAATAATAAAGCTATCTTAGTTCATTTCTTACATAACACTGTAACCCACACGACTACCTTATAATTGGTAACCCTCACGACTACCTTACAATTTGTGTAACCATCGCAGTTATACTTGGAGTAACGATACAACCAACCTCCAACTTACACATACAAAATTCATTGAAGGGAAATATTGGTCTCAACCTTCATCATAAACAATTCCCAAGAACTAAAGCATAATCATACAACATGAATAATTCAAAAAAAAACATTTTTTTGGAATTTTGTAAAAACAAATTTTAAAAGAGGATTTTAAAGGAAAAGTCCCTTACATAAATGATATAATTGATGTGAGAATTAATAGAGTGGATGTAATATGATTAAAAACTATAAATACACATAATTAAAAATAATATAAACAAAACCAATCACACAATCAATTTTAATAGCACATAAATAACGAAGTAGAAGGTTAACCCAAAGAATGGAAATCGGGTCAAGAAATCCCTTACCTCAGGCTTGTCTCACATCAAACATATTTAAACATCCTGTATAATGCTTAAAATAGTGATATTATTATTTTACAGAAACATTTTCATATTTATAACATCTTATATGATCATTTCATAACATCATTTCACCCTTTAATTGTTATTTCTTTGATCCTTGCACTGTTTTTGGGTGAGCTCTTTACATGATTTCAAAGATTGGTACAAGATTGATGTTTTTGTCGATTGGAAGTGAATATCCAGAATCGGAATGTAAAGGTATTTACATATTTATAATAAAATTAATTATATCATTTATCATTTTAATTCTTACATGAGGATGATTCATATGTTAAAACATTAATGATGTTCGTTTAGATCATTTTAGTGGTTCTTTAATAATAATGACTTCATTTTGTTTTAAAATTTAAAACCATATGTACAATAGAATTAATGAACCATTGATGAGACATAATACATATATTATAACCTTTTTTCAACCATAAAAATGGGTTCATTACCATAGTTTAATGATTTAAAGAAAAATGAAATCACATCATCCATGATGTTGGTAATTTGACACATCATGGACAATGTTTTTAATTCCTGGAATAAGTGGGAGAGTAGAAGAATAATGATAATAAATTTTACATGAACATGATAAAATCCAGAATATACATGATTCTAGAGCTTTTATGCCTTTTGGATATGGGTAGGTGAGGAAATAAGAAGAAGGAATCATGAAATAAAAGAAAAGTTGAGAAATTTCTTATGAAAATTCGGCAGCCTAACGATGTCACTTAAAATTTCATAAAAATAGTTTGATGAGATAAAGGGGATATATCATCACTCTTACAAAATATAGACAGTAAGGGGGATATGGAATGAAATATCCCAAAATAATACAAATGGAAGGAAGAGAGTAACATAAAATGAAAGAAAATAATGAAAATAAAATAGGATGTTTACATCTTGATCTCTTCTCCTTGAGATCCTTATTAAGAGCTTCAGTTTTGGCCTTTTGGTGAGACCAGAAGCTCTAGGACGTGGAGAAGAGACTTGTTAAGAGTATTGGGTATAACTTAGGCATGGGAAAGGCTTTATTGGTGTGGGAAGAAGAGGGGTGTGAGGGTTGTATTTATAGTGGAGGAGAGGGGGTATTTTTCATTATTTTAATCATTATTATAATATTTTTTCTCATTATTATGAATAGTCTTAGTTTATGTGACCTAAAATAGTAATAATGGAATGTGATTTTGAACCAAGAATCCTTGAATCACTTATGATGTCATAAATAGTGTATTTTACTGATAATTTGATTATACGGTATTTTATCGTATTCCACTATTCACTGAAAATTATAGAATTTCAAAAAAATCCCAAAAAATTTAACCTGACCATTTATTGACATGTAGAATTCAAAAATGATGTCCTTTTTTAGAAAATAATTTTCTAAATATTATTAATTTAATTTTTAAATAAAATCATACTTTATTCAAAAATTAACAATTCTAATTCTATAACTACTTCTATATCATGATGAAAAATTAACCAAGTCTTTATTATCTTAAAGCCTTAGGAAAATAAAATAATAATTAAATTTACTATACATTAGGGAATATTACTATTCATATTACTATTTATAAGGCTATGTCACTTATCACCAAAAAAACAAGTTGGTTCCAGTAGACTCCAAATAACATACTGAACACAATTCTAGATGACCATTTTTGAAATTCAAAACATAGAAGTAAAAAAATTATGTTTTAATGACTACTTATAAATATATTCTTCAAACAAAGTTCCATGCATTTCTATTTAGTTTTATAAAAACTTGGGGTGTTACATAATGAACCCGTTTTCTTATCGACCTTAACTATATCATCACACATGTTTATCGAGAAGAAAACATGGTTGTAGATGGCATGACCGACATAGGAGTAAATCATGACATTACATGGTTCGACGACCTCCCAACTGCTCATATTTTCTTTTCATGCAAAAGATTGTAATTAGATCTCTTATTTTAGACACTTGTAAAAATTATTTTAATAATATTTTTTATTTTTCCATTTTGGACCAAGGCATCACCTTCAAAAAAATGATTATGGAACATATGTGATTTGTTGTTGAAAATATGCCTTTTATATTAAAACTTCTAACACCATAAAGAAAATGTGAGTGTCAAGTCTTCAATTGAACACCGTGTTCGATAACAATCAGGGGGACTATGTTGGGTTGGTATTTATCTATTCTTGAGATTTATATGTATGTCATGATTTAGGAAAATTGATTGGTTGATTTATTTTAAGGCCCACATTGATTTTTAGTAATGGAATGTGATTTTTACATCTTTTGAGTGAATTAACCATAGCTATAAAGGATATTGGGTGGTAAATGCATGTATATAAGGACCACTAGTACTTATGGCTGGGACTATATCCTATTATTTAGCATTGGTAACTTTGGAATCTATCGATGAGAGTGGAAAAAGATATTTTCCAACAATCACTGATTAGTTTCTGGTTATTTTCACTTCCGATTTCTTAGGGTTTTAGAAAAAAAACAGAATTAGAGATTATGGTTGCTCTAATAATAGAGACCAATCCTACATCACTTCAATGTTTTAGAATTTAACCATCATAATCATTGGAATAGAATGTATAGTTGGATTAATTTGAAAGAAAAGGGTTCATTTGACCAAGCTTGCCTCTATAGCCAGAACCATCTCTTTTTGTAAATAAGGGGAATAATACTCTTAGTTATTGTGTGTATTATCATAATATTAACAAAGTTATAATAAATTATTGGTTCTTCTTCTATGAATTGATGAAATATATTCTCAGTTGAAGTGAGCCCAAAGGTTCTCTAAACATGTTGTGTGATCAGGGTATCACCAACTATGAGTTCAAAGGAAGGATATTCCCAAAAAAACATTATAAAGTTTTTATGGTCATAATGAATATGTGGTCAACACCTTTGATTATATGAATTAAAAACCAGTCTTCATGGAATTAATGAATCTAATCATTTATTGGAATCTTTATTCCTTTTATGTTTTGTTTTTTGATGATATTCTGGTGTAATCTAGGACTAAATCAGATCATGAAAAACACTTGGATGTAGTGTTGAGAACCTTTTGGCATAATCATCTTTATAATAATAATTCAAATTGTGAGATCTTGATACATGAGGTAAGTTTCATTAGTCATGTTATTTATGAAAAATATGTTTATATAGATCCTGAAATTATTGAAATTGTTGTCAATTAAAAATAAGAAAACAATGTTTTTGTGAAACACAGTTTCTTTAGCTTATTAAGAAACTATCAACACTTCATTTATGATTTCTCAAATTTGGCCTCACTGATGTAAACTTTGAACATTAAGGGTCAACCTTTCTTATGGAATGATTAAAAATAGAAAATTTTCCATTAACTAAAGGTTTCAATCATATCAGAAGCTATCCTAATGTTTCCATAATAAGAACAAGTCTATGTGGCCTTCTATGATGCATCAAGATCTGAGTTGGTTTGTGTTCTCAAATAGGGAAGTCATTTGCTTTATTATGAATCAAAAAAGTAATGGTTGTATGAGAAACACAAAACAACATATGATTAGTAATTTTTTTTCCATAGTTTATTCCTTAAAAACATGGAATAACTATCATTTTGGGGAGAAATTTATGATGTTTACTAGTTATAATAGTTTAATTATAAATTTCTCAGAGATAGACTTAAATGAAATGGAACACATATGGTTGAAATATCTATTTATTTTTGAATTAAATTTTATGTATAAAATCGGTAATGGTAATTCAGTTGAAGATGAATTGATTATGAGGTTATATTATTAGTTTGATAAAGAGAACATCAGAATAGTTTCATTTAATGTCAATCATAATTGATATCAATTTGGGTTTTGCTAATAAATGTGATGTTGCTATTTCATTTTTAGTTTATTTTATTCTTCGTTTGGTTTAAAAGGTTATAGTTACTCAGATATCCAATATTTCATGGTTATCCATGAGTTCAAAACTCAATTGTGGGGATACCATTGAGGCATGAATGCTAAATGGGAGATATGATCCTTAGTTTCGAGAAAAGATTATGGAAACCTCAATTTATTAGAAACAAATTAATTTTGAATACAAAAATTTGATATGCGCTATTTATCTTATCATTTAAAAGATGTATAAATCACTGAGGAAAATGTCTTGGTTTGTTATAATGAAGAGGAATTTTGAAGAGTATGTCTTGAGATTCCTCACATGTCAGTAGGTCAAGGAATTGAATGAATGAATAGTTAGTATGATTCAGTATTTACTGGTTCCAATGAGGAAATTGGTGGATATAATAATGGATTTTTTCATTAGTCTACAAATAAAAGTTCTTAAACACAATTCCTTGTGGGTGATAGTGGATTAGAACACAAATTCAGGTAACTTAATTCTTATTCATGAATCTAATAAGGTAGAATACTAATAAAAATATTCATTTGATAAATATTAATGATTCATGGAATTTCGATTTTAATTTTATCTGATTAAGACCCTAGGTTTACATCTCGTGTTTTTATGTCCATACAAAAAAACTCTGAAAGAATAATTTACCATGATCACAACATATAATCCTAAAACTAAAAGATAATATGAATGGATAGTAAAAAATTAATAGACATTCTTAGATCTTGTGTAAAAGACCTTTTATTCATATAGAGGGATAACTTACTATTATTGGAGTTCTCACACAATAATATCATTTAGGATTTAATAAACATGGATCTATTTGAAGCATTGTATTGTAGTTCTTATAGTTATCCACCTTGTTTGCTGTAAACAAGTGATACATCACCTATTGGGCATAGACATGTGAAATAAAAAATGGGGAACATTTGGATGATAAAAATGGGAATGATGGTGACTGAAATTTGTTATAATTCATATATAGACTATTAATAATGTCCATTATCATTTCAGGTTGTTGATCATGTTTTATTTAAAAGATCTCCAAGGTTAGGTAATTTTCCTTCTAGTAGGAATGTTTTCTCCATGGTACATTGGTGCTTTTGAGATATAGGATTGAGTTGGTGATGTGTCTTATTAGTTGGAATTACCGCTAATGTTGAATTATTTGAATAATGTGTTTCACGTATCATAATTAAAGAAGTACCAGACTGATCCTGACCATGTAATTTGATATGACCTTATCAATCTTGAACCAGATGTTATGTTGATTCATATTCCACTATAAATTATGGATAGGCCAGAGATAATATTTCATTGGAAAATCATCGATTTAAGTTGGTTTTTATGGTAGTATTTTCAGATTCTGAAAGAGACATGGGAGCATGAAAAGGAAATGTTAGAGAATCTTCCTGAGCTCTTCCAAAATAACAATTATTTTCCAATGTAGAAGGACTGAAATACCAATGATGGGGAGAATTCATCACTAAATTTTGTGGTGATCCATTACTTCATTATTTTTTTATGCATATAGTAATTGAGATAATAAACTGGATTAGTTTATTAGATTAGAGAGGATAATTAATTATAGGAGATGACACAACAATTATTCACATCATGAATAGTGATTTTATAATTTGAATCCTCCTATGAATTTACCATTAATTCTCTTCAAAGCGTTAATGAGTTTCTTGATGTGGATGACTAACTCTATACGAACCATGAGAACAGTTTATGAAATGAAAATTATTAATGATGTGATATTGGGTTCCTTGAAATAATATCTTGACATCATGGTTTTTTGTCACATGTTGACACTCACAGATTTAATTATGTGAATTCCGAATTCATGTAATGAAAATGTTTAGGCCCAATATGTTTTATATTTCTCATATTCATATAATCCTCATTCGGTTCCTGCTTCTGACTCATAGCTTTTAGGGTTTCCATTGTTGATTTTTGGTGATATTATATATACAAACTCTATTTCCATTGGACATTTGAGTGTTTGATTAAGGATTTAAAAGGTTAGGATCTCATTTATCCATCATATTTTGGATCTACTTTCATTTTCTCACATATAACTATAGATCAATTTCCTAATACCCATATCAAGTGGTTTTAATTTTTGTTGATGGGAAATCTTTTGGTTTTATTAGAGGAATGTGAGTAAGTGGTTTGATCTATAGAATCACCTTATATTATTTTTATCTAACTATATATATTCTCTCTCATCTCTTCTGTTATAGAACATAAAGGGCTAGTTTTATTACAAAAATTACAAGTTATTTCTTGGTATCATTTTTTAAATTCATTAACGAAAACTTTTGGTGTGAATTTTTGATAAATTGGAAAGTTGATTACTTTTGGGAAACACCCCATTGATTATAATTTTAAAATGGTGATTTTAAAATTATTAAATGGTTTTTATTCAAGAAAAATGTTTGATAAAAATGGTTTCGATGTTTATTTTTGTGGAAAATTATTTTCCATGGAATTTGTAAATATTGGGTTGGAATGTGTTCATAGTGAATAGATTTGGTTGAAAGTGTCACCATCAAGGTAGGACAAAGTATAGTTATGGAGTACTACCATCAATGGTAACACAATTATTGAGTGTATGGTTGCGTGTATATGTGTATTTGTTTAGGTGTGATTGGGTGTGTGTGTGATTCACATGGAAATAGTTATTACAAAGGATAAATGAAGATAATAATCTTGAATAATGTTTTTATCTCATGGATTCCATTTTAATTTTTTGTATACTGTTTATCCATTTTCATGACTTTTTATATAAAATATGATTACTGATTATTTTCCTAGTTGCATGTGATGGATTGTGATTAGGGAGTTCCATCTTAGTTTATACTCATCCCCTAATTAGACACTTTGGTGTGTTTTCAGATGTTAAATAATTAGATACATGTAAGAGATATGTGTTTTATTTCTAGAGTGATAAATTGTTACATAATGGGAATAATATGTGAGATTTGATCTTAGAGATGTTGTGGGTGGTAAGCGGGGGGATTCCACCTTGGAACCCATGAGTCATGTTTTCTTTGGGATTATATTATTTTTTTCATTATCATTCTGATGTTTTCTTTACTTTTGGTTTTACCTTATCTAGTGTTGATACTTATCATGCATCAACAGTATGTCTTGAATGTTTATATTGTATTTTCTTGTTATATTAACACAGAAAGAGAAAATAACCCCCCAATCTATTCCTAATCCCATGGAATATATTTCAATCCTTTAGTGTCTTTGGGATTTCACCTACGGTTAGTCACACTAAATATCTTCTCAAAATAATGAGCTGAGGTGGGTTGCTACACTATGTTACTAACATTAGACACCCATTTTCATAATTTTAAAACTCAATATAATATAATGATCTCACCATTTTATGTCTATATATTACCCTATTTTTGGATTATATAGGACTCTGTTATTTAGTGTCATAGGTAGTATGACTAAACATACCGCAACATAATAACTTTGAAAAGGTTGTAAGAAATTCCCATGGTTTACTTTTCCCCACCTATCACAGCCTATAATATTTATTTTCATTCATTTAGATTTATTTGATTGATTATATCACATTCCCTACAACAGGTTCCTCTTTTTGTAATTGTTTCCCTAGGACACCTTATCATCAATAAACTCTATTTCCACCTTCTTCTCACATTGACTGATTTTATCATAAATTTTTAATTCATAGGAAGATAATTAACTTATATATCATGTATTTAATTTTAGGTAAAACTAATTAATTTTACTATCAAGAAGCAGGATAAATATTGTTCTGTAAATTGGAAAATTAGTGAGGGGTTCTTCATACATGACCATAATATATTCCTCCTTCTATATCAATTCCAATAATTATTTTTCCAATCTAAGTCAAATAGGGTTAGGAAAATATTATTAATTTTATCCTATTCCAAGGAATCAATATCTTATCTTTAATTAATATTTTTTTCTATTGAAAACTACCTTCACCTTCAAAAAGGTAAATGATTAACATTTTTATTATCTGATCTTCCCATGACATTAAATATATTTTCCAAATACTTAATTTTATCACTTAACTATCACAGTTTCAGACGAACCGATGAATGAAGGTGGGTATTGTTTCATTAAATGATCCAATATAAACATATTCCCCCATAATAGATCTAGTTTCTATATAGCATGGATACCACAACAATTTATATCCAAATTCTACTAATGCATTATCAATACAAACTACTGAATTTAAATTTAAATTATTCTAGTTACTAATTTTGAAGGATATCATTCTATCGATTTCTTCATAACTTAGTTTTCCTGTTTTCTTTATAGAAAAAAATTATAAATACAATTATTTTAACTAAAAATACCTGAAAATATATAAAAGTTATATTATGATAAACATAAATTATAATATCTTAATGGAATATACTTATATTATCCCAGCCAATATAATTATCTAATCCTTTGATGAAATGAAAACTATAAATTCCTAGCATTAAACATTAAAAAATATACTTTCATTAGATTAGAAATAATTTTTGTTGATTTCCAAAGATATTTTATGGTTGAATTTTATAGAATATTATTTCATCACCCTTACATAATAATATTAAATCACAAGGTGTAGAATTCCACGTAGAATCCATTTTTCCCACAATATAATACATTTAAGATTTAACATGTTTTCCTTTCATGACATACATTTCCAAATTTCGAACTTAACTTCTTCAATGTAACTATATATATGTAAAACCCTATGAAAGATATTATAATAATTGGGATGAGAAAAAATTCCTAGTAAGGGATATATGAAAATAAAGAAATAAATAAAATGGTAAGTCTATTAATACTTATAAAATTTATTCCTCTTTAAAAATAAAATTTAATCTCAAAGTATACAATTTATTACCCATTAAATCAAATTAAATGCAATTTTTTTTAAATTGATTAATAAGAAATATTAAAATCAATATAAAACTAATGGAGTTTTCTTTTGAATCATGGATAAATCATGATAACTTCTGCACATAGTAATAAATTTCATCATTACGATATTTTATAATATTCCCTTTACATTTGCTTAATAACATGCCTTATGATATCATAATATTTCCAAACAAACAAAAAAATCATATATATTTCATGTAGGAGACTTTTAATATCACTTTCCATATCAATTATATAAATATAATAGCCCACGGGGTCTATTTCCATCATAATTATTTATAGAACATAGTCATTACCTACTACATTACAGGGATATAATAGAACCACCCATACTTGGTTTATAATGTACCCACCATTCTGTGGTGTATAATGGAACCCCAAATACTTGTTTTATTATAAACCCAACCAAAATCATAAATAATTTCTGATAACCACATCCTAATCATAGCACATAAATCTTGTATGAAAATATTCTTTCCACCGATAAAAAAACATGTCCAGATATCAAAATTTCCATTCTATAAAATTCACTTTTGAAAATACCCAAAACATAAGGAAGGGGTGATTTTATTTGAATAAAACATTGAATATTTTAATGTAATCTAAAAATTAAATAATGGTTATGTAGGTGAAAAAATTATTATACAAAAAATGTTAAAATAGTAAATTCCTTTTTGTTTTTTGTAAATAAAGTCAAAGCATTCAGTGAAAAAACATGGAAATTTTTTAATAAAAGTAAAATGAGACTTATAATTTTCATTATATTTAATTTATTTTTGTATAAATTCATCCATAAAATATTTTTAATAATATGGACATGGAAGAAAAATATTTATAAAATTAATTATTTAATTATTAAAAATATGGTTTTATGTCTATGATTCTCTTACCACGAGCCTGACTCATCACATATGATCTTTATATTCTTAAATAATAAAATAATATTAATTATTTAATCATATAATTTTTCTCTACTTTACTTTTCCTTTTATTTTATCTATTACATTGTGATATTTAATTACTTAATCAATTGAGTTCACATTGGATATTTTGGGGATATTCGGCTCATCTGTCATAAATGAATATGTTTGGTTGAATATGGTCAAAAAATTCATTACTAAATCATATATAAAAAATAATAATTAAATAACAATAATTTTTATAAATATATTATACTTTTAAAACATAAAATGTAACTTTTTTATGAAAAATGAACTCCATTTTAATCGGGGCTATGGTAGGATGTATATATACATAAGTAACATTTCCATTTTTCATCAATAATGATGGAAATAAGGTAAGTATTTTTTTTATTTTCATAACTATTTTTATATCATAAAAATCATATTATTTATCTAAATATACTTATAAATACCAACCATTTTATGTGGTAATAAAATTAATGACATCACTTTGTGGAGGCGATAATGCACATGTCCGCATGAATAATATCATCATTTTTCCATTAATGGAAATTTAAGAAAGTATATGATAAATTATATTTATATAATTAAAAATATTTCATGAATACCATATATATATATATTATATTCATCATTACTACCATCCATGAGAGGTAGTGAATAAAGAAAATTCATCAGTTCACGAGGTAATTGTCTATTATACACACACACATTGGATTCATTTCCCATTGTATATAAGGACATGGATAGATGTTATTACATTAAATAAATAAAATCATAGTATATGGAAGATACTAGTGTTTTTATTTAATCATATACTGATAATATTTTAATTAATTAGAAGAATCAATTGAACTAAAACATTTGGTTAAAGACTACACCTCTTATTCAAAAAACATCATTTTCATTACATATTTATCCCACTAACATTTGTATTATACCCAAATTAACACCTATATAATATGGGTAGGGATTTTATTAAGGTATTTGGATAATTATTTTATGACCCAAAATTCTTTTTATGTGTGAATAAAAGTGGATAGAAGGTTCCCATTTATAAGTGAGGGAAGGGACACTTTTGAATTTTTTCAAATATTAATTTAATAGAAATGAATTATGATGTTAATATGGATCCAAAAATATATATTTAAAAAAATTTATGATCATGTGTTAAAATAATTACATCAAACATAATTTATACTTGTTTTGGTGATGTTTTCTCACTTATCATTTCTTAATCCCCTGTTAACCGTTAGGAAGGTCACCGCGATAAGAACCTTTTTTACTCCTCTAGTGTAAATAATGTAATCAAAATGTGAAAAGATACCAATAAATGGAAAATTGGTAATATTTAAAAACATATAAAATTAACTCTTCCAAATATATCATTTTTTGTAATCTTAAATCATCAAATAAAATATTATTTATTATAAAATTTCATTAATGTCAATTTTGGAACAATAAATTTAATTTGAATTTGAAAAAAATATTATAGAAAATTAATTCAAATTTAATTCTTTTAAAATATAACTAATATGTTATATTTATATATAAAATTATTGGGACACATTAATGTACCTAAACAATATTAATTTTCGAGTTCTAAAAACAATTTACAAAATTTTTCTACTACTTGCACAACCTCTTTGTCAGTGTTGTGTACGAATTTAAGGTAATTATTTCATTGATAAAAATGGAAATTACATTACCATGATAAAAAAATATTTCATATTTCAAATATCCATTTATTAAAAAACATATTTTGGTTTTATCGTAGTGAAAAATATATATATATTAAAAGTAAGAAAGTGATATTTTTTATATTATATTTTCATTAAATATTACAATGGTTAAAATCAAAGAAATATTACACCACATTGATATATTTTAAAAACTAATTTATAAATTGTTGAAATACACTTATAAAATTGGATTTAGATAAGTGGTAAGGTCATATTTTAGTTCTTATCATATAATTTTAAGCTTAATTATCCGATTTACCCTTACCATTGTGAAAATTATGTAATGTGGTTATTATTCATATTGAAAAAAAATTAAAGGGAATTATTTACCAAATTTGGGCCACCATATTCAAAAAATGGAATCAATTTTCAATATTAATCTTCTATAAGTTCCATAAATTATATTAATATTAAAAAAATGCAATAAAAAACAATTTTTTTTTGGAATAATGCATTTTTCAATCTAGAATTGAACCTATGCCAAAAATAATGTACAATGACGATTCCTATATAATAAATAAATGTATTTATAATTAAAGGTGTATTATCTTATATTATGATAAAATATTACATTTAATTTAGTTTATTTAATGAAAATAAATGACATCTTTATAAAAATTGATATTTTCAATATTAAAAAAAATGAATAATTTGATAAAAATACCAAAAAGTTCACTCTAAGAGAATTTTCATTTTTTGATTTAAAAAATTAGTTTAATTATTTATAATTAAAATAAAATAATTTATAAATCCAACAATATAATATATTTAAACAAAATTTTTAATAATAAAAATATTTCCTTTATTGACTGGAAAATTACTTTATATTCATATAATGAATATAACTCTATAAAATAAATTAAATATTTATTAATAAGACATGAAAAAGATTTATTCTAATATTACAAGGATTTTTTATAAAATTATTTTATAGTTTGAATAAATTGATCCTCACCAATTTAGGGGCCACTAAAATAAGTGATTTAGCCTGATCTATGAAATTTATTAGTGATAATAAAATTGACATAATTAACACTCTATTTTATAGCTTCATACTATAAACCAAGGAGTTCAAGTTATCAAGTATAACATAGTAAAAAATTTATCTTAAATAATAATAGTTTTATGCCAAATTTAGTTTAAAAAACAAACACAAAATCGTCAAATATTTCATTCTATATTTTTTAATGCATTTAATAACACTTTAAAGATAACTGATTTCTAAAACACTACCATGACACCCATTTAAATTTCCTATTTTTTATACATTTTAATCTTTATATTAAAACCATTATTAACTTATAATTCATTTATTAAAGGAATCCATCATTTTTAAAATTTCAAACATGATATAAAAGACACCTTTTTATTTTATCAAAATCATAGTAAATTTCTAAATGTCATTCCAAAGAAGTTTAGTTTTAAAATAAGAAAATAAAATTAATTACATAAGAAATGAGATCAAACATAACTAAATGAAAAAAATTCCCCAAGAAAATCATCTAAATGGATCTCAAAATTTTCAAATAAACTTGGGTATGAAAAACATGATATCTGAAGAACACCATCAATATCAATTAATTTCAATAAATAAGATTAATAAAAAATATTATGAAAATATTGAAAAAGGATATTCAGAATAAAACCTTACCTATCCATGCTATATGGCCCATGTGCACAGGTTGTAAATATGCACTCTACCCATGATACTCATGATTTCCACTTTTGAAATCATTCATTGATATAATTGTTTCCAAAAAAAGGATAAAAAAACTCAAAACTAGAATTATACATTCTCTACATCCCCTACAAACTCAATGTTTGTAACTAAAAGTGTTTCCCAGACAGTACATTAAATCTACCTCCTGAGTTTTGATAATTCCATCTCTTTCCTACCTTTAATCTCTAAATAATATAAAATAAATTTATCTATCATACCATTTTGATATGTCTATACCTCATAAGATTATGAATATGGTCATCAAACCCCTTAAGCCCCCTATAATACATTGGTTTCCTTTCCAACGCAAAACATGTTATTACCCACTAGGGTCACATATCACACTAATGACTATCCCCACATGCCAAAACATATTATTTTTATGATCTTTGTCCTCAATCACATAAAAACCATTAAAATGTAACATAAAAGACTAAATATTATGAGAGCTATCACGTGGAAAGGCCTAAAAGGAATTTATGATCTCCACTTGAAAGCCACTAGTTCTTGGGAACGACATAAATACAATAAGGAACATTTTTTTGGATGAAATGAGGTAGAATATGAAAAATAATTATAAATAAAACATGCGTATTTCATATGTTAGGTGAACACATATAGAAAATAAACTCTTTTGGAAAGAAAATATAACCAAATGTATCATAATCATATTGAAAAACTCATGGAACATATATAAAACCCAAACAAAAAAATTATGCATCTCAATACATTGGTTCCAACAATACATTAGAAATACCTTATACTAGAGAAGACTATATGGAAATCCCTAACATGATATAATACATAAGAAGAATAAAATACCATAATAATATAAATACTAATAGTGACCTTACTCCATGTGTTTTGAAAAATTACACTTTTCTTGACACTAAAACCATACTAAAACATGATACATGAGATTGAACAATGTATACAAGTGGAAGTTGAATAGTAATTGAAATGTATATAGGCATATGTTAAATTATCCTGTAGTTAATCTCTGCACACCACATGAATAACCATATAAAAATAAATCCCTTTCATGTTATTTTTTCATTATATGAACTCCCAAGGCCATAAATTGATCATCTTACCACATGGCTCCACTATAATACCGTAGTTTCCATCCAAATACACCACATGATATTACCTGTTAGGGTTACTTATTAGAATACATACTGTACCATAAGAGAAACACATGTTCCTTCAATGTACTTTTTATTCAGTCACACACACCCTGAGAAGCTTCGCAGGAGGTTACCCATCTTATAACCACTCAAGGATAGTCTTGCATAACTATGGATTTAAACTCAAGCATACTTCTTAAAAGAAAGTTCCACCTTTTCAACATAGATAGAAACATTTAGTCCTTGAAATCACATTTTTAGTAGGGTTAAACTCATCCCCATTAATGTACAATTCCATTGTTGTTGACCCCACTTCAAAAACCCAAGCAATTTGAAAATACTTTTGGATAGGAATTGGATCTAATACATGTTTTCATGACCATACCTTCATGTGACATTAACCTAGACATCTTACCCAATGTTATATTGAGTCAATAAGGTTTCCTTATGAATTTTCCATTCCTTCTTGTTTTGAAAATCACAAACACCTTATCTTAATGAATATTTCATTTACCCTATGTTTCACTAGATAAGGAAAAGTTTCCTTCCCAAAGGAAATTTATCCTTACCATGTTTTTCATTTTTCATGTTTTGTCTTAGTATAAAATTCAGTTTCATATCTAAAACCTAAAAATCTTATATTACTTATATAGAGAGAATTATATTTTCATGATCTGAATTATATTTCCGAATTCTATGAATTCTGACTCCGAACACTTCTGAGTTCAGACTCTGAGTTCTATGAATTCATACTCCGAACTCTTTTCAGTTCAGACTCCGAGTTCTATGAATTAAGACTCCGAACTCTTCTAAGTTAGGCTCCGAGTTCTCTAAATTCAAACTCTGAACTCTTATGAGTTCACACTCCGAATTCTTATGAATTCAGACTCCAAACTTTCTAAGTTCAGGTTCTGAATTCTAATGAATTTAGACTCCGAAATTTATAAGTTCAAGTTATGAATTCTAATGAATTCAGACTCTGAACATTCTATGTTCAGGTTTCAAATTCATCTGAATTCAAATTCTGAATTTCCTTTTAATTCAGACTCCGAAATTCTATAGAATTCAGGTTATGAATTCTTTTGAAAATAGAATCATAATATCCTTGTATTATAGACACCGAATGTGTTTTTGGTTAGCCTCCGAACTTTTATTCCTTACATTCCAAATAATTGATTTTGGTGATGTAACCATATTTTTTCTACACTAGTTTTGCTTATAAAACACTGTCATGCATTTAGTTACTAAATAAATTTTTTTGAGTGACACGTGTACAGGTCTCTCCGAAATTCAAGGAAAAATATGACCATTGGATGAGGGAGCCGACTGTTGGAGCTGTGCCTATAAATATGAGCTCATTTGATTTCTAGTGAGAGGAACATTCATTCTTAGTACATACTGAACTTATTTTTCAGATTTCTTTCGTGCGACTCTGAATGTTGATGAGTACATTCGAATAATTCTGGGGATATGAAGACAGAGGTTCCGACTACCTTAATTTTTGAGGACTTCCTTACTGAGGAAGATAGAGGTTCCGACTACCTTGAGGTTTGAGGGCTTGCGGGGATAGAAATACAGACTTCGATCTTCATATCAAGGGCTTACCCTGGTGTGGGTAAGACAGACATTCTTGAAAGTATAAATCAAGGGACCTTTATCCAAGGTTGTTTGATACCATTTTATTTGAGATAAAAGATTTAAAACATGTTACTTGTTTTGTTTCATGTTTTCTGCTGTATTTTGGTTTTTTGAGGAAAGTATAACTATATTATACTTTCTCATACTTGTATACTTTGATTTAGTAAGATTCTATACACTTTAAGGTAGAATCTTTATATTTGTAAACTTTTGCTGAGTTTCATTTCTGGAACCACTTTTCTGGACTTACATTCTCGGAATCACATTTCCAAAATCAAGCATGATTATAGAACTAGAGGTTTTGTGAATTTTTTTGTGTTTATCATTGTTAAACATAACCATCTTCAAAAGTTCCAAAGGAATTTTTTAAATTTTACAATTCACCACCCCTATTTTATATTGAGCATCATTAGATACTACAATCAGTATCTATATCATTTTGATCCTACATTTGGTATTATAGAGTATATCATACACCATTACATCTTAAAAATTGGTATCAGTGGAGGTCTCTGAAACAATTATATTCACATATACGTTTTCCTTGCTCATGTTTTTTCATTGTTCTGATTTTTCCTTGCTGAGGAATATTTTCATTGTTTACAAACTTTTATTACTAACAAGTTTGTGTGGAAATATTTTCTTTTAGATAAAAGAAATAAATGTTGGTTACATAGACAACCTGAATCCAACTAGAACACCTATTTTTTATTGGAATGATTACAATTATTTGAGAGATCTCATGAAGACATTTATTATCAATACTGGAGTAGACAATTTTGTTATGCTTACTGGAGGATATAAAATCCCTGGCAAGGAAGTTAGTACTTTAACTAACTAAGAAAAGCATGAATATTAACTGAATTATAAGGTACACAATACATTGCTTTGTTCCATGACTAGAAATATATATAGCCAAATTTAATCTTGTGAAGCAGAAAATTTTAATTCGAAGAAACTTGAAGTTACACACTTTGCAACTTCAAAAGTTATTGAAACTAGAAGAGATATGCTTATAGCTGAATATCATGTTTTTTTCTTTCCCTATGGAGAACCTACATATAAGGTGAAATAGAGATTCATGACTATTGTTAACATTTTACAATATATGTGTAAGAAAGGTTTAGAAGGTGAAGCTCTTGTGGATAAGATCATAGACATCATGCCCAATGAGTGGGAATCCAAGAGGAAAGCTATAGATGAAAATAGAAGGGTTGCTCAGATTTCTCCTAATGAACATTTCAGAACTTTTCTTCAATATGAGAGTAGAATGAAGAGAGATACTGATAACATTAAGAAGAAGAATGAGAATAGAAGTGTTGCTTTTTAAAACTACTTCAAATCATATGAAATCCAAGACTCTTGGGAGAGTTACAAGATCCAAATCCAAGAAGGTTTCTATTCAATATGAATCTAGTGTAAGTGAATCTTCAGAAAATGAATTAGCCAATCTTGATTGAAGGATGAACAAGATTGTTGGACAGAATAACTTTCAATCCAGATAAAAGAACAAATAACAGAAAGATAAGAAAGACTCAGAAGTCACTTGTTATGAATGTAAGAGAGCTGGACATATATTACATGATTTTCCTATGCTTAAGTGAAATGAAAGAAAGGAAAAAAATTATGAGATAAATAGAATGAAGTACTACAAATATAATGCTAAGAATTTTTTGAATGGAAATGGCAGCTAGAGTGCTCGTGGTGGTGACTCTTAAGATGAATCCTCAGATTATGAATCTTCTAAACATAAGAATCTTGGTTTAATAGCCAGATTACCTATTGAAAATCATTGTCTAATAGATAAGGTACACAATGATTAATCTATGACCAATGTATATTTGAATGGTAATTATAGTGATAGTAAATAATATAACTCTTCAGATGAAGAATCTTCTTCTGATGAAGATGATACTTTATCTACTTATGAATAAGTTTCTAGGTTTTCTATGCTTCTTGAGAATGAAAATTCTTAAGTCAAAAAAATCATGATAAAGAAAATTCTATGATTTCTATACTTACTAAGGAAATATCATATCTTTCTAAAGATCTTAATAAGAAAAGACTATATTTTTAAAGTATTTCAAAAAACCTTGAGGAATTAAGTTTTGAGAAGGGTAATATTTCTAATGATCTACAATAAGTGATTTCTAAGAAAAATGTTTTCGAGCCTAACTCTAGTTATAAAGATAATGTTTTGGAAGATAAGAACTTAGTTATAAAATTAATGTCAGAGATATTTTCCTTGAGAAAGTTTTGTCAAAATTTACCTTAGGTAAGGAAAATTTTGATAAGATGTAATATCAAATTCGACCTCTAATGAATAATTATGGATTTGATTATACTACTTCTAAACCGATTTTTAGTAACAATTATTTTGTTCCTCAAAGTGCTCCATTCTGTAATAAATTCCAGTGAGGCGGCCATTGGGAAAAAAATTCCCTAAAAAAACTCAGTCTTTAGGATTTCATAAACCTTATTTTTCTAAGAAAATGTGGATTCCTATGATTTTTCTTTCTTAAGTTTCTGGATCCAAGAATTATTTGGGTTCTGAAAGTCTAACACTCTTATTTTCAGGAAAGTAAAGAAAGAACCAATACAATACATGGTACATGGATAGTGGATGTTCTCGGCACATGATTTGTAACAAAAACTTCTTTTAAAAGATTATCAAGATGATAAGAGGAAATGTAACATTCATAGATAATTCTAAGGGAGAAATTATTGGTATAGTTAACATTGTTCTTCTTGAAAAAACATTGATTTCAAATGTTTAAGCACAATATCATTAGCATAAGTCAATTATTTGATTAAGGATACCTTGTGAATTTTAGGAATGACAAGTGCATTGTACACAATTCCAAGGAAGAGTTTATTGTTTCGGCCAACAGATAAGAGATTGTATACACACTAAACTTACAAGACCTTAGGAGCCATGATCTACATTATCTTAGTGCAATGGAAGATCATTCTTGGTTATCGAATAGAAGGTTATGACACTCTAACCTTATAAACCTATGAAAAATCTCTAATAAAATATTAGTTAAGGATCTACCGGAGCTGAGATTTGATTCTTCAAAAGTTGTTGATCCTTGTCAGTATGGAAAGCAACATAAATCCGGTTTTAAATCACTCGGTGAAGTCTCAAAAACTGATGCATTACAGTTAGTGCATATGGATCTTTTTGGCCCAACACAAACCAGAAGCATTAGAGTACAGTATAATGTATTTTTCTTAGTTGATTATTACACTAGAATTACATGGGTCTATTTTCTTACAATGATATTTGAAGCTTTTTATTATATCAAAAGTTATAGTGAACAAGTTAAAAATGAGAAAAACATTCCTTTGATAACTATTCATAGTGATCATGGAGGAGAATTTCAAAATTCTGATTTTGAATCTTTTTATAGTATAAAAGGAATTAATCATAACTTCTGAACACCCAGAACACCTCAACAAAATGGTGTTTTTGATAGAAGAAATAAAATTCGTCAAGAGATAAAAATAACCATGTTGAGTGAATATTCTATAGCCAAACATTTTTGGGATGAATCTGTATGTATTTCTTGTTATATTATAAATCGAGTTTTAATCAGACCTTTTCTTAATTAAAAATCCTTTTTATTTATGGAATGGTAGAAAAACTAGACTTTCCTACTTCAATGTTTTTGGTTGCAAGGTATTCATTCTGAATACTAATGATAATATACACAAATTGACACCAAAATATATTGAATAAATTTTCGTAGGATACTGCAAAACTTCTATAAATTACAGATATTTCAATAAAAATACTTATTCTGTTGAAGAAACAATACATGTTTAATTTGATGAAACCGATCCCTTTGTTTTTAAACAACCTCAACCTACATATTCGGTTGTGTTTTAAGAAACTGATTATCAACCTTTTTAAAAAGATCCTTTTGATATGGAAAATGTCCAAGAACATATTTCTGAAACATTTACCCCAGAAGATTTCCTACCATAGGTTGAAGAACATGTTCTACAAAACCCAAACTAGCTGTTTCTAAAGAATCATACCAGGGATAGTATCATTGGTGATGTGAATAAACCCTTAAGGACTATAAGTTCCTTAAGAAATGAATTAGAACATCTAGCATTCATTTCCAAATTAGAACCAGAAAGCACTGATGATGATTTAGGTGAGGATGATTGGATAAAAGCTATGCAAGATGAGATAATTGAATTTGAAAGGAATAAAGTCTAGACCTTGGTTGAAAGACCTGAGGAAACTTCTGTTATTAGAGTAAAATGGGTATTCAGAAATAAGTGTGATGAAAATGGAATCATGGAAAGAAATAAAGATATATTGGTTGCTAAAGGCTATAATCAAAAAGAAATAATAGACTATGAACAAACCTATACTCCAGTATCAAGACTTGAATCTATTCGTATTTTACTTTCCTTTGTAGCATTCTTCAATTGCAAACTTTTTCAAATGGATGTAAAATGTTCTTTTCATAATGGATTTGTACATGAGGAATTTTTTGTTGAAAAAAATCTGGGTTTTGATGATTCAAAACATCCTGATCAGGTTTTCAAACTTACCAAAGCATTGTATAGACTTAAGAAATCCCCTGAAGCTTGGTATGATAGACTTACTTGATTTTTGCTTCAAAATAATTACGTTAATGGAAATGCTGATCCAAACCTTTTTATAAATAAAGATAAGAAAAGTGTTTTTATTGTTCTAATTTATGTTGATGACATTATATTTTGTTCAATTCAGTAATCTTTAACTGATTCCCTTGTAGATCTAATGAAATCTGAGTTTGAAATGAGTATGATGGATGAGTTAACATTTTTTCCATGGATTTCAAATTTCTCAAAAACTAGAAGGATTCAATATATCCCAACATATGTATATTAAATATCTTCTTAAAAAGTTTGGATATGACAACACTAAGAGTATAAGTACTCTCACTGGTACCTCAAATTCACATGATCTTGATGAAGATGGGAAACCAGAAGATCAAACATCTTTTAGAGGTATGATAGGTAGTTTACTTTTCCTGACAGCTATTTGTCTAGATTAAATGTTTTCAGTAGGCTTATGTGCAATATATCAAACCAAACTTAAGGAATCTCATTTAAATGTAGTGAAAATGATTTTTCACTAATTAAAGGGATCCATGGATTTAGGAATCTTTTATATTCTAGAAATGATTTTGTTTTGAAATTTTTTCCAAATGCTGTCTCTGGTGGATGTAGAATGGATAAGAAACGTACATCTAGAACATGTCAATTCTTTGGAGATTCATTAGTTTATTGGTCATGCAAAAAGCAACACTCAGTAGAACATTCCACTGCTGAAGCATAATATGTGATAGCTGTAAGTTGTCGTGCTCAAGTGTTGTGGATGCAACACACACTCATAGACAATGGTATGAGTATTAAAAAAACACAAATTTTGTGTGATAATACTAGTTTCATCTCCCTATGTAAAACCCTCCACATCACTATCATGCAAAACACATAGATATTAGGCATCAATTTCTTAGGGATCACAAAAAAATAAGATATCATTGTTCAATTTATCAGAAAAAAAGATCAACTTGCTGTTATTTTCACAAAATCTTCATCATCAGATAGATTTGAATACATTAAACAGAATTTAGGAATGATAACTAAAAGGTAATCTTCCTTATTAACTTCTTGTCGAAACCTACCTCTTTACATTAAAAAACTCATTTTCATAGGGGAGTACATTTACTTGTTAGTTAGATCAAAATTTTGTTTGTAATGATATTTTTCATAGTCAGTTTTTCTAAATTTTCAGAATGAAGATTTTCAAAGTTTTTCATAATGAATATTTAAAAAAAATTAATGATGATTTTTAAATTTTTGTAATGAAGATTTTCTAAATTTTCCAAATGACGATTTTCTAGATTTTCGTAATGAATATTTTTTAAATTTTCATAATGATGATTTTATAAATTTCCGTAATGAAGATTTTCTAGGTTTTTGTAATGAATATTTTCTATATTTTCATAATGGAGATTTTCCAAATAAATCATAATAATGATGTTCCTAATTTTTTGTAATGAAAATTTTCTAAATTTTTTGTAATGATGATTTTCTAAAATTTAGTTTTCAGTTTTTTTTTCGTAATCAAAATTTTTGGAATAAAAAGTTCTTCAAGAAGAATTTTTTTCAATATGAATAATCTTCCTAGAAATCCAAAAGGTACATTTAATTTCTTGAATTTTCGTAATCATATTTTACTTTTTGGTATTTTCATTTGTTTTTTTTAATTTTTCAGATTCTATTTTCCGTAAATATGAATGTTTTTCTTTAAAAATCTAGAAGATCGGATCCAAGATCTCCTTAAAACTATCATTTCAACGATCAAATATGATCATAAGGTCTTTTAACTATTGGATTCATTATGGAATTTGAACCATCGCTTCAAGAACCTATATAATGGACCCCTATATGGCTATCCCATATTGAAACTCAATCTCGTGCATGCTAAATCTCTTCTCATCAACATAATCTCATTCTGAACTTCTCAGATCTTCTTCAATTCCAAATGTCTATCGAAGTATCTTTTCATAAAGACATGTCAACTTTCAAGCCAATTTTTGAATGGTAGATTTATAGAGAAAGGTTGGTTCATCAAAATTTCCTTGCTAAGTATGATTCCATAATCTCGAAAAACATCAATCTGAATGGACAGAAGAGTGTTTTCGTATCGAAACCAGGAGCTCAGGATCCGGTGTATCCAGACATTTTAGTGTAGTTCTATGAGTTGATATTCATTTTCAAGGAAGATGGAAAAGAAAATTTCTATTTAAATAGACATTGGAAGACTTATGATCATTCTTACACCAATGTAGAAAATTTAATTGGAGTTCCTTATGATGGTGAGGAAGAGTTTTGTTCTCATAAATTGCCTGATGTTAAAAGAAAGTTTTGATAAGGTGAAGGCTATCACTTGCCTCGAACATTCGGATTTAAAGACCCCAAAAATTGTTCACCTCTCTATAAATTATCAGATTCCTGGATTGTGGGTTCAAGGTTTCATAATTCCAGGAAAAGGGGACAAGTACACTTTAAAGAAGAGTGACAAGTATATCCTGGATTTCTTGGTGAATCTAAAGAATATCAACTTGGTTAAGAAAATTTTGATTACAATTGGTTATATAAAGAATGGGAACATGAAAGCATAGACTATTATGTATCCGATCATTCTCTCAAAGCTGATTGTTCGGTGTTTGGAATCCTTTAAAATACCTTGCATTTGTAAGCCTAGAAATTGCAAAGTCATAATGGTTAGTGATGATAATTTGAAGATGATGAAAGTATGTTTATTTAAAGAGTCCGGAAATTTTTTTGACTTACCTGAAGAAGAGGCTGAAGCTATTCCGAAGAAACAGGATGTGGCTAAACCTTCTAAAAAGAGTGGAATGAATAGAAAGATGAAGGAAGTAGAAGAGGAAGAAAAATCTCTTGTGGCCAAGGAAGTTCAGTCAGTAGCCCCAAAGACGAAAAATAAAAAACCCTATTCAGATGAGGTAGTAGCTAAGTGGAGGGAATACAAGAAGAAAATGAATGAAGGGGACCCTAGATTTAGTTTGGATCCTCTTGAAGAAAAAGATTTAAAGGAGAAGATTGATGATGATCTTGAAAAGAAAGGAAAAGATAATAAATAGAAGAAGAAGATATCTGAGGCTGAAATTCTGCAATCACTTCTGATGGATACTGAGAGAGATTTCGAAAAAATTTAGGTACCAGAATCTTTCTTGATAAAACTTTTACCAGAGACTCTCGGAAATAAGTATGCGACTCCAAATAAGGTAAAAGAAAAAGAAGTAAAAAAAAGTAGAAGAGGATGAGGAAGAATACGGTAGTGGTTATACCGAAGATCTCATTAAGAAAGTTAAAGATTTTCATGAGAAGGAAATTCCATCTGGAAAATATTCAATCCGAACATCTGAAGCTGACTCTTCAAAGCTTGCTACCCCTAGGAATGATGAGAATGGTGATGATTACAAGATTAATGAAGAAGTGAAAAAATTGTCTGAAGAAGAAAGTTATAATCATGATTTCGTACACCCAGGGGATACTGAGGCACGAGCTACGAAAGAATAAATAGATAAAGATAGAATCGTTTAGCTGTCTGACAGTGAACATGAATCTCCAGATGAGGAATCCATTCTGAAAGCCGATAAAGGAAAACAGGTGGTTGTTGATATAATTAATAAAGCTATTGAGAAGAATAAAGAAGTTGGTGGATCATTGAAGAGGATGGTAGTTGAAATAGAGAAATAAATTTCACCAAACAAAGTTTCAGATTCAGAATCATCATCCCTCAGACATGATTTCATAGTATAATCTTTAAAGAAGCTTGTTGGGACTATTCCAATTTTTCCAAGCATTGACTCAAGATGTCAGATGCTTCAACACACCTTGGATCAGAAAGCAGATTTATTATCCATGGTGATGGACAAGTGTGTCAACCTAGAGGATGATTTCAGTAATTTTTTCATCAACTACGAATCCCACAAGAGTTCATGTAAGAAGATGACTAGATGGTCACGGAAAACCATTTAAGACATGAGAAATCATGAAGAGTTCCAAGATAGTGTCAAGGAAGCATTTGACACTGAAGATGTGAAGATCAATGATCTCATAAATAGTTTTGAATGAAAGCTGAATCTGGAGAAGAATTACTAGACGAAAAAAGTAAAAGACCTGAATTGGAAGTTGTATTCAGTTGCTCAAAGGTGTAAGAGAGAAATAGATCTTAGGATTGAGATAGAATAGAAGATAGTCAAGAAAGAAGATTCCTTGAAGGCTCAGGATGATATTCTTAACTCTTAAGAAGAAAATATCAAATCCTTATAGAAGAAAGCAAAGGACCATTATAAGATTCTCAAGCGAGTAGAGGAAGATCATAACGAGATCAAGATGCTGAAAACAATAGTGAAGAATCTGATGCTTAAGGAAAAGGAAAGATAACCTTGTTCAAATCCAATATTTTTTTTGTATTTTACTTATTGTACAAATTCATTCTAATCGTAATGAAGTTTTTTGGTTGATTGTCTTTTGGATGTTTAGTACTAATTTTTAGGTACCATTATTTCTTTTCCATTCCATCAAATTATTTTTGAAAATCACAAAGGGGGAGAAAGGAGAAGGAAAACTAAGAAAATAAGAAATTCCACTAAGGGGATGTTTATCTAAGGGGGAGTTTTCATCATGAAGTTTTCCATATTTAATAAAATGATAAGTCTCATTCTAGAAATCTAGAATACGATCTTTAGTGTCTACCATGACTAAGGGGGAGTTAGTCGTATTTATATTTTCCCATGTGTTAAGGGAGACAAGTTTTATTTACTACGCCCTTATATTATTTTTCGTATGGATGCTTGTGCTATCGAAAAAGGGGGATATTGTTGAGTCAATAAGGATTCCATACAAATTTTCCATTCCTTCATGTTTTGAAAATCACAAACACCATATCTTAAGGAAAATTTCATTTAACCTATGTTTTACTAGATAAGGAAAATTTTCCTTTCCTAAGGAAATTTATCCCTACCATGTTTTTCATTGTTCATATTTTGTATAAGTATAAAATTAGGTTTCATTTCTAAAACCATAGAATCTTATAATACTTAGATATAGAGCATTATATTTTTAGGATCCAAATAATGGTTCCTAATTCTTTGAATTCAGACTCTGAACATTTCTGAGTTCAGACTCCGAGTTCTCTGAAATCAGACTCTGAACTCTTCTAAGTTCAGACTCCAAGTTCTCTGAATTCAGACTACAAACTCTTCTATGTTCAGACATCAAGTTCATTGAATTCAAACTCCAAACTCTTATGATTTCACACTCTCAATTCTTATGAATTCAGACTCTGAACTTTCTATGTTCAGGTTCATAATTCTAATGAATTCCAACTCTGAACTTTCTACATTCATGTTCCGAATTCTAATGAATTCAGACTCCGAACTTTCCAAGACCTGGTTCTGATTTTTTGTGTATTCAGATTCCGGATTCCCTTGATATTCAGACTCCATAATTCTATAGAAATCAGGTTCTGGATTCTTTTAAAAACATAATCCGAATATCCTTGTATTATAGACACTGAATGTGTTTTTGGTTAGACTCCGAACTTTTATTCCTTAAATTTCGAATAACTAATTTTGGTTATGTAACCATGTTTTTCCTTACACCTGTTTTGGTTATAAAACGATGTCATTCATTCAGATACTAACTAACCATTGTTTGAGTGACACATGTACAGGTCCCTCCGAAATTCAATGAAAACTATGACCGTTGGAGGAGGGAACCGACCGTTGGAGCTGTGCCTATAAATAAAAGAACATTTGAACGAGATCAATACTGGGGTACAAGTTGATAAAACTAGATATTACATGCTGCAAAAGTTATTTCTAGTGAGATAAACTTTAATGCTTAGTGCTTACTAAAATTCCTGTTCATATTTTCTTCGTGCGACTTCGAATGTTGCTGAGTACATTCGAAGAATTTTGGGGATATGAAGAAAGAGGTGTCGACTATCTTAAAGTTTGAGGACTTCCTTGCTGAGGAAGATAGAGGTTCCTACTACCTTGATGTTGAGGGCTTGTGGGGATAACAAGACATACTTTGATCTTCATATCGAGGGATTTCCCTGGTGTGGTTAAGACATACTTTCTTGAAAGTATAAATCAAGGGACCTTTATCCATGGTTTTTGGATACCCTTCTCTTTGGTTTAAAATATTTACTACATGTTACTTGTTTTGTTTCATGTTTTCCACTGTATTTTTTTTGTTGAGGAAAGTATAACTATCTTATATATTTTTATACTTTTATACTCTGGTTTAGTAAGATTATATACACTTTAAGGTAGAATATTTATCTTTGTTACCTTTTGTTGAGTTTCATTTCCGGAACCAATTTTCCGGAATTACATTCTCGGAATCACATTTCCAGAATCAAGCATGTTTGTAAAACTAGAAGTTTTGTGAATTTTTCCTTGTTTCACTTTGTTAAACATAACCATCGTTAATAGTTCCAAAGGAATTTTTTAAAGTGTACAATTCACCCCTCCTCTTGTTTATTGAGCATCATTAGATACTACAATCAGTATCTATATCATTTCGGTCCTACATTTGCTATTATAGAGTATATCATACTCCATACCATCTTATCATGTGGCTCTTGCAATACCATAATTTTATTCCATTGAAACTATAGGAAATTACCCACCGATGTCACCTGTTAGACTAACAATTATTCCCATAGGCTAGAACATCTTCTTTAAGCATACTTTTTACTTAATGAAACACACATCTTGAAAACTACTACTATGTGGTGAACCCAACCCAAATACCTTTTCTAACCAGAATCTGGCCTAAACCTTCATTTATATAAAGGTAGTTCTTTATCCCCAAATTATGGCATTTAGAACCTATGAAACAAAAGAAAATTGAGAGAATTATTTCACCTATCCCGAAGTAGCTAACAAGAAATATATACACAATTACGATAAGTGATAATGGAATAAAACATATATATATATATATATCATAATATAAAGATAACAATAGATGATATATAGTATAAAGGTTGAAAAAATATCCAAGATACAAGTCTAACAAGAAAGGATGAAAAATATGAACAGATTCTCTAACATTCTCCATATCATAGTGCGTTCAAACCCACACCATCACACTATCCTACTACACAATGCCTAACTGACAGAAAACCTCACCACCTCACTACATTGACTTTCCTTTCCCTATGTCAAAATACATAACTAGGTCTACACACCATCGAAGGGGTATAAAGGGTGTGAACTAACAATTTTAGTAGGGTCCCACACATGTGTTCTATGTCATGTTTCTAAAAAATAATCAAAACATGATCAAAATTGAATGAAAACAAGGCATGATATATATTTTAGCAGTTTTTATCAAAAGTATTGAAAAATAGTTTTATTTCCCCCATTAAAAAATTACCAATTATAAAAGGTAAATCATTTTCAATGAATTTCATATATATATATAAAAATAGGTGTATCATGTATAACCAAATCACACACCACATATCATATCAAATACATGGTAGTATATTCAAAATAGTATAAACTAAAAAAATACCAAATCATCCAAGAAACATGGGTAACAACAGAACAAGGATCACATGTGGAAATGATATTTAGGAAAATCACTCCTAAAAAAAAGAAAATCGAGAATGAATCAGGACTACAGACATATGAATTTATCCTAGATAATAGAGGAATACCCCAGAAAGGGAACCTCAGCATTAGTCTACCAAGTCCCTAGAAAAACAGCCCTCTGGAGAAGAGGAAACCCCCCATAGAAAAACCCTATAATTTGGATGAGAATTTTCCTTATACCTTCCACCTAACTACCCAAGGTTTCCCATGTTCTCTATTTTTCAAACCATTTGATCAAACCATTTCATCACATCATGATTTGAAAACCATTTCACAAAACCATTTAGAGATGTTTTGAAAACACTTTTTATTTATATAAAAAAATGGGAAACCATTTTTTATCAAAAAAATAGTTCCATAAACGCACAAAAAATAAATCAATATTTTCATTTCATTTAATGATACAATTTATCAAAAACTAGAGCAATTTAGTTCACCAACACAGGATAGAGATGGAACCACAAACCTCAAAACTTGGGTCACACATGCCTGTAAATAAATCCACTATAAGAAAGGATTCATAAATGATAATGGTGGCCCTAGAATAAATCTAAACATCTATGAAATGATTAAATTTAACAAATAGGTTTGGTGAAGAAGCTGAAATAACACATTACTCAAGAACCTACTCCTGTCACACCATAACCAAAAAAGGATCGTCCCCCATACCAAGATCACACAATAGATCTAGAATAGAATAAAATGAATCAACACCAAAAATAAAAAAACCTGATATTGATGTTAAACAACACTACCATGGATGATGTAAATGGAGATACAGAAAGGATCTCTTACCCATATAGATGCATCACAACTTCTCTGATGATCCAACACTGAACAGAACAATATTGAATGAATGAAGGATACCAAAATCACTAGATAATAGCCTCATGTTCAGTCTAGGAAAACTATGGAAGAATGAATTCAGATTCATCTAATACATCTCCATAAAATCCCTATTCATGAAATTTACAGGGCATGAAATACCATTTCATGTCATGTAATCTATGTGACTCGTATATTTCAAAAAACAATATCATTTAAAAAAATGAATTTTGAATATTATATAGTGTGTAATTTTTCATGTTGTGTATCCCAATCATGACTTGATACTATAAACCATTAGATGTAATGTACTCCTTATACATCTTTTAAATTACATGAATACAAAAAAACTGCATATTTTTACATGAAACATAAAATTGAATTGAAAATTATTTGAACCCAGAAATAACCCTAAAAATACAATATCACATTTATACCCATAATACAATAATTAAAAAATGTACATCCTAGAACATTCATTTATTTTATTAGAAAATGTTCTCTATCCTCTAGAGTCCCAATTTTCTCCCAATCAATGGGTAAAATAAGAAAAGTGAATGTGATTACCTGAAAGTGGGTTATGATGTGTTAAAAACTCCACACAATAATATTTTCCACCCATGATAATTAATGTGCATGTATGAAGTCTATTAAAGGGGTGAGGCCACTACCCCCTCATCAACAACTCGCACTCAAAACTGTCATGAGAATCTGATTCATGCTGCAATAATAATTTTACCAACCGAATAAACTTCCCAAAAAATAGATTCACTTGGTACTCTATAATCTCTACTAGATGATCCACAATAGAAATTTTTGGATATAACCCAATTTATTACCAAATCATAAACTTAGAGGGATCAAGATGGTATATCTTAAGTTGGGATATGTTGAAAACATCATTATTTCCAATCAATTTAACTCTAAATTATAACCAATAAGATACCTTTCCATGTCTCTCAGGGAGATTATACTGTACAATATATCTCGGAGCCAACTATCCACATTTTCTAAGCTGATGGTGACCCAACCAAGGACAAAATTTCAAGAAATCTCAGTCACTTATAGAAAAGTACAAAGGGTGATGTCGTTGATCCACATGAGACTTTTTTTGATTTTTTGTTTTAACAAAATACCGACATATTTCATGAATCCTTGTAGATGTATTCAGAACCAAACTCGTTTCCACAAAAGAAGAATCACCCAACTCTACCTGACTAAGAGGTAATCTGCAAGGGAAACCATAGATAACCATGAAAGGATACATTATAATTGATTAATGATAACTACTATTATAATAAAAATAAACCATTACGGTATAGATATCCCAAGATCCACCAGAATCCAAGACACATGAATGGAGCATATCCTCTCAGTTCTAGATATCAGGATCTATTTGATTGTTTATCTATCGATGATGAGATGTACTCAAAATTTCTTAAGTCTACATCTCCTCCTAGAGACTCATATAGAACCTTAATGTAAATATTGTATCCCTATCTAAAATAATGGAAGAAGGAACTATTTTTAACCTCAAAACTTCTTACACATACATCTTACATGAATCTTTAACATTATTAGTGTCTCTGATCATAAGGAAATGAGTTGACTTTACAAATCGATCAAAAACCACCCAGATAGAATTTATCCATCAAGGAATCTATTGTAATCCAACTAAAATGTCCATAGATACCTTACAACATTTAAAAACTGGGTTTGGAAGAGGTTGGAGAAAACTAAAGTGTTTCAAATGCTTTTCCTTTATCTATTGGCATGTGTAATAGTGAGAAACAAAATCAACAATGTCACGCTTTAGACAAAACAACCAGAATCACCATATAATTTCATAATACATCTTTATAGAGACCAGATTAATAAACCATGAAGAACTATGTTAATAAAAAAGACTAATCTCCTCCCTAATTCATGGAGGAAAAACTAATTCCCAATTTTGAGAATACCACCTGAAGAGAGAGACCAACCCAAAACGGCCTCCACACCATATAAGGTTTCTAAATTTCCATTAAATGCATCATCAGGTTGTTGACTCTTCAGAATATACTCAAGGAGAAACGATTATAATTGAACAATGGATATAACTGTACTTGGAACATCCTTTTAGTCATCTAAATGCAACTGGTATAAAATCCTAATAATGTTTCACTTTTCCTTCGATTCCTGGATAGCCTGCAATGAATCTTTTCTACTAAGAGTGTCTAAATATTAATTTTTCTTCCCTAGGATGTATGAGATATTGAATTCAAATTTATAAAGGTATTGCACCCACTAACTCAATCTATGATTCAGGTCTCTTTGATAAAAGATATAGGTCAAACTTTTATGGCCATAAAATACAGTGAACATTTCACTAAAAAGATAATACCACCAACATTTATGCACATTCATAATTGTGGATATAGATAAATAATAATTTGGGTATTTATTCTCATGTGATCAATGATGAAGATAGTCCTAAGATGCCGCTTTATCATCCTAAATAAGAACCCAGTCTAAAATATTGCTAGAAGCATCAGAGAAAACCACATACCCCTTACTGAGATTTGGTAAGATCAAAATAGGATCCTTTGTTCGAAGTTGTTTCCTCTCTTCAAAAGAAGACGGAAAATTTTCTTCCCATATTAATTTTACCATTTTTTAGTAATATCAGTAAAATTTGATTCCAAATTTGATAAATCATAGACTATCCATCATTAATATTCAAAAAGGCAATGGAAGCACTAAATATCAAAAAAATTACATTGATCTTCCCCAAGATAAAATAGTTTTCACATTTTCTGGATCATATGATAATCCATGATTAGAAATAACATTCCCTAATAACAACAGTTATTTAATACAATAATTTAATTTCAAAATTTTTCCATACAAATGATGTATCATTAGTATTTCTAAGACCAATCCCAAATGGCTATTATTCTCACTCTCAGGTCTTGAATAAACCAAAATATCATCCATGATCACTACTGTAAGAGTGTTGTGATACTGATGGAATATATGATTTATCAAAGCCATAAAAATTTTAGAAGTAAAAGTAACACCTAAAAACATAAAAAGATATATAAAATGGATATAACTTCTTCTGAAAGACATCATTAGTATTTCAGGCTCTTAATCTATTTGGTCATGATAACCTGACTGAAGATCAATCTTTTAAAACCAATTTCCCCCCTTAACTAATATAAAAAATCATCCACACAAGGAAAATGATACTTATTCTGAACCATTACCATGTTCAACTTATTATAGTAAATAACAATTTAAGTTAACCATCTTACTTATTATAATATATCACTAGGGCTGCCTAATGTGAAATGATATGAAAAAAACCCATTTTCATTAGGTCTTACAACTGAAAGTTGAGATCTTACATATCCATTGGTGCCACATGATAGGAAGGAATAAAAATTGGTTGTGTACCTAGAACCTGGTTAATCATTATCTCCAGCTACCTATTGGGATGAATCCTAGAAAATTATTTGATAAAACATATGGATAATACTAAATAATAGATTTTAGATCATCTATAAAAGACATTTTTTCAGGATCAACTGCCATAAAAGAGGACAAACACCTACACTCTGGGTGGGAAGGTCTTGCATGACCAGATATCTGACCCCACACTCCCAAAAACATTTTTGATTTCTAATTAGTCATAATAAATGAGACATGTTGATGATAATAATAAATATCATCATGATGACAAATAAGAGAATTTATCCCAATGATGATGTTAAATAGATCTAGAACATGAATATGAATATCTTCGACTAACTCTGCATCATATATCTATAGAACACAATAAAAACATTTAAACCCCTACTCTTTTATGTTTATAATAGGTCTATCTAACTCAATAAAAAATAGATGGGCTCCATTGGAAGGTTAAGAGTATCAAAAAAATGTCCAGATATAAACATGTTGGAATAAAAAGTATCAAATAAAGCAATCTCTACTCAGGATGAAATAAATATAGTACCACTCGAAGCCAATATAAACACATATATATCCATCAAAAACTCATATACTATATGAAGGTTCTTCACTTATGAGGCATGTGGTTGGATCCCTATAGTTTTAGAAGAATCCAAATCCACAAAAATAGCCTTTAGAGTAGAGGAACCCCAACCATATCGTGAAGTATACATAGCCTAACATAAGAGCTATTGATGATCATAATGTCTACTACCGTTGTACATATTTGTATTTTAAGGATAAGAACATAGAATGTTTCTAACCTTAACTTAT
This sequence comes from Viscum album, assembly GCA_963277665.1. Taxonomy (NCBI): domain Eukaryota; kingdom Viridiplantae; phylum Streptophyta; class Magnoliopsida; order Santalales; family Viscaceae; genus Viscum; species Viscum album. Next base: position 783,631,737 of record OY728141.1, read on the forward strand.
TGATATAAATCCAAATGCACACTAGTAGCTACAACTAGAGGTTCTAAAAAGGGATGCTATTGAGTACCACTTCCACTACCCTTGTGATGAACATTCCACTTTGTCTTTTCCGTAGGAATAAACAAAATTATACTATGTGGTAGAGAGGGGGAATAATATAAAACCTTGTATTTCATATTTTTCTATTCCATCATAGCCATATCTACTATCACTTCATAGGTTGAAATATTCATCATAAATTCGTATGATTTGATATCTAATTTCAAACCATGTAGGTACTTCTATGATTTCAGCTAGTCAATATTTAAAACATCAAGTGAAAAACAAACCAGATCCAAAAACTAATTTGAGCGCATAGACACTAAACAATCTCCATACTACAAAGAGATAAAATCCATATACTTCTCCATCATTTGTGAATCGAGGAAAAAATGATAGAATAATAGAGTCTTGAAACCCATATAGTCCAATACCACATTCATATCCACATATATGATATAATCCCACCATTACTTTCTAGGACCCTCAAGTATGAACACCATTCACATCACATTGATACACTCTGGTGTATGTAGGATGTTCATGATCTAATCAATCTGGTTAACATAGTCCTCATCATCTTGAGATTCATTTGTACCTTTAAAGGGTGGTGGCCTCTCATTCTAGAACTCTAGTGATAAATCTCTATCTCCTTTAACCCCTTTTTATATCTCAACAACTGTGTTAAAAACTTATGGTACATTTTAAATGAAAACATGAATAGTATTCATGATAGCATTAAGAAAATTATAGTCTATAAGATGATTCCATTTTGGAGCATCAGCTACACCCTTTGAAGTAACTCATAGAAAATGTTTCAGAGGAATACCACTAAACATCAAAACAAAAGGAATTATTATATTGTAGATTAATCTTAGTTAAAACTAGAAATATAATAAAAAAATTTATATTAACATCAAGAACTCAAAATAGGAAACACACTTCAAACAACCCCAAGGTTACATGACTATCATTACCATAAGAGCTATCCATTTCCTCATCGAAATCTATCTCTCTAGTCCCGAAAATCCTATCTCCAATCTACTAAACTTCCCATTACAAGGACTCTTGACGATATACCACCTCTGATACTAAACTGTGATTAACCTGGCCTAAATACCCTCTCAAAATGGTACCCTAACTAAACCATCATATAACCAAATGGAAATCCCGATCCCCAGAATAAGGTTTCTAGAACCTGGTAAAAAATTGAGTGAATGATTTAAAATAACATGAAATAGAAAAAATGACGCATATACAAATGTATGGAAATAAACAGTAGAGAAACACATGGATATATATATATATATATATATTACATAATATAAAGATAATAATGGATGAAATAGAAATGAAAATATAGTGGAAAATATCTAAAATACTAGTACAATAGAAAATGATGACAAAGATAAATACGAAATCTAGTAGTCTCTATGTGATAGTTTGGGAATCCAAGCACCATCTCATCATCTAGCATCCCAAACCTAGCAGACAAAAAACCTCATAGCCTTACTATAATTGCATTCCATTCCCTATATCAAAGGAAATAACCTTGTCTACACACCACCAAAGGGGTATGTATGGTGTGAGATAACAAGATCAATAGGGTACCACCTAGGTTTTCAATATCAATACAGTAGACAATAATCCAACCACACTCAAATCTTAATGAAAATAAGGAATGGTATACTATTCAATGGTTTTTATTAAAATCAAGTAAAAATATTTTAAATTCCATATTTTCCATATTTCCAAATAAAGCAGGTAAAACTATTTCCATGACTTTCATATACATATATCAAATAAGATGTATCATGTCAAACCAAAGCATGCATAACATATCACATAATATCAATGGTAATAGAATTAAAATTATAGAAAACAAAAGAACCCCAAATTGGAAAAGAATCATGGGTAACAACACACCATGGATCACACTAGTTCATTATTTATTAGAAAATTGAACATAAAAATATAAAATTTTAGGTGCATCAAGAATCTAGAGATACACATCCAGCCTAGAGAGCATTGAAAAACACTTGAAATGGACCCCCCCCCAATAGGTCTATCAAGATCCAAGAACAATAGGCATAGGTATCAAATGAAAATCCTAGGAGAAAACCCCCCTGATATTAGAAGGGACTTATTAATATAGATTACACCAATGTACACTGGGCTTTCCATGTTCCATATTTTTCAAACCATTTCATCAATACATTTCATCACATTATTATTTGAAACCAATTTCACAAAAACATTTCACAATGATTTGAAAACGATTTTCATTTACCAAAACATGGGTAAAATAATATTTTACCAAAAACACAGTTACATAGACATATAAAAAGTAGTCAATCATTATAATTAATTTAATAAAAAAATATATTAAAATATAGTGTAATACAGTTCCCCAACACAGGCTAGAGACAAAACGACCTACAATAAAACTCAGTTTTCACATGCTAGTAATGGAATACAACAGAAGTAAGGATTCAAGAAAATGAGGGCATATAATAAATCATCAAACATAATAATTGATTCAATTTAACAAAGAGGTTCTGTGAAGGAGGAGACAACACATACCTCAAGATCACACACATGTCACACCACAACTACCAAAGGATCATCCCCTAAAACAAGATCACGCAATCGATATGGAATTTAATCAAAGTAATCAACAACATGGATAAAATACACTAGCACGACACAATGGTTCTAATTATATAAAAGTAAATGAATAAACCGAAATGACGACTTACTCAGAGAGATGAAATGAAACTAATATGATGATCCAAAGTCGAAGGAATAAATCCAAAATTAAAAGAGGATCCAAAAATCATCTGATAAGATCCCTATGTAGAGGACATAGAATTCTATCTAAAAATGAAATATGATTCAACTGATGAAATTCCCTAAAATTCTAGTCAGTGAAATGTATATAGTGTTTGCTAACAATACACATTGAGTGATAAATGGGACTCATATACACCGAAATCCCAAAAACCTATTTATTAAATACAGATATGTAAACATTATATAGTGTGTAACCCTTAAATGTCATATAATCATTCATGTTATATACCCAAATCTCTATATGAGCGCAAAAACCATTACTCATCGTTTACTCCTTATACAGTATGTAAATTTCCCAATGAATGGAAACTACATATTTATTACATGAAACCTCAATCCAACTAGGGTGTTCTGCAAAATCGGGATGAACCCCGCAAAGAAATTAACACATTTATTCCAAGAAACCATTAATTCAAACAAACATATATCCCTGAACATTTTTTCATTATTCTCATAAATTGTTATCCATCCTCAAGAGTCCCAAGATTCAAAAAATTAAAGGGGAAAACAATAAAATTCATTTAAATTAAATGAAAGAGGGTAACAAGATGTTACATAGGAGGTCCCACATTCCTATACTACTTTCGGATAAGCATTATTAACCATGTAATTCTAATTATGTGGGATCCCAAAAAAATTCTCACTATTGACAAGGGTAGTAACATTTATTATTTGATATCTTACACTTATATGGGTTTTAAAACATTCTTTTATTCTTATCAATGAATTAAAACATTAAAAAGAAAATATAAATGGTATAATAAAAAAATAAAATAAAATATATCCAAAATATTAAATAATTTACATGACAATCAAATCATTAAAATAAAACAATAATAATTTTTAGGAACTGATAAGAAAAATTGAATAAATAATAGTAAAAAAATATTAACTTATATTAGGATACTTGGATATAATAAAAATTAAAAGAAAAATAATATTATGGATTATACCTAATAACACACAGATTTATGACATATAAAATCCAAGTATATAACTTATAAAACACTATTCACTATAGAGAAATCATTGTATCATAATCCTCTATGAATTCAATTTATTCTTAAGTATATTTTTTGGAAAACCATATAATATAAGGTTTCTTCATAATTAATTCCACTTGAAACAAATTTTAATTAGATCCTAATATATTCCATGATGTTTGATATAAAAATAATTTCATTTTTTGTTCATTTGAAAAAATTAGTCGAAAGATTCTGTTAAGTTGTTTGGTATATGTTTTTAAAAATATATAATTTTAAAAGTAATTTTTACACATATTTAATTGGGTTTCTTTTTAGATGTGAACAACACAAGAAAATTAATTTTCAAACAATAGTAATGATTACAATATGTTATGATCCATATAAATTTTTCAATATGGGTAAGAAATGAACCCAATTTGATGGTGTATGAAATAAAATTTTCCATTTTTAATATATTCTAGAGTAGTATAATATCATATTGTTGGACAAAGAGCAGTATCTAAACTATTAACAAAGGATAGAACCGATAAATTCATGTTTTTTAATGAATCATTTCATAATATAGTTTTTCAATGACAAGAAACAATAATATATGTGAAAAAATAATGATCAATCTATATGGGAAAAATAGTTTGGTGTCATCAAACCATTAAAATTAATGTAAAAAATCTAATGAAAAATTCTAAAAAACATATCCTATATGAATGATAAACAATAAATTTAGATTGAGTAGAAATAGTAATTGATCAAAAAATTTATATCATGAAACAATGCAGAGAGGGTGGCATCACACAACAACATTTAAATTTTATAAATTTATTATCGATAACATATAATTTTCAATTATATAATATTTATTAGATGATTTTTTATTGATTTTTTTATATGATTGAGATAATATACTATATTGAATTACGGTGATATATGTCGGTAATGGATGTGCCCTTTTGTTTGGATGTTATTATATGGAGCACATCGAGCCTTGCTAAAATGTTTTTCTCATTAAGAGTGTATTGTCTCCTGCTAAATAGATAACACAATGGGTTTCCAGTGAATACACTTTAGGAAAAAATGGTGAATCAATACTATATACTTGTAATTTGTGGAGAACATACCATGAATAATATTTTTAATAAAGAGTATAGGAAAATTACTATTTACAGTATATTAAAAATCTAGATTGATTCTTATAGAATAAATTTAAGGAATCTAAAACATTGGTATAATATTAATTTGATTAGGAATTGATGGAATATAATTTATATTTAATATTTTGAGTTATATTTCTAATTGGGACTAAAATTTATATTCATGCATGCACCCATTTGGTTAAGGCATAATTCCCCTTAGAATTGGGTTAATACTTTTTTAGAAAAGGCATGTACTTTTCAAATTTAATCTTGTTCACCAGATCACATCTAGATAATTAAATGGACTAAATATAAGCTATTAGTTAATTGATTTGTCTATAAAATGAATAATATTTTATTTATAATCTAGATCATACTCATTTAGTAAAGTGGTTCAGAACAAATGATGTACCCATTTAAGAATGTCCCAAAATAGGGATAAACTACCAATCTTTTTGAAGAAATGACGGATCCTCTTTACACTATTATTGACCGAGAAGTGAAAAGTGTTCCATAAAAGCACTACATTATTTGATTTAGTGAATGAACATGTGAACATGTTTATGATGTGGAGCACCACGCCCATGGTATTATTAAATTTACTTATCATTTTAATGATTTTAAAGGTGTTCCCATATTAAAGGAAACTGCACACTAACCCATTTCTTTGTGTGATATTTTCAAAAGTCACCCCCTTTAATTTTTTTTCAAAAAAATTAAAATCCAACAACCCCACAATTTTTAAATATTTTAAAACACCTTTTTAAAATCATGAATCAATATCTCTTAGAAAGATCACACACAAATAAAGTTATTTCTTTATTTTAACATTTATATGGTAGAGGAAAAATCAATGTCGAATAGGGAAACATGTGGACACTACATTGAAAATATAACTCATGTTTTCATTTAGATTCATACAAAAAAAATTTATTCAAATTCCTTAGTTTCTTATCTAATCCTAGAAACCCTTATGGTAATGTGTCAAATAACCTATAATGGATGTTTGAGAGGAAAATCATAATACCTTTGAAGTTTTTCCACACCTATATTTACATAGGCGAACCAAAAATTCTTCCCATGTTCTAACTCTTGTTTGATATCCTTGGTTCACTAAGATTTTTTCAACTCACCTTCCTTTTCTCAATAGAATCATACAAAATTTTCCCCATGATATAATACACCATTCATTTTTCCTTCAATCAAATGCTAGAATATCCTATATTTTACTTATATTTACAAAGCTACCACATGTTAGGTCGATGTCCCATCATTAGTGATTTTTTAGCATAAACATTAAACTCATCCTTAAGTATTATTTTTACCCCATGTCCATTGTAATTATTTTTGTTAGTGGATGAAAAAAATTCTAGATTGATCTAGAAATTTCCTCACTTATTACACCATCTAATATCAACCACATGATATAGCTATATGTCGACCAATTTTCCTGAATTTTCTATTACATGTATTAGTAATTTACCTATAAGAAATTCCATGGATATCATAATTTAGAGAATCAAAATAAAAAAGAAGAGGATAAAATGGTAGATCTAATAAAATATATACACTTAATTCTACTACTATTATAGATTATTTTAAAGAAAAAAACTCTAAATTTTTTTTGGAAATAGTTATACATGTTTGTTTCATTAATTTCTAAGTGATTTCTCTGCCTCCATGTGTAAATAACCCATAAAATTATATAATATCGATACTCTATATTATTTATAAATGTTTCAATTGAAAATCCTTCTAAAAAAATTGGGTTTCCACTATAATATATAATGTATCCAATAATCCACAAAATATATCTGAGAACCCTTTTAATCATATCCCATTATGAATAACCTAGGTTTCTTGTATAACTTCTCAACTTTTTAACAACATATGAAATATCAGGCATTGAATTAGTCTTGAAATTAGTTTTACTCCTCATTAAAATTTATATAATCTAGTCAGGAAACTAACCTATCAGGATTTGGTATCATCCAAATCATTGAGTCATAGGGGTTTAAACAGGTGAATATTCAATTTTTCCAAACATTTTCAAGAATATTTCAATATAATGAGACTTAGATAGAAGAATAAAAATTATTATTAATGACATATTTGATTCCCAAAGATAAAATTTTCTTCACATTAGTCCTTCATATTAGTTATTCTAGATAAAATATACTTAGTCTCATTTACTTTATTCATATCAATTATAAATATTATTATGTCATCAGTATATGAAAAAATAAAAATACCATGGTTATTATAAAACCAAACCTATGCACACTTATTATCTATGTTAACTACAAATCCATTTATAAAATTTCTTTTTTAAATATCTCATTACATTGTTTTATAGATAATTTTAATGCATAAAGGGAATATAAATATTTTAAATTATTAATTTTTTTTCTAAGTACTGTGAATCCTTATTGTGATTTTGTATACATCTCTTTATCAAATTCACCATTTATTAATGCTATTTTAACATCTATTTGTTGAAATTAAAAATTATATATATAATTTAAAAATATAATAATTCTTATCAAATAATTCCTATACGTGAGACAATATGTATCAAAATAATTTATTCCTTTATTTCGTGTAAATAAAATGGCTAATAATATATATATTTATATTTTTAAATTGTTATATTTAATTTTTACTTCCTTATAAATTCCCACTTATAACCAATCAGTTATGAACTATGAGGAAGATAATATAATATTCATGTATTGATCCACCAAAAATAGACTATTAAATAAGTTGTAGTGTAGAACCAGACAAATTTCTAGGCTTTTTGGTTTAATTTGGGCCATATCATGTGTATATTTATTATTTTTAGCCATTTTAAGAATCTGGAGTGGCCCAGGGTTCAGGTTTTTGTAATGGATCCAAGTATATAAGAATGATGTATAAATAAGTATGCATAGTGTGAATATTTTATTCAAAAAATGGATATGTCAATGAAAATTTACATGGCTTTTTCCAGTAGTAGTTCATAGTGTGAACCATGTGATCATTCCATGAAATGGATCCTAAGAAGGTTTTTAGGGGAAAAGGTTTAATTTTTCTCTTGAACCCTATTTTAATTCCCCCTATCTCTCATAACTCACTCAATATTTTGATATGTAGAATCTCATTTTGTATGACTTAGGTACCATTATCACCACCTCCTAGAAGTTTCATTTGACATTCATTACAATAGTATCTTTAACCCCTATGTTACCCCTTCCTCCCATGTTTATTATTTTCACCTTTCCAAAAATATAATATGTTACTATTGTTGATAATTTTAGGGATTTGGTGGGTTGGATTTTTTTGTGGGGATTCATTTTTTTATCTTCATCGCAATTGAGGTAGCAATTACTTGTGATTTTATGTCTTTTACAAAAGGTTTAATTTATCCATTTTTATGTTAGTGTGTGTTGACCTATGATTAGTCTACTTATGGCATCAACGTGACTGAGTAAGTCCATATGGGCATGGATGACCCTATAGAGGGGGTGTGATGAGATCGTGGGTTGTTTTTTATGGATCTACACCTTGATTTATTGGCGATTTAAGGGTTTTCCTCCTAGTAAAATAGTACATGAGAGTGATATTTTTCCTCAATTGAGGCTAGAATGAACTTGAAAATTAATTTAGGGGCTTAGTTGATAAAATTAATTTATTTTTTCAATTATTTTGCATATTTTTCTTCTCTACTTCCCCTTGAAGTTCCAACACTTAATTTTATGAGGATGGTTTATTGTGATTGATGTGTCCTCACATGAGTGTACATAGATTTTTAAATGTGTTTGTTACGGCCTCCCTTTAGTATTTTGGTATTGGTTAGTGTGATTGATGTGACTTCCCTTGAGTATGTGAGGATGGGTTATGATTCATATGTGACCAACATTGAGTGTGGATGGATGGGTTGGTTTGTTGGAATAGGTCATGATCTTATAGATAAGACATGTGTAATGAGTTATATATTCTATGGATTTTTCAATCGATTTTACTTCTGATGTGGATCCAAAGTGGGTATTACTAGGGATTCATGGCTACTGGTTTAGTTCATGATGAGATAGTGGGTGTTTTTATTTATTACTTATTTAGTATTATCGGTGTATGCATGCTAATAAACTTGTTTTATTTATGATAAAGTCTCATTGGTGGTATCCTACTGGGTTTATTCTCACATCAAGCAAGGGAACCACAATGAATGAATAGTATTAATGATTAAGTATCTGAATAAATGAAGGTACACAATGATATAATACAATGTAGATAATGTTGTCTTCGGATTGAGGTGATACCGGGACAAGCTCTTGTATCTTTTGTTATTATACCTCCTTTATTGTTTTGTTAAGTTTTTTGTTGTATATATCGATCAACCACATGAGGGAATCTCTTTTGAACTGTTATACTATATATTATATCCTATTTTATTATATCACGGGATGATATTATTTTTTTATCCATTAAATTATTATTTTTATTCTTTATAAATTGATTATATTGTACATGTTTACTATGATAGACATATGTTATAGAGGTCATGGTCTCCCCATTATTTTATTTGTGTCCTCACTACATGTCAAAAAAAACTTGTTTATGAGGAGGAATATATAAGGTAATTTAGCCCCTTGTTTCAAACCTGGTGATCCATGGTTGGGTATCAAAAAAGGAATCTAGGACCCATTTCCTTTGGATTACTATTTTGGACTCAATAGAATGAAAAAACGATGGTTGTGACTCATTTACAAAAGTTATGCATGTGTCCGGTCAACACTCGAGCCGTGGACCTTAGAGTTACTAAGGATGTGGGAATAATTTTATTGGTTGTGTTGTTAGGATTTCATATTGTTCTTGGTTATTGTTGTTTTGTTACAGTTTGTATGATTTTCTCTTTGCCATTTGGAAAGAGTGGGTGAGTTCTGTATCATACATTAGCATGTAGTTTCTCATGTAATTAACCAAATTTCTTATGATTGATATAGGTTAAAAATTAATTTAATTTCAGTGATGATATATTTTTTATTTTCATAAATACATAATTGGGTATATTTAATAAACATTTCATAGGCATGATTATTATTTTGGTTATTATGATTTTGAATAATGTAAAAGTACTATAGATTTGGGCTTCAGCCTTGGGTAATCCCTAATATCTTTATTCCTTGTGATTGATGGTAAACCTCTAGGGTGTGTACCCAAGGGGTTTTATTGCATAAATGAACCAATTAAGTTATTATGTATTTGAATATTTGATCTATTAAGGATGTTTTAAAGTGTATTTTTTAAATTTTAGATAATTCCACCTCATTAATTTTTTTTGATTCCACTAGGGATCAAAGGTGGGGATGATCCAAAAGCATGGAATGTTCATTTCATAACTACAGATATTTTGGAGGGTCTGGATAATAATTCCCCATATATTATTTTATGGACCAGGGAACATATCCTATTCATCTATGTGTTTTCATATCATACACGTGGGAGGGATGGTTCCCATCAAGGAGGGTTGAAGATGGAAGATTTTTTATGAGGATTTAAGCTATATATTCTTCCAACCTTGCATGGCATGGTTTATCCTTAGGATTTCAAAGAATAGATAATTTTTATCAAGGGGTAATTTGAGATTTTAATGATTCTTAATGATTATCAAGCAACATTTGAAGTGTATATGTTATATGGACATTATAAGAGGGTGTGGGGAATGGTTATTTTTCCTTAAAGACATGAGGATCTAATGTGGGAAGCATTAATTACCTCTTCATTGAGGATTTATTTTGGATAAAACTTCATGCTATATTGTGATCAAAATTTTATGGAGTTGTAATGAGGGAAGTAGTATGTAGTTAACAATATAATCTTCTTTGGGGAACTGATATGGTTTTATATACTGTGGAATATAAATGAATAAAAATAGGAAATAAAGTATTAGATTATCCATCATCATGAGGTGAGATGATAACTCTAAAATTTTGATCCAACATCATATTAAGATGTGGAATGTAAAGCTCTCATTGTTATAAAGTGACAAACCAAGTTAATTTGGGATGGGTTTTCATTCCCTTTATGAGGTCCATGTGATAGACTTATGAGTGGTGATATGGGGGATTCCTATTGTGGTAGGAAGAAGACACTTGAGGATATGTTCTATGGTAGTGATAGACAGTCGGGTTAAGGATACCATTTTTATCTTCCAACTATATGAGTGACACCTATTATGTATTTTCAGTGTAGAACGTTTAATAATCACCATAGGTAATACACTAGTTTGTTGAGGGAGTTATATTCATGGGAAAAATTATACATCTCAAACACATTTGTTTGAGGTTATCTCATGCAGTTATATGATGAAATTCAAGATAGAGATATGCCTCAATAGATGGGATGGGTGGACCTTAGAAAGAAAACAAATCCATGATTGGGGGCCTGGCTAGGGAGATGGTGGATGGCTTTATAGATGTAGTAGTATATGCCTCTAGTTTTAGTTTCACTTGAGAGTTGGGGATTAGATATGAAATATCATGGATCTGAGGTATGATGAGACTATTCTTTAGACTATTATCCAACTGACTGTGTTCTGGTTTCTTTAACAGTGTGAGGTAATGTTTTAATTACCATTATACATTTATTTTCTTTGTTTAATACGACTGCTTCCCATTCCTTTATTTATTATCAAGTTATATTAGTGTTCCAGTGTGAGGTCTGGTTCATGTTGGAAGAGGTTAAATAATGTATTAAATTGTATACAATGTATAATAGTGTCTAAGCTCTATGAGATCTTATGGGGGTTTTTAGTCCTATAAATTATGATATTTGATTTCCTCTTATAGGGAGAGTTGTTATCTTCTGGAATCCCACAGACCAAAATCCCCCATAGGCTACGGTTTTTTATTGCTTCTAGTTAACATAGGAATGGTTAAATCTAAACCCCTATAAAAAACCTACATAAAGATGGATGAGGGGACAAATTGAAATAGTTCATGAAATCTATTTCTGAAGGTAATCACTTACCCTATATTGTGAAGTAAGAAAGACAAGTCACCCAAAAAAATACAAAGGGTGTCCTCTTTCATAAGAACCGATCAACATAGAAAAACTATTTGTAAACAAGAATACTCATAGAAAATCCTTTGTGTACCACCATACAACATAGATAAATATATGAATTTTTGAGTCTTATAATGTTTGGTCGATCCTTGAATCCTCCATGAATAGTGTATGGAATGGAACCTTCCACATAGAGTTCGACCATACCTAAGACCATCTAAAAATAGTATAATTAACACTATTCTTCAACCTATCATGTGAATCACTAGGCCTCATATGGGATTCGTTATGAACCATGAAATAATCTCATCAAATGAGGCCTCTAGACATGCATGATCAAGGTAAAGGAGACATCATTGTGCCTCGCATTTGATTGTGAACTACCTTGGTAAATGTTTTCTTACACACACCCTATCTAATGGGTAAGGTCCTTAGGATGTTTAAAATTGTGCATTACCTTAGTAACAAGGACTAAAATCTTGTAAGTAGTGTTAGGTACCTCTCTATATTAAAAAAGATATGGGAAACACTTGGTTTCCCCTTTGATGAGGGAAAATTACTTATCTTCCACTCATATTATCTGAAATTAGAGAAACAGATTCCCTTCTAGAGTAAAACCCTAATCATTCATAAAATATTTCATTCCTATCCTAACATATGTACCAATGGTATTGGGTAAATAATTGGAGACATGCACACCAAATCCCTTTCTCTCTTCCATACCACCGGCCTCATCCACCAGTGGATGAAGGAAATTTTGTTATTTTCTAAATCACCCACTTCCTCTAATTTATTACATCGAGCATGAATCAAATTTTCTTAGAGGATAGAGATTATCTATACATCTACATGATCAAATACCTGACTCTATGGTAGATCACATTTAAGGATCGTTCTCTTCCTTTACTATAAGGAACCATACTGGGTGTAATCTGGAAAACCATGTTACCATCCTTTAAAAAAGCCGTATTAAATTTGATAAATCCTTAAAAGGTGTATATTATCAATGGAATATCCATGAGAATCCATCATATGTGTATGCCCCAACTTTTCAAGCTACATGGACTATGTTTCTCATCCAAATGGGATATGTAGGAAGCCTCCTTGAGGTCCAAACAAGACACCCCAAAATCAACCTAATATTCACTAGGATATATTCTCACTGAGGTTACATATACTCTAGGAGAATATATCCCTTCTAGGTCCCTCAAAAGACTTCAATTTATTTCTTACACCAACAATTGACAAGGATCCTTTTTTCCTATATGTCCTTGTCTCATGATGTTAAATTTCATGGTCTAGTCCTCATCACATGACTTAAAATGGTATGATGTGTCTTATTAAGTGGAACTAAACAATATGGGTTCTGATTCCATTAATAATGATATATAAGAATCCTATCTCATGGGCCTGATCCTAGCATTAAAACAATTCCTTTCTCCTTAGGTAATATCATATTCCAAAGCGCCCCACTGTTAGGCTTAAAACAAATCATGATAACAAACAACATAAAAATATCTAATTTATTTATAAAAGGGTACCATCGATAGAGAACCTCAAATAAAAAAAAGTTTTATATGTTTATGAAGAACATTAGATAAATATATATGATTCTAAAATAAATACATAGTAATAATTGATTTTTAATATAAGGGATATGTGTTCCACATTTGGTATTTAATCAAGGATTCATGAATATATCTTAAATATATAATAGGGTCATAGAGTAAGAAATAATCCCCCAAAAGAGTCATTTACAAGTCCAACCTCCCATCCTATTGACCAATGAGAGTCCCAAAGTATTTTTAGACCATTTCCTAATGACCACTTGCCTTTGGAACACAGGTTTTTAAAGGAACTAGAATAAGGGAACTATTGGGTGTTTTTGATTCCTTGAAAAATCCAATTAGAAACTAATAAAAAATGATATAAACAATTTTTTATGATGGGAATGGTTATTACACCCCCTCCATGAAGCACCATTGACACCTACCATTTATTTTTAGGATAAATCAAAAAATTGGGAACTTGATGTGAGTCCTTATAAAAAATGACGGTGTCGCCCAAATGTCTAGACACTTTTTCACAAAAAATGAATCATGTCCAAATATGGATCCAAAAAATTCACTATGCATGTGTTTTTTATTGAAATACCAATTTTTGGTGGTCTTCTTATTTTTGTTTCTCATTTGTATACAAAAACATTTACAAGAACTCCCTTCAATCAAACAGCGTCCTTTAAACGAGACAAAACTTATACATCTTCTATCATGTAAGAAGGATCCACATTGAATCATACAACACTATGATTGACCAAGTTCCTTCAACACAAGTTCTCAAACACCCTCATTTGAGAGTACCACTACAATGGTAACGTAAAAACCATGGGGGCTTCATGAAAGTACCTCCAAATCAAAATGTCCCACTAACCTACCATCCAAAATCAATTGATGTAATTGAAGTAGATGGATTCGAACTCTATTAAAAATTACTTTCTGATTCTATCCATGGAACATGATAACAAGTTTATCCTTTATCTATTTGAGGTGAATCAAAAGGTCACCAATAGACTCATTCTAGCATCATAGGTTTCCCACCAATGGTTCTCTATTGGAATCCACTAACCGAAATGCTACATGAAAATAAAACATAATCATGATGAGGGTGTTTCCCTCAATGTTATATCACAATCCATTTAAGTCCTGAAACCGAGGATAAACTGATGAGGGAAATGAATAGAAAAAAATTAATAGGGTCATACTTATGTTCCTTCCAAATAATCCATCCATCCTACAATGGTGGAAAATCCTGAGAAGTCTCACACACCTATATGTGTCCACTATACCTTCTAGAAAAATTTAGTAGCATCTAGATAAAACACCCAGAAAATCCTAATAAAATAGGGGACATACCACTATCACTTATCCTCCACATAATGATTATTGATATAAAATATAAATAAATATAGGATATTATTAGGAATATATATTTTCTCCACCAAAAAATCAATATATATTCACATTTCAGCTACAGAAGTCCCCCCTTATATTATATAAATAATACAGGGATACATATCTATTCTTGTCCACATTCAATATGTTTTCCAAAATATAATGATTTCACTAGAATTGAATAAGGGTCGAGCACACAACCCTACCTATGTAGTTGAAGTGTACCATCAATATGATATGATGATCACTCTGGATTAGGATTGTGTTCCTTCTCCCATCCAGGTGGGTCATAGAAAAAATCCCATGATAAATGGATAACCAGATTGGGGCCATATCGCCATTCCAACTAAAGGCTATTAGTATACTCTCTTGGACACTCCAGGGATATCACATATTCCTACAAAAAATTCTAGAGACATGTCTGCAACTTTTGGCAGTGATATAGGGGATACTCAAACTATCCATTGTGTATAAAATTCTATACACATAGTTGGTGTACCCAATCACCTATAGTAAAGTATCTATAAAGAATGCCCACAAAATTTGATTGTAAAATAAAGTGTTGTTCCTCAACCCTACTATGATTAATGCTGGTGTTCTTGAATCCCTCCGAAATTTATATATGGAATATCCAGATTCAACTCACTCATTACCAAATAATGGATATAATAGGTGAAATTGTGATGTTCCTCCCCATAAAAGTTCTCCCCCAGTTCTGGATACCCTCTTTATACATCATACAATGATAGATTACTTCATTCCAAGAAACTGATCAATCATAGGATCCCATCTTCAGATGAGCACTGTGGTAACCATTCACATGGAGAGAAGATCAAACAAAAATAAAGTCCTCCCCTTTCTATAATCCTCCCTGATTGTCCTCCCCATAGTATACACTATAGAGTTTCTCCTTACAGTAAGATGTCAATCTATGATAGTAATACTCCCCATGATTAAATTTTTTGTGAAGGTCCTCCTGAAAATAAAACATCATTTATTCAAGAATATCCTCCCCTTGATGAATCAAATCTGAGAATGAACTCCAATGATGAGTTTCTTGGTAAAATTAGGACTTTCATTTCTGATGCATTTTCATTTAAAAAGTGATATTATTTCTTCACTGCAAGATTTACCATGGTAGCGGTCATTCTATGAACCCCCTTGGATCACCTAGCTTCCGATATGAAATTGGTAATCCCTATCGACCCTGTTTTTTATAATAATAAAATGGGGAAACATACACTTTTGTAAGATATATATAGGGAAACACTTATAAAATATGAAGGACATATATTTCTCATGAGAATTCAGTTTTATAAGAACAATATACTAGTATTTTTCTCTCCTTTATCCACCCCCCAATATAGCATTCAAGATGCATTTTCAAAAGAATGTGTTCATGAAATTCTCCTAAATATATTTAATAATATTTATCACCTAATAAAAAAATTATCTCCTTTTAATGAATTTTAGGTCCAATAGGTCAAATACATTGGGGGGTGAACCTTGGTATAATAGATTTAAACTATTACCCATTAAGATATTGATTCATTATAAAAAAACACACTTTTATCTTTCTCCTATATCAATGTATGAATATAAATTAAAGCATACACATGAAAAAATGATTTTACTTTGTTCACCCTCACTAGTCTATGTCCAAGGAGCATACAACAGTGATGTGCTGATGTACCAAATCCACTACAACTCACTACTAATTACAAGGATGGGGATAGGTCTTCTATACCCAGGCACACTACCTTTAAAATGTTTATGGTCTACTAACTACATTCCCAAGGGTCACTCCCTATGTCTCTTCCTTCATTCATTTCTCTTGGAAGGGACCCATACACAGTTTACGGACTTTTAAGTCCCTTCATTTTCATGAAATAACACATCCTCAAATGTAGGTAGATTCTATATTGAATTCCCTTTTACACCCATAGATGAAGTCCACTTTTATGAAATCTATTATTTAGTGATAATTACATTTGTGAACTATTTTAGTGCTTTGTAGGTTTCATTGAGTCCTCTACACACCACCTTGATAATCATGTGAACTGTGTAGTGGGTATGCTTCATCGATCGCCTCTCCAATGAACTACCTTTTCTTCCACTCCCATATACCACCTATGTAAACCATATCTGCATACCACCTCCATGTACTGCTTCTGCATACCGCTTTTATATACCCTTTTTTCCTACCACTTCATCTTTTATGGAATTCCTTCTTCTGTGAACTATATCTTCTGAAAACCCCTTTCTTTCTTTGTGGAATAAAATTCTCTACAAAAACCATTTCATGGAATAACTTTTTCAAACTAATTCACCCTTCATAGAATCCTCCTTGTTGACCTCTTTCAGACTTAGTCGAATTCCCAGAGAAAAGCCATTTTCTTTTGAAAATCACTCTACTTAATGATTGGCTTAGTGATCCTTATATTGGAAAATAGATCTAAAAAATCCTCTTATATGAGATTTATCAAATATTAAATGTGGTAACACCTTCACCACATACCGTGCATCTTCTGTGAATTGAAACCATCTAATGAATCTTATTCCCTACGTGGACCATGTACCGCCTCTCTTCCTTCATGGTGGATGAAAACACCATATGGTTTCCTCCAACAACACCCTTCACAGCTTCTCAAATCACTACCCTGTTTCCACGAATGGCAATCCATCCTGCAAACTGTAAGCCTCATGTGAACTAGTTCCATGAACTTTTCTCCTTCCACAAGCCACGATTATCCACGCAAACCATTTTTACATTCATGAACCATTCCACATAACCTTTTTCAAGATTCAAACTGTACTTCATGGTCCACGTACCATGTACCCCTATCCAGAAATCATAATTTTCCAAAAACTAAACTATCGATTTTGAGGCTGAAAAATCTGGAAAACACTAGGAAGTTGTTCTACATTAAACAACTTATTCAGAAAACACCATTCATACTCATTATAGTCATTTGGACTTGTCAAAAAACCCAATCACACCCAAAATATACCGAGAAGACAACTTGAGGGAATTTTTCTCAACAATATTCCATTTGGGTTTGTGGACAATTTGTTCTCAAATTGATACATAATTTAAGAACCTTCAATATTATATCAGAAATCTCTTCTTATGATTAAGATAGTGAACAAGGATTTAATCAACACATACTCTAAGACAACATGATCCATGATCGGCGTGAGAAACAGAAGTACAATGTAAAGTTCATCAATGAATCACATCATTTGAGTCCAAAACAACTCTTATAATTTCATCACGAACCTTAACTATTGTGATATGTATCCTTTGATTTATCAAATATAGAATAATAAAATTTTTTACTCCCTTTCATCAGTGCTCCCACTGACATCTTCAACCCACCTATCCTGCTGCTCCACTTAACAACTTCTCCCTGTGTTTTGATTAAGACATTTTCTCCCCTTTTATAGACACAATTTATCCCCCTTTTCAATAGACTTGAAGCTCATTCCTTTGAGGTATGCAATAGGGTAAATAACATAGGTTAACACATTAGGGAAAAAGACAACATACCTATGGGATAGGGGGACCCACATCCACTCTTTTTCTAGTGCTGGGAATCGACTGAAATACAAAAGCTAGTCGATGCATTTAAAATGATTCTTTATGTAAGGAATTTGTTAGAATATCTACAGAATGTAGTTATATAGGAAAATAATCTAATCTCACAAGCCCTTGCGGAACCTTCTCCTTGATAAAATGATACTTTATTTCAATGTTCTTTGTCCTTGAGTAATGGATGGATTTTTTTCTAAGATTCATATCACTTGAATTATCTCAATGAATTTCTATTTGAGAATTTTCTTCAACTCCCATATCATCACTATGTTCCTTCATTCAGAATTGTTGTGTGCATGATTGATTTGATACAATGTTCTCATC
Source organism: Viscum album (assembly GCA_963277665.1). Lineage (NCBI taxonomy): Eukaryota > Viridiplantae > Streptophyta > Magnoliopsida > Santalales > Viscaceae > Viscum > Viscum album. The sequence goes on from OY728141.1 coordinate 783,650,659, forward strand.
TTATGTGAAGCTCAATGAAATAAAATCTTCTTAGCCATGAAATATAAAATCCACTAATAAACAATGCACCAACAAATATTTATTTCTTATCATCTACGGATACAGACCAATCTACTTATGTATATCCCAATAACTCTTTCCTAGATTTGTCAGTATACATAAAACTGATGTCCATAGGGCCCATGATATACTAGAGTATTTGATTTGTCTATAAGAATGCAGTTTTTCTTTGGATTTATTTGATATCTCACTTATTGGAATGTGGAAAAAAATATTAGGTACTATTGCTGTCATGTACAATAGACTGCCAATTATTTTCTTGTATAATTTGATATTGAGTACATTTCCTTCATCGTCTCATGATAATTTCATCTAGTTAGCCACTAGAGTCATCATATCCTTGAAATTATTTCCTCCAAACCCTATCAAAACTTAATTGGAATATTTATATTGAGAAATGAATGTGAAATTAATTCCTTGTGTTACCTGTAATCCAAGGACAAATTATAGTTCACCAATCATTGATATTTTTACCTCATTTTTCAATAATTTATAAAATTTTCTGCACTATGATTCATCTGATCCTATAATTATTATGTCATCCACATATACCAGGATCATCATTCTTTGATTTCAATCATGGTTGACATATATATTTTAATTGACTCCATGATAAAAATTGATCTTTTTCAAATAATGATCTATCCTTGAGTACCATGATCTTGGTGCTTTCTTTAAACCATATAAAGCCTTCTAAAACTAACAAAATCTATTCCCATATTCATGAATGATAAAACCATATGGCTACTTAACATAAAATTCTTCTTCAAGAACACAATTTTCTATTGTCTGTGTTATCGGTTTTCCCGATGTTGTTCTGTGGGTCAATAATTTTTCTTGATCCTTAACACTTCATCATAGACCAATGACTTCCTCTTAAAGTTATTAAATATGTTCGATTTTATCTTTTCAAGTTTCATTCAAAATATCAATCTATCTTTTTTGTTCTTCAATTTTGAGTTTGTACTCAACCACCTTTTCTGATATTTTTGGAATGAGAGACTTCATTTTTTCAATTTATTAATTCATATCAGAATTCTCTTCTTCATATGGTTTCATATAGATTTGGGAATCACGAACCAATTTGTTATATTTCATTGTTTTGGATCTCCAAACATCTACCTATTCAAGAGAATATTCTAATTCATCTTCAAGGTAAATTATTCTTTCAACTTATCCTTATTCATTGTATTTTTTTATTTAGTTAAGGAATTTCAAATAACTGAAACCAAAGAATCATGTTCATGATCCCTATATTCCTCAAACTCTTCTTCTTAATATTATTCTAAATTGTTATCTTTTTTTTAATGAAGATTCATCTTTTTGAATAATTTTCTCTTATTACTTATCACACTTTTCATATTGGATGAATAATTATTTCAGGTATTTTCATCATTGTCTTCATTTCCATCTTCAATCTTATTACACCACTTGGATTCATAATTCACAATATTTCTTCATCAAAAGAATGCAAATAAAAGTTTACCTTTGAAATTTCCATTTCCGCTTTGTAGATTTGAGGACAGAAATGACATGACATAATCCAAGTTATCTTCCTCCTAAAAATCTTCAACTAAGAGCTTATACAAGGACTTGAATGCCACTTCTTTGGACTTCCCATTTTCCACAACATTGTTATCATCATTTCTCATTTCATATGCAACAAGGGTACTATGAAATTTATCCAGTGTCAACTCTTTTGGATCGTTGTATTCTAATACAGAAGCCTTGGAATTAAACCAAGGTTCATGTTTTCACAGGATACACTTAACAATATTTATATCTTCAATGATTTCTCAAAGACCATTCTTGCATTCCACTAAAACATTCACCCTGTAAAAAATACAATAATAGATTCATTTAGCTTCATTCTTAGATATTCTTACTTGTTCCAAAAAACCTACATCTTTCCCTCTCTGTCTTTTGAATCTCCTTTATAGATATTCAATAGCTTTTCCAAAATATCATGTGATGTTTTACATGATATCAGCGTTGCATAAATTTCATTTGATAGGCCCCCCCTAAAGCATTGATCCATTTAGAATAAACATCCAATTCTATTCATTCAACTATTGATAAAGCAACACTATTTATAAAGGATGATATTCCATGTGTAGCTAATGTGAAGACATCCATTCCTAATGATCAGAAGTAGTGCTTCATTCGATTCTTCCATAGTTCAAAATTGTTTCCATCGAAGATTAGAATTCCTTTGTGATTGACCAACTTCATTTCTTATAATTATACAAAGAAAATAACTTTTAACCTTTCACCCTGATACTAATTTTTAGGTAAATACCATAGGGGAGTGAATCAGGGTATGATAGATTAAAACTATTTCCCCCTCAGATATTGTTTTGTCGTTAAACAAAAAAAACCCCTCTCTTTCTCCAATAGAAATGTACGAATAAAGATTAAATCATGCATAAGACAAATCTATTTTACTAGTTTCACCCTCACTGGGCTTCATCAAAGGAGCATACAACAATGATGTGTTGATGTACCAAATACACTATAGATCACATCCAATTACAAGGTTCAAGCTAGATCTTCTATGCCCAAGATCACTATAATTACAAGGTTTAGGGTTTGATAAATGTATTCCATATGGTAACTCCCTATGTCTCTTCTTCTAGATTACTACTACTGGGAAAGATCACCGTCTTCCTTTTCCATTGCTCACTACTCTCGGGAAGGATCCAAACACAGTTTATAAACTTGTAGGTACCTTTATTTACATGAAATCATGCATCTTCAACTGTAGGTCGATGTGCTATTGAATTTCCTTTTACACTCAAATATAAAGTCCACTTTTCCACCTACTATTAGTTATCATAAATTACTTTCAAGAATTATTTTAGTGCTTTTTCAAGCTTCCATAAGTCCTCTGTCAACAACCTTTTCTATTACATGAACTACGTATTGGGAATGCTTCACAGATCACCTTTCCCACGAATTGAATTTACTTCCACTACCTCTTACCTCCTTTGTGAATCATCTCCACATAACACCTCTATAGAATGCTTCTGCATACTGATTCCGTGTACTGCCTTTTCCTACCACTTCCTCTTCTATAGAATTCCTTCTTACATAGACTATTTCCTCCATAGACCCCCTACTTTCATTGTAGACAACAATTCTATGAAAAAACCCTTTCATATAATCTCTTTCGTGAACTACTTCACACTTCATGAAATCCTCCTCATGAACCTATTTCGGACATGGATGAATTCCAAAGAAAAGATGTGTTCTTTTGAAAAACCCTTTACTTAATGATGGAATTTGTGATTCATTTATAGGAAAATAGATCTGAAATATCCATTAATATGATATTTACAAAATCTTTAATGGGCTACTGCCTTTATCCCATACCATGCATCTTTTGTAAATTGTATTCATCCCACAAACCATTTTCCCCACGCAGTCCACATACCACCACTCTTCCTTAATGGAGACCCAAATAACCATCTTATTTTCACCAAAAAATACCCTTCATAGCTTCTAAAATCACCACCTTCTTTCCATAAAAAATAAGATAACCTATGTACTGCAAGCCTACCACAAACCACATGTTATACCAGAAACACTTCCGTGAACTATTCGCCTTTTGCGAACCCAAACCTCCACACAAACCATTTTACCTTAAACGAACCAATATGAATACCTCCATTGAAAGATATGAACTCTGTTTCATGTTCCACATAATATGTACCCCTATATGGAAATAATAAATTTAAAAATATCAAACTCATGAATTTTGAGGCCCAAAAATTGTCAAAAACTGGGAAACTACACAAACTTAAACAACTTTTTCGGGAAACACCATTCATACACATTCATGGTTGTAACTCCCTGACCACAGTTACCCAGAGTCGATGCATTGTTTTAATACATTGACATGATTACAAGGAATCAAGTCTTGAAAGAATGATCTTCTTAGTAGTCTTGGAAAATATATTACATACATGAATGTTACATTACACATTATAAAATTAAACAAAACATAAATTATCCTTTGAGAATACCATCAATCCCCTAGATTAACCCTTGTTATCAATCATAATAAACTTCTTGGAATTATGTGAAAATTAAAACATAGAAACGGGTGAGCTCATATGCTTATTAAGGATAACAATATAGTGGAAACTCTCATAAATAAGAATAAACATTTAAGGAAATGTATAAGACTAAAACAAAAGCCTTTTAAACTTAAACATCAGCATAATATGGAAAAGATACAATAAAAAAATGCCATTTACTTATTCACATTAAAATTATACTAGTCGAATAATCACATGAAATATCAATAGCCACTTTCATAATAACGGAATGAATAATTCCAGACTTCATAACCACATAGTCAAGGCCTCATGAAAAGACTACAAATAAGATTTTTTTAAGACCTTGTGCCAAGACACTAGTTTGTCTCATGTGACCTGCATATGTATTGAGGAGCTATAGTGGGCTCCACCTGTCACTTACTAAGTCTAATGCATTTCATATATGAAAGGGTTTAAACATAACATAAACATTCGTATTAAAACTAGCATACGAAATGTCAATACTTTATCCATAAACCAAGAATGGTACAAAGATAACAGATCCACAGTCAAACATATCACAAAACCTTAAATACAATATGAATGATTTGTATCATAATAAATCAACTTAAAATAAGTTTAAAATCCATCAACTGATGTTGAAGTAGATGAAAATGATTTTTAAAACTCATTGAGAGAAATATCCCTTTTTCAAGAAAACATTTAAAAGCCACACAATTTTGAAAGGAAGACATTTAAAGACATTTTTGAATCAAAGTGTCCTGTAACACTTTGAAACTTTTTAAAGGAATTAACATTTTAAAAACATTCATGTCCATATTAATAAATCCTTAAAACCATTTTGAAAACATGGACATTAATGAGAATGGTTTAGAAGAATAAATCTTTAAAACATTTAAAATGGTGTTTTTTTAAAAGAGACCCTTAAAAATCCCTTTGAAAACTATTTTATGAAACAAGGACATGGATAATAATTATGTCCCAGTAAAAACGTACACATAAACAATCTCGAATAATAATGAGATTGAGGAATTAACCCTTACCCTATTCATCCTTTAGTCGAGGGTACGTTTAACCTCCTGTATAAACATCGTAGAATGATATTAAATTATAACAGAACCATATTAATATCTATTATATCACACATGATTCATTTATGACTTTATAATACACATTTCATAATAATTTCCATCTAAAATTAACATTTTGGGTAATAATCCCTTTCATTATCATACTTGTTTTAACTTGTTACTCTTGATTGTATCACATAGATAATGATTTAAATAGTTACAGAATATAAAAAATGATTTGTATATCTTATATATTTCAAATTTAAATATGTATAATAGACATATATATGAAATGGAAAACACCATTTATGGAGACGGTAGGCCGTACATACGTATAAGCACTGTTACCGTTTTCATATCATATTGAACGGAACTAAGTGAATAAGATATATGTAAGTATATATATATATATATATATATATTTCCATTGGAATTATTTTGTCATATATTACTAATTTATTAATGATATATATTTTTATAATCATCGCTGAATGGCGAACATGGAAATTAATCTCATCGTGTCGTGGAGACGTTAATCCGTACGCACACACGAGCGACAATATATTTATGTTTATAAAGAAATCATATGTAATTGGATGGTATATCATATATAAAGAATAATTAACATGTTATATTTATAATTTACATCCATTATACTCATTATTATAACCATCCAAATAATGATGTGTTTGAATAACAAACTACACCACGATATGGAGACGGTAATCCATACGTACGCACGTATGGTGACTTCGTCATTTATAGGATGGATAAAATATTGTAAAATTTTTATAATAACATCATAGTATATAGAAGATACTGGAGTTATTATTTTATAATAGAAACAACAATGAAAGAGGAATTGAAAGAAGAAAAGAACTTGAAAGAGGTGATAAAACATTTACCACTTCTTCGGGTTCTTCTTTTAGATTTGATCAAAAGGGCTCCTTAGGTCGGATTTCCGACCAAAGGAAGGCGTATATGATGACGGGAGGAAATATGGGAGGATATTTTGGCATGGGTTTTCCTAGCCAAAGGGCTTTGGAGGTGTAAAATTAAGAGAAGGGGAAGTTCCCTTTTATATGAGAGGTGAGGGTCACTTTTGGAAAAGCTTGAAATATTATTTTATAATAAAATCATTTTCGGTTTCTAATGGATCAAAAATGAATTATTTAAAGGCTAAGGTAGGGATCAGTTGAAAACCTCTCAACCAATAGGTTTTTGATAGGTTTAGGTGTAGGATCGAAATGATACTGATTGTTGTATCAGGATGTAGATGCTCAATATACAAGAGGGGGTGTGAATTGTATAGTTTAAAAAATTGATTTGGAAATTTTAAAGATGGTAATTTTTAACAAAGTTAAACAAGGTATATTCACAAAAACTCTTAGTTATACAATCTTTCTTGATTCTAGAAATTTGATTCTGAGAATGTAATTCCAAAAATATGTTTCGGGAAATGAAACTTAAGAAAAGTTTACAAAGAACAATGATTATACCTTAAAGCATATAAAATCTTACTTAATTAGAGTATTCAAGTAAAAGAAAGTATAAGATAGTTATACTTTCTTAAACAACCAAAATGTAGTGGAAAACTTGAAACAATACACGTAATAAGTAGTAAATATTTTAACCCAAAGAGAAGGGTATCCTATAACCATGGATAACGGTCCGTTGATTTATACTTTCAAGAAAGTCTGTCTTACCCACACCAGGGTAAGCCCTCGATACAAAGATCAGAGTCTATCTTGCTATCCCATCAAGAACTAGAACTTGATGGTAGTCAGCACCTCTGTCTTCCAATCCCAGGAATCCCTCAAATGTACTCACCAACATTCAGAGTCGCACGAAGCAATTCTGAACAAGATGTTCAGTATTCAAAAAGTAATAAATTCTCTCTCTCTATAAATCACTTCAGCATCATTTAATATCTAGATTGATTATCTTTTTGTGAGCATGTTCAAATGAGCTCCTATTTATAGGCACAACTTCAATGGTTGAATCCCTCCTCCAATGGTCATATTTGTCCTTGAATTTCTGAGGGACCTATACATGTGTCACGCAAACTATGATTTGGTAGTAACTGAATGCATGACATTGTTTTATAAATAAAACAAGTGTAAGAAAAATATGGTTCCTTAACCAAAGCCATTTTTCAGAATGTAAGGAAAAATAAAAGTTTGGAGCTTAACCAAAAACCATTTGGTGTCTATAATACATAAATACTCAGATTTAGTTTTTAAAAGAATTAAAAACCTGAAATCTATTGAATTCCAGAGTCTTAATATCAAGGTAATTTGGAGTCGGAATTTATAAGAATTCGGAGTCTGAATTCAGAAGAATTCGGAGTCTGAATTAAAAAGAATTCAGTGTCTGAATTCAAAGAACTTGAAGTCTAAACATAGAAATCTCGGAGTCTGGATTCAGATAATTCAAAACCTGAACTCAAAATGTTCGGAATTTGAATTCAGAGAATTTAGAACCTAAATTCAGAAATTTGTGAATCTGAATTCAGAGAATTCAGAACCTAAATTCAGAAAGTTCAGAATCTGAATTTAGAGAATTCAGAACCTGAATTCAGATCCTGAAAACAGAATACTATACATCTACGTATTTATAATATTATGAGGTTTTAGATATGAAACTGAACTTCATACATAGAAATAAAATGATATAGGTTTAGAGAAAAAAGATATGAACAATGGAAAATAGGCAAGAAAAAAATTTCCATGGGGAAGGAAAATTTTCCTTATCAATATAAAATATTAGAGAAAAGAAATTTTCCTTAAGATAGAGTGTTTGTGATTTTCAAAAAATAACGGAATAGGAAATTCATAAGGAAACCTTATTGACTCAACACTAGGTCATCATATTAAACTTATCTTTTAGATGTAACTCTTAGTTAAATAGTTTGACATTTACCATGTCTGTTTATTTTTTTTATATTATATAGTTAATAAACATACTATAAAAAGCCAAGAGAACCCCATGTAGTTATTTATTAATATATACAACATTATCTAAGTCCTTTGGACGAACCTTAGATTTTTAATAATATTATAACAATTAATAACATAATTTTTTTTAAAATTCAATTATGTCAATTTTAACAATATTTAGTATTTGATTTTTTGAAATCCATAAACACATTATCACTTTGAATAAAATTTATTTAACCAACCCTAACATGTCATATTAACCTAGAAAATTAGTTTAATTCATCAAAAGTCTCAATTTACAAGTATTTGGATATTTATAGTATCAATTACTTTAATATTTCATTAAAAAAGTAATTATTGCATCAATATTGTGTCATATATAAATTAAATTATTTTAATGTCTAAAAATTATAAATAAAATATAATTATGTAGGAAATATTTTTAGATTTATAATGAATATATATCATTGAATTTATATTGTGTGTAACCCTATATTAAAAATGGTTTAGTTTTTTAACTTTGAATTTAACTCACTAAACTCTTCTTGAAATAAAATAATAATAAATGTCCAAATCATATCCATGTAAACCAAATAGGATCATATTTTATTCGTAAGGTTGTTTTTGGTAGAATTATACTTATAAAATAGAATTAGGACATGTTTTAGTGTAATTATGATATCATTTTTACCATTAATTACCCTATTTACTTTTAACCATGGAAAATAAAAGTCAAAAGTTACTATTCACTAACAATTATTTTCATCATATTGAACCAAATTTTACTTATTGATATTAATCGTTCCTTCATTAATTTTTAAATTAAACTCATAGAAGCGGTAAAATTATGTTTTACGCAAATTTGCAAATGCACCTAGAAGGTGGGTAAAAGACGGTAAAAGGTTCGATAAAATTTTATAAATCTAAACATATTATAAAATGATGCTAATGAATTAAATTGAAATTATATAGTTATTATATATATATATATTCTGAGTTAAAATAAATTATCATTAAAATAACTAATTATTTAAATAAAACCTCGATTTTAAATAATGTACTATGAACTCATGGGGTGTTACATTCCCCCATCCTTAAATAAATTATGTCCTTGAAATTTGAAATTTTTCTTCAAAAATAAAAGCCTAAAAATAGAATAATACCTTCGTGGAAAACCCAAATCATAAATTGGGTTATTAAAATATAGTCTTTATAAGAGGGAAAGGAAAATGAAAAAGTCACCACCAAATTATGATCTCGATTAGAAGAACATTGGTGTAAATTAGAGAAACATAATTGGAGGAAAAACATAAATATTTATAGGGAGTGATTGAGGTCATCTATCACAAAAAAGTGTAAAATTGAGGGCCTTAAATCCATTGATCTATGATGATTTAAAATATCATCAGTTCAGCAAAACATAAGGTATTAAGATAACACATTTTTTGGTTTTATGATCTCTTCCCTAATGTTTTTTAATTTATTTATTCATAGAATGATATGTAATATATATATATATATATATATATATATATATATATAATTGACAAGTAGAGTTTCATCCTTCAAATAATTCCTACCACAAACACATCTTTCACCCTAAAAGATAATTAAATAAAAAAATATTCTATTTATCCTAATCGTATATGGTTAAAAAAATGAATTTATATTCATTTTTCAAACAATTTAAAAAAATACATTATACAAACCAGGAAGTCACGTAGTCCAATGGTAGGTGATGCGCCCTTGTTGCCCTTCGGTTGTGGGTTCAAGTATCACGGTCTTTCCAGACACGACGGGTTGTCCCCCGTCCTCCGAGTTGTTATTTTTTTTGAAAAACCAAAAAATAATCTCAAGAAATTATATAACATTAACAATAGTATCCAATGTCAAACTAAATTTATTCTGACAGTTAGACTTATCCAAAATACATCAATCCAAACTCACAGTCCAAAATTTATAAGGAAGGTAAACACAATGAAGATCCTTTTTGCCACGTAATAACATGTGAATACCTTTATCATGTATTCTTTTAAAACACAGTAACACCTTGAATTATCATATCACTATATTGATTACATTTATTCTACCTTATTTATTATAGAATACTGGATATACTCCTTATATACAAAAATGTTGTAAACTCCAACAATGATTGAATATACAAATCATTAATCTGTTTCAAGGTAGTCAAGAATATCCAATATAATTTATCCAAATAAATCATATCTTATTCCAAAATCACTACATCAGTATCAAAAAAATAATCAGGTTTATATTTCACTCAACCATATATTTTCCAAAAAATTTAACCTTCCATTGAGTCACTTTTCTTGGTACCACACAATCTCAAGTCCTTAATAAAATAGTACTATAGTACAATCCTTATATAATTTTTAGTTCTTATAACCAGTACATCATTGATAAAATACTAAAATGACATAATTATTTAATATTAACAGAAGAACACTGGTCATTACTCTTCATCTATGGATGGAGGGATGGAAGGACCACAAAGGATATTGTATGCCGAGTGTTACCCCATATTTTCCTACATACTGGACCCCCCCCCCCCCCAATAGAAGGGAGGATTAAGCATAACGTGGACACTTCTCTCCCCAAAGATGGGCCAGTTGATCTCGGCCTTCTGGCTCGAAATCATCTGGGGAAGATCATTGCAGCAAAATATGAATTACATCATGCCCTAGGGGAACCTGCAGTAACAGAAGCCTATGCTATCTGTGCAGTGATGACACTCGCTTTGGAACATGGATGGGCTAATATCATCATTGAGCCTGACTGACATACTGTTTCAATGCTATTAACCACCATGATGCCAGACTCCAGCCTTTTGGCTTCATCATCAAGAGAATCCGCTCACTTTTCCAAGGCATCGCTTGTTGCACCTTCTCCATTACCAAAAAGGAAGTAAACAATGCAGTCCACCAGCTAGCTACCTCGGGCCCTTTCGATGTCAACCAGCTATGGATGGACAATTTCCCTTCATGGCTCTACTTATGTACGGTTTTAGATCATCATCATTAATAGAACCTCTTTTTTTAAAAAAAACTTGATTATTATCCAACAACATCATTTGTGGTATACTCTGATGATTTTGACATAGGTTCTCGTAGTGTCCCAACTCCTTGAAGATGAAGTATTGTACATTTGAAAACATTTCCTTACCCTTATAATAACGTACTCAGAGTCCTTTTTCTCCAATCTTATAATATACTCTCATTCCCTTCAAGAATTTACCAAGGTGATTCTTTCTACAGTTATCACATATGGGAAAATCATTCATTCCCTTATTCCCTTTATCCATCTTTCTATCTACCATCCTTTTTTTATCTGGATTCCCTTCAAAGCCATGCGACTCAGAAAATTATTTAAATATCTTATTAACACATGATACTATTTCTTCAATTGATGATAATACATGGGAGACTATTTCATTTCTCAATGTTTGCTTAATACCATGAAAGATATGATTATTCTTACTCTTTGGATCATGCGTATTGCCGGAGTTCTCATACCATCTACTGGGTGCCATTTCTAAAAAAATGGCATACACTAGATTAGTTTATGAATCACAATACATAATCCAAAATTTTAAAACAGTTAACATAAATTCAATATTTTATGGATATAATCCATAATCATAAAAATGTTTTATTTGGGGAAGTATATACTCATAAATCCTATATAATGGTTTGTAATGTAAATGAGAATTATCCTAAGCATATCCAATGGGAGTGTTGTACCCAAAAGTGAAGCAAGGCCCGTTATCATGCCCCAGTTCCTATTCGAGTCTAACTCAAAGTGGTGTTTTTGGGTTTTTCCCCAAGGTACATTTGTGCCTGAGCTGCCTCTACATGCTCGTATCCAGACAGGGATGTATTTCTTGGAAAACTCGCAAAATCTCTACATTACCAAAATTTTAGGAAGTTCTTATATACTAATCCTCAATGTTTATCTTCGGGTAATGTTCTCTAATTCTAGTTTTTATAAATATAGTTTCCAAGGTTATTTCTAAACTTCCTCTCATACCAACTTTAACGCCACGACCCCAGTTAACCAGAGTCGGTACATTATTTTAATACATTGGCATCATTACAAGGAATCAAGCCCCGAATGACCAATCAGTTTTATCAGTCTTTGAAAATAGATTACATACATGAATGTTACATAAAAATTTATAAAATAAAACACAACATAAACGATCCTTTGAGAACACCATTAATCCCCTAGCTTAACCCTGCTTATAAATCATAATACTCTTCTTGGAATCCTAGGAAAATTAAAACAGAGAAAGTGGTGATCTCATATGCTCAGTAAGGATAAAAATATAGAGGAAAATTTCATAAATAAGAATAAATATTTAAGGCAATTTATAAGAATAAAACAAAAGCCTTATAAACATAAACATCAGCATAATATGGAAAACATACAATAAAATAATTCCATTTACTTATTCACATGGATATTATACTAGTTTAATAATCACATGAAATATCAACAACCACTTTCATAATGATGGAATGCATAATTCCAGACTTCATAACCACATAGTGAAGGCCTTGTTCCAAGACTACAAATAAGATTTTCTCAATACCTTGTGCCAAGACACTAGTTTGTCTCATGATACCTACTGATGCATCAAGGAGATGTATCGGGCTCCACCCATCACTTACTAAGTCTAATTCATTCCTCATATGAAAAGGTTTAAATATAACATAAACATTCATATTAAAACTAATATACAAAATGTCAATACTTCATCCATAAACCATCAATGGTATCAAAATAACACATCCACAGTCAAATCTATCACAACACCTTCAATAAAAATATTGAAGATTTGTACCATAATAAATCAACTTCAGACAAGTTTAAAATTCCTCAAAGGATATTGACATAGATGAAAATGATTTTTAAAACTCATTGAGAGAAATATCCTTTTCTCGAGAAAACGTTTAAAAGCCGCACAATTTAGAAATTAAGAAATGTAAAGAAATTTTTTAATCAAATTTTCCCATTCCACTTTGAAACTTTTGAAAGGAATTAACATTTTAAAAACATTCACATCCATATAAATAAATCCTTAAAACCATTTTGAAAACATGGACATTAATGAGAAAGGTTTAGAAGAATAAATCTAAAATACATTTAAAATGATGTTTTATTAAAATATTCCATTAAAAATAATCCATTTGAGAACTCTTTTGTGAAACATGGACATGGATAATAATTATGTTCCAGAAAAAACTTACAAATAATCAATCTTGAAGAATAATGAGATTGATGAATTAACCCTTACCTTGTACTTCCTTTAGTTGATGGTATGTTTAACCTCATGTATAAAGACCATAGTATGTAATTAAATTATACTATAACCATATTAATTTTTATTATATAATACATTATTCATTTATGATTTATACTTCCCATTTAATAATAATTTCCATGTTAAAATAACATTTTGTGTAATAATTTCGTTCTTTATCGTGCATGTTTTAACTTGTTACATTTGATTATATCACCTAGATCATGATTTAAATACTTCCATAATATAAAACATCATTTATATATCATATATATTTAGAATATAAATATTTATAATAGACATATATATGTAATGAAAAACACCTTTTATGGAGACGGTAGTCTGTACGTACGCATAAACCGAGTTTCCGTTTTCATATCGTATTGAACGGAACTAAGTGAATATGATATATGTAAGTACACATATATATATCTCCATTAGTATTATTATTTCATATATTAAATACTTATTAATTATATATATTTTTATAATCATCATTAAATTGAAAACGTGGAAATGAATCTCATCGCGTCGTGGAGATGATAATCCGTACGTACGCACAAGAGAAAATATCATTATATTTATAGAGAAATAGTATGTTATTGGATAGTATATCATATATAAATAATCATTAAAATGTTATATTTATTATTTACATCAGTTATACTCATTATTATACCCATTCAAATAATAAAGTGTTTGAATAACAAATTACACCACGACATGGAGACGATAATTCGTACGTACGAATGTATGGTGACTTTGTCCTTTATAAGATGGATTGAATAATGAATATGGTTGTACCATTTTTATAATGAAATCACAATTTATAGAAGATACTGTAGATATTATATTCTAATGGAAACAATAATGAATGAGGACATGGAAGAAGAAAAGAACATGAAAGAGGTGATGAAACATTTACATCTTCTTTGGGTTATTCCTCTTGATTTGATCAAAAGGGCTCCTTAGGTTTGAATTATGAACAATGTAAGGCCTATATGATGAAGGGAGGAAAGTTGGTAGAATATCTGGGTAGGGGTTGGATGAGCCAGAAGGATTTGGAGGTGTGAAATTATGATAATGGGAAGTTCCCTTTTATAAGAGAGGTGAGGGTCACTTTAGGAAAAGATTGAAATATTATTTTATAATAAAATAATTTTGGTTTTTTAATGGATCTAAAATGAATTATTTAAAGGATATGTTGTGGATGGGTCTAAAACCTCTTAACTAATATGTTTTAGATAGGTATATGTCACCATATTAACCTTATCTTTTAGATTTAACTTTTAGTAAAATAGTTTGACATTTACCATGTCTCATTGTATTTTTATATTATATGGTTAATAAACTTAAAATAACTAGCCATGTGAACCCCTTGAGGATAATTATTAATATATATTCCCTTATCTAATTCCTTTGGACGATCCATATATTTTTAGGAATATTATTTAAATTAATAATATAATATTTGTTTTAAAAACTCAATTAGGTCAATTTTGACACCATTTAGTATTTGATTTTTTTGTAAGACATAAACAGTTTATCACTTCGAATAAAATTTATTTAACCAACACTAATATGTCAAATTAACCTATAAATATATTTTAACTCATCCGAAGTCTCAATTTACAATTATTTGGAGATTTATAATATCAATTATTTTAATATTTCATTAATAAGGTAATTATGGCATCATCATTGTGTCATAAATAAATAAAATTACTTAAGGTCTAAAAATTATAAATAAAATATAATTATTTAAGAAATTGTTTTAGATTTCAAATGAATATTTATAGTCGAATTCATATTGTGTGTAACTCTGTATTAAAAATGGTTTATTTATTAAACATTGAATTTAACTCTTTTAAATCTTCTTTAAATAAAATAATAATAAATGTCCTACTCTAATCCAAGTGGACCAAAGAGGATCATATTTTATTCCTATGGTTGTTTTTGATAGAATTATACTTTTTCAGTAGAATTAAGACATGTGTTAGGGTAATTATGATATCATTTTATCTTTAATTATCCTATTCCTCCAATAGCGCGAAGGCCTTCATTTTTTATTGATTTTTGATAATCCACCTTTCAAGGGGTGAGGTGGAACCCTCCTTTAATTAGCCTATTTACTTTTAACCATGGTAAATAAAAGTCAAAAGTTACTATTCCCCAAAAATAATTTTAATCATATTGAACTACATTTTACTTACTAATATTAACCATGTCTCTATGATTTTTGAAATTCAACTCACAGAAGTGGTAAAATTAAGATTTATGAAAATTTTCAAATGCTTCTTGTAGGTGGGTAAAAGACGGTAAAATGTTCGATAAAATTTTATATATCTCAACTTATTATAAAAATACACTGATTAATTACATTGAAATTATATATGTATTATATATCTATATTTACTTAATATAAATTAAAATTAAAAAAACTAATTATTTAAATAAAAAATCAATTTTAAATAATAACACAATGTTTATCACTATTAATAAAAAATTGAATCTCTTCAGAAAAATACCAAAAATTAACTATAATATAATTTTGATATTTTGAATTAAAAAATGATTTTTATTTTACCAAATTCAAATCCTATATGTATCATTAATTAATTTAAAATTAATTCCCGCTGTTAAAACCCAAAAGCGGGTTTTTAAAATGTAAAAACCATCAAAAGATTGACATGCGTTTATGACAAATTTAAATGTGAAATTACTTATAATGACCTATATTATATTAAATGATAAAAATATAATCTAATTATACTTCAAAAACATTCAAATTAATAATTTATCACTATAATTTATTTCGATTAAAAAAATTGTTTTAAATTAAAACATAGAATTTTTCACTATTCATCAAAATATGAATGTTATAAGAAAAGTTCAAAATATTTATCCAAACTAAATTTTTATGCCCTGATTTTAAAGAGGATTTTAATTTCATTAAATTGAATATATAAAAGTGTCAAATATTGGTTTTAAATAAATGATTTTCCATTAAAAGGCTGTAAAATTGCATTTTTTAAAAATAATTATTTGATCCGAAGAAATGAATTTTTTCTTATATTATATCTATAAAACTCATGATATGGATGTTAAAATTATATAGAGTATATAAGATTCAAAATAAAATTAATAAAATTCATAACCACCTTTTGAACGTTTAGTTTAATAAGTTGGGGGGGGGGGCACTCGAACTCAGTGTTGCGTGTAGTGCAAGCTATTGAATTACTTTAATGAGATAACGTACAATGAAATCCTGGGGTGTTTTGATGGTTATACAACCTTATCAAAATTCACAATCACACCCAAAACATACTGATAAGACACCTTGAGGTATTTTTTCCCAGCAATGAATTTCCATGTCACATAAATGTAATAGAAGATAATAATTATAAAATCGACATGGTGATTCTCCTAGCTACATGACACCCAAAATTTCGAAAAGATTAAGGTGAACTTCTATGAAAATTCCTAGATGTGTTAATGTAGTTGCACTATATGATAACCAACACCCCATCTATTGTTTATATCAAAGGATGTTGGGAACATGTGGCATTTCATTTTACATCTCTCATTGGCCAAAAAAGAATAATAAAGGCGACATCATGTAATTTTATACTTTCAAATTGGATTTGAGAAACATGATCTACTAATAATATATGGTATGTTCAGTAATAAATGGCCAATAAAAACTCTAAGATACTTCATTACAGAATAGAGAAATCCATAAAATACTACTTAATTAATCATATGAAAATATTAAGCAAGCCACCAGCATGAGGGAAGATAATTGTCAGAATGAACAAATATATTTTTTTGAAGTTTTTTGAGGTGTAAATAATACAATGTACCCATCCCATGTTCGAAAAAAGATTTGTAAAATAATAAGAGTAGCTACAGTTGTGGTTGAATTAGACCAGCCCCAGCCAGTAGGGCTTTGGGAATTTTTAGCAAAACCTTTAAGGATATCAAATCAGGCCTGAAATGTTTTAAAAGTAGAAAAGGAGCACCCCCATCCTTTAGGGTTGGGGAAATTTTTATCTACCCTCCTCCTAAGTAAAATAAAGTCTTTTCTCAGTTTGAATAAGTTACACAAAAAAAAATTCCCAATTTATCTCATCATGTGATGAATCTTATTCATCATGAACATGAACAAAAAAATTATTTAGAGGTTTTATTTAGATAACCATTCAATAGACAACTTTTAATGGGCCCTTGAATGAATGGATAGTCTCCCATGAAATTCAAAATAAAGAATCTCATTTTAAGAGCACAACCACTTCTACGAATCATAGTTCTTTTAGTGAACTCTCTCTAAGAAACTATTTCCCACATTATGTATTGTCTGATAAAAATTTTGTGGTGTAGTTTTCATCATTAAATGTCATTTGATGAAATCCTATCGATTATTCAAAACACCAGTCTAATGTAGGAGAAAAATAGGAGGATATTTACATTTGAAATATGGTCCAAAATAAAATGACCAAAGAGGGTGTGCATCCTAAAAATCAAAGTATTTACAAAAATTTGGTAACTTCATCGAATGATCCATTTCCACCCCTCAATAAAGATTTTCTGGAGAAAATGGTAAGGATATGGATTAAATGTACATGTTTCCTGATGGTTTCTAACCCCTAACACTCAGGAAAATATTTGATTAGTATGAGATATAAATGAATGTTCTAAAAAGGCTTAATTTAGAATTATGTAGGGGTAATATTCCAACAAGATATCTTCTCCAAACAGATCCCCATTTCACTCCACAAGTTTATTTCTCCTGACATGAAGAGCGCATCCTACCAATGAAAATGGATTCACAATGGGTTCTCAATGTTGGATTAAGGAAAACCATTTATTTGGAACCTATTATAGTATAATAATAAGAAATGACTCTATTGGATAAACAATAAAACCAATGTTTGACAAGTTACAACTGGGTAGATCATGAACAAGTTCATACATGAACAACACATCTAGTTCATCATTTTCATTCCCCCTACTCTAGAACATGCTCATTTTTCCATTCTAAGGAGAATTTTTGAAACTATTTAATACTAGAATATTAGGTATAAGATATTGAGGGATACCATGTGACAATTTAAATGGAAATAAATCCTTATATTTAATGAATATATGTAACTCATCCCTCACTTAATTTTGGAAATACTATTTTTACAAAATTCGATGGATTGGGAGATCTAGACTAGCATTTGACACATTATCTTTCTCGGTAGGGCCCTATAATCGGAACTTTATTGCAACAAGATTCCTCTAAATTCGAGTGTTTTGTATAAAACATGTAGGGATCAACATTCATGTGGTACACCAGTTTACCTATGGGGTTGATAAATGGATGGAAAGACCATATCTAAATATTTATTTACATTTTATTCTTAATTTTGTGGAAGAAAATAATCCTTAATCTCTCAAACAATAATCAATAAGAGAATGATAGTGTCTCATAATTCTTTTCCAATTGTAAGGGACTAACTTACTCTATAAAATATATGATTCCATTGGAATATTTTTTTTGGTAGTTTCATTAGAAATACCTATGATGAGTTTAGAACACCACTCATTCCCATACAATACATTGGTGGGATCTGAGAACATTTTTTTGTTACAACAATATTGGAATACACCATTATTTTAAGCAGATAAAAATATCAATCGGTAGTGAAAGCATGGGGAAGGAGGATAGGAAAATAATAAACTAGAAACATCACTCTAAAATAAACTATTACCCTCGAACCCACTTTGAAGGCTATAAAATATCATCTTACACCCCCTCTAGGGAGGAAATATCATAAACAACAACCACTTCAACATGAAATGGGAAACTGAAATAATCTCATTTTAGAGACTGGAAAAGAAATAAATATCTCATTCAAGATGTGTAGGTTACTGGATGCGTATTATCAGCCTTGGAATATAATTTGTTAACAATTAGAAAACCAATGATACCTGACCAATTCAGACTTGATGATCACCTAATTTATTTTCAATTTCACTAATTATTGGGTCACACCATCTATGTCTATTTCAGTTTTAATACATATTGAGAAAATGGTATATTCATGGAATGTGAAGCTAGTAAAACCACCCAAATTAGTAGAATATGTTTTCACTGCAGATCTGGTAGAAGAGGTTGAATGGAAGAAAGATACTAGTAAGAGTTCATAGAAGTTCAGTGATTGGATGACTAGAAAATTGATCAACAAGACTCATGCTATCATCCAAGCATAGTTAAAATTACCAGTTGTTCCCCCCAGAAACTATTTCTGTAACAAATAAATCCTTAAACCATAAAGCACTCCTAAAGTCCAATATTCATAAAATGAAAATGAGAAAAGGATGAGAAATAAACAAAGGTAGATAAACTTTCACCAAGACCAATATTATACTTGACTCTCAGAAACTTCAAGCCTTCAGTCCCATGAGAATGAGAACCGCACCACCGAACTGTACATCATGTACCAACCGATCAAACAGAGTCCTCATCAGATAATAAATTTTTATTTAGATCCATTAATTTCATTTATTTGATGAATCCCTTATCTGATGATGAGTGTTATTATGAACCTGAACTCCCCGAACTGAATTGGGGAGACATGAATCGAGACTACAGGATCCAAGAAAACATCGGGTAATTCAACTGTCAATGAATAAAATATGTTATTCATATCCCTGTAAGAGATATCTATGTTCATGAAATAAATTTCAAATCCCATTTCAAAGCCCAATAGAAGTAGGAATACTCCTCTACAAATGAAAAATATAATTCAGAACCGATCATTTTGGAAGGATGATAGATGAATAAGTGATAACCTAACCTGCCCAGTAATGTGGGTAGGAAAAAGAGGCCAATCCAAAATCACACAAACTGACCTCCGCATATTATCAACCATCTGAATCATCTTTCCCAAGTAGGGAAGCTCTGAAAATTCCTTCAAGGTAAAAGTTAACTCTATGGAAACTTGGAGCTTTTCCCAAAATTATGATATCCTGAAGACATTGGCCAGAATTTAGGAAACAAATTAAATTCTGGATGGTCTCAATCTATCAATGGTTCTACGAGATTCTCTTGTGGAGTCTCTATTGTCCCCTCATGATTTCAAATATGATGTTTCTAACTTCGAGGTATACAATGTAGAGGTTGACACTACAAAATGTCATGTAGTTATATGTTTCATTGAATTTTACATAGATTATGTTATACAATGACACATCAATCCCTTGAATGAGTTCGAAAGATTAGATGACATTGACATCTGTCTAGCTATCAAATACTATAGCTCATGAGTCAAACTCATTATACTAGAAACTCCTCACCGAATGGGATACACTAAAGTAGACTTTTCCACTTCTACTATAATTCTCCAAGGGTACGATAAAAGTGAAAAGAAACCCCTTGACCACATTAAGATTATATCATAGTTTGTGGATTTTGTGTCGTAATCTGATTTCATTGTATTCCCGCAAGATATAACTTTCAATGTATTCCTAGGAATGCCTTAGTTTCATTAGAATGTAGTGATACCTTTATGACACATTCAATGCCTAAAATACTATAATAATGGGAAGATTGAGAAATTGGGTGGTGACACTCCACTATTTGAGTCTTGTGGATCTCAATATATTGATGCAATATTCTACTGAAGAGATGGTTAGACAACCATAATCTATGATGTCACTCAGGATAACTCTATAAATAGTCTGGAAATGATCCCATCTAACCCATTCAATGAACATGGTGATTAATATGTGCTACCCATAAGTTAATTCAAATATATTATCTCAAATTAATTTATTTGATCTCCAGTCTTCTAGATATCGTCAATGTTGGTTGAAATTGAGGGAATTGAAGATATCATTTATTCCACCAATGGTGGTGATACCTAAAATGGAAATTCTACAACCATACCCTTAGAACTAAAAAATTCTACCACTTCATCCTAAAAATCTATAGATATCATGATATAACCATTGGAATCTAGATCATAGGACACATACCTTTCCCCTAACCTAAATGACCACCCGTCATCTACCATCCATACCGACATGGATATAGAGGAAGAGGATGTGGAAATAGAATTATATGAAGAAAATGACATTAGAAAACTCCTCCATCATTTTAATAAGGTGTATTCACAACTTTCAACGAACCCGGATAAATAAATATGGATAAAATAAGGATCCACAACCAACATTGATTAGAAAAATTGTACCCTATGATGAACATGAAATTTACACCTCCTTTCAAAATCATCACTAGGACACGATTTCTTGGAATATAAAGATATTTAATAACTTGATCCTAATGTGTCCACCTATCTCATAGGATTTCTAGGATACCGTTGTGGTTACAAGAAGGAAACCACAAATACACACCTGACTCATGCATATAAGGTTGAAGCTGAAATTTAAAAATCATTCAATGATAATTTTATTCGGGAAGCCCAGTACCTGAAATGGATTGGAAATATTTTCCCCATCAAGAAAACAAATGGTAAAATTAGGGGTTTCATTGATTTCTAGACCTCAATAATCACAGTTTGAAATAAAACTTCTTAATTATGATTATAGATCATCTGATCGATACAAATGATGGCTATATGGGCATATCCTTCATGGATGGATATTCAAGGTATAATAAAATATGAATTTCCATAGAATATGATGAACCCACAACATTTAGGGACCTCTTGGTTTTATTATACTATAGGGTAATGATTTCCCATTTAAATAATGTTGGTTCCACATATCAATATGCCAGACATCAGATATTCAAAACCCTCCAGGGAAAATTAGTCAAGTGTTATGTCAATAATCTCATGGATAAATCTCAATAATGTTTGACCAACTAATCAATCATGAGAACATATTATGTAAACTTTGATAACACATTATAAAGAGGAATCCCCTAAAATGTACGTTCAGCATTACCTTGGGGGAATTTCTTGGCTTCATCATATTCCATCATGGATTCAAATTCTACCCAAAGAAGACTAAGTAAATTTTAAGTATCAACCTCCTAAAAACCACAATGTGTTTATTTTACATCAGGTATATATATCCTAAATTTGATGATTCATTAAATACCTAAAAAGAATGTGTTTTCCCTTCACAAAGTTGATGAAGAAAGGTGTTGTGTTTCAGTGTATTAATAACTTCTATGAAGCATTCGACAACCTCAATAAATATCTATTAATTCAACTAGTGGTGATGCCACTAGTCTAAGTAAAGACTCACATCATAAATTTGAAAGAATCTAAATGATCATTGGGTACCTTCTTAATGTAGAAAAAAGAATATTTTAGTGAATAATTCCTCTATTATCTTAGTTACACCAAGATTGAAACTATGACTTGGTATTCAAACATTGAGAATAACTCTTTGGAATTTATTTTTCCAATTCATATATTAAAGTATTACCTACTATATAATAAGGTATATTTAATCTCTTAAAATAACCTACCCAAGTATATCCTCAATCATTCCATGTTTACTGGATGTTTGGCATGATGGGTAGTTATTCTACAATAGTTTGATATATGGTTTTTACAACCAAAAGTGATAAAAGGGATGGACTTAGAAAATTTCCAAGAAGAACATCTCTCTATTGAACATGTATCGATGAGTACCAAACCTTTATATGATGAAATATTCTATATTTAGGACTCTATCAAAATGCAGTAAATATACTTTGATGGTGAATCTAAAAGCCCAACCAGAAAGAGAATAGACAACCCAATGATCAAAAAAGTCAGTTTTGGAATCAATCTCATTTCTATTGAAAAGGCAGTTCTACCTCACTCAATTATACTATTCGAAGGATGAACTAAAAATTATACCGAATACCATGATCTAATTGCAGTCTTGTTTCTATATTTGTAGATAATAGTGACTCAATTGGGAATAAATGGTAATTATGAGTTGGTAATTAAGAAAATCAAAAGTTATTATACCATCATGTAAGAATAGTTGATCCCAGTATATAATTTTTTTTCAAGGATTTATTGTAGAGTTCCATTATTATCCTACCCTAACTCATATCTAACATTAAAAAAACACTCAGGACGATCCCTTAGAAAATTTTATTTCTCCCTTGGAGGATCTAGATTGAGAAGAAACAATCATCATAACCACCCATAGTTAAACATTGGCATCATTTCATGAATGTGTCATGGAGGAGATCAACAATATCAATTGAAACCCTAAACCAGATAATGTTGAAAACAAGTGGGTAACTCCCATACAATAATACCTTCAAAATGGATCCCTTCCACTAGACAATGATGTAAAATAATAGATCTAATGAAGGGTTGTCAATTAAAACCATTATGATAACCCATGTCATCATAAACTTCTATTCATGTGATGATTCGATGGAATTATCCTAAGATGAAATGATGTAAATGAGATTTATACCACCATAGAGGAAGTTCATGATTATAATTGTGATCTACATCATTCAAGAACTAATATTTCTAACCTATTCAGGAGGCTTTAGTATTTATTTTCTTCAATGTTGAAGTATTTCAATCAATTTGTTAAAAAATGTTATTCCTTCCAATTACATTCTGACATCACCCATACACCCCCATATTTGATACATAAAACTAAATATTTATGGTCATTAAATGTATAAGGAATAGATTTTAAGGGACATACCCTCCATATATAGAAAACCTGTTCAATTGCATCCATACTACTACTGACTTCTTCTCTAAATGGGATGAGGTAATAACTCTTAAGGAATTGAAGACCAAAAGTAAAATCAATTTTGAGAATTCAATAATCATCACTAAATTTGGTGTCCCTCACACGATATTGATAGAAAATATAACCAACTTCATACCATCTAAATTGACGAAGTTGTACCAGGAGTAAAATATCATGTCCAACCATTCTTCCCACTATTATAAGAAATAAAATTAAAATATAGAGTATTTTTAATAAAATATATTAAAAATTATTTTGAAAATTTTAGATAGATAAAAAAAGATTCTGGACAACAAGCTCCTCAACACTTTGGGGATTAACAGCCTACAACTCACACTACGACTCAGGAAAACCCATACTCACATGTTTATGGAATATAAGTTGTTTTACCCATTGAGGTAAAATAGACCCGACATGAAATAGCTATTGTATAGAAATCCTGAATAATGAAAAATAATAAAAGAGGTTTGATGATATAGGATGACTCTAGTAAAAAAATATTTTATAGCCTCAATCATTTGGAAATATACCAAAATTGGATATCATGAGACTTCAAAAATAATGTCTGTCTATGTTCGTTCTTTGAGGGAGATTTGTTTTTAGATATAAAGACTCTAATGATGTTGAGGAAGAAACCCCCAATGATTAAGAAAAATGGGATGGAACATATATTATACATAAATTATACTTCAGTGGTTCATACAGATTAATCACAATGGATGTGGAGCACACTATAGGACATACTAATGAAAGATTTCTCAAGAAATACTTAATCTGACAAAGACACATCTACTATATTTTCTGCAAGCCATTAAACATTATTTAATCATTGGTGATATATTAAAGAACTTAAATGAAACCTATTTCATCATTATCACTCGATGATAAGCTTCACGACATTTGGTCTTGGATTCAAGACCTTAAAAGGCACACAAAACAGTTTTTATTTCATGACATTAAATTGCATGAAACATGGTTCTACTAATATGACCATAAACAATAAGTCACCATGTTATAATATGTAAGACTCAAAAATATAGATCCTAACATCCTAGTCGTAAGATGATAAAATGTAAAACAATTTCCTTACCACATGTTGTAAAATTGCATGGTTTGTGTCCAAATTTCATGAAGTAAAACAACATAACATTTTAGTCCATGATTGAGCAGATCTTAATCCTTGGTTCTGGTCTCCCACCATGCATTCATTTTAGAAAAAATTATGGATTGATTTTTATCTCAATGGGATATATAGTGATGCCCAGACCATATAATGTCAGCCCATTCCTGAATTAAAGAAAATTCCCCCTCTCTTGCATGTAAAGAAAGATCTCTGTCATAGACTTCATATTCCATGGCCAGTGCCAGTTCAGATGATTCCATTATGCGTCTATGAAATCCTACCACACATAAAACTCCTATTCCTAGGAAATTATATATATATATATATATAATATTTACTGGGACATTAGTAATCGAATGTTTGATTTCAGAGGATTTCTTTTTTTGGACTATACATAATACACCATAGTTTGAATCTGGAAAAGTATCGCTTAGAAGACCTATATAACATGTGGCACATTCATTCTTAGAAAAAAATCTTCTATCTCCAAAAGACGTGACTAAATTTTGTTATATACCGATTTTCAAACAAGATATATGGCTACTAATTGTTTACTTTTCCCATGGCACTTATCCATAAATGAGAACCCCAATGATCGCAGTTTAAAATTTCCTTCTTCACATCTAAATTATGAAGGAACATCCTCAGACCATGATTACCTATATCACACATTATTTCCATGAAATCAGGTAACCTTAATCCATTTCATATGATGTAAAACTACAATGATTTTCAAAGGTATGTATAGGTTTATTCTCATTCTAATGAGATGCATAACAATGCACAAATCCAATATCCTGGTCCATCAACCACAAGATCAAATGCCCCATCCCATTATTCTAATATCTTATATGTGGTGAAAAAACAATTCCACTCATTGTTTTCTCACATAGAGAATAGATAATAGGGGATTTGGTGTTTTGTTAAAGTCTCCCCCTTAGGATGAAGAGATATGAGTTCTTGTCTAGGTTAAAATTGTCCAAGATAGATGTCCTTAGAAGGAACACCAAATACATGTACCACATGATGTTTTAATTCATGGTTGATGTATTTTTCATGATGTAATATTATGCATTACTATGTATCTCATCCGAGAGGACAACTTTACTAAGTGTTATAATCCCACCACCCCTCTATTAATAACTACATATGGCGTGATTCTCGCATAGACGTGATATGTTGTGATGCCTAAACCTTATGTATTGGTCCCAAAAACATTATAAAAACCCCTCACAATCCTATGTATGAATGAAATGTACATAGGCAGTCCTACTATAGGTTTACACCCTTCTTGGGATCCCATATTCAAAAAAACCTTCCCCCTATCCCAACAAAATTATTGATTAGTGTGGGGAATCTATCATAGAACAACATGTATCTTGATTCTCACATTGATAAATATATTTAACAATGCTCAAATCCTATTTCTCAAGCCGAGTTGGAAAATAAACCAAATCCCCCTCCCTGTATATATGTAAAGACCCGAACCCTTTCAGCCAGATTTAGTTGTGTATTTTTTTAATAAAAATATGAATAAAAAATACACCATGAAATATAAATTTAGAGAACATTTCTAGTATAGATTCTAGAAAACTAGACAACATTATAAAATTTAAATTATTTGTAGAAAAATAATATAATTTATCTAATATATTTTTCATGTGCTATCACCACAAGTGATTTCATCTATATTATAATTTCTAAAAGACCATTGAAAATTGTTATAAAATGTGGATTGAACACATAATTTTCAACTGAGGTGTTTTTAAAACCAATGAAAAACTCATTAATAAATATTTACTTAAAAACACATATAAAATAATTTATATCAAATTTAAAATTTTGAAATATAAAATAATTTAAAAAATTTTCAAAATCAATTACCATTTTGAAAATCAATTTAAAAAATATCCTTTAAAAACTAGATTTCTCCCTAAAAATCAATTAAACATAATAATAATTTTCTCAGTTAAAATGACACTAGGTATATTCTTTGAAAAATATATGGACACAAGAAAATAACTGGTAGGAAAATATTTTATGAGGTTATGGGATGAATCCCCATTCCTCATCAAATCATTCAACAACCAAGTGTCAATTTTTATTTTTAATAAAACATTTTTACTTAATATCAACCTTTCTCATTAATAGCCCATTAAAACCCCTTCTAAAAATATACTTGAATCATTTTAAAGGTATAAAATAATTTTACATTTTCCATAAATTTTCAAAAAAAAATTACTTTCATAAAACACAATTTGAGTTTTGTTAAATCCATGAAATAAATAAATTCGAAGACAGAATTTAAACACATCTCATAATTAAATTCAAAATAACTGTTTAATTCAATGCATGGAATGTTTCTGGAATGCATATTTCATAGAAATTCTATATGTAATCATAAAATTCTCAAAAATTGAGAATATAAAATACCCATAATATTCTGAGAAGATTCCCATAGGAATAATACTTATATATAAATTAAAGCATTTATCATTGAAATAAATTATTAGAAACATAATAATTTGAATTATTAAATAAATCCAGTGAAAATATAATTTTTACATAATCATGTTTTTCAATTGAAAATATTTATTTCAAAAAAATAATTTTAAAAACATAATCATTTGAAAATAAATTCTTCATGGAAAATATATTTTAATATATTAATAATGTATATTAAAAAATAAATAAATAACCCCTTAAGGTAATAAAATTTCATAAATTAATATCGGAATATAAATTTTCATCTTACCTTGAAAACAAATCAGGTAGCCAATTTCCAATGCATGGACACATAGGATGTAAAAGTTGAAAGAGAAAGACGTTTGGTTTCTATAGAATGAATACAGTCTACTGATAGAGAAACCTTATTTCTAGGCAGATTTAGATATTTTAATGTTAAAATATTTTGTTTCTATTTCACTCTCCTTCTTCAAAAAAAATTCCAATTATCTATCTCTCTCCCTTTTACTATTTAAACATAGAAAAGGGAATCATGGCAATGTCCTTGACAAAAAAAACCTCTCTACACACACATATATTATATACACTCAATAAAAATCAAGAAGAAGGTGTGGGTCAATTCATGTTTATTTAACTAGCCACAAAATAATGTGGAGTCATAGATGAGTCAATTTTCAAATTCACTCAAAAACCAAAGGAAATTAACTTTGAACATTAATTTAGAAGACAAAAAATTAAAGTATACAAACATAAAAAATCACATTACACTATGTAAAATCCATCTTCATTTGTGCTTTATTCCATATGTAGTGTTATAAAAATAAGAAAATAGAGATAGATGAAATGAATTCTAAGAAGATCATATTTTAGATGATACAAAAATCATTTAAATATTAAAAAATATATAAATCGCCGATATAAATTGATGAAAATTTTTATTTAACTCAAACATTGAATTAATCATGGAATTTGGGAAGATGAAATGATGAAGATGAATTTAATGTTGCTTAAATGTGTTAGAAAACAACAAAAAAATAAAATTTAATACATAAATTTAACTAAAAATATTAAATAAAGACAATAAGAATGATGATAAATGGGTATTTAGTATAAAAGAAATGATTCAATATGAAAGAATCATATTCCAAAACAAAAGCATAAACACATACCTTATAGATATAGAAACCGAAAAATAAGCGGAAGAAGATGGGATATCACTGAAAAATTTCATCATATTCTCAATACATATTATTCATGGTTGAAACCCCATCGGCTATCAACCTTGAAATCGAACCCTTGGTGTTTCATCTGTACTCAAATCCTTTTTCCCGTCAAACTGCGCTCCAATTCCTAGAATGAGTCGAAGTCATCATCATCGATTTCCCTCAAATGGGGTCGATCCCCTTTTTGAAACTTGGTTTCAACCGGAGAACCTTTTGTGCCTCTCATTTTCCAAATCCCTTACTAATAATCGAAATCCATTCATCTCTAAAAATCATTTTATTTATTATTTTTTTATTTTTTTTAATTATAACAATATTATTTTATGTCCATTTATATTTTGTGTATTAATTTCATATATCTTAAAGAATATATTAACTTAATATTACTCATATTTTTAGTTATTTATATTATTATTAAATTTAATATTACAAAATTTGAATATTCATGTTGGATTTGTATATATATCTCATAATTTATAAGTATAATTTCATTAATTTTATAACTATCTTATCTTTAATTTCATCATTTTATAAATTTTAATTTTATTTTTTTAAAATTAGTTTATCTGAATTTAAGAAATTATACTTATAAAACATTTTTGTATTTAAATAATAATTCATATATTTAATTTATTTTTATAAAAAACAACATTTATATAACTTAAAATTATTATTTTATCAAATACTTTTATAAATTTTTATGTTAAATAATACTTTTCATTAATAATTATTTTAATTTAAAAAATGATTTATTATATTGAATCACTTTTTTATTGCATCTAATTTTATTTAATTATTTATAACAATTTCATAATAACATTTTACTTTTTTATTATTAAACAAATATATTTACAAGAAAAAATCAAATTAATATATTTATATTAAAATAATTCATTTACAAAATACCAAATGAAAAATATTTGCTTTTAATTTTGTACATTAAAATAATATTTCATAAAAAATAATAATTCACCTAAAAATATTAGAACACAGCATTTGAAAATTATAAAATTTTCATAATATAATAATTGATTATATATATTTTTTTAAATTAACTTATTATCAATGTTTATTTTGATTTATTTAAATTATAAGGAATCCATTTAAATAATAACTTATTAATATTTTAAAATTTCTAGGATGTTATATTCCCGCCCAAAATGAATTGTACTATCACAATACATTCGTCATACATAAAAAATTTCTGAATTTACCTATTTATAATTAAGGGAAATAAATAAGAATTTCTATAGAAACATAATTATGTAAAGAAATTTATGTCTTATAGATTTTATTTTCCTCAAACGACAATGGATAATCTCCAATTATTTCTAGGTAGTCTCTCTAATACCAAATGTAAAGATCCAAACCCATGCTTCTGGATTCCTTATTAACTACACACTATATTTTTTTATTAAAGATATATTGAAAAAATAAATAGTGCAACATAAATTCCAGAAACATTTCTGGTATAGTTTTTGGATAATTAGACAAAAAAATTGAATTTTTTAGAGTTTTATAAAAAATAAAATAAAATATCTAATTTACATCTTATGTGCTATATGTGTAAGGGAAATCACCAATCTTGGAACTTCTAAAACAGCTATGAAAATTGTTTTATAACATGGGATGAGCATAAAATTACAATGTAAAGGGGTTTTAAAACCAATGGGAATTTTTTTAATTCATACTTATTTAATAATCATTTATAACACTTGATATAAAATATAAAAATTTTATATATAAAATAAATTTAATTTTTTTTGAAAATAATTATCATTTAGAAAATCATTTTAAAAAATAAACTCTAAAAATAATTGTATTTATCCTTTAAAAATAATAATTTTTTGACATAAAATGTTACTAGATCCTATGAAAATCACGCGGGTACATGAAATATCACATGTAGGACAATTTCCAATGAGATCATGGGTTCAGACTCTATTTTTCATCAATTAATTAGATACCCAAGTGTTGAATTTAATTTTTATGAAAACATTATTACTAAAGATCCTCCTTTCTCATTATCAACCCATTAAAAACCCTTTCAAAAATATAATTGATTTTTTTAAAAAAAATATAATTATATAGTATAGATACTTTTTAAAATAATATATTTCATAATTTTTTTTAGTGTTTGGAAAATTCAATGAACTTCATAAAATCATTGATGGAATTAAAACACATCTAATTATTAAATTAAATTTTTTTTTATTTGATGTATGGAATGCTATTGATATTCATAATTTATGGAAATTATATATGAAATTAAAACATAATCATTAAATTATAGTATAAAATATGCTTAATTTTCTATAAAAATTCCAAAAAGAAATAACACTTATACATAATATATAACATTTATAATTAAAATTAATTATTAGAAACTAAATATGTTTAACATTTAAATAAATATAGTGCAAATATAATTGCGACATAATCATTATCTGAAAATAAAAAAAAATCATTGTAAAATATAATTTCCTAAAACATAAACATTTGAAACAAATTGTTTCCTCATAAATAAATTTGAACATAAAAATTGTATACATTTTAAAATAAATAAATCATCCTTATGATAATAAAATATCTAAGAAATACTGATTTTAACATAAATGTTCCCATTACCTAATAAATGAAGAAGGGAGCCAAATGTCAAATAATAGACACATCTTGTAAAATGTATTAATGAGTGATAAATTTTGGATTCTCTAAAATGAAAGTATTCTACAACCTAGTTCGCCTTCTGCTGCCCCAGATGCAGAAATTTTGAAGATAAAAGTTTTTCTTTTTATTTCATTCTCCATCTTCAAACCATAAGTCTAAATTTCTAATTCACTATCTCTTAAAATTTATACATATTAAAGGAAATAATGGTTCTTTAAATCCAAATAGAAACCTCTCTACTCACACATATTTATATATACTCAATAAAACAAAAAAGAAAAAGGTGTTGGTAGGTTCATATTTATTAAACCAACCATAAAAGAAGGTATATTCATGGATGAGTCTCTCTTAAATTTTTATCAACATATAATGAAACTTATCTTTGATCATTAATTTAAAAGACCAAATTCAATGGATATGAATTAAAAAAAATCAAATTACAATAAATGAAATTCATCTTTTTTTGTACTCCAGTCCTTATCATGTGTCGACAGAATAAGAAAACAATGATAGGTAACAGGAGTTCAAAGATGAACAAATTTTTTGGGAGAAGAAATTGACATTGTTTAACTATTTTAATCAATAATTAAAAATAACTATCCAAATATTTTTCAAATTCCATTTAACACCAACATTGAATTAAATAAGAATGTTGAGATGAAGAAATGATGAAGAAGAATTTAATGTCATCTGAATTTTTTAGAGAACATGAAAATTGTTTTCAATTTATTATTGACATTGTACTAGAATTGTTAAATAAAGATGTTTAGAATTATGATGGGTAGGTAATTAATATATAGAAAACTATTCAATATGGATGAATCAGACAAAAAATAATTGAAAACACTTACCTCATAGATCTACAAATCGAAAAAGAGGAGGAAGAATATGGGATCTTCACGATCAAATTCCTCATATCCACACCCAATCTTCTTCATGGATGAAACCCCTTTATCTTTCAACTATTAAATCAAACCCTTGAAACTCTATCTACACTAAAATCCCTTTTCCAGTCGAACCACACTTGGCATCCCAAAATGAGTCAAATATATTGGCATCATTTCCCCCTATTGGGGTTGATTCACTTTTTCGTGTTTGGTTTCCACTGAAGAACCCTCAGTGCCTCCCATTTTCTCAAATCCCAATTGAAAAATGAAAATGCCTTCTTCCACAAAAATAATATTATGTATTATCTTTTAAATTTTTTAAATAATAAAATATTCTTATATCTACATTCATATTTTGTATATTAATTTCATATATCTTATTAAATTTATTAACATAATATTACTCATATTTTCATTTATTGATATAATTATTAAATTTAATATTACAAAATATGAATATTATTTTTGGATATATTTATATATCTCATAATTTATAAGTGTAATTTCATTTATTTTATAACTATGTTATCTGTAATTTCATAATTTTATAAATTTTAAATATAAATTTTGTTAAAATTAATTTATTCAAATTTAATAAATTCTAGTTACAAATAATGTTTTATATGAATCATAGTTCCTATAATTTAATTATTTGTATTAAAATAACTTTTATATTCTATAAAAGTATTATTTCATGAACAAATATTTTTATAATTTTTTTGGTTGACTAGTACTTTTCATTGAATTTTTTTTTGATTCAAAAATGATTTATTATATTTAAAATATTTTATTTTCATTTAATTCGATATAATTATTTATAATAATTTCATAATAAATTTTTATTTTATTATATTTAAACATATATTTTCACAAAAATAATTAATTTAATATATTTATATTAAAATTAATATTTTAAATAAAACCTCATAAAAAATATTTTTTATAATTTTTAATATTCAAATCACATTACATAAAAATTAATAATTTACTAAAAAATATTATAACATAACATTTTAAAATTATTATTTTTTCATTAAATAATAATCAATTATATAATTTTAAATCTTTAACTTAACTTTTAATCAATGTTTATTTTTATTTATTTAAATTATAAAGAAATCCATTTTAATAAGAAATTATTAATATTCTAAAATTTTTGGGATATTACAATATTTACCCAAAAAATGATTTGAGCTTTCACAATTTTTTCATCGAATTTAAAAAATTCTATATTTGCATCTTCAGAATGAAGAAAAAAAACATGAATTTATAAGAGAACATAATTATCTAAATAAAATTATATCATGATGTTTTACCCCCAAACGACAAAATATGATATCCAATGTTTTCTAGAGCATATCTCTGATGCCAAATATAATTTTTTGAACCCACACTTATGAATTCCACATTAAAAAAATGTTGTATACTTTTTTATTAAAAATAAACTAAAAATTACATAGTTCAATAGACATTCTAGAAAATTTTTGTTCTTGGTTCTAGAGAATTATACAACATTGTACAATTTATCAGATTTATATAAAAAAATAAATAAAATATCAAATTCTCTTCTCATGTGATAACTCTTTAAGTGATGTTTTCTGCATTAGAAATTCTAAAAGATCTGTGAAAATTGTTTTATAAAATTGGATGAGCCTAAAATTTTGAATTATTGGGTTTTTAAAACCAATGAAAAAAAATTAATAAATATTTATTTAATAAATCTATTAAAACTCATGATATCATATTTAAATGTTTTATATTTAGAGTACTTTTAAGATGTTTTCAAAAATATTTATCCATTTGAAAATAAATTTCAAAAATAACCTTTGAAAATCAATTTGATTTGTCCTTGGAAATATTTGAAAATAGCAGTACTTCTCGTCATTAAAATTGTACATTGATGATGCTATGAAAACCATATATCCATAAGCAATATCACTAGTAGGAAAATGAATCATGATGTATTGGGTTCACTGTCCATTCATCATCAACTCATTTCACACCCATTTTCTAAATTTAATTGTTAAGAAACTATTTTTACTAAAGATCTTCCTTTCTCATTAAAAACTGATTAGAAACACTTTCAAAAATATACATGAATCATTAATAAAAAAATAATTTTACATTTTCCATACATTTTCAAAATAATGCCGTTCATTAAACACTTTTACAGTTCATAGAGCTCCACTTATTTAATTAATTCAAAGAATGAATTGAAACACATATCATAATTAAATTAAAATAATTTTTTAATTAAATGCATGTAATGTTATTGATATAAATAATGCATGGCTAGTCCTTATAAGAATGACACATTAACATAAAATTATAATATAAAATATTGTAAATTTTCATTGAATATTCCATTATATATAACACACATATGTAAAATAAAACTCTTATTATAAAAATAAAATTAATAAAAACTGAATAATTTTATCTGTTCAATAAATCAATTGAAAATATAATTATTACATAATCATGTTTTACAAATTAAAATATTTCATTCAACAATATAGTATTTGAAAACATAAAAATTTGAAAATAAATTCTTCCTCTCATATAACTTTTAACATAAAAAGCATATACATTTAAAAATAAATGAATAATCCATTATGATAATAAGATTTATAAGAAATAAATATTAAAATATTTTCTTCTTACCTGATAAAAAAACTAGGAAATAGAATTATAAATGTCGAACACACCATATCGAAGAGTAGGAAGAGTGAAAAAGTTCAGCTTCTATAGAATACAAGAATTTCACTACCCATGTAGCCTTCTACCATGCCGGATGCAAATATTTTGAAGATAAATTTTTTTATTTTTTATTTCTCCCTCCATCTTCGAACCATCACTCTAAATTTGTATATATCTCTCTCTATATGAATTGTTAAATATAGAAAATGAAAGCATAGATATTTTCTTTCCAATAGAAACCACTCCACACACGAATATTTATATACACTAAATAAAAAAGACAAGAAGAAGGTGCAGGTATGATCAAATTTATAAAATCAACCACAGAAGAAGGTAGGGTCATAGATGAATCGCTTTTCAATTTCACTATACATTCAATGAAACATAAATTTTATCATTAATTTATATGACCAAATTTAAAGGATACAAATGATAAAAAAACTTCATTACAATAAATGAAATCCATATTAATTTGTGCTATAGTTTATATCTTGTGTCGACAGAAGATGAAAATAAAGATAAGTGACAGGAATCCAAAGCCAACTAAATTTTTTGGAATAAGAAACACAAATTGTTTAACGATTTTAATTAATCATTAAAAATCAACAACCGAAATTGTTGAACATTTAAATTAAACACAAACATTGATTTAAAAATTGACTTTGGGAAGAATGAATGATGGAGAATAATATAATGCCATCCGAATATTTTTGTAAACCAGAAAAATGTTTTCATTTTAAAATAGAAATTGAACTACAATTGTTAAACAAAGACATTCATAATGATAGGGAATAGTCATTTAATATACCAAAAAATATTCAAGAATGATTAATTAGACACCAAAATAAAGTCGCAAACACCAACCTCATATAGTTAAAAATTGAAAAATAGAATGATGATGATGACATATCTCTGATTGATTTCCTATTATCTTTACTCGATGATTTTTGTGGTTGAATCCCATTCATATATCGATCTATAAATCAAACCCCAACATTCCATCAATGCTTGAATAATTATTCTGGTAAAAAAAAATTTATTTCTTAGAATGAGTTGAATCCATCCGCTTGATTTCACCCAAATGGGGTCAATGCCCTTATTTGTGTACGGTTTCCACTATAGAACCCTATGGGCCTCTCATTTTCTTTAAGCCCTACTTTAAATTTAAATCCATTTTTGTCAAAAAATTATTTTATTTATTATCTTTTTAATTTTTTTTACAAAATAATATTCTTATATATCCATTAATATTTTATATATTGATTTCATATATGTAAAAAAATATATTAACTTTTCATTACTCATATTACCATTTATTAAAATAATTATTAAATTTTATATTTCAAAATATGAATATTAATATTGGATGTATGTATATATTATAATTAATAATTATAATTTCATTTATTTAATAAATAT
The DNA here is from genome assembly GCA_963277665.1 of Viscum album. NCBI lineage: Eukaryota > Viridiplantae > Streptophyta > Magnoliopsida > Santalales > Viscaceae > Viscum > Viscum album. The sequence continues at coordinate 783,687,337 of OY728141.1, forward strand.
ATTATCTTTGAGTTCATAATTTTATAAATTTTCAATAAAAAATTTGTTAAAATTTATTTATTTGAATTTAATAATTTATTGTTCTAAATCATTTTTTATTAAAATTATTATTCCTATAAGTTATCTTTTTTGTATTAAAAAAAATTAACATTATTTAAATGTATTAATTTATGATCAATGATTTTTCAAAATTTTATGTTAAGTAATACATAGAATTGATTATCATTTTAGTTTCAAAAAGGATTTATAATAAAAAGTAATATTTATTGCATGTAATAAGATATAATTTTTATAACTATTTCATAATAACATTAGATTTTTCTATTTTTAATCATATATATATATTTTAAAATGTGATAAATATATTTATATTAAAATTATTATTTTAAATAATACCACATAAACCACAATATTTTTTTTATAATTTTGAATATTCAAATCATATTTCACAAAAAAATAACAATTTACATAAAAATTTTATAACATAATATTTTAAAACTATAAATTTTTCTTAAAATCATAAATAATTATATAATTTTAAAATTTTAACATAACCTATAATGAATGTTTATTTTTATATATTTTAATTATATGAAATCCTTTTTAATAAGCACTAATTAATACTCTCAAATTTCTATGACATTAAAATATGGTTTCAACCTACATATTGAAACATTTATCCCCATTATTGAGGGATTTTGACATGAAATGATCCTTCAATACTCAGTCACTTTCCTTACACAAATAAAACTCAGTTTCTAGGAAAATTCAAATATGTATAGGCTTTCCCCATCCATTAGTTATGTAATTTCCAATTCCTGAAGACACCTTCATTTTGACTATGCATAGTATAACCATGTTTGGATCTATATAAGTCTCCCTCAAAAGGAATGTTAACTAGAGGCACATTTATTCTTAGGAGAAACCACTACTATATTTGTAAGCCTCGATAACATTTTGATGGAAACCACTTTTTGAACCTGGTCCACTATTATTCCTTGAAAAAATGTCCCATAATAGTTTTTGAATATTAAATTGACTGAAATACAATGTAAAAACATATATATTCATTCCTGAAGGATGATAGAACATTCTTTGTCAGATTATAGTGGAATGGAAAATAAATAAAGTTTTTGTCAAAGCCAGGTGACCTTAAAATACCATAATCATACATCCATGAATCATCACATTAAACTGTGTTGACAACGTGCTTTTCAAAATGAAGTTAAATTATATGAAACTCATCTAAGTTATATAACATTAAACTATGAGGAAAGGTTCTCCTCACATGACCCTAAACTATAGGATATCTGAGTCCTTCTAGAATAACATCAAACTGAGTGACACATGGTTAATTCTCTATATTCAATTACCTATATGAGAGCTCGATCTGGGAAAAGATACTATATTTTAAGACTCACATTATTTTAATCTCATAATAGGATTAAATATGAAAATTCAATTCCACTATTTAAGTATTATAACTATATACATATCCCATACTTTCTAATGGATTCATTAGTCATGGCTCATGACTAACCATGGGTTTTCATTAACATCAATCATGTCCCTCTATGAAATATAATTGAGGTGAAAATGTTGCCACATGTTCCCCATCATAAAATCATGTGTGAATTTAAATTATTTCCCATGATTCCTCCTATTTATCACATCTATCATGACTCATGTGAGCAAAAGGGACGTTAAGAGTAACTTTGATTGTTACAATTGAGTTGAAATTTCCATTATAAAAAGATAGTAAACTTATCCCCTTCAGAATAATCCTAAATGTTTAAACATCCAATTCCATCCCACATGCCTCAAAACTGCTTAGGTGGACCATTTATTTTGTCGTCTATCTTCCCTACACATGAGAGATTGATCTGTATAGATGTATTTGGCACAAAAACCATCTACAACTTGAAATATCAATACCCCATTTCCACTGTATGAGTTCAATCTTTATATACTATTCAAAAAACATGTTATTTAGTTTATGGATTCATTTTAAGAATAAAATAATCTTCTCCCAGCACATGAGGAAAATCTATTTATGGAGTTTTATATTCATATCCTACAAGCCGTTTTTGGGATTACCACTCTTAAAAGTATAGGAAAAAGTTGTTTGACTAAAACAACAGCTACATTGGTTGGTCTTGAAAGAGCATAAACTAACATGGAAAAGATACATAACACTCATAATTTTTAAAGACAATAGAGGGTGACCAGGAAAAAATTCAAGTCTCAACGCTCTTGGTCATATGATCTAATAAAAAATTTGAGTATTTTCCCATACCCATTATTGAAATTTATGCCCACTAATACATGGAAATTTTAAATAGAAATCCCACTATAGTATTAATATTAAAATTTAAATGGAATGATCGAATGAAGAGATAGATTATTGAGAACAAAGCCCGATTCATTTCATACATTAAGGAGATAGAGGAGTATCAACATATCGAAATCTCTCCATACAAGTGTATTAATGTTATTACATGATTTGTTTTATATGTTCATAGATATGTATCATTACGTGATTAGAGTCCTCTACCACTAAATGTAACTCTATCAATGTTTCAACCTCTATTCTTGCATCAGTTATTAGCACATCTGCCTTATCATTAACAAATATCCCATCCTTTGATTCCTTTTTTCACTAGATAATACTCTTTATTACCCATTCAATCAACATGAAACAATTCTAGATTGAGCCAATCTAAATATTAATGGAGCTGTTCCTCTATGGCCCTCTATTCTAAAACTCAGATTTGGTTTTGTGATGCTACATTATCTTTTTCAGAGGCCTCATTAAGAAGAATACTTCTAGTTGCAGCAAAATGGACCATAAAATCCATAGTCCTAAGATGATACTTCATCATGCTTTCCCTTTCTCATGTCGAAACCACATATTCTACCTTGTTATGTATGGTATGGTACTCAATCCCCCCATTACCAAGCATAGAGAACATGTGATGAATCATGGGAAAATTTTATAGTGGCCTTGATAGAGGGATCTTTAAAAAAAATTCCATATATACCTCAATACTATTTTTGGGGTGACACAAAAATTATTGAGGGTCTCCTAGTTTACTTAAATATCACCCTTAGAGAGAATAATGTTGTCTGGGACAAGATCAACAAGAAAATTACTATCATTGATATTGTCAAAACGAGTAGGATCAGAGGAATTAAAACTCATGGACACATCAGCTGATTGATAATTTAAAGAATATGAGATCTCAAATACTTGTACAAATTCTCCATAAATAGTTATCCAGGTATCAATACCTGGTATGTATGTATATGGGATACACAAGATTTTGAGATAATCACCTTCATTTACTGAGGAATCGACCTCCTTGGTGGTCATCACCTCACTGGTAGTCATTTCAGGTTCCACATCTCCAACTAGTGGGGTTTCCTTAAAGAGATAACTCTTTTGGGAATGTAGGAACAATGTGTTCATCTTTATCCAATTCAGTTAACTCTAAAAGGACAGTCATTTACATAGATCCCATAGCGATGACTATAAGTGAAATTAAATAAATAATTGAGCTCAAACCTTCTTGGCCATGTGTCACTAATTCCTCAATGATCCTACCTTCTAGAGTAATTAGAACAGTTTATCACAGGGATGTGTAAAACTTCTAAATCCACTCTTCAAATGGGGTAATATACATTTGATCTTCATAAATTGATACCATAGAGCTCTAAATCTCTGTAACATTAGCTGTTGGACTTGGGTCCTTATCTAATTCAGATATTCTGAGCATTTTATGCTCCAAAAAACTGGTTTTTTTGACAATTGGAACTAGTGAAAATCCCTTAATTGTTCACTCATTAACATGAATATAAATATAGCTATAAAATTAATTCATAAGTTTACTAACTAAAAATTATTATTTTTATTTATAATAACCTCTTTTTAAGGGATGAGGAGGAACCCAACATGACATCAAGACATAGAGTGGACAAAAATTCCCAATTGACCAAAAGCTCAAGACCACAAACAACCCACACTACAAGAAAGAAGCACCACCCAAAAACAATAAACATTAGGTTCAAATTCCACTGTCTCAGAGCAGAACTACTAGCTATCCCGTGAAAAGGATCATGGGCCTGGAACCGATGGCCGAAACCATACCCTCTCAGACGTCTGATTCTGAATATCCAAGAAACAACGAGAATTTATTGCCTGCACCTCATCTGGAACATCTTCTTGTAGATAATTAATTGGAGACACCCTTAAGCTGTAGACCACTAAGGCCAAAAACAAATACAAATCACTGAAAAACAAACACCAAGAATAAAAACCATCATCCCATGAAAATCCTCAAGACCTTGAACGTCTAGAACATCAATAAACCCACAAATTCACAAGGAGAAAATAGAATCCACATAACGACCACCAGTGATGACATCCATCTTTCCAAATAAAATATTTGAAAGAGAAATTAGGGAGGAATCGACACCTCACACCTCCCATGAAAACCCTCCACTTCTGGAGCCAAAAAATTCAACTACTCATCCATGTTGAGGTCTTCACAGTTGAAAATTCCCAAAACCTAGAATCAATCCAAACCAAGACACCACAACCCAATCTCCAAACACTGACTCTAGGACTCGCCGGATGATCATATCCATGGACATTCTCACACCACAAAGATCGAAGAGAATCCAATAAAATAGAAACAACTACAAAAAACAAAACCAAAACATCATCGGACACGCGACGGAAGACCCGTCACAACTATATCCTGTCACCGGCAGCCCAGGCTCGCGGAGGAACAAAGACTACCCTACGCACCAACCAGAGGTGGGGAGACATCCACATGATGCTGAAGCTAGAGCTCATCAGTGAATTGACACTGTGCCGCCGTGGAAGCCCTATCTAGAAAACATGATTTAGATAAAGAGAAGGCTCACAATGATGCGGGGAATTTTGATGGCTGAGCCAGAGAGCCCCCACAGCAGGGGGTCTGCCACCACAATCCACTGAGTACGAGAGGGAATGCCGCACCAACCCGAGGCAAGGAGGTGGCGATGACGAGGAGGAAAACCTAGAGAGCAGTTCCACTTACAGGCTCATCAAAAGTTATTTCAAAAGTGTACAATTCCTACATTATATCCAAGATAAGATGTGATTTTCCATCGTCCTTGCTTACTTACACCTTTCGATTTCCAATAACGATAATCTCAAAGCTAACATATTATGTGGTGGAGGGTGTGGGAGTACTCTTTTTGGATCTACAATCACTACCTGAATATACTCAGATTCCATAGTATATCCTTCTTCAAAGACTCCATCACCCATAGGAACATCCTTTCCAATAGTGGGTTCTCCCATCGTATATTAGGAAAAATGAATGAGAGAGGTCTCACACCACACACAATAAAAAATGTGGGGGTGGATAAGGGTTAAAATATTACAATGATAGAGAAAATAGATTTTATATAAGACCTAATATTACATCCTCATCACAATATTCCATTTTCACCCTCACCACCAGTATTTCAACACCCAGTCAGACCAATAAATCGTACCTTTGAATTAATTTATGGAGGAATCCATATTCTCAAGATACACATAAAACACTTTAGGATTATCTTGGAAAGAGATATTCTTAGGGGAAGTAATCAACATGTATATAGGAAAATCAACTTACACTTCTCAAAGCACTCCCTAGATTTCCTCAGAAGAAAAATTCCACCTACAAACATCTCAGTATCTCTATGCATTGGAAAATATTGTCTGTACATGTATAGATAATACATAAGAGGATGAACTGTCTTTTGGGGAGGGATTAACTCACCACACTTACTTATTTTCTATCTTAGATAACAATCCCCTTGAAGATGGACCATATGAGGCTCCAGTAATGAGGAAGAAGGAATCTCAATAACATTACATGGAACCGAAGAATCATCTTCAATAGACCCCTATAAACCATTGTTTCTTTCATAATCCTTTAATTCACATGGTTTCCAAATATCAAGGACTCACTTTGGAAATATGAATTGAACTCAGAGAGAATGAATAGATGCTTCAAATCCAATATATAATCTTCCACCATGTTATGATTAACCTTACAAGAATTTTATTTAGGCATAGATAATCCACTATACCATGTCAAAATGATTTCCTTCCCCTGAAGGATGTGCCCGATCCAATTATTAGGAATATATTTCCTCTATGTGTCCTACTCTCTCCCTGCCTTGAAATATGCGGCCTCTGAGGGGATAAGAACATGGGAAGATGATTCAATTTCTTTTGTTATAGTGGAAACCATTATTTTGAGGGGATGTACCCTAGATCATTAACTAATTCATTTATATATTTGAAATGAGGTGTTTCCTCAATGAAATCCCCTTTCCCAGTCTAACTTACTCTATTTTACAATCCCTGTGCTCTACAAACTCAGTTATGGGTGGACCCTTAATAATAGGAACTTGTATTATATGTAACCATTTGGGTATGAGTGGATCCAAATATTCATCATAAGACATCATAAGCCTAGGATGGATATCTCTGGGTGGAAGTTCAATATAGTAGCTTGTGTCTTCCCATGTGAAAATAAACTAGATCTGTCAAGTGGTCTCTATATGATTTTCTTGATGTGTGTTGTTAATAGATGAAGAAAGTCATTTGGATGCAATGGAATTGACCCCCAAATCGACAAGGTGAATACTAATCAAAGATCATTTTTTCCATCAATTTTGGTAACCAGAATACCCTCCATCAAGGAAATGAGGTACCCTCATCTTGTATTATTTCTAAATGCATCATTTAAACGAGTATCATTAGGAGAATAATGTGTGGAATATACAAAATGATTGTGATAATTGAGAATGTTCTTCACATCAATTGAAGCCATCGTTAACGGATTCACCCTACATATACACATTAATTAGTGCCTAAATCAATCATCCAGAATTCACTAGTCATTGATAGATTCATAACCCCGTATGAGATTCTACCCATTGTAAGAGGAGTTAGAAGGGTCCTGATAGACTATTGGGAGACTCCCATAATAATTCATCTAAGTAGATGATATATCTATGCTAATATTTGGACTTCTAGGTTGCCGCGTCTCCTAGTCACCAAATGGGTTGCCATAAAAAAGGTTGAAACTATGACACTTGTTTTTAATTCACACATCGGCAACAACTAGTAACATAAAAACTTCCAATCAAACCAATAGATCAACCCCTAGGGAAACTTTCTAAACCCATTGATAAAAGTGACCTTTCTCAAGTTACAGCTATTAATACCTAGTACGTATTATATTTATATGAGTAGAAAACATCATCATCCTCCTCATAAAAGGGTCAAAACTACTTGGTGTAGTAAAAAGATCAATCCAGTCATAAAAACTGACATTTAGTTCGGGGTGAGGCTCAACCTTCGGAAGGTTATACACTATTTTGATCAATTCCCATGCATGCAAAGGGGTTCTCTCAGGATCATCCCACATTGAAGGAGGAAAAAACACATCATATATACACCCATGATGGGTGCCGCCATTATCATAAGAATGTCCCAAATACCATTACAAAATTCCCCATATACTAGGTGAGAAGTATTGGTATCTAGGATTTACAATCTATGTAGGTGAGGGATAATGGATCTGTTTTGGTGAGAAAAAGTATGTGACCGCCAAAAAACCTCATTCAATCCTATAACCTTAAATTCATCCTTATAATCTTCACATCTCTATCAATTACAAAACGTTCATCCCCATTATAGTTAGAATGATCCTCCAAGATGAGAATCCATTTTGATGACCATCCTTGCATATCGCCGACCACTGATTTCATTACAATATAATTATCTCAATAGAAAACCAATTTTGGTGATATTGTTGTTCTCTCTAGAGAAAAGGCTTATAATGTTAAAAAAACACCTTAGAGTAGGTTTATTAGATAAAATACCCCATTATTGAGATATTTTTCCAAGGTTCATTGATGTTTTTGACTATCCAAGAAAGTAGTATATTTTTGTGATGTAGTTCTAGGATATGGATGTCTAATGGAAACACAAATACATAAATAGACATTATATCTAAGATAGGGTAATCTCAATGCCAAGGACCAAAAAATACTGCTAAATATTGACGATGTGGGATGGTGATTCATTTTTCATTATATTCGATGCTTTCAACCATGGAGTACCCTTTTTCATTAGCATCATAAGTAGGTTGAAATAGATCGAGTTATTATCTTATGAAAAATCAGAATAGGAAATGTTAGATACAAAAAAATATAGGAAAATATTAAATATTTTTCATAGAAAATTCTCATGGACCACCCAACATGCTATATGGGTCGAATGGTACTTAAGTCACCAAGCATAAATTTTTATCTCTATAAAGGAATAAGTCGACCACAAATGAAAATGGATAGTTTCTAAAAGAAAGCAGTTCATGGATGGTGATTTTCCACTATATAAGAAATTCCACCTATAAAAGACACTGTTATATGAAGAAGGATATCACACCATAATCTCAGACAAGACCATAATGAACTTGATTGACTATGTAAATTTTTTTTCTAGAAACTGGAAAATTTTATAGGCATGTGCCTTCCTCTAGGTCCACATTCATCACACAAAGAATTAAAACTAACAAATTTATTTCTCATAATCCTATCCCCTTCATTCCCATCATACACCATTATTATAGGGGCATTTTTTTGGGTTTGGAAAGATTCAAATGAAATATAAGAAGTATTTTATGCATTTATAAGGGATAGAATAAAATAAATCCAGCCATTTCTTGAAGATTTAAAAATTTCTAGGTTTTGGAGCTTCAAATTCATTTTCCCTTTCTATTTAGTATGCCCACTATAATGGCTACTTTTTTGCATTTACCCCATAAAATAAATTTCTATTTTTGTGTTATTCTTGACTCCCAGGCCCTCAAAAAATGATATTTTATTTTCAGGGTGTGGTTTGACCTCTATCCCCCCTAGAAAATGGATTTTTTGTGGGGAGAGGCGTGACCTTCATGACACCAAAAAATTAAATTAAATTTAAAGGTTGAGGTCTTAACTTTTGTCCACCTACAAATGAAATTTCATTTACAGGGTGAGGTGTTATCTTCAAGATTCCTGGGAATAAATATTCAACACCAAAATTAGTTTTTTTATTTATTATAGTTATCCAAGGAATGGTTACATATATACCCCTATAAAACCCCAGAAAATGATGGAAGAGGTGTAGAGAGAAGTAGTCTAAGAAAGAAAATTTAGTAGGTAATCACCTACTACATATTGTGAATTAAGAAAGGGAACTCATCCAACCACCTGAAAAGGGTGGCCTATCACAAAAGAACCCATCCACATGGGAAATACCTTTATATTAGACCATCCCCATATAAAATTCATTTAATCCACCATATTTTTTAGAAAAACAATATATGGGTTGGATTCCCTATGTGTAGTGTTTGGCCTTACATTGAATCCTCTAAAAACAGTATACAGAATGGACCCTTCCATGTAGTATTCTTCCATACCAATTACTCTCCAAAAACTGTCCAATTAACTCTCTATGTCAACCTCTCCCACGAAATTCTATGCCCCATATGGGTCCCATAATGATCTAGAAATATTACCACCCACCATGGCCTCCAGACTTGTATGATGAGAAAAAAGGACTTATCAGTGCATCTCTCATTCGATTATGAATCCCCTCGGTAAATGTTTTCCCACACTTATCCTACCTAATGTGTATGGTCCTAGGGTTGTTTATAATTTTGGATTCCCTCAGTATTGAGGACCCCCACCATGGAGGTTGTTTTAGGGACCTACCGATTTCAGACTATGAGGGGAACCAATTTCCTTCCTCTTTGATGAGGGATAGTTCCTTATACTCCTATCATCTTCTATAAAATAGGGGAACTAGAAACCCTTTTGAAGAAATCCCCTAGTCATTATTTTAGAATTTTATACCCCTACTACCGTCTGTACTCTATGGTTTGAGAATAAAATAGGAGTCAAGAACATCAAAAACTTTTATCTCTTCCGTATATTTGACCATGTTTACTAACCGATGGATGATATTTTGTGGTTTTCTAGACCTTCCACTTCTTTATTTTTCTCACACCCTGAATAAATTACGTGGTATTAGAGGTTAGTAATAATCATAACATCTACAAGATCAAATACATGTTTTTGGAGGATAGTCCCTTTCAGAATCTTCCTCTAGCCTTACTATAAGGTCCTCTTACTTGTTGTAAGCCCCAAATCCATGTAATCACCCTCTAAAATGGATATATTGCTTGAAATAAAAATCAATAAAGGGGCATATTATTATTGAATAATCCATGACACCCCTCCATAGGTGTAATCCCCAATGTTTTGAACTTTTTAGGCTTTAATTCCCATCCAAATGGGATACGTAGGAAGCCTCATTAAGGATTAAACCAAACACCCCAAATTCACAATAGTATTACTTGGGACATATTCTTAGTATGGTCACATCCATTCTGGGGGTACATCCATTCAAGGTCCCTCAGGATGCTTCTTTATAAGACCCACACCATCCCCTGACATAGAAATTTTTCCCGAGACATCCTTTCTATATTACGTAAAACTATATGATTTAGTCCTCATCACACAACCATAAAAGGTATGATGTGTCCCTATAGTGGCGCAAAACAATGTGGGGTCCGATTCATTTCAAAAGTATATTTAATAATCTTTTCTCATGCACCCAATTCCAAAAACAAAAAAATTATCATCTCCCTGAATGATGTTAAATTCTAGAGCACTCCATTACATGGCTCAAAACTAGCATTTTGATAATAAATGATATAAGAATCTATAATCCATTTTCAAAAGGGAACCATATATGGAGAAACTTATATATATACAAATGTATTTATCGATGAATAAACTCTAAAACATATATATTATTTTAAATAAATACATGTTAGTAATTGATTTTTTATATAAGGGAGACATATTTTTATTTGGTATTGAACAAAGGATTGAAAATATTATCTTAAATCCATAATAGAGTCTGTAATTCAGAAATCATCACCCCTAAAGGGTGTGATGAGCTGAAACTCCCATCCTCTCAAACAATGTGAGTCCCCAGTGACCGACAACCTTTTGAAAGAATTTTTTAATTGAATTGAACCTCAGTGAAATAGCCAATCAACATTCCACCTCACTAACACAATCAAGTATCTCAAAAGGGATAATTTAATGATTATAAAACAATCCGTACTTTCCAAAAAAATGCATCCCAATACATGGAGTGATTTTTAAAAACAAATGATCACTCACCTCAAATGGAAATATTCACCAACAATGAAACACATATGGGTTTTTATGAATTTGAGTGATCTCCATCATATTTCTAATCAAATGAATTTTATTTATTATCTTTTTCCTATAGTAGGGTCCAGTTAGGGAATTCTATGTAGTACACACAAAATAAAGTGGATAATGATAAGTATTCCCTTACACTATTTAAGAAGGATCCATATATATCAAGTCCTGATATCTATTATTATATGAGAACTCCAAAAACGTTATTTGATCCCCCCATGAGCCACTAAAATCCACCATAGAAGAACTATGAATTTAGTTAAACACATACATCCTCATTTTATATTATCCATATATTTAATGATGATAACCGAACTCATACCCAACTGGGTTATAAGGGATTGAGATAAGGACTTCCAAAAACGATATGTAAACATTGAGTATCAGTCAGATATAATTGTGACTATAATTTCATGAATCATTAAATTTTCTTTAAGATAGGTTTTTTACAAGTCTTCCACTACATTTGTTTCATGAATATTTTTGAAGTGAGCTGAATTTTTGTGTTGTTCCACAATAACACATATTGAATTGTGTTTTCTAACTATCCTTGGTTTATGTGTTACAAAATACATAGATATCTACCCCATTTTTCACATGGGAATTGGTAAAGATTGAAATATGTAAAATAGTCATTAATGACCTTCCATAACCTGCTTATAGGTGTTGCATCCTGAGGCATACTCTTCCATATTTCTCTTCACATGAGATGACCAAAATCGTGCTTTAAAAGCTTTATACATCTTTTAAATTCTAGGATAGAACACCCATATCGAATAGTGGTAAGGATGAGAGAGAATATTCTTGATAAGGCAAAGGTACATCTATTTGATCTATAAACCACAATAATGAGCTCCCATATAGGTTATATCCATCAATTTTTTCCCCACCATTGAGTTTTTACCTCATCGTAACACATTATGAATCATATGTTTTGGAATTTATAACAACATAAAACAAATTTAAAATAGTATAAATTGGAAGAAAAACTAAAACATTTCCTTGTTTATAATAATCTAGACACATATCAGGGATGATTGACATAAACTATAATTGATCTGATTCATATTTAGAAAAATGAGAATATATCTTTATACTCAAGGAATATACTATGGAACTTCCTTTCCCCAATATATAAAACATGTCAATGTTAAACATATATATATTCCATATGTCTTTTTTTGTAGCTTAAAATAATTTTTCTAGAAAATATCATTCAATATTTTATGATCTATATACACAATGAATTTTAACTTACAAAAGATTAAATATTAACTGAGAGGGGGGAGGGGGGGTAGAATAAGTTGTTCACTTTTTAGAATTTTCAAAACTTTTAGAAACATAACCCCTGCAACATGTTATGATTTATTTCCATATCAACTTTTATTAATTACTCATACATGAAAAGGTAGTAGAGGAATAAAATCACACAAGATATATATGGTTCAACCTCACTGTGATAACCTACATCTTTTCCTTAGCCACTCTCATGGGTTTATGGAAATACACTATTATGAAGAAGTGAATACAACTTGTTCCAACTATAGTTAAACACCTTATATCACCCAATAAAAAGGATTATACTAACACCCATCAATTTATAATATTTTTTTTAAAAAAAGTTCATCCAAAATAAATAATGTTTTTTTGAAATGCATCCATAATTGCTCAGTCAAAATCCTTCATCCGATTTAGATGGATCTGAATTTCTCAATCCTATGAGTCAGGATCAGATTATTTCAATACGATAAGTCCGGGTCTGATTCTCTAAATATGATATGTATAGATCCAATTATCCTTGTATGATGGACTTAATAATTTTAACCCATTATCAATATTCATAACTCAAACTTTGATCAAATTATTAATACAATGTTTCTTAGTTTGATTGACTCAAGATGATTGACTGGACATGGTCTTTTCAATACTATTGTGATCAATCCAGTTTATAGTCATTTAGTTGTCTGATCCCCCATACATGATCATTGGTCAATAATGACATTCACTTGATTTCTTCATCACTCAGTATTTTCCATTTCTGTCAAAAATAAAAAATGAACGAATGACTTGGAAAGTATTTATAGAGAACCAGAAAACAGAAGTGGGAAACCTGAAAACTTTCCCTACTTCCTCAAATTTTAAAATATTTGAAGATGTATCACATTTATTCTTCAAATATGACTTCTTCAATTCTCCTTAGATTTATTTTAGATTTAGGAAATATTGAACTTTTTTTTACGTCATCGACTCTTCATAAAAATTCTGGAATGTTATTTTTGAGTATTCATTTACAATCAGATCATTATGAATCTATTTTATTCTTCGTGATTATGAATTCTATATCCATATCATCTCAATATGAATTATATATCCTTCTTGTCTAATAAATATTTCTATTTATTTCTCATTTAATTATGATTTCTATTTATTTATCATTACAATGGATTTTACCATTACAATGACAATCCCATTACAAATTATTTCCTATTATAATGGAATTTCCATTATGTAAGTCTGAAATTATTCAAACATCACTAGCTTCACACATTCTGAATTCTAAATCCAACATTCTAAAAATATTATACCTTCAATGGATTATTTTATAATTATGAAATCCTCATTATAATGAAATTCTCATTACCACAAAATTTCTCATTACGATGGAATTATTCACACTGAAATTTTTAATTTCTTCAAACCTTTACACCATTTCTTCAAAATAACTTATCATGAAAGTTTTCATGATTTTTCAGAACTTTTGGATCAGAAATGAAACATTTTAATTTTTTATAATGTATGAAAACATTATGACTCCTAACTTCAAAATATTCTTTCAAAACTCTTTAGATAAAATATAACTCATTCACTCAGCCAATTATTTCCTTCTCTGATAATGAAAAATGAAAACATCTATGAAACAAGAATTTATGACTCTGGTTATTTTGGATGTAATGATCTGAAGATGATGTAGATGGATTTGATGATATGATACCAATTTTGGTTAGTCTGATAATCTCATTACGATGTACATGGTCTAATTGTATAAAAAAATATACAAAATGTTAGATTTCAAAAAATAAAAACATTTATTAAAACAAAAACCCATAAATGATATTTCATCTCCCACATTGTATTTGTTGAAAACCCTTGTTTAGTGTGTCTTGATACCACACTACTAGATAAAGTAATTTTTTTAATGAAATTACATGCCTTGGTGGAATTTTTTTTGCGGCCATGTAAGGATAAAACCTCAATTTTTTCCCCTAATTATTATTTTTCTCTCCCCCATTCTATGATAAATACAACCTTATATTAATTTATCAGGGTATGAAAAATGTTTTTACAATGAAAAATTCGTTACATCCTCTCCCCATTTTTCAACATAATCCAAACCATAGTGGGGGTGATTCATAATGAGGTTAGAGAAACATGGGGGGAGGATGAGTAAAAGGTTTCAGCCTCCATTACTCAAACCATTCATTAATCATTTATGTTGTAAATATGTCATTAATCTAAAAAGTTTTTGAAATGTATTCTAGCAAAACATCTCCAGAAGAAAAATTATCTTATATAAAGTTAAACTCTATATCAATTTTTTGATATTGAGAGTTGGACATGATTATTAGAATGATAAATAGCACAATGATTATCACAAAGTATCTTAAATTGACTAAAAACTATTAATTTCAAATATTCTAGCTTAACATTCATCCATAACATATGAGTACAAGACTGAGTAGCTACAACATATTCAGATTCAGCTATGCTCAAAGTTACTAAACATTGTTTCTTACTATTCCAACTCACACAACATTCACCCAATAATAATGTTCCTACTATGGTTTATTTTCTATCATTATAATCTTTATCTCAATCAGCATAAAAAAACATGAATCTTCATATCACTATTTCTTTTTTATAAAATTCAATGTGAAGTTATTACTTTGAAATATATCATGATTCATTTTAATACAAAAAATGTGATTTTTTTGGATTTAATTGATACTTGGAACACAAATTTTCAAAATAAATATTATCATCACTTGAGGTTTTACAGTAAATAAGACTTCTTTCAGCTTTAGAAATTATTTCTGATTCATAGTTATTCTGGATTCATATTTACTCAAATTTTCATTCACTGAAATTGGAGTTGAAACATCGTTGGATTTTTTCATCCTAGAATTATTTAGTAATTCTGTAGAATAATTTTTTTTGAGATACGAAAAGGTATTTTTATCTTTGTTAAACATGTAAGCTAAGGAAGAATGTTAATTATACTAACATATTGATTATTAAATTCTTCTTATTTTTCATAGAAAATGTTTTACAAAAATATTATCTATCCCCTGTAAAATTTATGTCATCCAAATAAAAAATTAAAATTAGAGCTCCAATGTCAACCAATTTCAAATAAAAGTTACTATCAACTTTTCATTTTGAAAATTTCAAAATTATCAACTAATTTCCATGTTTAGAATACCAATAACATGGAGCTTGTTTCATACAATACAAATATTTCTTCAATTTAAAAACTTTTTCCATCCTTATCTAGTAGAAACCTATAAGGTTATTCAGTGTAAAATTCTTCCTCAATATCACCATTTATGAAATATAATATTATATCCATATGATAAATGTTGCAATTTTGATGTGCGACCGCTGAAAAAAAATTCTAATAGTTTATAATCATCCAAATGGGGAAATAGTTTTTTTAAAAATCCACACCTTCCACCTGGGAATAACATTAAAAACTAAGCCTTTCTTTATTTCTTGAAACTTCTCAATGTTCTTTTAAATTTTTTCATTAAAACCACATGGTTCCGATAATATTTTTATTTATTGTACATGAAACAACTACCCTTGTTTTATTATTCTCAATTTGATCCAAATCTTAATTCATAGCATACACCCCTTCGTTATATTTAATATCTTTTGAAAATGATTATATTTCATCTTTTGAGATATATAATGTTTGATTATCTAATACATCTTCTGGTCTAGATTGGATCCTTCTAATTCATAATATTTTTTTTGGATTCAACATAATTTTGTATGGAGTTAAAATTCAATGATTCTTTCCCAGCTCAAATTTCCAATTCACACAATTATTCATAATATTGATAAGGATGTTTTTAATTACATTCACTATTATTGTAAATCTCTAGATTATCCTCCTCAGCATTCTCCAAAAAAATTTAAACAAACTTTTATTTTCAGTTAAAATCATGTGTTATGAGTCCAAAATAATTTGTAAATGTTTATTCCAACTTTTTTAACTTCTTTGTTTTGGAGAATAAAACTTAAAAGTTCATTCCTCACATTTCTCATAAAACATTCTTATATAATTTTTTTGGATTTTGAGAAAAAAATAGAAATCAAAAAACTTTTAAGTATTTTAATGAAGGGTTTTGTTATACCACATTTCATAAGAAGTCATGATAGTTTCCAATCTCAAAACACATACATTTTTTAACATGTAAAATAGTAAAAATACATTCTATCTAATAGAATCATGAATGTTATTATTATTATAACATACTTATTCCCATTTCCACAAAACATCTATTATTTCTTTTTTTACTCCATTTTATTTAGGAGTATTGGGAGTAATATACTATTATTTGATTCTATAATTTCTTAGATAATTTTATAATGTATTGTATGTGAATTCAGTATTATTATATGTTCTCAACTTCTTTATGGAAACCCCCATTTCTTTCTCAAAAACTTTTTTGAATAATTTGAACAGTTTAATAGCCTATGACTTGTGCTTCATAACCATTATGTTTTAATCTAAGCGAAATCATCAATAAAATTGAAAAATTATAAATATATTTTTATTTATTTATATCTTATAAGCCCATATAAATTGGAATGAATATGTTCATGGGGTCTCATAGATTGAATCTCCATTCTCTTATGACTTTTGTTAGCTATCTTTTCCTTTCTAGAAAGTAATAAAAACATCTTCATCTCTTCTTTTCAATTCTGAAAAATTACAAATGACATCAAAATTAGAAATTTTATTCATACTTTTATTCCCATGGTTCCCAAGATTTTGGTGCCACAATTTGTTTTCATCTTCCGCACTCAGGTAACATGTGTTATTGAATTCTCTAATTTAGAAGAGATTATCACTGGTTCTTTGTCCTTTTGTAATTAAATTTCCATCCATCACACTTTTTTGATTCAAACATATTTTCTAAAAACAACATGTTTTGCATCATCACAAAGTATAATTACACTATATAAATTATGTTTTATCCCATCAAAAAATAAAACCACCATAGATTTCATCATTTCCTCTTCACTCTCACATATTCTGATTTCTCTGATTCTGAAGGAACTATCATTACCAAAGGTAACTACTCATCCATTGTCACACCTCGAAACGTGCGTTTATTTTATTTTATGATTTCTTTGAATTTAAATTATTTTGATGCGGTTCGTGTTCATTATCGGACCAGGTCTTTGAGTTTTTGTTAAAAAAGTGTGCTTTTTGACGCGCCGTCGTTGGGCGCATGAGCGGATCCTTTTTTTGGAAACCCCGCATGTCCCTGCCCGGGTATTTGCGCATCTCGTTGTCATTGGAAGATTTTAAATAGAGTCTATATTTAATGCGCACATATATATTTATAAATTAATAATTATTTTTATTATTTAAGATGAAATGAATATTTTTATCATTTTTGTTTTTATCATTATGATTATTTTTATCATTATTATTTTTATCATTATGTTATAAATAAATAATTAATGAAGTTGTAAATGTTGCGGATAATAGTATAATTATAATTAAATATGCTTTGTCATTAATCTTTATTATTATAATTATTATTATTGTAATTTATTATTATTATGATCTGTTTGTTTGCTTTTATTTAATTTTATTTTTATTATATCTTTTTTTTCTTCTCCTTCTAACCATAACAGGTCGCCCAGACCGTTTTTTTATTTCCCCCCTTCTCTCTCGGCCACCCCCCCTCCCCTCTTCTCTCTTCTCTCCCTTCTCTCTTTTCTTTTCCTTTTCTATCCTTCCTTTCTTCTTCTTCTCTCCCCTCCCGTGGGATTCCTTCTTTCTCCCTCTCCCCGCGTCCGCCTTCCTCTCCCCGCGTCCGTGTCCGCCTCCCTCTCCTTGCGTCCGTGTCGACCTCCCTTCACTCCGCTCGGCCGCCCTTGCTCCCTCCCTCGTAATAGCTAGCATCACCCAGCCATGCCTCCCTGCACGGCGCCCTCGACCCCTGTTCAAGCAACCCATCCGTTGTCTGTTGCCTTTTCCTCCTCTCCCTACGCACAGCAGCGCTGCCTCACTTTCCTCTATCCCGCATCACCCCTTCCCTCCTGCCGCCTTCGGCCATCACGCACCGGGCGCACCCCGGCCTCTGCCTCCATCCCTGCTCGGTCCGTCGCCGCACCCCGGCTGGGCTGGTCTCCCTTGCCTTCGCCCCTCCCTTGCACCCGCTCAAACTTCCCTCTGTGCCAGTTCTGTTTTGTTTTTTTTGTTTTTTTGTTTTATTTTATATTTTTGTTGTTTATTATTATTTTATCATTTTAATTATTATTACTGTTATTATTATTATTATTCTTAGTATTATTATTATTATTATTATTATTATTATGGTTACTATTATTATTATCATTATTATTAGTATTATTCTTATTGTTCTTATTATTATTATTATTATTATTATTATTATTGTTACTATTATAATAATAATTATTATTCTAATTATTCTTATTATTCTTCTTCTTCTTATTATTATTCTTATTATTATTTTGTTATTATTATTTTTATTCTCATTATTATTATTATTATTATTATTGTTATTATTATTATTACTCTTATTATTTTTATAATCATCATCATCGTGTGAGTTTTTAATTGATGATGAGTTTTTATTTGTTGTCTTAGGACTTTTAGGACCCGCGCAGGGTGTTTCTGAGTGAGCGTCGTCTCCGCGCCTTGTTTCCAAAGTTCCATCGTCGTCGCGTTTCAGTTTCAAGGGCGTTGGCCTTTACCGCTCATTTTCGAACGTGCTTCATTTTCTTGCATCGTGTATCCGAGGTAGGTTCCCTTTGCACTGCTTTTAAAATTTAAGTTATATTATTTCATGCTGTTTGTGCACCCTAATTGTTCAAAATAAATGTTTTATTAATTTTAATAAATATGAGATAATATACGATAATTAATTTTTTATATAAGATAGTTAAATTTTAAATGGTTATTTAGTGTAAAAAAGAGCCGTTTATTTTATACTTGACACATGAAACATCCTTTTGACGAGCGGACACCCAATAATGAAAGAATGCCCGTTTGGATTTTAGACATAATTCACGTAATATAAAATGGAGTTCTGGTTTAATGAGAAATGATTTCTTTTGAAGTGTGAACAAGTACTTTGGTTCTTTAAAGAAGTTGTCTGGTTGGATTTTAAAGGTTATTTGAAAAAATAAAATGTTTTGGTTTGGTTTTGTTTATAAAAATATTGTCAGCCTGTGACGTAGTGTTTTTTGGGGTTCTTTAAATGGGTTTAAACTGGGTTTTGTCTTATAAAGAAGTTGTACCTTTCTTTGAGTAGCGTTTGTGAAATGTATTAAATGCCCATTTGGAACTTTATGGAAAACGATGAAAATGTTTTGATAAAACCCTCTTAGGATGACTCTCATGCCTTAGTTGCAATCGATTGTTTGGGAGGCCGCGCTTAGTGGATCCCAGGTACGTGAGTAGTTTAAAGTCATGAGGTTGTTCCATGGAGTGGCTCGGGGTGATGCCTGTTGTGATTTATATATATATGTATATGATTGGATGCTCGGTTGGCATCAGTTGGCTCACCCCATTTTCAAACACTTCAGACATGAGAATATGGCATATTGAGAGAACATTCTATGAATGATTGCTGCACTGGTAGGTTATGGTACTGACCAGTGGCCCATAGTAGGTGGATATAATGGGTTTATTACTATGGTATTTGCCCTTGACCATCCCGTCAGTGGATGGTCGAGCGTATTGTGCGTTTTGATTTCATCGTGACATGTCGATAAGGATGATTTCTCATGTATTGGTGTCTTCTCGTTTATTCTCAATCTCTTAGGTTCACCCATGTCTATTCAGATTTTGTTGCTTGCAGTATTGATTACGATGCTCACATGTATAACTACATTGCCATTGCTGTGTGTTTTACTTTGTGCATTCTGGTGTATTGTTTTACTTGGAATGTGATAAATTTCTTTTGATTAGATTTCAAAAAAAAATTGTTTTCAAAAGAAAGTGTTTAATCCCTTTTGTACAAACTTGAAAATTTAAACATCACTTTCCCCATTCCTGAAATGTCATTGACACTAATGAAATGAACCTGAATTTGGAAAATGGATAAGGGCAATGGTTCGTACTTTGTTTTTAAGTAGAATATTATTAAAAACATACTTTTATAGATTGTAGTTCAACCTTGAAATGATGTTTCTTTTATTTTAAAGGTAGTGCATTGGGAATAGATATCGGGCTACCCTACTGAGTTGTAATACTCACGCCTATAGTTTTTTTCTGTTTTTAGTGTTTGTGCAGGCTATAGCTTGAGTTCACTCGCCTTGGGCGACGCTTGATCTTTGAGTCGGAGAGCGACCCGCGAGGTCGCACAGAGTTGTTCGGACGTCGTGTTTGGTCAGTTTTATCTTTCTCCTGTTCCTGTTTAGTCACTTTGTTTGGTTTACCTTTTTCTGCGCTGCTCTGTATTATCTTTGCATTCTTATTTATTTATATTGGGCGAAATCGTTCCCACAGCCTCTAATGATGCCCTGGCGCTTTTCGCCAGCCCGAGAGGATCGGGAACGCCTCTCGGGCCATGTCGCGGACCGGCTCAGGTTACCGGTTCAGGGTCGACCCGGGTTGGTTCGTGAAAAAATAGTATTAGAGCCAGGTTAGCTCTTAGAGACCTCACTTTTTCAGAGCGCCCTTAGTTATTTGGGATGTCAAGGTAGATGGAGTAGGATTTTCAGGACTTGAGGGGTAGGTGCGAGAAGAGCGTCGCGAACTCTTGCCCGTACTGATCCTTAGGTTTCCATGGGAAGTCCTGTTTAATTTGTTTGTTTGGGTTTTTATGGAAATTTTTTGCGATTGGGATACGACAAAGGGAGTCTGGGCCATTAGTCCTCCTAACCCGCACAGTCTGGCAAGCCATGCAAAGCTAGGGGCATGGTCCAAGAAGGCTCTCTGTGTCAGTGATGTGTTTGGCATATGGCAGCCAACCATATGGTCAAGTCGTCTACAGACACTAGTCCCCTGTTTGAGTTGTTTTGGGTTTCCCTTGATTTTTGAAAGTGGTTTGAATCAAAAAAGTTGGTTTTGAAAAAAAGGGGGTTGTTTGAAATAACATGTTTGATTTGTAGATTGTTTTAAAAGAAGCGGTATGAATAAATTGTTTTTGGAAAATGAAGTTTCTTTGTTTTGGCCTTTGTGTTCCGATGAGTACTCACATGCATTTTGGTATGTTGGAAATGTGGATGGATTTCTGGTATGGTGGATAGATGCCCGAGGTGGCACAAATACTTTCATGTGATTGAGACTCTAATGAATACCAATGGTGAGGGTTTAACCCACTAAGCTCGTTTTCAATTAAAGATGTTTTCAAAGAGAAAAGTTTTGATGTTAGGGTAACTTGCTTTCTTGTCACTTGAACTTACCACCTATGGAGTGTTTGATTTTGAGGATTTTATTCACTCATTGAGTTGTCCTTGATTGGATTTTTGACCTTTCCTAATCCAGCGATTATCCTTTTGAAACATCGATGGGTGATCGTAGTACGGTTGATCAACCTAAGGATTTTATGATTCAGTTTCGGAAGTCGGATCCACCTCTCTTCTATGATCAAGCAGAAACTTCTGTGTCAGAGGAGTGGTTGCAGAAGATTGAAAGGGACTTTAGCCTCATTGAGTTGTCTGGGTCGTTGAATGTCAAGTTTGCGACCTTCATGCTTGAAGGATCACCGTGGATGTGGTGGAAGTCAGTGTCTCGGAACAAGCCCCTCCAAAGGATTACTTGGGAGTTCTTCAAGTCTTTGTTCATTCGCCAATATTTCTCTGAGGAAGAAAGGGTGAGAAAGGGGATGGAAATGTGTTGTCTGCAATAGGGTGACGAACCCGTGTTGGAATATTTCCAGCGCTTTGTGGAGCTAGTACCTTATGATTCAGGGTATGACGCGAATGACCCCATGAAGGCTCGACGCTTCGAGGAAAGTCTCAGCCCTGATCTACAATTGATGGTGTCGGAGTCCAACCTAACTTCTTTTGTCGATGTGGAAAGACAATCTTTTCATATCGAAGCTACGATAGTATGAGTGCTCGAAGTAGTTCTCCCTCCTTCGATCCCTATGAGAAGTGGTGAAGATTCTGGAAAGGAAATGAGTAAGAAAATGGAAGTGGATGGATCAGGTCGTGGAATCAAGAGGCCTCTGGATCTTTCATCAACCTCTTCGGAGCGAGATATTATTATGTGTTATTAGTGTGGAAAGCGGGGTCACAAGAATTCATCGTGCCCATGAACTCCAATGCCTTGCCAGGCATGTGGACGCCTGGGTCACTTGCGACGATTTTGTCGAGGCATTGCAAGAAAAAGTCACAGAGGAAGATCTCAGAAGTAATGTGATGTTGGGTCTTTGTTAAAAGTTCCTGGTGTAAGTTTCCATTTAGTTTAAGGGATATTTTATTGTTGTAGTTGTACTGATGTTGTTTTGGGTTTGAAATGTATGGGAACTTCATGGGTCTTTTGATGAACCTCGACTTTCAATGCTGGCATGTTTTTAAATTTTAAAGTCTTGTCCTTTATTTTTGTTAAATAAAAAGATGTATGTATCTCGTTGGGATTATCAGAACCTCACTACGAGGCAGATGATGCTTCATCCATCAGAGCTCCAGCCAAAAGGTCTCGGAGTGAATCCAGTGCGTAGTCAGGAACCCCGAGTGAAAATTTTAAAGAGTCTGGTTAAAGTCGTGCCTCTATCGTCGTGGTGAGATAGTTTTGGTGTTGGTGCTCTGGTTCCTCTGTCGTTGTAGTTTTCTCTCTTCACAAAGCGTGCGATGAACTTAACCCTCACACAATGTCGATAATTGTGTCTTTTTGTTTGGATGCGAGATGTCAATTGGTGGTAATGTGTGGACAACCCATGTGAATCAGTTGCGGCCTTCGTTTGTGTCCATCCCGAGGTGATGGGTCGTGAGTAGGCGTACGTCGTAGTTTCAATGATTTGATCCTTGGGCCCACCCTCCCCGCCTATGGGGTTAGGGTTTTTAGTTGTGCAAAGTATGCATTTAAGCTTCTACTCCTTTCGGACGCGAGTAAGTGCTTAAAATGTACTTATTGTGCTCTTTCTAGCCTTGGTAAGGCCTGATACAGGTCTAAATTGGTCTTCTGGTTGGTCGCTAAGAGGTCAGTCCTTTTAGTGTGGGGAGACCCACCATGAGTCTCGTTGGGTTTTCTCTTAAATAGTTGTCGAATTCTAGTGGAATTCTTATGGTGGGGAGCCCGTTCGGGCCTCCCTCTGTTGGTGATTTATTTCGGGAAATGAGGTTTAGTCCTGTTGGTAGTCGGTGTGATGTCCTTGAGATAAGAGGTTGGTTGGTGTTGTGTGGAATCCTTAGGTGTTTATCGATCTACTGGATGGTGTTGTGGATTTCCGGGGGTGGAAAGCATTATGGTGGGGAGAATTGTCACACCTCGACATGTGGTTTATTTTATTTTATGATTTCTTTGACTTTAAATTATTTTGATGCGTTTCATGTTTAGTATCAGACCAGGTCTTTGAGTTTTTGTTAAAAAAATGTGCTTTTTGACGCGCCGTCGTTGGGCGCGCGAGCGGATCCTGTTTTGGAAACCCCGCGTGTCCCTGCCCGGGTATTTGCGCATCTCGTTGTCTTTGGAAAATTTTAAATAGAGTCTATATTTAATGTGCACATCTATAGTTATAAATTAATATTTATTTTTATTATTTAAGATGAAATGAATATTTTTATCATTTGTGTTTTTATCATTATGATTATTTTTATCATTATTATTTTTATCATTATGTTATAAATAAATAATTAATGAAGTTGTAAATGTTGCGGATAATAGTATAATTATTATTAAATATGCTTTTTCATTAATCATTATTATTGTTATTATTATTATTGTAATTTATTATTATTATGATTTGTTTTTTTTCTTTTATTTAATTTATTTTTCTTTTATCTTTTATTTTTTTCTTCTCCTTCTAACCCTAGCAGGCCGCCCAGTCCATTTTTTTTATTTCCTCCCTTCTCTCTCGGCCGCCACCCACCCCCCTCCCCTCTTCTCTCTTCTCTCCCTTCTCTCTTTTCTTTTCCTTTTCTCTCCTTCCTTTCTTCTTCTTCTCTCCCCTCCCACGGGTTTCCATCTTTCTCCCTCTCCCAGCGTCCGCCTTCCTCTCCCCGCGTCCGCGTCCGCCTCCCTCTCCTCGCGTCCGCGTCAGCCTCCTTTCACCCCGCTCGACCGCCCTTGCTCCATCCCTCGTAATAGCCAGCATCACCCAGCCACACCTCCCTGCACGGCGCCCTCGGACCCTGTTCAAGAAACCCATCCGCTGTCCGCTGCCTCGGCCTCCTCTACCTACACACAAAAGCGCTGCCTCACTCCCCTCTAGCCCGCATCACCCATTCCCCTTCCGCCTTCAGCCATCACGCACCGGGCGCACCCCGGCCTCTGCCTCCAACCCTTCTCGGTCCGTCGCTGCGCCCCGGCCGGGCTGGTCTCCCTTGCCATCGCCCCTCCCTTGCATCCGCTCGAACTTCCCTCTGTGCCAGGTCTGTTTTGCTTTTTTAAATTTTTTTTATTTTATTTTATATTTTTGTTGTTTATTATTATTTTATCATTGTAATTATTATTACTGTTATTATTATTATTATTCTTAGGATTATTATTATTATTATTATTATTGTTACTATTATTATTATCATTATTATTAGTATTATTATTATTATTATTATTATTGTTACTATTATAATAATTATTATTATTATAATTATTCTTATTATTATTCTTCTTATTATTATTATTCTTATTATTATTTTGCTATTATTATTTTTATTCTCATTATTATTATTATTATTATTATTGTTATTATTATTATTATTACTCTTATTATTTTTATAATCATCAGCATCGTGTGAGTTTTTAATTGATGATGAGTTTTTATTTGTTGTCTTAGGACTTTTAGGACCCTTGCAGGGTGTTTCTGAGTGAGGGTCGTCGCCGCGCCTTGTTTCCGAAGTTCCATCGTCGTCGCGTTTCAGTTTCGAGGGCGTTGGTCTTTACCTCTCTTTTTCGAACATGCGTCGTTTTCTTGCATCGTGTATCCGAGGTAGGTTCCCTTTGCACTGCATTTAAAATATATGTTATATTATTTCATGCTTTTTGTGCATCCTAATTGTTCAAAATAAATGTTTTATTTATGTTAATAAATATGAGATAATATACGATAATTAATTTTTAATATAAGATAGTTAAATTTTAAATGGTTATTTAGTGTCAAAAGGAGCCGTTTATTTTATACAGGACACATGAAACATCCTTTTGACGATCGGACACCCAATAATGAAAGAATGCCTGTTTGGATTTTAAACATAATTAACGTAATATAAAATGGAGTTCTGGTTTAATGAGAAATGATTTCTTTTGAAGCGTGAAAAAGTACTTTGGTTCTTTAAAAATGTTGTCTAGTTGGATTTTAAAGGTTATTTGAAAAAATAAATTTTTGTTTGGTTTGGTTTATAAAAATATTGTCATCCTGTGACGTAGTGTTTTATTTTGGGTTCTTTAAATGGTTTTAAACTGGGTTTTGTCTCATAAAGAAGTTGTACCTTTCATTGAGTAGCGTTTGTGAAATGTTTTAAATGCCCATTTGGCACTTTATGGAAAGCGATGAAAATGTTTTGATAAAACCCTCTTAGGACGACTCTCATGCCTTCGTTGCAATTGATTGTTTGGGAGGCCACGCTTAGTGGCTCCCAGGTACGTGAGTAGTTTAAAGGCATGAGGTTGTTCCACGGAGTGGCTTGGGGTGATGCCTGTTGTGCTTTTTATATATATATGTATATGATTGGATGCTCGGTTGGCATCAGTTGGCTCACCCCTTTTTCAAACACATGAGACAAAAGAATCTGGCATATTGAGAGAATATTCTAAGAATGATTGCTGCACTGGTAGGTTATGGTACTGACCAGTGGCCCATAGTAGGTGGATATATTGGGTTTATTACTATGGTATTTTCCCTTGACCTGCCCGTGAGTGGATGGTCGAGTGTATTGTGCGTTTTGATTTCATCGTGACATGTCGATAAAGATGATTTCTCATGTATTGGTGTCTTCTGGTTTATTCTCGATCTCCTAGGTTCACCCATGTCTATTCAGCTTTTGTTGCTTGGAGTACTGATTATGATGCTCAAATATATACCTACATTGCCCTTGTTGTGTGTTTTAATTTGTGCATTCTGGTGTATTGTTTTCCTTGGAAAGTGATAAATTGCTTTTGATTATATTTCAAAAAAAATTTGTTTTCAAAAGAATTTGTTTAATCCCCTTTGTACAAACATGAAAATTTAAACATCACAATCCCCTTTCCTGAAATGTCATTGACACTAATGAAATGAACCCGAATTTGGAAAATGGCTAAGGGAAATGGTTAGTACTTTGTTTTTAAGTAGAATATTATTAAAAACATACTTTTATATATTGTAGTTCAAACTTGAAATGATGATTCTTTTATTTTAATGGTAGTGAATTGGGAATAGATACCGGGCTACCCTACTGAGTTTTAATACTCACGCCTATAATTGTTTTCTATTTTTAGTGTTTGTGTAGTATATAGCTTTAGTGCGCTCACCTAGGGCGACACTTGATCTTTGAGTCGGAGAGCGACCCGCGAGGTCGCACAGAGTTATTCAGATGTCGTGTTTGGTCAGTTTTATCTTTCTCCTATTCCAGTTTAGTCACTTTGTTTGGTTTACCTTTTTCTGCGCTGCTCTGTATTATCTTTGCATTCTTATTTATTTATATTGGGTGAAATCGTTCCCACAACCTCTAATGATGCCCTGGCGCTTGTCGCCAGCCCGGGAGGATCGGGAACGCCTCTCGGGCCATGTCGCGGACCGGCTCGGGTGACCGGTTCAGGGTCGACCCGGGTTGGTTTGTGACAGCCATAATGAATTTCAACATGTTTAAATATTTTTATGTCACCAGTCATAAGTGAAGAACAACCAATATTAAGTATCCATGGTTTGTTCCTTTTACTTGATTTCAATGTTGTCTCAACAAAAAAACCTTTTAACTCAATTTTCTTCTTTTCATCTTCTTTTTTTCTGTTATTTTTTCCAAAAATGAGTGTCATACATATTTAATCATGATGAATGGACTGATCACCTATTCCACAAACTTCTTCCAAACAAAAAAATTTATTTTTTGTAGGAATGTTTCTATCATATTCAGAATTCAACTTTTCATCTTTCTATAAGTTAGGAACGTTTCTCATTCTACTTTAACTATTTCTTCTTCTACTTTAAAACCATATTACATGTAATGATATGTTATTCCAAAAATTATAATCCATATTCCCATAGCCTCAAAAACACCAACAATATCTATCAAATAATTATTTTCTATTCATGAAAGATATTTCTCTATAGAAAATTTGTCGACGTTTGTAAATTCTTTGAGCTCTAACATACTCAAGATGTGGACCATATTTTATTTTGAATTAATTTTCTACTATTGTATATTTTATAGTTTTCTCACATCTATCATCCACCCAAGATTTACCAATACTTTTTTCAAAACCTAAAATTTAAAAATATTCACGCGAAACATTGTTTTCGATAAGATAATATTTCACCTAATTTTTTTATTGACCAATCTCAACATCTTTAGATGTCTCATTATTTTACTTATAAATCTTTTTCGATGTTTTCATTCATCTTACTCAAGGAAATTTCAGACTCAAGAAGTTTTTATTGAAACTTTTAACACTATTATTCCTTATCTTCAAGCATCATAATTGGATCTTCAATCATCTTTCCATATTCAACAATTATATATTTGTAAATTAAGATAGCAAAGAATTTATTCATCCCCCTAGTTTATGAATTTTTTTCTTCCATCAACAACTTCTTAACAATATTTCTCCATTACAAAAATTTATTTCTTGGGATTTTCATTTTTTCTGAAGACATGCAACAAGTTATGTTCGGAGATGATACTCTCTATATGATTATTCACCAATTTATTCACATTAAGTAAACTTTTGTTTTCTCATATTTTTTAATAAATGATATTAATTTTTCTAAAAATTAACCTTCAGAAGTATTTTTGTAAGTTGAGTCTGATTCAACTTTATTAATCAACAAACTTATTTTGATTCCAGTAAATTTATTCTTGTATCTAATAGAATACTCTTGTTATTTATCATTCTCATTCCACTTCTCCCATCAAGTTTTTTATCAGAATTATCTTGATATTATCCAACTTTCTTCTTAGGGAAATTCATAGAAATTTGATTGATCCGACCACACTCAAAAAATTTGAGAGGATGTTTACCTCCACACATTCCACTTTCTGTTTGATAGTTTTTGGATATAAAATATATAATTTTTCCATTCAACTCATCACCATCTTTATCTTTAGACACATAAGGATCATATTCTTCAACATCTTGGATTTTTAACATTATCATAGCTAAAAAATCTATTTAATCATTCATCTTATTTTTAAACATTTGAGATTTCATCATTTCATATGAAAAAAGAATGTTATTCAATTCATCAATAGTTAAATCACCATTATATTCTAAATAATAAATTTTAGAATCAAACTATTCAAGAAAGTTTATAATAAGTTTAGTAACAATTATATAATCTTCCATGACATCTATGAATACTTTTTTGATGAAAAAAAATTCATTTACACTAGTGAAGTATTCATGAATTGTTTCTTTATCTCTCGTTTTGATATCTTCATACTTAATATGCTAGATTTGTAGCTTTGCTTCCTTATAATTTATATTGAATTAGAAAAATACATTCAATCTTGTCCCACATACTATTTTATGTTTTGAGACCCATAAAATTGAAATAAAAAATATATAATAAGCACATGAGAATAGAAATTCTAGAATTTCCATCAACTTATACATTTATTTTGTCAACAATGTTCATTGGGGAATACATATAAATAGGTGGAAACACAATAGTAGCAGTATAAACAACTTATATAACAAGAGATAAGATATAAGTAATCATCCTATTTTTTCATCCCTACTATTTTTTCCATCAAATATTGGAATTCCTCTACTGTTGACATAATCGATATTACCCTTGGTAATGATTCAATAAGGGAACCTTCCTTCGAATACAAATTTAACTTCTAAAGAACTGAATAATAACTTGGGGGGGGGTTGAATTAGTTATTAATTTTTTATAAGTTTAAAAACATTTAGAAACTTAGCCCTTATAACCTGTTAAAATTTATTTCCATATAAAATATAAGTAAATAATGACACATGAAATAGTAGGAATGAAAGTAAATCACAGATGATTTTAAAGTTTTAGCCTTAGTATGAGAACCTACATCCTTTCCATAGCTACTCTAGTGGTTCTTTGAGAATACACTATAATGAATAAGTGAATACAACATGTTATACATCCTTTTATACACATTTTATCTCCCAATATGATTATTATACTGAATCCTATCAGATTACAATGTTTTCTTATAAAACAATTGATCGGAAAAATAATAATAATGAATTTTTTGAAACTTCTCCAAAAAAATTTAACATGAATCCTTAGTTCGATTTTCCTGGATCATATTTTATCAATCTGATGAGTCTAGATTAGATTCTCACAATACGATGAGTCTGGATATGATTCTCTCAATATAATATTTCTGGATCTGATTCTCTCAATATGATGAACTCAATATGACAAACCAATTCTCAATCAGAAAAACTCAAACTATTCTCAAATTTCCAATATGACCTTTATTATTCTAATTGAATCAATCCAATTAAATGAATATTATTTTCTCAATATGATCTAGATTAATCAGATAGATAAAAATTCAGTTATTTAATCCTCCTTATGATATCTCTAGATGAAAATTACATTCACGTGATTTATTCAACACTATACATTTTCCACTTATTTCAAAAATAAAAATGGAACGAATGATCCGAGAATGTATTTATTGGTGACTCAAAAAATAAATGTTGGAAGCTTGAAATTTTTTCCCACTTCCTTAAATTTCAAAATCTCTAATGATATGTCACATTTTAACATCAACTTTTACTTCTTCAATCCTCTATTTATTTCTCTAATATTAACAAAAAATTGAATTTATATTTTGACCTCTTCAACTCTTCATAAAACTTCTAGAATTTTAATTTTTATTCTTCTTCTTAATCATCTCATTATGAATATGTTTCCTTATAAATGATTATGAATTTTGTTTCCTTCTCATCACATTATGAATTCAATTTCCATCTCAACATATTATGATTTTTTATTTATCACCTTATTATTATTTCATTTTTCTTTCCCATTGTGATGGATTTTCTTATTATGATAGAGATACCATTATAATGGAATTCCGATTCTGCAACTCTAAAATTATTCAATCATCAAAAACATCGCACATTCAACTTCTAGATCAGATCTTCTTAAAAATTATTCCTTTAATGTATTTATTCATAATGATGGAATCTCCATTACGATGAAACTCTCATTCTGGTAGAATTTCTCATTACAATGGAATTCTTCACTATGTAATTTTTAATTTCTTCAAATCTTTCCACAATTTCTTTAAAACCATTTATCAATAATATTTTCATGATTTATGAGATTCTTAATTAAAAAAATCATCATCTAATTTGTTTTTATAAATTATGAAAACTTTCTAATTCCTGAAATTATATGATTCTTTCAAAACTCTTCAAAAACAATACAATTTCTTCACCCATCAGCTTTTTTCTTTCTCTCATTACGACAAAGGAAAACTTCCACCAAACAACAATTTATGAGTCTGATTATTTTGGATCTGATGATATGAATATGATGAAGATGAATCGATTGATCTGAAACTGATTTAAGTCAATTTGATTATCTTTTTACGATGGACTGGGACCGATTCTTGAAAAACAAAAACATTCTTGTACAAAAAGGTTAGTTTTCAGCAAATATCAAACATTGTTAAAACAAAACACCAAAATTGTTCAACATCATTTATCACTAAAAATTAGCGATTCCACATATTTATGGAATGATATATTGAATCTAATTTCAAACCATGTATTGGGTAGTTTTTCTCATGTGCTTATGATTTTCCTAAGCCATAAGCAACAAAACGATTGCTTTTCACGAGAACAAACCACAACCCAGATCCCGATGCATCCCAATAGACTTAATAGACCTATCTAGAATGTATAAACATTAGGATAAATGTTTATTATTGTAAAAACATATTTTCTTCATGTATTTATGATATTCATCATTCATTTTAAAGGAATAGATTTCCTCATCAAATTTTTCTTCGGTGATTCTAAAAATGAATAGTCATATATAATAGTTTTGTAGTTTCATTCCAATCTAAGAAACATACACATATAAAATAAAATCATCAATTATTTCTATGAGATAATAGATTATATCTTTTTAGGATGTATAGAAACTATTTTTTTTATAAATTATATGGCCATGGAAATGTACCTATTGTATCGAGATATAACACATTGATAACATGGAATAAAAATAGTGCTCCTACAAGTTACCCAACACAATATTAATGTGTTATACATTATCTTATATTATCCTAGAATATAATAGTATATCATCACCAAACACCACCACAAAGGAATCCTAATTCATATGAATGAATCGATTCATCAATTATGTAAAAATAATTGGTGCATTCATATCTACAAAATGAATCACGACATATTCATAATGGAGATATCTATTTAGGAATTTTTTATTCATAATATCCTCCTTCCAAATATACAGTTGGGGATATATTAAAAGCATGTAAATTTTGGAGAACCACTGGTCTACATTTAAATGATCAAATTTATTATCAATTATTTCTAGATGATAACGATTAATAATCGTTAATTTGTTATGATTACAATAATCAACACAAATTGTAAGAGTTCCATCCACCTTTTTCAAAAAATAATGGGTGATTCTTATCAAACATGACCCTATTTGTTTTACTTGTTTATTATTTTATTGGTTCTCGTTCTTTTAGTTGAGGTTTGGGTCATGTCCTCCATTGTTTTGAGTTTAGGAGGTTTTTGGTTTGTTTTGGACATATCCATTTGTTGTGTGCACATTTTGAGGGTAAATCATGGAGCTAGTTTAGGATGATTGATTTTCAATTAATTTTGTTCTTAAATGACTTTATTTACAT
The DNA here is from genome assembly GCA_963277665.1 of Viscum album. Taxonomy (NCBI): domain Eukaryota; kingdom Viridiplantae; phylum Streptophyta; class Magnoliopsida; order Santalales; family Viscaceae; genus Viscum; species Viscum album. The sequence goes on from OY728141.1 coordinate 783,720,130, forward strand.
GGTATGAACATGGTTTGTGCTTAACTATGTGTGGAAAAGGAGAAACTTTGTGGATCTTGGGTGGTGTCTAGGACAAGGTGCATAACATGAAAACAGTTAGAATAAATCATGAGGTAAGCATTCATGAGATTATATATTTTTGATTGTGGGGATTTTCATGGTCAGAACATGATTTCCCAAAACTTGTTACCATCCCATGTATATGTCCCCCTTCTCTAGAAAGATGTGAATTATTGGAAAATTGTTTGATAAATCTTGAATCCAAACCATGTGACTCTCTGAGATCTTTTAAAAGTTCAATTTCTAATTTTACCCCTCTTAATTTTGTAATCCCATCTAGCCTCCCTGAACCTGTGTTTGATATAGGTACATGATAGAGGCTCCCAAGACCCCCCTTGGTTCTATTTATTCCCTTAGTATATCCTCAAGGTTCTATTGTGAATTTTCATTTAATTTTAGATGATTAACATCTATTGTCTTCTTCCAATAATTGTTATTGGTTCTAATATGGATTGGTTCTCTCTTGGAAAATTTATATAAGCTTGGGTTGATGTTTATATTGCACTTATTTCATGACATGGTGTGCATATTGTCTCTTGAACCTTGTTATTCCTTCTATAATAGTTTTTTCACTTCTGTTCATTGTTGATGTATGTGTCTTCATCCATTTTCATTGTAATGAATTTATTTGAATGCTTGATCATTCTCAAATGAATTAAATATATGATATTCATGCTAGTATCTGTTTAATGTAAATTTTTTGGATGTTTCTATGTTGTCATTTTGATAAAAATAAGGTTTCAAAGGGTTTTCATGATTATTCCTATATATATGTATGAAATGTGTTCGATGAAATTCCATTTTGTCTATAAAGATGAATTTTAGTGTTTTGGGTTTTTTTGTCCTAGGTTGGATGTTGGTAAATTGGATTTCATTGATAATTGAGATTTATGTGTGTTTTTATGCATTGTTTTGATTAGTTCCCATGTGTGAGTAGTTCTAGTTAGCATTAATCCAAGTGGTGATTCATTAAATTCGTTTTCAAATTTTTTATTGGCTTTGTGCAAGTGTTTAATAGTATGTGGGAATATCTATATGTGGGTAGAAGTAATAATAAGAATATCCACAAAAAAGATAATGTCTCTACATAATGATGTTCACCTTAAACCCTGGATTTCGAAATACCTTTTCCATCTTCCTTACTCTATGTATCTTCCACCCCACCTTCCAAATGGTTCTTCTGAAAAACATTGTTTCCCTAATGGTTACTAATTTTTCAAATGAATTAAAATGTGTTGGACCTTTTATGAATTTTTTATTTTTTCATCTTAGATTCAAAAATGGTTTTGTAAATGGAATATAAACCCCGAGTATGTATTTTGGGTTGTTTTTTAATTTTCATAGAAACTCATGAAATATAAAGGCATGAATAGATCTTTTGTGTGATTTGATATGTGATGGTAACCTATACAGTTATCCCTCTAAAGAGGGGGCCTCCACATAGTTGGTTTCAACATTTAAGAAAGTACTGGATGGTGGCATTAGTGGTTTGTTGGTTTATGACATGCGTATGATGACCTCCTCAATCTATGTATACTATAATCATGAGATTCATGGTTTTCATATAGATGGTATAGTGGAATTTTCATGCTTACCCTGATTAGATGGGTTGGTACCCACTCGATTTGTTGAGAGGGAAGGTGGGGTGTGACTCTAGTGAGGCTATTTTAGAGAATCCAAGTTGTTGATTGACTATAGAGATGCACAATATTCCAGAAGGTGAGTTCGAATAAAGTACGTCCAGCGATTTCTTCAAGATATGTTTAGTAGATAACCATGATTACTACATATATGTTCTGTTTTATTCTGTTGGACAATGTTCATATTCACTATTAGTATGTTATTTCTTGTGATTTTTCTTTTTTCCTTCAACATATCTCTTTTTATCACTTGGTATGGAATATTATCTGTGGTTTGGTTTTGTAAACTAGATTTATGGAATGAAAAACTATTTTAGAGATGAAAATCAATGAGTTTTGTTGAAAATGGAATTTCAATAATGTTCTGTTTGGTTATTTAAGATGATAAAAATAATATTTTACTAAATATATTTATACTATAATTTATAGATTGTTTCATGAAACAACATGTATGAATTATTTGTTGCTTACAGAATGCAATTTTTTAAACTAAAAAAACTCGTGCCACTCAATGTCAGAAGTCCCAATCCATTTTGCAGGTCCAGGTTTCTGGTTTGAGTTTTCTTTTGGAGAAGGTTGGTCATATGGTTGGTGGTGACCAAGAGGTCACATAAACATTGGGTTGGGTCCCATTTTTGGATTAGTTCTATTTTTAGTTTCCCATTTTGTTCATTTGTCACTGCATGTGGATTTTTTATATATATTTATTGATGTTTAGTTATTATTAATCTATGTCTTATGATCCATTTTTGTTATTTGGTCCTAGTTTTAGTGGGATAAATCATTATAATTGTTATATATTTGATTCCCACCACTAGTTTCCCACCTAGGAGTATAAGTGATACCTCTTTGACCTTTTCACAGGCTGGGTAGAGTGCTAGGATGGATGGAATCTCAAACTAAGTCTAGAAAAAATGGTATTAGAGCAGCCCTTTTTATTTTGGGTCATTAGGTAAACTGGGGATTAGGACTAAAAAAAATCAATAGGTTGGTACATGAATAACATCATAGATCCCTTCTCATCTTAATCATTGAGTAACCTGGGGTAGTTAAGGACTTGTGGCCTTTTTTGAATTATTAGGTTTATTTTATTGGGGTACATTTAGGTTTTTTTGGTTTAGGGGACGATAATGGACATGAATCAATGTTACACGATGATATTAAATGGATTATTGAACCATGTAGAGTCTGAGGTGACAGTTTAAGATACTTCCAGTGTTTGGTACATGCTTAGGGTGTGGTCTTCTAAATCATGTTGTTAGGTTATTCATGGCCACTAGTCCCCTATTTCCAAATTTTCAATGCAAATTACGATTTTTCCTGACATTACTCAACATGAGTGGGTGTTGAAATGAAATATAATTTTTTTAGAAAATAAAATAAAAACGAAAATAATGTTGGGGTTTGGTATTATTTTAAATTTGGTGTTTGGGTGATTTAGTTGGTTTTGAAAGAGATCTTGCTATTTTGAAAGTGGATTTGGAGTGATTTTTTTATTAGAAATAGATGTTGGGGGGTTTGAAATATGATTATAGTTTTGTTTTGTGAAGTTTGGTCTCTTATTTTGGTGTTTTGGATTTCGATATTATTTTTGGTTGAGTTTTGATTTGTGGTAAATTCAGCCTTTCATTTTGTGTTATATAGAGTATGCCTACTAGAAAGATCTGAAGGGTTTCTGTTGATTCTCTTTAGTTTTTGGCCCTACCTAAACTCATTTTGGAATGAAAGAATAATTTTATCATTTTTTATTTAATATTTATATAGTGATTGAGGTCCACTAGAGGCTATGGAGTCACATGAAGAATTCATGACTATTTTCATGTCTTAGGGAACTCTAAAAACCACGAGGGTGCAAGCTGTTCTTGGTTTATTTGAAGGTCTATGTTTAAAAATATGGAATATGATCATCCTATCATCATTGCAAGTTGGTTTTTTCTTGGGTAGTGTATAGGAACTCTTTCTTCCAATGGATTATACCCAATGTGGTGAAGGTGAGAAAAGCTACAATGTTTTTAGGTATTCAGTATGTTTAATGGATAATGAATCCATAAGTTGATCGAATCAAAGATATAGTTACATTTTCTCTGAAGATATCATCAGATGATCAAATGAATTCTACTCTCTTTTGTTGGGGTCTTTTTATAGAGAATAAAGATCAATTCCTCAAATAATGTGTTTTTTTCTTGGAAAGTTGTTGGGGGAGGAATTTTATTCCATGTTGGTCCCCAGAGCACATCATGTGGTAGTTAGGAATTTAATTTCTCTTAAAAGTCACGAAGGATTTCCATGTTGTGAGTAGATTATTCTATAGGAACCTATTCATGTGGAGTTTCTTCTATCGGTCATTTCTTTCATTCATCAGGACATTCACTAATGTTCTTCTATTTTTATTGGTTTGGACATTTCAAATTGTCTAGTCACAACCCTCAGAAGGGGTGTCATCATTGTGGTAGTTTGGGTCATCTGGATATGTACTATGATCAGAGTTTCGATAGGAGAATGTTTTTCCTTGAGGTGGTTAGCTTCTAAATGTGGGGAAACAGATGCTTTAAGACATGAGTGCTCAGGCCACATGCACCAATGTGAATCTCTTCATCCATTCAGAGATTTTTGGGTGTAGGGATGTATGCCCAGTTTCATCCAAACATAAAAGTGAATTCAGTTGAATTTTCCCTATTATAGATTTCTATATTGTTTTATATCTCTCCTATTATTGTAAAATGATTCATAATCCTTTAATATCATATGTTATGTGGTAGTTATTTATTATGGGAAACATTATGGTTGGAAATGTGGATTTATTATTATTTTGTGTTGTACACATTTTAGAGATACTCCTGCCCAATGACAATAATTAATCATGATATGGTTTTATTTTTGGCACATTAGGGGAGTTTCTAGTGGTTGTGTTGGTTGTTCTATTTGAAAATCCCCATGATTTCTTCATGTTGGGTTTCTCATGTGGGTGCTGTGGTGTTAGGTAATTTATTAAGGTGGGTAGAACCCCCATCTTCTTCTCCTCATGGATTTTCATCATAGTTTTTTTCTTGATATTTGTTTGGATGTGATTTATAAAGGTGAAATGTCACACCAAGGTTCTTGGTTTTGTTTGGATTCATTTAGTTTTGATATTGAGTTTTGTTTCTCATTCATCTAGGTGACTTTATATTGTAATAATGTGTTTGTGCACTACTGGAAAAATGGCCTATACCCACGGTTTTGAACCGTGGGTATAGCCCCCAAAACCGTGGGTATAGCCTATACCCACGGTTTTGGGAACCGTGGGCTGGAAAGGCGTCAGCCTATACCCACGGTTCTCCATAACCGTGGGTATAGGGGGTGTCAAATGTGGCACACTACGGTGCCACCGTGGCACATAACAGACCCCACGGTTTTCAAACCGTGGGGTATTTAATTCTAAAAATTGGCGCCCAGGAGGTTTTGAAACCGGGCTTCCCGCAGTTCCTCGCGGACGAGCTACACCATCAAACCAACCGGGCTACGCATTTTAACTGCTATGTATATATCTATCTGGTAATATATATTAATATAATCCTCGTCAGGTTTTTAATTTCGAAAAATGCAGATACGGGGTTTCGAAACCGCACCTCCGCCTACGCAGCGAACCGGTACCGGAAGCCAGACCAACCGAGCTGTTAACGTATTCGGTTATAATTACATATATTGGCTTATATATATTAATATATCTGGGTATTTAAATACAAAATGCGCGCCTGTGGGAAATCGAACTCTGGTCTGACAGTAAACATAAGAGCCGCTTCTAAAGTACCAACCGAGCTGGAATTTTTACTTGCTATATATATATTCATCTGCCTATATATATTAAAACCATCCGCGAAAAAAATTTCTTCCCGCCAAATATTTTTTCGTGTACCGCCTAATGTTTTTCCCCGCCATAACGTGGGAAATCTATACCCACGGTTCTGGAAAACCGTGGGTATAGGTCTTCCAAAAAAAAATGCAATACCTACAGTTTTGAAGAACCGTCGGTATAGGTCTTCGGAAAATACCCTATACCCACGGTTTTCTCCAAAACCGTGGGTATAGGTCTTATTAGAAAACAATACCCACGGTTTTTGGCACAACCGTGGGTATAGGTGGCCTATACCCACGGTTTTGGAAAACCGTGGGTATAGGTTCCCATACTATACCTATACCCACGGTTTGTTGGAAAACCGTGGGTATAGACCTATTTTCCAGTAGTGGTGGTTGGGATGATTATTACACCCCAACACTTTTTTTCGTTTATTTTATTCTGTTATTAGTTCTCATCTTTTTTTGAGGGTCGAGTTGAGTTATTGGTTAAAATATTTTAGTTTTAGAGGTTTGGGGTGTGTTTTGGCCCAGTACATTGTTTTTTTTCATAGTTTGAGGGTAAATTGTGTGGATAGTTAAGGATAATGGAATTTTAATTTCATTTTTTAGAAAGTTTTATTTTCATATATTGTGCATAATTTGGCCTAAACAGTGTAAGGAAAAGGAGAAATTGTGTGTCTCTTGGGTTGTGTTTGGGATAAGGCACATGTCTTGTTCATAGTTTGGAGAAACCATGTAGAAAACATTTGGGAGATTCTACATTTTTTATAGTGTCAATTTTCACCTTTAGTTCATGGTTTCACAAACGTTGTGGCAAGCTCATGCTGGTGGGCCCCTTCTATAATAAGGTGCGCATAGTTGGTGCATGATTTGACAAACCATGCAGCCAAACCATGAAACTTTCCTAGTTCATTTAAATGTTGAATTTACAATTATACCCATCATAATTTTCTAACCCAAATCGGCCTCCCTCCCATATTTTTCAACCTAGGAACATAAAAGAAGAACCCCAGCTCCCCCCCAGTTCATCTACCTCCCACAGTTATTAGTCAAGGTTTCTAATGGAGTTTCCATTGGATTTTTGGTTGATTTAATTATATTATCTTCTCCATCTTCATGTTATTGGTTCTATATTGTCCCGGTTCCCTATTGGATGGCCCCTAAGATATTTTGTGGATTTTTTAAATATTCTTGTTTTATGATAGGGTGTGAGGATTTTCTCTTAAACCTTGACCTAATTTCTCTGAGTATTTTGTGACATCTGCACATTGTTGAGGTAGTTTTTTCGTTTTTTTCTTTCTGAATCATGTATTTGAATACTTTAAATTTATAAAATGAATCCTAAATATGATATTCATGCATTTGGTGTGATAAAGAACATTTTTTTGTGTTTTTATTTTTTCATTTTTTATGAAAATCGTTTTCAAAGGGTTTTCTTAATTATGTATATATGAATTTGTTTGAAAAGAGTTTTATAAAATTTTATTTATTCATTTAAGATAAAATTGGGTGTTTGTTTATTTTTTAGTCTATGTTTGATGTTAGTAAATTGGTTTTCCTTGATAAATGAGTTTTTTTCATTATTATTCATTATTTTGATTAGTTACCATATTTGAGTAGTTCTGGTTAGGGGTAATGAAAGTGGTGATTCTATGAATTGGTTTTTAGGTATTTTCTTGTCTTTATGTAAGTGTTACATTGGATGTGAGAATATCTATATGTTCATGGGGTGTACATAGGGATATTCCCAAAAAATGACAATGACTTGACAAAATGATGTTGACCATAAACCCCATATTTAAAATAACTTTTTCACTCTTCTATAACTTCAATCCCTTCTACCATATATTTCAAATGGTTAATCTAAAACCTAATCATTTCTAAATAGTTACTTGGTTTTTAAATTAATTTAAATTTGGTTCACCTTTTGATTATGTTTTATTTTTTCATCTGAGTTTTAAAAATGTTCTTGAAAATGGAATATGACGGGTGTGTTGGTATTTTGTGTTGTCTTTTAAAATGATTTTGAAAATAATGTAATATCAAGTCTTGGATGGAACTTTTGTATTGATTGATATATGATAGGTTCCCCTTTGGTTTTCCCACCAATGGGAGGGACTCCACATAGTTGGCGTTAGAGTTTCGAAAAGGAATACATGGTGTCATATATGGGTGATTGGATTATGACATGCATGTAAAGACCTACTAAATATAAGTATACTATTATTAATGGATACTTGGATGTAATCTAGAAGTTCTAGTAGCATTTTCTTACTGACCTCGATTAGAAGTGTTGGTACCCTAGGATTGTTAGACATGCTAGGTTGGGTGTGCCACTGGTGAGGATAGTTTATATTAACTAGGTTGGTGATTGACTATTGAGTTTCACCATATACTAGAAGGTGAATCTAAACCATGTAAATCTTGGAATTTATTCTATAGAATCTTACGAAATTCTCATCATTACTATCTATATGATCTTTTTTATTGTGGTGCACTTTGTGTTCATTTTCCCCAATATTCTTTTCTTTTCAGTGTTGTTTTCTATATTTTCATCATAACCCATTTTATCACCTGGTTTGGACCCTTATTTGAGATTTGATTTTTGAAATTGTATTTTTTAATGAAAACCTGTTTCAGAAAGGAATAGTAGGTTATTTTTTTAAAAAGGACTTTCAAGAATGTTGATTTTGGTTCTTTAAAATAGTAAAAAAAATATTTAACAAATGTGTTTAAAACTATAATTTTTGGACTGTTATAGGAATTGAAATATATAGATTCTTTGGTGGTCACCTACATATATGATTTAATCTCCTACCCTACTTATTCCACTCAACATCAGTAGACCGGATAATTTTTCAGGATCTGGTTTATCTTTTGAGTTTTCCTTTGGAGTGGGTTGGTCTTATGGATGGTGGTGAAAAAGAGGTCACATTGAGATTAGTTTGGGTTCCATTTTAATGTGAGTTCTATTTTTAGTTTGTAGTTTTTTGGAGTTTTCATTGTATATGTATAATTTTTATGAATTTATTAACCTCCATTTATTATAATCTTCTGTTTTATTCTCTATTTTGGTTATTTTATCCTAGGTATTATTAGGTTAAATTATTTCAATTGTGATATTTTTTATGTATTCTACTAGTCACCATCCTAGGAGGATCGGGAAGACCTCTAGAGCATTATCACATTCTCTCTTAGGTGTCGGGATGGATGGAATCCCAACATGGTTCATGAAACATTCAATTGAGATGTTCTTGGTTGAATGAACCCTTTGGTTTCCAACTTTTCCAACAAATCATTAAACTACCTCAATTCTGTTGGTTCCATCCCATAAGACTAAAGTGAAATTGAATTATTCCCTATTATGGGATAAATCATAAACTCTAATTCTCTTTTGGATGGATACCATCGGAAATATTTAGGGAAAAAATCAGGTAATTAGTCAATTATAGTGGGAATAAATATATTTATGAATAAATCCATATATTCCAAAGTTAGAGTTATAATATGATATGATAGGGTTCTAATCACTGGCTCCAAATTTACTTCTTTACATTCCATTACATCCCAATATACACTAATGATATTCATGAAACCATTTAGATAAATGAATATTGCATTTTGGACATAATAGTAATGTTTTATTTGAATGGTTTCAATCAATCAATACCCAGAATCGATTCATAAAAATCCATCAAATGCATAGAGAAATCTCAAAAAAAAATATCCCTATTTATAGTTATAGAATAATATTTATAGATAAATACTTGACCCTCCCTTTTTAAATTGGGGTTTGATGTTTCCACATAGTTGGAATCATCTCAACATGAAAACTGATACAATCCATAATATGAGAAGAAATAAATGAGTCGGATGTTCCCTTATAATACAAAGATTGCATAAATTTATAATTCAAAATAATCATGCATCAAACCATTGAAAGACCTGATTTATTATCCATGATCACCTTTCACTACTACAAAAATGGGAAAGCTAAGAACTACCCCTTTAACAATGGTAGAAAAAGCGCTGATAGGGGGGCCTTATCAGCACATTTTTTAGCACCGATAAAGGCCCCCCTTTATCAAAAATTTTGTTAGTAGCACTGATAAAGGGGGATTTATCAACAATTTTTCCTAGCACAGATAAAATTTATATTAAAAAATCATAAAAAATAATATATTGTTATATAAGTATATGTATATTGATATAAATATAATATATATTTTTTAAATATGTTTTAGATCATTATAAATAGATTATTACATTTAATATATAATAAATTTAGTGAAAATGGATTTAAAATATTTTAAAAAATATTATTAATTGAACATTACCTATTTATCATCGATTAATAATCATTTAATAACAATCTGAAGACACAAATAATAATAATAAAAAGAATAAAAGATCTAAAATAAGTTAAAAATGCAACTCAAACATAAAATGGCCATAAATTTTTATCCAGCTATCCGTTTGAGCTCTAAAACATATCAAATAAAATCTTTCGATGATATCTACGTGCCTGTGACTGAAGGGAACCTTCATTCACATATTTCAAGGCCCAGAAAGTCCTAGAAGGGCTCCAAAAACGAGTTTTTAGTCAGGATACCCCAATTATTTAGCATTCAAATTTGTATAACATCTGATCCAGATGTACACTAGGCCTATAATATATATCATATTGAATATTGATTCATTTTCTTCGATTTGACAGGTTAAGGAGTTGAAACAGACTTCTGAATTAGCACTAGTGGTCAATTTAACATTCTATGGCTTTTCGAATGCACACTTATATATATTTATTAATATATATATATATATATATATCAGTGTGTGTGTGTCTATGTTTGTGTGTGTGTTGTATATATGTATGTATGTATCTATGTATTTATTTATAAACACTCATAAAAAACATATTTTATAAATGTTTTTAAAACTAATCTTATAAATATATATTAATATACAAATAAATGTATGGGTAAAAATTTATAACTAAAAATATATATATAAATAATTATAAATATAAATTAATATATGAATAAATATATATATACTAATATATAATTAAATATATACATATTAATATAACTATATTTTTTTATATTAATATGAATCTATGTTAATATACGAATAAATATAACTATATATCTATAAATAAATATAAATATATATTAATATATATATATATGTATTAATAAATGAATAAATATATATTTATTAATATAACTAAATTTATTTATATAAATATGAATCTATATTAATATACAAATAAATATAACTATATATATATATATATCATTAAATAGGGAAAAACGAAATGGATTAGTGGTAAAGGTGGAGGCCCACTAGGGGGGAGGTCGTGTGTTCAAGCTCTGGTGGAAGCACGCAGGCATGTTGGGCGATGCATGGGAAAAAGAATTGTGTGGGATAATGGGAGGGGGTTTGCCTAGTTCTGATGGGGGGGGGGGTCATGCGCTGTTAAAATCTCCTCCCGCATAATATATATATATATATATATTTTATTTTTATTTTTTATTTTTTTAACATTTATCAGCGCTTTTTAAAAGTGCTGATAAAAGGTGCCCTTTATCAGCCCTGAAAAAGAACTGATAAATGACCCCTTTTATAAGAGCTTTTGTTTTAGCGCTGATAAAAGGGGTATTTTATCAGCACTTATTTAGCATTGATAAAATGGGATTTTATCTGCGCTTTTCTGAGCACTGATAAAAGAGACCCCCTACATCTTTTCCTTTATTAACAGTTCTTTTTTAACACTGTTAATGCACTTATCTAGTGATAGTAAAGGCCATATTTGTAGTAGTGTGTATAGATCAAAAAAAAATTCTAACTCATTGCACTTTTCTCTTTGTTACCCTATTGATATTTCTGTGGTTGAGGGGTTATGGATTTCCTAGATTCACCATGTATTATTCAATTCCAATTCTGATAATTATTTTGTTTCACTCATACCATCAAAGAATAATTTTTTTGGGACCATGATATTTGTCTCCAGCACCCGACCATAGAGTACTACAAAAATAACACTAAAGCTGTCCACTATGATTACAATTATGGCATACTCTAACTAGTTTTGTACAATTTCACTTCAAATGTTTGAAATAAATACACTATAAATTTCACAACATTCTATTTGGTCAATGAAAAATGTTAATAAATCTTTGGGTTTGATTCTATGTTATCCCACTACTCCAGAAGTGGGTTTTCCTCTTTTTATTATTCTTATATTAGAGTTACCACATGTTCCCATAGGAATAAACATTCATCCTCAAACCCTACCTCAAGAGATATCTATATCTTCAATATTCTCTATATTGAAAATTTCTATACAGTCTAGAAAAAAAACATAAGTATTTTAAATAATATATGGCCTTAACCTTGAATAAAAAAATGCCTTTAAATATTCAGTTATAGAAACTACCATATAAAACTTGTATAAATTCCTAAATTTAACTTTATACACATTCATCATGAGATTTTATTATTTCAAATTGAAGAAGTTTATTTTCTCCCAATCTAAAAGGTGTGAGGATATAATTTCATGTCAAAAAAATCCATAAAATCCACCCATGTCATGTGTTTTTAGATTTTATACTGAAAAACTAAATCCCACCAGTGGAATGGTAGATTCTCTAGTATATATGTTTACAACTTCAACTTCGACTAAGACGGTGTTTATACAAATTCAATAATTATATTCATCTAATTCATCCATACCTCTTCTTTTTTTTTTGCACAGAAACCCCCTAAAAATGGGAGGTTTATAATTTTAAAAATCAACTAAATGATCCACGTTTTAAGGATCCAAATTTATATTACCCTTACCCATAGCTTGAAAATCCTATAAAATACATTGAATAAGCTTCTGGTTCACCTATGGATCAGGTGAAACTACATTCTCTAAAGCCTCCCCCAGTTGGTTTCTAGGACATCTACCCAGTTCCATTCTATATAACAAGAAAAATATCCATTTTTCCTCACTCATTAGCAATTGAATGTTAATAAATTCTAATTTACCACATTGACACATATCACAAGTATAAAATTCAATAATTCACCCATTTTTAACATTTTTTTATCATTTTTTAAAAATCTTCAACTATGATATTGAAAGCAATCGTTTTCAATATTTAAAAAAATCACTTTTTCCATTACATAAACCAAATAAAACTGAATGAATAATGAAGACCCAATTTTATATTCTACAATAAATGTATTTCATGAAATAATCATCATATAAACCCATGATGATGAGATGAAACATCCTAGAAGTGTTATTAAATAACTGCACCCAAACAACCTATTAACTTCAAGGTTAGAATATAATGGTTATCTAAATATTTTTATGTAGTAATTTTCGAGTTCCAAAAATCATATCTCCTTGATACAATCCCAAATATATTTTGATACCATTTATAACTCAATAAATTAACAAAAATAAAAACATTTTTCCAAAAATATAGATGAAAGGACCATGATTTATTCCATTTGTAACATCCATCCCCTCCTAATTATCTTTAGAAGACCCAATTGTTCCACAAGGCCTTAGGTGGAACACCCAAGACACCGATGGCTAGAATTAAATTTCAAAGTCATCACAATCTTATAGATGATGATTTTACCATTAATAAAACAAAACAATAAATATACATTACTCTATATGATTAATGAGTATAAAATACAACTCCATCATAACCCAAAAAAAATCCAATTATAAGAAAAAAAGAAAAATATATACTCAAAGAGGGGTAATAGAGCTCAAAACACAAAAATCCCATGTGAAATCAACTAGAAACACCCAACCCACTCTAATATCCAAATCCAAATTTCATGACCATGGTATTAAGAATCATTAATAAATAATTGAGATACATTTCATTTACCCATATCTTGATAAATGACATATACAGACACACAAAAATTACCTATTAAGGGGTGAGTTAACTCAATAGGATTTACCCAATGCCTTTCTATCTAATTCTAATAGGGATAAAATTGTTAGTACATTTTTTATAATATATTTTAAATGTATCTTAAATAATTTAATTCAAAATCATTTTATTTACAAGGGAAATAATTTATCATGTTCCAAAACCATTTCATTGAATTTGTAATACCCATAACCATATCTCCACACACACAAAACATTCATTCTCAAGTGAGAGTTCCATACTCACTAGTTGTCTCTCATTAATACTCAATGTTTTCACAAGGTGAACAATAACAATTGCCTCAATGGCACACAACACATACATAGGTTAAAATATATGAATGTAATCACACTAACTATGTATTCCAAAAACCATGCCAAAAACATTAACATAAACCATTTATTTCTATAAATAATTAAAAAAACAATTTCAATGCATAAGAAAGAAAATCATAATTTGAAATAAATTATTTTAAAATTACAATCAAAGGGGTTGTTCATGAAATAAATCCATTTTTCACAATTTTCAAATTCATAACCATTGAAATTTCCATAAAAAATAACATAAGGATTTCCCAAGAAATTTAGGGAAATAATTTAAGAAAAACTATGTTCTAGTAATGTGGAGATTATAGAGAAGTCACCTACCCCTCAATTGTTGGTAGAAATGTATAATGATACAGTGAAACATCAAGATCCAAACACAAACCAAGTTCTCTTCCTAGATCCAACATTATTTCATCTGGATTGTAATCACAAAGAAAAGATACGTCCCCAAAATACTAGATTTAGGGTTTTAAGAGATAGATCAAGAATGAATCTAGGTGGAACAAAGAATAACATGTACTTACTAATCAATCCATACCACCAATTTTCTTTTATTCACTTAAGAATATCTTTCGGATCAAAGTATATATTATCTCATTCAAAGGGATAAAAAAATAATTCTGGTTATTGATGGATTAAATTATTAAAGTTGGTTTCGAGAATTAATTCTAATTATATCACTGTTTCCATGGGTTCCAATAGTACGCCGCATGGTTAGTCCACATGATTCGTGAAATCATTCACCAACCATTCAATACTACTATCTCAAGAGAATTCCTTACATGATTGGATGACTTGGTTAGTCATACCATTAATCAACATTTCTTTTCCCTCCATTTCAAGATTCATGTTGTCCCTAATGAAGTTACATGGGTTGGAAAAACCAGGTTCCAACCGTGTGCCTACCCAGTTTCCACTATCCTCCCTTGCATAATTTCTTATAAGTTGTTCACAGTTTCTACTAATCATTGAAAATCATTGAAACTATATAAAATCCCCAAAAATATTCCAAACCCCATAATAACCTCCCAAAACTACCCTTGATCATTATATAATATCACAATAAATGAATAAAGGTCCATGTACTAGAGAATTAGGTTGATATACTTTTAGTTTAATAATGGAATAGGTTTTACTATGTTTTATTATTTATGCATTTTCAAAGATATGTTTTCAACCTTTTTCTATTACGGATATGGATATGATCACTGATGATATATTGGAACTAAAAAGCCTTTTTTGAGAAAAATTTGTTAGTATTTTATTTTATATTTCATGAATTCATCATTGGAATCATATTCGACAGTGCATCAGTAACATGTAGTTTTGGATTTTATCTTATAGGGTTCTTAGAATGGTTCAAATTATTAACATGTTTACTAGATTTATAAAATCATTCAATTTAGAAATCATGTGTCACTATGGATGCATGTTAGAGGAATCTTTAATGATAGTATGAATAAGGTTACATAACTATTTTACACACTAGTTTTTACCTATTGAGGTTTTTATTCCCAAATTAATGTTTAGGTGGTGTAGAATTATCATGTGGTTCACAATATTAATTTTCACGGTGGATATGTTTGAGGTGTATCAAATTAAACCCCCTAATGAATTTAATTTCTGGGGTGGGTATTTATAGATTTTGGTATAACTTTTTAGTTTTATTAATTAAATATTAATTAATGATGTGTCTCTTCTTTTTTCAATTATTTTCATCCTCACATAGTAGTTATTTTGACCCATTGTTGTTTTGGTGTTTCCCCTATGTGAGTTGTGCATCTTTCTTTTTTACCCTAATGTGATTCCCTATGTACCATTACATGGGGTTTTTCCTTACCCTTACATGGTTTTTTATTATCTTGTGTACCCTTACAAATAGGTCCCATAAGCATTATATATCTTTGGTATACCTGTATATAAGAGGTTTGATACCCTTATGTAGTCTTGGTAAGGTGTGGGATACACTTACATGGGTTTTGGTTGAGCATTACCAAGCTCATGTATTTTTTGTGTTACCCTTTTTATAATTTGGGTATAACCTTATGTACGGCATTTGATAGTGGTATTACCCTTACAGAAAAATTATTTTCCATTATTAACTAGATTTTTAAACTTCGTTAAGTGGTTTTATACTATTATGTAGTGGATGATAAACCTTATGTAGTGGCTAATGAACCATACATAGAGGCTATGTACACTATCACAGAATATGTTGAACTTTATAAACTATTTTAATCTAACTATATATGGGTTTTATCTCCCTGTTTCATTTGTTTTATATGGTTTTTATGGATCACGGTTTTATATCCATTCATTTCTCTTAATACCATTGGGTCATTGTAACAACTCCTTTGACTAACAACTATATTTCGACATTAGTTCTTCAAAGTCAAATATTGGAATCAACATTTAGAGATTGATGGATTTATTCGTAATATCATTAGATACATAGATAGAGAGGGAGAGAGATTGGAGGGGAGAGGTCTAGTGTCCTGATTTTTCACTCTCTAGAGGAGAAACCAAGTGATAGTTGGTTCAAAGATTTGTTCATTAGATCCAAGAGTTACTACAACCCCCTAGTGGATTTTGGAATGCCTTCTTTGATGATGATGAACATGGATAATTATGGACCTAAGGTAATTGGACATAGAGAACATCAAAATGATGATTTCATTGGTTTCGTCAAAATTTCATCATAAATAATGGTTTGATAAAGCCCTAATAAGTGGGTTTAGTCATGTTTTGGTTTTCTATAATGAATTTTTGGATGTTTAACGTTTTTTCATTTGTTTATTCAACATTTATATCATTTATTTGTTGCATCATCTAGTGTTTTTTGTCTTGTAACTTCATTTATTCCTTTTCCTTTTTCATAAAGGTAAATCCATGATGATCCTTCCTAATTCACATAGGCCTATTTTATGAAGCATATAAATGATTATGAAATTTTCTTTTTCCCATATTTAATTTATAAACCATTAATTATTGAATGTTTCTACTACTTATTAAACTTTTATTAAATTAATTTGAATGCAGTTTTGAATTAAGTAATTAATATTAAAGCTTTTGTTGAGTATATTGAATTATATTCATTATTTGGTATCCTATATTTGAGTTTGATGAGGTAAATTAATTCTTTTTTAACCAATTACATTTTTTTTGTTGTCGTTTTTGATGTTTTTGTTGTTTTTGTTGTTTTCTTATTAATTATTTTACATTTCGTTGATTCTTTTTATAGTAATGAATCTATTTTTGGGTTTGGAAAGTGAATTTGTGCATCTATAAATTATTTTTCATAAGTCTCGAATCTGTTTTTAGAATCATCATATTGGGAAATATGTTTCCATTTTATGAGAATACATATTACATTTATTGAATTATAATTTCCATTTCACATGTGACTTTTTCAATCTTTTAAAATTTTAAATTTTTCTTTATGTTTGGAATCCAATTTTAACATGTTTAATATTAATTAATTTATATGATATAAATTGGAATTAAATTTAATTGGTTGGTTTTATATTTTACAAACCCAAATAACACAAGTGAATCCTCCTTGTTGGTTACTGGTCTCTTACATAGTGCATCTGGCTACAATAATAATTTAATTATATACATATAAATACTGCTCTAATATGAATAAATATAGTTATATGTGTTAGTAATGAAATGAACATGTGGAATGTGGTTAAATATAATTGTAAAAAATGAAAATGAAAATTACCAAAAAATTGAATCCTTAAATTCCATCATGATATCTCAATTGGACTATATAATGAAATAATATTTTTTTAATATAAAATTAATTTATAATAGACCAATGACACATAAAACTAACATAAGAGTTAGATAACAAACTTTTACATGATATATAATAAAATATATAAATATGAGAAAGAATAAATTTCATTTTAGTTTTCATATTCTAATAAGTGTTAAACCCATAATAGAATAGATATAACCTTATATAATGGATATCTTGTGTAAAATTTAAATACTACATGTCCCTATATTTCCATTATTCAAAATCAAGTGAAAGTATTTCCATTCCATAATTTATGTACTGGACATGATTCCACCTAATAAAACATAAGACCCACCTTGGTATTCTAAGAGTTATTATCTAAAGGTAAAACAACCTCTTCGGTAGGGGAAGCAAGTGAGTCAGTTAGTCTAGAAGGTCTACCACATAGAAGAGGGAATGAAACTGTATTGTTTTGAAACATTAGTGGGGGATTAGAAAGTAGGTATTTCTAAATTGTTATAGTATTTTATGATTTAGAGCCTTCATGGGAGACTACATGGGCCACTAAAATATTAATTCTTTCTCATCTTCCTCTATTATTTCCTATAATTATGAATAATAAAATACACCAACACAAACACAATAGTTTCACATTAGGAATTGAATATATGAGAGACCTAAAAATTGGACCGATATATCAAATAATATTTTAATGTAGTGAGAACCAGTTCAAATGATGGAAACATGACATAAAACTAGTTTATATACAGTGGAGACACACATCATAAGTGTTGAGATAACATTGGAATAATTAACTTTTTCCATGAATACTATTTCAACTGTGGTATAATCTCTCAACATATATCTCTCAATCTAACTCTCTCTCTCTCTGATCCACCAATGTTGATATCAGGAGAAAGTAGAGTTTGAGTAATTTTATTATTATTACCCTAGATTTATTTGAAACTAAGGAAATGTCCACAACTAGAGGAAAACTACCATCCCTAATGATTGAAGAGTCTAGAAAATTATTGGGCGATCATAGTGCACTGAGTGGCTAGTTTTTAATGGGAGAGATCCTTATGGAAAGATTACTCCTCTGTAGATCTACTTCCAAATTCAATATACACCTTAATATTAAAAGATCAATCATTCTCAATTGAGTGTATAGGGTGAAACCATACACTAGTTTATAATATTAATAGATATCTATAATATATTTTCTTTTTTAGTGTTCAATGAAAATTTAATGTAATTATTTAGTGGGTTGGCAGTTAAAAATCTATAATTTTTTTAACACTTTATCAAATGGGAACCATGAAAGGATACATTGAGGAATTTGAGTATATGGCTAACCGTATTCTGTGATTGTAGGTACCATACAATATTTGATATTTTTTATGGCCTTAAATAAGAAATAAGGAGTGAGGTGAGCTTCCATATCCCTAAGATGAGATGTGGGAATTCCATATCACTTAAATGGGATAATTTAAGGTGGTTTTTAGCAGTCGAAGTAGAATCAAATGAAGATATCGAACCTTCGACACAACTTTATTTCAACCCTCGAATACCGCTTATGTAGTAAATCCCGGTGGTACACATATATGGTGATCACTTGAGGTGATAAAAATATAAAAACATAGCAGAAATAGTGTTATTTATTTATACACTCATAATTCTATTATAATTCACATTATAATCCCCATTTATAGGGATACAAATAAATAATAATTTTTTGTTTGAAAAATAGATAGAAACATAAGTCTAGATATCTGGTGTTGTAGGTATTGTCCAAGAGTTTTAGTCCAAACATGTTATGTAGTCTTTATTGAATTCTTCAAACCTCCATCACAATAGTGGTGGTAGGTGCCTTCTAAGGAATAAATGTGTTTAATTTTTCATCATCCCCACTGAACTCATATTCCTCATAACCCATGATTTTCCATTATATACATATGGGTAAACAAATAGGTAAAATGACTTCACCATAGTCATTAGCTATAGTAAATTTTAAAACACGTGCTGTGGAAAATAAGAAAATAACCAGAGGAGATCACATGAAAAAAGTAAAAACAGTAATAAGTTAATTGGATTTTATTGATTTGATATAGAATTCTTCCACCATATACTCCTATTCTTGGATCAAATTATTTTCCTCCAAATTCATTGTCTTAGGTTCGGGTTATTGAAAATTTCCCCCTTTCTACATGAATTCACCCGGATTTATATATACTGGATGGAAGTGTCACTTTTCCTCCCTATAAGAACCAACCTAGGGTTTTGATGAATAAAGAATCCTGAATCGATAAATGGTTCTCCCGATACAATATCGACCGAGGTCCTAAATTTTAGGAAGTCACTTCCAGTGGATTGAAACTTCACTTCATTGGAACATTCTGTTGTAGAATACTTATTTAGTTTTAGGAGAAATGATAAAGGCGAGAAATTTACTTCATCTTCATTGATGTCTGGAAAAAAGCTATAGGGATTGAAAATGAAAATGAATTCAATATCCAAGAATATAATTTTTTCAGATAGTGAAATTTGGAATGTTTTTTTATTGAAATACAAATTGTAACAATTTGTATTGGATCACTCAATTTTTTTTCAAAGTATGAATGTAGAATTTATTTTTTAAATTTAACAGAACCCAATAGGG
Organism: Viscum album; assembly: GCA_963277665.1. Lineage (NCBI taxonomy): Eukaryota > Viridiplantae > Streptophyta > Magnoliopsida > Santalales > Viscaceae > Viscum > Viscum album. The sequence goes on from OY728141.1 coordinate 783,740,352, forward strand.
AAGTGAATAATAGAATTATGGAAATGTGGTGAGTTTTTTATGGATACACAGAGAGGATGTGGTGGATCTCGAAGGCCAAAGGGAATTCCATTTTTTTGAAATAGGATGTGTTAGACATAATGATAGGGAGGAGATAGGAGAGACAAAAACAAAAACGGGCACATTTTTTAATTATCAAAAATGTTTCTTGGAAATATTGTAAAGACACACTTTGACAAATTAAGAAATAAAACAAATATAGGAATTAAATTAACATGATTTGGAATAGATTATAAAACTATTCTTATTATTCTATATTTAGCCACTACAAATGATGATATGAAGATATCACGAATCTATCACAACATATATTACCTTCAATGCTCTGATACCACTGAAAGTGGATTTTGGGATGTAGAAGCGGACATAGACTCCAACAGATCTATCTGTGCTCACCTCAACTTATAACATCCCTCTAGTACCACTGAAGGTAGTTTTTGGAAATAGAAGTAGAAGATATTATAAATCTCATGGATCCAATGACATAGCATTCTTTCAACCCACTAATATCACTAATGGATGAACTATTGGCATTACACATGGATGTTGATCACTTGAGGTGATCACAACATACAAAAAAAAATAAAAAATAATGGTATTTATTTATTCAGTCATAATTATATTAAAACAAACATGATACATTCTTTTTATAGGGATACAAATACTTAACAACCAAACCATAAAAAATTGAGAGAAAACATGTTTATAGACCTGGTGTGGTAGGTTCATCTCAAGAATCCCATTCCAAACATGTTAAGTAGTCTTCGTTGAATTATTAAAATCTCTATCACAACAGTAGAGGTAAGAACCATCAAATGAATAAACTATTTTAATTTCACTAAAATAATTTCCTTTTGAAAGGGGAAAATCCCCCAATTATGAGATGACGGATCATGCCACATTAAAGGAGGAAAATAGAATAAAACAACCCCACTAGTGATCCATCAATTTTTTTCACAACAACTGGTAAAAAATAAACAACTTATAAGCAATAAGGGAGGTACAATGGGAGGGAAAAAAATAAATAAATCGTCAAGGAAACTACTAGAGGAAAGGGAGTCTAATACTTATCATATAATTAGTGGGAGTAAAGGTGGGAAATATGTTTGTTCTTAATGTGTATAAAATCATATAATCCTCTATATAAATTAACTGAACCTAAAATTCTTGTGTTCTTACTATGTTAAGATGATGTTTTATCAATGAACATTGATTCAATTTAGGAAGAGGATGAGGTTCTTGAGAAAACATATGGAACAATTTAAGGTGAGTGCAATGTGGTTGAGTAGTAGTATCTAGGAACGTGATGTATAACATATGGATGGAAACATAGAGAGATGGAATCGATGAAGGTGGAGGGACACCTATAGAACATCTCTATTCTAATATTATTCGATAGTATAATGACTCATACATTAATTTCCTATAATATCATCATACTTCTTGGACTCACAATATAGGATTTGAAGAATTATGGTGTTAAATTAGGTGATATACATACATTGTGTTCTTAAGGGGTATGTGAAAAGTTGAAATTAAAAGTGAGAGAGTATGCATGTTTTATTGGTGACCATGTCATGTAAATCCTGTGGACTAAATTTGATTTGGTGATATATTATCTAATAACTCATAATGATGTGTTGGATAAATTGGAGTAGATGTCCATGAGACATGTTATGGAAAATAGAGAATATATTCTTAGAAGAAATTAATAAAACAATTTGACACCTATATATTTGGAATGTTGATATAGAAATCCTGAGGGTTGTGGTGGTATTTGCCTCATGATAGAGACAAAAACTAGAATTATAATGTTTTCTCTCACTAGGAAAAAATATCAAGATATATAAAGGTTGATTGATCATTTCATATGGGTGTTTGATGAACCAAAATACTTAAACCAATAAGGTAGTGAGTCCATACCAAATGATCTCATGTAACTATTATCTAGAATCATATGGTGATTGAATGTATATTGTATGATATTATATTGTTACACTGCTCAAACACATTTAGTTCATGATAGGATATAACATAGTGAAGGACTCTATTCTATTTCCTTATAGTTGTATAGTATGAATGCCAATATCATTTTTCATATAGGATGGAACTATATTGAAAACATTTAATAGAAAAATTGTAAATATTATAATATAATGATGAATTCCATGCATGATTTCATTAAATAGGGTCTTTTGGTACACATTGGTTTCTTCATGATTGATATATTACACATGATTTCATCCTTTAAAAGTAGAGATCATGGATTTGGGATTCTTTAATCATTTTAAATCCCTCTAATAATTTTTATTATATCATTATCTATCCCGATAATGATTTTACAGCATAACCTGTATTTATAATCATGAATTTATGTGAGAAATGAAGATTATTTCACTCATATTGTAGATTACAACCCAATCATAAAATTTGATTCACCGTTTTTAGGCTATAAAAAATCATGGTTTACTATAATAGAATATAATAAGAAGGTATTTAGAACAAATATGAAGATTATTTTTGATCGTATCATATGATATCAATATATCATACTATAAAATTTCAATGTCATGTTTCAAAAAATTGAGTATCTTTTAACAAATATGATATCACTATATATTATAAAATATGAAATGTGTTATATTATTGGATTATTAGGCTATCAATTGAAATATATTACTGATAACACACACCACTATTTTATTAATCATCCCTTAAAATTCCCACTATATCATTGAATATGATTATGAATCATAATCTATGACATTTTATGTCATCAAATAATATTAATAAAAAATATTTAAAATACAATTATGAATTTGATTTTATTATTTTTGAATTGTTTATAAATAATTATAAATGTTATTTAGTGGATATTTATTAATTCATAGAGTTAATTAGTTAATTAATTAATTATAAGAGTATATAATTATTTAATAATATTTTATGAATATTTTATTATTAAATATTTATTAATATTGAATGTTAATATTAAAAGTATACCTTTTACTAAATTATATTCCATTTATTATGGATTATAAATCAAGTGTTTAATTATAAATTATTAATTAAATTTATAAATTGTTTATAATTACAAAAAAAATTCCAATATATGAAGTGCTAATATTTTAAAAATATGAAATCGTTATATTAATTAATTATTATTGTTCAAATTAAGAGGGTAGGAACCTCAGTTGACTTGAATGCACCTTAGCCTTGAAAATAAACCCCTTTAATGGTCCTGGAATCCCTCACATCATTCAAAAATATCTCTCTTTTCCCTAAGGTTAATTAACTATTTAATGAGGTCTTAAATCTTCCACTGTCCCTTTGGGAATTCACTGAAGCATCTGATTTTCTCTAACCTTCACTTGTAATTTGGTGTGGCTAGAGATGACCATTGTGGAATTATTTTTAAATCAAATTCAACAAGTCTTGTGGAATTTAGAGTTTCATGTTGGTTGTAACAGTATACACTTGACATATTATGAAATACTTCACCTATTAAGATTATTTATTTTTAAACTATTATAAAATAAACAATATTGCTGATGGTAACTGATTATTTCTCTTCATCTTGTTATACTGATTTCACCTGAATCATGATTCTCCATGCTTGGGGAATTGGGAAAGCTTTCATGGACTGACTCTATCATATAAAAACCTAAAAATTATCAAACTACATGATAATGTGGTTAGTGTATTTTTTTTCTTTGAAAGGTCCAGGTATTGTGCTATCCTATTTGATCATAAATATGTGTGTGGAAATTAATTTTTTTACACTCTATTTGAAATAATGTTCATCGATATTGTAACACCCCAAGATTTAATGAAAAATATTATTTTAATTTCATTAATGTCTTGTGTTTTATTCTACACCAAGATTACCTTGCGCTATACGCAACACTGTATTAGCTTGCAGTATATGCAACACTATTCTTGGACCATGTTACACACAATTTTGATAATAGTTATTCTACGCAACATTGAGTATATATATATATATATACATATATATATTAAATGTATAAATGAAATATGGTTGGATTTTGTTATACGATACAACGAAGGATTCTTTCACAACACGCAACCCTGACTTAGCTTGCATTACACGCAATCACGACCTTCCACGATAGCGTGTGTTGTACGCAATACCGAGTTTTAATAAACAATGATAGATTATTATAATATTGTCATGAACTATACATTATGAATGTATTAACTAAATTTTGAATTTTATAACATTATTATTAATCTTACACATTTTCTAGAACTTGGTAGAAGAACAAAATAAATTTTTCGGGTAAAATAAGTATTTTTAAAAAAATGTAGTTTTGCCGCCTTTTGATGGCACACCCACTTTAAATATAGTTTTTGACATGTTTATATGTTCAATTTGACAAAATAAAATTCTTATTTTTAATAAAGATGTAAAAATTTACATTAGATAAAGTTTTGATATTTTTCCGATAACTTTCATATTTTAATGAATAGTAAAAACACGCTATATTTTAATTAAAAACAACTTTTTTCATCATAATATCTTATGTGGTTAAATTATAAAATTGAATGGTTTAAAAGTATAAATATAATATAATTTTACCATTTAATATAATTTTTGTCATTAGCATTGATTTTACCTTGAATTCGTAGGTTAAATCAATTCAATCTTTTGCAATGTTTTAAAGAAAAACCCATTTTTATTCGACAACGGGATTAATTTTAATTTTATTTCTTCAACTTATGTGTATTGAATTTTAAAAATTGGATTCCATATTTGGAATCAGTTGGTCCAAATTATGTTAATAGGCTTCTTTTTATTTTTGGGAATTATGAATAGTAACTACGGTAAATTTTATGTACCATAGTTAATGGTAAATCGGGTAATTAAGGGTAAATATAATATTATAAAATTACCAAAACACATGCCAAAATTCTATTTGATGGCTAAATGTAAACCCATATCAACTAAGGGTCGGATTAGATTCATTTTATGGGCTTTTGACCATGAAAATAATTTAATTATTATTAAAACCAAAGAAAGTGACAACATGTCACTTTCTTAAATCTTATAAGTATAATAATTTTAACATAGTGATAAACATCATAAAACTTCGAACATGAATAATATCCAGAAAGATAAAAAAATTATCTACATCATGAGAATTTTTTTATAATTATTTGGGATTAAATAGTTATCTTTAATTGTGACACAATAGTGATGCAGAAAGTTTTTATCTATTGAAAAATCAAGAATATAGTTTTTATTAAACTAATAGTGACCATAAAAGGCACAAAACCCTGACCAAAACTTATTGGTCATGTAAATTGAAACTATAATCATCCAATGGTCGAATAATTGACCATTTTGAGTCTTATACAAGCAATTATGACACTTATATTATTTTATTTTAAATGATGCCAAAGTTGTCACCATCATAATTTAATAAATATAACAATTTAAATATTGTGATTTTAAGATGATAAATTCGAGTAAAAGTATTATTGTGAAAGGTAATATATTTATCTTCATCATAGGATTTTAATTTAAATTTTTATGCAACAAATAATTATATTAAATAATTATACAAAAATGATGTAGTAATTATTTTATTAAGAGATAAACCAAATAAATGGTTTTAAAAATAATAAAATAAATATTATATGAAATATTTAATGTGATCCACTAATTTTATAGATACATATGACCTTTTATTAATATATTAAAGATTTTAATTTGAACATATATTCTCTATATATTTTATTGAAATTCAAATAAATGAATAGTGTCAAAATTGACACTATTGTTATTTTATAAAAATAACATATTATAAAATTGTTTAAAAATCACAAAAATATTTAAAAATTATAAATTAAAATTTATATGGTCTATAATGTTATAAAGTAAAATATTATGGAAAATTATCAACAAATAAGTAATGATTTGTTATAATTTAAAATTTAGAAGTTTATTACCACAAACAAACTTAAATAGATTAAATAAGGATAAATCAAAATGATAAGGTCTAAAATAAGATAAAAACATGTCTAAATTTAATTGGTTGATGAGATTACAACCCTATCTCATATAATCTTTGAATATTAGTCATTTTTGGAGGTTTTTATGTGGTTTTAGATTTATTATAAATTAATATGTTTAAGAATTCCAAAGGTGCCCATCTCCTCCCTTATAAAAGGGCACCTCCTCCCTCTCTTCCTCACACAAATTTGAGCATTCAAGATTGTACAAACCCTGCCAAAATCTCTTCTCCACTTACCTATAATAATCCTAGAGGTCCTGGTCTTCTTCAAAGACCAATCTTAGTTCCCTAAGTGGAGGATTCAAAGAGGTGTTTCAAAGAAGAGGTAATATCCATTACCGATCTTTTCAATTTCTTTCTTCTTCAACTTCTTCTTATTTAGTTGTTTCATGATAAAGTAATAACATAAGTATTACTTACATACTGATATGTTATTATAAATATGAAACAACCCTAATTCACCTTCTATCCATCCTATGGAAAAATGAAATCACCGCGCGTGCGTACGTACGGAATACCGTCTCCACGCCGTGGTGTACTCTATTTTCCACCATAACCTTACAAGGATGGGTATAATGGTGTAATGAGTAACTATATATTATTATTATAAAGTGATATTGATTCTGAAATAGTATAAATACACTTAAATACAATTCCACGATCATGGGAACAATATCATCGCTCGTGCGTACGTACGGAATACCGTCTCTACGATGTGATGCGACTCGTTCTACATGATCATCATTACATAGTAATTATATAAATTAATTGAATGAATAAATATGATATATGTTACAATAATAACATTATGTATATAAGGTATCTATAACCTTAAAATAAGAATAAGAATTTATTCGGCAAAACACGCATAAGAACAAAAGTCAATAAAGACCCGAGTAACAAGTAACAATGAAATATTACTAATAAGAAGCTAAGAATATGACCATATATGATATCATATCAATATGTATGATTCTGGAATAAGTCAATGAAATTATTTAAACCATTATACATGATCTTTGGACACGTACAAAGCAAATCGGACCTAAGGTAAGGGAAATTATCACAATCTCATTTTTATCTGAGATTGTTTATTCATTGGTATTTACTGGGGTGTATTTTATCATCCACATCCTTGTTTCTTCAATATGTAATATTATTTCCATCCACCTACAATTGTTTGAATCCAATTTTACCCTTCGGTGAGTTTTTAGTAAAAGATATAAAAGGAATCTTTTGTCGTTTTTCGTACGAGGTACTTTTTGACTTTTCCGACAATAGTACAAAGAATGTTTTTTTAACTTATACGACATGAATGGATTTTTAAAAACATTATTTCCAAGAAGATTCCTTTAAATGTTTTCAAGTTTATTTTTAATCAACTTATTTTAGTTATAATTTTATGACATGTTAAGAAATGAAAAGTGTTTTTGAAGAAGAAAGGATATTTTCCTCAAGAATGGAGTTCAAGTGTTTTATCAAAATTACTTCCCATCTATGATAATAAAGGGTTCTGTTTCTATCCCTATTATTACATTGATTTGATTATGTGGTGATGGAATTATATTTATGAATTCCTTTATCTTCTATGAATTTTTTTATGATTTCACGCTGTTTAAAATTCCCATTTTTATTACATGGGTTATGCAATGATGTATGGTTTATGATTTTGTGGAACACATAAGAATGGTATCATTATGATATGGGTGGGACCTATATCTCCCTCCAATGAATTGGGTAAATATTTTATATCTCATGAGATTGACATGGCTGGAACGGTAGGTTATACCGGTTCTGGGAAACAGGACTGAAACGAGGGTGACTCGGTTCAGAAAGGGACTTTCTCCACTAGGATAGTCTTGGCAATGAGTCTTGACTAACAAGAAATGATTCTCTATGATTATGTGTGCATGCCACAAAGTTTCATGTTTTAAGTTATGATTATTGTGATTACATTTCACTGCCATGATTTATCCCATGTGATGAAATTATGATCTCTTTTGCAGGTTAAGATTTCCAAAAGTTATGTGCTTGTGTATACGATGAGATTTATATTTCTTTTGTTTACCCTTACTGAGCATTTGAGCTCACCCTTTTATGTTTTCTTTTCCCCAAGATATAAAGAAATGTTTTAGGTAATAAAGGGAAGATCTTTATGGGAGATATGGGAGATCTTTCACCACGATTAGAAGATTACGTTACGAGTTTCGAATGACACTAAACTATTACGATCCTTGTGTGTGTGTTTTTGTTATGTACTAAGTATTCCGCAAATGTAATGTAATGTCCATGTACGTCAGGCTTCGGGTCTCTACAGTTGGTATCAGAGGAAAGGTTTAGTCAACCTTTGGAAACTAGGATGTGAGAACGTTAGTGAGATCCCTAGAGATATTGCTAAGGTATGTCTAGGGATGTCTCTAAGGATAAGTATACGTATAGGATATAGTCCTAGCACTACGGTAATGATCTTAGAATTTAACCTAAGATGTTAGAATTATAGGTAGTCCCCCTTTACTATGTTGTTTGCTCTAGCATGATTTTTTCCTCCCACAAGATTCTTTTTGTGTTTTAGTTAATGGAGGGAACTAGAAGGAATTCGTTTAACATTGAATCCAATGGACAAATTGGTGACTATGAGCAACAAAATTGTGTAATTCCTAGAGAGAAGGATATTGTGATTATGTCGAATCAATCATCACGATATATGATTAACAAGGTGAAATTTATTGGTATGCCTAATTCATCAAAGAAGAGGAAGATGAACTATTATTCACGTTCGCATATTGAGGATCATAAAGAAAGGAAGATTGAGATTTCTAAAGAAGGGAAGAAGAACCTTGAGGAATAACTCAAATGGAGGGACCGATGTTATCTGTGTGGAGAAAAGGGTCATAGATTTACATACTATTATGGAGTTCAATGTCTTATTTGTGGAGAACATGGGCATTACCCAACTCAATGCCCTGACCTAAAAAGTTACTTCTAAATCAAGGAAGGACTTATTCCAGGACAATCATTGAAGTGGATGGACTGGAGTGTTTATGTATTGGTATTCAAGAATAATGTTGTTGAGGTACTTTTATGGTGTATTGAAATATTTATGTATTGGTCTATTTTGGTTTTCAATAATTTTAAGGTACTGGTAACCATGAAAAGTGATTCAAATAATTTGGAAAGTAGATGATATGCGCATAAAGAAGGGATAGGTTGAAAATGAAATGTTTGACAGTATTCATGAGCTCATGATTGATATAAGGACTTAGTGATATCATGGTTTGAGTATATAGAATTTTGAGGATTTTGGTATGTGGAAAGTGTTAACTTTTAACTACATTCAGGTTTTCACTAAGGTTGAATGGGTATTCAAGAGAGTACATGATTAAGGCCTTTGAATTTTTGGAATGTGACCAACAATATATATCTTATGATATATGGGGATCAACGATGGTATTAAATCTCTACTAATCGTTTTCACTATATTATGAGAATGGAATACAGTATTATGGATAAGCCTAAAGATTGGAATGGATTATGTTAGACATAAGTTAGTATTGTTTAAGGATAAAGGTTTTTTTTATATTATTGATGTGATGTTATAGTAATATAGTTTTAGAAAAAGGACAACCTGCAGGACGGGCGACAGCCCATCGCGTCGGACAAGGATGTGGGAATCGAACCCACAACCGAAGTGCGACTGGCTTTTATCGCCTACCACTGGCCTACAGGAAGTCCCTGTTTAGTAGAAACTAGTTTTATTATATTAATCAGTATGATATATGAAGTATAAGTCCATTTTAGGAACCATATATGATTAATCTCACTATAGAATGACTTATGTATATTTAATAACTTTTTGCTAACCCTTTGTTTGAGACAGATGGAAGGACCCGTCATTCTATCACAAGATCTGCTAACACTTCACGAATAACAAATTAAACTTCATTTATTTAAGAGATGAAGTGTAAATTTTTCAAGGCACGAACAACAGTGAGATTGTACCAAAATTAAGTAAGTATTTATTCAAATTCAAATTCTTCAACTTTAGGGAAATGATCTTGAAAACCAAAAATGTTGTCCTAGTGCCCTTATATCTGATGAATCAGATGGTACCCTAGATCGTCACAAATTTATGGATTTGTGATTGTTGGCTTTTCCATAGCCATGTTCTCTACCACTCTCCATTAGAACATGACGGTTAGATTTCTCTTCCAGGTCCATATTTTCACCTATGTTCTCCTATATGGATACCCAGTGATTAGTTAACTTTGGAAACCATTACGTTTTATACTTTAGTTTTTAAAGAAAATTTTTGGTATTCCTTTTTACGATGTGGGTTTCTATCAAAGAAACTTTCAAATAGTAAACCATTTATAACCCCGACGAATTTCGAGGGCGAAATTCATTTTAAGGGGGGTAGAATGTAACACCCTGAGATTTTATGAAAAATATTATTTTAATTTCATTAATGTCTTGTGTTGTATTCTACACCAAGATTACCTTGCGCTATACGCAACACTGTATTAGCTTGCAGTATACGCAACTCTATTCTTGGACCGTGTTACACACAATTTTGATAATAGTTATTCTACGCAACATTGAGTATATATATATATATTAAATGTATAAATAAAATATGATTGGATTCTGTTATACGAAACAACGAAGGATTCTTTCACAACACGCAACCCTGACTTGGCTTGCATTACACGCAATCACGACCTTCCTCGATAGCGTGTGTTGTACGCAATACCGGGTTTTAATAAACAATGATATATTATTATTATATTGTCATGAACTAGCCATTATGAATAGTATTAACTAAATTTTGAATTTTTTAACATTATTATTCATCTTACACATTTTATAGAACATGGTATAAGAACAAAATAATTTTTTCGGGTAAAATAAGTATTTTTCAAAAAATACAGTTTTGCCGCCTTTTGATGTCGCACCCACATTAAATCTAGTTTTTAACATGTTTATATGTTCAATTTGACAAAATAAAATTCTTCTTTTGAAACAATATGTAAAAATTTACATTAGATAAATTTTTGATATTTTTTCGATAAATTTCATATTTTTATGAATAGTAAAAACACACTATATTTTAATTAAAAACAACTTTTTTCATCATAATATCATATGTGGTTAAATTATAATATTGAATGGTTTTAAAGTATAAATAGAATATATTTTTACCATTTAATATAATGTATGTCATTAGCATTGATTTTACCTTGAATTCGTAGGTTAAATCAATTCAATCTTTTGCAATGTTTTAAAGAAAAACCCTTTTTCATTCGACAACAGGATTAATTTTAATTTAATTTCTGAAACTTATGTGTATTGAATTTTAAAAATTGGATTCCATATTTGGAATCAGTGGGTCCAAATTATGTTAATAGGCTACTTTTTATTTTTGGGAATTATGAATAGTAACTACGGTAAATTTTATTTACCATAGTTAAAGGTAAATCAGGTAATTAAGGGTAAATATAATATTATAAAATTACCCTAACACATTCCAAAATTCTATTTGATGGCTAAAAGTAAACCCATATCAACTAAGGGTTGGATTAGATTCATTTTATGGACTTTTGACCATGAAAATAATTTAATTATTATTAAAACCAAAGAAAGTGACAACATGTCACTTTCTTAAATCTTATAAGTATAATAATTTTAACTTAGTGATAAACATCATAAAACTTCGAACATGAATAGTATCCAGAAAGATAACAAAATTATATACATCATGAGAATTTTTTTAGAATTATTTGGGATTAAATAGTTATCATTAATTGTGACACAATAGTGATTCAGAAATTATTTATCTAGTGAAAAATCAAGAATATAGTATTTATTAAACTAATAGTGACCATAAAAGGCACAAAACCCTGCCCAAAACTTATTGTTCATGTAAATTGAAACTATAATCATCCAATATTTGAATATTTGACCCTTTGTAGTCTTATACAAGCAATTATGACACTTATATTATTTTATTTTAAATGATGCCAAAGTTGTCACCTTCATAATTTAATAAATATAACTATCTAAATATTGTGATTTTAAGATGATAAATTCGAGTAAAAGTATTATTGTGAATGTTAATATATTTATATTCATCATAGTATTTTATTTTAAATTTTTATACAACCAAGAAGTATATAAAATAATTATACAAAAATTATGTAGTAATTATTTTATTAAGAGATAAACCAAATAAATGGTTTTAAAAATAATAAAATAAATATTATATGAACTATTTAATGTGATCAACTAATTTTATAGATACATATGACCTTTTATTAATATATTAAAGCTTTTATTTTGAACATATCTTCTGTATATATATTTTTTAAATTCAAATGAATGAATAGTGTCAAAATTGACACTATTGTTATTTTATAAAAATAACATATTATAAAATTGTTTAAAAATCACAAAAATATTTAAAAATTATAAATTTAAATTTATATGGTCTATAATGTTATACAGTAAAAAATTATGGAAAATTCACAACAAATAAGTAATGATTTGTTGTAATTTAAAATTATGAATTTTATTACCACAAATAAACTTAAATAGATTAAATAAGGATAAATCAAAATGATAAGGTCTAAAATAAGATCCAAACATGTCTAAATTTAATTGATTGATGATATTACAACCCTATCTCATCTAATATTCGAATATGAGTCATTTTTTGAGGTTTTTAAGTGGTGTTAGATTTATTATAAATTAATATTTTTAAGAATTCCAAAGGTGCCCCTCTCCTCCATTATAAAAGGGCACCTCCTCCATCTCTTCCTCACACAACTTTGGCCTTGAAGATCGGCCAAAACCTGCCAAAATATCTTCTCCACTTCCCTAGAATAATCATATAGGTCTTGGTCTTCTTCAAAGACCAATCTTAGTTCCCTAAGTGGAGGATTCAAAGAGGTGTTTCAAAGAAGAGGTAATATCCATTACCGATCTTTTCAATTTTTTTCTTCTTCAACTTCTTCTTCTTTAGTCGTTTCATGATAAAGTAATAACATCAGTATTAATTACAAACGGATATGTTATTATAAATATGAAACAACCCTAATTCACCTTCTATCCATCCTATGGAAAAATGAAATCACCGCGCGTGCGTACGTACGGAATACTGTCTCCACGCCGTGGTGTACTCTATTTTCACCATCACCTTACAAGGATGGGTATAATGGTGTAATGAGTAACTATATATGATTATTATAAAGTGATATTGATACTGAAAGATTATAAATACACTTAAATACAATTCCACCATCATAGGAACAATATCATCGCTCGTGCGTACGTACCGAATACCGTCTCCACGATGTGATGCGACTCGTTCTACATGATCATAATTACATAGTAATTATATAAATGAATTGAATGAATAAATATGATATATGTCACACTAATACCATTCTGGATTTAAGGTATCTATAACCTTAAAAGAAGAATAAGAATTTATTTGGCAAAACACGCATAAGAACAAAAGGAAATAAAGACCTGAGTAACAAGTAACAATGAAATATTACTAATAAGAAACTAAGAATATGACCATATATGATATAATATCAATATGTATGATTCTGTAATAAGTCAATAACATTATTTAAACCATTATACAGGAGCTTCGGACATGTACAAATCAAATCAGACCTAAGGTAAGGGAAATTATCACAATCTCATTTTTATCCAAGATTGTTTATATTTTGGTATTTACTGGGGTGTATTTTATCATCCACATCCATGTTTCCTCAATATGAAATATTATTTCCATCCACATACAATTTTTTGAATCCAATTTTACCCTTCGGTGAGTTTTTAGTAAAAGATATGAAAGGAATCTTTTGTCGTTTTTCGTACGAGGTACTTTTTGACTTTTCCGACAAAAGTACGAAGAATGTTTTTTTAACTTATACGGCATGAATGGATTTTTAAAAACATTATTTCCAAGAAGCTTACTTTACAAGTTTTCAAGTTTATTTTTAATCAACTTTTTTTAGTTATAATGTTATGACATGTTAAGAAATGAAAAGTGTTTTTGAAGTAGAAAGGATATTTTCCTCAAGAATGGAGTTCAAGTGTTTTATCAAAATTATTTCCAATCTAAGATAATAAAGGGTTCTGTTTCTATCCCTATTATTACATTGATTTGATTATGTGTTGATGGAATTATATTTATGAATTCCTTTATCTTCTATGAATTTTTTTATGATGTCACGATGTTTAAGATTCCCATTTTTATTACATGGGTTATGCAATGATGTATGGTTTATGATTTTGTGGCACACATAAGAATGGTATAATTATGAGATGGGTGGGACCTATATCTACCTCCAATGCATTGGGTAAAGATTTTATATCTCATGAGATAGACATGGCTGGAACGGTAGGTTATACCGGTTCAGTGAAACAGGACTGAAACAAGGGTGACTCTGTTCAGAAAGGGACTTTGTCCACTAAGATAGTCTTGGAAATGAGTCTTGACTAACAAGAAATGATTCTCTATTATTATGTGTGTATGCCACAAAGTTTCATGTTTTAAGTGTTGATTATTGTGATTACATTTCACCGCCATGATTTATCCCATGTTATGAAATTATGATCTCTTTTGCAGGTTAAGATTTCAAAAAGTTCTGTGCTTGTGTATACGATGAGATTTATATTTCTTTTGTTTACCCTTACTGAACATTTGAGCTCACCCTTTTATGTTTTCTTTTCCCCAAGATATAAAGAAAGATTTTAGGTAAAAAAAGGGAAGATCTTTATGGGAGATATTGGAGATCTTTCACCACGATTAGAAGATTACGTTCGGAGTTTCCAAAGACACTAAACTATTATGATCCTTCTGTGTGTGTTTTTGTTATGTACTAAGTATTCCGAAAATGTAATGTAATGTCCATGTACGTCAGGATTCAGGTCTCTACAGATATGGAAGAGGAGGAGTAGTTCTCCCAGAGGGAGAATTTTGAGTTATTATGTGTTTTTTAAATTTTCTTTTCTATGTAATATTTATAAATTTTTCCCCACACACCCAAAAGGAAATGTGATCTCCCAATTTTGGATAGTGAACATGAGTCATCTTTGGATGATGGGAAAATGCTAGTGGGATCCTTCCACCCAACTCCATTTTTAGCTATCTCCCCATATGAAAATTTTCTTAGCTCTTTAAAAAACTTTGAAACTCTATTTCCATGATGAAAGACATAGTATAGATTTTTTAACATGAAAATGATACTATAATCAAAGAAAATGTTGAGGGGAACACCCTACTCAACCCTCAAGTCACGTGATTATCCCAAATCTGCTAAAACTCACATGGAAGAGAATATGGAGGTTTATACTAATGCATTAATTTTTAACTATATAAAATATAGTTTAGGAAAATTTCATCCTTTTGGAAGAATTTTGAAAAATAAATTTATATAATTAAACTTAAATACAAATCTAACTAATTAATTATGAATAACATTGACATTAAGGCTAATAATGTTAGGGAACATCACCCTCTTGAGGAGAGAGTTCGTTCAAGATTAAATCTATCCAATAGATTATAATCGTTCAATGAGTTTTCTTAAGAAAATGAGAGTTATATATTAAAGATAGTGGATTATAAGAAAAATAATTTACTAAATAATTTATCAAATTCAGCGCCGGCTCAGTTATATAGGGTAGATCCATTAAAGCCCTTGGACTCCACCTTAGAAAGTGACCCACATGATTTTACTGAATATTTAGAGGAATCTCTTGATGAATGATAGTGTATTAGAGTCTTGTAAATAAAAAAGTTATTAAATAATAATTTTTATTTGGTAATTTAATAGTTCTACGATATATAAAGATAAGGGAAATTTTTCTCCTAGTAATCAGAATAAACCTAGGATTATAAAGAGTACTTTTACCTTTAGAAACCCATTTTGGAAAGGTAATATAGGAAGGTATCTAGATCAATTGATATTAGGATTTCATCAACCGAGGTATATGAGAGATCTAACATCTCTATGGTTCATGTAAGAACATTAGAATACTCACAAAAAGGGTAGTTTCCTCCATCCCATTTACTGAAGATAATGATTACTGTTATGGTTTTTTTGATGAGGATGTAGAGAAAAAAAATAAATTATGGAAAGCCTAAAGAAGTAAACATATCCTCATAATAGAAATAAATTTTGAAGAAGAGAGTGGTGCCTAAATTGTTGTATGAATTCATCAATGTTATGAAGCTCTCCCATTAAGACAAGAATTTTTTATAGTTGTATGGTATCTCATTTAATTTGATGATTTTTTAGTCTTTCAATTCTAATTCAAGCCAATTGTTGTTATTATAAACTTACATAATAAAATAAATATTAATTATCTATCATTGAATTAGCAGAAATTCCCATAAATGAAAACCGGTGATGAATGCGCAATAGAATGTGGTTCCAAATTTTTTATCCTTTTTTTTGAATTTTTGGAAATTTAGATTTATTTGTCTAATATATAGTGATTAATGTGTCAATTCCCACTAAAAACTAAAATCGGATTATCTGATAATAAAAACATAGAATGATAAGGAATATATAATGAATAAGAAAAATTATAAAGTGTTTATAATTTTAAATTTTTATGAATTTAAAAAAAGTATTTATCTCATGTCTGTATTAACGAAATATGCAATTATTTAAATTATATTCCCTCTATTATTATAAATGGATATAATTTGTTATATATTTTGAATATGTTCATGGTTTATTTTATATTGTTAAACTACGTATTTTAAATTTTTATACCATTTATTATATTCTTGGAATGAAAACATAATATAAAGTTTTCATCTACCTTGACCTCAGTTTGTATTTAATTTTATTAGTTTGAATATAATTATAGAATAATGTTTATACATTTTAGTTTAAGAGTTATAATGAATTTTAATCTCTCTTGAGTAAAGTTTCCTTGGGTAGAGAGACTTTAGATAAAACTTCCCACTGACCTAGAGGATTTTGAATTCATCCATAATTGGGAGGTCATCCAATCTATGGCTTCGGGATTAATCATGTGGGAATTTTTAATTTTATAAAATTAAAATATTTTAAATATAACTTATGAATAAGAAGTATTAGTACACATCTAAATATATTTCGATACAAATATTGGGTGTGTAACACAAACCAGTAGTCGTGTAAAGACATACACATTAATAAAGTTTAAACATATTAACATGGTAGATAGAATAGGAATAAAAAATTAAATTATTAAAAGTATACATAAATATAAGGAATATAATGAGATAATATGGTGAGATTAAATCCCCATGTAAACATTAAATTATAGTTTTATTGAAAAAAAGAATATATAAAGAAATAAAGCATCCAATTATGATGTTTTAGGCCAACATGAGGTGTCCTCATATTATATTTCGTCAAGAAATCATGTAATGTGTAGTTTCATGCCAATGTTGGGTGCACATTATGTTTTTTTTATTTTGGTTACACTTAGTTTGAAATCCTATGGTTTATAATACTAGAGGAATAGATTTGGTTTTATCCATTTATGGACTGGAAGCATTGTTATTTTCCCTAACATTATAGATAAATCGTTGATATGATTGGGACAATGTAATAATTAAATATCTTAATGGTTAGTTCAACAAAAAAGTGGGTTTTTTTCAATAGTAAAATATAGATTTTGACCCAATGATGGATATGGGGAGTTCGTAAGGGGTCATAATTTTAGTGAGATACCATTTAAAAGAAGTCCTTATTAAATGTTCGTAAAACAAAACACTCATCTAAATGGATATTTGGTATTTGATAAATACTATCATCATTTTCAAACATAAATTTAATAGTCATATATTAGGATGGGGATGTTTAATATAAGTTACCCCTATGATTGGTAGATAAATTAAGGTTCATAAGTAAAAGAGAAATTCTGTTTGTTTTAGAAACACATTCCCATGTAACCAAGTGTTGATGTTATTCAATAGGGAAATATAGATTTTTATGAGATGAATTGAATGATTTACATAAGGTTTCAAATTCACTAAATGAAAAATGACCTAAAATTGTTTCGTATCAACTCATACAATCAATATTATTGGGTATCAATTGGTGACTCTAGAGGTTTAATTAATGCCAATTTTGGATAATGAATTTATTTTATTGTCATCTATGGGAATGATAAGAAAAAAAGAATGAATTTATGAAAATATTACCTTATATACTAATGTATTGAGAATAGGTAAACTTGACATTTGATGTATAGTTTTCGGTGTTGTGTTGATAATAAATGTGAGGAAAAGTTCAAAACAAAAGAAAAAAGATGAATGAAAATTCAAAAAAATCGTTGAGTATCTAGTTAAGGTCCCAAAATCCTAAAATTATCAAGAAGGAGTTATGATTCTATAAGATGTAATTTTTTAGTATACATAAAGGGTTGTCTGAAACTCCAAATAATATCTATGAAAGTATCTTCATAATCTATTATTCAATTTTGAAGGTAATGTGATAGCAAATGCATACCCTATAAATATTATTTCTATACAATAGTTAAATATCAAGGTAAGAATTAATAAAGATCATATTATTCATTCAAGAGATAACAAAAAGAGTTGTGACCTCGAGAATTTAAATGTAAAAGGATATAAAAGATCAATTTATTCTTAATAAAGGATTTGTATCTTCATATCATTTCTCTTAAGTGGAAAGATAATTTTTTTACGAAAAAAGAGTTTCATGAATAATATAAAGTAACACAATGCACATGGTTGATAATTATATGTTTTTATAATATGTTTTAAAAAGGTTAAAATGTAAAAATGTTTTATAGATGACCAGTAATTTATCCAGATATTTATAAAAAGTTGATAAAACATATTCCATCGACCCAAATGTGGAATATTTTAAATAATATACTATAATTTTCTGAGGAAAAAAATCCTACCATATATAATCACAAGAAATTGTTTTTATTTAGTATTATTGTTTTAATTTTGGGTTTCTAATAACTAATATAAATACAAACATGTGAAAAATGCAGACATCATTTATAGTAAAATTAAATTTAATTGTTCTTTGGAATGAAGTTTACCATCATTTTTAGAATAAACTGACATTAAAAGGGATTATGAATTTCACTTTTAATTTCATTTATAGATTTAATATTTTCAAAATATTTTAAAAACCTGACATGGGAAAAATTCAGCTCATTTTTTAAAGTGATTTTTTTTGAAACACTCATCCTCTAAACTCACGATTCTTCTGTACTCATGCTCAATATTCTACATTTTTTATATTTTCATATTTTTTTTCTGTATATCTCCACAAAGTTCAATAGTCCCTACTTTTTCTAGATCCATTGGATTCATTTAGTCCATTGAAACCCTAATATTATCAACTCATAACCATTCTCCTACTTTTTTCAGATCGATTTTCAATTTTTTATGAAAATGTTACTCCTCAATATTCCATAATTCACCCTTCTTACACCTATCTTCATAACATTTATATGAAATTAATATCTATTTTCCAACATTGACATATTTATTTTTTTAATGATTAATTTATTATTTTTTGGTTCTAAATTTAATCCATTCATTCATTTGATTGTGTGTATATCATTATTAATTAGAAATGTTTATTTTTATAAATAATTTAATAATACAATTTTTTTTTGTGAATATTATTTTTTTTGATTATAAATTTTGATTATAATTTGTTTACGGTTGTATCTATTTATATTTAAATTTATATATATATATAATTTTTTTCATTATAATTTTTTATTATTAAAAGATTATTTCATCTTAATTTTTGTAATTGATAAATTTTTTTATAGTCATAGTTACTTTTAGTTATACATTTTTTTCTGGTTCAAATATTTTTATTATAAATTTCTTCAAAAATATAAATTTTTTTGTTAAAAATTTATTCATGTTTATACATTGATATACTCATATGTTTGAAATTTAACTATTTATATATATGTTTATATTTTTAAATGTTTAAAAATATGTATCTATTATATTATGACATCAAGTAATTAATAGATCAAAATTAGATAAATAAATTAAGAACTAGAATTAAATATATAAAATGGGTTGAAAATTTCTCTTAATTATTTTCAATGAAATATTGAAAATAAAGAACTAATTTTCTTTCCATGTGTAACATGTTTGAATATAATAAAATCAAAGTAAAGTGGATTCAAATACCACCATGTTTTATATGGTTTCAATCATAATTTAACAAGATGGATCTAGAATTCTAAAATAAATAACAGTCCAAGATCTAATGATGATTAAGGTGTTTTAAAAGATACATAGAATCAGGTTGAAGAATTAATTCATGATGTAGGTGTTGAAACCATTGAAAAAAATATTTATAGAATGAATGCATTGAGATTCTAGGAAACCACTATTCTTATTTCACAGTAAATTTATAGTGTTATTAGTAGTTTTAATATTAGTAAACATTAAATCAAGAAATGGTTATAATGATATTACTTTCCCTGAATTTCATGAAATTTTAAATTATTTTATTTTAAGAGGAAATTAATTTATCAATTCCATTTTCATCAAATAAAAATATTATTCCCAATGTAATTGGCTTATAATAAAATACAAAAATAAGGAAAATGAAACTTTAACAAAATTTTCTAAATTTTGGATACCACGATAAAAAATTGATTTAAAATCCCACCATGATTTATTCTCATGAATAGAAAACAAACCTACCATTTATATAATCTGAAATCTTCTGATAATTCATTTTTTGAAGAATTTATTTGAAAATTCCAATGATGAAATGATTTTAAGATGACATAAATATGAAAACATAATTTATAGAAACCTATTTTCCCAACTTTTTCAACATAATGGAATAGATTTGATAAAAAAAAATTGATTGTGAATAAAATTATAAATTTTAGAATGGGGCAGTGAAAAAATTGGAATGAATCCTTATCAATGCCTTAATAGTCGATATTGTTTCTGTCTTATTATGTTGGTTTTATAAAAAATTTCCACACACACACACTATCTCACACACACACATATATATGAATACAAAATATATGACGATAATATTGATTATTTATGAATAAAAATTACATGAAAATGATATTTCTATTAATTTATTACTATTTATTGATGACATAAAATTTCTATGGGATGTGAGTGTCATAGTATTTAATGTATGCAATAACTAGTATTTTATTTTTCGTTCCATGATTGTTTCACTATAAATAAGTTTTTTGCATATTTAATATTATCTAGGAACACAGTTAAGGGACATAAAACATGGAAAATTTGTGAATATGGGACCTCATATCATTAATTTTGTATTAGAAGAAACATATTTCACATAGGTCGTTAGAGATTTATCCAATGGACCATCCTTATCAAAACATAAAAAATACATTTAATAATTTATAGGAGTATTATTTATCCCCAAAACCAGGGTCGAATGAAGAATGTTATTAAAAGGTGAAAAAATTGATATCACATTTCGAATGAAAGGAAATAATGGCAATAAAAACAATACATGGATGAAAAAGTCTATTTTATTCATATTACCTTATATAAATTCTTAGAGGTAAAATATAACATTAAAATTATGTATAATGAGAAAAAAATATATAATAGTTTGATTGTAACATTGTTAAAAATAATGGAAATATAAAATATGGATTTTATTAATGTATGAATTATTAAGCATTAGAATACATTTAGAATTAGCTCTCACTTTTAATGGAAACAAAACATGGTTCCCTTTGGTTAATCACACATTAATCTAGAGTGGGAAGAATGTTTTTTATAATATCTGCATTGTATTAAATTATATAGTGGGATTTATTCAAATGTGAAAAATTATGGGTCTTAAAGGGATTTAAACGTTATATATATATATATAAACGATGGAATTTCATGTATTAATGAATCGATTTCTACAAATTTTATTTCATGTAATACCAATAAAAAAAATATCACTAGGATTTGTTTCATTTTAATTTCATTTTTTTGTCAATATCATTAATAAAAATTTGTGAGACGTGTTAGATAATGAATATTCACTCATAAATTTTTAAATAGAAATGAATATTTCACCATAGTTTTCGGATATAATGGTTCATATATTGACTTATTTCGCATGATATATAAGAATATGTGAGAGTATTTACTTATGTGGTATGTATAATTTTGAAATATATATGAAACTTTTTGAGGGATATTTTATAAATATATATCGATAATTGTAATCTATGTTTCAAATAATATATATTATAAGTGTTCAATATGTTATGTACTGATAATTTATTTCACATAGATAACATTTTAAAGCTTATATATTTACGTTCGATAGTTGATAGTGAAGTAAAATCGATATGGGTCTTAATGATAAAGTTAATTCCACATGATAATGTGATGAATGCCCATTTATTCATTTTGAACAACATAGGTGAGGTTCAACCACATATATAATAACATATTTCTCAATTAATGGAACAATATCTGAGAAGAAATGAAATGTTGGCGATGAATGAACATAAAAACACAGTTGTTTCATGGTTTAAAGAAAAATTCAACACTAGTTTAACCACACAAAAATCATTTAAAGGGTTATTAGGGAGAACAAGTTTTAATATGATTATATGGTATAGTTTGGAAATTAATGATTATCCATTTTATTCAAAAAAAAAACAGAATAAAAAGAGTACCATTAACAATAGGGAAGTAATAGTAATCACTGAAGTACTATATCTCTCAATTGCCAAAGGGAAAAACATAATTTCTTATTCACCAATATATTTTGGATTTATTGATGAAATATATGAGATTGATTATAATAAATTTCAAGTACAATTATTTAAGAGAAACCATATCGATAGTACTAGTGGTGTGAAACATGATGAGTATCAATTTACAGTTATTGATATAAAAAGATATATTTTTGAAGGGAAAAAATTTATCATGGAGACACATGAAAAACATATATCATTTGTTTTTAACAAATCAAATGATCAGTGGTACATCGTTTTACATTGGAAAAACATTCACATTGGGTGGTGAGAATATTGATGATGTTAAAGAATCATGTGAGATTTTATCATCAATGAAATGATTACCTAAGGATAAAAATGATTATGATGTACAAATAGTTTATGAAAAATGAAATGATATTTTATAAAGGATATGAGGAAACACACCATTACTCTATTAATTAGTCATATAAATGTATATTTTGTTTTTTGAAATTAATATTGTTAAAAAAATGTATTGAAAATTTAATATATATATATATATGTTGATAATTCCTACATTTTTTAATGATTTTTGTATTTAATTGTAACAGATATCCTTTTTTGGTTTAATATGTTTTCCTATATCATTTTTTGTTACCAATTTCATTAAATTATTCATTTTAAGGTATATGATATTATTAAATATAATATTTATAATTTTATTTCAATTATGAGTAGTAACATTTTTAATTAGAACATTTATTTATTCATAATCAAATACTTGTGTAAAAATTTACCATTAATATAAAACAATCATTTTAATAATTTTATTTATATTTATTAGTTTTAGTTACTCAATTTTGATGGTTAAAAATTATAAAAATAAATGTTTTTTATTTATTTTGTGAATATTATATTTTAACATTATAAAATTTATTTTATTTTAATCAAATATAAGTACCCCAAAATGTATTGAATTAACATACATCTTTCTAAACGAGGGACATCGAGGTAGGGTAATCGAGTTATGTACGTTTATTTATAAAAATATATCTATATTAATTAAGTTATTTAATGAATTTAAAATTATTTTTCATTAAAATATATGTAGTTATTATTTTATATAGATTATGATACCAAATAGTTTTAGGTATGAGATTTAATATGTACTAAAACATTTTTCTTACATGTGGATTATAAATGTCGATAATTGAGATTAATGATAACAACCACCCAAAAATCCCCACTACCAATCAATTTAGTTATTTCTTTTCTATACAGATCCATTTTAGGATATGTATATTATTCACTAATTGATAGAGTTTCGACTAGTGTAGAAAATAATAGTTATGTGAGTACAATTTTTTTTAAAAAAATATACTTATTTACTAACATTACGATGGTTCAAATATCATACAATTAATGTGACTAATATTTAATAAATTCATTTACATATGGTATTTAATATTAAATATAGAATAAAGATCAATAAAATGTTTGTATCTATTGTGAAAAAAATATGCGGAGATTTTAGGACAAAATTGACTTCATATTATTTTTCTTCGGAGTAAACAGAAAAAATATTCATGATATAAGTATGATTTTATAAATACAGAGAAAAAAATTATTTTCACTACATTCATATGAATGAATCCTTCCTGATATATAATTATTTTGTGTAATATTTATATTTCAAAATAATTTTAATTATGTGATAACTTATTTTTTAATCTTTTGTAACATTCCACAAGGAAAAATATCTAAGAGATATAGTCTTATAATTTATACCTACATACAGTGTCACATGAAGT
Source organism: Viscum album (assembly GCA_963277665.1). NCBI lineage: Eukaryota > Viridiplantae > Streptophyta > Magnoliopsida > Santalales > Viscaceae > Viscum > Viscum album. Next base: position 783,764,989 of record OY728141.1, read on the forward strand.
GTATCCCTTATTAAATAAGAAAATGATTTCTCACCAATTTAATGACTTATGATCCTTATAAATTAGTGTCTCTAAAATGATTTAATATGATCCTTCATCTTCTATCCATCATAAAAAAAATGGAAAAGGGTGAGGATAATAAAAATGAGGAAGTTTATTATCGACACAATAAAAGAATTTGTTGATATGATTGTCAGTAATTAAATATTATTTTTAATTATCATTACTATTTTTAAAACTCAACCCACATATAGAAATTTGGGAATATTTTTTCAGGTTCCATTTTCAAGAAAAATACACAAGGGAACATTATCCATGAGTGTAAGATTTATATTCTTACAACAACTTTTGAATGTTTGGACCAGTCGAGCGGTGATAGGATATATAAGAAGGGTATCCAGTTTTTATTTTTTTGGGAACATTAGTTATAAATATATGGATGAATAAAAGAGTGAATAATAGCTTCCTTAAAGGATGAGTTGTTATAGTTTAATGAGTCAATAAATGATAGGATTAAATCACCATTGAATGTTGTGTGTGTTGATTAGATGAGACTGATTTAGCCAACCTACCCAGATCCTCCACCTCAAAATTTAAACTGAATCTTGTGATTTGGATTTCATACTTGGGACCCCCATATACATATTATGGCATACATAATTGTACACCATATAGAATATTGTGTACACCATTAACTTATGAATTCATATTAGGAACGATTATTAGTAAATGATATTTTTTATTCAAATGTTCTACTGTTGATTCCAACTAAGGAGGTGACCAATGTCAGACTGAGTGTTGCCCAATTTTTTATATTAACCAAATGGTATTTTCCATCTGCTGACATATGAGGTTTATGTTATTATTAATTTTTTAGAGTTATATTTTAATAACATATAAATTTTTTATAAAGTTATTTTATATAGTTATCTCTAAAATTATAGGGAACATTTTAAAGAAAAATAAAATTTTGAAAAATAACACCTTCAAACACTCCTTGGGATCATGGTGAGTTAATAAAAATAACACAGATTTCCCAACATTGGATCATTATTATTACAATACTAAAAACACACATTTTACAGTACAAGAATATTTTTTTATCAGCACTAGAAAAGCACTGGCTACCTCAGTGTGGTTAAAAGTCAGAGGCTTTTAACAGTGCTTGAAAATTACTGATAAAGGCTACCTTTTGTAGGATCGAAATAGTGATGTAGATGCTCAATATACAAGAGGGGGGGGGGGGGTGAATTTTATACATTAAAATTTCCTTTGGAACCTTTAAAGTTAGTTACAATTAACTATGTTTTCCTTAAGCAAAGGAAAGGGCTATGTTTAACAATGTTAAACTAAGCAAATTCACAACACCTCTTACACTGAATACAAACTTGAAATAAGATTCCGAAAGTGGGTTCCAGAAATATGGTTCCGGAAATTGAAACTTAACAAAAGTTACAATATGAGATTCTACCTTAAAGCGTATAGAATCTAAATGAATCAGAGTAAGTAAGGAAGTATAAGAAAGTTATACTTTCCTTAAGATACAAAATGCAGTGGAAATAAAACAAGTAGTTAAACTACAAGTAACAAGATAATAGTCTTTTAACCCAAAGAGAAGGGAATCCAACAACCATGGATAACGGTCCCTTGATTTATACTTTCACGTAAGTCTGTCTTACCCACACCAGGGTAAGACCTCGATACGAATATCGGAGTCTCTGTCTTTCTATCCCCGCAAGCCCTCAACTTCAAGGTAGTTGGGGACCTCTGTCTTCCTCAGCAAGGAAGCCCTCAAACTTCAAGGTAGTCGGCACCTCTGTCTTCCTATCCCCGGAAGCCCTCGAATGTAATCATTAACATTCGGAGTCGCCCGAAGCATTGAGAGTTAATAAGAGCCTCTCTCTCTAGAAATCACTTCAAGCATGCAATCACATGAGTCGAAGATCTGTTAGCCTTTCAGCACTGAGCTCTTTCAAATGTGCTCCTATTTATAGGTAAGGTCGGCTCCTTCTCCAATGGTCATATTTTCCTTAAAGATCGGAGGGACCTGTACACGTGTCACTTATATAACGGTTAGTTTATAACAAAGTAGACGACATCAGTTTATAACAAAACAAGTGTAATAGAATGTACGACATCGTTTTAAAATCTAACTCAAAAGTTCAGAATGAATGATTCAGAGTGAATGTTCAGAGTGTAATGAAAATAATAAGAGTAGACAAATTTTAGAAGTGTAAGCAATATAAGAGTTCAGAGTCTAACAAAGATATTTTTCGGAGTCTGAATTAATTCAGAGTGTATAAAACAAAGATACTCAAAATCTGTTTAATAGGCGAATTCGGAATGAGAATTCGGAATAGGAATTCATCACCAGAAATCGTAATGAGAATTCATCATTAGGATTCGTAATGAGAATTCGTCATCAGAATTCATAATGAGAATTCGTCAACCGAATTCGTAATGAGAATTATTCATTGGAATTCATAATGGGAATTTGGAATGAGATTTCTTTATTAGAATTCGTAATTAGAATTCGTCAACAGAATTCGTAATGAGAATTCTTCATTGGAATTCGTAATGAGAATTCGGAATGAGATTTCTTCATTAGAATTCGTAATGGGAATTCTTCTTCAGAATTCGTATCCTGAATCTGGAATAGAACTTAGTCAGAGTTCATATCCGGAATTCGGAATGAAACTTCCTTATAGTTCTTATCCAGAATCCGAATCCTAAAATAGAATGCTTTGTATCAAAGTTTCAATGATTCCGAGAAAATAGAGATGAATCTGAATTTCATACTTAAGAAAAATATGGATGAAAATAAGATAAGGATAGTTTTTCTTATGAAAACGAATTTCCTTATAAAAGCAATTTTCCTTAAGAAAACGATTTTCCTTATAAAAGTGATTTTTCCTACAAAAGAAACTTTCCTTAAGATAAGGTGTTTGTGATTTTCAAAACAAGATGGAATTGAAAAGTCATAAGGAAAACCTTATTGACTCAACACCTTTATCAGCGCAAAAAAGGCATTGATAAAGAATAATTTTGGCAGCTCTTTTATTTAGTGATAATAATGTGATCCTTTATCACCACATTTATAATCACTGATAAAGACTCCTTTATTATATTTTCTACAAGTGCTGATAAATATATCCTTACCAACTCATATATATTTACAGATAAATGCTATCTTTGTCATCCCATTTAGTAGCACTAATAAAGGACAAAATTGCACTGTGATGTTACAACAAACTCCAACACTAAAATCAAGTGGAGTGTGCTATAACAACACACACAATCACTAGAAACAACAACAGAAATACAAAAATAGTATCCAAATGTTTAATTTAAATGAAATAAAATTTCTAACACAAATACAAGAAGAAAACACTATTATAAAGTATGTCATTTTTTTACTAAAATCAAAGTAAATTTTTAATAAAAAGGTACACTTGGAGTCAAAAAGGTCCCACCATGAGTTTAATTTAGATGAGACTGATTTCTACACATTAGATATGACTTATGGATTATATTTCTAAAGTACCAAAACAATATGAATACATTTTTGTGGTTTTGAGTATGTCAGTTTTTCTTTTGATTAAAATTAATGTCAATTTTGAATAAATGGCGCACTTGGATCCATGCCGATCACATTATGCATCACATTGACGTGTGGATAATTATTACAGGTCAAAAATTACTTATAGATAAATTTCCTATAATTCATAATATAAAACAATGGCATTTTATTGGTTTTATGTACATGAGTTGTTTTTTCACTAAAATTAATGTCAATTTTAAATAAGAGGTACTTGGAGGCATACATGCCACAAAATGCATCTGAATGAGGTGAGGCAGATTCCTATACATATCAATTGACTTATAGATCATTTTTATAATGTATATAATCAATCAGAATATGTTTCTTGGTTTTGTGTACACCACTTGTTTTTTTACTAAAATATAAATTTAACTAGAATCATTCACTTTGAGCCATACAAGTGGAATTGTGTTTGTGGTTTACAATAGATTGATTAATACACATGAAAATTTAATTACGAATAATTTTCTCAAATTATCAATTCAATTTGAGATGTTTTCACTCATTTTACTAAGTGCCACATTTTTGTATTAAATTGTCAATTTTAAACCAATAATAGACACATGGAGTCATACTCGTGACACCATGTGTTAGATTTAGGTTTGTCTTATTCCTATATGTCATAAATTACATATGGGTAATTTTACTAATTTACCAAAAAATATGGATTTTTATTGGGTTTCAGTACGTCAGTTTTTTTCTTTTCATAAAATTATTGTCAATTTTTAATAAAAAGATGCACTATGATTCATATTGGTCACACCATGCATCATATTAAGGTGATCCTGATTCCTACACATCCCAAATTACTTATAGATCATTTTCTTAGAGTATCAAAACAATCAAAATGTGTTTCCTCTGTTTTGGTTATTCCACATGTGTTTTTACTAAAATAACTTTCTAAACTACAAACACGCACCTTGATCCATAAATGTTCAATCATGTGTGGGTTTAACATGATACAAATTCATATATATCACAAATGAATTATGAATCTTTGTCCCAAATTATAAAGATTGTATGAGAGAATTTTATTGGATTATAATGACTGATAATTTTTGGTATTAAAATGACAATTTTAATCTGATAATAGACACATGGATTGATACTAGTCACACCATGCATTGGATTGAGGTGTGGTTTATTCTTACACACCAAAATGGCTTATAGATCTATTTCCTATAGTACCAAAATAATATTAATGTGTTTTCTTGGTTTTGAGTGTTTTCAGTTTTTTCACTAAAATAAACATCGGATAAAAAGACACACTTAGAGTCATAACGGTCCCACCATACATTGGATTAAGGTGAAGATGATTCCTACATGTCCTAAATGACTCACAATTTTGAGTACGCCATTTTTGTTTTTTACTGAAATGAAATTTTAAACTAAAAACATGAAATTTTATCCATACAGGTGGTATCATGTGTGGGTTTGACAAGAGAATGATTCATACCTATCAAAAATTAATTCTGAATCATTTTCCCATATTATCAAGTCATTCCAAGCATATTTCATCAGTTTTCAAATAGAGGTATTTTTTTAATAAGATGTAAACTTTAAACAGATAATAGATAATTTTTCCCCATCCCTCCTCGATGACCATGATATATCAATTCAAGTATTCCACCAATAATTCTTTCATACACCTATAAAATTTGGTGGTTGATTGCACACATATCTATTCAAATATTTATGTTTTATTATATACATATTTATGATTTGGAGTTGTAAAGTGGTTTATTTAATAACTCTAGTGAAAAAATTAATGTTTCTAACATATAATAATCTTACAGGTGGATTACTACACTCTATAAAATCTTGTACTCTAGTGGTGAAAATCATTATTTCAAAAAGTCACATGAAAATCATTCAAATTAGATCATATCTTGAGTTACAATTGTTTTGTTGGTATTTAAACAATTTTAATTAAACACAATCATGGTATTATTCTCATTATTCTTAATTTCCGAAATTTTTATTATTTTCATGCCAACGCTTATTATCCTCCTCCACCTTGGTATCCACATCGGTATTATCCTATACTTCCTCCTCTATGTCAGTCTTCGACTTGGACTCTACCTTTGACTCTACCTTCACTTTCACCACCGCCTTCTCCTTCACATCCACCACAACCTCAAACTCTTCCTCCATGATATTCTAACAACATTATTGATTGGAAGTCATCACTTCTAAACAAATTTATTTTCACCATTATATTTATCCTTGATAAAGAGATTGAAAATGATATATAATAATTATAACACTAAATTTTCACACCCAAAATATCATTTGAAGGTCATAACTCGTACTAGTTCACAAAAATTGCTAGTATTCACCTAAATTTGTTGTCAGCATACATTCTGAAAAAAGTGCACTGCCCAGTCATCTCTAAACAATTTTATTTCAACTTTTGAGTAACTAGGTTGTCATTAATTTTGATAGTACTAAGAAAATATATATATATAAGTATTATGAAATATATTTAATGAAGTTGGAATTTTGTTTTAAGATTAAATATTAGTTTATGCTAGTCTTTTAAAGATTTATGATTTCCATCATAAATTTTCCAATATAATATCCACAACTAAAGTCATTATCTTGTTCCATACACAAAAAAAAACATTGACCAAAATTAGTAATTTTTTTTAAAAGTTATTATAGTTAAATATTATTATATATTCCATTTTTTCTATTTTTAGTAATCCACTAGATTTATCTATAAAAACACTGACTTCATGCCATGATCTAGCCTGTATTGAGTGACCACCATATCATAAAGAATTCTTGTTAAAAAAACAAAATGAACATAGAATTGGAAGATTTTATATAAAATTTTTATTTTATTGTATTGCATATTCACAATACAAATTCTGTGTGGTTGGTTAGTTGTGTATCCATGAATTGAATCCTAAAAGAATATTTGGGGTGTCCATATTGATTGTTATCAGTATCTAATGAATCAAAAAAAAATAGTTAAGCAACTCACAAATTTAAAATATATTTTATGTGATTAGGTTGTAGTGATTTATGTTTTCATTATAGTAATAAAAAAGAGTTTATAATATGACGATTTTTTGTTTAACACTGTGAGTGAATCATATTTTTTCTTCTTAATTGATTCCACATTCAAAGTAAGTTCTGTTATAGAAATGATATATGGATTAATGAATCCAAATCATGCCTCACATGATCTTACCATAATATAGGTGTGATATAAGTGCATATAAAAATAATAATAGTTATTAACTTTAATAAACATATTATATAACTATTTGAATAGAAATATTATGAAAACTTACCCTATGTATGTATTCAAAACATAGATTCCCAACCATTCTTACTTGAAAATATCATTTAGAGTCTTGAAACTGATTTTATATGTCAAGGAATATCCATATATTCTATATTCACATTAAATGTATGAAATAGTTTTATCATTAAATGTTGTCCCTTCATGAATCTTTAATGATAATAAATGATTCTATAGAACTAGAAGGTAGAAGGTGCCCGCAGAATGTTATTTTGGTTTCTTGGTCACGTCACAAGATTGTCTTGATTTTCCCTTCTGTTTCCCCACCACATTATCCATATGTAATATCATACCTTACATAAGAACTTTTGTCATCAACAGTTACATATTTTTCAAATAGAATTTTTTAAAGACATACCTTATATATATTTATATTATTAGATTGTCGTGCTATATGAGATCCAATAGAAACTTTGACCTTTGTAATATCCGGACCATCAAGTGGTACATGAAACTCATCAGTCATTTCTTAAGAAACCTCAATACCCACTGTCATATGATATTTTTGGAGGTGTTGATTAGGTAGTTTTTATCCCATGATATTATAAATTGTACCCACTACAACACGATGATACATGGGTATAGACAGATAAAAAATACATACAAGTGTACCGTGTAGAATTTTAATAATATAAAGTTATTAGAAGTTGTTGGATTAACATTTAAAAGAAAGAGTAATGAAAAAATTGATTACCCTAGGTAAGTTATGTGGTTGGTGGGAATTACTAGCCTCAAATCCATTGGGATCATTTGGTTCATGTGTTGATCTTTTCTCTACCACCAGTTCTCTTTGATAATTTCTTATAAATTGGTGTGCCAAACTAGACAGAAAAATAAAATATTATTGTGATTCTATTGGTTTCTTCAATCTTCTCTCCGTATTATATGTATATTCATGTGGATTTATCTTCTATAAATATGTTTGATGAGAGAATTTAAAACTGAATCCTCTAAGGAGATCATATTGTTTAAGATGCTTCAAATCTATTGAAAGTATCCTTTCTTCTGGTATGGTCATTACTAATTCTTGTGTCTAAATTATTTATAAAAAATAAACATAAATATGTATTTTTTTTCAATATTGTTACAAAACCTAGAAAATTACAATTATTTCATACATACACATACTTACCATGTTTCTTTTCTGTTTTCATTAACAAATTTACTCTCCTAATTTACACAAGCCTCCTTTCATAGCACATGACATGCGATGGAAGTGGCTTAAGATTTTGATTCATAAATCTATATATAAACAGAGGAATATATCTTGTTTCATATAATATAATTCAACATTTATTGTTTATTTAAAATACTTACAAATTTTATGTAAAATGATGCATACCCCATACTTTCTTTATGATAGGGGTACATTGGTTTTCATGCACGCTATTTATTTTCAATACTATTTTTCTATTTCATAAATTAACAATTTTGAATCAAGTTGGATAAAATAAATATTTTAAAATAAAATATTATTTACTTCAATTCACATTAAATGATTTATCATTGTGATGAATAATTAATTCATTCCTCATTTCCTACTTTATAATGTGTTCATAATTATGAGGTGGGTGGGGATTTATTTTCCCCTCAGTATCCTTAATATTTAACTTCATCAAAATAGTTTGATAGCCTCTATGGCCTTTTAAAATGGAAATTATGAAAAATTCACTTTGGAAATATTCTGAAATAAATGAAGTCTTTATTTTTATATTGAAAATTAAATCAATGTTTCAATATATAATTTTTTAGTAAAATAGAGAAAGTATATTGCAACATTAATGTTATATCTTTCCAATGGATTTCCTTCATTTCCGGTTGGATGCAGATCCAAGGATAAATATTAATCGGCACATTAATCCTCATTGTGATTACCAGATAAATAATGAATGTTGACTTATTGGGGTCAATAGGTTGGATGCATTGATTCCAACTGGCCTCAATTTTTAATCCTTGATTATATCATTGAAAATTTTATCCAAAATTATTATGCTTCATCATTTTTGTTTTTTTTTCATTAGCATGTTGTTGATCCCCTAATAATATTTCAGTTTCATCATAAAAATTTTGGTCTTCCTTAGGATTAGTATCATCATCATGTTTATAAGACATTATATGCATGAGTAGTCAAACATTTAATTTGTTATTAGTAACAACAATACAATACAGTCTATGTATATAACAACACAATTTCATGCATCTTGCATGAAAATTTTAATTGTCTGGAATAGAGACATAATACTTCAATACTACAGTATAAATATACTTCACTACCTTTATTTAATCTATCCTCACACAGTGACTGTGTTCCATCTCATAATGATGGATTAGACTCAGTTTGTCATGTTATCCGTCCTCCCATCACTGTAGAACCAAAGTTCATTGATGAAATACCTCCCAAACAATTATTATTCATTTATTTAGTTTTTTATTTATCACCCATATTTTATAGACATCCACCTATGTTGCTTGAAATACTATAACCAAAATTCATCCCATAACATGTACTGTTTATCATTATTCATGACTACTCCATGGAGTTTTTAAAATAACATATAATAAATGGGGGATGAGTCACTAGAAACAAACTTCAATAATAACTAATTGGGATAGGAATGTTTAGTTTCTAATGAGGTTTTAAAATAACTTAAATGAAATTTTCATTATAAATTATAACATATTAAATTACAAAAATAAAAGAATGAACATTCAAATCCACATGAAATCCACTATTAGTTATTTACTTCCACTGAAAAACATTTATTATTTTTCACTTCCTCCAAAATGTTTCTTTTTTATTAGGGCTTAGAGGAGATACAAACATTTGGTGGTATTGGTGTGAGGTGTATGTGGGAGCTTGTAAACAAGACATTTATATAGGTTTCTAAGAGAACTTATCATATAGATGATACTAAAAATAGGGCCAGAGAGATCTACTCATTGTGATAGGAATACCTTCGAGATACAATTTTTCACGGCTTTAAATTTATCATGGGTGATGGGGAAGAGAATCAAATGGTGTGTTTGGAAATTTTACATTCACAAAAAATTGTGAAAGATGCTTATTTTTATGATTTCACTCATTTTAATAGTTTCTCATCTATGAACTCAATAATGCAGAGTTCTAATAGGATCCAATGTGACCCAAATCAAAATATAAGTAATTTTTAATGAAGTTTTGTTAAAAGTAACTGAGTGAGACATATTAGAAAATTAATATCAAGAATCTAAAAAAATAATTCACTGTGTATTGATTAAATTTCTTTTGTCATTTTATATGTTCCTAGAAAGCATAAAATGAGGGGATTAAAGGATGAAAGAGTCTAAGAATGAGTTGGGATATGTAATATTCAAGTCCATAGTAGTGTCTTTGATGGAGAATAATGAATACAATCTGAGTGGGAGGTATTTCATCAAGGCAATTTGGACCAAAATGATGGGAGGAAGGCTATTTTGAAAGAGGGACTCAAATACATCATCCAGATATGGAAGGAAATCAAGTGTCTGAGGATAGTATAGATAAAGGTAGTGAGGGATAGTTATACTGTAGTATTAACGTATTATATCTCTATTTAAGATAGTAAACATTTTCATGAAAGATTCATTAAATTGTGGACTTTTATGAATGGAGTGTATTTTATTGTATATAAATCGTACCAAAATGAATCCTTATTTACACAAACTTATTTTTGAAATACATGGTCCTTTTTTATGAAATGTTATTTAATTTTCTTATGACTATTATGTGTTGAATGATTCTTTCACATCAATATATGGAGATGTAGTTCACAATGGTCTCATATGAAAAATAAAATCAAAATATGTCATACTAATGATATAAAAATATTTAAAATGTAAATATATACAGATAATAAAATCTAAATTTAGAAATATAAAACATATTACATCTATTCTATCTAGGTGTATCAATAATCATCGATTTTGAGGAAACATTCACTTTAAATTTAGGAATATATAACCACATGTTCCTAACACTATTGTATAAAATTGAAAATGATTAATATATTTCCATATGTTTATATATAGAGAACATTAATGTAAATGAAATGATGAATAAGATATAATCCCAATCCCAAATTAATGATAATATACTCATAAATAAATAATATAAAGCTTCTGTGTTCTAAGACCATCAGCAAGAGTATAACATACTAGGATTGTACATCTCACTATTGAAGAACCCTATCCAGTATCATCCATAGACTACTCAACTATAAACCATATACCACTCACATTTAATGACCCTTCCTAGAAGGAATATCTCAGAGGATCATTGGAGGTTCCCCAACTAACCACATCAATATAAATATTTCACATTAAAGATGCAATATGGATTAAAGTGTCCTAGGAACCTATACATATTGAATCACTCAAGAAGACTATATAATTGAAGAAAAATTGGAGTACCTCAACTCTAATGGTCTTAAAGAAATGAATCTCACCCCATCTACATTTGACATCACTTTTGTAAACTCATGGATTCCTCAAATTCCAATTTTGAATATTTTTTCAATCAACCATAAGATACCTTCAATAGTATACATCCCTTTAAAAAGATAATTTTTCAACTTCTGCTTAGTATTGATATATATTTTTTTTACTCTTTAAAATGAAATAAATCTATTCGATTAAATCCTTAATTTATTTTCATGATATATTAAAATAATATCTTCGAGAAAAAAAATATACTTTATGTTCCGATCATTGAAAACTATACCACATAGCTTGAAAATGATCTATAATGAACTCTAGGACATGAGGATCAATACAAGTTCTAGCATATAGAGGATGTTTATTGGATGCATCCTATAGAGATCTAGGGGTAAGAGTGGTGACATATTCCTTCTTAATGTAGAGATTCACATAATTTTCACATTAAAAAAGAACAATCTTTCAAAAATAGGCACAAAATAATCTATATTAAATATAAACCCCCTGAAACTCTCTCATTGATTTCCTATTTAATAAGCGTTTTTATACATTAAATACAATTTAATTTATTTTAGAAGAATTATTTTAAATTTAATTATGAAACAACAACATAATAGTATCAATAAAAGGGTTTATTAAATAAATTCAATCAATTAATAAGTTATATAAACATAATCATCACTAATAGGTAAATAATAAGGAACTATTTATTTATTATTCATGTTTATATTAATATAAAATTGTAATTTATTCTAGAAAAAAATTTAAACAAAGGCATATAATAACATGAAGTTTCATATATTCTTATGAATCTGACCTATTAAATCCAAAATAAGAGGCGTTGGAATCGAGAAGATAGTTCAAGGTAAAAATTAAAAAACATATAGACTGCATATGGTAACTCAAGTATCCAAAATAATTATGCTATACATAAATATTTTTTTATTACTTTTTATGTATGTAATGTTTTTTATTTTGGATATAATAATTACCAATATCCCTTGTTTCACTTTGTTTCCATTTTGTATAATTTTTGACCAAGTATACCCAAATAGTACCTAATTCAGGTCAACACATCACCTCAGACAGACTTCCTGATCAATAAATTCTTATTTCAATGCTATGGGATATAAATAATTTTTTTTGGAATGTCTTATCCTCTTAAATGTTTAACTAAAACCAATTTTATAATCTTATAAAGCCATCATTAACTTTGTATTAGTGTGTGGTGAAAAATATTTCTTATTTATCCATACAGGACCATACACATAAGTTGACTGACATTACCATATGAAACCATCATTCTCTCTCCTCAAAACCATTGTCAATGGACGAAAAATATGAAATAGAAATAGTTATTGTATTTTATTAGTGATGATATGATATTGAGGGTTCTTCATGGTTAAGAACAGGGTAAAAATGAATAATATGAAACACAAAAAATAAAACAGTGATAGAGGAAATGTACAAAATAACATACAATTGATTATATCCCATATGAATCTATACAAATGTAGATGAGTCATGTCAGTAGTTGTGGAGTTCCACGAGAGCATGAGAATCATGAGTGACTAAGTCACAGTTATGGTTCATTTAAATAGATTATGGGAACTTGTAAGAACATATTCAAAAAATCAATGATAATGATCCCTCCTATTAGTGCTAAATTGATAAGCACTGGTAAAAGGGATACAATTAAGTGATTTTTTAGTTCTGATAAAAGACATATTTATCAACACTAACATTTTAGCATTGATAAATATTTCTATTAACAATGATTTTAATGATGATACATGTTTTATAATTTATAAGTATTTTAAAAAAATTATTATAATTTTAAAATTATTTAGATTTATATAATTATTTATTTTTACTTACATAGATAATTATTTTATAAAAACACCTATTTATTTATAATATTTATAAATTTATAAATTTACAAATATAATAATTAGAAATTTAAAAATTTATTTGTTTATAAATTTTTATTTAAAAATATATTTTTAACATTATTAGTGGAAATATTATCTTAAATACATGAATTTTAAAAATGAGTGAAATTGAATAATTAAAAATGTGTACACTTTACATATTTTGAAATAACGTATTTGTTTTATTAATTAAATATAAATTATTTAAAAAATATGGATATATTTATATATATATTGAAGTGGATGAATACATATTGAAAATACTAAACCATTGTAAATAGATATAAATAAATAAATATATAATAGAAAATGATCCAATTCAAAAATAAAATAAAAAAAATGATTAAAAATGAATTCATGAACTGTAATAGTATTATAAAAAATTAATTGATTAAAAACATAAAATATTAAATGTATCATGTTTTAATGAAATTCTAAAATATTATAAAAATATAAAAAATTATATAAATATCAGGTGAATGTGTTTTTATATATTACGTAAATACTTTTTTATGTGAATTTGAAAGTAAAAATGCATTAATTACACACACACACACATATATTTATGTACATTAAATCAATGTTACACAAGATGTCTGATATATGTTAAATTGATAAATCAAACAACATTAATAATATATAAGACATTAATATGTTTTTAATTAACATTTTATTCATTTTACATATATTTATATTTAAAATATATTTTATATTACTTTTATAATTAATATATATATATTTATGTATTATACTTATTAATTTTTATTAATAATTTTTTAATTAACAAACTTTTTAATAATTTTGTCATTTATTAATTTTTAATTTTTTTAAATTATTATTATTTATTCATATTATATATATATATATATATTAAATAGATACCATTTTTTAATATTTAAAATCTATATATATGTATATTAAATTTATTTATTTTAATAAATAAATATATAATTAATAAAATGTTTTATATTTTTCTTCATTTAAACAATTTTAATTTTAATTTGTTTCATTTTTTCATTTTATTAAATTTACATATCTATATATTTTATATATAATATTATTAATTTTTTAAAAAATTATATATGTGTATTCAAAATTTTAATTTTTAATAATAATTATTTAATTAATGAAATTTTAAAAAAATCTTTTTATTTGTTTAATTATTTTATTTAATTCTTGAACTTTATTAGCACTAAAAATTAATTGATTAGGGGTGCCCTTTATCAGTTATAAAACAAGCCCTGATAAATTGTATCCTTAATCATTGATAAAAATTAAGTACTGATAAAGGTTAACCTTTATGAGTGCTAAAATAAGCATTCATAAAGTTGGACTTTATCAGCACACTTTGCTAGCATTGATAAATGACAACACTATTAAAGGCATTTTTTATAGTAGTGAAAATATATAATGGGTATTCATTTTTGTGGTAGATATTATGCAACAAATATATTTAAAAATGAAACTATTAATGTTATAAAGGTTTAGAAACTCATTGTACTTCTTTTGAAGTTGTCTTCCATGTAAGTAAATTTCAATTCTTTAATTGAACATATCCAATATTTAATTAATTTACTACTTTTATAACTTTCTATCTTCATAATCTTTAAAAACAATACACTTTTACTTTTATTAAATATTTATGGATCTATAATATGTTTCAAATATTGTATAATACCCAACCCATAGTTATGAAATTTAATATATTTATGAATGATTTATAAACATTGAAATTACCTATTAGTTTCTTCCATTCCACAACACATAAGGAATAAAATATAAATATAATCCACTATTTATTATACAACTATTAATTAGTAAATTTTTATATTTTCATGGAAATTGGATGTCATGCGTATTTTTCCCTGATGAATACAATGCATATTTTTTATTTTCTTTATTGGGAAGTGTTTGAAGGGTATTTAAAAAAAATCATGGATTAAGTATAATTTTATTATTTTATTTATTTAATCATAATGTTTTCATTTTACAAATTTTATGATAATTAATATTTTTAATTTCAATAGATTATGGATAGAGTCTAATATGGCTAAACATTCTACAATAGAGGAAAATAAAATTGAATATGTGATAGTTTAGGTCATAAAAATTATATTAGGGGATTATTGTTTTTATATATATAAATTTCTTTAATTTTAAAAAATATTAATTCCCAAACATAGTGACATCATAAAAAATGAGGAGTTGAATGCATGTATTATGTTTTATGATATATTTATTATATAATCTTGTATTCAGTAACAAATTTTAAAAAGGTACGATACATTTTATCACCTAAAATTTAAAGAAATATGTTATAATTTTAAATTCATAACACATTATGTTGTATATTTGTTGTTATGTTTAAACGTATAAACCAGATAACATGAAAAAAAAATTCAATATTGTTTTGTAGAATATTTATAATGTTTGACTAATTTATATATGTATGTTCATTTTTTCATGTATTCATTATAAACAATGTTTTAAATGTTCAGATTGAGTTTTTATACTACTCTTTTTTTATTGCTATTGTTTGTTCCCCACAAGTCCAGAACAATTTATTATTGAATGAAGTTTTAAAAAAATTATAAGCATTCAATTTTAGTTTTTAGAAAAACAGACTTTCAAATCCTAGAAATCATGGATTTTAATGCTAGTTATTCTTAAATGTGACATGGAAATAATTGTGCACAGTGATTTTGGTGTCTTTTTTTATAAATGAAAAATTGAAATATCTTTTAATGTATATTTTATTCAAAAATAGTGAGGAAAATAATTTATGATAACATTCAACATTAGTTTTATTTAATATTAGGTTTTGAAAAAAAAACCAATGGGAAAACAAAACTTTTTATATCAACTACGTTAACATCACTTTTTAATTATATTTTAATGGAAAAATCCCAACGATAAAGGTGTTTTTTTCAATATTGAATACCATATCTAACATGGAACCAATTGTTATTTTTTAAATATTTATACTAAAAGGAAATAATTTTTATTTTGTCAAAATATATATTTTTGTATGTTAGGATTATATTATAAATTGAATATAGTGTTTAAGAGGATAATGGGAATATGTTTGAACGTAGAAAAGTTTGATGTAAAAAACAAAATGTTATAACATTATAAATATAAATTAATTTCCACTAAATATGCAAAAGTTTTTATGATATATTATGGTAAAGATAAATGCAATTAGTTACATTCTATTACCATAGGAAAATGCATTTAATTATTTCCTAAAGTATTTTGATAGTCAAAATACAATGAAATTTTAAATTAATATTCTAAAATAGATTTAAAATGATTATAGAGGAAATTTAATGACATACATTTATGTTTGTGGGTAATTGATACTGTAAACAGTTATATTAATTGATATACTATTTCATGGAAAATTTCTGATATAAAGAGTTTTGTAACAACCTGAGATTTTGTGTAATTTTATTTTCAAATAATTTAATCATTTAAATATTTTTCTTTACACATAACAGTATGTATATTTAATGATGTTTGAAAAACTGATTTTATCTTTCTTAAAACACATTAAAGAGTCTCTTAGATATCATTCATGACACGTGACACCGAGCTTCAGAAAACCATGAAATATTTTTTAAAAATGTTACCTTTATAAGCAAGCTAATAAATATGTGGGTGTGAATATTATTAATTACATTAGTGAACATATATATAAATTTCCAACATAATATAAATTCATAAATTCTTATTAAATAATCAATGTATTTTTAGCAATGTAATTATATTACGAAAATATGTTCTCCTTAATTTTTTTTATTTTTATGAGAAAATATTGTGAATAATAAATAAATATTTTAAAAAATTATTTTATATAATTAAATTAATTTTTCAATAATAATATGAAAATTAAATTCTGATGAAATATTTTTTTTGAAAACATTAATTTTTCAGTAAAATTTTTAAAATACCAATTTTTATAAAACTATCATTTCTATTAAATAAATTAAGTAATTTATATTATAAATTCATTTTAAATTAACATAATAATTATTTATTAATATTCTATCCACATAATTAATTTTGAATCAACTTTATAATGTATTTTAGTATAAGTTTTTTGGATTAAAAATGGGTTTTTCCTTAAGATTGTTTTAAAGTGTATAATGTTTCTCCATTTTAATTAATTCAAATAATAACTAATTAGGAATGTATAAATTGAAATGAATATATTTAATTTCAATAAATTTTAATTTACATTCATAAAATAATTATGATTTGATATAGAGTAAATATAAAATCATCACATGCTTAGAAAAAATAATCTTTTGAAAACCAAATTTTCCATTATGTCTGTGGGATTTGTTTTAATTTTTTTTAAATATAATAAAATTTATTATAAAATATGAAATTTATTTTTAAAATAATAATTTCAAAATTATGTTACAATTTTTTTAATTTTCTGTAAAGTTTAATTTACTAATTAATAGTGAAAAATAATGATTTTATTTTAAAATTTTAATTTTCATTTAAAGTATTTATAAAGTTTAATTAAATTTTAGATAAGTTTTAAATTTAAATTAGTTTAATTATTACTATATTAAATTAATTTAAATCATTTAAATCAATTTCATATTGAAATTGGATATAAAAACGTTATAAATATTTTAACATTTTCAATTTGAAAACAAGCATTCTCATCATGTATATGGGAATAATTTCAAAACTAACTTTTATAATTATTTGAATCGAATTTGAAAAAATAGATTCCATATTTTTTAATTATAATTATTTATATTATATAATAAATTAAAATTAATTTTTCACCAACTACGATTAAGGTAAAATTAGGTTTATAGGGGGATTAAACTAAAAATATAACATTTAAAAAGACAATAAAAAATTGTCTAAAATATATTTTATATAAAAAAAATAAAACCTATAATTTATATTTATTAACAATAATCCATTTTGGGGCATTTGTTCCTGATCATAATGTGGTTACACATTTTCTTTTGAAACAATTACAAGTGTGCCACTCACCCAACTTCAAAAAGGCCACGACCTATCATCTTTTCCTCATACCTTAAAGATAATTTGATTCATCAAATACCTAAGAAAATCATATAAAAAATCCCCTTCTCTCATTTTATAAGAATTATATTTGGTATAATTATATCCTACGATGGTTTTTCGTGAAAACCACATGAGGTTACGCAAAGAAGACCTAATGTTTTTCAACATGTATTTTTATTTTATTTATTCCTACACATCCTTCAATTATTATTAAAAAATTATGATATAATAAGATAATAATCATAATCATACTTATATTTTTATGTTATTTTATTTACCAACAATCATCTCCACTTTCACTAACTATGTTACAAAAACATCATTCATATGTACAACGGACTACTACCTCACAAACCGATGTTAATCATTTTTCCATTACCACCTCTCATGGATGTGTATGGTGATGGATATAAAGTATATATATGATATTTATAAAATTATTATACCTCTTTATTCATTATATCATATATACATTTTTTTACTTTACATTCTGTAGGTGATAAGATAACTTTGCTCGTCTGTACTGCGAACTACTAACTCAAAAAGTGTTGGGATTTATTTTCACTAACTCTTTTAGTGGATAATAATAAGGATAAATGTAATAAATATATATTATAAAAATAAAATAATTATGACATTAATGAAATATTTATCATTATTAAAATATAATATATCCCTTTATTCTTTACCTTTTCACTCACTGAAATATGATAATTTCATTCACATATATGTGGAGTACCGCCATCATGAAGCGATGTGGATATATTTTAAACACCATACCACATGAATGTTATTTATAATTATATTTAATTAAATAATACATTATTTAAATCCTTTCCATAAAGACATTTGTAAAATGTATTGTTTCTCATGGGTACTTAAGACCTACTGTCTCCAGGATTGTACTTCATTTCTCAAAACCATATTTCATGATTGGTATTAATAGTATAATTGATGTATAAATATTGTCATTATATAGTGATTTTTATTATGGAGATTATTGAACCATGATAAATGTTATAGGATCAAAAATAACAAATCAAAACATATCTGAAAAATAATGAATTTTATAAATGAAACGTGACTTTAACAAGGAATTGTTAATAAGTTGGTATTAAAAATTATTATGTAATTAATATATGGTTTGATATATATAGTTATTTTTATTTAAAATATTTAAATTTATTATATATTTATTATATATTAGTTTTTAACATTCATGAAGGAAGTCTAAAGTTATGGTAGAAGATTTCCTCTCACTTTTTACTTCTATTGGTCATATGCCATATATCACTACATATTTATTTTATATTGGATATATACTTCCAATGAATTATTTTATGTTTATTTTCATTAAAATTATGTATATTTACATAAACATTTAAGGGTCACTCTTTCCTGGATTTTATAGTATAAAAGATAGCAAATTGGTAAGGAATTTTTGTCACAACTTGCGTTCTTTGTGGCATAGGGTTATGTTATGAACCAATATTATTTTACAAGGCATATATATATAGACAATTTGATATTCAATATCATGAATACTTTTATAATAACGATATTTTATGTTTCTCTTAATGATATTACCTCTTGGGTTTTAGATATCAATGTTACCAAAGTGGTAAAGATTTTATGTTACAATCTCATTATTTATCTGGATTTCTTATTACTATGATCCTAATGATAAAGTCATATGGTAAATTTCTAATTAAAATTATGATTTTTATTATCCTATTTTTTTAAATGAGAATACATTTTTTAAATTCATTTATCTCTCTTTATGTACTCAAGAGTTCAATATCAATGTATCTAATAAAAATAGTCTTTTCCATTTAAAAATATTTTTCTTCCAAATAAATGTTTCAAAAAAATGTTTTAAATATAATTTAATGTGTTTTTAAAATAATTTATTAAATAATTTTTTACCCAACTGTGAATTTTTATAGAGTTTTTAAAATTAATCATCATGTATTTTTCTAAACAATTTTTGTTTGGATTTTACCAAAAATGTAAAAAAGAAAATAATTTTTTTAACATACACAGACTAAAATGTGTTTCCCACTATCATGATTTCTCAATGATTTTAATATTCACTTACAAGTTTTAAAGGTTATTTATTAATTAAATATTTTCTGTAATATTTGGGACATTTACTTTTTCATTGAAATGATTTCAAAATGTGAAGGATTTTAGAAAACTAAATCTATTTTAAATTTTTTTTATAGTGGAAAGGCTTTGTTCCCTAAAAAATGTTCTTAATTATATTAAAATATTATTTTATATATGTTGATGTTTAATTTCAATGAAAATGATTTATAAATTTTTTATAAAAATTATTTTTACAAGATATTTTATCTTACTCAAGAAATGTTCGAGGATATTTATTTTTTCATTTCAATTTCCTTCTAAGATGAATTTTGTTATTTTATTTATGCTTTAATAGGTATATAAAACAAGGTTACCATACATATTATTTATCTAAATGGTTTATTGGTAAAATATTTTTATAAAAAACATTTATATTGCATGGGTTATAACGTGATAAAATTTATTTGAAACCCAATTTTTGTATGGGTTATTCTATGATGAGATGATAAAATGATTATGAAACCCGTCTCATTTCAACAATTTATGATATGATGATATATTTATGTAATCCATTTCAATTCATGGGTTATGATATGATGAATATTTTATAATATTATAGACACATACATATGGTTTTAATTATGAGATTTGTGGGACCTATATCCCCCTCCAGTGCATTAGATAAAGGTTTATATATCATGAGATAGATAAGACTAGAATACGGAGTGAACCCAATTTTTTAAGATCATTTTTCATTTATGATGGTATTGGGAGTGAACCTTGACTACTCTAATGGTTTGGGGAGTGAAACCATTCCACAACTGTAGCCTTGTAAATAAGCCTTTAATTCGATTGAAATAAGTTTTATATTATTATATTTACAAAAAAAAATTATGTCTTATGCTAATGTTATGTTCTCATGGATCATGTTCTTCGATTTCCTTATGATTTATGTTTTATGACCTACCAATCATTATTACATGACTTATGATTATTATATTTGATATAAATGGCATGGTGTTCAATTTTTATTCACATATTCTCACTTTTATGATCATATTATGATTACAAATCTCCATTATTCACCCATATTGCGTTTATGAGGTCACACTTTCATATGTTTCCTTTCATGAGGTTAGGAAGAGAGGCTTTTTATAAGGTATATATATAGACAGTACTTAATGGAAAGGTAATTATGGGCAACAGTGAAGACCATTCTCCAAATTACAAGACTTTTTACCTAGAATCCAATGATAATAAACTATTTAATCCCTCATTTTTATGTTTTTTTTAATTCAATGTAATGAATATTAATAAAAAGATGTATTATACCTTCATGAGTAGCCTAGGCCGCTATTGTTTGTATTAGAGGAATGATTTAGTTAACCATTGTAAACTAGGATGATAACAATTTTATGAGACATATAGGTGTATTTCTATGTATGGTAATGTGGATACATATAAGGATAAGTATAAGGATGACTCAATGTATTGGAAAATATCCCTGAATTTTTGTAAAGGATATCGAATGTGGTTTCACAAAAATTACATGTAACACCTTGGAATTTTAGTGATTTTTTTAATATTTTGATATTTTTTCACTTCACACAACATTTATAATAGGTTTTCACTAATTCAAACATTTCCCTAACACATAACCAACTTGGAGTATGTTATATGCAATCCCAACATAGTGTACATTATACGAAACAACAAGGTTAGCGAACATTACATGCAAGATTTACCTTCCTCAATGGATTACATAACAAGCAAGACTAAATTTTACCTAACTATAAAATTTTATTAAAAATTTTATTATAATGGAATATAACTTTGTAATTAATTTTATAGATATGAAATTGTGTTATATTAATTATGAAAATATTTGGTTACCAATTAACGAATATGAAAACTGATTGAATATAATGGAAATATAATTATAGTCACAAAGCTATTTTAATCTATTAAATTAAATTAATTACAATTGATATGTTATATTAATGTAATAAATATGTTATATAATCAATAAAATATTTTTATATTAATCCAATATATTCTGTAGACATAAGATAAGAACAAACCCAATTTTATGCATGAAAACATATTTTTTATAAAGGTAGTTTTACCGGCTTTTAATGGAGAACCAATTTAAAATCCAATTTTTGGAAATTGTATTGATTTAATAAGTAAAAATAAACATTATCTATGCGCACAAAAACAAAAAAATAGCTGAGGATAAATATTTGGTTTTTTTATAAAAGGTTTTGTCTTTTAATAAATATTTAAAAACTACTGGATTTTATTTCAAAACATATTTTTCATATAATTTATTTATGAGGTAAAAATATATTTTTATATGGTTTAATAGTTTAGATAGATAATATTTTTACCAATTAATCACAATAAGGTCATTTGAAATAATTTTTCAATGAAATTGGTTATAAAAACATAGAAAACTTTTGATCAATTTTACACTAAAAACGTGCAGTGTCTTCCTGATAGTTAGATTAATATTAAATTAATTTCTGCCACTTATGTGACTATAATTTAGAAAACCAGATTCATTATTTTCAATCATTATAATTTATAATGTCTAATAACATCAACATTTTTTTTACCAAAAATATTTGTCAAGGTAATTAAAATTAAATACATAAGGTAAGAGAAAAATTTGGTTAACAATGTACTAAACCATAAATTTAAGACCCAAATAACCTATAATGTTGTCCAAAACCAATTTTAGTCCATATTTAGACCATCTAAAAATCTTTATTATCTTTTTATATTACTTAATCCACTTTCAACATGAAAAACGTGGGTGTAATTATCTCTTGAAATATTTATAAGAGTCACTCTTCCTCCACTATAAAAGGCCACCAAATATACCCATTCATCATACCTCTCAAAACATTTAAGATCAGAAAGTATCTTCCCATTTAGCCTAAAAATAATAATCCATTTGAACTTGAATACTACCTTTGGTAAGAAATTTTCTCATGGAATCCTTTTGGAATAAACAAAAAATGAGTTAACCGGTTAAGAGGTAACATCTTCTCTCATGCTCATTTCAATTATTTTTCTTTATTCACCCCTCCACTCTATTTATTAAATTATTATATAAAATAAAAGTATAATACATATATTATAATGTTTTTATACAAATATTTATACCTACTCTTACACAATTTTCCATCCAATGGATATCAATCACACTATTTCATTATACAACGAACTACTCCCTCACAAAACGAGGATTGTTCATTTCTTCTTTACCACCAATCATCATGGACATTATGATGCAATCCATATTTATATATGTTATATATAATAAAAATTATGTATTTATTCTTATTTATTCCTTTTCAAAAAATATAACTTTTTATTTCCATTTGGCGGTAATACGATAATCTCGTTTGAGAAAGTGTGGACTACCTCTCCCTCAATGTGATGTGATATGTTCACACACAACATGAAATGTATTAAGAATGATTTTAATGAACTTATATGGTATATATGATATATTCATGATAATGGAATAATTATATATACTTATATACATATATATAATTATGTCATTTACATACTTTCTTTCAATACGACAATAAAAACGGAAAAAGTGTTCATTTGTATGTACGTCTTACCATCTCCATGAATGGTGTAATAAATTTGTACATATTTAATATATAGATTATTATAATATACAGTTACTAGATAAAAATTATATTTATATCATTATTTACATTTTGGAATCATGATATATGTATACTAACAAACGATATAACAAATTAAGACACATGTGATGAACAAAGTGAATATTACCCGAAGTAAAATCAAAACATAAGATCATTGACAAGTGGGTAATATAAGGTCATAATAAAACCATATATTATAGCAACACTATAGTAGTACTGTAGTAGTCAATGTTCAGAACTGTAGCAGCCGGAACTATTCACTCGATTTGGGCCTTCGGGCCACCGGTTTGGGCCTACAGGTCTCAAGGGCCTTCAGGTCATCAAAGGGCTTTGGGCCACAGGGCCTTCGGGTCACGTAGACCATGGAGTAACCCAGTTCACATATAATAGGCCCTAGAAGATGATCAGAGAAACTGATGTAGCAGCCACCAGATGCAGAGCTAACCGGATTGGAAGAGTGAGAGGGTATGGTAGCCGCCATCGGGACCAGGCACCATGAATGTTTGTACAGGGAAATGCAAGATGATCAGCAATGCAAGGTGGGGAGCTAGGTGATCAATGACATAGAAAGCTGGAGAGGGGCAGTTCATGTGGGCTGGGCCTATGGGTCATGTATTGGGCATGGTATACCTCTAGGCCTTCGGGTCATGTATTACGGGTTTGTCAGGCCTTGTGCCTTGGGCCTACGGGTCATTACAGGTTCCCCTTAATCCCTTAAAAGGGGGATTATCCAAAATAAAATAAAAAAGAAGGCCTTCGGGCCATTCAATGGTAAAATATTTTTGTCTCAATTTTCTTTCTTTGAGGCTCATGTTTTGTTATACACCTAAACTCTTTTTTAAGGTGTATATACTTCCATTTGAAATTTATTATTATGAATATAAATATTTTTATGATATTTAAAGATTCATGTAATTTCATTTTTTAAATGGATATTATGATCCCAATTTAACATGTAATAAGAGTTTACTGAGACAATCTCTTCACTTTTCGAGATTATTTACATTCATGATTCCTTTGATGAAATATTATAATAAATCTCTTGAGAACATTAATGAGTTTCCTTATTCTCTATTTTTTCAATATATCATCATATTTTAGTACAATGTTTCTACTCTTTGGTACTTATAATAATGTTTTTATGTAAAATCTGACTGCCTCTCTCTTTATTCAAAAATCTATTGTATTCAAAAACCATGTTTCTAAAAATGTTTTAATTTTTTTTTTCAAATGATCATTGAATACCATTTTCTAGGAAAAGGGATTTAAATTTTTTGAGGGGTTTTCATAGCTTCCTTTACATGTTATCAATGCTATTTTCAAAGAAATTTGTTTTTAAAACGTTCTACATTATAAAAATAGGTTTTCAAAGAAGAAAGGATATTTTACTCAAGAATTGTTTTTGAAATATATTTAAAATTATTTTCCTTCTAAGATGAAATCTATTGATATTACCCATTTCCATATAAGAAATTATCTAATGGTTCCATTGATATATTTTCTATGAATAGTTTATGCTTAATGTCATGGTCTTTGTGATGTCGTTTCCCTTCCGTGGGTTACATGTTTATGAAACCTGCTTCTTTTCATCGGTTATCCTTTGACTAAATGGTCATGAAACCTATATATTTTCCATAGTTTTTGATGTGATGAAATATTAATAATATCCATTTCATTTCATGGGTTATTATTTTATATTTATAAAACCTACGTATTATTATGGGTTATAATATGATGAATGTTTTATTACACTGTAGCACATGTATAAATGATTTTTTATGAGATTGGTGCTACCTATATCTACCTCCAATAGATTGGGTAATTATGGATGACTTAGGAGTATAAATTTTATGCATGAACCAAATTACATGTTCACACTATTATTCATGGACCTGGTTTTAAATCCATTAGTTTATGCGTGAACCTGATTACATGGTCAAATGTTATGAGTGAACCTTATTACATATTCACAATGTTATGAATTGACCTGGTTGCATGTCTATAAGTTTATGAATGCACCTGATTACATTTTTAAAATGTTATGAATGATCCTCGTTGAATTTTCAAAATTTTATGGATGGACCTGGTTTCATATCCATTAGGTAATGCGCAAACCTAATTATTCATTCAAAATGATAAGCATGGACTTGGTTTCATGTCCATAAGGTTATGTGTGAACCTTATTACATTTTCACAATGTCATACATGTACCCGATTTCATGTCCACAAGTTGATGTTGGGGCCCAATTTCATTTCCTTAAATTAATGAGTGAACCATTTTCGACATATACATGTTCACAACGTTATAAACCAACGTGAATACAAAAAATTCCAGGTCTTTTCCAATGTTATGCTTCCTTGTCTTTTGTTTTTTTTCTTATGATTCTTATATTATGAACTTCAATTATTTATCATGTTCTCTAATATTTAAGACACAATCTTCAAATGTTATTATCATGTTCCATACCCTTTTTCTTATGTTTTTCTTATGAATTTATTTTGAATACCCTTAATGAACATCTGGGCTCACCCCTTTCTTATGTTTCCTTTCCCCAAGGTATGATGAAGGGTTTTAGGTAGAAGTACTAAAGGTGGAGATCTTTATGGGATATTTTGAAGATATTCACCAGGATATATGATTATGTTTTCAGGTTTCTAAATACAACAAACTATAACGGTCCTCGAGCATGTATTTTTTCAATGTACTGAATATTAATATAAACAGATGTAGTATCCATGTATGTCAATACTGGGTCTCTATAGTTATTATCATAGGAATGGTTTTGTCGTCCTTTAGAAAATAGGATGATAAAACATTAGTAATATTCCTAGGTATATTTCTAAAGATATATATAGGGATATATCAAATGATAAGTATAAGGATGATTTAACATTTAGGAAAATGTACTAGAATTTTGGTAAATAATAGAGTTGGTGTTTTATTAGAAAATACATCACTTTTTGGATAATACAAGTGGATGTGGCATTGGAACAGATGTACCTAGGGGTAAAAACTCTGGAAAGATGTTTCAGACCTAACTCGGGTTAATCTGGTACATGATAAAGGTCCTTGATTCACACATGGTATAAAGACCTGACCTTAAACATTACAAAATCTAGATTTAAATGAATAATTCACATTGAGGATATTTTCAGGTTTAGTGTTTTAGAGAATTATGTCATAAAGTTTAATAAACAACATGAATATTACATGTAGACAATACTAGTCAGTATCCATTTCTTTCATAAAATAAAAACTCTTGAAAAAAAGAGACATGTCTACTTCCATGTTATAGACAACATGACTTTTTCCTTGATCCCCTACTTGACCCTATTCATCCTTAAGTCCTGTGAAAAATATTTCAAAACATTGTATGAGTATAAAAAGCTCAGTAATGGGATACACAAAGACAAAAAACTGTTAGTTTTTCAAAACAACAAGTAAACCATGAATACTTTATCATAAGTAATAATTTTCACCTTTATGAAGTAGTAAATAATCTTCAATTAATAAAAGATATTTTCCCATCCTTTAGTAACAAAAAGATTTCCATAAAACCCATATAAAAAACTCATAACATATAAAGGTAACTTGGGATATAAACTTACTTAAATGGAATTACCATACGGCCGACTTCCACAAATATCACTAAATGGAAAATCCATACGACCTACTTCTATACCCAATTCATAGGAGGTTATAATGTAACCACCCATCTTGGTTTATCACGGTACCACCCGTCATTTGGTTTCTCACAAAACCACCCGTCAAATGTTCAAGTACCACATAAAATATTGCAAACATAACATTAAATTTGTAATCACATGAAATAATTTCATGATATTAAAATAATAAATCCATTTTAAAAACACAATTTTCAATACCAAAACACCCCAAAAAAATAATATATTTCTTTATCATTTTAGAAAACATTAAGGCTTATAGAGGAAGCCAAATAACGATTACAGCAGGGGAGACTTCATTTTCGCCGCAAACGTTAAAACAATTCAATTTTTCGTTTAGTAAAAATCTTCGTAGAAATAATTCCCTTTTAATGAAAGTACAATTCAGAGGGTTTTATTATACACCGTGTAAAATTATAAGGTATATATTATCGAAATTTGCCTCAATAAAAAGAGATTGAGATGACGTCCCTTACCTCGTGTCCGACTAGACCCGTTCCTTAATTTAATCTCTTTATTAATAAACTAAAGATAATTTATAATTTCTTAAAGAATATTTTTCGTGTTTATTAATCCTTTTATATCAATTATTACCATGTTATAAATATTATTTAATTATCCATGTTAATAATGGTCATTTTGTCGATATTTGGTACTTGAGTAAAAAATGAGCACCTTATATTTACAAGTTGTCCATGTGGTCAATAGTCCATTATATAAAAATGATATTAGTTATTAATATATCATATATATCATATATATCCAGCATATATATATTTATAATAGTAATATCATTTGTACGTAAGAAATGAAATGCACCGTTCACGAAGATGGTAAGCCGTACGTACGCATTAACAGTACTTTGATTTCTATTTCATATTTTAATGGAATTAATAAATAATAATACATATATATATTATAATTATAGTAAAATATAATATATAATATTATTAACTCTATCCTTTGTATGTCACACATATCGCATGAATGAGTCATATCACTTTGAGGGGGTGGTAGTCCGCACTTCCTCAAATGAAATTATCACGTTTCCACATAATGAGAACCATAAATGAATGTTTAAAAAGAAAAAGAAAGAATAATAAAGAAAACATAAACAAAATATATATCATATATAAATACAGTTCCATCTTAATGGCCACCATGATAGGCGGAAGGAGATAATCGAACAATCATTGTTTCATGAGGCGTTAGTTTTCCATCCAGAGAAACAATATGTTTTTCACCAATTAGATGGATGTGTGTGTAAGTGTAGTTAGAATAATTATCATAAAAACATCTTAGTATATTGAGGATACTGGTGTTGTTATAAACTAATGTAATAAAAAGAGTTTAGGGGTTGCAAAAATAAAATAACAAAAATGAATTCAAGAGAAACGGTTACCTTTAATTTGGGCAACTTCCATTGGTTTGAAACAAAAGGACTTCTTTAAGTGACTTGTGGATAAGGTATGGCTTCTAAGAGGAGGATAGGGATATTGAGAGATTATTTGGGTAGGGTTTGGATGATCCACGAGTCTTGATAGTTGTGAGGAATTGGTTATAAGTTAGTAATTTTTATAAGGGGTAGGAGGGGCTCTTTATGAAAATGTGAAAATATTATTTTATTATATAACAATATTAGGTTTCTAAAGGTGAAAAACAAATTAAATTAAATTATACGATGACTGATGGGAAAAATAAAATCATCCAAAAATAATTGGAAAAGTTTTAGATATTTTTCAATATTTATAATTTTATTTATTTAAATCATTTATTAATGAGGTAAATACTGCATCATTGTTGTGTCATAAAAAAATTAATTTATTTGATGTATAAAAATTATAAAAAACATAAAATGATATAGGAACTATTTTTATATTTACTATTAATATTTATAGTTGAAAAGGTAACTTATATAACCCCATGTAAAAATTAATTTACTAAAAGATATTTGTTTTTGTCATATTTGTCTTTACATTATGTTAATTAAAATAAAGTGTCATTATCACTTCCAAGTGGCTCCATGGGGTTCCAAAATCAACCCAAATATGAAAATGGCCGTAAATGACTCAAAAAATAATGGTAAGGCAAGTGCTAAGGTAATTTGGTATTATTATAATATTCTTTTTACCTTTAATTACCCTATTTACCTTTAACCGCAGTAAATAAATGTCAAAATTACTATTCACCGAAAATTATTTTCATCTTATTGAACCAAATTTTACTTACTAATAACTACCATGTATTTCAGATTTTAGAAATTCAATTCAGAGAAGTGGTAAAATTATATTTAAATGAAAAAGTCAGTTTTATCTACTACTTAGTGGTTTCACTATTCATCAAAATTTGATGTATTTCTGAAAACTTTCAAAAATTATGCCTAAGTAATATTTGATATTAAAAATTAAAAAATGTTATATATTTTAGAAAATTCAAATCATAAATGTTTGATTTATTAATTTTACATTAATTCCCGTTGTCAAAATAAAAAGCTTGTTTTTAAGAAATAATAACTATCAATAGATCGACACTTGATTATGTTCAATTTCAAAGTGAAATTACTTCCAATGAAAAAAATTCGATTAAATGGTAAAAATATAGTCTATTTACACTTTAAAAACAATAAAAAGGATAATCTAACCATATAAATAAATTATATTTAAAGTCATATTTGAATTAAAATACAGTATTTTTCACTATTCTTTAAAAAATTAATCTTATCATGGAAATACCAAAAATGTACCCAAAGTAAATTTTTATATCCTGATTCTAAAGAAGATTTTTATTTTATCAAATATAACATTTAAAGAGACCAAAACTAGATTTAAATAGGGTTTTCCTTTAAAAGGTGGTAAATCGTCCTTTTCATGTAAATCATGCTTAAAATTAGATTCATTCCCATTTTAAGAATCTCACATTTATGGGATAAATGTAAAAACATTTGAAAAACATATATAACCATATTTTAATAAGTTCTATCCATTCCAGCCAGTACAATGACTAGGCATTTAGTAGCATTTAAAATAATAATATTATATTACTAGTGTGAAACATAAGATTTCAACGAAACCCTTTGTTGCGTATCGTGTACGTCATCGAACATATAAACCCCTTTAAAGTAAAATTAAAATTTAATTCACAAATATTAATATATATGAAATATCATATTTCTTCATTTACCTGGGATGTTACATCCTTCCCCCCTTTTGGGAATTGCATCCTCACAATTTTATTCACTTATCAAATAAATGGGGGTACTTATCCCTCATAGTATTTTCAGATTCCCACGTCACCTCTTCAACCATATTGTTTTTTCCAAAAATCCTTTACCTGGTGAATTACCTTATTCCGCAACACATGCTCTCCATGGTCAAGAATATGGACTTGTTGTTCCTCATAAGAGAGATTCTCTTCAAACTGAACTACCTCTGGACTTAAAACATGAGATGGATCTGGCATATAATTTCTCAACAATGAATCATGAAAAACATTTTATTCCTGGGATAAGATTGAAGGAAAAGCCACTCTGTAGGAAATTGATCCAACTTTCTCTAAGATTTCATAGGGTCCAATGAACCTCATACACAACATTCCTTTCTTACCAAAACGCAGCATAGTTTTCCATGGAGAAACTTTGAGAAAGACATGATCGCCTACCTCAAAAGATATATCCTTCCTGTGATTATCCGCCTAACTTTTCTACCTGCTCTGA
Source organism: Viscum album (assembly GCA_963277665.1). NCBI lineage: Eukaryota > Viridiplantae > Streptophyta > Magnoliopsida > Santalales > Viscaceae > Viscum > Viscum album. The sequence continues at coordinate 783,796,520 of OY728141.1, forward strand.
GTTGTTCTCATGTGATTTTAAATCAAATAAACTTTTTCAACCATCTCTTCTACCAATTCGGGACCCATCAACTTCCTTTCATCTACTTTATCCCAAAAATATGGAGTTCGGCACCGCTTCCCATATAATGCCTAAAATGGAGCCATCTGTATAGTGGAATGAAAACTGTTGTTATAGAAAAATAAAACCAAAGAAAGATGTTGGTCCCAAATTCCACGGTAGTCCAGTGAACAAGCACGTAATATATCCTCCAAGGTCTGAATTTTTTGTTCAGAATGCATATCTGATTGAGGATGAAAAGTTGTATTAAATTTAATTCAGTACCCAATGACATTTGAAGGCCTTTCCCAACGTTAGAGGTAATCCTGGGATAACGATAAGAAACAATGGAGAGAGGAACACCATGCAACCTAAATATCTCTTTAGCATACAACTGAGAAATTTTATCTAGAGATAAAGTATCTCTAATAGGAAGGAAATGAGCATATTTAGTGAACCGATTGACAATAACCCAAATTTCATTATTACCTCAATATGTCTTCAGTAATCCCACAATGAAGTCCATGGATATATTTTCCCATTACCATTCTGGAACTGGTAAACACTGAAACATCACTTTTGGTAACTATCTCCCTACTTTAACCTGCTAACAAGTCAAACACTTCACAGTAAAGTCTGCAATATCTCTTTTCATTCCATCCCATCAATAATACTCTTTAAGATCACTGTACATCTTAGTATTTCTAGGATGAACTGAAAAAGAGGAACTATGAGCTTCACATAACAACTCATTCTTCAACTTTGAATCATAATTCACACATAACCTCTTCCAAAACCTCAAAACACAGTCATTATCAATATTAAAATAAGGCAACATACCCTTCTGAACCAACTCTACATTTTTCTATAACTCATTATCTTCCTTCTGCATTTGCTTAATCCTGTTTGACAAAGATGATTTCACTGACACCTAAAACAAAATAGAAGAATTTCCTACACTCTTAAATTCTATGACAATGTTCATCAAATCAAAAACCAAAGGATCTCATTCTAAACGTATCATGGTTATTGAAGAATTAATTTTGCATCTCAAACCATCAACCACTTTATTTTCCTTTCTTGGATGGTAATGGATCGGGCAATCACAATCCTTGATTAATTCTAGCCATATCCTTAATCTCATGTTCAATTATTTTTGAGTGAATATATACTTTAATCTTTTGTGATCAGTATATAATTCAAATTTTACTCCATAAAAATTATGCCTCTAAATTTTTAATGCAAAAACAATGTAAGATAATTCCAAATCATGTGTAGGGTAATTTAACTCATGAGGTTTCATCTGATGTGAAGCATAAGCAATTACCTGATCATTATTCATAAGGACAGAACCAAGTCCTTTCAACGATGCACCACTGTATATTACAAAATCCGCATTTGTGGATGGAAATTCCAAAACTGGAGCATTCACCAATCCTTTTTCAATTCCTGAAAACAATCATCACATTCTTTTTTCTAAATGAACATAACACCTTTTCAAGTTAACATAGTCAGTGGACTAGATAACCATGAAAAATGATTAGAAAACCTCAATAATAACCTACCAAACCAATAAAACTAAGAATATTAGTTATAATTGTGGGTCTTGGCCATTATTAAACTACTTTTGTTTTAGCAGGACCAATAGTTATGCCACTTTTTGAAACAATGTGACTAAGGAATGAAATTTGTTGTAACCAAAACTCACACGTGCTGAATTTTCCATATAGTTTCTATTCTTTTAAGGTTTGCAATACAACCTTTAATTGACTTTCATGATCATATTTACTTTTTGAATATACCAAAATATCATCAATGAACACCACAAAAAACTTATCCATGAACTCATTGAAAATTCTATTCTTAAGATCCATGAATATAGTAGGTGCATTGGTTAACCCAAAAGGCATAAATACAAATTCAAAATGGCCATATCTAGTACAAAACACAGTCTTTGAAATGTCTTCTTACTTTACTTTCAACTAATGGTACCCCAACCTCATGTCAATCATCAAAAAATGTTGAGCTCCCTGGAGTTGATCAAACAAATCATCGATAAGTGGAAAAAGATACTCATTCTTAATAGTGATTTTATTCAATGCTCTATAATCAATGCAATGTCTCAGTGAACCATCATTATTTTTAACAAATAAGACAGGATCACCACATGGTTTTGTGCTAGTTCAAATGAATCCTTTATCTAATAAAATCTAGAATTGCTTCTTTAACACTAAAATTTCAATTTGATCTTTTCGATAAGGTGGTTTTGAAATTGTCTTAGCATGAGGAAGTAATTCAATAGTAAATTCAAATTCCCGATCAGGTATTATTCTAGGAAACTCTTCCGGAAAAACATTAAGATACTCGTTTACCATTGGAACATCATTAATCTTACCTGTTCCATTTTTTTCAACAATATGTGAAAGGTAACATTTATTTCCATCTTTTAGTAGTATCTCATCTTCCTGATATGTTTTCAAAAGTAGGGATAATTCTTGTATACAAACTGAAAATATTTCTGAAAAGAAACATCTTTAGCTCTATAGTGAATCTTATCATGATAAATAGACATCCAATCCATGCCCAAAATAATATCAAACTCTACTGGAGTCAAAATGATAAGGTTCGAAGGTAGATTCTTTCTACACACAAGTACAGGAAGGTTCTTATAATTTATTTTTCTCTCAAAGTTCCTACAGGTTTTTTTTCTATAAGTTCAGTATTCATATCATGATATGGAATTACCAATTTACAAGAAAACTACTCATAAATGAATGAGTGTGTAGACCCTGAATCAAACAACACATTGGCATAATCTGAACAAAAAACAGTGCACCTGATACTACTTCATTCGATGACCCAACATCTGTTGAAGTAGTCGAAAAGGATTTCACCACCCCTTTTGGTTGTTTTCTGGTTTCATTCCATTATTTATGTTCTTCAATGAAACTTATTTTCATAATGACCCATTTCATTGCACATAAAACATCTTACCGCTGGATTTTCATTGCCTACTTGATCATCTTTCTTATAGTTACGAGCAATATGACCAGACTTACCACACTGGAAGCACTTCCCATACTTTGATAAAAATTCTCTCGGAATCTTCTTACCACACTTCTCACAAGATGGATATTTATTTTTCTTACCTCCAGGATTAATTGATTAGTTCTTACCCTTTTCATGCAAACTGGACCTTTTATTTTGTTGTTTTTCAACGAACACCTGATCATCGACAGCCTCCATTTCCTCCTTCTCCGCACATAGAAAATGTTTTTCATAACTTTTGAACTCACGAGAGGCTGATGCTCTTAGACATCTCAGCTTCAGTCCTGAGTAATAAACATTTATCTTACTATTAAGATGTCCGATGAAATTTAGAGCATTCCTTGAAAGTCGAGTGAACATTCCTTTGAAAACAGCCACTCAGTCATCCTCCTTCCCCAATTCTAATATTTTTTTCCATCCTATGTCAAACAAATTTAGTAAAATATTTCTCATGGAACATACCATTGAATTAATCCCAAACAAGAACATCAATCTCCTCACTATCCCTAATATTTTTCACCATCAACCTCCAGTGATCAGATTCACCATTAAAATGGTAAACAACGAGACTAACCTTTTGATGTTCTGAACAACCCATGACATTGAAAATTTCCTCCAATGATTTAATCCACCCTTATTCTAGCACATGGTCAGATGATCTACTGAATGATGGGGGATGTTGCCTCATGAAATGATCCACCACTGACATGTTCTTTTGTGGATGATCTAGATAATCATTTGCATGGACACCACCACCATTTATAGCATGAGTCAATTGTTCCATCACTGAAAAAAAACTATTCGGTTCTAATTTTGACCGTCTTAGGTAGCTGATTTGGAAGGTTTTTATCTTCCTGATGTTGGACCAATATAGTTTTTCGGTTTCCTGTACGGAAAACCATTCTGAACATATAAATATCTTTGGCGAAGCAACATGGTAATCTTTAAATGCTATATCATTTCAATATTACCATAAATTAATTTAGGGACATTAATTTAACAATATTATAACTCCTAAAGTTATATAACCTGACCTCTGATACACAGTATAAGGAACCGACCTTAAACAATACAAAATCTTGAATTGAATGAATAATTCACATTGAGGATCTTTTCATGTTCAGAGTTTTATAGAATTAGGTTATAACATTTAAAAAACGACATGAATATTACATGTAGACAATTCTACTCAATATCCATTTCATTCATAAAATAAAATATCTTGAAAAAAAGAGTCATGTGTAGTTCCATGTTATAGACCGCATGACATTTTCCTTGATCCCATCCTCGGTGCTATTTATCTTTAACTCATGTGAAAAACATTTCAAAACATGGGATGAGCATAAAAATCTCAGTAAAGGGATACAAAAAGATGAAAAACTGTATGTTTTTCAAAATATCAAGTAAACCATAAATACATTATCATAAGTAATAATTTTCACCTTTATGAAGTAGTCGATACTCTTCACTAAATAAAATATCATTTTGTACCCTTTGTAACCAAATGATTACCATAAAACCCATATAAAAACACATAACATATAAAGGTAACTTGGGACATAAACATACTTAAATGAAATAACCATATGGTCGAATTCCAAAAATATCACTAAATAGAATAGCCATACGACCTAATTCTATACCCAATGCATTGGAGGTTATAATGTAACCACCCATCCTGGTTTATCATGGAACAACCCGTCATTTGTTTTATCACGTAACCCCCCATCAAATGTTCAAGTACCACATAAAATATAGCAAACATAACATTTAATTTTAAGTCACAAGAAACAATTTCAAGATATTGAAATAATCCATCATTTTCAAAAAACCATTTTCCATACCAATAAACTCAAAAAAAAACAAAATAAGGTATTTCTTCATCATTTTAGAAAACTTTAAGGCTTAAACAGGAAGCCAAATAAATGTGTACAGTGGCAGAGAGGTCATTGTCACCGCAAACGTTAAAAACATTCCATTTGTCGTTTAGTAAAATGCTTCGTAGAAAAAATATTCCCTTTGAATGAATATAAAAATCAAAGTTTTTTATTATAGACCTTTTCAAATAATAAGGTATATTTTATCAAAATATGCCTTAATTAAAGGATATTGAGAAGAAGTCCCTGACATTGTGTCCGACATGACCCGTTCGTTCATTAATGTCATGAATAATAAACTAAAGTAAATTTATAATTTCTTAAAAACCTTTTTTCAAGTTTATTAATCCTTTTATATCAATTATTACCATTTTATTTACATTATGGAATCATTTATGTTAATAATGGTCGTTTTGTCGATATTTGGTACTTGAGTAAATAATGAACAACTTATATTTACAAGTTGTCCATGTGGTCAATAGTCCATTATATCCAGAATGATATTAATTAGTTAGATATCATATATATCATATATATCACGTATATATATATATAATTATTTATTTATAACAATATATGTCATTTGGAGGTAAGAAATGAAATGCACAGTTCATAGAGACGGTAAGCTGTATGTACGCATGAATGCTATTTTCAATTTTATTTTTTATTTTTATAGAATTGAAACAAAATGATACACAGGTTTATTAAAATTCCAGTATAATATCATATATAATAACATTAACTCTATCCTTTATAGGTCCCACATATGGCATGAACTTGTCATATCACTTTGATGGGGCGGTAGTCCGCACTTCCTCAAATGAAAGTATCACGTTTACCCAAAATGGAAACCATAAAGGTATGTTTAAAAAGAAAAATACATAATCATAAAGAAAAAATAAACATAATATATATCATATATAAATAAAATTCCATCTTAATGGCCACCATGATAGGATGTAGGAGATTATCGAACAATAATCATTTCATGAGGCGTTAGTTTTCCATCCATAGAAATAGTATGTTCTTCACCCATTAGATGGAGGTATGTGCAAGTTCAGTTCGAATACATCTCATAAAAACATCCGAGTATATTGATGATACTATTTTAGTCATAAAACAAAATAATAAAAAGATATTAGGGGTCAGATAAGAAAAATAAAATAAAAGAATTTATGAGAAACAATTACCTATAATTACGGTATCTTCTTTTGGTTTGAACCAAAACAACTTGTTGAAAAGCCTTCTTCCTAAGGTAAGTCTTCTAGGAGGAGGATAGGGATATTGAAAGATTATTTTTTTAGGTTTTGGAAAATACATTGGGCTTGAGAGTTGTGAGTAATTGGTTATAAGTGAGGGATTTTTATTAGGGAGAGGAGGGGCTCTTTAGAAAAATGTGAAAATATTTTTTTATTATACAATGATATTTGGTTTATAAAGGTCCAAAACTAATTAAATTCGAATATAAGATGACTATTGGTAGAAATAAAATCATCCAATAATAATTGGACAGGGTTTGGATATTTTTTTAATATTTATAATCTTATTTATTTAAATCATTTATTAATAATGTAAATACTGCATCATTATTGTGTCATAAATAATTTAATTAATTTGATGTCTAAAATTTATAAAAATAATACCATAGTGTAGGAAATATTTTTATATATCAGAGGAATACATATCATCAATAATATAACATATATAACCCCATGTAAAAATTAATTTACTAAAAGATATTTGTTTATGTCATTTTTGTCTTTACTTTAAGTTAATTAAAATAAAGTGCCATTTGCACTTCCAAGTAGCTTCATGGGGACCCAAAATCAACCGAAATATGCTCATGGTCGTAAATGACTAAACCAATTAGGTTAGGACAAGTTTTATGGTAATTTGGAATTATTATAATATTCTATTTTACCTTGAATTACCCTATTTACCTTTAACCGCGGTAAATAAAAGTCAAAAGTTACTATTCGCTAAAAATTATTTTCATATTATTGAACCAAATTTTACTTAATAATAAAGGCCATGTAGTTATGATTTTTTAAATTCAATTCACAGAAGTGGTAAAATTTCATTTAAATGAAAACATGGTTTTTAACTGCTACTTAGGGGTTTCACTATTCATAAAAAATTGAAGTATTTCAAAAAACATCCAAAAATTCAGCCTAAATAATATTTGACATTCCAAATTAAAAAATGATTTCTTCTTTAAAAAATTCAAAATATAGAAGTTGAATTAATTAATTTAAAATTAATTCCCATTGACAAAACATAAAGTGTGTTTTATGAAATAACAAGTATCAAAAGATTGACAGTTGATTTTGCCCAATTTCAAAGTGAAATTGCTTCTAATGACAAACATTGGATTAAATTGTAAAAATATAATCTATTTAAACTTTAAAACCAATTAAAAGGGTAATGTAACCATATAAAAAAATATAATTAAAATCCACATTTGACTTAAAATACTGTATTTTTCACTATCCATTAAAAATTGAATCTTATCAGAAAAATACCCAAAATTTATACAAAGTAAATTTTGATGTCTCGATACAAAAGAATACTTTTATTTTCTCAAATAAAACATATAAAAGTGACCAAAACTAGATATAATGAGGGTTCTCTATTAAAAGTGGTAAATTGACCTTTTAAAGTCAATTATGCTTAAAATTAGATTCATTCCCATTTTAATCCTCTAACTTTTATTGGATAAATGTAAAAACAATTACAAAACATATATAATCCTATTTTATTATGTTCTATCCATTCTTTCTAATACATCGACTGGGCATTAACTACCATTTAAAATAATATTATAATATTATTAGTGTGCAACATAAGATTTTAAAGAAACCTATTGTTCCGTATTGGGTACGCCATAGAACATAGACCCCACATTAATGTAAAATTAATATTTAATTCACAAATATTAATAAATACGAAAATATCATATTTCTTCATTTACTTGGGATGTTACAATGGGTTTGACACTCCTGGGGTTATGCTTTGGGAATTAAAAAACACTCCAAAGACATCATGAAGGATTTATTTATATGTTCAATATTAATAACTAGGACAAAAATAATATTTCATATATCAAGGAAGGTTTCATAATTTATAAATTATATAAGTGAACTTTTAGGATTAGGTGGTTCCTCATTGTGATAACTATTTCTTACTCTATGATTTTTAGTTTTAGCCAATGGCTGGAACGAGAAGGTACCACATTAATGGTGATTGCGATAGGAAATGAAATGAATGCCATCTTGAAGGTTTTAATTCTATATAGGATTGAATAAACAAACTCATTGCTATACTTTCATAGATTTCTCTATCTATGAATCATGTTGAGTATCCAAATGAGAAAATAAGGGAACAAAATTCTATTGAGGCCTTCATGAGGCATCATCCACCTTCCATCAACTGGTCATTGGGTCCTCTTGCTCTTGAACATTATATCAGTACCACTGAAAAGATATTCTCCATTCACAATTGTTAGGATCATTAAAAAGTCACTTGGGCTATTTAATACTTATGAGGTGAAGAAGACCAGTGGAAAAAATTAATCATGATTACGAGGAAGCAATATGGCATTGGATCCATGGATTGGGATGGGTTCAATAACATATTATTCAATAATTCCTTTCCTCGTGTTCTTCATATGGTGATGAAAAAGGAGTTCCTTGAGTTAAAGCAAAAGGATGATGAATCTATCAGTACCTATACAGATAATCTCAAAAGTCCTGCAAAGTATGATTCTGGTATTATCATCCAACACAAAATTAAAGTTGATAGCCTCTTCAGTGGATGAAATACAAGTCTCATAAGGTCATTGCACATAAGAGAATTAGTAGCTACAAAGAGATTGTTCATTGTGAGGTCAATATTGAAATGGAGTTTGGAGTTACTTATCAATCTCAATGTATTAACAAGAAGAGGAAGATGGAGTTCAAAAGGGAATCTAACAACCATGGAGATATGAAAATGTTTCAAACACCTACATACCTAAACTGTGGTAGAAATCACTTAGGATAGTTCCGAAATGAAATAATATGGGGTTTTAAGTGGGGGAATCCTATCCACCGATCAAAATATTTTAGAAGTGATGAGAAGATTAGTGTCATTTAAATGAGTGGAGGGAAATGTCAATGGGATAAAACACTAAAAATTAAGTGTTTCAAGTGTATGGAGTTTGGGAATTATGTGAATAACTTCATCAATATAAGGTATAATATTGATGATAAGACACAAAAACCTTTGAGGAAAATAGACAAAGAGAAAGATTTTAAAATCACAATGAAGAAGGGATTTAGCAAAATTAGACAAAATCTAATCATTCCCCCTATTCATGAAATTAAAGTTTGATTTTCTATGAATAATCCCTTTGATAATAATATTTTTTATACTTTAGTTATGTTTTATCCCTCTATATATATTTTGGAAGAATAAAATTTAATTTAATTTTCTATCAGTGAAACGATGAACACAAGTATCCAATGAAAATGTTTTTGGTATAAGATACAAGAATATTTAATGAAAAAATAACAAAATATATTTTTGAAGGGTTATAAGGTTAACCATTTATAGAAAGTTTAATAAAATATTCAATTAATGTTTTGGAAATTAATATATTATCTCAAAACATGAGGAACTATTTATATTAGTTAATATATTTGTTTCGATGGTAACCAAAGATATATGGGTTGACTTATCCAAGATCTCATTATCTTTTAGTACTTAAAAAAAGCGAAGTATAATTCATTTGTTAGGGTAAGATATGAAGTAGAAATCTATAAAGGTATAACCAATGTTGGAGATTTTTTATAAGAAAGGAGATATCACCAAGTAAGTATATTTCCTTATATTCTTCTCCATTAAATAGAATTTCTCAATGATTGGATAATGATAATAATATGTGTTGTCTTAATACCTTTAATTATATTGATCCAATGGATTCTGGGATCATTATAGATGTATGAATTTGAGGCCCTGATCATTATTTTGATCATTAAATTAAATTTTTATTGATGACTCCAATCACTCCCTATAAATATTTACTCTTTTCCTCTTTGTCCAATCTTCCCTCCCAACCTATGTTCACATATGTGGAAGCCCAGCTATATGTTACATTGGGTAACCTTTATGAATCCAACATTAATTTTTTGAGGGATTTTTTAGTATTAATTTTTCAAATTTTTGTTACTTTGAAATAAACACTAAATTATTAAACCTTCGATAACGAATTTTGAGGGAAAAATTCATTTTGTGGGGGTAGAATGTAAAACCCTCAGATTTTGGTGATTTTTTTTAATCTTTTGATATGTTTTAATTTCATGAAACACTAAAAATATTTTTTCACTATGTCAAACATTCATTTCACACGAAACCAGATTTTTATAAGTTGCACTGAATCCCAACTTGGCATAGGTTATAGGGAACAACAAGGTTAGCTAACATTACTTGTAAGATTTTCCTTCCTCAATAGATTGTGTTACACTGAAGACAAAGTGTTACCTAACTGTAATAAATTATTAAAAATTAAATTATAATGGAATATAACCTATAAATTAGTTTCATATATATGAAATAGTGTCAATAAAATTAGGAAAATCTGTGGTTACAAATAAATGAATACAAAAACTAATTGAATATAAAAGAAAATATTATTATAGTCCCAAGTCTATTTTAACCAAGTAAATTAATGTAATTAAAATTTGTAAGTTATATTAATGTTGTAAATATGTAATATAATCAATAAAATATTTTTTATATTCATCTAATAGATTCTCTAGATAAAAGATAATAATAAACCCAGTTTTATGCATAAAAACATATTTTTTTTAAATGTAGTTTTAACACCTTTTAATGGAGAACCGATTTTAATGCCAATTTTTGGACCTTTTATAGATTTAATATTTTAAAATTAACTTTATATTTTTAATAGAATCAAAAAAATAGGTTAAATATTTTTTTTGGTATTTTTATAAAAGTTTTCATCTTTTAATGAATAGTTAAAAATATTGGATTTTATTTTAAAAACTTCTTTTTCATATAATTTATTTATCTAGTTAAATTACATTTTTAAATAATTTAATGGTTTATTTAGATAATATTTTTACCAATTAATAAAATTTAATTAATTTGAACCAATTTCACCTTGAAATTGGATATTAAAACATAGAAAACTTTTGATCATTCTTACTTTAAAAGCCTGCAGTGTCGTCCCAACAACGGGATTAATTTTAAATTATTTTCTTCAACATTTTTTATTATAATTTGAAAAAATGGATTCAATTTTTGTAATAATCATAATTTAAAATATTTAAAAATTACAACTTTGTTTTTTACAAAAACAATGAGTGAAAATAATTAAAATTACTTACATTAGTGAAGAGAAAAATTTGGTTAATAATGTACTAAGCCTTAAATTTAAGACCCAAAATGACATAGAAACTTGTCCAAAACCCATTTTATGTCCATATTTCTACCATATAATCAAATTTATTTTCCTTGGTCCTTTATTATATCCACTTAAAACATGAAAAAAATGGGATGAATTCTCTATTAATATATTTATAAGAGTGTCACTCCTCCTCCACTATAAATGGAAACCACCTTTACCCATTCATCACACCTCTCAAAACATATAATCTAGGCCAAAATCTGCCCAAGTTTCCTCTATAAACTCATAAATTTCACCTTTAATCCTCAAATTGTGAAAATTGTTTCTCAATGAATCCTTTGGTCATAATCCAAATGAAGTTACCCGATTAAGAGGTAATGTCTTCTCTCTAGCTCATTTCCTTTATTTTCTTTATTAACCCCTAAAATATATTTATTACATTATTGTGTGACAAAACTAGGATAATAAATATACTTGGATGTTTTTATACCAATATTTCAACCTAAAATAACATACACATACACTTGATTGATATCAAACATACTGTTTTGGTGTTCAGTGAACTACTACCTCACAAAATGATGATTGTTTATTTCTTCTTTACCCCAAATCATGGTAGACATTATGATGGAAAATATATTTATATATGTTATATATAATAATTATTTTCTATTTATTCTCATTTATTCATTTTACAATGCATACCTTTTATTTTTATTTTGTGGTAATACGATAATCTCCTTTGAGGAAGTGTGGACTACGGCCCCCTCAAAGTGATGTGATTCGTTCTCACACTACATGGAATGCATTAAAGATGGTTTAAATGGAATTATTAGACAAATATGATATTTTAATTCTATTTAAATAATGACATATATATAGATACATATATATAATTATGTCATTTACACATATTTCTTTTCAATACAACAATATAAATAGAAACAAAGTTCATGTGTATGTATGGCTTACCGTCTCCATGAATGGTGTATTCAATTTTGTACTAAATTATTATAAATATTATTATAATATACTTATAATTTATATAAATGATATTTATATCCTTATTATATTTTCGAATGAGGATATAAGTATAATAAGAAACGATATAACAAATTAATTCACATGCGAAGAACAAACTGAATATTACCCGAAGGGAAACCTTAGCAAAGGATCAATAACAAGAGGGTAATATACGGTTGTAATCAAACCATATATGGTATTATATATTATAATACAATTATTTATAAGATTAATAATAAAATTATATTTATTATGATGGTTTTTTGAATTAGTATGATGAGATTCTGGACACAAGGTAAGGGAATTTCATCTCAATTTTAATTTTCGTGAGATACATGATATGTTAAAAAATATTTCATTTTGTGTGTTGCATCAAATACCCTTGATTTTATAATATTTATCTTATTCATAAATTTTTCTTTATTAAATTTTCATTTTTATAATATATCTTTAATGGGTTTTAAGTTTCAAAAGTTACATAATCAGTAAAATAGTTTTCTCTCAATTTTCCTTCTTTGAGAATTATGTTTTGTTATTCACCTGAAATATTTTTCGAGGTGTATATATTTCCATTTCACATGTATTATAATGAATCTAAATATTTTCATGATATATAAAGCTTCGTGTAATTATATTTTCTTACATTTAGAGTATGATCCCAAGTTACCATGTAATAAGAGTTTATTAAGACAATTTCTTCACTTTTTGAGATTATATATGTTTCTGATACCTTAAAAGAAATATTATGATACATATCTTGAGAATATTCCTGATTTTTATTCTCATTTATTTTTTCAAGGTATCCTCATTTTTTAGTACCATTTTTTCACTATTTGTTACTTAATTCATTATTTTTATATAAAAATAGACTGTCTCTCTCTCATGTATGAAATTTATTGTTTTCAAAAACCATGATTTAGAAAACCTTATCAAAAATATTTTCAAAATATCATTGAAGATAATTTTCAAGGAAAAATTATTTTAATGTTTTTAAAATTTTTAGAGACACTTTTATATGATTTAAAATATATTTTCAAAGTTTTTTTCAAAAGGTTCTATGTTATAAAAATAAATTTTCAAATAATAAATGATATTTTACTCAATAAATGTTTTTGACAGTTATTTTAAAATTATTTTCCACATAAGACAAAATCAGTTTATGTTACTCATTACATTCAAGGAACTGATCCAAAGGTTCCATTCATATCTGTTTTATGAATGTGTTATGCTTAATGTCATGGACTTTATGGAGATGTTTCCCATTCATGAGTTACATGTTTATGAAACCATATTTTTTTCAATGGTTATGATTTGATATAATGGTGATGAAACCAATCTCATTTACATAGGTTTGTATGTGATGAAATGTTAATGATATGGGTTATTATTTTATGTTTTATATAACCTATGTGTTTTTATGGGTTATGATATGATGAATTCTTTGGTATATTGTAAAATATATATGAAAGATTTTATTATGAGATGGGTAGAATGTCTACCTCCCTCCAATGTATTGGGTCACAATGGATTACTCATGAATATGAATTTTATTCATGAACCTGATTAAATGTTCACAATTTTATAAAAGAACCTAGTTGTATGTACATAAGTTTATGCTTGAACCTAATTACATGTTAACAATTTTATGAGTAAACCTCATTACATGTTCACAATGTTATTCATAGACCTGGTTGCATGTCCATAAGTTTATGCGTAAACCTAAAAACATGTTCACAATGTTATGAGTTAAACTAATTGCATGTTCACAGTGTTATGGATGGACATGGTTTCAATTCCATTAGGTAATGTGTGAACCTAATTACATGTTCACAATGTTATACGTGGAATTGGTTTTACATAAATAAGGTTAAGCGTGAACCTAATTAAATGTTAACAATGATATGGATGGACCAGGTTTCATGTCCACAAGTTGATTATGGGGCTTAATTTGATGTCCTCAACTTAATAAGTGACCATTTTTCTACTTATACATGTTTACTACGTTATAAACCAACATACATGACACAAATTCCACACATTTCTCTATGGGATGCTTCCTTGGCCTATGTTCTTTATTTTCTTATGATTCATGTCTTATAAACTGCCATTATTTATCATATTCTCTAGTATGTAGGTCATGATCTTAAAATGTTATCCCCATGTTCCATAACCTTTTGTTTGTGTTCTGCTTATGCATTTCCTTTTTTACCCTTTTTGATCATCTCAGCTCACCCCTTTCTTATGTTTCCTTTTTCCAGGGTATGAAGAAGGTTTTTATATAGATGTTCTAATGGTGGAGATATTTATCGGAGATTTTCAAGATCTTTCACCAGAATTGAATATTTTATTCATGTTTCCAAAGAAAATAAAAAATTATTGTCCATGAGTAAGTATTTTTATAATTTATATAAAATTCATCTAAAATGATGAAATATCTGTGTATATCAATCCTAGGTCACTATATTATATACTTTTCTACACAAAAATGGTGGACATGGATCCATCGAAATGGTACCTAGGTGTAATAACTATTAATAAGGAGCATTGATTTCTACTAAGTCATCAATCGGTGCAAAAAATAGGGCTTATTACACACCTGATTTGACACTCCTTGGGATATTTTTAGAAATTCACAAACACCTTATGATCCATCATGAAGGATCTAAATATATGTTCACAATGAATAAACTATAAAAAAATAAGGTGTAAAATATTTAAAATATTTTTATTTGATTTAGATATCATATAAGTTATTTTCAGGATTTTTTTGTTTCCATTTATGATTAGGTTTTATCACACTATGATTATTAGTTTTATTAAATGAAAGGAACAGAAAAAAACATGGTTAACATTGAATGTGATAGATAATTTTTTTGATGAGAATCAAAATGGTATGATGACCGAAATGAAGGATATTGTTATTATTCCCAATAAGTTATCATTATATATGGTTTACTAATTTCACCCTAACAAAACCTTGGACTCACTGATGAAGGGATTAATAATGTTCATTGAGATTTTTTGTAATGGATATCATGAAGGATGGAAGATTCAATTTCTTATAGGTCAAAAATTTTGGAAGAATCACTCCTAGGACTATCTTAATGAAATGAGAAATTATTTTATGTGCGGAGAAGAAGGAGACATTGTAAGTGATTTTCAAAGAAAAATGAAAACCTCAGTTAACACAATGGATATGAATATTCTTCTCCCTAAGGTATTACTAAGGGATAAATGTTTTGACCTAGGATAGTATGGACACTATCAAAATAAATGTTAAAGGGAAAAATATTGTGAAGTGAATCATCAAAGTGGTATGAGTAATGGTTATACTGCTGATAATGAAGAGTCTACGAATGACATATTAAAGGAAAGAATAAATATGGAATAATATGATGATATATAGTTATTGGTTTTAGAAAGAAGAGGGATTATTGAAGTGTTTATGTATTTTTAATTCAAAAAATTATATTATTTTAATTTTTAATTTTATAAGGATTGTTCATTATAAGATTTTTATTAAGGATTTGAAATAATAAGTTGGAATATACTGATGACTAATACAATTAATTTAATTATAAAGTAATATTCATGGATTACGCATGATTAAAGGAAATACAACCCG
Source organism: Viscum album (assembly GCA_963277665.1). Lineage (NCBI taxonomy): Eukaryota > Viridiplantae > Streptophyta > Magnoliopsida > Santalales > Viscaceae > Viscum > Viscum album. The sequence continues at coordinate 783,812,541 of OY728141.1, forward strand.
TATAATATTTTTTTAATGTTGAGAAACTAATGTTGGGATAAATAGATGACTAATTTAAATAAAGTAAATTTGATAGTAATAATTTCCTTATAACTAATTAATAAATTTTTGACAAATTTTTTTATGTTTTCATTGAATGTTTTACCGAATTATTGGATTTATAAAATATATTCAATAAAATATGGTATTATGAAAGGAATAAGGACAGATGTATGTTTTTAGTAAGGTTTTATAATAATTAAGTTTATTACTATGTTTCAAGAGAATACATGATGAAGGTATTCAAATTTTTGGTGTGTTAAAGTTGATAGCTACTTCTTATTATTTCAAGGATTAATGTTATGTTTATTTTGATAGATTTAGTGAACTTCTTTATTATTTTTAAAATTTTATGTGTTATATGGTAAACCATGTATGGACTGGTTTATGTTTAATTTTATATAAGGTTGTAGTGATTAATGTAATATTTCACCATATGAAAATTTATGTATAAATTGTTCTAACCATATTTTGTTACTACACCTAAAGATATAAAAAATTACTTATCATTATATTTATAGATCTTATGATCTATTAGTACATCGAGAATAAAAAAATCACCTTCATTTCATATAGTAAGATTTGAACAAGTAATTGATCAACAAATGGCCAAAGGATGAAATTATGCCTATGATATTTTTCCTATGAAATATAAAGATATCAAGTATTTACATTTTTTTCTCAATCTAGATAGAATAGAAATTCCCCCACAATAATAAAGGGATATTTAAATAAAAAAGCTTCATATTATCATTATTTTTTATGTTATCAAGGAAATTTTTCTCACCTATTTGGTTTATGTAATTTTATTCATTAATTTTCTCCTAACAATGTTATTTATCATTTTCTATCAGTATTTGGGTGTTAGTTTTATCTTATAGGTCCATGTTTTAACTTACCACCTACGTTATCTTATATGTAATCCAACTTACCAGTAACCTTAGGAAACCTTTATGTCTCAAACATTACCTTTGTAAGGTATATTTTATTATTCATTTTTGCGATGTTTGTTTGTATAATGTAATTTTAAAATTTTCAACCTTTGATAAATGAGTTGAATTTTGAGGGAGAAATTCATTTTAAGGGGGGTATAATGTGACACCCTGAGATTTTCTAAAACTATTTTTCAAATTATTTACATATCGTTTATGGTTTCTGTTACACATAACAATGATTATATCATCTACTATATGAAATAGTTAGTTTATATTTTACTAAAAACAAAAATGATTTTCTTTAATAGTGTGTATGACACACGACACCGAGATTCTGCAAACCTTGAAATGGTATTATTTTTAAAAATAACTATTACAACCTAACCATTAAATATGTGGGTGTTAATAGTAATAAATTTCATATGATAGATGCATGTAAATGTATTTTTCAATATAAATTTATAAATTCAAAGAGTATAACTAATCAATTTTTAGTAATGTTATTATATTCCTCAAAATATTTGATATCTTTGATTTTTTTTCATTTTCATAAAAAAATTATAACTAATTTTAAGAGACTTTAGAAAATTTATATTATATAATAAACATATTTTTTAGAATCATCGTATTCAAATTAACATATGGTGAAATTCAGGAATTGTTTATGAAAACCTTGATTTTTCAGTGAATAGTAAAAATTTACTCATTTTGGTAAACCTATCATTTATTTTAAATAAATTAATTAATTTAAATTCACAAAAAAGAAGTTTTAAAGTATCATATCTATAATAATGTAATATTCATATATCAATAAATAATTTATAATGAAATTTATTTTTTATTTTAGTGAAATATTATATTTGTGTTTAGAAAGGAGTTTCTTTTAAAACAGATTTAAAGTGAAAAATGTTTCATGAATTTCATTAACTAAAATAACCCATAATGAGGAATATTTTAAATGAAATTTATATATAAAATAAAATATAATTTCTATTTATATTCATAAAATTATTATTATTAGACATAGAGTTAATTTAAAAATATCATTTTCTTGGAAAAATATACTTCTCCAAAACTAGATTCTTCATAGCATCTGCAGTTTTTGTTTCAAATTTAGTTAAAAAAAATTTTAGAAAATTTATCTGAAAGAATATAATTAAAATTTTAAATCATTATATAATAATTATTTGGTTAATTATTTATAATCATATGAAAAGATTAATTTTATAATGAATATTGAAAAATTATGAATTTTAATTTAAAACTGCCTTTTTATTTAAGATATATAAAATGTTTAATTATTTATTAATTTTTTATTAAATAAAAATTAATAAAATTATAAATATACTAATTCAATTTATCTAATTTGAATAAATTTATAATTGAAATTGTATATTTTGTTCTAAACATTTAAACATCTTCCCTTTGAAAACCCGCTTTCTCTTCACTTCTGCTGCATTAATTTTATTTTATTTTTCAATTTTATGAATTGAATTTGTAAGAATGGATTACATATTTTTAATTTTAATAATTTATATTATCTAATATTTTCAAGTTATTTTTTTTCTAAAAAATATTGTAAACAGTTAGAGTTAATTATAACATTTACTATAAAAATTGGTTTATCTGTTGTTAAACTAAAAAGATTGTGGTTAAAATGTCATAAAACTAGTAAAAAATATATTTAAGGCAACTATTTACACCCTATAATGTATAAGTATCTTCAATTCTCAATTTTTTTATCCTTTTTTAATGAGAAAAATGTGGTTTCACCTTTTCATTTCAAAAAATCACAAATGTGCCACCCACCTCACTTATAAAATGGCACCTGTTGTCACCTCTTCCTCACACATTAAAAAGAATTTTTCATGGAAAAAAACATCAAAAATCACATAAAAAATACCCCATATAATATTATAAACCTTATTTTTTCATAAATCTTTCATATGATGGATTTTGGTGAAAACCTATGGAGCTTACAAGAAGAAGAGGGAACATTCTTCAAAGAGAGTTTTTATTTTATTTCATCCTACACCTATTTCAATTATTATTAAAATATTATGATATTATAATATTATCATGTTCCATATAATTTATATTATAATTTAACTACCAAAAAACCCCTCAAATTCCATAAAATGTTTAACAAAATCATCATTCGTGTGTACGATAGAATACTACCTTATAAACTGATGTCATTTATTTTTCCATTACCACCTGTCATGGTCGGGTATGATGATTGATATAAAGTATATTTATAATATTTAAAAAATGATTACACCTATTAATTCATTATATCATATTTAACTTTTTTACTTTCTATTTCATTTGGCATACGACAATGTCCATCATGTGGAGAGCGGACTACCCCCACGTATAGTGCTGTGATTCATTTTCTCTAATGATTTACATGTAAGATAATAAGGATAATGTTAATAAATATCTATGATATATATGAAATAATTATCATATTAATAAAATATTTATCATTATAAAAATATTATATATAATTTTTTTTACATTTTCACTCACAAAACATGATAACAGCGTTCATGTTTGTAAGGAATGGCACCTACATGAAGTGGTGTGCAATTAATTTCATCACCAAACCACATAGATGATACATATAATTATATTTAATTAAATAATGTGGTATTTTTATATATTTTATTTATTAAATGGGGATATATTAATAATATCCTTTCTCTAATGGTAACAGAAAAATGGGAACATTACTCATGCATATGTAAGGTCTACTGTCTCCATGATTGTAACAAACTTCATTACTAAAAACTATATTTTATGATTTTCCATAAAAGTATAATTCATGTAAAAATATGATATTAATTTCATGATTTTTATTCTGGATATAATGTAATCATAAACAATGTAAGAGGACCCAAAATAAAAAATTAAAACTTGCATGAAAAATAAAGTAGTTATTACGTGAAACATGATTTTAATAAGGAATTGTTAATAAAAGGGTAATAAAGGTCTGATGTAAATCATATATATTATGATATATATAATTATGGTTCTTTAATGTCTTTTTAATAGACATATATTTATTATATAGTATATTTGAACATTTATGAAGAAAGTTCTGTCTTGAGGTATGTGATTTCCGTCTCACTTTTTACTTCTGTGAGACACATGCCATATTTACCACATATTTTTTTGTGGTTTTCATACAACCCATGAATGTATATTATGATTCCTAAACTTAAAATTATTTGGTATTAAATATCCATTTTAGGATCTATCTTTCATGTTGTTTATGGATGAAATGTTACCAAAGAAGTAATGCTTTTTTGTCTCAATTTCCCCCCTTTGAGACATGTCATTATGTTATGAACCTATATTATTTTAAAATGTTTATATAATTTTTAATTAAAATTAATTTCATTAATTTGTTTATAAACAAGATTTTTAATGTTAATTTTAATTATATTCCTTCATTGGTCTTACATTTCAATGTAACCAAAGTGGTAAATATTTTATGTTACAATATCAACATTTATTGGGATTGTTTATGACAATGATTCCAATGATAAAATGTTATGATACACAACTTAATAAACTAATTAATTATATTATAGTCTATTTATGTGATAATAATATATGTTTTCCTTCCATTTTATTATCATTATATACTAAATATTTCAATAATAATGTTTTTATGGATAACTGTATTTTCGATCGAAAACATGTGTTCTTGAAAAACCATATTTTCTTAAAATGTTTTCAAAAATTACTTTATATTTTTTTATTAAATTAATTTCTACCCATTTTTAAATTTTTACAAAAAAATAAATAAATAAATCTTAATTTCATTTTCCAAAGAATTCACAATTTGAATCAATGTTTTTGACATTAAAAATAAGAACAACAATTCCCACAATCTTAAAAACTGAAAAAATTCAATATTAACTTACAATATTTAAAATTTATTATAAAATAAAATTTTCTTTTTATTATTTGTAAAATTTTAATATTTCAAATAAATGGTTTCAAAACTAGACAAGTTTTGAAAATGATTTATGTTCTAAAAAGTCTTTTTTAATGTGGAATGGTTATTTTCCTCAACAAAATTTTTAAATGATATTTAAATATTATTTTATACGTTTTCTATTTTATTTTAAAATAAATGTATTTCAAAAATGTTTTTATTTTATGTTCAAAGAAAAATTATCTTTAATTAGAAATTTTCTTAGTGATTTATCTTTCAAAATTATTTTCCATCCAAGATAACATTCATTGATATTACTTATTCTTTGCTTGGGATATAAACCAAGGGTACCATTTTTATTATTTATCTTAATTGTTTATTATTACGTGATTTTTATGAAAACTATTTCTTTTCCATGGGTTATACCATGATAAAATACTTATGAAACCCACTTCTTTTTTACATCAGTTATGCTGTGATGAAATAATAAAAGGAATATGGAAGCTATCACTTTTCCATAGGTTACGATATAATGAAATGTTTGTGAAAAAAAATTTGTTTTACAGTGTTTGATATGATGAATGTTTTGTAGTCTTGTAACTCATAAAAATTTTGTTTTCATTATGATATGGGTGGGACCTATATCTCCCACAATGGAATTGGGTAATGATTTATATCTAATGAGATATATAGGATTGAAATGTGGAGTGAACCAAGTTCAGCGAGGAACCTTTTTTGCTTTGATTGGAATGAGAGTGAACCATGGATACTATGATTGTTTGGGCAGTTAACCCATTCCACTATTATATCCTTGGTAATGATCATTGAATTACATGGAATATTTTTTTTTAAATTATTTGTATGCCACAATTTTATTTATTATTCCATTGTTATCTTATCATGGATCATGTTCTTTGATTTCCATATGTATCATTTCTCATGAATGACCAATATTTCTTCATTGACTCATGAATATGATCTTTGATATGAAATATACTGTTTTATATTTTTATTATGAGGTTATCACACACTTATGTTCATATTATGCCTATATATCTCCATTTTTTTCTTCTTGAGAACTTGGGTTCTGTTATTCTTATTTTTTCATTCCCCAGATTGTGAATAAAGTTTTTAATTTTGGTATATATTTTAAGATTACTTAATGGAAATATATTTATGGGATAAATTTAATATCATTCACAAAATTAGAATATTTTATATGTGGTATCCAATGATAATTAACTATTATATTCTATAGGCATGTGTTTGTGTAATGTAGGGAATATTCATCTAAAAAGATATATTATCCATACACGATAATCCTGGGTCACTATATGTTCCTAAAATGATGATGATATACTTAGAAAAGTTATTATTAGACATTATATGTTATTTTCATCATTTAATTTGATGGTGTGGAGTTAAAAGCTTGAGTCTATTTATGTATTTGAACATTAAGAATAAGATTCCTAAATCTATACATTATTCAAAAAAAGAATTAAAAAAAAACACAGTAAATAGGTTAGTGGTAGGGTTTTATCATATGTCTGAGTAGGATCATCTAAGGGCATGTTATATAGTGGGAGAGGGTAAATCAATCTAGGTTCCCCATTATCGCATTTTCAATACCTTCATACTTTTAACCTATTTCAATATTAGGAGATGGTTCCCTTTTTATTTCTATCTATTTATAATTATTTTATCGTTAATGAAAGAATAAAATAAAACACACAAATGAAAATAGGATTTATAGTGTTCACCTTTCATAATTAATATTCAGTCTTTGGTATGATATGGATTCTACCGAGACCATAAAATTCACTAGTATCAAGTTGTGAAAACAGCTGGGTAGGTTTTATCCTTTTCTCTATGTTTGGTGTATCCAAAAAACTAAAAAAATAATCTTAATATTTATAAAATAATCCAGATAGTTGAAAATTTATAGTTACAATAACCGAAGAGTATTCTTAAAAGCTTCGACAAGGATATTGTTGTGGAGCTTCACTTTGATTTCATTCAATTTTACATTTATATAAGCGTGCATAGAGTTCTTCATTTTGTATCAAAATTAATAATTGACATAATATCATTATTATTTATAGTATAATGTAGCTTCAAATGCATTATTTCACTCACTTATATACTTCTTGTTTTCTTCTTAAATTTTTGTTCACAACAATTTACATTGGATTTTTCTTCTTCTTTTGATTCAGCACACAGAAAATTCTGTAACCAAATGGTGTATTAGATCATTCATCTAAAATAATAATTACATATAGATAATCTTCACCATGATCAATTTTATGTCACTCTCCTACTCTATTTATCATATAGTCAATGCATATGATAGAGACACTCTTCTATTTAATTTTATATATTCAACATATATAGTACACAACACACACCATTAATTATTTTGGAGGATCATACATCTTTTCAAATACTAACTCCTTATTCCCAATATTTATAAATGTTTTTAAATCATATTATACCATTAATGTCATATATAATACATCCAAAACATTCTCCTAGATCTTCTTAACCATAAACCATATTATATTCTTCATGGTTAGCTACTTCTCATTTCATTTATAATATAAATTATTTCCAAATTAATTCACTTAATAATTTTTTGATGAAACTTTTGTCTGTAGCTTATATTATGTTCAAATATATAGACACATGTTTTATGAATCATTAAAGAACCATTAATGGATCTACATCATTATAAATTTTCAATTTGGCACTTATCCAAAAAAAATTTGTATCAAAACATATTGGTTTCGAACATCATGACATAGTGTGTGTACTTTCAAAATAATATTGTTTTCAATAGAACCATGTAAAATGATTTATTACCATGTTTTATTCTCATTTAAAAATATTCACCACTACTTATACCATCCAAATAAATCCGCATCAACATAGTCATTTGTAATACTATAATGAGTTTCCATATTTCTAATAAAATACATTCTTCAAAAGTACTTGTAAAATTCCCAAACATTTTATCACCATGTTATAGTGATATCTAAATATATTATTTATATTTTCATCACAATTTCTTGTGCGATTATTTTACTAATCTTGTTTGTCTAGAAAAGGAAACCATTATAGTCCCCACTCCCATCCCTATTGTGTGTCTATGTTATTTTTCCATTCCCCATGTTGAACAAGGTCACTCCATGAAGACCATGCCCAACCCTAAGAAAAGATAATATTTAATTGTGAATTTTATAAAGAAAATAATTCCTTTTAAATTTTAATGTTTGTATTTCCATTTATATTATGGACTTGATAAGTCCAGTATGCCATTTGTTTCCTATTTTGGAAAAATTATTCTCTTCCATGTTTATATTCCATGTCATATATGAACCTCCTCATCATTCATTTTCACTATTCCCATTCAATATGGTGTTTAGTTTTCTATATTAGATAACTCAAACTAAAATAAAAAATCATGATATATAAATTTGTGAAGAATATCATACATGGGAGTAGCTAATTTTTCTTCATCCAGGGAGATATGGAAGAGTCATTTACCAACTCTTTCATCATAGAGATAATAGATCATCTTAGGGGACCTCCAAATCATCAAATATATTTTTACATTAATATATCAAGTTCTTATAATTAAATAACATCAAATAACTACCAAACTGATCGTCCAATGTTTTTTCATCCAATAATCATTTATATTTATGCTACTTATTAGAAAAATTATCTATACTTAGATAATAATTTATACATTAACTAATAATCAGTACATCATAATCAGAATGATTCTCCCTAAATTTATTTTCTTCTTTAATAAATTGATATGAAGTAGTTAGCTATATTAATTAATAAACTATTTGAAAATAAATATAAATCATACAATGTGGGAAAAAATCCCCCCCAACTATATTTATGTTAAAAAAACAAAATTATATGTTATTCCGCAACCCTATATTCATAGAGTCGGTGTGTTATTTTATTACACTAACATTATTACGAGGAATCAAAACCCGATGGTCCAATAAATTTATCAATTTTGCAAAACAGATTACATACATAAACTTTTCACTATAATTGAACAAATAAAATGAAACAAATATAATTCCTTGATAATTCCATTATTCTCCTAGCTTAACACCACATATTAATCATTAATTATTTCTTAGCATCCTAGGAAAATAAAACATAAGAAATGGGTGAACTCAGATTCTCGGAAAGGTTAAACAATACAACATAAGATTTTATAAATAAGTATAAACTTTTAATGGAATGCATAAAACTAAAACACAATCAATTTAAACATAATCTTCAGCATAATATGGAAATAATAAAACATATGATTCCATTTAATCATTCAAATGGATATTCTACTAGTTGAATGATCATATGAAATATCAATAACTAATCACATAATTAAGGAATTCATAATGTTGGACATAATATCAATAACATTAAAGGAATCATCCCAAGACCATACATGAATGAGTAAAAACCCAAACGAGTTTGACTCATGAGACCTATTGATTCAAAAAAGGGATATAATGGGCCACACCTATCATCACCCGTCCTTGGGGCCCGTGTCGTGACTACCCCAAGCCTGTCATCCATAGGCTAGGGGTTGGCGACTAGTACCAAAGGCGTAAATCCAGATAAGAAGGGAAGATATTGCCTTTATATAAGAAAACAAACACCACAAAGTACGAAAGCTAAAGAAAACAATAAGTAAACAGAGTACAAAATTAAGTGCTGGAATGCAAATGGGCCAGTATACAAACCCAACTAGAAGTACAGTACAATAGTAAAGATAGAACATCTGCAGTAATGTAATCCAGCAACCACTGAGTTTTCCTCTGGATATCCCACCTGAAGGGCGGGTACAGATGTGCTCCTCAGCTCCTCGGGTCCGGTCGTCAACTTCGTGTACGTCCCACCAAGTGGTCCTCCTCTAGGTACCATTTCCCTCTAATAGACTCCACATCGAACAGCGCTATCTTTCGTCTACAACCAACACAATGTAGTGCGGGAATAGCCCGTGCAGGGGTGAGTATACGATACTCAGTAGGGACCCCGAGACCCCCGAAGGCCTCTCAGAATTCACAAAGGATAGACCACAATGGAAAGATACAAAAATGAAGTATCAACAAAAACTACGTAGGTATATGCCAATACATATACCTAAGTAATCAATTCTAGTTCGTCTCCAACTTCCGAGCCCAAGTTCATCCCAGTCCACACAGGAAAGTACAACCCATTCCACATAGGAAAGCACAACCCAAGCCATATAAGAAAGAAAGTCAATCATATCAAAGATAATGATTGAACATCAAGACTCAGCTCATATAAGAATACTATCCATGAAGATGGGTGGAGATGATTTATGTATCCTCTGAATCATCTCCTCTGCCGAACCCACGTAGGATCCAAGTACAGATGTCGTCGCGGTCGAACCCACGTAGGATCCAAGTACAGTAACCATTGCTGCTGAACCCACGTAGGATCCATGTACAGTCGTCATCACTGCTGAACTCACAGAGGATCCATGAACAGTCGTCCTTGCTACCGAACCCAGGTAGGATCCATGTACAGTCGCCATCATCGTTGCATTCACAGCTAGCTCTAGGGTTCTTGCACAAAGCATGCTTGATTACTAGAAGGTCCGCTCATCGAGTCAAAGATTGATACATCAACTATCACGAAGACCAGTGTTGATGTATCCCGTAGTTTCGTCCCATGTCATAGGGGAAAATCCAAGAAAAACGTTCCCAAGCCATGGAGAACAAGACCACCAAGACATTTTCCAAAAGTACATGGCATGTAGGTAAGTGATACACGCCGTGTCATCAGACAAGGGGTACTGCCTGTGTGATATGGCCCGTGTCGCAGGGATGTTTATGTAGATAAGTAAATACACGGTGTGTAGTAAGGTTACACGCCATGTCCAAACCTCTAGGGTCGGTTGCAGGTGCGCTGGCCATGCCTAGCTGTGTGGTGGAGTACATTCACTTGCAATCGACCCAGTGTCCGTGTATTTCCGGAATACACGCCAAGTCATCACGAAGCCGCTTCTTCCATGGTGAAGGAAATAAACGACGTGCCTCATGGACATTTGGTTCTGCCTGTGTCTGTGTATCACCCAGATTACACGACGAGACTCGCGAAACTGCTTCTGCCATGGTGGTGGTAGTACACGCCGTGCCTCATGGCCATGTGGTTTTGCCTGTGTCCGTGTATCTCCTGGATTACGCGCCGAGCCTTACGAAGCCTCTTCTTCCTTTTCTATGAAGATAAGACATGTCAGGCCTCATCGCCATGTATTTCTGTCCATGTCCGTGTATTTTTCATAAATACATGCCATGTCCATCGAAGTATCCTCTGTCAAACTGTGTGGACAGTACACGCCAGGTGACCGGTGTCACACTCTGTGTGTCACTTCTTCTGATGTCCGTTATTTCTACTGCTGAACGCTTTTACTACATAGCGTGTTCATTGTAAATACACGTCGTGTATTCTGTAATTTTCCAGATTTGACGCCTCTAGCCAACACGCCTCCCGAGGCATCCGTTCTTCGTTCTGATGATCTGTTTGATACAAAACTCCTACTCCTAGGACATCCCAATGTTTCAAGGCCATTTCCGATATTTTCGGGCCTCTGATTGGCTCCGAAAACTTGCCTTGATTCACCGCTCAAGAACGGTAGGATAATACCATACAACAAGAACGACGGAGGAATCAGACCATGTTAGTTTGGACTGGTTCCATCTGTATTAGTTCGATAGAAAATGGTTTAGAGAGAACCAATGACATTGAAGGAAAAACAACGTTTCTCATTCATAAACACACCCCTACCTCGATAAATGATGAAATTTTCCAGCAACGTGAAAGATGGAGTCATGGGGTGAGGTTTTGAAGAAGGCGTTGGTGTGCGTCCAAGGAGGCGACATCGTCTCACACTAGCTGCGAAGAGAAGAAGGAATCACATGTCGTCTCTCCTTGTGGTGATGGCATTCTTCGTTGAAGTGTGTCATTCTTCGCGGGAGGATGATGTTCTTCCAAGGAACTTAGAGATAACTCCCCAAATTCCTCACACAACAACCAACCAAAATAAAATAAGGCCACCCCTTATTTTATTTTTTTCATGCATTTCAAAAACTCAAAATTCAAAAACAAAATCACTTAATTAATTAAAATTGAGTTGTCTAATTAATTAGGTGTTATGATGGTATGTTTAATGATGGAGATAGAGAAGAGTTACTCACATAAAGCGGGAGTTAGGGAGTTAAGGAAAGTGAAGGGTTGGGGCTCGTGTGGGCCCCACCTCACCATTAACCTCACATAGGTAGTTAGTAACTAGTGGGTCCCACCACAACTCCCAGACTTAGGATAAAACCACTTAGAATAATGAATAAAAATTGTTCTTCAATTCATATTCAATTATTTATTAATCCACATTTTTTGGAAACTCCTCCCAAGAAAACGCATCTTCAGTAAAGGTCCTCTTAAGCAGTTACTGGCGCTGCGGTTCCATCGGTGCCCTGGGATTTCAATTCCGTGCACCGATTCAAAAGATAGAAAACCCCGCTCATTCAGTCACTGAACATACTCGAGATAAACTTCAAAAATTGATTCTGAGCACACCAGGCCTCAGAATCAGGTGTCGTCAGAAACTGCATACTCTTAAAATCCCAAAAAATTTAAGAAAAACATTTCCTTGAAATTTACAGGTCATTACATTACTCCCACCTCTGTGTTTTACATCCCCGTAAAGATACATCATAAACTAGGGAAAAAATGAGGGTATTGTGCATGCATATGAGCCTCTCTCTCCCATGTGCTCTCTTGGAGGTTCTCGTGATGCCAACTGATGTGCACAATAGGAATCGACCATCCACGTAGGACGTACTCCTGTCGATCTTCGATCTCCACCGGGACCTCCACAAATGTCGCCCCATCATCGATGTCCAGCACCCCATGATCAATGATATACGTCTGGCCGTGCACGTATCTCCTCAGCTGAGATACGTGGAAGACGTCGTGCACCCGGTGCAACTAAGGTGGAAGATCCAGGCGATAAGCCACCTCGCCTATCCTACTGAAAACCTAGAATGGTCCAATGAAGCACGAAGATAACTTGACGCCCTGACCAAATATCCATAATCCACATCGAGGAGAGACCCGTAAGAAAACAAAGTCGCCATCCTCAAACTCTAGTGGTCTCCTCCTTCTATCAGCATAAGACTTATGCCGGCTCTGAGCAGTCCTCATCCGCTCTTGGATTATCCACACCTTCTCTGTCATAGCCTCAAGCATCTCTGGTCCTACGAGTGCTGACTACGTAGGGTCAGTCCAACGGAGAGGTGATCTACAAGGTCAGAAATAAAATTCCTCGTATGATGCCATTCCAATGGTGGAGTGGTTGTGGTTGTTGTATGCAAACTCCACCAAGGGTATCTGATCCTCCCAGCTGCGACTAAAGTAAAGGACACATGGACGGAGCATGTCCACGAGTGTCTGAATGGTCCTCTCCGTCTATCCATTTTTCCGAGGGTGAAAGGCGGTGCTCAGGCATAGCTTCGTCCAAAATTCCTCCTATAACACCTTCCAAATCCGGGATGTAAAGCGAGCGTCTTTCTCAGAGATGATAGAATATGGAACACCATGAAGTCGTACGATCTTCTGAATGTAGAGGCGTCCCAAGATCTCCACTAATCCCTGCTCTCTAATAGGTAGGAAGTGGGCCGACTTGCTGAGTCGGTTGATGATCACCTAGATAGAGTTGTGTCCACTAGATGTATGTGGAAGCCCTGTCACGAAATCCATAGATATCCTACCCCACTTCCACTCCGAGATCTCCAAGGGTTGTACCAAGCCTTCTGGTACCTCGTGCTCTGCCTACACCTGCTAGCAGTTGAGGCATCGTGAAATGAACTCTTCCACAACCTTTTTTATACCCAGCCACCAGTATGGTCATCTAAGGTCCTAGTACATCTTCTCTACTCCAAGATGTACCACTAGAGGGAATGTATGGAACTCTCTCATCACCTCCTCCTGTGATGAAAATGGTACCATGGTAAGTCCTATGAAAAGGATGGCGTGCTCTCCTCCTTTTGAGATTCCATTAGGTGTTGTCCTGTGGATATCTGTGCACATCATGTCTCATTGTCAATGTCCCCACCCTATGCCTCTCTGACCCACTAAAGTGGTGGAGGACTGACTGTCAGTGACTGAAGAAAGGATTCCCCATCTCTATCTGCGAAGGATACATATGAAGCAGCTAACTGCTCTGTTGCCTCTCCAAGTAGCTGAATGCCCGTCCTCTTGCTGAGAGAATCAGCTACTATGTTCTCCTTCCCAGGAGTATAGACTATCTCAAAGTCATAGTCCTGGAGGAACTCGAGCCATAACCACTGTCTCAGGTTCAAGTCCTTCTGCGAGAAGTTGTACCCGAGACTATGGTGGTCAGAGTAGTCTATAAAGTGCTCGCCCATCAGATAGTGCCGCCACATCTTCAAGGCAAAGACCACTACTACTAACTCCAGGTCATGGGTAGCCTAGTTCTTCTCATGCTGCCTCAACTGTTGCGATCCATAGGCGATCACTGCACACTCCTGCTTCAGGACACACCCGAGTCTGGTCCCTGATGCATCATAGTAAACTACATACTCTACGCCCTCCTTCGGTAGCCTCAAGATGAGTGCACTAGTCAATCTCTATCTCAGCTCTGGGAAGCTCTTCTAGCATCTAAATGACCACACGAAGGGTTTCCCCTTCTTCGTCAAAGATGAATGTGGTGCTGCAACTCTGGAGAAATCTGGCACAAATCCCCAATAGTACCCAGCCAGTCCCAGGAAACTGCGTACCTCTATCATGCTGCTGGGTAGCTCCCAAGCTAGAACTGCCTCAATCTTCGCAGGATCCACCGCAACTTCCGCCTCAAAGATGAAATGCCCCAAGAATTGGACATCTCGAATCCAAAACTAACAGTTCGAGAGTTTTCCATAAAGATGGTGATCTCGGAGTGTGTCCAGTACAACCCGCAAGTGGTAGGCATGCTCCTCCTTAGTAGTCAAGTAAATCAATATGTCTTCAATGAAGACTATGAAAAATCGATCAGGGTAAGTCTGGAAGAACTTGTAATTAAGACTCATGAACACTTCTAGAGCGTTGTTTACTCCGAAAGGTATAACCAAGAACTCATAGTGGCCATACCGACACCTGAAGGCCATCTTCTGCACATCCTTGTCTCGAACTCTGAGCTGATGATAGCCTGACCTGAGGTCTATCTTTGAGAACCATCATGTTCCCTTGAGCTGATCAAAGAGGTCTTCAATCCTTGGAAGTGGATAGATGTTCTTCACAGTCACCTAATTCAGCCGATGGTAGTCGACACACAGTCGTAAGCTCCCGTCCGCCTTCTTGGAGAAAAAAATTAGGAAGCCTAGGGTGAAACACTGGGTCAGATGAATCCCTTTCCCTGTATGTCCTCCAGCTGTATTGGTAGCTCTCGAAGCTATGAGGGAGCCATATGATATGCTGGAGTAGATATCGGGGCTGTCCGAAGATACATGTCAACATATAAGTCTACATCTTTGCGAGGAGGTAGTCCTGGAACGTCGTCCGGAAAAACGTCCATATACTGCTCCACCATAACAGGAAAACTCAGACTCTGCACATCAACTACTCCTTGGATGAGACTAGCCAACAAATGGGTGATCTGCTGTCCTCTCCTATGTGTGAGTCCATCATGATCTGAAAAGGCTCCCTTCTCGCCGGTGAAGGTGAACGTACTCCCATCGGTGCAAACACACCGCACCTTGCACCTATTATAGTTGATCTGATCATGGATCGTAGATAACCAATCCATGACCAAGAGGACATCGTAAGGCCTCGACACCGCTATAAGAAGATCCCAGCCAAATCTCTCGCCTCCTAGATTATGATCACACTGCCGACACCAGTGCATAATCATCGAGTATGCTCCCGTAGGAGTCTCTAGCCATACGGATCGAGCCAACGGCTCTGTCATAATCTTCGAGCATCGAATAAGGGAATCGAAAATAAAATAATGACTCTCTCTTCTGTCTATAAGAACTGAAACAAGGGTGGAGTAGACACAGACCTTACCTCGAATCATCTCAGGTGCACTGTGGTTGTAGGTCTCGACTGCCTAGAGCTGAGCATGCCCCTGTCTTCCCGCTCCCTATGGTTGGGGTGGTCCTCTTGGTGGTGGTGGTGGTAGATCCTCAAAGCGTCGTCCACCACCTGCTACTCGGCCAGATCCTCTGCCTCGTCTGCCAGCTCCCTGCAGACCACCACAGTCAAACCTATGCCTCTGCCTGGGTGGTCCCTCAATCGTCTGCTGCTCCTCTGGATGGTGGGTTGGGCAGTCACAGGCCATGTAGCCCTGCCAACCACATGCATAGCACTACTTGCCTCTCGTATGACTAGATCTACTGTGTGTGCCCCCCACCTCCGAACCAGTATCCTGAGGTCGCCCACCTGATAGTTTGGTCCTCTTGGACCTCTGTGACATCTGTCTACTACCGGCTACAGAAGACTCTATTACGTGTCGCCCTGTGGTAGGTCTTGCTGCTGGTGTAGGCTCAACAAGAATTCACCACACAAGAAGGGTTCGCTCCAATACATTTTCCTACGTTAGAATGATGAGAGAGATCATCAATGCTATGATATCATGTCTCTGTCCCTACTCGAATGTCTGGGCCTAGAAGAATTGGTCTCGTACCATGTCTGTGGAGTAGTGTGAGAGGTTGGTAAATCACACCGAGTACTGGGCTACTGTTATTCTTCCCTTCTATACCTGTAGTAACTCTTGGATGCACACTGCACGGAGGGTGGCTGGAACGGTCTTTGAGTGAAAGAGTCTCTAGAAGTCCGTCCAGAGTAGTGATTCCACGATGTGAACCAGGAGCATCATGCTCCACCATCTACCTGCTGCTGCGTGCAGGAGACTCGCCGCAAGGATCACCATAAGATCTACTGGTGTCCCTACCAATCTGAAGACTCGGACAACAGTCTCCAGCCAATCCTTGGCTACCTGAGGGTTCGTCTCTCCGCGGAACCTAGGCAGACTCTGATGCTGAAACTCATGAAGTGCACTCAGGCGACGTGAACTCTCACCTGCTGGGGCTGGTGTCATTGGTTGCTCGGTAGGTAGAGGTACCGCCGGTACCTCCGCTGTAATGGGGCCCCGCACTGAGGCCTCTTTGCTCAGTGGGATTCCATTTCTCACAAAGCTCGGAACCCTAGCTGGCTGACATCATGGGGCCATCCTGAAAAGAAACAGGTGCACCAGGGTTAATGCAGTATACCTGGTGAGCTTACACAAAGTAATCACAATGAAAACTTTTAAATCACACATGCAATCAATGTTTTCGTGTACTGAGTCAGAAATCAGAAGTTAGGGTCTTAGTGTATGGATACGTCGGCCACCACACCAACACTGGACATCCTGGACTGATAACCACACTCAATACCCTTAACAATATTGCTTCACATGAAGAAATTATTAGAGTCCTAAGTTCTGCCGTATAACCGACTCCTCTAATACCAATTTGTCACGACCCGTCCTCGGGGCCCATGTCGTGACTACCCCAAGCACTCCTTCCATAGGCCAGGGGTTGGAGACTAGCACCAATGGAGTAAATCCCAATAATAAGGGAAGGCATTACCATTATATAAGAAAACAAACACCACAGAGTACACAAGCTGATGTAAACACTATTTAAACGGAGTACAAAAGTAAGTGATAGAAAGTAAATGAGCCAGTATACAAACCCAACTGAAAGTACAGTACAAATGTAAAGATAAAACAACTACAGTAATGTAATCCAGCAACCACTGAGTCATCCTCTGGATATCCCACCTGAAGGGTGGGTACAGTTGGTGTCCTTAGCTCTTCGGGTCCGGCCGTCATCTCTGTGTACGTCCCGACAAGTGGTCCACCTCCAGGTACCATTTTGCTCCACTAGAATCTACCTCGACCAGCACTGTCCATCATCTGCAACCAACACAACGTAGTGTGGGCATATCCTGTGTAGGGGTGAGTATATGATACGTAGTAGAGACCCCAAGACCCCCGAAGGCCCCCCAAAATCCATAAAGAATAAACCAATAAGTAAAGATACAAAAAAGAAGTATCAACCAACACTACATAGGTATGTGTCCATACATATACATGAATCATCAATTCCAGTTTGGCTCCAACTTTCGAGCCCAAGTTCAAACCATTCCACACAGGAAAGTACAACCCAATCCACACAGGAAATCACAACCCAATCCACATAGGAAAGCAAGTCAATAATATCAAAGACAATGATTAAAAATCAAGACTCAGCTCGCACAGGAATACTATTCACGAAGAGGGGTGGAGATGATTGATGTAGCCTCGGAATCATCTCCTCTGCCGAACCCACGTACGATACAAGTAAAGATGTTTTCACTGCCAAACCCCCATAGGATCCACATACAGTAACCATCACTGCCGAACCCACGTTGGATCTAAGTACAGTTGTCATCGCTACCAAACTCATGGAGGATCCAAGTACAATCATCCTTGCTGCTGAACCCAAGTAGGATCAAAGTACAGTCACCATCGTCGTCGCAGTGGTAGCCATCTCTAGGGTTCCCGCACACAGCACGCTCGATTACCGGAGGGTCCGCTCCTTGAGTCTAAGATTAATACATCAACTGTCACGAAGACCAGAGTTGATGTATCCCTTAGTTCCTTCCCACATAATAGGGGAAAAACCATGAAAAATGTGCCCAAGCCATGGAGAACAAGACGACCAAGCCATTTTCCAAAAGTACATGGCGTGTTGGTAAGCGATACCCGTCGTGTCATCAGACACCGGTTTTTTCCCATGTGATACGACCCGTGTCGCAGGGCTGGTAGTGTAGATAAGTAAATACACGGTGTGTAGTATGGTTACACGCTGTGTCCATACCTCTAGGGTCGGTTCCATGTGCGCTGTCCATGCCTGGCCGTTTGGTGGAGTACATGCCCGTGTACTCCACCCCCTGTCCGTGTATTTCCAGAATACACACTGAGTCATCATGAAGCCACTTCCGCCATGGTGAAGGAAATACACGAAGTGACACTTGGCCGTACGGTTCTTCCAGTGTCCGTGTATCACCCACATTAAATGACGAGCCTCACGAAGCCACTTCTTCCATGGTGGTGGTAGTACATGACGTACCTTGTGGCCGTATGGTTCTACCCATGTCCGTGTATCTCCTGGATTACATTCAAAGCCTCACGAATCCGCTTCTACCTTTCTATGAAGATAATACACACCATGCCTCGTGGCTGTGTATTTCTGTCCGTGTCCGTGTATTTTACTTATATAAATTCCATGTCCATAGAAGTATCCTCTATTAAATTATGTGGACAGTACACACCGTGTGACCGGTGTCACATGTCGTGTGTCACATCTTCTGATGTCTGTTAATTTTTTCACTGAACACTTGTACTACACAGTGTGTGCTTTGGAAGTACATGCCGTGTATTCTGGAATTTTCCAGAAACAACGCCTCTGGCCAGCACGCCTCTCAAGGCATTCGCTCTTCATTTCAATGATTCGTTTGCTACAAAATTCCCGCTCTTAGGTCGTACCGATGTTTTGAGCCCATTTACAATGTTTTTAGTCCTCCGATCATCTCCTAAAACTTTCCTTGATTCACCGCTCAAGAATGGTAGGAGAACACCATACAACAAGAACGACGGAGGAATCAGACTGTGTTAGTTTGGTCTGGTTCCTTTTGCATTAGTTCGATAGAAAATGGTTTAGAGGGAACCAATAAAAAGGAAGAAAAAACAATGTTGCTCATTCATAAACAAACCCCTACCTTGATAAGTGAAGACGTTTTCCGGCAACGCGGATGCGGGCGTCGCGGGGTGAGGTTTCGATGATGGTGTTAACATGCATCCAAGGAGGGGACGACTTCTCACACTATCTGCGGAGAGAAGAAGGAATGTATCATCATATCTCATTGTGGTGACATCATTATTCGTCGAAGGGTGTCGTTCATCACGGGAGGATAATGTTCTTCCAAGGTACTTAGTGCTCTCTCCCCAAATTCCTCACACAACAACCAACCAAAAAAAATAAGGCCTCCCCTTATTTTATTTTTTTTCCATGCATTTCAAAAACTCAAAATTTAAAAACAAAATCACTTAATTAATTAATCTTGAGTTGTCTAATTAATTAGGTGTTATGTTGGTATGTTTAATGAGGGAGATAAAGAGTATTTACTCACATAAAGGGGGGAGTTATGGAGTTATGGAATGTGAAGGGTTGGGGCTCGTGTGGGCCTCACCTCACCTTTAACCTCACATATGTAGTTAGTAACTAGTGGGTCCCACCCCAACTCCCACACTTAGGATAAAACCACTTAGAATAATGAATAAAAATTGTTCTACAATTTTTACTCAATTATTTATTAATCCATAGTTTTTAAAAAATCCTCATGAGCAAACTAATCTTTGGTAAAGGTCCTCTTAAGCAATTATCCGTGTTGCGGTTCCATCAGTACCCTCAGATTTCAATTCCGAGAACTGGTTCAAAAGATAGAAAAACTTTCTCATTCATTCACTGAACGTACCTGAGCTAAACTTCAGAAATTGATTCCGAGCACACCGGTCCTCATAATCAACTGCTGTCAGAAACTGCATACTAAAAAAATCACAAAGAAATTGTGAAAAAAATTTCCTTCAAATTTACGGGACTTCACAAAACCTGTCACTTACTAAGAAAAATTCATACCTCATATGAAATGGGTGAAACATAACATAAACATTTGTATTGAAACTAACATACAAAATGTTAATACTTTAACCATAAACCATGAATAGTATAAAAATAGAACATCCATAGTCAAAAATATCATATAAACTTCAATATAATATGGATGATTGTATCATTATAAATCAACATCAATTAAGCATAAAATCCAATAAATGATGTTGTCATAGAGAAAATAATCTAGAAAAATCACTAATTATGTATGAGAGAATTGTTTATTTTTTACATTGATATCATATTAATGCCAAGAAATTATAGAAGAAAAAAGTTATTTTGAAAATAACCTGGTAATCTTGTAAGGGAAGATTTATATTTTTAAGGTGTTATAACAGAAAAAATAGCCTCTCACGCCATATAAGTGAAATAAAATTCTTTCCTTAATTTGTAGAAAAGGTAAAAAATTACCTGGTTTAGAAAATGATGGAAATAGTCCTTTAATTTTTTTATATAAAAAGACAAACATGGGTATAAATGACTTTAAACAATTATCAATTATATTTTGAAATTCATTTTAAGATACATGGATATGGATTACAAACATGCCCCAGTAGATACTTAATTATAAACAACCTTGGATAATAACATGATTGTGAAATTAACCCTTCCATAAAACCTTAAAAATATTCATTTTGAAAACATTTCAATGAAATTAAAAATATACATAAAATTTCCTTTATTAAATTTTATATACATATAAATATATATGTATGATAATATCAAGAATATTGAAATGGGGAAAGGATTAATTGATTAAACATTCAAAGCATCCCATACTCCTTTAAACGTTTAAATCATAAGCATGATATCTTAAAATGAATATTTTAATAAAATGAATATAAATGTAACAATGATATGAAATATAATAGGGGAAATACATAAACCACTCATAACAATTAGTTAGTGAACATGGATTATATCTCCTGAAAATTATAAGTGAGAAGAAATTCCCTTATAAAGATCTTATCAAAAGAGTGACAACAAATCAATGAAATAATTATGTGTGAAAAATATAAATCCATAACATAAATGTTTATATTAATTATAATACAATAATAGTTTATTCACACATATTCTTGGAAGAACATAACCAATGAGATAATTGTTTAACTCACTGAATGGAAATTGAGTTAAGATTTCGCTTACTGTATGTCTGATTCTTACTATACGTTTCTGAAAATCAACTATAGTAGTTTTAAAAGTATTATTAACATGTAACAGATTAATAATAATCTTATGATATCATATATGATTCATTTATTACTTAATATTACCCATTTATTAATAATTTCCAGGTTAAAGCAAAGTTTTGGGTAATAATCACTTTTTTTATGATATGCGTTTTGACTTGTTATTCTTGATTTAATTACATAGATCATGATTAAATTTATTAAATAATGCATAAAGTAATTTATATATTTTATATATTCATAATATAAAAATATATAATAGATCTATATATGAAATTTAACACACTATTAATGGAGATGGTAGGTCATACATACGTGTGAACGCTATTTCTGTTTTCTTATCGTATTGAATGGAAGAAAGTGAATGGAATATATGTACATATATATATTATTCAAATAGAAATATTATTTCATATATTTCTTACTTATTCGTTATATATATTTTTTATAATTATTCTTGAAAAATAAACGTGGATGACGAATATCATCACATCATTGAGGACATAAGTCGTACGTACACACGAGCAGCAATATCATTTCTTTAATGGTTAAATTGTATGGAAATGGATGGAATGATAATTTTTATGAGAAAATATCATGATAATTTTGTAATTTAAATACATTATATTCATTTTTAAACTCATATAAATAAATTATAGATGAAAAATAGTTTACACCACGATGTGGAGATAGTAAGCCTGACGTACGCACACATGGTGATATTTTTTTTCCTAAAATGGTTAAAAGGAGGAATATGGTTAGCCAATAATAAATATAAAATATTCTAATGTATATGATAATGAATTCATTGCATTAGTATGGAAAAACCATACTAATTCGAAGTATAATAAAAAATAAATTGAATTGAATTGTAAAACAATTGCCACTTCATCGAGTATCCCCTTTCGATTTCCAAAGAAGGACTTATTCGGTTGAATATTTACCCAATGTATGGCCTCTTAGATGAATTGAGGGAATTTTTTAGAGGAAATGGGAAAGTTTTTTCTAATCCAAATTCTTTTATAGGTGTGAATAAAAGATAATTATAGGTTCCCATTTATAAGAGAGGGTTGAGGAGCTTTATAAAAAACATAAAATATTAAATTAATATAAATTAGTTTTCAATTAAAAATGGATAAAAAGTGAGTTCATTCGAGGATAATATGAATATTTGAATAAATACCCTCAACCAATAAATGTTATCATTTTTTATGTCCCAAAATTAACCTTATCTGTTGTAATTAACCCTTAGTTAAACAATTTATCTTTTATCATGATAACTTGTCTTTTTTACGCTATAGGGTTAATATAGTAACTAAAATATTCCAAATGAACCCCAATAGGGTCATTTATGACAAATTTAACACTAAATATGTTATGTGAACTAATTCTAAATTTTTAATAAATTTATAACATTTAATAAAATATTATTTATTTTAAAGTATCTTTTATTTCTATTTTGATACGATTCAATATTTTCATTTTTAAAATATCAAACTGACATGATTAATTATAAAAAATACATCACATATACCACTATAATGTCTATGATGTATATAAAATGTTTTTTGGTCATTTATGAAGTAAAATTAAATTTATTTTAATATTTTTAACATCATTTATTTGTTATCTCAATAAATTGAACAAATACTGCATCATTATTATAAAATCCATTAATTAACTGTTTTATTCTATAAAAATTAAAAATAAATTATAAAGATGAAGATAAATATAATATATTTAAAATGAATAATTATAGTCTAATTTAACTTATGTAAAACCCAATATTAAAAATTAATTATTTAATAAAATTTGAATATGACACTTTTAACCCTTCTTTAAATAAAATATAATTAATGTATTATTATAAGAATGTTGTTTTAAAAGTATCATATTTTTTATACTACGGTTTATATTTTTTGTAAAATCCCATATACAATGAAATTAGTACAAGTGTTAGGGTGATGTTATATTATTATAATATTATTTTTACCTTTAATTACCCTATTTACAAATAATCATGGTAAATAAAATTCAAAAGTTACTATACCCAAAAACTTATTTTGATCCTATTGAACCAAAAATTTCATACTGGTTAAAAAAATTTTGTATATTTTTTAAAAATCAATTCATAGAAGTGTTGAAATTATGTTTAATGTTAATATTATAAATGTGGATAAAAGACGTGTAAAAGAGACACCCAAAAGTTCAATAAATTTTTATATCTGATTTTATTATAAAAATAGTTACAGTGAACTACATTTAATTAATATATTTATTATTTATTTATTTTTACATTAAAATAAATTTAAAATAAATTAATTATTTAAATGAAAATTTCGGTTATTGATAACAATGTGATATATTCAATACTCTTTAAAAATTCAATGTTT
Organism: Viscum album; assembly: GCA_963277665.1. Classification (NCBI taxonomy): domain Eukaryota; kingdom Viridiplantae; phylum Streptophyta; class Magnoliopsida; order Santalales; family Viscaceae; genus Viscum; species Viscum album. The sequence continues at coordinate 783,836,859 of OY728141.1, forward strand.
TCAAAAAAAAATAACAAATATTCACCATAAGACAATTTTGATATTTTGAATTCAAGAATGATTTCTATTTTAAGAAATTAAATATCTAGGATTTTATAATATTAATTTTATTAATTTTCACAAATATAGATAAAATGTTTTTCTTTTATGAGGATAATATTTCTAAACCTATAACTATTTTATTGAAAATTATGCATTTCATTATAAATATGTGTTATTTATGAAAAAAAATTATAAATAACATTTAAAAATTATTTATTACTATTTATAATACTCTATTTAATGGATGGGTTATATATATATCATTTACATAATTATAATGCTAACGTGTTATTTCACAAAAACTCAATCTTTCATGTAACGCAAGCCATGTCGGTGTTGCGTGAGAAACATGATATTGGAGATAACATACCATGAAATCTTGGGGTGTTACATTTTTCCATACTTTATTAAATTGTTTCATCACAATTTGATCTCAGAATAAAAAAAATGGGTTGTACTTATCAAAATATCTTTATTGAAATCCCACATCACAAAATGGATTAATGAGACCTCAATTTTAAATTAAATAAAGGGTGGTAAGAAGGTATCCCGAGATAACACATACTATTGTTACATGGAGGAAAACATGAAAATTAATGAAAATGTAACCATCAAGTTCTGATGGAGAGTGATAGAGAACATGATTATGAAAATTTAAACAACCAAAAAACAATAAATCTATGATGATTCGAGGGGCCATTTGATTCCTCAAAAAATAAATTACTAAGAATACATTTTTGGTTTCATGATACTTTAACTACTATTTAATAATTCATTTACTTCATAGACTAAGAACATAATGAAACATACTAAATTAACAAGTAAACATTCATTCATTAATCAATTTAGACAAAAAACTCATCTTTTTCTCCAAACGATGACTGTTCAATATGAAATTTTCATGCTTGAATAACTAGATTTAAATTTTAGAGAATAAAATATTACCCAAAATATTAAAAATATATTACTACTATCTTTAATCATTAACTAAAATCCAAATTTTAGTAAAAGATAATATAATTACCAAAAACAAAAAATCTTTTATAAGGGAAACAACTACTGTTAATTTGTAAAATTCAACAGTAATACACAAAGTTCTATATGGACCATTAAAAAATAAATATCCTTAAAATTTCTCAAAATAATCCAAACTAATATTTAATCCAAAAATTCAGAAGGATTTTAACACATATTCTTTCCGGATAAATTTTTACTTTTATCTCCAAATAACATAATTCACTCATAACACCTCATACCAAATATAAATTACCTAATCATATATTTTCCAAAAAAGAGTAATAATTTTCATATATAACACAAATTTTCACAAGTCCACAATAAAATCATATATTATTCTAAAATAAAATTCAAATATTACCTCACAAATAAAATCTTATAGTATTATATTTACCTATAATCATGTAATGTTCCCAAAATAATAAAAATCATCCAAAATAACATTTATCTATAAATTTCCAAATCATCATAAAATTCCAAAAATTATTATTTGATAATACATAAGTACACTAAATCAACTTATTCATATTCCATAATCTCATTTAACTAAAAAGAAAAAGTTTTACTAATAAGGGACTTTACGTAGGCTAGTGGTAGGCATTAAAACATTTTCTCCCTTTTGTTGGGGGTTCAAGACCCAAAATCATTCCCGAAGTGACAGGGTTTTCACCCTTATGGTAGGTCATCCATTTTCTAAAACAATACAATTCTAATAACAATCCCAAAATGAGATAAAATCATAAAAAAATTACCATAACATATTTTAATCTCAAAATGTTTTTATGCCTTTCTTTTTGAATCCAAAAATTTAATATCAAATAATTATTTCAAAATCATGGATCATAGAAATCCTAAATGTTATTCATGCCTTAATAACTATTTCCACATAAGAAATGATAATTTGTCATCAAATAACATTTTCACATAAAAAAAATCTTGGTTGAACATACTAAAAAATACATAAAAAGTAATCCCATCATCAAAAAATAATTAATCCATATAAACATTTCATCATCCATTTATTTCTATATAGGTATTTCCATGACCTATAGGTTATCCTATAGAATAGGTAATTGACTCAGGTAATTCTCAGGTCCCCTATATTTACGACAAATGACTAAAAATGGATTCTTGGGATCTATTTTATTTCCTTCCATCATACTCTTCATTTATTGTCAAAAAATATTTTTTATATTCTTCTTTCCAACACATAAATCATTTATTCAATATATTGAGACACCTTCTTAGGTGGTTCCTTCCACATTTCATTCATGATTGATATTGAGCTTTCTTATCTCCGTGGTCTCCACCACTAGAGCTCTATGAATTCAATGTCGTTCTCTTCTTTATTGAGTTTGGGAGTTTGTTAATGTACATATTGTTAGTCATATTTTTTCAAAACTGATTATGTATGAATATAATATCTTTTACACCTATCAAAATTCCATTTGGTTTTTTATTTCCACCACCTTTTCCACCTTTTCCATCATGTTCAATGTTAATATGAATTCTTTGGGATGCAACCATTGAAAAAAACCAAAAAGCGTAGTATGAGTAATAATAGTCATAAAATAATTTAATGAATATTATGAGACATTGTTTTCATTCTAATACTCCTTACTTGTAACCAATTTTATTTATACTTATCTTATATTAAATTCTTTCATATTGGTTTTTAATGAAAATGAGAATTATCCTACTTATATCCCTTGGAAGTGTCAAACCAGGTTCGTAGTAAGACCTATTATCATGTACCCAGTTACCCTATGTGAGGCCCAGAACAAATTTTCAGAGTTTTCATCACTAGTTACATCTGTTCTAGAACCACGTACACTTTTAATATTAAGATAGGGATGTATTTATAAGAATAAATACATAATCTCTACCTTATGAAAATTCTAGGATATTCTTCTAAACTTATCCTCAAAGTATATCTCAGGGTTATTTTACTTAATCTACATTTTCTAAATCATGTTTCTGAGGTATCTACTATACTTCCTCTGATATAAACAGTAATTTCCTGAACCCAAATGCCCAGAGCTAGTGCATTATTTTATTACATTATCATGATTGAAATGAATCATCCTTTAAGGACTGATCAATTTAGTAGTATTTGAAAATAGATTATATATATGAAATTTTCATTACAATACAACACATAAAATCAAATGTAGTTAATTCTTTTATAACATCCTTATTATCCTAGCTTGACCATGCATATTAATCATAAATCATTTTTTAGCGACCTAGGAAAATAAAAAATAAGAAAGGGGTGAGCTCAGATTCTCAATAAGGTTAAACAATACACCAAAAGCTTCTATAAATAAGTATAAAATTATAAGGCAATGTTTAAAACTAAAACATAATCCTTTTAAACATAATATTCAAAGTTGTATGGAAAAAATAAAGTATATAATTTTATTTAAACATTCACATGGACATTTTAATAGTTGAATAATAATATGTAATATCAAAAACTAATCACATAATGTAAGAATGCATAATGATGGACATCATAACCATACTGTTAGGGCCTCATTCCAATAAAATAAAAAAATGAGTAAACACCCAAACTAGTTTGCCTCATGAGACCTACTGATATATCGAGGGGTTATAGCAGTCCCTTCCCATCACTTACTAAGTCCAATTCATTCCACATATGAATAGGGTGAAGCATAACATAGTCATTCATATTAAAAGGATCATATGAAATTTTAATACATTAACCATAAACCATGATTGGTATTAAAATAGCATATCTATCACGACCTGTCCTCGGGGCCCGTGTCGTGACTACCCCAAGCCCGCCTTCCATATGCCAGGGGCTGGCGACTAGCACCAAAGGCGTAAATCCTGATAACTGGGAAGGCATTGCCTTTATAAAAGTAAACAAACACCACAGAGTACAAGCGGAAGTAAAAACTAAGTACAAAGAGAAGGGCTGAAAGGAAAATGGGCCAGAATACAAACCCAAAAGAAAGTACAACTAAAACTGAACAAGTACAACAGAAAAAGGCAACAGCTGGAAGAAGGAAGCAGCTCCTGGGTCGTCCTCCTTGGATCCTACCTGAAGGGTAGGTATAGATAGCACAACTCCTGGATCGTCTTCCACGGATCCTACTTGAAGGGTAGGTACAGATAGCGCAGCTCCTGGATCGTCCTCCACAGACCCTACCTGAAGGGTCGGTAGAGATAGCCTCCTCAACGCTCTCCCCCGTCAACCACCTCCGTGTGTCATCTCGCCGTGAAGTCCTCCTCCAAATACTGACTCGTCGTGTGGTCCACCTCCGGGTACCGTCCAGTCCTCGAACACTCGGCCTCTGTCAGCACTGCCCGTCGTCTGCAACCAACACAATGAGGTGCGGGCATAGCCCATGCAGGGGTGAGTATAACGATACTCAGTAGGGACCCCGAGACCCTCAAGGTCTCTCTAAAACCAACAAGTATAACCACAAAGAAGATCTCAACAGATAACCTCTACTTAAGTATATGCCCATACATATACCTATGTTATCAAGTAACCCATCTCAATCATGAGGAAACACAATGATCATGAAATCAACAGATAACCACAACCCAGGTATATGCCCATACATACACCTAAGTTATCAAGTGACCCATCTCAATCATGAGGTAAACACAATGGTCAAAAGTCTCAGCTCAAACCAAGATTTTCATTATCGAAACCGTGACTGCTGAAGAGCTCCGTCTCTGGAGTGTACAATGGTCCTGTCACGACTCCAAGGTACTGCTCACTGACCTAAGACTGCTGAAGTACTCCTCCTGTCGACTAGCACCAAGGGGTAAATCCTAGTAAAAAGGGAAGGCATTTCCTTTGAAAAGTAAACGCTGAGTAAAAGCAGAGTACAACTGAAGTGCGGAAAAGTAAATGGGCCAGTATAAAAACCCAAACTAAAAGTAAAGTACAACTCGAAAGGGAAAACAACAACTGTAAAGTAAAAGCCGCTACACTGAGGTATCCACTGGAAATCCCACCTGAAGGGTGGGTACAGAAAGCTCCACTGCTCCTCGGGTCCCGCCGTCCGCTCCGAGCACGTCTCGCACAGTGGTCCACCTCCTGGTACCGTCCTGCTCAGCAAGCCTCAACTACGATCAACGTTGTCTGTCGTCTGCAACCAACACAATGTAGTGCGGACATAGAACGTGATGGGGTGAGTATAAGAAACACAGTAGGGACCCCGAGACCCCTGAAGGTCTCCCAAAATCCACAAAGGATAATCCACAAAGGAAAGATACAATCACGAAGTAACAACCGACACAGCTTAGGTATATTCTCATACATATACCTAAGTCATCAATTCCAATACGCTCCATCCTCCGAGCCCAAGTATAACTCAGTCCACACAGGAAAGTATACGTATTCCACACAGGAAAGCAAAACGAAATCCACACGGGATAACACAACACAATCCACACAGGAAAGGAACAGGATTCAGCTCACACATGTATACTTTTTCAAAAGACGATAAAGATGATCTCTGCTCCATCTAAGTCATCGGACCCACGAAGGATCGATAGGTAACTAACCCCCGCAATGACCCACACAGGATCAGGCCCACATAGGACCTGTAGAGGCTGGTTCACACAGGACCGCTGAGCGCAGACCCACACAGGATCGGACCCACACAGGATCGGGCACACATAGGACATGTAGCACTAATCCACGTAGGATCACTGAGTTCTGTAGACGTCGTCGTCGAATCCACTAAGGATCTCTGTACTGTCATCGTCGCAGTCACAGTAGCAGTAGCAGTAGCAGTCGCAGTCGCAGCCAGCACTAGGGTTCCCGCACACAGAAAACTCGTTCGGGAGGGTCCGCTCCATGAGCCGAGAGGCCGATACATCAACTTTCACAAAGTCCGATGTTGATGTATCCAAATGTTCTGTATCATCAACAGGAACTCAACGTCGCAGACGGCACGTTAATCGGACGCCCGGTCTGAGAGTTATTGGCTTTTTCGTCCCAGGGGCCCGGTTGGTTTTTAAGGAAAACCCAACCCGACCGTACTCCACCTGTGTCCAAACCTCAGGCGGAGTAATCCAAAATATCCGTCTCACTAAGAGGAACTCAACAAAGCTAATGGCACGTCAATCGGACGTCCGTAGCTCAAGATATGAGCACTTCCGCTCCGAGGGCCCGGTTGGTTTCGTGTACGAACCAACCTGGCCGAACTCAAAGCATTCCGAAACCTTGAGTGCGATATACCGAAACGACCGGATCGATCCAAGGATCGTGTTGCCACTGACGACGAGTAGTTTGGAGGTCTGTAGCCCAAGATACGAGCATTTGACCAAAAGTGGTCCGAAACTGGGGGTCTGGGCCCGGGGCGACCCGGCCCGACCCCCCCGGGGTCGGCCGAACCAGGTCGTCCCGCCCCGACGACCCGGCCCGGCTCAGAAAACCCGGCCCGGCCGGCGCGGCGGTGCGGTCCGGCGCGGCGCCGCAGTCTGGGCACCGTTCGGGTGCCGCGCGCGGGGGGCGAAGCCCCCCCCCCCTTTGAGAACTGTGACCCCTTAATTGGGGCCTCTTTTGAGACCTGGCCAGGGGAAATTAATTCCCCTAGTCTCCACTGCCCAGCCAGCCCGCACTGGCCGGACGGTTTCGCCAGCAAGGACCGGTGACGGCCGGTCCTTCCTTCGCTGACACCGGCGGCCCGGTGCTGGCCGCTGGTCATCTTGCTCCGCCGCGGCCCGAAACCCGCCACGGACTATGCCGTTCGGCGCGATGCGACGGCATCGCTTCCCTCCGTCGCGGCCCCGCTCCGGCCGCGACGCCTTTGACTTTCTTCGACGCGACGCGACGGTGTCGCGTTCTTGGATTTCATTCCACGGCGCGGCGCGACGGTGCCACGACTATATTCCGCAATAAATCGCGTGGTTCGACGGCACCAAATTTTCTCGTATCATCCTCAAGAAACCATCATGACAAAAAAAGGAGGAGGTTCGTCCGTGTTTGTGCGGTCTGACCCCCTCGCGTTATTCGATAACAAAAAGGGTTTTAATCAGCGATCATCACCAAGTTTGTATTCACGAAGAATTAAATAAATAAAAACCCTCAATCATCAACCGCTTGATCGGACGATCCGCAGATCAACCCGGTATTTTTTGGTCCGCACTCATTGTTTTTTTCCCTCAAAAGATAAGAGAATTCCAAAATAAATTCCCCTACCTCGGCTTTAAGAACAGAGTTCTTCAACGACCCGCGAAAGACAAGCGTCGCGGAGGTCAGGCGTCATTCCGTCTAGGTTGGTGGGAGAAGAGCTCGGTGAAGTCGAGCCGAGACGTCACCCTCTGTGTACTTTGTAGGCGGCGGTGCTTCCCTTCCTTACTCCGGTTGAAGATGGTCGGAGGTGTTGCTTCACGTTCTTCGGAAACGTGGAACGTTCTTCCTTGAGAGGTTGGTAATCTTCCAAGAGTTCTTGTCCTCTCCTTAGTTCTCCCCATAAGGTTTATGCCAACCCAAAAAGAAGAATATATTCTCTCTTTTTAATGTTGGAAAAATGAATTCAAAAGAATTCAAACACTCAAAATAATTAATTAAGTTGGTTTAATTAATTAATTGCAAAGTGTTGGCAAGAACTTCAAAAGATTGAAATTCAAATAAACAATACATAACTCACCTCATTAATTAATCAAGTTGTCAAATATTAAATAATGTTAGTTAATGGGGAGTTGGAATGTGAGGGGTTAAGAGGGTTAGGGAGTTCAAGGAATTTGAAATGGTGGGGGGTTTGTTTGGGCCCCAGCCTTTCAAATATCCACACAGGAACCCTAGTGCTGGCTGCGACTGCGACTGCGACTGCTACTGCTACTGTGACTGCGACGACGACAGTACAGAGATCCTTAGTGGTTTCGACGACGACGACTACAACACTCAGCGATCCTACGTGGATCAGTGCTACATGTCCTGTGTGGGCCTGATCTTGTGTGGGTCTGCGCTCAACGGTCCTGTGTGAACCAGCACCTACAGGTCCTGTGTGGGCCCGATCCTGTGTGGGTCATTGCGGGGGTTAGTTAGCTATCGATCCTTCGTGGGTCCGATGACTTAGATGGATAAGATATCATCTTTATCATCTTTCGAAGAAGTATACCTATGTGAGCTGAATCCTGTTGCTTTCCTGTGTGGATTGTGTTGTGCTATCCTGTGTGGATTTCGTTTTGCTTTCCTGTGTGGAATACGTATACTTTCCTGTGTGGACTGAGTTGTACTTGGGCGCGGAGGATGGAGCGTATTGGAATTGATGACTTAGGTATACGTATGAGCATATACCTAAGTTGTGTCGGTTGTTACTTCGTGATTGAATCTTTCCTTTGTGGTTTATCCTTTGTGGATTTTGGGAGACCTTTAGGGGTCTTGGGGTCCCTACTGAGTAGCTTATACTCACCCCTGCCCGGGATATGTCCGCACTACGTTGTGTTGGTTGCAGATGACGGACAACGTTGATCGTAGTTGAGGCTTGCTGAGTAGGACGGTACCAGGAGGTGGACCACTGGGTGAGACGTGCTCAGAGTGGACGGTGGGACCCGAGGAGCAGTGGAGCTATCTATACCCACCCTTCAGGTGGGATTTCCAGTGGACAGCTCGGTGTAGCGGCTTTTACTTTACAGTTTCTGTTTTCCCATTCGAGTTGTACTTTACTTTCAGTTTGGGTTTGTATACTGGCCCATTTACTTTTCCGCACTTCAGTTGTACTCTGTTTTTACTCAGTGTTTACTTTTTGAAGGCAATGCCTTCCCTTTTTACTGGGATTTACGCCTTGGTGCTAGTCGCCATCCCCTGGCTTATGGAAGGCGGGCTTTGGGTAGTCACGACACGGACCCCGAGGGCGGGTCGTGACAATATCCACAATCAAACATATCATATAACCTTCCATAAAATATGGAAGATTGTATCATAATAAATCAACCTCAAATATGTGTAAAATTCTGCAAAGGATGTTGATATATATGAAAATAATATAGAAAAATAATTAAATCTCTTAGATAAAAATTTCACTTTTTACTTTGAAATCATTAAAATTTATTTAAATTATAAAATTAAACATTTATTTTGAAAATAAAATTATAATATTTTAAGGGAATCATCAAAATATTAAGGCATCATTATGGTAGAAAATAGTTTCTCACACATTATAAGTTAAAAACATTCTTTCCTTAATTTTCCGAAAATTTCAAAAAGTAACTCATTTGGAAAACGATGGAGCGATTCGTTTTAAAATGTTTTTTAAAAATTAAATTATTGGTAAAAATGACATTAAATAATTGATGATAATATTTTGAAGTCTATTTTATGAAACATGGACATGGATGATAAATATGTCCCTGTAGATACTTATGAATAAACAACCTCAGATAATAATAAGATTTTGAAATTAACCCTTATGTAAAACCTTAAAAATATTCCTTTTGAAAAAATTTGAATGAAATTAAAAATAGTCATAAATTTTTCTTTTATAATTCTTATATATATATATATATGATAATATCAAGAATATTTAATTAGAGAAAGGATTAATTCTTTATAATTTCAAAACGGACAATACTACTTTGAACATTTAAATAATAATCCTAATATCATCAAATGAAGCATTAAATACCATGAAGTGAAATGTAATCAATATATTCAATATAATATGGCCAATAAATACACTACTTATAAGAAATAGGTGGTGAACATGGCTTATATCTCATAAAAATTTAAAGCGAGACGGAATTCCCTTACAAGGATCGTATCATTAGAGTGAGAATAAATAAATGAAATAATTATAAGTGAAAAATATTAATACACCTCATATAAGTTAATATTATGTGTAAAAAAATCATAGGTAATTCATAAAAATTCTTAGAAGAACCTAACCAGTGACGGAAATGTGTAACTCAATGAATGGAAATTCAGTTAACATTTCCCCTACCATAGTTTCGATTCTTTCTATACCTATCTGATACTCCTGTATAGTTTTTTTAAAAAATTATTAACTTGTACCAGAATCATAATAATATTTATTATATCATACATGATTCATATATGACTTTATATTACCCATTTATTAAAAATTTACTTGTTAAAGGAACATTCTGGTTAGTAAATGCTTTTTTATGATACATGTTTTGAATTATTATTCTTGATTTCATTACATAGATCATGATTTATGTACATAAATAATGCATAACATGATTTATATATCATATATATTCAGAATATAAATATATATAATTTATAGATATATTAAATTCAATAAACCGTTCATGGACACAGTAGGCTGTACGTACGCACCAACATTGTTTCTCTTTTCTTATCAATATTTAGTGGAAGAAATTGAATGACATATATATATATATATATTTATTATTCCAGTAGAATTATTATGTTATAAATTTCATAATTATTAATAATATATATTTTTATAATTATTCTTGAATGGTAAACATGGAAGATGAATCTTTTCATGTCGTGGAGACAGTAATCCTTACATATGCAGGAGCGATGATATCATTTCCGTAATGGTTAAATAGTATAGAATTTGATGAAATTTGAATTTTAAAGAAAAAAATATCATATTATATTTATTATTTACATATTTTATATTCCAATCTATACCCATATAAATAAATTATAGATGAAAAATAGTTTACACCATGGCATGGAGATGGTGAGATGTACGTACGCACAAATTGTGATATTGTTTTTAATGGAATGGGAAAAAGGAGGAATATGGTTGTCCTATAATCATAATAGAATATCAGAATGTATATGATACTAGTTTTATTAAATTAGTATGTATAAAACATAGGAAGAGGCAATATAAGAATAAATATAAATTGAATTGAAATGGTAAAACAATTACCACTTCTTTGAGTATATTCATTGGATTTGCATAAAAGGTCTTTTTAGGTTGGGTTTCATTACAATGTATGGCCTATATGATAAATTGAGAGAATATTTGAGATGAAATGTTTAGGGTTTGAATGAGACAATGATTTTTAAAGGTTTGAAAAAAAGAAAAGGAGAGTTTCCCTTTTATAAGAGCGGTGATGGGCACTTTATGAAAATCCTAAAATATTCTATTAATATATATTAAATTTCAATTTAAATTAGATAAATAGTGATTTTATTTGAGGAAAAGATAATTAAGGGTCGAAATATTCTCAACCAATGAATTTGAGACAAGTCGAGGCCACAAAATCGACCTTATCATTTTTTCTTTATCCCTCAGTTAAACAATTAAATTTTTACCATGACAAGATGTCTTTTTATACAATAGGGATAATATAGTTACTATTAAATTCAAATAGAACCCCAATTGGATCATTTATGACATATTTAACACTATAAATGTTATTTTACCCAATTATAATTTTTTATTATTTTTAAAACATTTAATAAATTATTAATTATTTTAAAGTATCATTTTTTTCATTTTTTATATTATTCAATATTATTCAATTTTTAAAATATGAAACCAATCAGATAACTTCTAAACAATACTTCCAATATTTCACTAACATGTCTATGTTATCAATTTATTTTTTATGTCATTAATTATTTCAAATTTTATTTATTGTAATTTTTTAAATATCATTTTTTTGATATCTCAATTAATTTAACAATTACTGCACCGCTACTAAAAAATCCTTTAATTGCGTTATCTCTTATTAAAAAATTAAAAATAAATTATAAGGATGAAGATAAATTTTTTATCATTTGAATTAATAATTATAGTTCAATTTATATTTTGTATAACCCTGTATAATAAATTATTCTTTTATTAACATTTAAATATGAAACTTTTCAATCTTCTTTAAATAAAATATAATAAATATGACAATCTGATACATGTTTCTTAAAAAGAGTTATAATTTTTATATAAGATTTATTTATGTCAAAATACACTTATCCAATTAAATTATAAAAACTATTAGGGTAATAGTATATTTTTAAAATATATTTTTACCTTTAATTACCCTATTTATCTTTAATTGTGGTAAATAAAATTCAAAAGTTATTATTCAAGAAAAATGAATTCGATTTTATTGAACCACATTTTTCATATGGATTACAGCCTGGAATGTCCATTTTGGAAAATTAAATTCAATGAAGTTCTAAAATTATGTTTAATGCTAATCATGCAAATTTGGCTTGAAAGCAGGTAAAAGAGACGTTCAAAAGTTTAATAAATTTTTATATTTAATTTTGTTATGAAAATATTTCCAAAGACCTAAATTGAATTAATATAAGTATTATTTCTCTATTTTAACATTAAAATAAATTTAAAATAAAATAATTATTTCAATGAAGAAGTTAGTTATTAACAAAAATGCAGTACTTTTCACAATTCATCAAAAATTTAATGTTTTCAGAAAAATACCAAAATTTCATCCTAAGATAATTTTGATATCTTGAATTAGTAATCGAGTGTGTTGTATAAATTTACGTTTATATGATTTTCTAATGTTAATTTTTTTATTGTTCACAATAGGAAAGAAAAATTAGTTCCTTTAAGAAAATATTATTTCTAAGCATATAACTATTTTACCAAAACTTATGCATTTCATTATAAATATCTATTATTTATGTGAAAACATTATAAAAAATATTAAAAAAAATTAATTAATATTTATATTACTATATTTAATGAATAATTTATAAATATTCCATTTAAATAATTATAATACTAACGTGTTGTTACACGGATTCTTAATCTTGCAGGTAACACATGATATGTTGGTGTTGCGTGCAACACAAGCTGCTGAAGATAACTTACTATGAAATATTGAGGAGTTACATTTTCATATATAAAATGACTCAATATTTTATATATATTCATTATATAACATTAAAACATTTTCCACGACAATAAATGTTTAGTGTCTTTGGAAACATGGATACATTAAAAACTATCACATAAAAGTTATACATCATATCTAACATATTTATTTAGAAATATCAACCTTATGATACATATCATAATTAAAACCATTAATCATATTCTAGGTAATTGTTAACATAATAATTCGTGATCTCATGTTCTCATTGAGGGTACACAAAGAAGATATATATCAATGACCATTAGTTAAGAATAAGGGTATGAAAAAAAGTTTTTAACATTAGAAAATTACACCCAACATTTTATAGTTCCAAAACATGAATCAAGGTATAAATATTTTTCAATAAAAATATATAATACATAATTCCTTATACATAAGAGTGTGGAATAATAAATAATTAATCATGATCCATAATAACATATCATAACAATAAGATATTTTTTGGAATTTATATAATAAAGAAACACTTCCTTAGTGAAGTTTCACTCCAAATAATATCATTATTTACGATAAACTATAATATAAATTCATACTAATTAATTATCTATATTCATTTAGGAGTGACATATATCAAATTAACTCTTTAATCTCTTATGATCTTATTAACTCGACTATTTCTTAGGATTTTCTCGACTTCATCATCATTAACCTATGAATTGGAGCTTTATAACGAACCCAATCATCATTTTTTATAACATAACCAACAAACCATGATTAATATTGTAACCAACCATTAATTTTTTTATAATGGAACCACCCTCAACATAATCATAATCCATTCATATGTATTCAAAAATATCATGAAGACATTTAAAATTACATTATTGCAAAACCCTTGGAAAATAAATACGGTTTCATCAATATCTCATAAACATAAAAAATTCATAGAAATAATAAACATGGTAATATTTTATTACATCCCCAATAAATATCAAGAAACATAAAATGATGAAAATAACTGAAAAAGATATCTAAAAAATTTCTTAATAAAAATACCATTTTCTTTTTTATAACACAATTTGACAAAGTAAAAAATTAAAAATATCATGGAAAACATTTTCTTTGAAAATCTACCCGAAAAAATATAAGATAATATTCAAGTAAATTTTTATTCATGATAGTGTGGAAATTCATTCATGCAGTGTATGTTAAAAAAATGTCTTTCCCATTTTTGGTAACCGCTAAAAAGTACATTGTTTGTAAAATTCCATGACGATTCAAAAAAAACAATTTTTTAAAAGTAAAACATGAGAAAAATAAAATTAATAAATTATTGATTAATAATTAAAAAATTAATTTAAAATATTTAAATTAAATATAGAAGTGGACGAAAATATTCCCAACTGAAGAGATAAATAAAGCCAGTTTTCATAAAATACATTCTTTTAGTTAATTGAGTAATTAAAGAGAGGTAAAATAAAGTAAAAACATACAATATATATAAATTACCAAAGTTAAAGATAATTAATAATATATTAGGTGATATATTTCTAATAACATTATTTTTTAAAAATTTATTCACAAATAATCCCTATACAAATTATACTGTAACATAAAATCCTCACCACTTTTACAATGTTTGATTCTTAAACCCCATAAAACAAATAACATCAAATGAATCACTGATTAAAAATATCATAATTATATTTATGATATAGTAGATAAAATGGTAGACATTACACAAAATAATACAGTTTTATTACATTAAATATGTCCTGAAGAATCCAATTTGAGACAATATACCATTACCACTTTGGTAACTTTTGAATAAAAACACCTTGGATGAAATAATTTTAATTGTAACATCAAATAAAATGAATTATGAATTTTAAATTTTATAACCTTCCAAATTATCAGTTTATAAAACTCATAGTCATAAATATGTTCATAACATGAAACATATCTCGATGAAACCAAACATAGACAAAGAACCCTCACCTTATATATGACCTGATTCAGAACCTCTCTAACCTCATGTATAATAAATTTAATTTTTTTATAATTTTATAAAATATTAATATTCATAATTATAATATCATATCATACCTTTTTATATCAATTTGATATACTTTTATTAACAATTGTCTATTAAAGTCCTAATTTCGGTTGTTAACTACTTCTTTATGATGTATGTCTTGTTTAAGTAGTTCGGGTCCTTAAATATTGATCACTATTCTATCATATCTAGAATGTTTAAAATGTCATAATTATAATATTTAATCACTATATTCAAATTCATAACCACTCATATATTGTGGTGATGAAAAATGAATAATATTACATTGAGGACATGGTAATCAGCATGTACACATGAGTGATGTAACACCCCGAGCTTCCATGATACGCTTCTCATTCAATAATACAATAGCTTGCATTGTACGCAACTTCGAGTTCTAAAACATCGCGACAAATCAAAGTAGCCATTATGAATAGTAATAACCACTTTTTAAAAATTATAGAAATTTTATATTTCAAAATGGACTTCATTTTTGTATTTCTAATATTGAAATTAGCCTATGTTGAATTTTTTGTAATTTTCTGAGAACTTCAAAATTTTTATGAATAGTGAAAAATACTTAAAACAACTTTTTTAATCAAAATAATTCATAGTGATAAATTATACTATTGAGGGGTTTTAGAGTATAATTAGAATATATTTTTACCATTTTATCCAATGGTGGTCATTAGAATTAATTTAACATTGAAATTGGACATAAACAATTGCCAATCATTTGATATAAATTGTTTCTTAAAAACACGCTATTTGTTGTAACAGCGAGAATTAATTATAAAATTAATTAATGCAACTTATATGTTTGGAATTTTGTAAAATAGGCATCATTTTTGAATTCGTAATATCAATTATAGCTTAGGGTGAAATTTTGGCCTTATTCTGAAAAACTTCAATTTTTGATGAATAGTGAAACCACTAAGTGGTTGTTAAATAACTGATTTTTCGTTTAAATGAAATATTACCACTTCTGTGATTTGATTTTCAAAAATCCGACATACATGGTTGTCATTAAGAAGTAAAATGTGGTTCAATGAGATCAAAATAATTTTTTGGTGAATAGTAACTTTTAAGTTCTTAATCGCGATTAGAGGTAATTAGTGTAGTTTAAGGTAAAAACAATGTTTTATTAATATGATATGAGCTTGACACTTGTCCTACTCCTATTGGATGAGTCATGGACGACCACGACAACCCATGGGTCAACTTGGGGACCCCATGGAGCCACTTTATTGGAAAATGACATTAATATATATTTATTTAATGTTGGAATTAAATTGACACAAACATGAGTTGTTTTACTAAAACAGTTTTTAAGTGGGGTTACACAAGTCCAAATTTTGATTATAAATATTCATTAGAAAGATAAAAAGATTTCCTACATCATAGTATTTTTTTTATAATTTGTAGACATTAAATAAATTAAATTATTTATGACATCATGATGATGTAGTGATGACCTCATTATTTAACGATTTAAATAAAATGGGAAGATAATGCAAAATCCAAGGCTTACACTTGTACAAAGCCAATTGGATGAGGAGATTTCGAACCCTTATCACATTATCCTCTAATTATATATGTGTGGGACCTTTAGAATCCGAAAATCATTGTGTAAATAATGTAACATTTCAATCTTTCCAAAAGAGCCCCTCCTCTCCACTTATAAAAGGCCCCCACCTCTCCCACCTTATTCACACCTTCAAGCCATTTGGCTCGGCCAACCTCTGCCCAAATACTCTCCCAACATTCCTCCCTTACTCATAGAAGCCTCACTTTGGGAAGAACTCTTCCCAAGGAAGCCATTGGCTCAAATAAAAAAGAGTTACCCGATTTTGAGGTAATGTCTTTTCTAATGTTGTTTTGTTTTATTTTTCTTCTCCAACCCCCTAAACTCTTTTTATTCATTTCTTTTGTAACAACACCAGTATCCTCAATATACTAGGATGTTTTTATAAGAAGGATTCGAGCTACACTTACACACACCTACATCTAATGGTTAAAGAACATACGGTTTCTGTGGATGGTGAATTTCTGCCTCACGAAACGATGATTGTTCAACACTCATATAACACCTTCAAAGGTGGCCATTAAGATGTCACTATATTTATATATGAATATAATGTGTTTATGTTTTACTTATGCTTCTGTATTTCTCATTTATGTCTTACTTTATGATTTCCATTATGGGTAAAACGCGATAATTTCATTTTAGGAAGTGCGGACTACCGCCCCCTCAAAATGATTTGAATCGTTAATGCCATATGTGGGATGTATATAGGATGGAGTAAATGGTATTATACACTATATTATACTGGAATTATATTATACATTTATATCATTATGATTTAGTTCCATTAAATATGAAATTGAAATGAAAGTAGCGTTCATGCGTACGTACGGCTTACCGTCTCCATGAACGGTGCATTTCATTTCTTACCTCTAAATGTTACGTAATATTATAAATGAATGTATATACTGGATATATAAGATATATGTGACATGTAAATCATGAATATAATTCTGGATATAATGGATATTTCACCACATAAACAACTTGTAATTATAAGAAGCTTATTGTTGACTCAAGTACCAAAGATCGACAAAACGACCGTTATTAACTTAAATAATTACATAATGTTCATATCATTGTAATAAGTGATATAATAAGGATAATGAAATTGAAAATGGTTCTTAATAAGGTATATATTAACTCTAGTTTATTATTCAGGAGGTTAAAGAACGGTTGAGTCAAGTCAGACACGAGGTAAGGGAACTTCTTAACCCAATTTCCATTCTTCGGGTTAATCTCCTACTTTCAAATTATGTCATGATGTT
Source organism: Viscum album (assembly GCA_963277665.1). NCBI lineage: Eukaryota > Viridiplantae > Streptophyta > Magnoliopsida > Santalales > Viscaceae > Viscum > Viscum album. Next base: position 783,854,614 of record OY728141.1, read on the forward strand.
ATTATGTCCTATTTTGTATTTTTACTTTCATTATGTGTACCTATAGTGAATACACATAATATATCTATTTTATTTTAAAAATGATCTTTTTAAGGACTTCGTCTCAATCTCCTTTCATTGAGGCATATTTTGTTTTATACACAAATTTCTTTTATACGGTGTATAAACCCCTTTGAATTTTACGTTTATTCAAAAGGAATCTTTTTTATACGAAGCGTTTTACGAAACGACAAAAAGGGAATGTTTTTCTTTCCGTACTTATGCGGCGACAATGACTTCTCCGCCACCGTGACCATTATTCGAGTTTCGGCTTCCTCTACAAGCCATCATTTTTTTAATGAAAAATAAATACAAAGTTTTAACATTCTTTTATTTTGGTATTGAAAATGGTTTTGAAAGCATTTTTATTATATCAATGTGTTGTATTTATATCTTGTGATTGAAATGTGGAAATGTTATGTTTCCTTTATGCATGTTTTATGTGATACGATTATGTTATGGTTTATGATATGTTTAAACCTATTCATATGAGGAATGCATTGGACTTAATAAGTGACGGGTGGAGCCCGCTATAGCTCCTCGATGCATCGGCAGGTCTCATGAGACAAACTAGTGTCTTGGCACGAGGCCTTGACAAAATCTTATTTGTGGTCTTGGCACGAGGCCTTGACTACGTGGTTATGATAGTCTGGCATTATGCATTCCATCATTATGAAAGTGGTTATTGATATTGCATGTGATTATTCGACCAGTAGAATATCCATGTGAAGAAGTAAATGGCATTATCTCATTTTACTTTTGCCATATTATGTTGATGTTCAAGTTTAAAAGGCTTTTGTTTTAGTTATACATTGCCTTAAATGTTTATGTTTATTTATGAAAGCTTCCGCAATATTGTTATCCTTACTGAGCATCTGAGCTCACCCCTTTCAATGTTTTAATATTTTCCAGGATGTGAAGAAGTATTTTATGAATGACCTGCAGGGATAGTCAGAAGAGGATATGAGTGTGGACTATGGAGACTTTGTTATTGTAGTTTTTCACTTTATGATGTAATGTAACGTTTACGAATGTATCTAGTGTTTCCAAGGCTACTAAACTAATCGGTCTTTCGAGACTTGATCTTTTGTGATCATGCCAATGTTACGAAGTAATGCACCGACTCTGGGTAGCTGGGGTCGGGGCGTTACAAGTGATGTTTCCATATCTCATAGGATAGAATTGGAAAAAAATGTAAAGATAAATTACCTTTTAAGAATCATTATTATATCATGTTTATTATATATATATTCATTAAATTCATCCTTTTACCATCCTTGTAAATTATAAATAAAAAACAAACAATATCACTTCATGGAGGGGGTAGAGCACACGTACGCGTGAGAGAAATTATAATTTTCCAACTAATTAGAAGGTAATAAGGTATATAATATATTATAATTAAATTAGAATAATTATTTCATAAATATAATATATAAATTTTAAATACATTATAATTATCATCCATGAACTATGATGATGAAAAATGAATCATATCACTACATAAAAGTAGTAGTCCACACAAGCGATACATTCATCTCCCATTTTATGGATAAGTGGTGGAAAAAATTAGTTTCATCATCATAATAACATATAAATATATTTATGATACCTAATTAATCATGTTTTTATATGTTAAAAAATTTTAGAGATGGTGGGAGAATAAATAATATTTAAAGAGCATGGTTAAGATTTATACTTCTTCTTTGAGTGAAAACCATAGAATTGCATATTAATCATTTAAGGATTGGAATTAGGAGAAGAAAAAAATATCTATGAATAACTTATGTATTTTATAATGTTTTTTATAGTAATTGGATGATATATAAGTATAAATTTGTAAGAATAATGGAGGAGTAGGTTCACCCTTTTATAAGTGAGAGGGGGTGGGAAGAACCATGAAATTTCATAAAATATTTTATATATATTCCATAAATTTCTTGGTAAAGTTGATTAAAATGAATGAATATTAGATTAAAATATAATATAAGTCTTTAATATTCTCACCTGATGATTGTTTTACCTATTTTATTGGAAATATTACCCTTATCTCTTGGTTTACCCCCCCCCCCTTCCCAGTAAAACCATTTTTAAACATAGCCATGTAAATAATATTATATTGTATTTACTATTCAATATTATGTAAATTTTGGTTTAAACAATTAAATTTTATTAATTATTATTTTTCCAAATACGGATTACACTTTTTAGATTCGATTTCATTAAGTCGCAAGATTTAATTTTAAATAATTGAACACACCGGAATTAAAAATCATTTTAAAAAATGTATTTTAAGCATAAAACATTGAATATATAATATATAAATTTCATTAAGAATATTATTAAAAAGTAATTAATTTAATTTATTAAGATAATTACACATTATGTGTATAAATAATGTTTTAGAAAAAAGTTTTTTAATCCTACAAATGACCTTTTACCAAAATCATGTATATTACATATTCCATTGTAATTAAGTATAATATTCATAATGAAATTATAATTATTTTACATTAAGATATAATTCAAAACATATTGATACTTTTACATGAATAGAATTGAAATTTTTTATAAAAAATTGGTATTTTTCACTATTTAGGGAAAATAAATATTTTTTTAGAAAAATTCGAAAAATTCACCCTAAGATACTATTAAAATGATTATTTCATGAATATTATTAATATGAAAAATAAAATTTATAAATATGATAGAAATGAATTATAATTTTCATTTATTTAAAATGAAATAAAAATCCATTTTTTAAGAAAACATATTTATGAAGTATAAACTGACTTTATTGAAAATTGTGTACTTATTTGATATAAATTAATCAATAAAGTCACATTGATTAAAACATTTATATAAGATTTTTATTAATTTTTCTATATCTAATAATACCTATAAATTTATTGGCTATCTTAAAATTGTATACTATATCATAGTTTATATAGACCTAGTGTTTAATGTAATGTAAGATAGGGAATAATTAAAATTTTAATGATTTTTTTCTAAAATATCATGGTTGTACATTTCCCCCTTGAATAAATTGAATCTTTATGATTTTTATCATTTTAAAAAATGTTTCAATATTAAAAACATATTTTCTAGAAATACACACACTATAAATGGATTATGAAACTATTATTAAAATGGTGAATAATAATGCATAAATGTTATAAGAAATAACACATAATAGGGTTCCCAAATAAAGGGTACATTATTTGGAAGTGAGAATTTTTATATGTAGGATAATGATAATTTCCAAATAATTATTGAGAGTGATATTGAATATGTTTATGATAAATATAATGACTATTAATCCTTGAATCAATAAGTGGTGACAACAACCATCAATCCCTAATAAATAATTGTAAAATGGAAACATTTTCATTTTCATGATACTTTTTCTTATAGTAGAGGAATTATTTTACTATAAAATAGATAAAATATACATACATTATTTCATTCCAAATTCATATTGTCATCCATCAATTTTACTTTGATCAATTTACACTTTTATCTCATCTTGTATTCTAAAAAATGAATAATCAATATGATTTTTTTCATGCTTGAATCATTAAAAATATTTTTTTACATATTATATTATCCATAAAACAATGAAAATTCATTCCTTATAAGTCTATAGATTTTCCAAAAAAAATATGTTTATTACAAGTTATCTAATATGTATAAATCTTAAAATGATTAAATAATACATTAATCTCTAAAACCATAACTAGAATACTATAATGTTAACATAAACCATTCCATAAATAGGTAAATATATGTCTCCACCAAAATCTACCCAACCAAATTGATAAGAAAAAAAATTTAGAAATAAAGGACACTAAATTTTCAAAATCAAATTAACGTTAATCCCTAAACAACACAAAGTATATTTTTATTTCATATACCAATCATGTGACTCAATAGATCATATAGTGTATTAAAACATTCTAATAACCTGAATCATTATAAAACCACATTGAAAAAACATATGCTTCCAAAAATATATCTAACATTATTCATCAAATCGAATCCCACACTTTACAATATAATTTATAAATCGAAAACATATATAAACTTTATGAAATATAACATAAGTCACTTGATCCTAAAATAAATAAATAATTTCATGGTTACACATAATATTCAATTTACATTATAAATATTAATAATTTATTTACCTCAACTAAACATTATAATCTAAACATTAGGTTCATATTAAGGTTTACCTATCCTTGAATCATGTGTTTTATAGAAAAAACAACCTTAACAATAAATAAATTTTCTATTTCATTGGTTACTTTTAACATATTCTTGAAAATAACTAATAAAAATAGTTCCAAATAATTATTAGATGATCCATGATTATTTTAACCATAATATAACTGATAAATCACATATAAAACCTAATTCTTAAATCCAAATATGTAAACACTTCAATTATTCCACATCAACAATTGGAATATCCTAGGACCTTCCTTTCTCTATTATTTAGTCATTTATTAGTTCATTTTATCAGATAATGATAAAGCCCCCCATATAATACATTAAACTAAAAATAGTACCTTAGGATGTAATTTATGTCTATCCATTAAATTCAATATTTATCGTCAATATTTACTATCCTTATTTCTATATTTTATACATATAAAAAATATTATCATTCCTTTGAGACATTTCCATGGGTGCTCTTCATATATTCATGAAAAATATAATGTTTAATCTTATTTCCTATATAGTATTAAAAAAACTCTGTTTTCCTCTAATTTGGATTATTCAGAAACAGACCTATTTTAATTTTTTTAATTATATATCAAGATATATGGGGAGTCATAATCACATTATTTTACATTACATATTTTATTTCATTTATATTCTCATGAGTAAAATCATTGAATCATCGATCTCATTTAATATTAGCATGAATTCTTTAGTTTCAGGCCATTAACTAAAACCAAAATCATTTTGTGAAAAAATAAATTTAGAGTGAGAAATAATATAATCATGAAAATTGATATTATTATGTATAAATATGAAACCTTTTCAATATTTGACACCATAAGTTTAACATAGTTTATCCATGGTCATCATATACAAAAATCCTTTAGAATTGTTTGTGAAGAAAATGTGAATTAACACAAGAATATCCCCTAGAATATTCCATCTTGGTTCGGAGTATTTCATCCACTAATTTTTCACTGGTGATGATCAAGTTATGACGTAACATTCCTTATCAACAAATTTTACCCCTTGTTTAATCTATGTCACAGTCACATTCTATTTAAATTATTCATATATAGGTTTATTAAGGAAAACCACACTCCTTTATTTACCATAACTTATTATGTTCTAATATACTTTGTCTAATCCTAAGGGTTCTCATTAATTTTTCCTCATTCAAGTTTCCAATGGTAAATGAACATTTCTCTAATACTGACTAATATGAACCATACTTTTCATATATAAAAATAATATCCAATTAGATGAATTTTCATTTAATAACATTATATTCCATGCTAGAGCCGTAAAAGATAACTATTTGTTGAAACATGAATACATTAACAACTTTTACACAAATAATATCCATTAAAACTCACATACTTCTTCACAAGAAGAACCATTATAAGACATATCATACATAAAATCATTCTTAATATCCTATGGAAAAGAAAAAATAATAAAGGGTTAGATCAAATGCTCTATATGGGTAAAAAGGATAAATACCGAAGAGTGATCAAAACTGAGAATAATACAATCATAAGGGTACGAGAAAATGAGATTAATAATATAAAATAATACACAATAAATCATAGATCATAAACATGAATCATGGAATAAATATTTCTCAATAGAAAATAACAATACTTAAGAAAGAATTGTATGAAATCATTAATAATAAATCATTATCCTTGAAAAACATTTCATCAGAACATGAAATATGTTTTTTGAATTCACATTATATTAGAAAATTAAATTCTTATTGAATTTCCACTCCGAATACTATCTTTGTGGGAAAATTCTAATAATGGAAATGGATACCCAGTCATTTCTAACATTCTCATAGGATTCACTACCATTCATTTTACTCTATTGTCACATAAAATCATATAAACCCCATCATTGTTCAAGAGTATCTCAAATATTTCACTATTACCCAATTCATTGTATAGAAATAAAATACCCACACACACTTATTTTATATCATAACAACCCATACTCTATTTGTAATATAACCAACCATCCCTGGTTTATAACAGAACCACCCATCACATAATGATATTATATTCATATATATTCCACAATATGATGAAAAATTTTAACATTACATCAAATTATAGCTTGTCAAAAATAAAATGTCCTTCATAAATATTTCATCGTCATTAAACATCCAAGGAAATAATAAATATGGTAAAATGTTATCATATCCCCTAAAAAGTATAAAAAACATCAAAGTATGAGAATACCAGTAGAAGAAAACTAAAACATTTATTAAGGAAATAACTGTTTTTGATTTTAAATATATTATTTAAAATATAAATATTCAAAAACATTAATTAAATGTATCCTTTGAAAAGGACTACGTATAATTATAAAGGAATCATAAAATAAAAGAGTATTAATGATAGTGAGGAATGTTGTTTATATGGTGTATAATAAATAAAAAAATTCATGTAAATTTTTATAAAAATCACAAAAGTAATTAGTTTAAAAAATGAAAATAATGTTATTATTAAAAAAAATTATAAAGTTAAACATTGGTAAAAATAAATTTAATAAATCATTTAATAAGATAAAAAATTTCTTATACACATTTTCATGAAAATATGTACTTGGAATAAAAGAATCTCTACCGAAGAGAGAAATAAAGTAGAGTTTCCTTAAAAACATCCTTTTAGTTCCTTGAGTACCTAAAGAGAGAAGAATGAATGAAAAATGGTAATATGTAGAAATTACTATATGAGAATAAAATACATCACATTTGGGATTGATAGATCATATAATTTTATTACTATAATATTTAAGCATAAATAGTCATAATAAAAATGATATTGTTATATGGAACCCTTAAGAACTTGGTAATATACTAATCATGATTCCTATTACAACGTCCCAAAATTTTAATAAATTTTTGTTTCTTAAATAAATTTTAAAAATAAATAAACATTTTACAATTAAACCATGTTAAAATATATTTTTGAAAAACATTATTTACATAATTTAAGATATTCACTAAATATTTTTAAATAAATGATTAATTTATCTAAATATAATTTATAAATTATAAAAAGAATAAAATAAGATATTTTTAATATATTTCATATATTAAAATTCATTATTAATAAAATATTATTTTGGGTGAAATTGATTATTAATCGCAGAGAAGTGCTTTTATTTTCTCTGAAATTTGTAGTACTGATTAAAATAAAAAAAACATAAGTTTTTAATATAATTACGTACAAATATATTAATTATTTCAGTATAAAATTACATTCAATACAACATGTTGCATCATGTTAAGAACCTGACTCACATATAAGAAATTCTATAACATATAAAGGCAATGTTGTAGATATGAAGGATGTGTAATGGTACCATAGATTATCATTGAATCCCATAAAGGTAAACCTAGGTTTCCATAGTATTTTTGTGGGATTTAATGGATCATGTAATGGTATTGAAAAATACCTATATCATGTAAAAGTGAGTCACATATTTATATATCTATATATAACTCATGTATGGATAGGTACCTAGTGTCTAATTTTTGTAATGGTAAGGTAGATGTTTTGAAAAATATTTACGGTTAATCAAATATCTCACATAAGGGTACATGTAACACCCCAGGTGAATAAAGAATATGAAATCTTTATATTTATCCATATTTGTGAATAAAATATTAATATTAATTTAAAGGGGATGCTATGCTCGATGGCGTACCCAATACGCAACAACGAGTTTCTTGGGAATCTTACGTTGCACTCTAATAACAAAATAATATTATTTTAAATTGTTGTTAACACATAGACATTGTGATGGAGGGAATGAATAGAACTAACTACAAAATGATTATATATGTTTGTCAAATATTTTTACTCTTTACAATAAATGTTAGAGGAATAAAAATTCAAATGAATCCAGTTTTTAAGCGTAAACATTCTAATATTCTTTAAAAGGTCGATTAACCACCTTTTGATAGCGAACCCATTTTAAATCAACTTTTTGACAATTTTATAAGATAAATTTTTCGTAATAAACATATTATTTATTATTGGGACATTGAAATTTACCTTGGGTTAAATTTTGGTATTTTTCCAAAAAAGTTCAATTTTTAATGATTAGTGAAAAATGTTGTATTTTAATTCAAAACCGCTTTTTAATCTAATTTATTTATATGATTATATTATTTTTTTAATTGTTTTTAAAGTTAAATTAGAATATATTTTTACCATTTAATACAATAGTGGTCATTGGAATTAATTTCACTTTGAAATTGGACTTAAACTAGTGTCAATCTTTTGATACTTATTGTTTCATAAATACACGCTATTTGCTCCGACAGTGGGAATTAATTATTAAATTAATTAATTCAGCTAATATGTTTTGAATTTTTTAAAATATAAATCATTTTTGAATTCGGAATATCAAATATATCTTAGGGTGAAATCTTGGTATTTTTCTGAAAAACATCAATTTTTTATGAATAGTGAAACCACTAAGTGGTACTTCTAAAAACCGATTTTCCATTTAAACGAAATTTTTCAATCTTTGTGTTTTGAATTTAAAAAATCTTACATACATGGTTTTCATTATGAAGTAAAATGTGGTTCAATGGGATTAAAATATTTTTTTGGTGAATAGTAACTTATAATGTTTTTAATTGCGATTAGAGGTAATTAGTGTAGTTTAAGGTAAAAATAATGTTTTAATAATATGAGATGAGCTTGAAACATGTCCTAACCTCTTTGTATGTGTCATGGACGACCATGAAAATCTATTGTTCAACTTTGGGACCCCATGGAGCCACTTTGGTTGGGAAATGGCATAAATAACTTTTTATTTAATTTTAAAGTAAAAATGACACAAACATGAGATGTTTTACTAAAACAATTTTTACATGGGGTTATACATGTCATATATGTGACTATAAATAATAAATGGAAATCTAAAAATATTTCCTACATCATAGTATTTGTTTTATAATTTTTTGTCTTTAAATAAATTAATTTATTTATGACATCATGATGATGCAGTGATCACCTCATTAATAAAGGATTTAAATAAAATGAGAAGATAATGTAATATATATGACCTAAACATGTCCAAAACCTATTGGATTGGTATATTTAGAACCCCTATAACCTTATCCTCGAATTATATCAATTTAGGACCTTTTAAATCCTAAACTCATTTTAAAATAACGTTACATTTCATTACTTTCCAAGAGTGCCCCTCCTCTCCTCTTATAAAAGGCCCCCACCTCTACCTCCTTACCCACACTTCCAAAGCCTTTGGCTTGAAAAACCCTGCCCATTTTGTCTCTACAAATCACTCTCTTACTCCTTAAAGCCTCACTTTGGGAAGAATCCTTTCCAAGGAAGCCTTTGAGCTCAAATCAAAGGAAGTTACCCGATTTTAAGGTAATGTCTTCGCTTGAGTCCTTTTGTTTTATTTTGCTTCTCCAACCCCCTAAACACTTTTTATTAATTTTTTTGTAAAAAATACAGTATCTTATATATACTATTATGTTTTTATAAGAAGGATTCGAGCTACACTTACACACACCTACATCTAATGGTAAAAAAACATACTGTTTCCGTGGATGGCGAATTTATGCATCCTGAAACTATGATTGTTCATCATTCTTCTAACACCTTCAAAGGTGGCCATTAAGATGACACAATATTTATATATGATATCTAATATGTTTATATTTTACTTAATATTTTTTATTTTTTCATTTATGGCATACCTTTATGGTTTACATTATGGGTAAACGCGATATCTTCATTTAAGGAAGTGTGGACTACCGCCCCCTCAAAGTGATTTGATTCATTAACACCATATGTGGTACGTATAAAGGATATATTTAATGATATTATATATGATAACATACTTTAATTAAAATAATATTATGAATCATTATATTTTAAATTCCTTTAAATATGAAATAGAAATGGAAGTAGCGTTCATTCGTACGTACAGCTTATCGTCTCCTTGAACAGTGCATTTCATTTCTTAACTCTAAATGTTATGTAATATTATAAATTGATGGATATACTGTATATATATGATATATATGATATATACATAATGAATACAATTCCGGATATAATGAACCTTTGACCACACGAACAACATGTAATTGTAAGGAGTCCACTTTCGACTTAAGAACCAAATATTGACAAAACAAACATTATTAACTTAAATGATTACATAATTTTTATGACATGGTAATAAGTGACATAAAAAGAATAAAGAACTTGAAAATGTTATTAAGGAAGTAGAAATTAACTCAAGTTTATTATTCAAGAGATTAAAGAATGATCGAGTCAGGTCGGACCCGAGGTAAGGGATCTTACTCCTCTCTTTCTTTTTAAGTACACTCTTTTATGTCTTTACTTATAAAGCTCATCATTTTTGTTATTCGGATGTTTTTTTATATTAATATTACATTAATTTTTATTTTCATATTATGAGAGACCGTATTCTCTCTCATCAATCCATTTTGGATGTTTTGAGTGGCACCGTTAGGCTGCCGAATTTTCGTAAGAGATCTAACCTCTCTCTTTCTTTTTAAGTACTCTCCTTTATGTCACTTATTTTAAGCTCCTATTTGTTATGTTGGGGGATGTTCTTTTATATTCCTCTTTCTGTAAAAATTATGTTAATATGATGATAGACCCTATTTTATCTCATCAATCCATTTTTTGTGGCGTCGTTAGGCCGCTGGGTTTTTGTAAGGGATTTTTCATCTCACTCTTATTCCCGTGAGATTTATGGTACATTTTCCACAATTTCCTTTGAGTGGTGTATGTACTACCCATTTATTTATTCATTCTATATAATACTTTCATTTATGAGTATTTACATCAATGTTGTATTGTCCTTCTTTCACGGGGTGCATGTCTCTAAAGATACCCATGTCGGTAAGGGAACCTTTCACCCTCCTCTTTTTAAAAGACGTCTTTTGTTGGGTCTTTTAATTTACATATTGTTATGTTGGAATATGTTCTCATATATCCTTATTGATGTAAATTTTAGGTCCAAGTGATGAGATACCCTTTTATCTCTCATCAACTCATTTTCTGAATTTTTTAGTGACGCCGTTAGGCTGTCATATTTTTTGCAAGGGAACTTCTTAACCCAAATTTGATTCTTTGGGATAATCTTGTACTCCTTGAATATGTCATTATATTAATATGTGTGAATAACCTCTGATTGTTTTACACTTAATATCCACTTATATTGGGTTTATTCGTTTGTCACACATAATTATGTAATTGATTTATCCTTAAACCAAGGATACCGTCTTTGTAAGGGACTTCGTCTAAATATCCCTTCATTGAGGCATGTTTTGTTTTATACACAACCTTCTTTTATACGGTGTATAAACCCCTTTGACTTTAACGTTTATTCAAAAGGAATCTTTTATCTATGAATTGTTTAACTAAACGACAAAAAGGAATGTTTCTTTTTACGTACTCGGTGACAATGACCTTTTCCGCCGCCGTGAGTATTATTTGATCTTTGGCTTCCACAACAAGCCGCAATGTTTTTAAAATAAAATAAATACCATATACTTTTTTTTTGTATTTTGGTATTGAAAATGGTTTTGATAACAGATTCTATTATGTCAATATATTTAAATGATATATTGTGATTGAAATTTGGAAATGTTATCATTCCTTTATGTTGGTTTTATGTGTTATAATTTTATAATGGTACTTGGACATTTTACGGGTGGTTACGTGATAAACCATATGACGGGTGGTGCCATTAATACCAGGACGGGTGGTTACGTTATAACCTCCAACGCATTGGGTATGGAATTCGGCCGTATGACTATTCCATTAAGTATGTGTGGAAGTCGGCTGTATGGCTATTCCATTAAGTATGTCTGGAAGTCGACCGAATGGTTATTCCACTTAAGTATGTTTATGTCTCAAGTTACCTTTATATGTTGTGTGATCTTTATATGGGTTTTATGGTAATATTTTTGTTATAGAAGGGAAATTAATGAACTTTTATTCAGTGAAGAGTTTTTACTACTTCGAAAAGGTGAAAAGTATTACTTTGATAAAGTATACATGGTTTACTTGTTGTTTTCAAAAACTAACAGTTTTCATTATTTGTGTATCCCTTACTGAGCTTTTTATGCTCATCCCAAGTTTTTGAAATGTTTTTCACAGGACTTAACGTGGAATAGGGTCAAGGATGGGATCAAGGGAAAGTCATGCAACCTAAAACATGGAATTGGACATGTTTCTTTTTAAGAGTTTTTATTTTATGGAAACTTAGTAAAAGTTTCTACTTTGTGATCTTTTGAGATGTAATAGTTATGGCCTAATTCTCTAAAACTCTAAACCTAAAATTATCCTCAATTTGAATTATTCATTTAATTCAATATTAAGTAAGGGTTAAGGCTGGGGCCTTATATTTGGTATCAGAGGTCGGTTTAGATAACTTTAGAGGTTAGGGTAATCCTTTAGCATAAGTGACAGTACCATAATGGTTAGGATTTCAGAAAGAGTTCTAGTTTTAGATAAAGTGAATGAGTAAGTATATGTTAGTGTTTATCTTCCTCATTAGTACATGATGGTTTTGTTGATATACTCACATTGACATTTCTGTTTTTAGTGAATGGATGGATATATCAGGCACCAAATTGACAATAGGTTTGAAGGAAACTGTGGTGGTTCTCTGATTAAGAGACTGGATGAAATGGGGGATTCAATGAGGAAACTCGCGGTTTTTCTAAACCAACTATAAAGGAGTCATGATCAACCACTTGAACCTTGGTATGTTCTGTAATGCATCATGTACGAGATGACCAATCGATGTGGAAGTTCAGGTAATAATTATAAAGGTAACCATTAGAGTTTATTTGATCCTTACTTTTGAGGTAATCATGGGTTATTATATGTTATGATGGAAGTGAAAGGCATGAGATAAAATTGAGGTTAAATTATGTTATGGTTATTTTTCATGATTTAATCTCTTTTTGGGGAATTATTTGAGAATTATATAGTTTTGGAAAAAGGACAACACGCAGACCGTGTGACAACCCATCGCGTCGGACAAAGCTGCGGGAATCGAACCCACAACCAAAGTGCAACTGGTATTTATCGCCTACCACTGGACTATGTGAAGTCCCTGGTTATTTTGACTAATTATTTTTAGTTAGATGATTTTATGAATTAAGAGTATGTTGATTTTGGGTTGTGTATGGATAATTATTAACCTATCATGGAGGATATGTGATTAGGTTAATTACTTTTCAATACGAGACATGAAGAGAAACTGATGTTGTTTGGAGATAAATGTTACGATTTAACTTGGAAGACTATGTGACTAAATCCTTCAAATATTTGGGTATTAATATTAGTTTGGTTTACTTTGAAGAATTTTATGGACAAATTGATTATCGAATGGTCCTTGTTGAACTTTGGGTTTTGTGGGACAAATTTTGGAGATTAAGAATACATTTTCTTTTTATAAAGGGTTATCCTTTTTTAGATTACCTGATATTGTACTATCCTTTTTGGTTTTGGTTTTGGTTAAAGTCTAATGACATGGGAAGTATATAGTTCTCTTTTGTGGATTAGGTGATTCTCTAGAGGTTGATTATAGTACTCTTAATGTGAACAAGTCTTCCTAAATACTCGTCTTTTGGAGAAAATATGTGTTTGTGTATGGAATCTAATAAAAATTGAAAGTCAACATGATAAGTGATTATGTTTCCTTATGAATAAATTCCTCAATAAAAAGTAAGTTAAAACAAAAATCTTGTCTATTAACTTTTTCTACTGGGGAATCAAATACCGTTTAACCCATCACAAGTTTGTGATTTTCTTGTGGTTAACTTTGTCTTAAACATGTTTGCTATCACTCTCCATCAGAACATGACCCTTTGTTTTTTTTCCTCTGTGTCCATATTTTCATACTTGGAATCCTAGTATGGGTTAACTCGGGTGACCTTTGTACTTATCTTTCTTTATTTTAAAGTGATTGTTTTACCGACTCTCGTTCTGATGTGGGACTTTTAAGGATGTTTCCAAGCCCAATTTGAAAATTGCGAGGACGCAATTCCCAAAAGGGGGGAAGGATGTAACACTCCAGGTGAATAAAGAATATGACATCTTTATATTTATCCATATTGTTCAATAAAATATTAATATTACTTTAAAGGGGATGCTATGCTCGATGGCGTACCCAATACGCAACAACGAGTTTCTTGGGAATCTTACATTGCACTCTAATAACAAAATAATATTATTTTAAATGGTAGTTAATGCATAGCCGTTGTAATGGAGGGAATGAACAGAACTAACTACAAAATTATTATATATGTTTGTCAAATATTTTTACTCTTTACAATAAATTTTAGAGGATTAAAAATGCAAATTAATCCAGTTTTTAAGCGTAAACATTCTAATATTCTTTAAAAGGTCGAGTAACCGCCTTTTGATAGAGAATCCCTTTTAAATCCACTTTTTCACAATTTTATAATCTATATTTTTCAAAATAAACATATTATTTATGATTGGGACATTGAAATTTAGCTTGGGTTATTTTTTTGTATTTTTCCAAAAAAGTTCAATTTTTAATGAATAGTGAAATATTTTGTATTTTAATTCAAAACCTGTTTTTAATCTAATTTATTTATATGATTAGATTATCTTTTGAATTGTTTTTAAAGTAAAATTAGAATATATTTTTACCATTTAATACTATAGTGGTCGTTGGAATTAATTTCACTTTGAAATTGGACATAAACTGGTGTCAATCTTTTGATACTTATTGTTTCATAAAAACACGCTATTTGCTCTGAAAGCGGGAATTAATTATTAAATTAAATAATTCAACTAATATGTTTTGAATTTTTTAAAATAGACATAATTTTTTAATTCGGAATATCAAATATATCTTAGGGTGAAGTTTTTATATTTTTCTGAAAAACTTCAATTTTTGATGAATAGTGAAACCACTAAGTGGTACTTATAAAAACTGATTTTCCGTTTAAATGAAAATATTCCATCTTTGTGTTTTGAATTCCAAAAAATCGACATACATGGTTTTCATTAAGAAGTAAAATTTGGTTCAATGGGATTAAAATATTTTTTCGGTGAGTAGTAACTTATTAAGTTTTTAATCGTGATTAGAGGTAATTAGTGTAGTTTAAGGTAAAAATAATGTTTTAATAATATGAGATGATCTTGAAACATGCCCTAACCTCATTGGATGTGTTATGGACGACCATAAAAATCTATTTGTCAACTTGGGTACCCCATGGAGCCACTTTGGTTGGGAAATGACATAAATAACTTTTTATTTATTGTTAAAGTAAAAATCAAACAAACATGAGATGTTTTACTAAAAAAAAATTTTACATAGGGTTATACAAGTAAGATTTTTGACTATAAATAATCAATGGAAATATAAAAAGACTTTATACATCATAGTATTTTTATTATAATTTTTAGACTTTAAATAAATTAATTTATTTATGACATCATGATGATGCATCGATTACCTCATTAATAACAGATTTAAATAAAATGAGAAGATAATGTAAAATATATGACCTACACAAGTCTAAAACCTATTGGATGGGTATATTTAGAACCCTTGCAACCTTATCTTATAATTATATCAATTTGTGGCCTTTTAAATCCGAAACTCATTTTAAAATAAAGTTACATTTCATTACTTTCCAAGAGTGCCCCTCCTCTCCTCTTATAAAAGGCCCCCACCACTACCTCCTTACCCACACTTCCAAAGCCTTTGGCTCGGCCAACACCTTCCCATTTTGTATCTCCAAATCCCTCTATTACTCCTTGAAGCCCCACTTTGGGACGAATCGTTTCCAAGGAAGCCATTGTGCTCAAATCAAAGGAAGTTACCCGATTTTAAGGTAATGTCTTCGCTTGAGTCCTTTTGTTTTATATTGCTTCTCCAACTCTCTAAACTCTTTTTATTCATTTATTTTGTAACAAATACAGTATCTTATATATTCTAGTATGTTGTTATAAGAAGGATTAGAGCTACACTTACACACACCTACATCTAATGGTTAAAGAACATACTGTTTCCGTGGATAGCAAATTTCTGCCTCCCGAAACAATGATTGTTCAACATTCTTCTAACACCTTCAAAGGTGGCCATAAAGATGAAACTATATTTATATATAATATCTAATAAGTTTATCTTTTACTTAAGCTTCTGTATTTTTCATTTATGGAATACCTTTATGGTTTCCATTATGGGTAAACGCGATATCTTCATTTAAGAAAGTACGGACTACCGCCCCCTCAAAGTGATTTGATTCGTTAACACCATATGTGGTACGTATAAAGGATATATTTAATGATATTATATATTATTCCATAATGGAATGAAAATACTATTATGTATCATTATGTTTATAATTCCATTAAATATGAAATAGAAATGGAAGTAGCGTTCATGCGTACGTACGGCTTAACGTCTCCATGAACGGTGCATTTCATTTCTTAACTCTAAATGTTATGTAATATTATAAATGCATGAATATACTGGATATATATTATATATATGATATATACATCATGAATAATATTCCGGATATAATGAACCTTTGACCACACGAACAACATGTAATTGTAAGAAGTTCACTTTCGACTTAAGAACCAGATATCGACAAAGCAATCGTTATTAACTTAATTGATTACATAATGTTTATGACATGGTAATAAGTGATATAAAAGGAATAATGAAATTTAAAAAGGATCTTAAGGAATTATAAATTAACTCGAGCTTATTATTCAGGATATTAAAGAACGATCGAGTCAAGTCGGACGGGAGGTAAGGGATCTTACTCCTCTCTTTCTTTTTAAGTACACTCTTTTATGTAATTCCTTATAAAGCTCATATTTCTTGTTATTGGGATGTTTATTTATATTAATATTACTGTAATTTTTATGTTCATATGATGATAGACCCTATTCTCTCTCATCAATCCATTTTGGAAGTTTTGAGTGGCACAGTTAGGCTGCCGAATTTTCGTAAGAGATCTAACCTCTCTCTTTCTTTTTAAGTACTCTCCTTTATGTCACTTCTTTTAAGCTCCACTTTGTTATATTGTGGGATGTTATTTTATATTCCACTTTATATAAAATTTATGTTAATATGATGAGAGACCCTATTTTATCTCATCAATCCATTTTTTGTGGTGTCGTTAGGCCGCTGAGTTTTTGTAAGGGATTTTTCATATCACTCTTATTCCCGTGAGATTTATGCTACATTTGCCTCAATTTCCTTTGAGGGGTGTATGTACTGCCCATTAATTTACTCATTGTGTATAATACATTCATTTATGAGTATTTACATCAATTTTGTATTGTCCTTCTTTCACGGGGTGCATGTCTCGAACGATACCCATGTCAGTAAGGGAACATTTCACTCTCCCCTTTTTAAAAGACTTTTTTGTTGGGTCTTTTAATTTACATATTGTTATGTTGGGATATGTTCTAATATATCCTTATTGATGTAAATTTTATGTCCAAGTGATGAGATACCCTTTTTATCTCTCATTAACTCATTTTCTAAATTTTATAGTGATGCCGTTAGGCTGTCATATTTTTTTGCAAGGGAACTTCTTAACCCAAATTTGATTCTTTGGGATAATCTTGTACTCCTTGAATATGTCATTCTATGAATATGTGTGAATAACCTCTGATTGTTTTACACTTAATATCCACTTATTTTGGGTGTATTCGTTTGTCACACATAATTATGTAATTGATTTATCCTTAAACCAAGTATATCGTCTTTGTAAGGGACTTCGTCTCAATCTCCATTCATTGAGGAATATTTTGTTTTATACACAACATTATTTTATACGGTGTATAAACCCTTTTTAATTTTACATTTATTCAAAAAGAATCTTTTATCTACGAAGCGTTTTATTAAACGACAAAAAGGAATGTTTCTTTTTACGTACGCGGTGACAACGACCTTGTCCGCCATCGCGAGTATTATTTGATCTTTGGCTTCCTTAACAAGCCGCAATGTTTTTAAAATAAAATAAATACCATATACTTTTTTTGTATTTTGTTATTGAAAATGGTTTTGATAAAGGATTATATTATGTCAATATATTTAAATGATATATTGTGATTGAAATGTTGAAATGTTATCATTCCTTTATGTTGATTTTATGTGTTATAATTTTATAATGGTACTTGGACATTTTACGGGTGGTTACGTGATAAACCATATGACGTGTGGTTCCGTGAATACTAGGACGGGTGGTTACGTTATAACCTCCAATGCATTGGGTATGGATGTTGGCCGTATGGATATTACATTAAGTATGTGTGTAAGTCCGCCGTATGGCTATTCTATTAAGTATATGTGGAAGTCGACCGAATGGTTATTCCACTTAAGTATGTTTATGTCCCAAGATACCTTTATATGTTATGTGATCTTTATATGGGTTTTATGGTAATATTTTGGTTACAGAAGGGTAAGTAATGAACTTTTATTCAGTGAAGAGCTTTTACTACTTTGAAAAGGTGAAAAGTATTACTTTGAAAAAGTATACATGGTTTTCTTGTTGTTTTGAAAAACTGACAGTTTTCATTCTTTGTGTATCCCTTACTGAGCTTTTTATTCTCATCCCAAGTTTTTGAAATGTTTTTCACAATAATTAACGTGGAATCGGGTCAAGGATGGGATCAAGGGAAAGTCATGCAACCTAAAACATGGAACTGGACATGTTTCTTTTTAAGAGTTTTTATTTTATGGAAACTTAGTAAAAGTTTCTACTTTGTAATCTTTTGAGATGTAATATTTATGTCCTAATTCACTAAAAATATAAACCTGAAAAGATCATCAATGTGAATTATTAATTTAATTAAATATTAATTAAGGTTTAAGGCCGGGGCCTTATAGTTGGTATCAGAGGTCAGTTTAGATAACTTTAGAGGTTAGGGTAATCCTTAAGCATAAGTGACAGTACCATAATGGTTAGGATTTCAGAAAGAGTTCTAGTTTTAGATAAATAGAATGAGTAAGTATATCTTAGTGTTTATCTTCCTCATTAGTACATGATGGTTTTGTTGATATACTCACATTGACATTTCTGTTTTTAGTGAATGGATGGATCTAGCAGGCACCAAATTGACAATAGGTTTGAAGGAAACTATGGTGGTTCTCTGATTAAGAGACTGGATGAAATGGGGGATTCAATGAGGAAACTCGTCGTTGTTCTAAACCAACTATCAAGGAGTCATGATAAACCACTTGATCCTTGGTATGTTCTGTAATGAATCATGTATGAGATGACCAATCGATGTGGAAGTTCAGGTAATAATTATAAAGGTAACCATTAGAGTTTATATGATCCTTACTTTTGAGGTAATTATGGGTTATTATATGTTATGATGGAAGTGAAAGGCATGAGATAAAATTGAGGTTAAATTTTGTTATGGTTTTTTTGATGATGTTATCTCTTTTTGGGGAATGATTTGAGAATTATATAGTTTTGGAAAAAGGACAACACACAGACCGTGTGACAACCCGTTACGTCGGACAAAGCTGCGGGAATCGAACCCACAACCAAAGTGCAACTGGTATTTATCACCTACCACTCGACTACGTGAAGTACCTGGTTATTTTGACTAATTATATTTAGTTAGATGTTTTTATGAATTAAGAGTAAGTTGATTTTGGGTTATCTATGGATATTTATTATCTTATCATGGAGGATATGTGATTAGGTTAATTACTTTTCAATACGAGACATTAAGAGCAACTGATGTTGTTTGGAGATAAATGATACGATTTAACTTGGAAGACTATGTGACTAAATCCTTCAAATATTTGGGTTTCAATCTTAGTTTTGTTTACTTTTAAGACTTTTATGGAAAAATTGATTATCTAATGGTCCTTTTTGATCTTTGGGTTTTGTTGGACAAATTTTGGAGATTAAGCATATATTTTCTTTTTATAAAGGGTTGTCCTTTTCTGGATTACCTGATCTTGTACTAACCTGTTTGGTTTTGGTTTTGGTTAAAGTCTAAAGACACTGGAAGTATATAGTTCTCATTTGTGGATTAGGTGATTCTCTAGAAGTTTATTATAGTACTCTTAATGTGAACAAGTATTCCTAACTACCCATCTTTTGTAGAAAATATGAGTTTGTGTAAGGAATCTAATAAAAGTTGAAAGTCAACATGATAAGTGATTATGTTTCCTTATGAATAAATTCCTCAATAAAAAGTTACTTAAAACAAAAATGTTTTCTATTAACTTTTCCTACCGGGGAATAAAATACCATTTAACCCATCACAAGGTTGTTATTTTATTGTGGTTAACTTTCTCCTAAACATGTTTTCTATCACTCTCCATCAGAACATGACCATTTGTTTTTTTCCTCCGTGTCCATATTTTTATACTTGGAATCATAGTATAGGTTAACTAGGGTGACCTTTGAACTTATATTTCTTTATTTTAAAGTGATTTTTTTACCGACTCTTGTTCCGATGTGGGACTTTCAAAGATGTTTCCAAGCCCAATTTTAAAATTGCGAGGACGCAATTCTCAAAAGGGGGGAAGGATGTAACACCCCAGGTGAATAAAGAATATGACATCATTATATTTATCCATATTTTTGAATCAAATATTAATATTACGTTAAAGTGGATGCTATGCTCGATGGCATACCCAATACGCAACAA
The DNA here is from genome assembly GCA_963277665.1 of Viscum album. NCBI lineage: Eukaryota > Viridiplantae > Streptophyta > Magnoliopsida > Santalales > Viscaceae > Viscum > Viscum album. The sequence goes on from OY728141.1 coordinate 783,875,601, forward strand.
CGAGTTTCTTGGGAATCTTACGTTGCACTCTAATAACAAAATAATATTATTTTAAATGGTAGTTAACACATAGCCGTTGTAATGAAGGGAATTAACATAACTAACTACAAAATGATTATATATTTTTGTCAAATATTTTTACCATTTACAATAAATGTTAGAGGATTAAAAATGCAAATGAATCCAGTTTTTAAGCGTAAACATTCTAATATACTTTAAAAGGTCGATTAACCGCCTTTTGATGGCGAACCCCTTTTAAATCCACTTTTTGAAAATATTATAAGCTATATTTTTCTAAATAAAAATATTATTTATGATTGGGACATTTAAATTTACCTTGGGTTAATTTGTGGTATTTTTCCAAAAAAGATCAATTTTTAATGAATAGTGAAAAATGTTGTATTTTAATTCAAAAACTTTTTTTAATATAATTTATTTATATGATTAAGTTATCTTTTTAATTGGTTTTAAAGTTAAATTAGAATATATTTTTACCATTTAATACAATAGTGGTCGTTGGAATTAATTTCACTTTGAAATTGGACTTAAACTAGTGTCAATCTTTTGATACTTATTGTTCCATAAAAACACGCTATTTGCTCTGACAGTGGGAATTAATTATTAAATTAATTAATGCAACTAATATGTTTTGAATTTTTTAAAATAGACATCATTTTTGAATTCGGAATATCAAATATATCTTAAGGTGAAGTTTTGGTATTTTTCTGAAAAACATCAATTTTTGATGAATAGTGAAACCACTAAGTGGTACTTATAAAAACTGATTTTCCATTTAAATTAAATTTTGCCATCTTTGTGTTTTGAAGTTCAAAAATCTGACATAAATGTTTGTCATTAAGAATTAAAATGTGGTTCAATGGGATTAAAATAATTTTTTGGTGAATACTAACTTATTAGGTTTTTAATCACGATTAGAGGTAATTAGTGTAGTTTAAGTTAAAAATAATGTTTTAATAATATGAGATGAGCTGGACACATGTCCTAACCTCATTGTATGTGTCATGGAAGACCAATAAAATCCATGGGTCAACTTGGGGACCCTATGGAGACACTTTGGTTGGGAAATGACATAAATAACGTTTAATTTAATGTTAAAGTAAAAATGACACAAACATGAGATGTTTTACTAAAACAATTTTTACATGGGGTAATACAAGTCAGATTTTTGACTATAAATAATAAATGGAAATATAAAAAGATTTCATACATCATAGTATTTGTTTATAATTTTTAGACTTTAAATAAATTAACTTATTTATGACATCATTATGATGCAACGATTACCTCATTAATAAAGGATTTAAATAAAATGAGAAGATAATATAAAATATATGACCTAAACATGTCCAAAACCTATTGGATGGGTATATTTAGAACCCTTATTACCTTATCCTCAAATTATATCAATGTGGGACCTTTTAAATCCGAAACTCATTTTAAAATAAAGTTACATTTCATTACTTTCCAAGAGTGCCCCTCCTCTCCTCTTATAAAAGGCCCCCACCTCTACCTCCTTACCCACAATTCCAAAGCCTTTGGCCCAACCAACCCCTGACCATTTTTTCTCTCCACGTCTCTCTCATACTCCTTGAAGCCTCACTTTGGTCAGAATCCTTTCCAAGTAAGCCTTTGAGCTCAAATCAAAGGAAGTTACCCGATTTTAAGGTAATGTCTTCGCTTGAGTCCTTTTGATTTATATTGCTTCTCAAACCCCCTAAACTCTTTTTATTCACTTATTTTGTAACAAATACAGTATCTTATATATACTAGTATGTTGTTATAAGAAGGATTCAAGCTACACTTACACACACCTACATCTAATGGTTAATGAATATACTGTTTCCGTGGATGGAAAATTTCTGTCTCCCGAAACGATGATTGTTCAACATTCTTATAACACATTCAAAGGCGGCCATTAAAATGACACTATATTTATATATGATATCTAATATTTCTATGTTTTACTTAATCTTCTGTATTTTTCATTTATGGCATACCTTTATGGTTTCCATTATGGGTAAACGCGATATCTTCATTTAAGGAAGTGCAGACTACTGCCCCCTCAATGTGATTTGATTCGTTAACACCATATGTGGTACGTATAAAGGATATATTTAATGATATTATATATGATACCATACAGGAATTAAAATACTATTATGTATCATTGTTTTTTTAATTCCATTAAATATGAAATAGAAATGGAAGTAGCATTCATGCGTACGTGATATCTTCTGTATTTTTCATTTATGGCATACCTTTATGGTTTCCATTATGGGTAAACGTGACATCTTCATTTAAGGAAGTGTGGACTACCGCCCCCTCAAAGTGATTTGATTCGTTAACACCATATGTGGTACGTATAAAGGATATATTTAATGATATTATATATGATACCATACAGGAATTAAAATACTATTATGTGTCATTGTGTTTTTAATTCCATTAAATATGAAATAGAAATGGAAGTAGCGTTCATGCGTACGTACGACATACCGTCTCCATGAACGGTGCATTTCATTTCTTAACTATAAATGTTATGTAATATTATAAATGCATGAATATACTGGATATATATGATATATATGATATATACATCATGAATAAAATTCCGGATATAATGAACCTTTGACCACACGAAAAACATGTAATTGTAAGAAGTCCACTTTCGAATTAAGAACCAAATATCGACAGAACAAACATTATTAACTTAAATGATTACATACTATTTATGACATGGTCATAAGTGATATAAAAGGAATAATGAACTTGAAAAAGGTTATTAAGGATGTAGAAAATAACTCAAGTTTATTATTCAGGATATTAAAGAATGATCGTTTCAAGTCAGACCCGAGGTAAGGGATCTTACTCCTCTCTTTCTTTTTAAGTACACTCTTTTATGTCATTCCTTATAAAGCTCATATTTCTTGTAATTGGGTTGTTTTTTTTATATTACTCTTACTGTAATTTTTATGTTCATATTATGAGAGACCCTATTATCTCTGATCAATCCATTTTGGATGTTTTGAGTGGCGCCGTTAGGCTGCCGAATTTTCGTAAGAGATCTAACCTATCTCTATCTTTTTAAGTACTCTCCTTTATGTCACTTCTTTTAATATCCTCTTTGTTATGTTAGGGGATGTTCTTTTATATTCCTCTTTCTGTAAACTTTATGTTAATATGATGAGAGACCCTATTTTATCTCATCAATCCATTTTTTGTGGCGATGTTAGGCCGCCGAGTTCTCGTAAGGGATTTTTCATCTCACACTTATTCCCGTGAGATTTATGCTACATTTTCCACAATTTCCTTTGAGTGGTGTATGTACTGCCCATTACTTACTCATTGTGTATAATACTTTCATTTATGAGTATTTACATCAATGTTGTATTGTCCTTCTTTCATGGGGTGCATGTCTCAAGAGATACCCATGTCAGTAAGGGAACCTTTCACCCTCTTATTTTTAAAAGACTTCTTTTGTTGGGTCTTTTAATTTACATATTGTTATGTTGGGATATGTTATAATATATCATTATTGATGTGAATTTTATGTCCAAGTGATGAGATACCCTTTTTATCTCTCATCAAATCATTTTCTAAATTTTGTAGTGACGCCGTTAGGCTGTCATATTTTTTTGCAAGGGAACTTCTTAACCCAAATTTGATTCTTTGGGATAATCTTGTACTCATTGAATATGCCATTATATGAATATGTTTGAATAACCTTTGATTGCTTTACCCTTAATATCCACTTATATTGGGTGTATTCGTTTGTCACACATAATTATGTAATTGATTTATCCTTAAACCAAGGATACCTTTTTTGTAAGGGACATCGTCTCAATCTCCATTCATTGAGGCATATTTTGTTTTATACACAACCTTCTTTTATATGTTGTATAAACCCCTTTGAATTTTACATTTATTCAAAAGGAATCTTTTATCTACGAAGTGTTTTACTAAATGCCAAAAAGGAATGTTTCTTTTTACGTACGCGGTGACAACGACCTTTTCCGCTGCCACGAGTATTATTTGATCTTTGGAATCCTCAACAAGCCGCAATGTTTTTAAAATAAAATAAATACCATATAATTTTTTTTTGGGTATTGAAAATGGTTTTGATAAAGGATTCTATTATGTCAATATATTTAAATGATATATTGTGATTGAAGTGTGTAAATTTTATCATTCCCTTATGTTGGATTTATGTGTTATAATTTTATAATGGAACTTGGACATTTTACGGGTGGTTACGTGATAAACCATATGACGGGTGCTACCGTGAATACCAGGACGGGTGGTTACATTATAACCTCCAATGCATTGGGTATGGAAGTCGGCCGTATGGCTATTCCATTAAGTATGTGTGGAAGTCGTCCATATGGCTATACCATTAAGTATGTGTGGAAGTCGACCGAATGGTTATTCCACTTAATTATGTTTATGTCCCACGTTACCTTTATATGTTATGTAATCTTTATATGGGTTTTATGGTAATATTTTGGTTACAGAAGGATAAGTAATGAACTTTTATTCAGTGAAGAGTTTTTACTACTTCAAAAAGGTGAAAAGTATTACTTTGATAAAGTATACATGGTTTACTTGTTGTTTTAAAAAACTAACAGTTTTTATTCTTTGTGTATCCCTTACTGAGCTTTTTATGCTCATCCAAAGTTTTTGAAATGTTTTTCACAGGACTTAAGGTGGAGAGGGTCAAGGATGGGATCATGAGAAAGTCATGCAACCTAAAACATGGAACTATACATGTTTCTTTTTAAGAGTTTTTATTTTATGGAAACTTAGTAAAAGTTTCTACTTTGTAATCTTTTGAGATGTAATAGTTATGTCCTAATTATCTAAAACTCTAAACCTGAAAAGATCCTCAATGTGAATTATTAATTTAATTCAATATTAAGTATGGTTTAAGGTCGGGGACTTATAGTACATTTATCCTCCACATAATAATAAGTTATTTTAGAATAAGGGTTAAAACATGATTTAAATATCCATGTAATTTTAAACCGCATTCACTCACAAAGGTAATCTAAAATCCATTTAAAGGTAAGAGAACAGTCTAGGGTTTATACCTGATACATCACCTCCTTTTTCATCCCCAAAGTGAACATGGTACCCTAACCTTTAACTAGTGATCAAATAATGAAACTTGTGTTTCCATCATCCTATTTAATATTAGTGAGTCTTATTTTGTATATGAAATTATATTTTTAGGGATCTCATGACATGAATATGGTTAGGATCATGTAAAAATGACAAAAAGTAAATCGATATTTATGTATATAAAATTTCAATGGTTATATACGCATCTCACATTACATAGTTTCAAACAAATTCCCAGCGGAGGAAAAAGATATTTTTGTGGATTGGGTTCTTATATTATGGAAAGTGGGAATATTTTCTTGGGGGAGATCGTATCATTTACAAATGATGTGTATATATTTAAATGGTTCAAATGATGTAATTTTATTGTGTTTTTTCATTTATATGGTTATCAAAACACACTAAATACATCTAATGAAATTGAAAAATTAACCATGTTTTTATATTATACAATATAACCATTTATATACAAAGATGGGAATCACTTTCTTCACTTATATTAGGAATATCAACATACCTATGTTTTCTCATAGAATATTTCTATACTTCCTTAAGTTTAACATATTCTTAAATATTGTACAATGTCCTCCTAGTGTTTCATAGATTCCTTTATATTTTGAGGGAGTTTTTCATGAGACTCAATTCTATAGGGTTCATTCTGATGCATCAGTTTAAAGGTAAGTTAAGTTATCACATTTCCAAAATTATTATTTTAGTAACATATTTTTTTTCAAATAATGAATATATATATATATCATTTCAGGAATAAATTTATAACTAAATACATATTTAATTCTAAAAAATAGAAAATATGTGTCTCTTCTATAGTGAATTAACCTTTATTTGAAAAACATTCAATTTATAATCTTTTTATTTAATTATGGAATGACTATTTTTTTCTTTATAAAATTATCAATCTACGATTAATGTATTATATTCTAATGAATTATCCAACATTTTATTTCTTCAAAAAACCAATTTTTCTTATGAAATTGAAATAATTAATATTTATTTTTATACTATCAATTATTATTATTATTTTACCATAGTTTAGAATTTAAAATAGTTTCCCTCATATTCTTATATTTCTTGAGTTTTTCTTAATGAAGGAAAAATTTATTAAATTAATTCCACTTTATGAATAATATATTGATGTTAATGTTTTTAAATAATGTTTCATGGTAATTATTATATAAATAACATGTTAATATGATCTTAATTACAAATAATTGCAATTATTCATTATAAATATGAGGACAAGGGATGGGTTGTAAACCTGAAACCCCCTTATAAGACATTCTCCAGTATGTGACTGGTGTGCCTGAATTTATATATCCCTCTAATGTATTGTTTGTAATTAATATCTCATGATATTTTTTTGATGTGATTATGGATTTAACCTAATCTACTATTGTACTATATCTGATATGTTATAATTTATTACTAGAAAGACATGACAAAATGTTATGATAGAAAGTGCCTTAGATAATTATTTATGATTTATTATAAGATGTTTAAAAAAATATAATAATTTTGAATGAATGAAATGTATTCTCCAAGGAATACAATTATTGAAATTTAAGTATTAAAATTAATTATTTATAAAAGAACTCAACGCTTTTATATAATGTCCATTCTTATGATTTATAAATAATATTTTTCTTTTTATTTTACATTACAAAATCCAAACTAGCTTTCTCAAATTTTGACTACCCTTATTTAGCATACTTTACTCAAACAATGTTTTGGAAAATTTCTTTTTCATGGGAATAAGGATGTGTAGAAGTGGTTGATTAGTTGTAGTTATTTAATGTCAATTAAATTTTGTTATTTACATGTTTTCTTTCTATTTTAATAAGGTGTTACAATTACAGTTTTAATTTAAAAAGTTATTGTTTTCTAGAATATCTTAAATATAATGATATAAAACATTATAAGACCATGTTTTTTAAGTAATAATATGATATAAAATATTGGGATAGTCTTGGAGGGATCTTAGTTGGTATTATATATGAGTTTTAGAAAAAATATATAGGTTAGGATATTGATATACCCATAATTCATTAAATCTAATACATAAATTTTATATGGTTTTACCTTAATAAGAGATACACCACAACAGATTAATTATATAAGGGTTAATTATCATTGAGTTATTTTTATTGTGAAGAATGAGATTATCATAGTTTAGGGTAATTCAAATTCAAGTATGCTTGATCAATATGTAAGAGAATGGGTTTGAGATAGAAAGAGAGATATCATAAGCAATACTCTTGAACCTTACCAAAGATATACTTTCATTAATTATTAAAAATTAAGGATGTAATATTTTTGAGACATTTTCCAAATCAAACATTCCTATAAAACGATTTATCATATATAAAACACCTCCTCTATATTGGGGAATCACTTGGGATTTTTCATTTTCTATATTTAAATCTTATGTGCCCAACTCCTCCACCATTATTCCATTAAATCCATTTTTATTGATTATATAGAATACCACTATGTGTTGAGTGGTAACCATATTAATTATATCTTAGGAATCAGGATAAAACCCATATGAAATGATAAACTTATGAAACAGCTGGCCTCTTGCCTATGGTTTTTCATCGATATTTCCATGCTAGATTTTTGAAGATATCTCATTCTTCATTTGATCAAAAAAATGTGTGGGAGGAGAAGTGTCTTAGAACAAAAATATTAAGGGACATCTAGTCTTATTTATTCACCTTCACATTATCGTGTTGTTATGATACACTTTTTGGTTTTAAAATGTTGGTATACCTCAGAGACCTTTGAGTAGCGTATATATATCTAGCATTGAGTTTCATGTTTTTGCAATTATAGAAAACATGTTTGAGGCACCATATTTTTTAAATTTAAAAACATACCCAATAATGATATATTATAAAAATTAGGGTTCATATCGATATTTTGAAATTACATGTCATAAAAATTATTTTGAAAAACAACATCATTATATTCATTAGTAAGATTAAATTTGTATAAGTTTTATCTATAATAAGGAATAAGAATATATTGAAAATCATATTAGGAATTGTTGAACATAGTAGAACCTCAATCTTCAAGAAAAATAAAATAATTGGAATTAATAAATTTATAATAGTACAAGGTTATAATTACCAAACATGAGTTTAAAATTTGATTGATTTTTTGTTTTTCCCTTGATCTATGTAAGAGGTAAAAATTTGACGACAGGATTTCGTTAATGGGGTATAATGTAATATCTCAATTTCTATTATGTTAATATTCTTTTAATAAATGATATAACTAGAGAAGCCTTCTATAATTAAAATAATATGGAATACATTTTAGTATAACATTATAGTATATCATGAGGTATTCACTTAATAATTTTTGAAGTTATTATTAATTATGATAATTCTACATCATTATTTATAACGGTAGATAATAATCCTATTTATGGCTATTTCATAAATTATAATTCATTCTTAATAAAGGTAAATTTCATTTAAAATTTAATATTAATCTCATTGAAGTATTTTTTTTTGTCAAATTATAGTTTTTATCAAAATAAAAAACTGTATGTTTTTTAAAATATTATATATATATATATATTTCTAAAAATAATTACTATAGAAAGTTAAATATTAATGAATATAAATTTGAAATATAATTTCATAATAAATAACATATATTAAAAAAGAAATAAATGATTATATTTATAAAACATGATATATGAGATTAAATTATTTATAGAAATAAATTTCATTAAAGGTAAAACTCGTGAAATGTATAGGTGAACCCTCTGTGTCAATGTATGTTCAATATCACATAAATTACAATTTAGAATGTTGTGTGAAGGTAAGAAGTTGACTCAGGTATAAGTAACTCAATCACATGATAAGGTAATGTGATATATATAAATTTAACATAAGGGTACTATATCATTTCAAGGAACCATTTAATGGTAAAACCCAAGTTGCCTTATTATTTTTGGATATTTAATGACCTATTTAAGGGAAATGGAAAATTCCCATCTCACATAAATTTATATTATATATATATAACTCACATAATGGTTTATTGTAAAAATATAATTTATATAATGGTAAGGTAGATTGTTTGAATGAAACACAAGGGTACTCTTCCATCTAACATAAGAGTTGGTACTCGACAATGTTCTTTCATATTGGTATGTTTATCCTCTGTGTAATGGTATTTTTTGTTGGCATAAGTTTTAAAAAAAGGATTAACATATCAGAATAATCATAAAAACCATTATTATGTAATAGTAATATTAAATCCATGTAAGGGTATGTACATAAACTCATGTTTAAACCTACCACATCACTGCCTTCATCTTCCTCACATTGAACATTATAACTAGACATGTAACCTATGATTTAATCATATGAGTCATGATGCCATATCTTGTAGATGATTACTGATTAAATTGTTTCATATGAAATTATCTTCTTCGAGATCTCCTAATGAAATTAGGATTTGGATTGTGAAAAAAAATTCTTGACCCATATGGTTATTTATGTATTTAAAACAATGATATTCATATCAGCTTCACATGTTATACGGTTACTAACTGGTGTCAGGTAGTGGTAAATGGGATTTGAGTGGTGTATGTTATCATTTTTGGGAATATTGGTATATTTTTATTGGGGATGATCATATCATTCAGACATGATGCATATATATATATATAAGTGTGTTTGTGTGTGTGTGTGGTTCCAATGATGTAATTATTGATGGTATTTTATTTTAGGGGTTAATAAAAAATATACTAATGGAATCGGTATGAATTCAAAAATAAAATTGTTTTATATATTTTACAATAGGATTTTCACATAAAAATGGGGTCCATATTCTTAAATTAGTTTTGAAATATCTACATCCTTGGGTTTTTCTCTTAGGGGTATTGTCACTCTACCTTTAGTTTTTCATTTTCCGAAATACTGGATGTAGTCCACCCAGTGATTTGAAAATTCCTATAAATTATGATGGAGTTGGTAATAAAAAACCACTTCTATATGATATATTCTATTGTGGTGGGTTAAAGGTATGGGAAATTATTTTAATTACATAATTATTTTATTAGATAAATTGTTTTAATTTCAGAATAAAGAAAACTATATTTATCATTTCTTGTGAAAAAATATTTTGTAAATAAATATAGTTTTCATAAAAAAAATACTGATAATATATATAGTTATTTTCCATTATTTAATTTCATTACCAAAACAATCATTTAGTTTTCTATGTATATAATTATGGAATTCATATTTTTAATTTATAAAATTTTCACTATTTGATTATAGTATGTAATTATAATGAGTTAACAAACTCTCTATTTTTTTGACACAACAGAATTTTGTTTTGAAATTTACATAATAAAATTTTGTTTTTATTCTATTGGTCATTCTTATTTTATAATCTTAGATTAATGTTTTAAAATGTTTATCCCTTCATATCCTTCCTCTAAATTATCATTATTACGAAAATTAACATTTATGAATGTAATTCCTCTTTTATGAATTGGATGTCGATGTTAATGGTTTTAAAGAATTTTTCATGGCTTTATTATATAAAATAAAAGATAAAATGTTTTTTATTACAAATAATTTTACTTGGACATTATAATAACTAAGGTAGTAATTGGGGAATGGCCTAAAATCACCCTTATTGTACTTTTTCCACTATGATATGGGTAGGACCATAATTATATAGTCCTCAAATGTATAGTGTAACATTTTGTTCTCATGATATTTTACAGAAGGGATTATGGAGTGAAAAAAATCTAGAATGGGATAAAATGCACTATTTTATGATGTATCAAAAGTAATTGGTAACTTTATGATATTATATAAATCATATTCGACAATTATTTATGATTTATTATTTTTATAAAAGAAATCATTATGACTGTTTAGTGAATGAAATGGATTTTTGAAGGAATAAAAGTATTGAAATATATTTTATGAAAGTATTTATTTATAGAATAACTCATGAATTAATTTTTTGGTATATGATTAAAAATTTTATATCATTTTTTACTTTTTATATAGAGTTAAAAAATATCAACTAGTTTCCTCACATTTTAAAATCCCTTAATAAGATTTTTTCACTCACTCTAGATTGATGAAACTTTATTTTTTAATTGGTATAAGGGTGTTTAGCATTAACTGAGTGGTCAATATTATTTTATGGTATTTACCTATTTAATAGAATATTAAATATTTTATTGTCTTTTAATGAGGTTTTTTAATTTTAGTTTTTTCTATTAAATTAATAATTATAATTATCTGTTACATCTTGAATCTCTAAAATCTAAACCTTCATGATCCTAGGACATTTTAAATAAAAAATAATTATAATAGGACAGAAATAAATGGTATTAGTTTTGGGGGAATCATAGTTGGAATTTGTTATGAGGTTTGGGGAACATTAGATGTTATGATACAGAGAGTACCTTTAATCTTTAGATCCATTCTACAATTTTTTGGGGTTTTACATTAACGAGACATAAATATTAATAAAGTAATTATATAGGTATAAATATTCAAATATTTTTCTGTATTTAATGATAAGTTTATCATGTTTTTTAGTAATTAAGATTAAGATATGCTTCATAGAATAGTTAGAGACTTGTTTTGATATTTAAGGAGAGAGATATCACATGAAACTATTGCCCCTTTCCAAATACGTTCATGTTCTCATTATTGAAAAGTCAATAATTCATAGTTTTGGGATATTTTCGAACATTAAATTTTTCATATAATAATTTTTATGATAAATAACACACCTTCTCTATAATGTAGAACACCATTGATCATGGATTGTCCATTATTAAATATTATGTTCCCAACTCTTTCACATTTCTCACCAAGGTAGGTACCACATATGAGCTTTCAAATACTTGCGTTTATCATGGATGAATGCTGAACTATTTGATTTTATAATTTAATTATAAGTGATATAATTTTGATGAGATAATATATTTGAAGAACCAAATTTTGAAAATTTATAAACAAACTGTTTCATCATATTTTGTAAAAACTAGGTTCATACTATTGTTTTTATATTATATGTTCGAAATGATTTTTTTTCAAAATTGACATCTTTATCTATATCAAATTGATTAAAATTATACAATATGCATTTGGAGTAAAGTAGTTGGATATTTTAAAAAAGGTTATATGGCATTGATACACTATGTGGTCCCTCACACTTCTTGAATGATGAAAAAATGGGTATTGGGGAATAACCAATAACATGAGGTAATAAACAATGAAGTTGAGTTTAAAATTTTAGTGACTATTTTTTACATCGATCTATGTATTTTGTAAAAAAATTTGAGGACATATTTTTATGGGGGGTAGATGTAACATCGAAAATTTTTAATATATTTATGTTCTTTTCATAAATATTACAATATGAAAAATATTTTTATAATTTGAAATGACTAAAATAAAATGTATGTAAACTTAAGGAAAATATGTTTAGATATTAACTCATTATATTAAATTATTTGAATCATCATTCTAATTTTACATTATTAGTTATTAAGATAAATAATTAACTCTTCAAAATTTATATCATAAATTATTAGTAATTTTTAATAAAAATGAATTTCAAGTGAATTTTATTTTTAATAACATAAATTAAGTATTATTTTTGTGTGAAATTTATTGATTTGGCTAAAATGAAAAAATTACGTTCTTAATATTCTTACCTATGAATATGATAATTTTTCTCACAATAATGACAATAGAATGTCCAATTATAATGATAATAAATTAATTTTTTTCATCTAATAAGAAAAAAGATATATTTAAAATAAATACATTATAAAATTAATGGAACATAAAATATAAAATTATGAAATGTGTCTAAATAAATTTCCAAAAAGTTTATAACCCATGAAATATATTTGTGAATTCACCACATGAAGGAAATTTCAATTTCAAATAAATGTTTGTTAGGATAGTTGTGTTGTGGATAGAAGTTATCTTCTATATTGGTAACCCCATCACATGTAAATTTAATGATTTATATTTGAAGGTTATGTAATTGTATCATAGATTTTAAACAAATCATGTAAAGTTAAAACCCTTTATTCTTTAATATCTTTGTGATATTTAATGGAATGTGTAAGGGTAATGAAAATACCCATCTCATGTAAAGGTAAGTTATATATATATATATAAATATATATATATTACTCACATAATGGTAGATACCAAATATCTAATTTACGTAAGGGTAAGGTAGATGTTTTGAACGATATGTAAGGATACTCCTCCATCATATATATGGACATTTACACAACATTCATTGGTGTCTCGTCTATGTAAGGTTATGTTTTGTTTGCATAATTTTTAAATTGTGATTTAAAACTCCATGTCAAGGTAAACACCATTCCCATGTAATTTTAATCTTAATGAAAAGTAATTGTAATTGCATACTATTGGGTTTGATCATGCCACACCACCACAATTATCTTCCTCAAATTGAATATTATACCATCACCTATAACCCCAAAAGAATCATGCCACTCATGATTTCATCATCTTTCTGAAGATCGGTTCATATCACTTATCATTTAAAATGATCTTATTCGGGATATCATGATGTGAGGATAATTTAGATCATGAAAGAAATGGATTTAACCAAATGGATTTCTGGGTATATAAAACTATGGTAGTCAGATCAGCTTCACATGTTACATGGTTTCTGATTGATTCCAGCTATAAAAAAATAATATTTGACCATCATAGGTTATTATTTTACGGAAATTGGGAATATTATAATGGTGTGATAGTGTATCATTCATATATGATATAAATATATATATATATATATATATATATATATATATATATGGTTCCATGATGTAACTATTATAGATTTTTTCTCATATGGGATAATAAAAAATGACTGAATATATCAATATAAATGAAATAAAATGAAATGAGCACATATATTATAAAATATCATCATTCACATATAGAAAGGGTATACCCCTCCTTCACTTAGTTTAGTAAAATCTATAACCTAGGGTTTTCTGTTAGGAAATTGACGCTCACCATTTATTTTACCATTTTCCTAAATATTGGATGTATTCATCTTGGTGTTTTAGAAATTTCTTTTGGTTATGATGGATTTGGTCTTGAGAACCACATCTAAAGGGTTCAATCTCTAGTGATGGATTAAATAAAAATAAATTTTTTCATTTATATTTTTTTGTAAAAATGTTTTATTTTAAAATAAATAATATATACGTATATATATAATTTAATGTAAAAGAATCATTTTTTTAAAAAATAATATCATTACTTCTAGAAATTTGATAATATATTTGGAAATTTTAAATAATTAAACACCATTTCAAAAACGATCATTTTATTTTATAATTTTTTAATTACGATTTTTTTTTCATTTCTAAAATTATAATTATATGATTAAATTATGTTATTATAATGAATTATCTAATTTTTTATTAGTAAAAAATGTTTTGTTTTGAATGGGAAATAGAAATATTCTATTTTAGTAATCTCATTTGTTCTTATTTTGTAATCTTAGTTTCATATTTAAAAATGGTCACCCATTATATTCTTCATCTTATTGATTTTCACTTAATGGACTAACCATTTATTGTATGAAATTACACTTTTTTAAGTTGGATATTGAATCTAACGTTATTGAAGATTATTTAATGGACTTTAGGATATAAATCACAATTTCTTATGTTTTTTATGAATAATTTCACTTATTTTTTATATGAATAATGGTAGAGGATGTAAAGTGAACCTAATAACCATTTATGGGACACATTACAATAGGATAATATTTTTACTGGAAATATATATCCCTATCATTCATTTCAGAACATTTATATATCATTGTATTTTATAGATTGTATTATGAAGTGAACCTCACTCAATATGGGACTATGTTCAATATGTTATGTTGTCTCATTAGTAATTCATGATGTTGTGTCATCAACCAATATTCCTTCAAGAATTATTTATAATTTCTTATGATATTTTTGAAATAAAAATACTTATATTTTGATGTAGTGAAATTTAATTTATAATGAATTGATATATTAAAATTTCAGTAGAAGAAGTATTTATTTGTAGAAGAACTCATGAAATATATATAAGCTCAGTGATTTCAAATTGTATATCATGTTTTTAATTTTATATTTCAATAAAATATCCTCACCATATTCCTCATTATTTAAAACCAATTACTATACATTTCATCACCCACCCTATGTTTTAGAAAATTAACTTATCATAGGGTTAAGGATGTGCTAAAACGAGTGAGTGGTCAAGGTTCTTCTATGGTGTCTAACTCTTCAATATATGTTGAAAATTTTTATAGTATTTAATTTTTTTTATTTTATATATTTCAATAATAAAATAGTTTTTTTTATCTTAACCTTATAAATCAAAAAATAATAATTATGGTCGAAGTTTGTTTAAAATAAAAATAAAAAGATAAAAATATGTGATAGGTTTGGGGGCGTCTCACACATGAAATAAATAACATAAAATGAATCATTAAATACAAATATCAGAAATATATTAATTACACAATATAAAAAATGGGTAGTAGATATATCTTGTAATAGAAATTTTTTTAATATAAAACATGTCTCAAAGAAGACAATATAAGACAATAAACCCTTAAAACTTTGGTAACATTCAAATAGAAACAATGGGGATGGAATAATTATAATTTTAACATTATGTAACATTAATTAAGATGGATAAAATTTATTAAATTTAAAAGTATATGAGTATAAAACTCATAAACAGAAATAGTTTCATAACATCAAGCATGTCTCAATGAAACAAAATTTAGGTGGAGAACTCTTTTCTTATATCCAACCTGATTTGTAAGGACTATAAACTCAATTATTACAAATTTATATTTATTAAAATTATATAATATAATAATACAAATACTTATAATATCATATATTATCCATTTAAATCATTTAAACACCCCTTTATTAGAATCTCTCTGTTAAAATCGTTTTTTCGGGTGTTAACTGCATCATTTTTCATGTATGTTTTATTTTGGAAGTTGTAATCCTTTTACTTGGACCACATTTATATAATCTACATAATTTAAATAATGTAATAAGTATCATATTTAATCATTATATAATCTTTTTAACCATTTATATAAATTTGTAATGAATATAAATTATATTACTTTGTGGATACGTCAATTTGTACGTACACACATGTGATGATTCCACTTTCGGATGGATGGAATCAAAAAATGGAAAATGGTAATTGAATTTATAAAATAATTATCATACAATAAATATAATATTTATTAATTAATAATATCCTTTTTAACATCTATTTGAAGCATAACTGAAAAACACATCACATCACTTCATCGAGGAGGGAGACCACACATATGAACGAGCGATGTTATTATTTTCCAGTGGATATAATGGTACAAATGTGGATACAAAATTAAAATTAAAATATCATATTTATGTAATAAATATAATAAATAAAAATTTAATCCATCATAATGATCATCCATGGATGATGGTGATGAAAAATTAATCACATCACTTCATAGAGGTGGTTGTCGACACAAATATCTAAGAAATAATTTCATCACCCATTTGATAGAGAATAGGTGGAAAGTAGCCATGAAATATTCATAATAACACCTTTTTAATTTTATTTTAGTTATTTTATAATGATTTTATGTATAAAAAAAGTTTATATAATGTGGGAGACTAAATAAAATTGAGAGAACTTGGTTAAGATGTATACATCTTCTTTTAGAGAAATCCTTTAGTTTACTCTCTAAGTGTTGAAGGATTGGTCTTTGGAGAAGAAAAAAATAACTAGGATTAAGGTAAATATTCTTGAATTGTATTCGAGTAGGTATTTGATGATCTATAATGGTAAAATAATGTGACTAAGGGAGTATTTGTACTTCCATTTTATAAGTGAGGGGAGGGGCACATATGGAATTTCATAATAGATTTCAATTATATAAAGTCAATTTCAAGGAAAATTACATAAATATTGATGAATAATAATATTTAAGATAATATAAGTTTGAAATATATTCAAACAATAAAAATTATACAATTTTCTTTTGGAAATCATACCGTTATCTCTTTGTTTAATCCAAACCCACCTCCTTAGTAAACCCATTTTAACCATAACTGTGGTAAAAAATTTTTACATTTTTTATAATTCAAAATGAAATAAAATTATTTTAACTCAATGAATTAGTATTAATTATAATGAATAAAAATATATAGTACATTTTTTTAATATTAAATTTCTATAAGTGGTAGGATTTAAATTTAAACAATTTTTTGCACTACAATGAACACTTGTTTTGGAAAAATAATTTTTAAGCATAAAACGTAATTCACTTACTTTCATTACCTTTTCAAAACAATAAAAGGAATGTTAAAACATTATGTTGAATACATAAAATATAAATTTAATTTAAAAATTTAATAAAAAAATATTTATTTATATTATTAAGATAAAAATATATTTCACTAATAAAAATAGTTTTCTAAAAATGGTTTTTTTTCCAAAAAAGAAACTTCTACCAAAATCAAGTATATTGGAGATTTATATATAATTAATTGAATTATTTATTATTATTTTTATTTTATTTTAATTTTAGATAAAATTAAAAACATAATTGATCTTTTACTTAAAAATAAATGACAATTTTTTACTATGATTGATATTTTTCACTTTTAATAGAAAAATAAATGTTTTTTGAAAAATAATAAAAAATCACACTATGATAATATTTAATTTTAAATTTCAAAAATGATATTATTTTTATTAAATAAAATATACAAAATTTTTGTTAATTATTTATAACTACAGTACATATACCAAATTTAATCATGAGATAAATAATATATTAACCAAATGATTTAAATATTACATCACATGATTTTAGCATAATCAAATGACTTGATGGTTTAGATTATTGAAATTTAGTTACATAAAAATATTATTTAAAAACTCTAGATAGAAAATTTCTATAATTATACTCCCCCATCATATTCCTATATATATAATATATTGTAATAATTTTCATAACCAGGTGAATAGAAACATAATAATGGTGTGGGATCAAATAATCAGTAAGGGAAAAGGCATATCACAAATAAGGTGCAAGACACTTAAAAATGAATAATAAAGAAGACATGTCATTTCATGGCAATACAATGCATAGAAAACTATGGAATACATTTAAAAAAACATGGTAATTTGTTATTACATGATAAAATTGAAATTTTTACACATCCATAAGAATAAGAAAACATGTGTGAGTAAACCCAATAAGGCCATCCATATGTGAGGAAACTCAATTTGTCTAATCCTAAAAATGTGATCAAACCCATCATGCCCAAACCTATGTGAAAAAACTGATTATTTTCATTCATGAATATATCATAATAATAATATTCTACAAAATAATTTTAGGTCTATATATGAACCAAACCATAATCTTTCATACCAATTTATTCCACTTAAAAACAATCATCATCATATCCTAAATAACCCATTAAAAAATGAGATTCATAATGCTATAACCTAACAAGAAATAAATAAATCATAGAATATCAAAATATCTTTATCCAAAAGTGTTCATAATCCAATAAAATATAAATCATAAATTAATTAGATATATTTCATCTAAAGATAATATTTTCCAAACAATAACAATATTTTAAAAAAATATTTTTTATTACTCATTACAATAGTCGTAGTTGTGAGTCCATTTTCAAAAGTACACCTTTATTTTTGAGTGAAGCTCAAAGGAATACCTTACATAAAATTAATTTTGGTTCGAAAATTAATTTTTCCTTGAAATTAGGTAATTAGATCAATCAAAATGGTAGGTATTGGATAAAATATTCCCAATAATAAATTTCATAACTAAAATAATTGATTTCGAGTTACCAAGTCCTTTACCATTACCCTTGATTTTAATACAATGAATTATCCCGCTGTATGATAAATATACAAGAATTTATTACATATTTTGGAAGGTTATTATTATATTATTCTATTTAAACTCTTCATTAATTCTATTTATCTTCATGTATTATATTAATTAAATTTATTTACAATATCACGTGCTAATAATCATAATTGTTTTGAAGTATGTTTGTGAAGACGATGTTGATCATCATTTTCACCCATAGATAATAATATATAAAACATTAAATTTGTTAAAATTAGTTATTTATAGATACTTATAATTTTATAATTCTATAACATGGTAATGTTAGTCACATTTCACGAAAACGAAAACAATGAAAACTAGTTTTTTGTGTGCCACAGATATCGACAAATTAATTCATAATGATAATTAATTTATTTAATTAAACATGAAAATAATAATGATATATATTACATTAAAATATCATATATATAATTACAAAACATAAATTAAACCATCCATGTATGGTATTAAAGGGAAAAAAGAAACACATTTATTCATGGCGGAGGTATTGCGCACAACACATGATTCACTTTCATTTTTCTTAATATAAAAGTGGAGGATGATTAATGCTAGTTAAAAATCATAATAACATACCAGTATAATAATTAAACTCATATAATTGTTTTCATATGGATAAATAAAATTTTAGGAATAATAAATACATCTAAAGGGATATAAAAATAATGGGAGGTTTAAGATCTTTTACTGCACTTCTTGTGTTGGTCGGAGTGGACACTCAAGAGGGGGGGTGAATTGAGTTCCAATTAAAATTTCTGCTAAAAACGATTTCTATTAAAATCCCCCAATTTCAAAAACAGATTAAACTGTAGTGAATTTATAAATATTATAAAGGTTCAATTAGTTTCTCAAAGATTGATTAGTTCTCAGTTAACTTAATCTTATGATTAATTTAACTTTTGAAACTAACTTACTGGTTTACAATAAATATAAACACTTGCGAGTTTAACTATAAAAGTAGCCTTGAAAATAAATTATATTTCAAAGTTATAGCAGCGAAATATGAAATAGATATGTATTGTATGGATATAAACATAAACTAAAAACACAGAGGAGTTAACCAAGAGGTTCAGTCTCAAGCCGAGACTTAGTCCTCTCAAAAGTTTATATAAGGATGATCCACACCCTGAATCGGGGTTCAACAGTTTACAACTGTCCAGGTCCAAGACCTCTACCACTGTTATCTGTGGGAAAGAAAACAACAGCAACCAGCTGTCCAGGTCACACACAACCTCTACCACTATCCACAGTGGGAAAAAATAATTAATAGATAGTGAGTGAGGATTTTCAAATCCTCCAGCTAAGGTTCAGGAGACAGTGTGTGTGAAAAATACAACAGATAACACACACTGCTCGTAATGTAAAAAGTAAATCACGGAGATAAAGATTTAGATCTTAGAAATGGCTCTAGTGATCTTCGTGCAGCTCTTGACTCCTTTTGTTGATTAGAATTTGTTCTGAGTCATCTTTTGGTTTTTGTCTGGAAAACAGAGTATCAAGTGCTTTCTTGACTTCTAGGTTCAGCTTGCTTATCGCCTCAAGGAATGAAGAGTTTTGTGTGGTTATTCTTTAGCATAGATTGCTCGATGTATGCTCTATGTTCTGGAGGCTGGTAGTAGAAGTCTCGTGAGTGCAAGTTCTCCAGCTGTTCTTGGCACGTTTTGAGCTTGATCGCAAGTGTGTTCTGTGTGCTCGATCTCTTCGAGTCTATTTTCTCTCACACACTTTTGATACATACACGATGTCCTCTTTATACCCTTTTTGTATTTCTGAGAAGAAGGAATGATTATACTTTATGATCGTACTTGGTACGGTTTCCTGAAATGGCAACATAAATAATTTAATAACATTAAATGCATCAAAAGTAACAAATGTAACCATTAGTATAATAAACAAATAGTGTCGAGGATATAGGATTTGACTCCGTAGTTCCTTATAGGTAGCCGTTTGTTTGTAGATGTGTACGGTTGACTCGGTGTAGGGATCTTCTATCGGTATCTCTTCAAACTCTTATCGGTGGCTCTTATCGGTAGCTCTTATCGGTGGCTCTTATAGGTAGCTCTTATCGGTAGCTCTCTGTGCATCGGTATCTCTCTGTGCATCGGTAGCTCTGGCTATCAGTAGCTCTGGCTATCAGTAGCTCTGGATATCGGTAGCTCGGGCTATCGGTAGCTCTGGCTATCGGTAGCTCTGGCTATCGGTAGCTCTGGCTATCGGTATCTCTGGCTATCGGTAGCTCTGGATATCGGTAGCTCTGGCTATCAGTAGCTCTGGCTATCGGTAGCTCACGCTATCGGTAGCTCTGGCTATCAGTAGCTCTGGATATCGATAGCTCTGGCTATTGGTATCTCTTGGCTATCGATAGCTCTAGCTATCAGTAGCTCTGGCTATCGGTAGCTCTGGCTCTTATGCAAAACACATCTAATTGACTTAGAATTGTTTCAATGCTTGTATAAACAAGGATAATCGAGATTAACATAAATCATAGATTATTTAAACATTATTATTAACTTGATCACTGATTTGAAAGAATTAAAATGTAGATCATCAGTAATTGAGAATAGAATAATATATGAACACATAATTGGGATTTTCAAAACAGGTGAGGTCAACAATCTCCCCCTTTTTGATAATCTCAACTTATGATAGGACCAAGAATAGTGAGAATATAGTATAAGAGAATATAACATTTATATTGGAATTTCTCAAAGAAAGAAGTAGCAGAGGAAATAGAGGAAATAGTAATAGAATGAGATAGATCAACAATTATCATAGTTAGTATTAAATACAATAGGAACATAGATAAGTTTTGAAAGAATTGGTACCAAAGAAGGAAATGTAAGAATAGTAGCAAACGCTCAAATTTCTCCCCTTTGATATTTCCCCCCCTCTCTTTATATTTTCTCCCCCTTTATAATTTTCTCCCCCTTTGTGATAATAAAAAAGTGGGAAAGCAGACATAGAAAACTGAGAAACAGAGATAGTGTAAAGAAAAGAATTTTTATTAGACCAGACAAAACTTACATAAACAGAATAGAAAAGAAAAGAGAAAAAAAATTCCTATCAAACAGCCTGGCCACTTTAGCAATACTGATCTTCAACATGAGATTTTTATTTTGGATCAGAAGAGGAGGGAGGTGGTGAGGATGTGAGTGAGGGCTTTGGAATTCCAGAAATGATCACAGGAGGCTGAGCCACTGATACAGTGCCTGGCCTGTATTGGGTAGTTTGTTGAGTGATCATAGGTGTGAGGCTTCGGATGGCCTGAGCAGGAGTCATCTAGACTGGAGACTCAGTAGAGGCAGAGGCAGGCAAGGCAGGAGGGACAAAAACAGGTCTGGCATCAACATGCAAAAAGGGCAGCAATAGATTTCTGAAATCCATAATGATTCCTCCTCCTCTTTCCATAGAAGATATAAAATCATCTTTGTTCTCCATGAATTTTTCTAAGGCAGGAGTCAGGTGCCCGAGCTTCTTCACTTGTTCTCGGAAGGCTTGAGTTACAGGGGTAACTTCATGTTTTCCAACATCAGCTTGAAATGATGGTTGAGTTGTTTCTTGGTAAAAATCCTTTGGAAATAATAATCCACCTTGTTCTTGATTTCCTCCTAAGAGGAAGAGGCCTCTTTCATATGGTTGTGGACGATTGTCACTATTTACCTGACTGAATCTCTTGTAGAGAGCACTACTCAGCCTAGATATGATGAGTCCACAGATCCACTAGTTGGAATAGAACCAAGATCCTTCTTCATCATAGCTCGTAATTGATTCAAATCAAATGCAGGTTTTGAAGCTAGAGGACCAACTGAGAAAGATACAGTTTCTTTGAAACTTTTGGTTAAGCCACTAATCAGAGTTTGCTGTTGAGAGTCCTAATTTTTTACCTGATTTTTTATAGAAGATTTGAAATATTCAAATACTGAGACCATTTGGCTTACAACACTTTTCACATAGGTTAAATCCTTATCAGCTTGAGGCTTTGAGCTCATGTAAGAATCTAAAGCAGTAACAGACTTCTTTAAGGCTTCAAGATCTGCTTCTATTCTAGAAGATTGGGTCTGGCACTCTTTGACTGCTTCCATTATCTCACCCATAAAAGTTGACAGATTGAAACCAAGAGAAAGCTCAAGAGATTGTTCTAACAACTTCATTTCTTCACGAAAGCAGTGCTTCATCTCAGTAACTGAGGCACTGAAGGATTCTTTCAGCTCATGCTTCAGGGATTCGAGATCAGAATTTGTAACAAAATCAGTAGGAGGAACTGTAGTAGATATTCTTGCAGAGGCTAAACTGACTACAGAATCATTCATGACTGATTGAATCGAGGATACTAAAAAAGATTTCATTGTCTTTACTTCTTCTACAAAACTGACTTTGAGATTTTCTTTCAGCACATCTAAATCATGTACTCAGACCACATCATCAGGTAATAACTCAGAATTGATGTCATAGCTAATCATTGGTCTATTCAAGGATACCTCATTATCCGAATCAGGATAATCCAAACCACAGACTATAAAACCTGGGTCATCTACCCAGTCTTCAATCTCAACAGCCACTGTAACATTTCCAAGATTGGAATGATGCTCCCCCTCAATGGGTGCATTCTTATGTACAATAAATTCATTCTCTGCTGGTCTTTCTTCATCAGAATCTTCCACAACAACATCCATCCCAGCAGCAGTAAGGAGATTTTTTGGAAAAGGTACAGCTTCTTCTCTTTCTTTTTCTACTTCAGCAGTAGGCACAACTGAGTTTCCAATCAATGGACTCAGACTCAACCTAGTAGAATCAGACGATTCAGATACATTCTATTTTTCTCCTTCTTGCTGAGGAACTGGCTGGTCTTCCTCATGAATAGATAACACTTCCTCTACTTTCCCTTTTCTTGAGTATACAAACTCAGTAACAGGACTTGGGGGAAAGTCTGGATATCCTCCAATATCCATAGGAGTTTCTTCCTCTTCTTCTTCTTCTTCTTCTGACTCATTTTTATATTCGAGTTCCTCTTCATCAGGTCCTAAACCTGGATCTCTTTTATCCTTTGGCCTTGAAGGATAATCCATATGATTTAATTTATCATACACCTTCTAGTCATCACTGACCCATTCTCCTTTCCACGAGATCCAATTGATTTTCATGTACTTACAAACTGTAGTAGTGATACAGAAGTTATTCTTAACTACAACTGTCTCATCCAGAGACTCAGCTATCCCTTTCACTTTTATCATCACAGAGATCATTTTGGCAAAGAATAAAGCATTAGTCTTTGATTTTGGCCTAATCATGTCTTCCATTTGACTCAATAGCAGTCTGCACAGATTAACTTTCACACCATGTCTTAACAAATGTAGAAGATAAATATCTTGATATCTCAGATTGGAAAAATCTCCTCTCCTCGGTATCAAAACATGTTGAACAAATTTGAAAAGAAATCTGTTCTCTCCATCCAATTCAGGGGTGGTATTTTGAGAATTAAATAACCTCTATAAGGGGTATAAGAGTATGGATAAGAATATTAAGAAGATCAGGGTCTAATATTTTTTATTTCTGGAGTGATGGGTTCTAGGGCGAGTAGTTTCCCTTTTATAAGTGAAATGGAGTGCCATTTTTGTAAATACCCAAAACCTTTCAATAATGGGAAGTCAATATCAATATTTGTACCTCCAAAATTGATAAATGATGGATTTTAGGAACTTTAAATTCAATTAAAACATCCACCATTCAAAAATAAATATTTTTTTATATATTTTATGTCCTTCATCTCTAATTTGACTCACTCATTTCATTTTAGTTTCAACCATAGTGACTAGTTTTTTACCTTTGTAATTTATTTAGTAATCCTAAAATGTTACAATTTATATAATTCTAAACCATTGATTTTAAATCTGAAATACAATTTATGAAACAAAATCTTACATGTAACAACCTGAAATTTTATAAATGATATTCTATTTTTGAATGGATAAATGTAATTTTATGTAATGTATATATATAATACACATGCACAACTTTGGTTGCTTTTTACTTTTATGAGTTATATACTATAAAATTTAATGACTATTATTAAAAATAACCGTTTATAATATATCCTTTTCATAGTTAAGATTAAGATTAGTAAATACACAGGGTTGTGATAAATCCATCTGTCACATAGAAAGGAAGTGATGACCTAGAGTAATATGATCATATCCTATGAAACACATTAATCATTGTTTTAGAGGGAGGTAAAATTATTGGTATTGTAACACCATGACAGAATTTAAATAGTTTTTTTTAATAAAATGGTTTTATAATTATTTTGAAATAATAAAAATATTTTTTGAATAAAAATATAACTTATTACATTATATTCCTAGAAAAAAATACTTTTTTATTATATATATATATATATTATAATTCATAAAAAAAATTTCAATCATATATATGTATATGAGTATTATTTTTAATAATAAAAAAAATTTAATTGATTATTTTTCATATAAAATCAAAATTTTATAAAATTATTATATAAAATTATTTTTTGATATACTAAATAATATTTAAGAATAATAAGATAATTTAAATACATGAAGTAAATGAATAAATTCATATTTGATTTAAAATTTTGAAATATAAATAAATATATTTATATTTTAATAATAATATGTGAAACAAAATACATATTACGAAGTACTATAATAATAAATTATGCAATTTATTGTTTTACCAAAATATAAATTCATTATCAAAGAAGCTAAAATAGTAATGAAAGTGTTAACATAAAATGTATTGGTTTAAATAATAGAAAATAGGCATTGGGTATTTTATGTTTCAATCGAACTGACAGGTTTAGGGAGGCTGGATCGAGTGAGTTCACAAGAGGATAGGATAAGGAAAAATTGAGATTTATCTGAGGGTTACATAAGACATCATTGGAGTCAAGCTCTACCGAAGATGAAGCTTTGCACTTAGCCAAGGATTTAAACGGTTATCTCTGAGTCTGAGCTCAGTTTAATGTTTTCACTTTCCGATTCGAGGTAGAAGCCAAGAGACATGACCATATTTAGATCTGAGTTCTCGTTTGAAGGCCATCACGCTCTAGATCTGAGATGCGTGGAGGTTCTAAACAAGATTGTGAGAAAACAACATATGGTTTGGAAATCTATTATTTATTTTAGGGATATGATAGTAGGTATTTTTTTTATTTGTTTTCATTGTTTGAATCTTCCACAAAATCTAGTTTGTTAATTGATCGCAGCTTCCTATCGACATCCGTTAAGGGTTATCTTGAATTTTTATTTCATCAAACGGTTTTATGCTGATGATTTGTGTATTAGTTTTAATAAATTTCAATCGATTTAGATTATTATATTCTATGTGTAATAAATTTGTTGTCTAAATTTGGTTTTGGGTATTTTCTAGAAACGGTTTGATGATTTTGATAATTTTCATTCATTAAATCGGTGTTTCATTCTATTTCTATTTGTTGATTTATGATATTTTAAATACTGGTATTTTCAACCGAAAATAATATGTTCTCTATTTTTCCACATCGGTCGACTTCAACTTGATGAAACATTATGAAAAAACTGCTAATACAAACAAATTATACAATATAAAATGAATCAATCACTTTTTAATATCTAATACATTATTATATTGTAAGTAGTTGGTGCGATATATGAATACTGTATATTATTATTTCACAAAAATAATTTTATCAGAACCAATAATTTACATTTGAAGTACTGAACCTACTATTAATGTGACCACTGCATTTATTTCATTTAAGAGTGTATATGTTTCTACTATTCGTTTGAGGTTATAAATAGAGAGAGAGTAGTGCAAGCCCATTTCAAGGAACTACACATTTGTTGCATAGTGAGTGGGTGGTTCGTCAATCAAGAATTGGAAAGGGATCATTGTTTTTAAATAATTTATGTTATATGTTTATAAAATCTGATATAAGGGATTTTTATTTTTATTTTGTCAATTTATTAGTGTCTGTCAAGTTGATTTAAGGGTTTCTTCAAAACAATTAACCTATTTTTCATATCTTTGATAAATTTTAGTAACAGGATTAATAAAATAATTATTTGGTGTATGCTAGGTGTGGTATTTTTAATGGAAATTGTTTTAAACGTGTATTTTGTAAGGGATATTTGTTTTAAAACTTAATTTTGTTTTCATATATATATATGTATATATATGTTAAGGGTGATTTAATCATACTAAAAAAAATTTCAATTATTATTGTCAAATTTTGAAGTTGCCGTTTAATTTTGGAAAGTTGAATTTATTAAAACATCATTTTATTTAGAAGTCATGAATATTAAAAGAATGACCATATCTGATAATTGCATATGTCATTTAACTAATGGATTAATTTTAAGTATATTCTTACGCTAGCTTGTTGTATACTAGCATAAAATTCAATTCCATATTTGTAATTCATTAATTGAATATGTGTGTTTTTGTTTAAAATTTTATGTTCATGATATATATATATATATGTGTGTGTGTGTGTTTTGATATTGAGAGTTATTTATTTTAATCATTTAATAAATCAAATAAATATCTTACATGTGTATAAAATACATGGTACCTAATTATCAAACACAAAAAAAAATGATTTATTCGGCGTTTGAGATTAATACCCACTAACTTAACATCTATGATTTAATATATATAAATTTATAAATGATCTTTTTAATGTTAGGATCTTAAAAAAATTATATATATATATATATATATATCTTCATGAAAGAGTGAATTCATATGAAATCCTGATGATAATTTAATGTGAGACATATAAATTGCATGTGATTATTATTGTTCTTACATTATATATTCATGTAATTTTTTCATGAATAAAATCAATTAAACTAATATGTAATTGAAATTTTTATTTAATATTATGTTTTAAAAATTCTTGAAGTTATAACAATATGAAATCATGTATTTCTTAAAAATGTTTGGGTACATGGGTGTGTATGAAAGGTCTGGGTGACAAACTTTTTTGTCAT
This sequence comes from Viscum album, assembly GCA_963277665.1. Taxonomy (NCBI): domain Eukaryota; kingdom Viridiplantae; phylum Streptophyta; class Magnoliopsida; order Santalales; family Viscaceae; genus Viscum; species Viscum album. The sequence goes on from OY728141.1 coordinate 783,903,803, forward strand.
AACATAACCTGAAAGAGAAATGAAATTGAATTTCATATATTTATTTTTATATAATCATATATATAAATATATGTGTAATGTGTATTATAATGTAGTGACATGATTTCAAAATTAAAATATCGAGTGAAAGTATATATATGTAAAGAAAACTTAAAATGTTTTCATAAATAATTCATGTTTGAAAATTGTAAATATAGTAGGGAATTGGAGAGTGAACCCAATCCCCAAACAGTGGTTAGGCCCATGATAGCCTTCAATATTCCATGTTTCTAAAACCCACAATGTTTTGTTTTTAATGGTGTTTGTGGTGTTTTATAAAAATCACTGCATTAATTTTGAAGTGAATTTTTGTAAAAAAGTAATATCATATGCGGTATATTAATTTAAACGTATGTAATTTTAATTAAGTTTTACAAAGGGTGTTTTGAATAGTATTTTTATGTTATCTTTAAAAGAATTTCTCAATGTTATTTTTAATGAAATATTTTATAAAATGTATGTAAACAACATCATAACTTCTTATTGGGAAACTAAATGGTCACCCATTTGTTTTAAATGTTTTTAAAAGGAATCTTAGAAGTTCTAAATCTAACTTCGATTCTTTTGGTGTTAGCACACACGGAAGCATAGTAGGAAATTGTTTTATTTTTTTCAACTCTGATTAATGTAAGGTCCTTTCTAATCCTCTAGAACCTAGACTGGTATAAGGTCCTTGTGGTTTAAAAATGTTGTTTAATTATTTAGTAATTTTTATAAAAACATTTAACTTGTATTTTCTATCACTATGTCTGGAATAGAAGATTAGAGGTGTTATAGGTATTTTATAATGACCATTATAAAAATAATATTCAATCACTAAATCATTATATGAAATCTTTAATGGGTAAGTTTTAGCTCATCAATATCACGACCCAAAACAAGTTCCTCAAACCACCCCAAGAAAATATCACCATTACACACCTAAACCATAGAAAATTCACAAGTTAATAAAGGGATATATGTAACGCCCCGACCCCAGTTACCAAGATTGGGTGCATTATTGCGTAACATTATCATGATCACAAAGATCAAGTCTCGAAAGACCGATTAGTTTAGTAGCCTTGGAAACACTAGATACATTCATAAACGTTACATTATATCATAAAGTGAAAAACTACAATAACATGGTCTCCATAATCCACACTCATATCCCCTTCCAACTATCCCTGTAGTTCATTCATAAAATACTTCTTCACATCTTGGAAAAATTAAAACATTGAAAGGGGTGAGCTCTGATGCTCAGTAAAGATAACAATATAGTGGAAGCTTTCATAAATAATCATAAAAAATTTAAGATAATGTATAACTAAAACAAAAGCCTTTTAAAATTGAACTTCAACATAATATAGAAAATGTAAAATAAGATAATTCCATTTACTTATTCACATGGATATTCTACTGGTCGAATAACCACATGAAATATCAATAACCACTTTCATAATGATGGAATCAATAATGCCAGAATATCATAACCACGTAGCTAAGGCCTCGTGCCAAGACTACAAAAAATATTTTGTCAAGGCCTCGTGCCAAGACACTAGATTGTCCCATGAGACCTTCTGATCCATCGAGGAGCTATAGCGGGCTCCACCCGTCACTTATTATGTCCAATGCAATTCTCATATGAACAGGTTTAAACATATCATAATTCATAACATAATCGTATCACATAAAACATGCATAAAGGAAACATAAAATTTCCTCATTTCAATCACAAGATATAAATACCACACATTGATATAAAAAAACACTTTCAAAACCATTTTCAATACCAAAATAAAACAAAATTAAAACATTGTAATTATATTTCATTCAAAAAAAGTTATGGCTTGTAGAGGAAGATGAAACAAAAATAATAGTCACAGTGGCGGAGAATTAGTTGTCGACGCATACGTATGAAAAAAATATTCCTTTTTGTCATTTAGTAAAATGAATTGTATAAAAAGATTTCTTTTGAATAAACGTAATAGTCAAAGGTGATTATACACCGTATAGAAGAAAACAAAATATGCCTCAATGAATGGAGATTGAGATGAAGTCCCTTACAAAAATCATTTTTTTAAAATAAAATAAATCTATTATGTGTATTCACTATAAGTACACATAGAGAAAGTAAAAATACATGATAGGACATAATAATATCATGACATAATTTGAAAGTAGGAGATTAACCCAAATTATAGAAATTGTGTTAAGAAGTTCCCTTACCTCGTGTCTGACTTAACTCGATCATTCATTAATCTCCTGGATAATAAACTAGAGTTAATTTATACTTCCTTAAGAACCTTTTTCAAGTTCATTATTCCTATTATATCACGTATTACCATGTTATGAACATTATGTAATTATTTAAGATAATAACGGTCGTTTTGTCAATCTTTGGTACTTGAGTCAAAAATAAACTTCTTATAATTACAAGTTGTTCATGTGGTAAAATATCCATTACATCCAGAATTATATTCATGATGTAGATATCATATATATCCAGTATATACTTTCCTTTATAATATTACATAACATTTAGAGGTATGAAATTAAATGCACCGTTCATGGAGACGGTAAGCCGTATGTACACATGAATGCTACTTTTTTTCTATTTCATATTTTAATGGAATGAAACATAATTATTTAAAGTTATATTATAATTCCAGTATAATATCATATATAATATCACTTACTCCGTCCTTTATAAGTCCCACATATGGCATTAACGATTCAAATCACTTTGAGGGGGTGGTAGTCCACACTTCCTCAAATGAAATTATCGCATTTTCACAACATGAAAAGCATAAAGAAATTTTCTAAATTTAAAATACAGAAGCATAGAGAGGAAATAAATATAATATATATCATAAATAAATATAGTTACATCATAATGTCCACCATTATATGTGGTAGGAGAAGATAGAACAATCATCGTTTCGTGAGGCAGTAATTCGCCATCGACGGAAACAGTATGTTCATTAACCATTAGACAGAGGTGTGTGTAAGTGTAGCTAGAATAATTATCAAAAAAACATCGTAGTATATTTAATATACTGGTTTTCTTACAAAATAATGTAATAAAAAGAGTTTAGGGGGTTGGAGAAGCAAAATAAAACAAAATAACATAAAAAAAGACATTACCTTAAAATTTGGTAACTCTTTTTGATTTGAGACAAAGGCTTCCTTGGGAAGACTTCTGCCCAAAGTGAGGCTTCTAGGAGTAAGAGAAATAATTTGAGAGACTATTTGGTAGAGTTTGGCCAAGAAATATGGCTTGGAAGGTGTGAATAATGTGGTATAGGTGGGGGCCTTTTATAAGAGGAGAGGAGGGGCACTCTTGGAATGATTGAAATGTTACTTTATTATATAATGAGTTTCTAATTTTAAAGGTCCCAGACTTATATATCTCGATGATATGGTGATAAGGGTTAGAAATATACTCATAAAATAGGTTTTTGACAGGTTTATGTCTTAGATTTTAATATTATATTTTCATTTTATTTAAATCGTTAATTTATGAGGTAATCGCTGCCTCATCACGGTGTCATAAAAAATTTAATTTAGTTAATGTCTAAAAATTATTAAAAAATATCATGATGTAGGAAATATTTTTAGATTTCTATTGAATACTTATTGTCGAAACGTTATCTTATATAACCCCATTTAATAATTGTTTTAGTAAAACAACACATGTTTGTGAAAATTTTATTTTTACTTTAAATACAAAGTTATTAATGACATTTTCTTACCCAAGTGGCTCAATGGGGTCCCCAAGTTGACCCATGGATTTTTTTGGTCTTCCATGACTCATCCAATAAGGGTAGGACAAGTGTAAGGGTATTTTATTATTTTTATAATATCATTTTTCCTTAAATTTCACTAATTACCTTTAATCGCGATTAATTAATCATAAAAGTTACTATTCACCAAAAAATTATTTTAATCCCATTGAAAAACATTATACCTTGTAATCAGAACCATGTTTGTCGGATTTTTGAAAATAAAATCACAGAAGTGGTAATTTTTCATTTAAATGAAAAATCCGTTTTTTAAGTACGACTTAGTGGTTTCACTTTTCATAAAAAATTGAAGTTTTTCAGAACAATGCCAATATTTCACCCAAAGATATAATTGATATTCTGAATTCAAAAATGATGCCTATTTTACAAAATTCCAAACATATATGTCTCATTAATTAATTTTATAATTAATTCCCGCTGTCACAACAAATAGCGTGTTTTTATGAAACAATATATATCAAAAGATTGACAATCGTTTATTTCCAATTATAATGTGAAATTAATTATAATGACCACCATTGGATAAAATGGTAAAAATATATTCTAATTATACTTTAAAACCATTCAATAGTATAATTTACCACTATAAATTATTTTGATTAAAAAAATTGTTTTTAAGTATTTTTCACTATTCATAAAAAATTTGAAGTTGTCCGAAAAATACCAAAAATTCAACAAAGGCTAATTTCGATATTTTGAATCCATAAATAAAGTCCATTTTGAAATATAAAATATATATAATTTCCTAAAGTGGGTATTAATATTCATAATGGATATTTTGATTGGTCGCAGTGTGTTAGAATCTCGAACTTACGTACAATGCTAGCTATTGCATTATTGAAAGTGAAGTGTATCATAGAAGCTCGGGGTGTTACATTTCCCCTCCTTCAATAAATTTAATCCTCGCAATTTGAAATTTTTCTTTCAAAATAAAAGGTTGAAAATAGAAAATCCCTTTGTGGAAAACCCACATCCGATATAAGGTTAATAAAATTTAGCCTTAATAAGAGGGAAAGGGAAATGAAAAAGTCACCACCAAATTATGATCACGATAAGGAGAAAATTAGTGGCAATTAGAGACATATAATTGATGGAAAAACATAAATATTTGTAGACATTTATTGAGGTCATCAATCACAATCAAGTGTAAAATTGAGGGCCTCAAAACCTTCAATCTATGTTGAATTTAAATATTATCAGTTCAACAAGACATAAGGTATTAGGATTGAATATTTTTTGTTTTAATATCTCTTTAATAAATATTAAGAATTAATTTATTCATAGAATAAGAGATAGGTATATATATATTTATGCTTGATAAGTAGAGTTTCAACCTTCAACTAATTTCTACCACAAACTTATCTTTCACTCAAAAAGATAATAGAACTCAAAAATATTATATTTATCCTAATCTTACAAGGTTCAAAATATTAACACATACAATTTAGATTAGGAATAATATTTTTTAATAACCATGGACTTCCTATAGGCTAGTGGTAGGTAATAATGTCCTATCGCACTATGGTTGTGGGTTCGATTCCTACAGTGTTGTCCGACGCGATGGGTTATCCCCCGACCTACAGTTTGTACTTTTTCTAAAACTATAGTATTATAATATTCCAAAGATAATATTTGGAATAGTTTTATCCATAAAAAATACTATCCAAGGTTAAATTTAATATATTCCAACCTTTATAGTTATCCAAAATACTTCTGTCCATCTCACAGTCCAAATTTTATAAGGAAGGTAAACATAATGAAGATCCTTTTTTCCGTGTAACAACATGTGAACACCTTCATCATGTATTCTTTTAAAACACTACAACATCCTGAATTACCATAAATCCTTATTGATTACATTCATGATCCCTTATTCCTTATAGAATACTAGATATACTCCTATCAAAAAAATGTATACAAATCATTTATCTGTTTCAAGGAAGTTAAGAATATCTAATATAATTTATCCAAATCAATCATATATTATTCCAAAATCACTATTTCGGTATCAGAACCATATTATGGTTTATCATTCTCTCAAACATATATTTTCCGAAAATTTAACCTACTGTGGTGTCACTTTTCTTGGTTCCACACAATCTCAAGTCCTTGATGAAATAGTACTGCAGTACAATCCTTATATACTCCATAAATATTATAACCCGTACATCATTGACACAACACTCAAATGAAAAAATTCTTTAATAACAACATAAGAACTCTAATCATTCCTCCTCATCTATGGTAGTATCATAACTTGATTATTATCCAATAACGTCATTTTGGGCATACTCAGATGATTTGGACATTGGTTTGCGTAGTGTCCCCAGTCCTTGCAGATGAAGCCTTGTACATTTGAAACCTTTTTATTACCCTTGAAGTCATGCACTTGGTGTCCTATTTCACCACACTTATAAAAACTCACATTCCCTTTATGCAAGTTCCAAGGTGTTTCTTCCTATAGTTATCACATATTGGAAAATTATTCTTTTCCCTCGTCCCTTTATCTATCATTCTCTCTTCTATCCTTTTCTTCTCTTTCTTCCCTTCAAAACCATAAAACTCAGAGAGTTATTTTCATATCTTATTAACACATGATAATATTTCATTATATGTTGAGAACACATTGGAGACTATTTACCTTCTAAATGTTGGCTTAATACCGTGAAAGATATGATCCTTGTTACTCGTTGGATCGTACGTATTGATGGAGTTCACATTCCTTATACTGGGCGCCATTTCTATACAATGGCATAAACTAGGATAGTTTATGAATTGCAATGAATAATTCCAAAATTGTAAAATACATAATGATAATTGAACAGTTTATGGATATAATCCATAATTATAAAAAATGTTTTTTGAGGAAGTGTGTACTCATAAACCCTTCATAATGGTTTGTAAAAAAATGAGAATAATCCTAAGTATATCCCCCAAGTGTGTCATAACGAAGAGTGCAACAAGGCCCACTGTAGTGCACCAGTTCCCATTTGAGTCTAGCTCAAAGTGGTTTTTTTGGGTTTTACCCCTAGGTACATCTGTGCCAGAGCCGCCTCTACATGCTTGTATCCAGACATTGATGTATTGCTCGGAAAACTAAAAAAATCTCTATAATACCAAAATTATAGGAAGTTATTCTATACTAAATCTCAAAGTCTATATTTGGGCTATGTGCTCTAATCAGATTTTATCTAAATCTGGCTTCCAAGGTTAGTACTAACCTCCCTCTCATAATAACTGTAATGCCCCGACCCCAGTTACCAAGAGTCGGTGCATTATTACGTAACATTGGCACGATCACAAAGATCATGTATTGAAAGACCGACTAGTTTATTAGCCTTGGAAACACTAAATACATTCATAAATGTTACATTATATCATAAAGTGAAAAACTAAAATAACATGGTCTCCATAGTCCACACTCATATCCCCTTCCAACTATCCCTGCATGACATTCATAAAATACTTCTTCACATCCTGGAAAAATTAAAACATTGAAAGGGGTGAGATCAGATTCTCAGTAAGGAAAACAATATAGCGGAAGCTTTCATAAATAAACATAAACATTTAAGATAATTTATAACTAGAACAAAATACTATTAAACTTGAACTTCAACATAATATGGAAAATGTAAAATTAGATAATTCCATTTACTTATTCACATTGATATTCTACGGGTCTAATAACCACATGAAATATCAATAACCACTTTAATAATGATGGAATACATAATGCCAGACTATAATAACGATGTAGGCCAGGCCTCGTTCCAAGCCTACAAATAATATTTTGTCAAAGCCTCATGCCAAGACACAACTTTGTCTCATGAGACCTGCCGATGCATCGACGAGCTATAGTGGGCTCCACCCATCACTTATTAAGTCCAATTCATTCATCATATAAACAGGTTTAAACATATCATAATCCATAACATAATAGTATCACATAAAACATGCATAATGGAAACATAACATTTCCTCATTTCAATCACAAGATATCAATACCACACATTGATATAAAAAACACTTTCAAAACCATTTTCAATAACAAAATAAAATAAAATTAAATCATTGTAATTATTTTTCATTTAAAAAATTTATTGCTTGTAAAGGAAGCCGAAACTCAAATAATGGTCATGGCGGAGGAGAAGTCATTGTCGCCACATATGTATGACAAGAAAAACATTCCTTTTTTTCATTTAGTAAAACACATCGTATAAAAATATTCCTTTTGAATAAACATAAAATTCAAATGGGTTTATACATCGTATAGAAGAAAACAAAATATGCCTCAATGAATGGAGATTGAGAGAAGTCTCTTAAAAAGATCATTTTTTTAAAATAAAATAAATCTATTATGTGTATTCACTATAAGTACACATAAAGAATGTAAAAATACAAGATAGGAAATAATAATATCATGACATAATTTGAAAGTAGGATATTAACCCAAACTATAGAAATTGGGTTAAGAATTTCCTTTACCTCATGTCTGACTTGACTCGATTGTTCTTTAATAACCTAGATAATAAACTAGAGTTAATATATACATTCTTAAGAACCTTTTTCAAGTCCATTATTCCTCTTATATCACTTATTACCATGTTATGAACATTATGTAATTATTTAATTCAATAACGGTCGTTTTGTCGATCTTTGGTACTTGAGTCAAAAATAAACTTCTTATAATTAGAAGTTGATCATGTAGTAAAATATCCATTACATACAGAATTATATTCATGATGTAGATATCATATATATCTAGTATATACATGCCTTTTTATGTTTACATAACATTTAAAGGTAAGAAATGAAGTGCACCGTTCATTGAGACTGTAAGCTGTACATACGCATGAACGCTACTTTGATTTCTATTTCGTATTTTAATGGAATGAAACATAATGATATAAAGTTATAATACAATTCCAGTATAATATCATATATAATATCACTTAATACATCATTTATACGTCCCACATATGGCATTAACGATTCAAATCACTTTGAGGGGGCGGTAGTCCGCACTTCCTCAAATGAAATTATCGCATTTGCACAACATGAAAAGCATAAAGATATGTTCTTAATTTGAAATACATAAAAATAGAGAGGAAATAAATATAATATATATCATAAATAAATATAGTTCCATCTCAATGTCCACCATGAGAGGTGGTAGGAGAAGATAGAATAGTCTTCGTTTTGTGAGGAATAATTCGCCATCCACATAAACAATATGTTCTTTAACCATTAGACGGAGGTGTGTGTAAGTGTAGCTCAAAAAAGTATCATAAAAACATCCTAGTATATTTAATATACTGGTTTTGTTACAAAATAAAGGAATAAAAAGAGTTTAGGGGGTTGGAGAAGCAAAATAAAACAAAAGAACATAAAACAAGACATTACCTTAAAACCGGGTAACTCTTTTTGATTTGAGACAAAGGCTTCCTTGGAAAGACTTCTGCCCAAAGTGAGGCTTATAGGAGTAAGAGAGGGAAGTTTAGAGATTATTTTGGCAGAGGTTGGCCGAGCCAAATGGCTTGGAAGGTGTGAATAATGTGGTAGAGGTGGGGGCCATTTATAAGTGGAGAGGAGGGGCACTCTTGGAAAGATTGAAATGTTACTTTATTATATAATGAGTGTCGGATTTTAAAGGTCCCAAACTTATATATTTCGAGGATACGGTGATAAGGGTTCGAAATATACTCATCCAATTGGATTTTTACAAGTTTAAGTCTTAGATTTTACATTATCTTTTCATTTTATTTAAATGGTTAATTAATGAGGTAACCTCTGTGTCATCATGGTGTCATCAAAAATTTAATTTGTTTAATGTCTAAAAATTATTAAAAAATATCGTGATGTAGGAAATAATTTTATGTTTCCAATGAGTATTTATAGTTGAAAATTTAACTTCTATAACCCTATGTAATAATTGTTTTTGTAAAATAACACATGTTTGTCACAATTTTATTTTTACTCTAAATAAAAAAAGTTATTAATGTCATTTTCTTACCCAAGAGGCTCCATGGGGTCCCCAAGTTGACCGATGGATTGTATTTGTCGTCCATGACTCATAAAATAAAAGTAGGACAAGTGTAAGGGTATTTTCATATTTTTATATAATCAGTTTACCTTAAATTTCACTAATTCCCTTTAATGGCGATTAATTAAACTTAAAAGTTACTATTCACCAAAAAATTATTTTAATCCCATTGAACAACATTTTACTTCCTAATGAAAACCATGAATGTCGGATTTTTGAAAATCAAATTATAGAAGTGGTAATGTTTCATTTTAACAAAAAATCAGTTTTTTTACTATGAATTAGTGGTTTCACTATTCATCAAAAATTGAAGTTTTTCAAAACAATTCCAAAATTTCACCCCAAACTATAATTGATATTCCAAATTCAAAAATGTTGACTATTTTACAAAATTACAAACATATAAGTTTCATTAAATAATTTTATAATTAATTCCCTTTGTCACAACAAATAGTGTGTTTTTAAGAAACAATATATATCAAAAGATTGACAATCGTTTATGTACAATTTTAAAGTGAAATTAATTATAATGACCACCATTCGATAAAATTCTAAAAATATATTCTAATTATAATTTAAAACCACTCAATAGTATAATTTATCACTATAAATTATTTTGATTAAAAAAGTTGGTTTTAAGTATTTTTCACTATTCATAAAAAATTGGAAGTTCTCAGAAAAATACCAAAAATTCAACATAGACTAATTTCGATATTCCAAATCCAAAAATGAAGTCCATTTTAAAATTTAAAATATATATAATTTCAAAAAGTGGGTATTACTTTTTATAATGACTATTTTGATTGGTCACGTTGTCTTAGAATCTCGAACTTGCGTACAATGCAAGCTATTGCATTATTAAAAGAGAATCATATCCAGGAAGCTCGAGGTGTTACAATATATATCTTAAATCTAATTATTTTATTTTTTATATTTTTATTTTGTAAAAAAATAATTATTAAATTTATCTTTTATTATTAATTTATAATAATTAAATAACATGTTCCATAACAGTATAATTTTGATACTATGAAACCAAAATTGTATTTTTGGGAAATATATAGTTTCAATCTAGATAAAATTTTGGTTTAATTCAATAATTGCATAAATAAATAAAATTTTAATAAAATATTATTATTAAATTTAATTTTTTTTGACATAAATGATAATATAGTTTTAAAAATTCAAATGTATTTTTTATAAGAGTTGGCGATTTGTTTCTTCTTGAAACCCAGTATTTTTCAATAATTGTGGATTTTTATTTAATGGTTAAAATTATATTATTTGGATAATTATTTTTATAAAATTAATATTAATTTTAGATTCATCTGTCCAAATTATCCAATGGTGCTTTTTCATAATTTTTTGGGACAGTCCCAATTTTTATTAAAATGTTAATACTCTATAAATATACAGTTTGTATTATGACGTCATAATCACCCAAAAATTATATAATATATGAAATAAAAGTAATTTATAACCAAATATATATTAACTATTTTAAATAATATATTTTTCATTTATTTGTTTTATTTTTTAAACCATTATTGAAACCACCAAATCCTATATTATATTTTATGGTTTTAAAAACCATTCTGTATAAACATGACTCACTTTAACATCACAACGTGTGTTAATTTAATGAGTTAGTTTCATAGACTTATAATAAATTAAATAAAAAAATTGGTATAAAATTTTGAAAAAACATGGCATGGTTTGTGATATAGATTAATTTACCGTATAGAGTCCAAAACCTATGTTTAGAAATTAATAAATAAATATCCTCACCTTTTCTTTTAAAAACCACCCAAACTCCCATTCCTCTTCACTAGAAAATCATTGATCATGAATTTACTATACCCATACCTATCTATATACCTCTAATGGTTCCCCTAAGATCTTAATAAGTTTATTCCAAGCTTGAAGAAACACCCTCTCTAAGTAAGGGAACATCTCATTCTCCTCATTATTCAAGCACCTTCATTATATTATGATTTTTAATTTCTAATTGATCATGTTGGGATATATTTTTTCATATCCATATTACTATTCATATGATTTAAAAGTGTTGATATGACCCTTTAACTCTTATCCACCAGTCCCATAACAATTTTTGTACGCCTATTATGATGCCAAAATTCACTTAGTATTTTTCCTTGCCATACATTTATTTAGTTAATACCCATCCCCATTTGTACTCAAGGGTATTCACCTCTATGTTACTATAATTAATTTATTGGGAAATTCTATGTATATAATTCCACAATAATTTGTTTGGGTAAGAAATTGAGGAAAAGTAACATTAGGTTTTATAATCTATGTGATAAACTTAATCATTTACATGATATGAATGTGACATGTGGGGTAAAAATTATATATCCCTCCAATGCATTAGGTAATATTTTTATCTAATGAGATTCCACATATGGTTCATGGAAGGTTATCCAAAGTACACTATGTTGTAATATCTAGGTTGTTATCATTATCTTATGGTTTTGATTTCATGTTTGATTTCATTGACACATTAACATGTTTCCCTTATGTTATCTTATTATATATGATTAAATGTTAAAGTTTATTATTCTCACCCTCTTATGTTACCTCGATATGCCTCTTTTCACACATGTATTTTTTCACATTATTGAAGGATTTGATTAATACCTTATTGTAATATATACCTTATCCATTTTTTATGTACACCCCTAGGATATCCCATGTAGTTTTAGAAGACTACTGGATTTTAAGAGAATATTAAGTAGTTTTAAATAATGATATTATACCCATGTTATATGTTTTGATACAATAATCCTAATTACAAAAATGAATTAGGAATCATGATATTACAGGGTTGTACTAAGTGTCTTTATATTTTATAATTAATGAAGTAATGAGTATTAAATATAATGTTTATCATACAATGTGTATAGAAAATTAATTATGACACAAAAAATTGTAATAAAAAAAACGTTATTAATAAAAGATTATTACTATGAAAAAAATATTTATGATTTTGGTAGATAAATTAATGACATCAATTTCAGTAAATTTAAAATAATAATTAATAATCAATTAGTATTTATTTAATTATAAAATCAATAATAAAAATCCTTTCATGATGTTAAAATTAATTAAACAAATCCGTAAAAGAACAATTTTCATTATAATGCTACATAAATTTTCAAAATGTTAAGCATGGGTTTATAAATTAGAAATACTAATTAAAATGATTTATTATAAATTATAATATATATTTTAATAGGAAAAGTATTAAAAAAATTTAACTTATTCATATAATATAATAATTTCACAAAAGTTGAAACATTAATAAAATCAGTATTTTTACTAGTCACTTAAAAATTAATTATTACCAAAATATAAAAAAAAATTATTAATCTATAGATAATATGGATATAGTAAATCAAAATATAATGTAATTTTTTTTAAAAAAATACATCTTAACATTTATAGACTAATAATTATGATAATATCCCAATATATCATTGGAAAACATCTCTTTTAAGAATTTTTCTGCATAATAACTATTCTTTTAAAATTAATTCTTATCATTAATGATAAATATCAATTTTTTAAAATAAATATTTTGAATAAGAATTTATTTTATTAACAATATTGTGGTACTAATGTTTTCAATATTTAAATGGAATTTTATTTTGTTATTTTTTTTGATAAATATATTTATTTTGAAAAATTTTATTTATATGTTACTACATTTTTAACATTTAAATTTCATGGTCATTTTATAATGGTATATATTTATATTTATTCCATTTTATTTGTGGATTTTTTAATTGAACCTGTAATTTAATTATATATGGAAAACTCATTTGATTACACTCGTCCCCCTATAAAAAAAATCATCGGTGAAATTTCATTACAACAATGAAGAAAAGTGACGGTACTTTTCTATCATAACTACCTTAGGGTACAATGTTGGATCATTAAACCATGATTTATCCATATAAATTTGACTTGATTAGTGTTATTATTCTTAAACACCTTTTCCAAAAATTTCCATTGGGTTTTCCCTATACGAAAGATCGTGTCCTTATTTCCCAACTTTTAAGAGTAGAAAAAGATAAGGTTATGTTATGAAATTTGAAAAAAGTTATACGTCGAACACATATTATACTTAAGAGATGTGTGTAGGTAGCACCGAGTGATAAGAAATAACCCCAACATGATCAAGGATTTTGAAAGCCCTGATGTCTCTAGAGCCCAACGTCCTACTCTAGTGAGGTCGTATCTTAACTTCCCTTTCTTACCAAATAATATCTATCTCTTACATAATGATATTATAAGTAACACATTGTCACCAAATTCAAAATCTATATCTGATTGATGATTTTATTCATAACTCGTTTATTGGATTTATACCACTTTTATATATCATTCAATGTATAGTGACCTATGCATAACATACAAGGATATTACATCATTTAGATGAATATTCAGCACATTACATAAATAAATTACGAAGGACCATAAAAATATAGTGTCTTTAGAAACATAAATCTCATTCTTATAATTTGGTGAATGATCTTCAACATCTCTAGTAACGATCTTCCCATTTAGTACAACTACTTAAAACCTTCCTTTATTACCTTTGTGATGGAAACCTAATAAAGATAGAAAGTAGATGCTTAGTATGTATACAGATAAAGGAAATACATAAGAATAAAAAAATCATATGTGTATGATTACATGATCATATTATGGGAAAATGATAACCTATATATCAAAGTAACCAAACACGAATCTTGGGATACTGATTGTAATTTCATAAGGCATGAATCATAAGAGAATCAAGAACATAAGATCTGAAATCAGATCATAATCACAAGACATTATATTTTTAAATACACACGAATATATAAAATAATTTCTATAGTAGTCAAGGCATATATCTAAGCCCATATTAGTGACATGGGTTCACTTCCCAAACCATTTTAGAAGTCAAAGTTCACTCCTAATTCCATTTAAGTGGAAAAATTAATTTAATTAATTGGGTTCACTTCCCATTTCAGCCTTGTATTAATGAATTGATTTCTCTCCTCATTCCAGCCATTTATTACCAAAACAAGTTCACTCCTTATTCCAGTTTATCAAGCTAAATCATGTTCACTTTTCATTCCAGCTCTATCATACCAAACCTAGTTCACTGCTAATTCCAGCCATGTCTATATCTTTCGATATAAATCATTAACCAATTTACTAGAGGGATATATAGGTCCGACACATCCCATAATTAATTCATACATATGTTTTATGCATGAAAATAAAACATTCATCTGATCATGACCCATAAAAATATATGGTTTTCAAAAACATCATATCATAAACTATGAATTTATATTTATATCATAAAAATATCATATTTTTATAATTTTTGGAAAAGATATATGTTTTTAATCATTTCATTATCTAATAACACATGAAAATAAATAGGTTTAATAAGATTTTTATCAAGTTATACCCCGTGTTAGAGACATAGGTTTCATAAAAACATGAAATAATATACATAAATCATTTAGAGAAAGAAGGATAATGGTTCCCTTATATCATATACCAATTAAACCATAAACCATATAAAATTATATCAAATTATCTCAAGAAGGATTTTAAAATATCAATAGAAGCATTTTTTAAAGCAAAAAAAATTTGTTTAGAAATCAATTTTTTAATAAATATAAAATTTTCCGAATTATTTTCTTTGAAAAAACTATTAAATATTATAAAACAAGATTTAAAGATAATTTTAAAACAATTATTTTTGAAAATATTGTTTCCTCTATGAAAAATTCTTTAAAATCACAGAGTATTTTGAAAACATGTTTCTCTTTAAATAACTTTGTAAACATATAAAGTAATATTTTAAAATCATTTAGAAAGCTTCATGAACAGAAAACATTTTTTAACCCATTTTCATTTAAGAAAAACATAAGAATGAATTTATATATTATTAAGAAAAAAATATGTACAAAATAGACATTTTAAACATAAAAATTAAGCTTCAAGGAAATTACAATCATGATGGAGAATAAAATCATACATGTAGAACAGTCCATTTTTGTAATAAAAAGTTTAGAAAAGTGCCTCCACCTAAAAATGAAAAAAAGATTCTTTTTAAATTTCATTTTGTTAAAAATTATAAAAATGGTTAAATATATCTATTAAGGGTCATATGAGAATAGTATAATTTATTTTTGAAACATTTTAATTAAACATTTTTTGAATGTATGTGGGTTTCTGACTGAAGATAAGGATAAAGTAGGATTTTATTAAAAAAAATTCTTGATTATCATGAATAAAAAAAAGTGGTAAAATTTTACCGTTTCTGGAATACATCATAAATAATAAAAGTAGATGAAAACTCCAAATATTCCATTATATATGGATCATAATATTTCATCAATGGAATTATGATAATAAACAATCTAGATATATAATGGGATTATAGCAATAAACTCTTATCACATTAGAAACATTGAATAACAATACCCATTAGATAATAACATTATATAAAAAATAAAATATTATTAAATTAATTAGATTCATAATATAACATATCAAATTGCATTATATGATTCTCGTAGAACAATATTGGTTCAAAACATGGCATGTCTCTCAAATAAAGAAAATTGAGAGAAGATTACTTTACCTCCAATGGCCCTAAGGCCTTCATTATATATCATACAATATATGATTTTATTATTACTTTATATTACACATTTATTAATTATTTCTTCTTAAAGTTGCATTTTGGGTAATAACAACATTGTTTTTCATATATGTTTCGACTTGTTATTATTGGTAATCATACATAGATAATGATATAATAATTTAAGCTTTTAAAATAATATATTAATATCATATATATTAATTATATAAATATATATAAGAATCTATAAAATAAATAAATATGAAATGAAATACACTGTTCATGGAGAAGGTAGGCCGTATATACACATGAACACTGCTACTATTTTCTTGTCATATTTTTCATAAATGAAAGGTAAATTATATAAATATATATATATATATATATATATTATAATTCAAATAGAATTATTATATAAAATATTTCACATATTTTTATTAAATCCATATTTAATACATTGCCTATTATGAGTGGTCGAATCACATTGCTTTGAGGAGGCTGTAGTCCACACGCCTACAAAAGAAGTTATCGTATTCTCAAAAAATGGAAGGCATGAAGGTGTGTGTTAAATAATAATTTTAGAATCATATATAAATCATAAATTTTATATATATCATATAATAATAGTAATTACTTCATTATTACAAAGATTAATATGTTTTAATTGAAGAATGAACAACATCGGTTCATGAGGCGGTAGTCCACCGTACACAGGAACAATGATTATATATCCCATTTGATGGATTTTTGTTTTAGTGTAGTTCATAATATTAAAATACAAGAAATAAGTATATTTAGTATAAATTGGTGATTATATAATCATTTAATATTATTAATTGAGTGTGTTGTAGATGGAAAATAAAAATAAAAATACCTCTGGATGAATGTTACATCTTCTTTGGGTAAATGCTTTTGGTTTGCATCAAAATGATTCCTTGGAAGGATTTATGAAAAATGTCAGAATTCAAGGATTATAATAAGAGAGTTTGGATATTGTTTGGGTAGGTTTCTATGAACAAAAAGTCTTTATAAGTGTCAATATGTGAGTGGGGTGAGTTCCCTTTTACAATACAGGAGAAGTGGCATTCATCAAAATATAGATTGGTAAACACTATTGAGAGATCTCTTATATCATTTTCATCCAGTAATTTTAAATTTAATAGATAAGGTATTATATGGTATAAATACGGAATCTATGTATTTTAGACATGTTTCCATGGTATTTTTACCCTTAAGATAATGTTTAACTACTTTGTAAACTCGTTTTTACCTTAATCATTATAATTAATTATAATTACATTCAATAATATTTATGGCAAAAAACAAATTTCAACTTACCAGTAATTATAAATTATTATGATTTCAAATAAAGAATACTTTTTTCCATATTATAAAAATAATAGTGCAAATGATTAATCTAAAATTAATCTCACATATGTGATGCATCAATATGTTTTTTTAGTAATAAGTTTAAAAGATGGAAATATTTTTATATCCAATTTCAATGTAAAATAGATTCCAATGACCCAAATTGAATTAATTGATATAAAATTGATCTAAATATACTTTAAAATAAATATAAAATATAATTTATCTATATAAAAAAGAAGTCTAAAAGTCACTTTTCAATTAATATTATGTGTTTTTAACTATTCATCAAAAAATGAAACATTGTAGAAAAAATAAAAAAAACCCCAAAGTAAATTTTGTTTTTCAAATTTCAAAAAATATTTTATTTTTTATAATTATTAATAATTTTTTTTGAAAAATAATAATTAAATTAGGTGTTCCATTAAAAGATATATAAATTCTTTTTACAAAAATACATCTTTTTATTCATAAAATTTGCATTATTTTTATCTTATACATATAAAATATTTTGGATGAGTTTTAATGAATTTTATTGAATATATAATATATAAATTCTATTAAAATAAAAATAGAAAATTGGTCTGTTTAATTTTTTGAGATAAAATTTTGTTTGAATATAAAAAAATAGTTATCTTAGAAAAGATATTTATTTTTTTAAATAGTTTTTAATTTAATTTCATACTAATTGATAACCAGAGGAATAATTTTATATAAATTTTTTTAATAAAATATGTATAATTTTGTTAATATTATTCATAAAATCAATTACAAATTCTATGTGGTAACAATAATAATGTTTTAATGACAATATTAAAAGTATTTTGTAGTTTAGTAAAACGTGGTATTACTTTTAACAGAAGCTATCAAAGGCACTCTATATTGTGTGTAACGCATTCCAAACATAGTTTTTCATATATTTAAATATAATCTAATTGTTGTCTGTGGTGAAATATAAACATGGTGTTTCATATAATTCAATCCTAGCTTAGTTATATTATATAAAAATGTTATATTCAATGTTGCATGAAATATAAAATACCAATAAAATTAAATTAATTCGATAAATATCAGGGTGTTACATTATACCCCTATTAAAATGAATTTCACCATCAAAATTCATATGGTTCATCAATGGTTTAATAATTTAATGTTACATTAATAAAAACCCACTTCGTAAAAATTAAAAATAATAATTATTTTGAAAAAGGGAATTTAGAAACATAATGTCCCACAATGTAACTCATAACTACTTTCTCACATTGTAGTAAATAGGTGGGAATTTAAAACATGTAAATTTAAGAAAAGTTTAAACAATCAGAGAGTGTGACTGAGGTCATTGATCATAAGAATGTGAATGGTAAATACAATGTTAAGGGAGTCAAAACCCTAACTATGTGAAGATTTATAAGACCATTGGTTCAACAAAAATAAATTTATTAGGATAAATATATTTAAATATCCATTCCTAAAGTTGATTAATTATTTTAATACATTTTAATATATATAAATATTCTTACTTGATTTCATTCCTTTTCAAATGCATAATTTCATACTTTGGTTGTGTATTTCTCGATTTCCACTTCACCACTTACTCCAAGTAATGAAGGTGAATTTTTCATTATTAAAGTACTCAAAGATCATGAGATCCATATATAGATTGATATTTCATTACATCTGAATATATTTATCATCACATAAAAATGGTTTTAAATGGAATCCTATATTTAAAAATCCTCATTTGGTGAGATAATTCTTTAATCTCTAAAACCACATCAGAAGTTTAGCTTAAAATTTTCATAAATAGTTAACCTTGTAACCATTATGAAAGTTAAAAATAAAAAACATTATAAATAAGGTCACTAAATTTATAAAAATAGGTTCAATACCAATCCCCCATATATCAAAAAGTAGCTCTTGGTTGTGACATTCCAAACATATGAATACCTTCATCGTCTATTATCTTGAAACCTGGTAATACCCCAAATTACAATAACTCCTTTTAGAAAACATATAAGATTCAATGTTCAAAATATTATTGGATATATTCCATAAATCTAAGAAGCTTTAAACATAAACCGTGGTAACAAATATCACTTTTTCAAAAAATCAATAATCAGTTCCTTGGTAATTATTACAATCCAATTTACTTTATCTAAATAAATCATCTCCTTATCCATGAAAAACTCAAATATCTTAACATGATGAACAAATTAAGGGATACTCAAACTTAATAAAAATATAACCTTTAAATTAAATGACTTTTATAGGCATTCATCACCATTTAATTTAATTTTCTAATACTTAGTGGGAAAAATATAAATCAAGATTCATTTAAAATAATTATTGAATTCCTATAAATATGCACATTATTCTCAAAACATTAATTCAGCTTCATAAATTTATTCCTTAATATCTATATACTAGAATATAAAATATGAATAATGTGTTATAGTTTTTCAAACTCAAATTAATCATGTTTTTTCCATTTAATGTAAACAATACAGTTATAACATCCCATAACATTCACATGACATTCATAATATCATTATCTTCACTAGAATAACCAATAATCATGCCACCTTCCCGATTCTCTTTATTATATTTCCACATAAAAGATTTATTTACATAATTCTTTTACTTTATAAATATGAAATATGCAATTATAACTCAGCTACTTCGAGTTCCAACTATTTACTAAGACCATAAGGCATATTGTTAGAAACACTTATCATAGTAGAAAACCACACAATCATGAAAAATTACATATAGGATACCAAAATCATGAAACATTATTTTAAATATATGAATCCTTAGGCTTATCCTTTTATAAATCCCTAGATATATCACTATAAATATACCTATTAATCTCACTAATTGTTTCTCATCCATGTTTCCAAAATTTTACTAAACCATTCCTTTGATACCATCTATAGTGACCCATGATTAACATACATGGATATTACATCATTTTAATTGATTTTTCATCACATTATAAAATTTCCTACCTAAGGACTATAATAGTATAGTATTTTTGGAATCATGGAACTAATTATTCTAATTTGGTGAAATATCATCAACACCTCTAATAACGATCTTCAATTTTATTTATCCTACATAATCCCTTTATTTTTAACTAGAGGAAAGGAAATATAATAAAGGATGAGATAATATGCTCATTAAGTGTAAAAATAAAATATATAAATAATTATAACATAAGCATGAGGGTATTAGACCAAAATAATAACCTTGAATAGTTTTTCATTATTTATAAAAAACAAAAACATGAATCATGACACAAATATTTACAGTTCATAGCACATGAATCCTAATGCAATTATGAGAATAAGATATAAAATCATAACATAATAATAATACATGGGATTATGGACAATAGATAAACATATAAAATTATTTCCATTTTAGAAAAGGATTAATTCCATGACCATCTTAGTGAAATGGGATTAGTCCCGAAACAATATTTTTAGTCAAGGTTCACTCTCAAGACTATCTTAGTGAAAAAATGTCTTTACTGAATCGGGTTTACTCCCCATTCAATCCTTTTATTACTAAACCATAACCACTACTCATTCCAGCCGTATATAACATAATCTAGTTCAATCATCATTCCATCTCTATCATACTAAACCGATTTCACTCCTTGTTTCAGTCCGGTTATATTGAACCTATTTCACTCCTTGTTCCAGCCATGTCTATCTCATGTGAAATAATTATTTACCCAATGCATTGGATGGATATATAGGTCACAAACAGCACATTATAAATTCATACATATGTGTTCCATAATATAATAAAACATTCATCATATCATGACCCATAAAAAGAAATGGGTTTCATTAACATCATATCATAACCCATGAAATGATATGGGTATCATAAAATTTTCAACATATTATAACCTATGGAAAATATATTGGTTTCATAATTATTTCATCATAGAATAAACCTTGAAAAGAAATGGGTTTTTTAAGCATTTTATCATGTCAAAACCCATGAAAGATAAATGGGTTTAATATAAAACATGACATCTTATAAGTAAACCATTCTGAGAGATAATGAGAATTTTTTACTTATATCATATCTCCTTTTAATCATAAAATATATAAATGGATATCATATTATATAGAGAATGATTTTCAATGATCTCTTGGAGTAATTGAAAAGGAAAATAACATTTCTATATAAATCGGTTTATTAAGACATAAAACATTTTCAAAACCCTTTTCCTTGAAACCATTTTGAAACTTTATAACGTAAGATTTACAAATAGTTTAAAACATTTATTTAGGAAAATATTCTTTTCTATTTGAATTTTTTTAAAAATCCAAAAATCTTTTAAAACCATTTTCATTGAAAATAACATTTTAAACTAAAAAATGAATCATTTGAAATAATTTAAAACATTTCACAAGAATAAATTTTTTTAAAGCGATTTATATTTTAAAAACACTTTAAAAATGAATTTATAGAATATTAGGAAAACATTTCTTAATAAAATTCATCATTTAATGTTTCAATGTAATATTCAAGGAAATTATGGTCATGACCATGGATAAATCTATATTTTCATAGCAATCCATTTGCACTGTAAAAAGGTTAGAAATGTGCCACGATCAAAAAAACACTTGATGATTCCTTTTTAGAATACATTTTTAAAAAATTTAAAACA
Organism: Viscum album; assembly: GCA_963277665.1. Lineage (NCBI taxonomy): Eukaryota > Viridiplantae > Streptophyta > Magnoliopsida > Santalales > Viscaceae > Viscum > Viscum album. The sequence goes on from OY728141.1 coordinate 783,926,407, forward strand.
TGTGTAAAAATTTCTTATAAATATCATAGGATAATATTTGAAAATTTTTTAAATTTTTTTTAGAAAACATGGTTATGAAAGAACCCAGATTTCTGACCTAAGAGGGTGATAAAGTTGGATTTTATTAAACACAAATTCGTAATTATATTAAGTACAAAAGAGTGGAGAAATGGTAAAATTACTGTAATTTATCATTAATAACCAGAGTATAATAAATAATTTGAGTTATATTGAGATATGGATCATAATATTTCATCAATAAAATCACAATCCTAAATAATCCTCATAAAAGATGAGATTTTAGTAATAAACTCTTACCAATTTTGTAACATTGAATCATAATACCCATGATATAATAAAACTAAATGAATAATAAAATATCATTAAATGAAGTTGATTCATGAAACAAAAAGTAAATTGTAATTATATACACCATATATAATTATATTTGTGCATAACATGGAATTGTGTTTCTAAGAATGAAAATTTAAAATAAATTCTTTTACCGATTTGGAATCATTTTAAACATAAATACCATGAATGAGAGAGATTAAATGGTTATTTAAATACCCATAAATATAAGTATAATGATTATATAATAAATTCATGATTATTATATGCATCACAAAAAATAATAAGTGCTGAATATATCACATATCTAACAGAAATAAAACTGAGACATGAAAACCCTTACCTTAAGTCTTGAATTTCATTGTACAAAATTCAAACATCCTATATAAAAAATTTAAGATTATTATAAATATAAAAATAACCATATTGTTATATATCATAAAATATATGGTGTTATTATTACTTTACATTACGAATTTTTTAAAAATTCCACGTTAAATTTATGTTTTGGGTAATAACCACTTTGTTTTTTGTATAAAATTTGACGTGTTATTCATGATAATATTTCCTAGATGACGATTTAAATATTTATATAATGTAAAACATGATATAAAAATAATATATATTCATTATATAATTAGTTTTAACAATCTATAAATATATAAATATGAAATTAAATACAACATTCATGGAGACAATATGACATACGTACGAATTAACATTACATCCTTTTTATTGTCATATTTTTAAGGAAATAAAAATAAAAAATATATATATATTATCATTACAGTAGAATTATAATTTCATATATATCATAAATTTTTATAAAACACATAATTAATACATTCCATGTATAACATGAATGAATCACATCGATTTGAGGAGGCACTAGTCCACACATCCACGAACAATGTTATCGTATTCCAATAAAATAGTTATCATGAATGTGTGTGTTATATAATATTTATAGAAGCATAAATACATCATAAATATCATATATATCATATAAAAATATTAATTATATCATTATTTCCAATTTCTATAAGTTTTAATGGAAGTACGAAGGACATCAGTTCGTGTGGTGGTAGTTCGTTGTACAAACGAATCCCGAATGTATCCCATTTGATTGAAGTGTGTGTGAGTATAGGTATTAACCTTTACATAAAAATATCTTAGAATATTTGTAATATATATGTTGTTATATAAGTTTGGAATAAGAATAATTTTTTGTTTTGGAGAAGGAAAAAAATAAAAATGCATGTTGATGAACGTTACTCTTCATTCAAGTAACTCTGTTTGGTTTTAACCAAAAGGGATTCCATGGTAAGATTTATTTCCAAATTGAGGATTATATGTTGATAAAATTGAATTTTGGATATTTTTTTGGATGTTTTTTTATGATCCCTAGGGATTTAGAGTTGTAAAGAAGGTAGGGGGTGTGAGTAACCTTTTATAGTGGAGGATTATTGTAATTCTTATAAATATAAAAAGGTAAACACTCTTGAGAGGTCTCCCTAACATCATGTGAATCCAATAAATTTAAATTTTTTTGAAATGTATTATATCGTCTAAATGTGGCTGTATAATTAATTTTTAACATGTCCCTATGGTATTTGAATCCTTAATCTGAAGTTTAACCACTATGTAAACTCATTTTTACCTTAATAGATGTAATAAATTTTACTTACTTTCACTAATATTTTTGGTAAAAAACTATGCTCACCTTAACAAACATTATAAATTATTATTATTCAAAATAATGAATCAATTTTTCCAATTTCTAAACTAAAAAGTGAAATAAATTAATTTAAAATCAATCCTGTAGATGGGGTGTAACAACTGTGCTTTTAATGTAAAAAAGGTCATTAGTTTGAAATGTTATTATATCTAAATTCTATGTGAAATTGATAAAAATGACCAAAATCAGAGTAATATATTTTTAATTAATATAAATATGTTTTATATCGTACATAAAATATAATTTATCTATGTATCTAAATTAGTCAACAATGTAGTTTTCTGTTAAAATTATCTGTCTTTTACAATCTATCAAAACATAAAACTTATCGTAAAAGTGTGAAAAATTCACCAAAATTAAATTTTTATATTCAAAATTTAAAAAATGAAATTTAAATTTTCATATTAAAAATATAAAAGCTTCAAAAACTTTATTTAAAATAGTTTCTCCATTAAAAGGTGGTAAAATTATATTTTTGAAAAATATATCTCTTTATTTTAAAAATTAGATTTATTCTTATTTTATACATACACAATATAGTGAGTTATTGTAAAATAATTTTATTAAATATATATTTATATATATATATATAATTTTAAAAAATTCATCCAAATTTGTTTTTTAATTTATTAGGACAAAATTTTGTTTATACATAAAATACTGTTAAATGAAATTCTTTATTTTCAAATAGTACTTACATTAATTTCAAACTAACTGATAATCAAATGATTTATTTTATATTCATGTTTAAATAATATCCTTTAAATTTAATTAATCTTATTCATAAATTCATTACCAATGAATAATTGGTAACTAAAAAAATGTTTTAATAACAATATTGATAGTATTTTAAATATCGGTTAAACTCGGCCTTGTGTGTAATGAAAGACATCAAATGGACATGAAATTGTGCATAACAAAATACAAAAAATAGTTTTGTTTGCATCAAAAGATGATCTACTTATTATTTATAGTCAAATATTAACATGGTTTTGTGTATAATTAAAGACAAACATAGCTCTTGGATATAACAAAACCAATATTTAGTGTTGCCTGAAATGAAAAATATCAAAAAGGTTATATTAATTCCTAAAATAATAATTCATAATATATTGGGGTGTTACAGAATGGTTTGTAACTTATCTATAATTTCATGGATGAGTGTAGGACATATTATCTTCTTCTATCTAACTTCATTATAGCATATTGTATTCTTGTATCTCTTACCACACAGTGACTCATATCGTGGCATCTTAATGAAAGAATGGAAATTATTATTATATGATTACTCTACCATGGGTAGTTGTTTATCTAAAAATTCTTGTATATCCATTAAATAATGTTTAAAAATATCATCTAATGGTTTAATTATCCTGCTAGACTAACCACCTATCTGAGGATGATATGTAGTGTTATTTCATAACACTGTTCCCAAAAGATGATGAATACATATCCATAATTTCAGGGTAGACCTTAAATCCCAATCAGATATAAATGATAGTGGTACTCTATGAAGCAACACAACTTCCCTTGTGTATATTGTGGTGAATTTTCAATGGATAAATATTCTTTTCTGGAAATAAAATTTTCTAACATTATAAAGAAATATAATACAACAAAAATATCATTATGGCCTTTTAATTTTTTGTAGAGTCCTACAACGAAGTCATGGTTGTGTTTTCCCATTTCCATAAAGGTATGGGTAATGGCTGAAATATACCCTTAGAATTTTCAAATTCAAAATTTACTTTCTTTCTTACCAAGAATCTAGATACATATTATTTAATATATCTCATGATATTATCCCACTAGAAATTTTTCTTCAAATATATTTACATATTTTTTTCGTAGATATTTAAAGAAGGATGAGAATTTAGAATCATTAAAAAGTCTGTTAATAGTGTCTTGATTTTAGAGCACACACATCCATCTAAAATAACTTATTAGTCCATATTTATCAAATTTGAAGACCATAATATTAATTATATTTTTCTATAGATCTACATTACCTTTCTTGGATTCATTGATATTTAAATGAATGAAAGCTTGAGTAGTCAACAGGGTATGTTAGGATTTATCTTCAACCACTATGACCATAAGATTCATCCTAAAATAATCGATTAATATTGATTCTTTTTAAATTATCATCATTGATAGAGTAGCATGATCATTTATTCTTAGAGTATCGACAACCATATTTAACTTCCCAATGTGTTAACGTATTGATAGGTCATAATCAATTATCAACTCCAACCATCTTCTTTTATTAAAATTCAATTCCTTCATTATGAACATGTTATTCAGTATCTTGAAAGTATTTTATATATCACACATTTCATAAGAGAGATAATTTTATTAAATCATCAATGAGAATATCATTTAATCTTGATATAAATATTTTATAGTGTAATTTTGATCATTAATATTTAATTGGTGTGAACCCTAATCTAATACATTATCATTATTCATGACAGAGCATCCCAAACTATTTTTCAAAGAATGACATTATAGTACAACCCTTCCCCGTTACTGTGTAATTTAACTACATTATTTTTGACTGAAAACATCTTTAGGTCCATAAAATATTCTTCAAATTCCACCATCTTAAAGAAAATTACTCCCTTCATTGTTGGATTGGTTGGTTGATTCAATAGCCACTAGAAATTTCTCAAAAACCATGAGTAATATCTCACTAAACCAAGAAGACTATTGATCTTAGTTATAGTGGTTGGTCTAGAAAATATCTTGATAAATTCTATCTTTGATGGATCTAATAATGTGATGTTTCTTGTGATTTAATAACCCATTAATGATACCTTTTGTTCCCATAATTCAAAATTTCTAAATTATTCATACAACTTATACTTTCACAAGGTATTTAATACTATTTTGAAATTATTTTCAAAATCCTCCTTACTATTTTAAAATATATGAATATTATCTATATATAAAACAAAAAAATAATCAACTAAGTATCTAAAGAATATTTTCATTTAATCCATGAAAACAGTAGGGGAATTTGTATGTACAAATTAAATCCCTATAAACTCGTAGTCTCTGTAATATCTATGTAAATACATCTTTGATATATCATTCATTTTTACCTTTACATGATAAAATCTATATCCATTTTCAATATTTAATAAGTATTGAGATCATTAGAGTTCATCAAATTGATCATCGATATGTGTTAGAGGATCTTGGGTTGTTATCATGATTTTATTAAGCTCCGGATAATTTGTTCAAAGATATATTGATCCAACATTATTTTTGATAAATTAGAATTAAAAACCCCATTATGAAGAAAGATTCATATGAAACCCTTTTCCAAATTGATGTTTAGTTTCTAAAATAACTTTTATAATTTAACAGGATCCATTTTAAATGGACTCATTGATATATCTAAAGATCTAGGTTTGATTTTGATTAAAAAATCAGACTCACACTCTGGGGGGAAGACTAGGAAGTTGATTTAAAAAAACATCATTATATACCCCTTAAATAATCATGTCATAAATGTCTACTTCCTCCAAGATAATTTGAGCCAAGAATACCTTGTTGTTGGGTACCATAACCCATATTATATAATTTTAAACAATTGGGTATTTATAATCATACATTCATTGATACATGATAATACCTGGATTTGTGATATTAAATGATACTAAATTGTCCCAAAAATTGATATATTCCATATATAGGGATATCAAATCCATACCCAATATTTTGGAAAATTCAACCAAGGGAAGAAAAATTAGATCTTCATAAATATCCCCCCACAAATCTCAGCCCGAGAATATTTTAAAATATTAGACATGATTATTGTAACACCATGGTTTTTCAATGATATATCAATATACATTTATTGATGTATTTATTTCACATTCATAGAAATATTTTATGATATAAAAGAATATGATGATCGAAATTCAACTAAGATATTAATATATCTTATAAAGAGATCAATTTTAGCTCACATCACCTCCTTGTAAAGGTCAACCTTAGTGACAGTGATTATAAATTACCATCATTATCCCCTTGTATTGGAAGGTTTCTAAAGCCAATATTATTTATTGGATTAAGTTTTTTCTATTGATTACTATAATGTCTGAACACCATGAACATGTGGAATTATAGTGTAGAAAGATCTTTAGCTTTGACCATGTTCTCTTATATGGTGTGAATTAGTCCTTTAGGGTTTGTTTAATAGTTTTGGAAATTGTTTTTTTTACTTTAAAAATTCTAAAAAACATCCTTGAAACATTAGGAAAATTACCCAGGTTCTTCCTCCCTCATTTATCAAATGAAGAAAATTGTGATTTCTTCTCACCATGTGTCTTATAAATATTTTTTACTTGATTCTACACATTCATTTTGAATGTATTAAAATATTTATAGGATTAAGTTTCCATCTCAACCTAATAAAAAAATAAAAATATATATTCTTTGGTTATATACTCTCGTATGGATAACACCTTTCAATAAATAGTTACTAATCCAGTAAATAAGTGATAAAGTTTACTCTTTGTATCATATATTATATCAAAGATGTAGCTCAAAGGTATTATGAAATTATCTTAAAAGGACCCAATATACTCATCCTATTTTTTATGCAATTACAAAAATTTCTACTCTGTCCTTGTATAAAGAGTACATGAAAAGGAAACTTATTTAAAGATATCATCTTGAACTCTTACCATTTAATATAGTATATGTCCAAATTTTTATTAGTCTTATTTTTGAGAATCCACCACTAGTATATTGGAGTTGGTATTATAAAACCAACTATTTGTACTTTGGCTTACATGTATATTTCATGAGGTGAATATAAATTTAAAATATAATATCATTTTCATCATTATGATACATGTCCATAATTTAATAATATTCTAGATGATTTGTGACATTGAAAAGGAAATATATGATCCCCATAATGATGAATAACATTAAATTCCAGGACAGTATTATTAAACATAGTTTTATAGTTTTATAATATCCTATGACAGGGCAAATTGTATATTCTCTATATTATGTGAGTAATCATAAGAAGATAATAATTTTTATCATAATTTTCTCACTTGGTAATGTATTGGAGGGGATATTATGAGAATAATATCACTAATAAAAATTATACATGTTTATGTGTCATCAAATATTCTTGTCAATGAGTGTGAATAGTGGAACTTATTATTTAATATTATTATCAATACATGTACTAACGAGCACACTAATATTTACTAAACAAAACCATTAGGGAAAATGTTCTTGTGATGTATGGTGTATTGGTTGTGTCAGGAATAACATGTTATTAATGAATAAATCAATGAAAGATTTATCCATTCTAAATTAATGGATGTCGATATCTTGGAACATTATTTAAAATGAACTATCATATTAAATTTCATAGTCAAGGTGTAATGTTGTTTTTGTTTTATATAGTCAACGAAATATGTATCAAGAATACTGGTTGATGATTCTAGGGTAAAAAATGATTGATGAGATATCGAGACAAAGGGATTATGTTATAAAGTGAGCACTCATATATTTTTGTCAACATTATGACATTAACATATTTCTCTTAGGTTACTTCAACCATTTATATACTGTAATCATGGACTTTAAGAAAACATGTGTAATTCCAATTATAAAGAAGCATAGAGGGACACACACTATGTGTTTCGATTGATCACAATTAAATTCTATTTGAATTTTATTAGTGGAATACATATTATTATCTAAACTGAGGGATAATTTTATCCAAGATTTATCAATCGAAAATATTTTTTCACAAGGAAAAAATTATTATTTACTAATGAATAAATTATATATTTAGTTATAATAATTATTAATAAATATTAATTCCACAGAATATGAAGAAATATTTATTATATTTAAATTTTATATATATATATTTATTAATCATACAATGATTAATTTTTTAATTAACCAATATTTTATTAAATAATAATTTTCGTATTCGATAAATGTTGAAGTGGAAAAGAGGAATAATATCATTTCTAATGATAAATATAAATTTTCAATATGGTAAAATAATATTTATAATTTTGTATGTTAGTGAACATCATGATATAAAAATAGTAATATAATTTTAATACATGGTATGGTATTAAACTAGGGATTAACATTTTTATAAGGGAAATTGTGAAGTTAATTAAAATAAAAAACCAAAACCTATATCTTTTAATATACAACATATAAATTCTAGGAGAGGCTATCCTAAAGTCATTAGGTACAACATATTGCTCTATAGAATTATCCAACTCCCTAACATATCTTCTCAAGAATGATTATATCAAGCGATTTTATGGAATAATGAAGAAGAATGAAGTGGTCAGGAAAAAAAACACATGATGATCAATTTACCCTACTTTCACATGTTGATCTATCAGTTTAATTCAGATATTATAGGGGAATGATTGGATCACCACTTATGTAATTCTACACTTGGATCCAATAAGTGAAATGATGGTAAACTGAAATGGGATTTTGGATATCCAAAAAATATTGAAGGAATATAATAATATTAGGTATTACTTACTTCAAACCATTTAAATTAGTTGTAAATTTAACATGAAAAATATATTCTCTTAGTTCTAGAGACCATATGAACAATATTAGATTTAAAAATTTTGTTGTCAATAACATTAACATATTATACAATATATGAATTAATCATAGAATCTGACATTAATTGATACGTAGTCATCCCTTTTAAAGTATTCAACTATTCCTAGATCTTTAATGAACTATTATAGAAATTTCATTTCAATTAATAATAAAATATTTGATTGTTGATTGATTATGCACAATAGTGGTTAAATATTTCCAATCCCATTTATTTGTTCTATTATACGTAATTTAAATAAAATGATTTCTATGTATTAATTATCTTCATTAAAAGATTCATATTTTCATTAAGGTATAAAAATTGATAAAGAATGGTCAATGATTCCATTAGGAAGAGCCAAGGGTTCTATCCCGTAATCTTGGTTATTCCACGTATTGTGGAAGTGCATTTCTTGCGCCAAAGGTAACTATACATAGACATGTCATGGGATATATAATGTTCATTTATGTTGTAAAATCCGTTGAATTTATCTTACTCCATTTATTTACCAGGACAGTTTGTCACACATCTTTTCGGATTACAGAACATGTAGCTAGTGTATGCATTATGCCATCTACATATTATAGTTGTGAAGTTCATAGTAACTTTGTGGTAAAATTCATTATATCCAATTGTGTGAGGTGGAAAGATTTGATAATTAATGACACACAATGCATATATCCATCACACATAGTTTGTAATAAATTAATTCCCACATTTGAAGAACACACATATTTAATCAGTTTATTTAGTTGTGGAAACAAGACAATTAGATTACACAACATGTATCAAAAGTAAAATTCATCTAATTTCATTAGAAGAAAACACTAATTCAGTTCGTGGGTTATATGGAATCATGGGGAGAGGGTCATACGACATATAGATCATTCATACACACCATCTAATCCATCCAAGATACATGAAAAATCCCAATAAATTTAACTCATATACATGATAAGAAAGTAAAATGACATGTATTTTCTATATATACTCTATGTAGTCTTCCAAAAAAAATATTAAAAAATGAATTATATATTTAAAACCAAATTTTTGTGTCGGTATCAGATGTGTTTGAAAATTTAATGAAGGTTTTGATGAATTAATATAATCTCATTAAATTCATTGTAATTATCTATAATCATTTTTCCTTCTAGTTATTTTTCATAAATAAATTTATAATGGGTATCTATAAATGAATTTGAATTTCTATTAAGATAAATAAAATTAAATGATTGATTAATATATGAATTAATAAGAGAAAGTTTATCTTAATAATGAAGAATGGATTTATGTGAAAAATAACTACTGTAGTTTTTTTCATTCAGTATATGTGTATAACAAATAAAGCGCTTTGAACAAACCTATGAATGTGTTGGTATTATTTAATTTGATTTATTACATGGTTTTGTAATTATTTTTAACTAAATTAAATATGATGGACTGTGATTGATCCCACAATCTTTTATTATGTAGGAACTATGTGTATGTGGGTTTTTATATTATTCCATTTAACAAATCCATTGGCTCCCCTTATCTCTATGTTATTTATAAAAGTGTGTAATTCAAGGAGTATCCCAAGGCTCAATGAGGTGGTTCAAGATGGAATAGAGTTGAAACCAACTTGTGTGATAAATGGTTGGACATGTAGAATGTTGTGACTCATTACAAGATAGGCACACGGTGTTTTCCTCTAGTGTCATAGGCCTTTTTCGAATCAACAAAATAAACCATAAGATTATCTCATGATCAGGTTATTTATTTATTTATTTATTTATGTATTATACATTATTTATTTTATATTTTCAATACCATGATCACATAAATAAATTTAGTTACATGAATAAAGGAATAAAATTTTAAGCATTATGTGTAAAATATTTATCAAAAGATTGTTAATCACTCAATAAAAATCCACTTAATATTAACAACACATGTAAAGTATAAAATATAAAAAATTATATTCATAATTATTAAAATCTCTCAAAAATGTATTAATTCATACTAAACCTTCTATTAATTGATTAGGAATGAAAACTATAGAACTTAGTGTTTGACCAACACATGTTGGGGAACATACCTTTATCTTGGAGTTCATATGAATGTTATGGGTTCACTTAACCAGTTAACAACAAGATAAGTATCACACAGTAGATATGATGTATCCTAGATATAATATTGCAGAAATATGAGTTAGGATTAATGGATTGGCTAGTCCACTCAATATATCAAGGAGCTACAAACCTGTAGTGTTCAAATAACTTCTTACTAAAATGATTTTTAGTATTTTAATGAGCACATGCTTGGGATACTAGAAGGGGAATGTGAATAATTACCAATAGAATTTCTAGGAAACTAGACATTACATTTCCAATGGTGGTGGATAATGGGATCTGATAAAATAATTGGGGGCATAATATAATTAAATTAATTATGTATCACTTAAATTGTTATCAAATTAAGTACCAATAATATTCTCTTTTATAATTGTTGAATAATTGAATCTTAATCAATAAAATTATTCATATTATCAATTTTAGTGAAATACCAACTCATTACAAGTAGTAACTTCAAAAAATTGTTCAAACACCTATGGGTAGTGTTCTTCAATGAAAAAAAAATATCCCATGCTATAATCCTCACTATCTAACCCACCTATTAAATAGGTTGGTGAGGAGGAGTTTCAAAACTAAGATAAACACCTAAAGGAAATTGTTGAATTTCAATATTTAATGCTTTAATTCAAGTATAATTAACTCACGAAGTCATATAATGATACATGTTCTTATTGAATTCTTTAGAATCTATGTAGTCTATATCAATAGACAGCTAGATGGAAACTATTATATATATTTCAAGGTTCCCTTTCAGAGTATTTTTATATAATTTTTACCTTCTATGCCTCATGAAATATAAGTCATTATCTACATTAATGGAGTAGATATTATAGGGTATAAGCTACTTGATGACATGTGTAGTAATCACATTCCTTCATCCCTCTCTCAAATATTTACAAAATTTATTGTCAATTTCATTATAAAAAACATCGAGAATTATTTCCCAGATCTTCTTATAATACATATCCATGTAGATAAGGACAAGAAGAATGAAAAAACATCAATATTTAAGGTAAATAAAAGAAAACTATATATGAATATATCTAAGTGTAAATATTATTCACAATTTAATTCTAAGAATAGAAATATAAAGGGTAAAGAAAGGGAAGAAGATACAATATATTTTTCTTGTGGTAAGAAGGGATACAGAAATAAACTTCTCCCAAGAAGAGAATAAATTGGATTATTCAAAAGCCTTTGTTATTGAGTTAAATTCATATGTTTCTACAAATTGGGTATAAGATAAAGCATGCAATTCTCACATATTTATTCTAATGGAGTAAAAATGTGGATTATGAAATATTTCAACTGGTTATATAGAAATTAGAGTTTTCAAAAGATCCTAATTTTATATTAGTCCTATTGGTGATTACCACTTCATTTTGTTAAACAGAATGATCGTTGTTTTAAAATATTTTTATTTGGTTCCATATATTACCAAAAAGTTAATTATGTATCCAGGATACATGTAGAATGATTAATTTTCAAATTTGGGAATAATTTGTTTTTATAAGTAGGACATTTTTTATGGTAAGGAAAATTTAAATAATGTTATTTATGTGTTTTATTATATGAACCTAGTATTGAAAATCAATAATGAAAATAATTCACTTGGCTCACACCATGCTCAATTATGGAATCACCATCTGGGACTTGTAAATAAAAAAACTGACTAAATTTTCACAAGATAGATATTTGGATTCATTTTAATTCAAACCACATGGTGTATTTCATGCGTGTTCATAAGAAAAAATGTCCAAATCCCCATTTAGATAAAAATATAAATAAGATAAGGTGCTACTATAATTAGTTCAAACTAATGTGTGTGGACAATTTCTAATTGAATCAAGGGGTGGGTACTCATATTTCATAACATTTACTGATGATCTTACAAAATATAGACATGTCAAAATAATGAGGTATAAGTTATATTAATTAGATATATTAAATTAATATAAGAATAATTATGAGAACATGTTGGGTAAGAAGATTAGGAAACTCCACATAGAACATGGTAGAGAATATTATTGTCCAGAAATCATTGATTATTTAGGGGTGTTTTGGATTTTATCCCAAATAAATCCTACTTATACACCACATTGGAACAATGTAAATGAATGGGGGAACCCCACCCTATTAGACCTGATGTGACAAATGGTGAGTCATGTGATTCCTCCATTATACTATTGGGGATATGAATTATAGATAGCTCTATACATACAAAAATGAGTTCCAACTAGTGTGGCTGATGGTATTCCAAACCAATTGTGTAGTGGAAAGAAAGATTTGACTTCATACTTAAATGTGTGGTGATGTGATGTATTTGTTACGTCCTATTTAGGGAAAAAAAATTTACCCCAAGGTACAAATTATTCCTTTATAAGATAACCCATGGAAACAAAGGGATATTAAATATAAAACCCTTAAATAAAAATGTAATTCTAAAAAAAAGTCCATTTTCTTTGAGTTGGAGTACATCAATAAAAGAGTTATTGGGAGAAAGAAAGACTACGATAAATTCTTTTATCAGGGTACAAAACAGATTTCACAGAAAACGATTCCACAAATACCCATGTAAAAAGTTTTTCTAGAGACACAATTATTGTATAGAGTTATAAGAGATGTTAGAAAACATGAAATATATGCTATTTTATTCACTATGTATGGGGAATCATTGGTAGTTGATAATAATTATCTTGTAACCTATAAGGAAGTAGTAATTAGCACATTTGTTCCTTAGTGAAAATAACATTTGATTTTTAAAAGGTGTTCCATGTATAATTACCAAGTGTGGATTTTGGTAAAACCATTATTGGATGTAATGAATATTAGTTGTAAATGGGTATTCAGGAAGAATATGGACATGGATAGACATGGATGGTCATGTCTGAACTTATAAGTCTCGACCGATTGCAAAATGGTTCAAATAGAGTCAATTCATAAACTATGATGCAACCTTTTCACCAGTTTCAATTCTGAAATCAATTTGAATTATACATTCCATAGTGCATTACAATGACTATGAGACATGTTAAATCAATTTCAAAACATATTTCATTAATGGAAAGTATAGAACATGTATATTGATACAACTCAAAGGTTTGTTACACAAAAGTACTCCAAAAAGATATACAAGTTGCAAAGGTAAATTTATAGATTAATCCAAACATCTAGTTCATGGAACATTTAATTTGATAACTATATAATGTAATTTTGTTTCAAAAAGAATAAATGTGGGGCTTTTGTATAATAATTTTAGTTTTATTGTGTTAATTTTCTTAATAGTTTATTTTTATGACATAGTAATTATTTGAAATGAGATACCAGTCATGTAGTCTGTTAAATAATGATTAAATAAATGATTCTCTTTAAGGGACATAGGAAAAGAAGAAAATATTTTTGGGATCAACATTCATCAGGATAAATCCAATAGTTTATTTGGTTGATATAATTTACATATATTTACAATATGGAAAAATTATTAAATATGGGGAAAACAAGAGGGTATTGTTTACAGTGTCACTTGAAATTCATTTATACAATAAAATGTTCCATTAGACACATGAGAAAAGATAATGGTTAGAAAATATTATATATGTATTGGAAATTGGTTTATTCATGTATGTTTATGCTTTGTACTATTCTAGGTTTCTGATATTCCTTAAGTGTGATATGAAGATGTCACAATGGACTAGGTCACTAACATTAGATAGAATTAATGAATATCCTTGATTATATGAGATTAACTAGTGATATGTTATCAGTCAATGGAATGATAAGAAACCATTTAGATGAGGATATATAGATGATATATTCCAAATAGATCAATATGATATGAAATCATAGTCAAGATACACCTTCACCCTCAATGAAGGTATTGTGAGCTATAAGAGCTCAATAATAACTTTAATCATAGATTACACTATTGATTTTGTGCATATAGAATATTATTAGGTAGCTAAAGAATTAGTTTGGATATGAAACATCATCAAATATGTTGATAAGATACTAATAATTAATGATCATATCACATTCTATTATGATAATACTATAGCAATGGTCCTCGTAATGTAAACAAGTTCCCATTAGAGAATGAAGAACAAACATTGGATGTATCATCTCCTTTGGGCTTTCTATCCAGGTGGTGAAGATTCAGTGGGAATAATATCCAAAAGAAGGAATCCTGGAGGATACTATGAATAAAAACTCAACTCATCAGAAACTTGAGATTTATGTGTGGTCTAGAGGACTAAAATATATTGGTTATTGGCTTCATTCTAAGTGGAAGTTTTCCGGGGTAAGTTTTCTAGAACAAAATATTTTAACATTGGATTACACATATATTCAAAGATGAGAATATTAATTTAAAACCTTGTTACATTCTATTCATTATTATACATGAATTTAATATGACAATTTCTTATATTATCTATCATATAGAAATGGGAATAACAATTCCATTTTGTGATGAGAACCATAGAATATCATTATGATATTATTAAAACTAGTTATATAGTTAGAACAAATCATATTATGGGGCATATAATATATTGATTTTTAGGTGAGATTTATCACATGTAGATGAGACTTTTTATAATGATTTTTTGACATGGAAATCTCCATGATGGGATATTTTGATAACAGACCCACCAGTAAAAATTATATATTTTTAAGTATCCTCATTTTTTTTATTTTAGTGTGTTTAATGGTCCATAGACTTTAAAATTGTTACTAATTCTTTCCATGAATCATGCACTAATATTTACTCTCTAAAATGGTTGCCCTATATTTCCATGAGAAGTAAGTTATGTTTGGTGTGTCACAAATGACATATTTTTAATGAATAAGACAATGAAGAATTTTTCAATTTCATATTAATGGATGATGATATCTTATTCCTTTGATTGAAATAGAATGATCACATTAAATTATATGGGCATGGTTTAAGGGAAACATAATTTCATATATTCAATGAAATATGTGTCAATCATATAGGTTGATGATAGAGTGTTCAACTAGCTTGATGAAATATTGATACAAAGAGATTTTATTACATGGTGAGAATTTTTATTTGGTTTTTGATGCTACAACATTAATATATTTCTCTTGGGTTCCATGACCACTTTTTAAATAGTAATCTTGTAATTTAGGAATTTCTATGTAATTATAGTTAAATAGAAACCTAGTGTATCACACAATATATGTTTATATTTATCTAAATTAAATTACATTTGATTAAAATTATTGTAATCAATTTTTATCTCAAGACTGAGGGAATTTTTTTTTCAGGATTTATCGATCGCAAATATTTCTTTTCTTGGTAATAAATATTTATTTATTCATTAAAAAATAATTTATTTACTTAGGTTAATTTTTTAGATATATTTATTCATCAATAAAAAAATTATTCTATTTATTAAATAATTATTAATATTTATTCTCTACAATATGAATAAATTATTTATTTTATCATTTAATATTTAATTAATTATTTATTCGAGTATTTTACAAACACTAAGGAGGGAGAACGAAATATCATGCCTGGTGATAAATATTAATTTTCGACATGGTAAAAAATATTTTTCACTATGCCTATTTGTGAAAGTTGTGAAATAAGCATATTATTATTACCTTATAAATGGAATAGTGTCACACACAAAATTAACATATTATTATGGGATGTTGTAATATAAATTAAACTACAAACCATAACACAAGGCCTACAAATAGATATCTTATACAATCTAAAAGAGGATTATTGTAAATTATTTTCCACAAAAAATTACTCTCTCGAATTGTTGTCCTCCATCTCACATACTATAATGAAAAATAATATCAAAAAATGTATTTAAGGATGAATAAAAATTAATCAATCAAGATGAAAAACACAATACCATCAATCTATTACACTATCACATGGATATTCATCAGTGTCCTTCAAAAATCAAACTGTCGCATATGGATTAGCACTGGAGGGGTAATAAACATACATCCAACATGTGAAATGATTTTAAATTGAAAAGTGTTTTGATTATAAATAACATTATTGAATATTCATTTTAATATGTTGTATTATTTATTTAAATATATTTAAATTAATTATAAATTTAATATGAAATAGACATGATCTTGTTTCGAATGACATTATTCTAAATATTTGATTGAAATTTTTCTTTTTCATGACATTCATGTATTGTAAAATATGTGAATAATACATAATATTAAACATTCTATGAGAGATGATCATCCCTGGTATGATCTTATACTACTCCCAGAACCGTTATGGTTTGTATCACCATTAAGATGATAGATGGGAAAAAAACCTTCTAAAAGTCTTAGAATTAAATAATGGAAAATATTTGTTTCATTAAATTAACGCACTACTCATCAACTATGGGATTTCAAGACCCACTATTAGATAGTGGGAATTAGTTATAAATGGATCAATATAATGTTTCTCATTACTTAGTGTTTTTTGGAGTTTAAAAATATTTTGTTTTTTTCCACATCTTGAGATATTTGGGTAATCATTATCATGAGAATTTTCAATCCAACCCCGATCACATTAGGGTTCTTATTGAGACAATCTCTACAATATACATTGTAGAAATTGTTAATCCATTTCTTTTGGGTTCCTATAATTACCTTAACTAGACGAAAACTAGGAATAACTACACTTAAACTAATGAATGTATATAAAAGAAAACTATTAAACTAGAGGAAGGATTTCATAAGTGATGTGTATATGTTAGTCTATGATTCTATATTTTGCAATCTAAGTTATCCATGATTTTATTTCTAACTGAACATGTTTTATATAATCAAATAATTCATAATGGGTTGTAAATATTATGTTATTAACAAAATCATATCCCCCAAGACTATCAAACCAAGTGATTAGTAAGGGCCTATTCATCGTGCACAAAAATTATGGATGATATATACATGACAAAATATTTTAAGGATTGTTACCCCTAGATGAATTTGTGAAAAATAAAATCTATATACAGTATCCAGATAGTGATAAATTTCAAATAAACCCATATAATTCATTCTTTAACAAAGCATTTACATGTTATCTAAAACATATCATTAATTTTTCCCAAAATCTATCTAAAATACTCTCTAAAAATAAAAAACTAATGTTTCAAATAATTAAACCCTCCTTTGATGAGAACTATAATAACTGAAGATAAACAAGCTTAAATGACATATTAATAATGTGGTTTAAATATCACATCACATAATAGTTTCATAATCCAAGGAACATAATGTCTATTTTTTGGATATTAGTAACATAAATATATTATTTTATAATAGTAGAAATTATATTTCCACAATTGTACTCCCATAGAACCATTTATAGACATGTCACTTGATATAATCATATTGATAACTTTAGTGGTGGAAACATAAAAATGGGTGAGGACTAATGTTATTTAATGGAAAAGGTATAAAATGAATAATTATATAATAATAATGATGGAATATGAAGAAAACATAAACATCTAAATAAGATGTCATATGAAAATTTTTGATAATAAAAAAACATAATAGATCCACAATAGATCCTATAAATTTCATTAGGGAAACATAAAACATATAACATGTGAATATGTTGTAAGGTTTACTACACTTTAAAAGGAATAATTATGAAAAAATGACATTTATTATAATTCAAATGCATCTTAAAACCAAGAATAACTTGATAAAAAATTTGGGAATATCTCATAACTTGGAAAAACTAAATATTTGAAATATCCATTATAATATGAATAGATTCTTGTGAAATTCCATTATTCCCACACCTATGTAAAAAAACATTATGTACATTCAGAAAAATGTGAAAATCCCATTATAACCATGCCTATGTGAAGAAACCCATTATGCCCATGCCTAACTATCACATGAGATATATGATTATACCAATACATTAAAGGGAGATATTGGACCCGAACCTTCATTGTTGATACAAAAATGCACCACATAGAAACAATCATCTTCATAACTTATATAACACATGGATAACGTATGGGTTTCATAAACATATCACCCAACATAAAATTATGAAATCATTGGATATCAAAATATAATTATGAAAAATGGTTTCTAACATAATAAAATATATTTAATCACATTAGGAGAGATATATCATTTTAATATAATGAGAACCAAATCATAAAATGTTTTTTTGAAAATATTTTGCATTCATCATTATAAAAGTCATACTTATGAGCCCCTTTTCAAAAATTCTCTTTTAATTTTAATTGAAATTAAAATAATACATAAATCAAATTGATTTTGGTTAAAAAAAACTCCTCCATAAATATGGAATGAATATAAATCAAAATATAATGTCTTGTAAAAATGATGTTCAATAATAAAATGTGTAAATCGATGAGTGTATTTTGAGTTACCAAGTAATTTATTTTTTCCCTTGATTTCCAAAGAATGCTTTTATATAGTGTGTGATAATGATAAACAAGTTAATTAATTATATCGGAAAATTATGATTATTTATAAGTATTTATATTCTTCAATAATAAAAATTCTCATTATGTATTAGATTTTAGTAATCTCTTTTAAATATCAGGTGTTAATAATCATAATTTTTTTGAACATGGTTCATAAAAGAGTTGTTGAACATCCTTTTTTTCCAAAATATCACCATTTTCAAATAAATAATGGTTCCAAAAATTATTTTATATGAATTGGTATATTTTTATAATTCCATTATATTTATTTTTCATTCTTCATAGAAACAAAAATGGTGAATAACTGGAATTGGATTTTCTATTGATATTAAGGGATTACCTTATAATGATCATTAGTTTTTTTATTTATACAAATAGAACCATATAAATGATGTATACTTATTATAAACATAATATATACTTATAAAATATAAACTAAAACTAAATTTTTTTATATATTAATTACTAATGAATCATATTTATTCATGGAGGTGGTAGTCTGCACAACCCACAATTCATGTTTTCATTCATCTTAATAGAAATGGTGTCACAAACCACCCTGCGTCGACCTTGAACCGGACACTTGAGCCGGTCCGCAGTAAGGCCTAAGAGGCATTCTCAATCCTCTCAGGTTGGAGAAAAGTTCCCGGGCGTCGACATAGAAAATGGTAATGATTTTACCCATTGTAAATAAATAAAATCATAGAAAACAATGTAGAGCAATGGAGAATAAATAAACCATATAAATCAAAAAAACATAAATGAAAGAAAATAAACTGGCTGAACATGATGTCTGAACTATCTCTGTGCAACCTCATGGGTCACTCCTCGACTCAATGATCAAACATCTCCCATGGCCAGTGCACCCAAGATGGAGCCCGCACAAACACTAAGAACAGAAAATAAATATAGGCATGAATATGAAAACATAGTATATTAGTCTGATATCTATTCCCAATGCACTACCATTAAAATTAAGAAACATCAATTCTATGTTTGAAATAAAATATATTAAAGTATAAATTTCAACAATTTTTACTTGAAAAAAAGTACAGACCATTGCACTTAGTTATTTGAAAACTAGCACAAAAGAGTTTGGAACACATCTTCTTTTGAAAATATTATCATAGGAGTTAGAAAAACAAAAATGTCACATTCCATTAAAAATACCACACAAGGGTACCAAGGCAGATATAGCCAGGTAAATGTAAATAGGAATGAAAATATCTTAGAAACAATTCATTGGCTAAAAATCACTAGACATAGGTGAACCCGAGAGATCGAGAATAATCCAGACGACACTAATATTTGTGACCCCATCTATAGTTGCATGCCATATACGATGAAATATAATGATCCAAAATGCTCGACCATCCTTTCTTAGGCAGGCCAAGGGAAAATCCCATAGCAATAAACATAGACATATTCGCCTACTATGGACCACTAGTCAGTACCATAACCTACCAGTGTTGTACTCATCTCAGACAATTCTCTCAATAGTTCAGGTTCATATGTCTCAAGTATAAAAGGAGGGGTGCCAACAGATTCTTCCGAGCATCAAATCAAAACCTATATTTATAATAATATTTCACAGTAGGTCTCACCTCGAGTCTCCGCAAGGATTTCCCTCATGCATTAAATTCATGAAATACCAAGGGTTCCCAACCGAGGGAACCTTATAATGGAACACAAGGATTCCATACCGTGTACATCCCAACCATCCCATGTCAACGAGGTATGAGGAACGTCCACGAGGGTTTTACAATAAAAACTTTTCATCGTTTTTTAAAGTGTCCAAATGGGCCTTTAAACACTATTTACAAAACCCACTTTTATCAAAGGTACAATTTCAACATTTCCAAAAGAGATGTAAACACATAATTTAACACATCCAAACATTGATAAAATTCTTTTTAAAATAGTTTGACTACACACTCAAGACCCAACCATTTTTAATGAAATTCAAAAACATACTAAAACAAAAACCACACTTTTGTAAAATCCAAACCACTTGGAAAACCACAGAAATAACCAAAAACATTGTTCCACGTGCTGATAATACATTTATTAACCCCAAAATTTTATATTACCTCACAATTTACTCTGAAAATCCAAACAGGAATTTTATAAAGAAAAAAAGGCATGCAATGTGGAATAAAACAATTTTAATTTAACACTCAACGAATTATGAACCCGAATCTGCATATCATACATTTATTTAAATTGTTGAACATTGTTTTTAACTTTAAAAACCAGGTGTGTAAACATCCGGTATTCACAACTTGACACAACACACAACCCATTCATAAAAACAATTATTATTGAAATAGAACTTACCCCAGAAACACCCTCTTTTATAATTCGTACTACCAAAATAATTTAATTAATGTTTGATCAATTCATAAAACATAGAAAAGAGGAACAAAAATGTTCTATACCAAAACACGCCTAATTTTACACAATAAATACTACTTTAAAATTTACTCGACAATAAGACCATTTAAAACAAGATTTCAAATGTTGACCACATACCAAACAACTGACCAGAAGTCTGCACCAATAATATTTAACAGGTATACGAAGTGTGAAAATCATAGAACAAAAGTTTCTTAAATTTATAAGGAAAGTGAAAGGGGATTCCTACCTCAAAACCGAAGCACGACGAAGTAATGTGAGTTAAAAAATTCGTGGTAATTTCCAATGCCCAATATATAAAATATCAAAGAATAAAAACACATACATAAACCCCAATTATGGTATATGAAACAAAGTGGAAGGGGGAAAACCCTCACCTCAAATGGTTGCGGTAACTCGAAATGATTCTAAACACCTCGCCTTCAACAGAGAACACCAAAACTCACTTCCAGAGGTCCAAAGTGACAAGTCTCACACCCCCTTCAAAGAATAAACATCAAAATTGGATTAACCTACACTTACGGTTTAGTCAAACAAAATACTCATCAAGGGAAACCCCAAAACAAGGGATGGAAGGGAGAATATACTTGAAGAGAGATTTCAAAGGTGGTTGATGGATGTAAAATCATTGAAAAGGGGTTCTAGCCAGAGGAGGACCGCACGGATAATGGTGTGTCAGATGAGGGGGAAATTTATGTTGGTGAACATGAGGTTTGAGGGGCTATGCTCCAAGTGAATAGGAGGGCAGGGGTGCTGCTCTGATGAGAAGAAGGGAGGCGGAAGTGGGGGTCGCACCGTACAGAGGGAGGGATCACCATGAGTTCTGTCGCCACCGGATCAGCCTACTCAAGCACCGAAAGGGGGAAAAGGGGAGGGGGTAGTGGGTCTACCGACCGTAGAAGGAAGGGTGCACCGGGTGAAAAGGGGGGCGACGGGGCTCGGGACTGCGCCTGGGCTACGGTGGGGCTGATGTGATGTTGTGAAGAGGGTTGTGTCTGGGGGATGCCACTGGGCGCACCACACACCCAAGGAGGGGTTGAGAGGGAGGGAGTAGATTGGAGATATGGAATGAAAAAAATCACAACAACCCTAAAAATAAAAGGTAAACAATCCTAAAACAATCTAACTAGAAATTTAATTACATAAAAATAATAATAATACTAATAATACTAATAATACTAATAATAAAATCATAATAATAATAATAGTATCAATGACTTAATGATAATAATAATAAAAATAATAAGAATAATAATAATATTCATAATAAAAATAATTTTAATACAAAAACAAAATAATTCCCAACAATTTTTTTAATTAACATTAATTTTAATTGTAATATTTAAAATAAAAATAAAAATAATAAAAATAATAACATGTTTATTAAATTATAAATAATAAAAGTATTTATTTCATTTCAAGAATAATAAAATCCTTAATAACAATAAAAAACTTAAAAGCCAACAATTAATGTTTGTTTTAATTAAAATATTTATTTATTTTCACTTTTTGATAGAGGGTGATCACGATGTTGCCTGGTTGAAGCCGTGCAACTTCCATATTCGCGATCTTCTTGTGAACCCAACGACATTAACACCAAAGGGAACGTTTTCACAAAAACTCAGAAATTTCATCCGGAACTCACCCCAGACCACAAGAAAAAATTATTTAAGGTAGAAAATAATTAAATAAATTAAATGCATGGGTTGTGGTGTGAAAATTCTCCCCACCATAATGCTTTCTGTCCCAACTAAGCCACGACCATCTAGCCGTTTGATCAATACATAATCATTCTGAACTATATGATCCATCCTCTTAACACATAGTCATTCCACCAACCACCAACAAGACTTAACCCTATCACCTGAAACAAATTACAAGCAGAGGGGAGGCCTGAACCGACACCCCACCATAAGAATTCAACCTGCATCAAGTGAAAACTTATGAGAAATCCCAAAGAGATGGTGGGTATCCCCACCATAAAATACAAACTTATAAAATAAAAAATATAAATTCAACTTAGACGTTCCCCAAGCCTTACTCAAGATAAAAGGAAACACAACAAGAACACAGAAACAAATCAGCCTCGTCCGAAAAAAAGTAGCTGAACTAAAAACTTTATACGACCTGAAAAAACCCTCACCCCATGGGTGTGGAGGGAGGGCCCCAAGTATTGGATCAATGGAACTATGATGGAATAATACTCATGAATAATCACCTCGGGATTTCCACAAAACGAAGCCACAACTGTTTCCTATGGGTGCTCTACGCTAGATAACTGGTTGGAAATAAGAATCCAAAATGGAAAAACTAAAACATTGCATGAGGGAGAAGTCCATCACGCTTTTTGCGACAATAGGAGAATTAAAATGACCAAGAACCCACAACAAACATGCTAAAAATATCTCACCACAATTATAGTGGCCCACCCTTATCCAAGACTCTTAAAATTCACTGGGGTTCTAAACTACATATCAGATTCACTTTGAGACATTTTGGTTAGAGCTCTGATGGATGAAGCATCTTCTTCCTCATAGTCAGGTTCTTATAATCCCAATATGAAATAGACATCCTTTCAATTGTTAAAATAAATGATATACTTTTGAACGAAAAACCACGCTGGAATTGAAAATCAAATTTTCATCAAAAGACCCACGACATTCCCATACATTTTAAAACCCAAAACACCATCAGTACACTACAATGAAAAGAGATCCCTTACACTAGAAGGAAACATACATAAGAATCATTAAACAAAAACCCAACATCACATCACTTCTTTGAACTTCCACTGCGATACTTTATAACAACGCCCCGAAAAAATCATTGTAAGTGACCCAAACATTTGCAAGCATGATATGGATTAGAAGCACTTGGGCATGATGACTTCTAGTGACCGGCTTGCCACACTGATTACACACGTGGATATCTCGCTCTAAAGTGGTTGATGAAAGATCCTGAGGCCTTTTGATTCCACCACATGATCCATCCACATTCAATCTCTTCCTCAAATCCTTTCCAGAATCTTCACCACTGCTCATAAGAATCGAAGGTGGGATGAAAAATTCGAGCACTCCTATCATCGCGACATCCACATAAAAAACCTATCTCACCAAATAAGAAAATGATGTTATAATGGAATCTGACATCTTCAACTGTAGATTAGGATGGAAGCCCTCCTTGAAGCGTCGAGCCTTCATGGAGTCATCTAGGACATACCCTGAATCATATGGGGATAGCTCCACAAAGCGCGGGAAATATTCCAACATGGATTTTTCAACCTATAGTAGACAAAAAATATCCATCCCCTTTCTCACCCTTTCTTCCGTAGAAAAATACTATCCAATGAACAATGTCTTGATAAACTCCCATGTATGCTCTTAATGGGTCTTGTTCTGAGACATGAACTTCCACCATATTCACGTTGAACCTTCATGTTTGAAGGTCATATACATGACTTTCAACGACTTAGGAAACCCAATAAGGTTAATGTTCCTTTCAATATTTGGCATCCACTCCTCTTCTACGAAAGGGTCTTTTTGACCATAAAAGTGAGGTGGATATAACTTCTGAAACACGATCATAAAATCCATAGTTTGATCAACCACACTATAATCACCCATCAAATATTCGAAGGGATTACCATTGCACAAGAAAAGTCGAGAACCCAGTCAAGGCCAGCCCAATAAATAAAAATCCTTAAAATCAAACACCACATAGGTGACAATCTCTAAACCAAGAAAGAACATGATATCATAACTTCAAAAAATTTCTATTTGAAAACATCCTTGATTTAAAACAAGAATGGTGGGTTAAACCCTCTCCATTGGTATTCTTTAGAGTCCCACTCACATGAATGTATCTGTGCCTCCTCGGGTATCCATCCACCATACCAAAAATCCATTCACATTCCAACACATCACTATGCCTGTGAGCACCCATCATAACACCATGAAAAAAACAAAGCAACTCAATTTTCCAAAAACAAATCATTCATATCACTTCTTTTAAAACAAACCTCAAATAAAATATGTCAATTCAAAAAACCATTTTTCAGAACAAATTTTTCTGATTCAAACCACCTTCAAAATTCATAGGAAACCCAAAAAAACTCAATAGGGACCTAGTGTCAGTGAGTGAATTGACCATATGGTTGGCGGCCAAATGCCAAACACAACACCGACACAGAGAGCCTTTTGGGACCATGCCCGTAGATCCACATGGAATTCAAGGTCGTGAAACTTAGGAGGACCATTATACAAACACCCTTTGTTATATCCCAATAATAAAATGTTCCACAAAAATCCAAAGAAACTAATTAAAATGGAATTCCTATTGAAACCCGAGGTTCAGAAGGAGCAAGAGGTCGCGATGCTCTTCCCACACCTACCCCTCGAGTCCAGATAATCCTACTCCTCTATCTTGACATCCCAAATAACAAAGGTCACTCTGAAAAGCAAGGTCCACTAAGATCCAAACTTCTATGATACCATTTCATCACAAACCATCCCAGGTTGACCCTAAACTGGTCACCTGAGCCGGTCTATGACCATGCCCGAGAGGTGTTCTCAATCCTCCAGGGCTAGCAACAAGTTCCAGGGCATCGACAATGAAAATGAAAATTATTTCACTAGTGTTATATAAATAAAAGAATATGAAAAAATAAAGAGAAGAGAAGAATAAATAAACCAGATAAATCGAAAAAAAACACGAATGAAATAAAATAAACTAACAGAACTTGATGTCCGAAATGACTCTGTGCAGCCTCATGGGTCGCTCCCCAACTCAACGATCAAGCATCACCCTAGGCGATTGCACCCAAGATAGAGCTTTCACAGACACTAAAAACAAAAAATAACAATAGTAATGAGTATTAAAACTCAGTAGGCTATACTGATATCTATTCCCAATGCACTACCCTCAAAATTTATGAACATAAATTCTACGTCTGAACTAAAATATTTTAATGTATGGATTTCGACAATTTTACTTGAAAACAAAGTACATTATATATCCCTTAGTCATTTGAAAAACAAGAATAAAAGAGTTTGAAACACATTTTCATCTGAAAAAACTATCATAGGAGTTAGAAAAACCAAAATGTAACTTTTCATGAAAAACACCACACAAAGGTACAAAGGTAGATATAGAAAGGGAAATGTAAATAACAATGAAAATATATAAGCAATAGTTCATTAGCTAGAAATCACTAGACATAGGTGCACTCGGGAGATCGATAATAATCTAGATGACACTAATACCTGCGACCCCATCTACAGTATCATTCCATATGAAATGAAATCTAATGATCTAAAATTCTCAACCATCTTTTCTCAGGAAGGCCGAGAGAAAATCCCACAATAGTAAACCCAACATATCTACCTACTATGGAACACTGGTCAGTACCATATCCTACTAGTGAGATACTCGTCTCAGAAAATTCTCTCAATATGTGAGGTTCGTATGTCGCATGTATAAAAGGAGGTGAGCCAATAGATGTTGTCGAGCATTAAATCACAACCTATATTTATAATATTATTTCACAGCAGGTATCACCCCGAGTCTCACCAAGGATTTCCCTCATGCCTTAAATTTAGAAATTACCAAAGGTTCCCACCCGAGGGAACCATATAATGGAACCCGAGGATTCCATACCAAGGACATCCCAACTGTCCCATTGTAGCGTGGTACGAGGAAAATCCATGAGGTTTTTACGATAAAAACATTACATCATTTTTTCAAAGTGGCGAAACAGGCCTTTAAACATTATTCATAAAAACCACTTTTATCAAAGGTAAAATTTCCACATTTCCAAAAGAGATGTAAACACATCATTTAACACATCCAAACATTGATAAAAATACGTTTTTATATAGTTAGACTACACACTTGAGACACAATCATTTTTAATGAAATTATAAAACATACTTAAACACAAAAAACAATTTTGTAAAATTTAAACCACTTGGAAAACCACAGAAAGAATAGAAAAAATTGTTCTACATGCTGCTGATACATTTATAAACCCGAAAAATTTATTTAACATTGTACTTAAATCTGAAAATCCAAACGCCCATTTTATAAAGAAAACAAGGCATGAAATGTTTAATAAAACTATTTCAATTTAACATCCAATGAATTATGAACCCCAATATCCATGTCATACTTTTATTTCAATTTTTAAACAATGTTTTTAACTTTACAAACCAAGTGTGTAAACATCCTGTATTCCCAACTTGACAAAATGAACATCCCATTCATAAAATATCTATTTTTGAAATTGAACACACCCCAGAAGCACCCCCTTTTATAATTCACAAACCAAAATAATTTAATAAATTTTTGAGCAGTTCATAAAACACTGGAAAGAGGCACAAATAGGTTCTATGTCAAAAGTCACCTTATTTTACACAAAAATACTACTTTTGAAATTAACTGCACAATAATACCATGTAAAACAAGACTTCAACCATCAACCACATACCAAAAACTGATAAGATTGCACAAATAATATTTAACAGGTATACGAAGTGTGAAAAACTTATAATTAACGTTTCATAAATTTAGAAGGCAGGTGCAAGAGGATTCCTACCTTAGAACCGAAGCGTAATGAAGCAACGTGCATCCGAAAACGTGTGGTAATGTCCAACCCCCTACATATTAAATATCGTGGAATCAAAACACTTACATAAAACCCAATTACAGTATGTGAAACCAAGCGGTGAGGATAAAACCCTCCCCTCAAATGGCTGTGGTAACCCAAAATGATTTGAAACAACTCGCATTCGACGAAGAATGCCAAAACTCAACTCCAGAGGTCTCGAGAGACAAGTCTCACTCCCCCTTCAATGAAGAAACAACAAAATTTGACTAACCTACACGTAGGGTTTAGTCAAACCAAATCCTCACCATGGTAAAAACCCCAATACACGTTAAGGAAGGGAGAATACACTAGAGGAGAACTATCGGAGGCGGTCAGTGGATGGAACATTGTCTGAAGGGGGTGTTGTCCGGAGGAGGACCACGCGGCTGGAGGTTGGTCAGCTAAGGGGGAAAGTTCCACTGGTGAACAAGAGATCTGAGAGGCTGTGGAACGGGTGAACAAGAGGCGAGGGGTGCTGCGTTGATGAGAAAAAGGGAGGCGGTAGTGGGGGTCACACTACCCTAAGGGAGGGATCACCGGATGTTCTTCCACCAGTAGCTCGGCCTGATCAAGCACACCAAAGGAGGAAAAGGGGGTAGCAGGACTACCGACCATAGAAGGGAGGGTGTGCCGGCTGATCAGGGGGGAGACAGGGCTCAGGGCATCGCCTAGGCTGCAGTGTGGCTGATGTGATGCTATAGGGAGGGTTGAGTCCAGGGGAGGCCATTGGGCATGCCACAAAAAGGGAGGGGTTGCGAGGGAAGGAGGAGATTTAAGGGAAGGAAGGAAAAAATCATTGCAACCCTAAAAATAATAGATAATCTAACCTAAAATAAAAAACTAAAAATCCAAAAACATAACAACAAAAACAACATCATCAACAACAACAAAAATAATAAAAATAAAATAACAATAGTTATAGTAATAGTAATACCTAAATGATAATAATAATAAGAATAATAATAATAATCATAATAAAAATAATAAAAATAATAAAAATAAAATAATAAAATAATTCCTAAAGTTTTTTTAATTAACATTAATTTTAAACGTAATATTTAGAATAAAAATAATATTAATAACATTAATAACATGATGAAAAAATTAAAAATAATAAAAGTATTTATTTCATTTCAAGAATAATTAAATCCTTATTTACAATAAAAAATTTAAAATACACAATTAATGTTTGTTTTAATTGCAATATTTAATTATTTTCACTTTCCATGGGTGGGAGACCATGCAGTTGCCAGGGCGAAGCCGTGCGGCTTCCAAATTCGCGCTACACCCGTGCACACGATGACGTCAACACCAAAAGCACACTTTTTTAACAAAAACTCATAAATTGTTTCCAGGACTCAATCCAGACCCCTACAAAAATATATTTAACATAGAAAATAATTAAATAAATAAAAATCACAGGTCGTGGTGTGACAAAAGGGGAGGGATATTAATGAATGTACAATAATTATAATAAAATAAAAATATAATTATGATACTTATGATATTATTTTAAATTTTTAAATTTTTTTTTGGAATATTGAATGTGTATAAAAAATAGAAAAATTAAGAGAGGTTCAAGAACATATACCTCACTTCTTGGATTGTCGCCTTTATAAATTTTATTTAATCATTTGAAGGGTGGTATTTCGAAAAGAAAATAAACTCTATAAACTGTATAAGACTTTATAGATGCGTGTTGGGAATATAATGATCCTAACATTGGTTTTTTTGGTGTGAGGGGAACTGATAAGTGGAGTACTCCTATTATAAGTGAAATGGAGTGGTATTTTTTTATATACCCAAAACTATTAAATAATGGGACGAAACTATCTATAAATGTATCTAAAAGCTAATAAATAAGGAAATGGAGGATATATAAGGTTGATAAATAGCTCCACCATTAAAGAAGAATCAGGTTTTAAAAATGTTACAACCTTTACCTCTATCTTTACTTTGATTTACTATTTTTTAACATGATAACTAGTTATACATGGGTAATTTACATTTTAAGCATAAAAATAAAATAATCCTTATTAGTTAATGTGTACCAATTTTTTATAAAAACTAAAATTAATTTTTTATATAAAAATCCAATTTTCATGGAAATTTTACACTAACAAAAACACATAAAATCTAAAAAACATGTCTATCAAAAAACTATATTTTTAAGAAAAAAAAAGATTTATAATTGAAAAATTATTATAAATTCAATTGAATTAAATACATTTAAATTATAAAAATTTATAAATTTTTATTAATAATAAATAAATAAAAACCTTTATTTCATCATGTTATATTAAATTAAATAAAATACTCTAAAAATATTTTTCCTTAAAATGATGTATATATTCTCAAAATATTGATCATGGGTTTATAAATTCTTTTTAGAAAATTTAAATTATGTATTATACTTTATAATATATAATTTAATATAAAAATGTTTTAAAAAAAATCATTTTATTAATTTAATTAAATAATTTTTTAAAAGTGACGTCGTTAATAAAAGCAGTATTTTCATTATTCACCTGAAAAATAATTATTTAAAAAAGGATAAAAAATACATTATAAGATAATATAGCTATGATACATCCAAAAATTAACTTAATTTATTCTAATTCACATCATAATATTTATAAAATTAAGCTAAAAATAAAATCATAAAATATCACGGACACTGGAATTTTATAAGAAATATTGTTTTCCAAATTAACTATTATTTAAAATTTTATACTAATTAAACAAGAATAAATCATCAAACGTCAATCAAGATAATAATTTCATTCCAAAATAAATAAGATAATTAGAGTGATTTACCTAGTAAAGCTGCCATTCAATTTATGTTGCCTCCATGACGGATTATCATTGAGGAGCTTCTAAAAATGGAAGGTTATCTTGAGCTAGGTCTACAGATATTCCTCCATGCTCGTTTTCCGATCATTGAATTTAATAATAAATATATTATTCTATTTAAAAATATAATTATCATGTTCTTTAGTAAGTTCAACTTGTAGCGGTCTTTCAAAAATTCTATGGATTTCCTCATTTGAGATGTTGACCAAGAAGGACTCCTCCATCATCTATTATTTATAATAAAGCATAATCATATGAAATATTGGACTTTCTATTTCCCCTTATCTACACCATTCACAAATATTCCTTTTGAGGAATGCTTGGGGTTTGTGGTAAAATCACTAATAGGTCCTAATGTCATTGAAGGATCCATATCCATACTATTCCCAATGTGTTCCTTTTAATCCTTGTTGGTGGAATTGGAAACTTTTTGTCCAAACATACCACAGTACTATGTACCATATTCTCCCAATGTTGATTAACCCATATGAGGACCTTATCCATATTTTATTACTTTACTCGATGATGTGGTAACCATTGTTTTAGAAAAACTAGTGTATTCCTTTTGGGTCTAGTTTTCTTCCCCTGATTGATTGGGAAGTTTCTAAAAAGGAGATTTCAGTTCCTAAATTTTCCCAAACGAAACCAACAAACCTGTTGTGTGTGGATCCAATTCCTAATCCATCATAAATTGGGAGACGGTTCCCATGTCCCCTGTTTCATGCTCCCTAAGAGACTTTGACCCAACCTTCTTCTTTTTCCATCTTGGAATAAATGTCTTCTAGCATTTAAGGTCCACATTATCATTTTCATTTCCATTAAATATATAGAAGCTATTATAGATAAGTAATGATCTGTCCTGATGCTTAACAGAAGAACTGTTCCATGGGGAAGGTGATCCATTCATCCCTAGAAAATACTGAATTGGAGAGGGTGGGCTTAAATGATTATTATATTTACGTCCAATGGGATGAAATGAATAGTGTTGACTTCGATCCTCCTGCTCATTGTCCTTACACCATCCATAATAGTTTCCACAAATGATGGGGGACATTTAGAGGAGGAAGTCCAATAACCCTTGCATCCTAAACAGATAGCACATGTTCCCCCAAATCAAATCTCATCCTGGAAAGTATTTCATCCACATTTGGATAGGGATTCATGATACTCGAATCATTATGAAGAGAAAAAACATTGGGACCGTATCTAACTTCCACACAATCAACTTTGGGGTATAAGAGATGATCCCTATTCAACCAATGATTAGGAAAGACCCCCCACCCACTAATATCTCGACAACCGCATCATCATGAAGAAAACCTATGACCTTGATGATTTTAATGAGAACAAATGTTCATCCAAGACTCAAAGAGCACTGCCATTTTTTTTCATAGATCTTCCCCACCCATGATAAATACTCACTCCATGGGAGGTTTAGAAAATCCACATCGACATAAATATAAGTACAATTTAGGCGAAAAATAAAATTTTTTCAATTATCCGAGCATAGAAACATCCCAACCAAGTTTCCTAGTATGAGGATAATCGAGGGGTTTTGAAACGGAAGAGGGATTTCATGTAATCTCACACATTGTTACAATTTTAAAGAATCTCTCATCTAATTGAAATCATAATACCATTGAAGTAGGTTAAAATGAGGCCTCTTAAAGAGTGAGGTAATCATGACCAAGCCATGATCAAATACTCCAATGATGAAAACCAGACAATAATATGTCATCTGTAGCAAAGGCCAAAAGTCACCCACTCATGTAATCCCAAAGATCCAAACACAAATGAATTGAAGGAATTGACAAAAGGATTCTAAGTGGTGAATAAATCCACCAATTATAAGTTAAAGACATAAGAATTATTTTTAAACATTGAGGTTGATAATGCGAGGTGAAAAATCCATCAAACAAATCATGGACATTATTGAAGTGGGCGATTGTAGGTAATGGAGGATGGATATAGATATTAGAGAATGGGAGGAAGGGAGGAGGTCACTCACTAGGTGGAGATAATGGAAGAACCCCCCCCCCCCCCAATATGGGGGAGGGACCATGGCTATGGGAATTGCTGTCTAGATAATCTGTGGAGCGCTGGGAGAACACACATCCATTAGAGCTTTCTAATTGAATGTAAACATGAATATTTTCAATTTTGTAAAATAAATTTTATCATTAAGAAAATATATCATTATTTACAAAGATTTCTGAACTGTATGAGTATTTAAAGTGAATTTTATTCTAATTTATTTTTCGTTAATAAATATATTTATTTATATATATGTAATAATTAATATACTACTCTTTATACATCCTATATACTTGGTCGTTAAGGTAAATATATATTTACATTCAGTTTCTTGTATTTAGAATTTCATTGAACATAGAATTTTATTATATAGGGAAAACATAGGTCATTACATTCTACCCCCTTAAAATATTTTTCCTCAATATTTCAGTACATGAAAGAAACTAAGTAATGTTAATCTTGATTTATCACATCCATATGTTCCCACATAATCTCCTAAAACATATGATTTCTCAATATAACTTTTACCAGATGATTTGTCTTCTTCCGTCACACTTTATCTCTTTGATCTAAGGATTCCATTAGTTTTTCTTTATAAAAGAGATCAGGTTCATGTTTCATATTATCCAATATTAGAACATGTGAATGGTCTGGTATGTACTTACTCTAAAGAGATATATGAAAAAAATCATGTACTTGGGTGAGGTGTTGACGGAGCTCTAAGAGATAGGCTAAAACCTCAACATGATCATGAACATTGAATGACTGATATATCTTCGGGTAAACTTCCCTTTAAATCAATGTATCATAACATTAATACATTGAGATATTCATGGGAATGAATATTCATTAATATCATACTTTAGAACTTATTTATGATTATCTATATAACTCATATATTGTCTTCTCACCACTTTAATATACCACTAAATGTTTTGACACTTCTTATTTATTTATTAGATGAGGTTTGGATATTTCATACTCCTCTCTCTAACATTATCTTACCATGTTCAGATCCAACATATCTTCCCACACCGATCCTGATATTGTGTAATTTTAATGCTATAATGGAAACTATTTTTAATATAAATAACTTACTAGGAATAGAAAGTTATTATAAAATCCTTGAAAATTAATAAAAAAGATGTTTTTATAACCCCTAGAGTTTTAAACAACTTTATATACAAACCATCCATATAACCGGTTGCCCATCAACACGAGACCTGAGCCCGGTTGGCCACATAACCGCTGGTTCATCTCCCCGTAGGTCAGGGGCTACTGACTAGCAGCGGGGTTGTAATTTTAAGTTAGTGGGGATATTGTACCTCCATGTCAGAGTACATAGCAGTGTAGTAACAAAGTAATATAGATAGTGAAAAAAACCAATGGATAACAGGAGAAATAGGGAAACATACAAACTGAACAATGAAAGTAAGGAAAACCCTGATAAGTATACAAAATCCACACAGGAAGTGTCTGATACAAAATGGATGCATGGCATGCTGATACAATGGGAAAGGTGGAAAGAATGTTATACAGTAATAAAAAAAGAACAAAAATAGCCCATGAGAATCTCTAGACAAGCTCGAACCCCTGCTCTGAATCTCCAGCTAGAATGTTTATAAGTCAACTACATGAAGTTGGGCCTTTGCCTCTACTTGTACCTACAGTAGTGAAGTCTACATGGGTACCCAGGGAGGCCTCCCGTGTAGGGTGTGAGACAATTCTCAGTAGGCAACCACCAACGATGTCTACATGTAATCCAAATAGGTGTTCACAAACAACGTGAGTAATAGATTGCAAGTAAGTAAAGCAAAGTAAATAAACAACCCTCCTGCTCAGGTTCTGGAAGGACACCTGGTGGGTCTACCTGCTTCAGCTCATGGCTGGTAAACTGAACATTCACCAGAGGTGTAAGGACATAGTTACAGGTTACCACTAGCTTGAGGTAAGAATGCCTCTAGTACATGCTTCTCACATACGTACAATTATCACTGGCCTGAGGTATGAATGCCTCTCATCCACAATCACTGTAACTGACATTGTGTAGAAATGACTCCCACCCATTAAGGTTATATAGGCACGAGGTCTAAATTCCTCTCGTCCTGTTCCACAAAGTTTCATCTAGAATGGGGTATGAATTCCTCCCGCCAAACACACTGAGATTCATCCGACACAGGGTAAGAACGCCTCCCTCCCAACACACGACGATTCATCGGGCACAGGGTAAGAATGCCTCCATCCTAACCACGGATTATCACAAGAGTGTCAACACAGAAAAACATAACCCTTCAAATCACATTATATAAGAAAAACCATCTTATATCATATCACATTAGAAATGGCATATCCATCTTATAATATCACATAAGAAAAGCATGGCATACATACATTTCATTTCATTAAAGGGGTTCTTGCTTTCTCATCCTAGACAACCTCTAACCAAGTCATCTCATTTTCTTAACATGGAAAATGTCGTTTCAAGACAAAAAGTTAAGGTTCAAAGGTGAAAAGGGGGTCAATTATCAAGGCATAAAACCTATGGTTGACCTTACCCAGTCCATACCTCATCTAAACACCCTATCAAGCTTAGATTCATCAATATCATACCACACAGGCCATTTATATATGAAGCAGTCATTATAAATATGGAGTTTGATGAAAGACAAACCACAGCATGACAACAACTCAATAATGTGAAAACCCAAAATGGAAACCACGTGACCACCTACCTTAGAGCTATAGGAGTAGGCTCGCTCGATATCGACCTCAGATTTGTGGTAGGTGTGAGATATCTAACTTCCATTCCAATGCCCTGAAAATAGGGCATATGAGCCTGCATCAAAATAACAAGAAAAAAGGCAATATTTTCTGTGGGGAAAGGGGTTCGTGAGGTAAGCCTTACCTTGTCCCTTCCAATGATTCTGTCGGATCAAGGAACAGAAACCGAGGGATGAAACCACAAGAGATTGAGTGAGAAGAGGGTTTGGGAGATCAAAGAGGCTTCTCCTCTGGTTCTGTACGTAGTAGGAATAAAGAAATAGGTTTAGACTTAAATAGATGTTTAAGGGAAAACATTAAATTAACCCATAACTCGGTCTCATGGTTTAGGCGCACGGTTTAGAAAATCGTGAACAAATTGGGTGCACCCATGCCATCAAGTAAAGGGTCACACGGGTTAGATGCATGGTTTACCCAAACAGTGCACAAACCATGTGCACCTCCCTTATTCTAAACTAAAGGCCACATGTTTTACCCAAATCATGAGTAGGCCGTGCGCAGGCCTTGCACCATGGTCTGCAAGTCCATTTCTCTAACTCCCAGTCTCCGAACAAACCCCAGACACTCCCTGGACCCTCATTAGAACATTACACACATTCAACAAGCTTAACAGAACGATTCGAAAGAAAAACTGATGATCCATACCTTTTCCAAATAGTCCGGTCGTTACAACCTCCCCTCCTTAAAGAAACTCGTCCCTGAGTTGGACTTTTGTGGGTATTACGGTGTCATCAACAAAAATCTCTGGACATTGAGAACGTATATCAGCCTCTTGCTCCCAGGATTCATCCTGTACCCGGCCGTGCTACCATAGCACATGTACAACAGGAACAGAACTGCCATAGAGTGTATTTACTTTCCAGTCAACAATTTGCATCGGATACTCCTTGATGGAAGCATCCATATCTAGTTCAATCTCATCAGGATGAAAAATGTGAGTGGGATCTGAAAAGTAAAGGCATAGCTGAGATTCATGAAAGACATCGTGCATGACCTGGTATCTCTACAGAAGTTCAAGCTGGTAGGATACTGGCCCGATCCGCTTCATCACCTCAAAAGGTCATACGAACCTTGATGAAAGCATACCCTAATTCCATATAAGTCTCTTCCCCTACCTGGGGGAGACCTTCAAAAAAAAACCCGGTCCCCAACCTCGAACTCAAGAGGTCGTCAGTGCTTGTTAGCATAGGACTGCTATCTAGACTGAGCTGTCTACATACAATTCCTAATATGTTCTATCAGCTATGTAGTCGCCTGCACAAGATGTGGTCCTAGAACAACTGCCTCCCCTACTTCAAGCCAACTCAAAGGAAAGCGACAAGGCCTACCATATAAGGCTTCATAGGGAGCCATCTCAATGGTAGCCTGGAAGCTATTTTTATAACTGAACTCGTCAAGTGGAATGTGTTTCTTCCATTAACCTCTTAATTCAATAACACAATAATGTAACATATCTTCTAGTACCGGTATAGTCCACTCGGTCTGTCCGTCAGTCTGCATGTGGTAGGCCGTGCTCAAAAGTACCTGCGTACCCAAGGACTTTGGTAAACCCTACCAGAACTGAGATGTGAAAAGAGGATCTCTTTCTGAGACAACAGATCGAGGTTCTCCATGAAGGCGCACTATTTCCTTGACATACATTCTTCCCAAGTCATCAACCATGAAGGTCTCCCACACAGGTAATAAATGTGCGACCTTCTTCAGATGGTCGACGATAACCCATACTGCATTACTCCCATGAGGTGAACTGAGTAAACCTGATACAAATTCCATTTAAACATCATCCCATATCCACTCTGGAATGGAAAACAGCTACAAACACCCTACCAGACACTGATGTTCCGCCTTCACCTACTGACAAGTGGAACAATGCGTAATGAAACCGGCTATCTCTGGCTTCATGTTGGCCACCTATACTGTCATCGCAAATCACGATACATTTTAGTGATGCCCAGGTGAACTTCCCATGCTGAGGTGTCGAAATCCCTCATCAAATCCTCTCTGATGTCAGCTAGGACCCATACACGCCCACAGAACAATAAATTATCATTTCCACCTATGGTCCAATCTGTAGAGGTGACATCAATGACACTTTCACATAGAACAAGGCCTTCTGGATCTAATAACTGCCTTGACCTGACCCATTCCAAAAGAGTATATTTCACTACTATGTGTGAGAGAACGGCCCAACCCTGACCCTCCTAAACCTTGACGTGCATCTCCAAAAATAGGGCCATCATCTTCCACTCCTCATTAGATTCCCAAACCACTTACGAATGAGTTTTCCAACATATCGCATCACCTACTGAATGCCCTTTCTCAGGAGTGTAGGCCAGTTCAAAATCAAAGGATTGTAGGTACTCAACCCACCTATGTTTCCTGAGATTCAGATCTTGCTGAGTGAAGATATATTTGAGGATTTTGTGGTCAGTTAATACCAATAAATTCTCTCCCTACAAATAGTGTCTCCAACAGCGTAAGGCATGTACAACCGCTGCGAGCTCGAGGTCGTGCGTCAGATAATTCTATTCATGAGGAGTTAACTGAAGAGAACCATATTCAACGACTCGATCATCCTACATCAAGATAGCTCCATGATTGACACCTGACACATCACAATAGACCGTATAAACTTTTCCCGGCTCCAGCAAGATCAGAATCGGTGCTGAAGTTAGTCTTCCCTTCAGTTCCTGAGAAGCTACTTCATAAGGTTCTGACCAAACGAATCTCACGCCCTTTTTTGTCAGATCTGTAAGTGGTGCTGCTATGCATGAAAAATCCTGAATGAACCACCTATAATATCTAGCAATACCCATGAAACTCCTGAACTAAAAGACATATTTGGGCTACCACTAAGAAATTACAGCACTCACCTTCTCAGGGTCAAGTAAAACTCCAGTCTCAAAATTGATGTGACCCAGGAAGTGAACGTTATTTATCCAAAAGTGGCATTTACTGAGCTTAGAATAAAGATTATTCTCTCTTAGTTAATTTAGCACGATCTCATGATGGTTTGCATGGTCGTGTCTCGAGCGTGAATAGACTAAGATATCATCCACAGATACAACCACAAAAGAATCAAGTTACGGGTGAAAAATATGATTATTAAGATACATAAACACTACAAGTGCATTTTTAAGTCTAAACGTCATGACTAGGTACTCATAGAGACCATACCTACTCCTGAACACCATTTGAGGTATGTCCGATGTCAAAAAAACGCACTTGGTGATAGCCCGACCTGAAACCTATATTTGAAAACACCTTCTCTCCTCGGAGCTGATCGAAGAGATCATCAATTTGGGGTTAAGGACACCGATTCTTAATAGTCAGCTGATTTATCTTACGTAATCCACGCAAAGTCGAAGGGTACCATCTGACTTCTTGGAAAAAAGAACTAGTGATCCCCAAGGAGAAGTACTGGGACGTATAAATCCTTTTTCTTCCAGGTCCTCTAGCTGACTATTGAGCTCCATAAGTTCCTTAGGTTCCAATCTATAAGGAGGAATGGTCACTGGTGCTGCTCCAGGTTTAAGAACAATAGTAAACTCCACCTCTTGCACTGGAGGTACACCAGAGAAATCATCAGGAAAGACATCACTGAAACATTCCACCACCAGAGGATAAACGGAGGGTTGTAACCCTTGGTCAACAAGATAAATACTGGAAACCTATGTCGTGCCACCACCTAAACTCTGGCATTATGGTCTTTCTCATGTCGTGCCAAGATCCCATTCAACCTTATGCATATAAGTGTTGCCCTCTGGTGACGTAAATGCCACCCTCTGACGATTGATGTCTATCCGGGCTCTATAGGGAACTAACCAGTCCATCCTGATTATTACATAAAAACCTGTCATATCCAGGACATACGAGTTCCACATGAAAAGGTAACCACCCACCTCATGGGGAAAATTCTGACAATGATGAACTCCCTCTTAATGGATACCTAATGGGGTATCTAATGCAATCATACCATGATATGACTCAACGTCTAGGCCCAAACTTCCAATTATTGCCTCCGATATGAAAGAGTGAGAAGCACCTCAATAAAACAAAGAAGATACTAATGTAGAGGAAACTAGAATCGTACCTCATACAGTAGATGGTCCAGCGTACTGCTCCTGCGGCATAGGCTCGACTGCATACAACTGGTCGGTACCACGGCCCTAAGTCACAGTCTGGATACCCTGAGAAGACCCGCCCTACTGGTACTAATAGTCATTAAACTGACTACCACTGCCTCGACCACCAACATAGCCTGATCAGCCGGTGGTATTCCAGCTGCCTGAATAACATTATGCTTCCGATCCAGCACTAGATTGTGGAGTAGGTACATATCCCTACTCACTGGACCCTAGGTGGAAAGTCCTGCAGAAGCGGTGGAGATGACCCAAGATACCACAACCTCTGCACTCCACTGGGTTTCGCATACAGTCCCTCTTCATATGACCTGGCACCCTACATTGGTGATAGATAGAAGTACCACCTGAGAAAAGGGTCTGACCACCACTAACACCCTGAGAGTCCTCAAAACACTGCTTATTCCCAGAAGAGGATCCACTGGAACACTTAGGTGTTGAACCACCCTGGTTCACATTGCCTGCATCTCTTATATTACTCTCTATGATAAAGGCCTGATTGAAAATCTCATAAATGGTCATCAACCTTAACACATTAACATGTGACCAGATGGCGTAACACAACCCATCCTCAAAACGCCTGGCGGCCGTGAGATCATCAGAAGCTAGTGTATGAACAATAGGCAGCAACTCTATGAAACGGGATGAATATTCCATGACTGTCGTGGTCCCTTGATACAGATTCATAAACTCCCTAGCTCTATCAGCCCTCAAAGTATGGGAAAAGAAATAATCATTGAATACGGTCTAAAAATCAGCCCAGACCATCTCTCTCTATTGTCCCAACTGGGTGATGAAATCTCGCCACCTCCTGGTTGAACCACAAAGCATATAAGTTGCGAGCTTGACCCTCCGCTCTGGAGGCGTCTCAAGGTGCTCGAAGATGGTCAGAATAGCTTCCAACCAGGACTCCGTAGTAAGTGGTCATCCATCTCATATAAATGTAGGAGGATGCTGCGACTAAAACTCGCAGGTCAACTCAGCCATACTCCGGGCGGGTCGCACTCCCCTTGCATACTCTGCATCATACGCAAGAAGTTCTCACAGAACTGGGCATCAACGCCCATCTCAGGAATAACAAGAGGAGCCATAGGTGGGTCGATAGGAAGATCAACTGGCGGCTCAAGGCTTGACACCTAAGGAACGTGTTCGTTGCTGCCTTCAGCATGTACGACTCATGGACGTCTCAGAGGCATAGTGTTACAATGCCAAACAAACGTCTCAAAAGAAGAAAACATCAAACCAAAGGTTTAACTCTAGAATCTAGGGCATGTACTATGCCTTCCTACCCCTATGATCACCTATACATACCCATAGTAATCCTTATAAAAACCAACAACTACTCCAATTAACTTAATCCAGTGATATGGAATTTTCCAGAACATAAGGGTCCATACTCCTCATGAACTAAAATATGACACGCACTTGGATGTTATTTCTCATTTACCTGTGCTAATCAAGTATTTGAATCCCTTTTAAAGAAAAATATTGGTTTAGTTGGGATGTCATTCTTCGATCCATAAGGGCCCATACACCTTAAGAACCAAAGAGTGACACCCACTAAAACCACATCATTCCCCAATTCACAACATGCATGAAATGCTTGAACAATTGAACACACATCAACAAGGCATAAAAATAAACATCAGGAAATGTGCACTGAAAATTTAAATGTGGCATGGCCAGATTCATAGCCTAATCATATTGTGCCTATCGTGATGCATGCTCTATTGAATAACCCTCATTTCATCGGGTCGAACCATGAAATCCAAATCCCAAATTTTCAAATCTCAATAACATCACAAAAAATGTGTAGCACCCAATGGTGATACAATATCAATAGTAAATTGCAAAATCAATAAAAACATAAAATAGGCAACTTGGTCTTTTCCCCGAACATGGGTTCGCGACGCCGAAGCACGGCTCATGGCTAAGTCCCTAAGAATTCCTGTTCTCCAAGTCTATTATCTCCTAACAGTAAATAAATAATGAGTGAAAATCCTCTAATACCACTTTTTGACGTCCTAGACCTGGCTGTCCGTCTACCCGAGCCCTGAGCCAGATTGGCCACAAAACACATTGCTCGTCTCCCCGTAGGCCAGGGGCTACCGACTAGCAACATGGGTGTAATGGTAAGTCAGTGGGGAGACTGTACCCCCATGTCAGAGTACACATCGGTATAGTAACAATGTAATATAGATAGTAGAAACACAACCAATGGATAACAGGATAAATAGGGAAACATACAAACCGAAAAACAAAAGTAAGGAAAACCCTGATAAGTATACAAAATCCTGACAGGCTGGGTCTAATACAAAATGGATGCATGTCATGTTGATACAATGGAAAAAATGGAAAGTATGCTATACAGTAATAAAAAATGAACAACAATATTCCATGAGAATCTCTCACCATGATCGATCATCTGCTCTGGATATCCAGATAGAATGTATATAAGTCAACAAGATGAAGCTAGGCCATTGCCCCTGATAGTACATGCAGTAGTGAAGTCTACACGGGTGGCCAGGGAGGCCACCCGGGTAGGGTGTGAGACATGTCTCAGTAGGTCACCACCAATGATGTCTGCGTGTAATCCCAATAGGTGTTCACAAGCAAAGTGAGTAATAGGCTGTAAGTAAGTATAGAAAAGTAAATAAACAACTGTCCCGCTCATGTTCTGGAAGGACACCTGGCGGTTCTACCTGCTTCAGCTTGTGGCAGGTAAACTGAATGATCACCAGAGGTGTAAGGACATAGATACAGGTTATCACTGGCATGAGGTATGCATGCCTCTCGTCCATGCTTCTCTCATACGTACAATTATCACTGGTCCGAGGTATGAATGCCTCTAATCCACAAACACTGTAACTAGAGTGGGGTAGAAAAGCCTCCCACCCATAACAGTTATATAGGCACGAGGTATAAATGCCTCTCGTCCTGTTCCACAGAGTTTCATCTGGCATGGGGTAAGAATGCCTCCCACCCAACACACGGAGATTCATCTGGAATGGGTTAAAAATGCCTCCCGCCCAACACATGGTTGTTCATCTGGCACGAGGTAAGAATGCCTCCTGCCCAACCACGAATTATCACAAGTATGTCAACATAGCAAAGAATAACCCTTCATGTCACATTATATAAGGCAAACCATCTTATATCATATCACATTAGCAATTCAAGGCATAACCATATTATAATATCACATAAGAAAAGCATGGAATACATACATTTCAATTCATTAAAGGGGTTTAGGCTCTCTCATCCTAGACAACCTCTAACCAAGTAATCTCATTTTCCAAACATGGAAAATGACCTTTAAAGAAATATCGTTAAGGTTAAAAGATGAAAAAGGGGCCAATTCTCATGGAATAACACCTATGGTTGACCTTACCTAGTCCATACCTCATCTAAACACCCTATCCTGGTTAGATTCATCAATCTCATACCACACAGGTTATTTAGATATGAAGCAGTAATTATAAATATGGGTTTTGGAGAAAGACAAACCACACCACGACAATAATAACTCAATATGGCAAAAACCCAAAATGGAAACCACGTGACCACCTACCTTAGAGCTGTAGGAGTAGGATCGCCCGATATCGACCTCAGATACGTGGTTGGTTGGAAGAGATCTGAGTTCTAGTCTAATGACCTGAAAACATGGAATATGATCCTACATCAAAATAACAAGATGGAAGGCATGCTTTTCCGAGGATAAAGAGGTGCGGGAGGTAAGCCTTACCTTGGACCTTCCAATGCTTCCGACGAATCAAGGAACAGACACCTGGGGAAGCAACCACAAGATATTGAGTGAGAAGAGGGTTTGGGAGCTCAAATAGGCTTCTCCTCTGTTTCTGTCTGTAGGTGAAAGAAAGAAATAGTTTTAGACTTAAATTGATATTCAAGGGAAAAACTGAAAATTTACCTAGAACTCGGTCACACGGTTTAGGCGCACAGTTTAGCAAACAGTGTGCAAACAGTGTGCACCCCCTACCTTCAAGTAAATGGTCACACGGTTTAGGCGCACGGTATACCCAAACTGTGTGCAAACCATGCACACCTCCCTGCTTCCAGACCAAAGGCCACACGGTTTACCAAAACCGTGCGCACGCCGTGCACAGGCCGTGCGCCCCTGTCTGCAAGTCCATTTCTCAAACTCCAGGTCTCCGAACAAACCCCGGACACTCCCTGAATCGTCCTCAGAACATTACACACCTTCAACAAGCATAACAGAATGATTCAAAAGAAAAAATGACGATCAATACCTTTTCCAAAGAGTCGGGCCGTTACAAGA
Organism: Viscum album; assembly: GCA_963277665.1. Taxonomy (NCBI): domain Eukaryota; kingdom Viridiplantae; phylum Streptophyta; class Magnoliopsida; order Santalales; family Viscaceae; genus Viscum; species Viscum album. The sequence goes on from OY728141.1 coordinate 783,970,877, forward strand.
AAGCTATGGATCTTAGTTATAGTGGTCGGTCTAGATGATTTATTTATTAATTATATATTTTATGGATCTACTCATATTCCCTTTTTGTTACTACAAGATCCTAAAAATGAAACCTTTTCTATAAATAATTCACTTTTTTTGAATTTAGAATACATATTTTTTCTGAATGTATTTATCACAATATGAAAATGATAATCATGTTCTTTTGTAATCATTCAATATATAATAATATCATATATATATATATATATTGTCATGAACTGACCCATGGGGACCCACCTTGGCTGATAGTAAGTCAAGTGAAACACCCCATGCATGCCTCTAATAGGTGAGAGGATAATTAGGAGCATCAATTAAGAATAACACTAAAATTGGAGGCCTTGTACTGATATACATATACATACATCTGCACTTATATCCATGAAATAGAGTAGAGATATTAAAAATTATAATCTTGTAGAGAGTAAAGAATTCATCTAAAAACTCCGTGAAACATATCAAAGTGGTGAAAGGTAATACAATGGTATACGTGAAAAATGCATCCCTGGAAAGAGATATAAGGGGAGACACAATCTAACAATTACTAAAAAAGGAGCAGAATGAGAGAACCAAGATGATGATCCCAGGGGAAAACCACCAAACACAGTCAAAATCAAAATATATAGATATGAACCACTAATACAAGGTCCACCACCATCACTAAAAAAATATCTATCATCAATATAAAATATGATAAATGTTGGAAAGTTCTATGAAGAGGTGAGTATAAAAATACCTTGTAGGAAAGCTCAAATACAAAAAAGGGAACAAATAAAATAAACACAGTAAGCTCAAACCATATGTAAATAGGATAAATAAACATAACATCATATATTCTCATAAAGATACCCAAGTGGATAGGGAAAGTTTATATCCATTTTCAAGACCATCCTTGAATAATGAGTCTTCCTATAGCTCCAAATTTCCTATTTTCAACAAAGAAAAATATGGACAACCCCACCAGAATAAAAGTTGAGGGTATTTTCCTCACAATTGTGATCCATATATGAGGGAGCACTAACTATATTGGATGACCTACTCCCTACTAAATCTTGATGAAGATTTATTACCACTCTGTAGATAGAGGACCCATACCATCTATAGTGTGGGGGAGTACTGAATCTACCTTTGTAAAGAGTATACGGGACCCACACCCTAGTGTTACAAGGGAGTAATGGCCACAAAATCTCTATGATGATCAATGCCAATAACTTCCATTGGAAAAGAATCATTGGAAGAAGTGTTTCACTCATAAAAACACACATTATATAATTGATCCCAAAATAAAGGTTTCCACAGTACCCCACAAGGAAATCTACTTTGGATTGGCTACTCAAGGGACCAAATATGAGTCCTATAGTAGGAGACATGAAAGGTATGTTTTTATAGGAATACACTATGTGTCTATTGGGTTTCATGACATGTAACATTTTTTAAATACATAGGAATTTTCATTTAGTATAAATATGGTTTACTCTGAGTCCAAAACCCAAATTTGTCCCACTACCGCACTCAACATATAAAATCAAACATACACATCATGTCCTCTGTTTGAAAAAACAAATAGGAAAAACTGGTGTCTATGATCTATTCCTTATTCAACATAGTTATTCTAAATTAGTGGGGGAATATGGGGTATACTCTAAGTTACACAATGTGTAGGATAACCCAAGGGCCAAGCTATGTTCCACATTAATGAATGGTCATCTAGTTGAGTAGGGGTATATGCGGTCTACTCTGTGGAAAATTTTGTGTGGGGAACATGTAAGAAATGGGTATGTACTACCAGTACATGGACAATAAACATAGAAAAGGTCATAGGGAATATGGGTCTTCTACATAGCGTGTGATATTTGTGGAGGTTTGACACCATTTTTTATTTGAGAAACCAAGGAACATGATGTGTGTTCTGCTGAATTATGTTCCATGTAATTGGGATTCTCGGGACAAGAATGGATTCCTCCTATCTTCTTACTAACTCTTACGATTCCTTTATACTCCATGCCTTTTGACTAGCCTAAAATTTTCAACGTTGAATAAAAGAGTACCCTGTAATCATTTCTTAGCCCCCAGTGGATGGAAAATGGATTTATGATTTCTTAATCTTGATTCCACACCCATCCCATTGTCAATAAAAGGACCCAATCCCTTAAAACATTCATCCAAAATGCACTGTTTCACATTGATCCACCAATAATCCATAAATCTATTTCAATTTTTAATGTCATTTTGAATCTAGAGGGTTGATTGTGGTCAAACATGTTTAAAAATTTCTAATCACTAATCCCACGGGATAGAGATAAATAAAGAAATTATTGGAGATAGTAAAGGGGGAAAATGTTTGATTATCATTGTCTGATGAAAATATTTCCAATGATCACAACTTGTGGGACTAAAATCAGAGATTAAAAATTGAGTAATGAAATAGATAATAATAATTAATATACTGATTAAATTTCCAGATCATGTCAAAAATAAAAGTCATTAATTTATCATATAAATCACCAATTATTAAAAATTATATAACTAAGTGTAAATGTACAAATAACAATTCGCACCTCAATATAATATCATTAATTGGTGAAGAACATATATGTTGGTGAAGACAGTTAATATTATTCTAAAATCAACATTCTTCAAATGATTCTCCTTGTTCTGTTCATGATCAATCCATAGTCTCAAGCTCATAATATCCAATGGTGGATCCTTCTCCTCTCCCCAATTTCATAAGGTTTTAAAATTAAATATAAATATTTTTAATAAAAATGTATTTATGGAGGTTAAATTAGTTTTTCTATATTTATGACATTAAATAAATAAATAAATTTCTTTTATTTTATCATGCCTTCCAATGACCCTCTTCAATGGAACGTCTGATGTTGACCAATAATTTATCATGCATAGGGTAAAAACTAGGTTCTAGAAACAACTATGGTCTCATATTTTTCATCTGGGGTCCCATTAAATTATGATACAATTTATTCTAAAAATATGGGTGTGCATAATTTAATATATTTTAATATTCTGAATATATTGATTTTAAGGTCCTATAAGGAACAAAACATAGTTCAAACTCTGAGTAAAAATCCATAGATATACATAAAAAATTTAGGACTAAACAAAAGAAACTAATTTTGTTATATTCTACCATCCTCCATAGATTTTGTCCTGAAAATGAAAAACTACACATAAATAGTGGGGTATTCTGCATCAATCTCTCACACTCCCAAAAGATCTCAAGTGTCCTCCAATGTTACCAAAATATTAAGAGTAGATAAATGTTCCACCTGTGAAGGATCTTCTCCAATAAATCCTTGATCACTATTGATTACTCTAGTAGGAAGGATCCATTAATGATGTATAGCTCACCCAGTAAAAAATGTATGATGATTAGGGAACATATCTTCTCAGTTGTGACACAGGGTAGAAAACATGCACTCCATATAACAATGGGAGTAATATAATGTCGTAAGTAACCACACCAACCATACATAGGACCAAATACGATCATCTTAACCTTTGGTAATATCTTATTACCCAGCAAAACTCTAAAATCTACATTGTTGGGAGACTCCCAGGAACACGTGCTCACTGAGATTGAAATCCAAGGGTCTATGATGTCAATTTACAGTTGATTTATTTTGAAGCTAAACTATCCTTAAATACTCTTGGGTCACTTGAACAATTCTCTAACATTGTATTTACTAGTTTTTTCTCTACAAGAGATTTCTTTTCAACCTCAGTCCAACACAAGGGTGACATTCAAGGTATTCTTTATATTCCCTAAAATGGTTATATGCAAATAGTTTAGTAATATATTCTATTATATGTGATATCAAACAATGTTATGTGATATTCCCTACTTCAACTAAAATCCATCACACATGTTATTAGACTACCATAAAAAACATGGATTTTCCACTCAGACTGATTACAAACCTGGGACTGAAACATTATGCTAATCAATATTTGGTACCATAATCCTCATGTTACCCTCTCCCCAACTATGATGTATGTTTAGAATCATGTTTTGAGATTATTATCTTTGGTACCCCATTAATATGGACAATCTCTTTTACATTTAATGATCCCAAAATTTCAACCAATATCTTCCCTCGAATGGAAATGAAGTGTTTCAAAATTTTAAATTGGTCAGCCATAACCCAAGAAATAACATAAAATATAACTATAAAAGAAATATCCATCAAAAAAATATCGATATATAACACCTCTTCCATTCAGAATAAAGATTGGTTGAGTTAGAATTTCTGGAACCTAATGTTCTACTTGTACCTACTCACATATGTGGCATCAAGAAAAAAACTCAACAATATTACACCTCCAGGATAGCCTTCCAGAATATCCATAAAAGGTCCTCATAAATCATTAACACACCTAGATATATCTCTAACGGGGAAGATGAAAACTCACATAATAACTCTTAAATGTATAATGATCAGAACCACTCCATCCCGTGAAAAGGATGACGTGCTCCCCACCTTCATAAATCCCATGTGGTGTATCTGCTGAGGAAATATAGTCATGTGAAACATTATATTTGATGTCTCCCAAAATGATACTCTATCATAGAATATTGAAGTGGTGGACTCATCTCCATCTAATGATGATATCTTTCACCTCCCTCATCTACCAAGGAAAATTTTAAAAAATAAACATACTCTATTTCCTCCTCCAATATAGAAGAATAGTATTTATAGTTTACAAAATCCTCCACCATGATTACATACCCTTGATTATTGGATATCATGGATTCATATTCCTATAGAAATATTACCAATGCCTCAGTCTCAAATTGAGTTCTATTTGGGTGGAGATGTACATGGAACAATGGTGGTCTAAAACAACCTCCCAAAAGATAACACATCAAAAACATTAATTTTAAAAATGTCACTTCCAAAACCGATTCATGAGGTGCATTGTTCTACATGGGAGGGGGGTATCTCCCCTACCATGACCCAGAAGAAATATATTCCTACATCAACACCAACACACATAAAATCCTATGATCAGAGGTTTCCCAAAAAAATATTCAATCAACTCCATTATCTAGTAGTCTAAATATAAGAGCATGGATTATGATCCAAATCAGCTCCAATAATGAACTGGCACTACACATGAAAATAAAATGGACTCCCTTTCCGAATCAATGTAGTAAAAGGGGATAAAATCATATAAAATTGCAATATAATGCTTTGATAGTACCCTAACGAATTGATGATACTCTGTGCTTATAACCAACTATTTGATGGATACTGATAGAATACTGCATTAACAATTTTCAGGTCTATGACAACCCCATTATTAGAGTTGACATAGAAAACATTTGAACCTAAAATACAAAACGGATACTCTGAGATGTTATCATATAATAGTTTATCTTAGAGTATGACTAGAAACATCCTCAAATACTCTATGTCCTCTACCTCATACATAAACTATATGGGAATTTCTCTAAAAAAGAATACCGTGAAATGATCCATGAAATGTTGGAATATAATGTTTATAAATTCCATGATCAATTTGAGGGAATTCATCACACCTAAAAAAATTACTAGGAACTCATAATGACTAGAGCTACATTGAATGTTATATTTGTAATATCATCCTCAGTAATAGTCTACTGGTTTTAGTAGAACCCACATTCAATCATTGAGAACAATATCAGGCCTATAAATTAGTCTAATAGGCAATCAATCCTTGAAAAAGTCTACTTGTTCTCAGTCATCACATAATACAAGAAATGGTTAAAAATGAAAGGCCTTACCTTATAATCCACCTTTTTCATGTACAATACTGGGGCTACCTAGGTGGGAGATTTGGTCTGAAAAATATTTCACAATAAGATCTTAGCACTGCACCCATAACTCCACGAGCTCTAAATGGGTCATAGGACATGCCTCAAAAGATATTAGTGGGATCCAAAGTTACAATTCAATGTATAAACTAATCACCTGATGGGATGATAAATATATCACTTCCTATGAGATGATGTCCTCTAACCTCATCCTCTAATATTGGAAATTGGAAGCTTATAACATCAACCACACTAAGGGACATACTATCCAATTACTATGGAATTGAATATAAACACTTAAATAAGAACACTACCTAGTATTCCTTTAATTTACTCGCATTGATGATGTAAAAAAATACACCAACCAAATTATACATCCTCCAAACCATTTTGGGGAATATTTTATGCTACAGAAATATCCCACAAGAAGCTCTCTCCCCCAAGAGTAAAGTCACACTACCAGAAATGATGTGTGATCATCTACATGTCCTTCATAGGAGTCTCTAAACTTATGTAATGTGCTAAATTATACACTGGAATATGTAGTTCTCAAAAATTGGAAGTGGAAAATAAGGATATACCTATAATGTTTTTACTAAATAGCATCTATAGTAGATAAGTCATGACCCAAATGGCTTTAAATTGCATCAAAATAGAAATTGTCTAGGTGAGTAAAGTTCCCCTCTTTTTTCCTTGATTGGAGTCACATTACTCATCATCAAAATTTGGATCTATCAATTAACTATTTTTCATAATAATCATAGACGTTTTGACTATAATATAACAATAATCCTTCCCCAAAAAGACATAAAACCCAATCCTTTGGCTCCAGCTAAACCTTGTTTACTCGGGAGGTCACTGGAAAACCCCCTCTATAAAGAGGTACTCATTTAGGTCCAAGAGTGGGTCACATCATATTGTATTTGTATGAACAAACACCAAAAAACCCCAATTTCTCAAAGAGAATATTGTTTTTGAGTGAAACTGTATGACCATTCAGGATTTACACAAGATGGAAAATTTGGGTTATTTCTTGAGGATCTGGATAACCAAAAAAACTGAGTAGTCTCTAACACTATAAATTTGACATCATTTTAAGTATACATGAATGGTAATCCTATCCTAATAGAGTTAATAGCTCCTCAACATGAAAATGACCATCCACCTATACCACCGGAGGTAGGTCCATGCAATTCTCATCGTGTTGAATAACTACTCTATGCTCGCCTGAAGGGATAACCTCAAGAAGAGGTCCCTGAAAGTAGGTCTGGTCAATCAACTTTTCACCATTATGAACATTTCATTGAATTTTAAGATAGATATATTCAAAGAAGAATCTAAAAATTATCAATAAATACTATGTTTAGAGAACATATCTTGGGAGATAGCCCAAGAAGGACAAGATATTTAAAAGACAAAATCCTATGTACTGAATGTAAAAATTGTTTCCCTATGTCCAGTGATGATGTATTCCAAGACTATAGAGACACAATATTGACATACATGGACATTACATCATTTTAGATGAATATTACACACATTACATGAGTACATTCATGAGGATCATAATAGTTTAGTGTGTTTTGAACCTTGGAAACATAATATTCTATCTTGATGAAAGATATTCAACCTATCCGTTAAATATCATCCCATTTATTACTTATACTTAAAAAAAATTAATACTAACCTTGGTAAAGGAAACATAATATTGGGGTGAGATAAGATGCTCAGTAAGGGTAAAGAAGGGAGATATGTAAGAATAAGATGAGTATAAGGTTATAAGAACATGATCATATTATTATAAGATCATATTATGCATATTAAAGATCATAATCAATCGACATGGAATAAATATTGGTAGTTTTTATTATATGAAAAAAAGGAAATAGGGAGAATAATCCATGAAAACATAACACAAGAATAAGACATAGAATTGCGGAAGTGACATAAAAATGATTTCAATAGTAGGCAAGGCTTATTACCAAGGCCATTTTAGTTGAATGGGTTCACCCCATAAACCATTTTTGTAGTCATGTTTCACTATTATGACCATATTAGTGGAAAATTACTTTTATTAATTAGGTTTTATATCCATTCCAGCCATGTGTTATTAAACAAGATTCACATCTCATTCTAGCCATGTATTGCTAAACTGATTTCACTCCTCCCTCCATCCCTATATTAAAGTACATAGTTCACTCCTAATTCGAAAACATTATTACTGAACCAAGTTAACTCCTCCATCCAACCATATATTATTGAAATATTTTCACTCCTCATTCCGTCCATGTATTACTAAATTGAGTACACTCCTCATTATGTCCTTGTATTACAGAACTGAGTCCACTCCTCATTCTATCTCTGTATTAATGAACCGGGTTCACTTCCCATTATAGCCCTATCATACTAAACAAATATCACTACTCATTACATCCCTATTTATCTCATGTTATTTAAATCATTACCCAATAAATTTTAGGGAGATATAGGTCACACCCATCACGTAGTTAAATCATACATACGTGTGTGACAATATAATGAAGCATTAATAATATAATGACCCATAAAAAGAGATGGGTTTCATAAACATCATATCATAATCCATGAAATGAAATGTGTATCAAAAAAATTTCATCATATCATATCCTGTTTAAAATATATAGGTTTGATAATTATAGAATAACCCATGAATGGAAGTAGTTTTTATAAGCATTTTATCATGGTTTAACCCCCGGAAGAGAAACTAGATTTGTAAATAACTTGTCCTCTTATTTATAAACCATTCCAAGAAGGAATAAGAATAGTCTCCATAGAAAATATCCCTAGTAATTCATAAACAAAATCAAATGATATCATCATATATGTATAAGAAGTCTGAAAGATTACTTCGAGCATTTATTAAGGGAAAATAAACATTCATTGAAAATAAATTTTTAAAACATAAAAAATATTCAAAAATAATTTTCTTTGAAAACCACTTTGAAACTTATGAATTAATAATTAAAAAAATAAATATTCATTTATGAAAATATATTTTTCTTAAAAACAACACATTTTTTTCGAAAAAAAAAATATTTCGAAAAATTGCATCATTCAAAATATCTTCTGAAAATTATAGAAGAATCTTTAAAATCATTGAAATCCAAATTTTTGAGAATAACCTTTAAATACATATAATGGAAGATTTTAAATTTATTTAAGAAACTTTTTAAAGAATAAAATATTTTCAAAATAGTTTTCCTTCAAAATGATATTAAAATATCATTTATAAACTCTTTTAAAAATATTTTTAGAAATAAAGGTTTTTGAAGAAAAACGATTTCAAAATGAAGAGATAAATATGGTCATATTTTCTTAAAACACATTCTTAATTATATTAATTAATAAATAGATTAAAATTGGTAACATTACTAAAATATATAATTAAAAATCATAGGATAATAAATTCAATGATATTTATTGATATATTGATCGTAATATTTAATCAATGGAAGTGTAATAAAAAACAATCATGATAAACGATGAGATTGTAGTAATGAAATATTACTATTTTGTAACATTGAATCATAATCACCATGAAAGAATAACATTACATAAAGCTTCATATATCAAGAAAATAATTATAATCATGATATAATTTGTCAATAGGTAGTAAATACACCTTGTTAAATAATATATGTGTGCAACAAGGCATGCGTATCAAAGAAGAAAAATTGAGACAAAATTATTTTATAGATTAGGTAACTTTTTAACCACAAAACCAATAAAAGGGATATTATAAAATGGGTATTTCAATTAATATAAATTTATGTATAATAAACATTTAATAAATTAATGGGCAGTATATACACCCCTCAAATGTAATGAGGGGTGAATATGGCATATGTCACGCAGAAATAAAAGTGACATTAGAAATATCCTTACTACTTGAGTAGCTTTTGAATCATGAGATACATAAAATAATAACATAAATGGATATGTTTTATATCATTAAATAAATTAAATTCAGGATATATAAGGTTTTAGGTTATTATATACACAACTAAATAATAATAAGTTATGAATATAGAATATATCTCAGAGAAATAAATGTGAGATGAGAAAACTCATTCCTTAAGTCTTGACTTTCTATATACACATTCAAAAATCTTGAGTAATAAATATAATTTTATTATAAATATACTACATAAAAATACTATTATATATCATAAAATATATTATTTTTTCATGACCCTTTTTAACACATTTATTAACAATTTAATGTTAATGTAACATTTCAAGTAATAATGACATTTTTGTTTATGTTTTGACTTGTTATTCTAGATTTTGATACTTAGATAATGATTTACTTATTTAAAAAATGTAAAACATGATTTAAATATAATATATATTTAGAATATAATTATTTTAAATAATATATAAAATATATAAATATGAAATGGAATACACTATTCTTGTAGATGGTAGGCTATACATACACCTGAATGATATTTCTATTTTCTTATCATATTGAAAGAATGAAAAAAATAAAATATATATGTACATTATAATTAAAATATAATAAATATTTCATATATATAATATAAATTTAATAAACCCATCCTTAATACATTCCATGTAAATTGTGATTGAATTACATCGTTATGTGGAGGTCATAGTCCCCACGTCCATAAACGAAGTTATTGTATTACCAAAAAATGTAAAGCTTCAATGTATGACTTGTATAAGAATTAATGAAGAAAAAATACAGAATAATTGTCATATAAATAAAATATAAATGGCAATTCCATCATCATTTTCAACCATGAAATGTAGTAAATGAATAATGAACGACCTTGGTCTATGAGGCGGCAGTCCCCCATTCACACGAATGATGTTTGCTTATCCCATTTGATGGAATTTTGTATGGGTTCAGGTACTACAATTAATATAAAAATATATAATTATATTTATTATAAATATTTTATTATATAATCCTTGAATAATAATAATTTAAATGGTATAAAAATACATGAAACAAAAGTTCTTGTTGAAGGATGTTATATATTCTTGGGGGTAAATCCTTTTGGTTTACACCAAAAGGATAACTTAGTTGGATTTATTTCAAAAATATGGATTATAAGATGTATTGATGGAATTTTTTATCAGATTGGGTCAGGTTTTGGATGATATAAATGGCTTGATATGTGTTAATAAGTGAGGGCGTTGAGTTCCCATTTATAGTGGAGGTGGGGTGGCGTTCTTATAAATACAAAAAGGAAAACATTGTTGAGAGGTCTTCGTTACATCATATGTCTTCAATAATGATCCATTTTATAAAAAACTGAGTATATGGTAATAATGTTTCTATAAAATGTATTTTGGACATCTTTCTAGGTTATTTTCCCCTTACAATAAATTTTCATAACTAAGTAAAATCATATTTACCTTAATCAGTGTAAATAATTCTATCTATGTTCATTAATATTTTGGGTAAAAAAATATGTTCAACTTATTATAAATTATAAATGATTATTATTAATAATATGGAATCCCTTTTTTCAAATTATAAATATATAACTTGATGATGTTAATTGATAATTAATCCCGTATATGGGATGAGACAATGGGTTTTAAAAGATAAAATACTTTAATGTCTGAAATGTTTTTATATCCAATTGCAATATTAACATGATTCCAATGAAATAAATTAGATTAATATATATATAATTTATAAAAATATAGTTTATAAGAAAATATAAATAGAATTTTACTATATAAATAAATTAGAATAAAATTCATTTTCTAATTAAAATTTTGTATTTTCCATTATTCATCAAAAAATGAAACTTATCTGAAAAATAGGGAAAATTTACCCAATGTAAATATTGAAACTATTATTAACACAATAAATTTTATTTTATCATATAAAAAATATAAATTTATAATTTTTTTTTGAAACAAGTCTTCCATTAAAATGCGTGAGAACCACCTTTAAAAAAAATAAAGATTTGTATGTATAAATTTGGATTTGTTTTCTTATTTAATGACTAGAAAACTTATTGGTTAAATTTCAAAACATTTTATTGAAGTTATAAAATATAAATTTCATTAATATATCTCAATAATAACAGTTAATATAATTTATCAATATAAAACCCCATTATGGGCATAAAAATAGTTTTTTTCATAAAATCACTTCCTTTATATTCATTTTATTTTTTTATCATTTATAGTTATTTGATACTAAAATAATAAACATATTTATACCATACTGTTATCATTAAATTAATATTTTTTATATATAACAAGACAATGGATAGGTGATAACCATTAGTATATTTTAATAATATTATTAATAGAATATTTTAGTACCGTAAAACTCGGTCTTGTGTTTAATACAAGTGATCAAAAGAACTCAGAATTGTGTGTAACATAATACAAACATAGTTTTGAGTGTACAAAAATATAATCTAAGTGTTTCATGTAGTACAAGAATAATTTTTTGTATCATATAAAAAAATCATAAGTTGGATTCGCATGCAATGAAAGCCATCAACAAAATTAAATGTATTCAAAAATAATAATTCATAAAAACATGGGTTGTTATAAATTACAACATCATGTACTCAGAGTCCTTGTGTAAGGATGTGTTAGTATCTGCCCCATCACTGAGTTCCCTTGCCTATGATCTGAAATCGAGAAACTCCAAAACCATTACCCTATCATCACAAACCAATCCACTCAACATTTCTATCTCCAAATATCGACCATAGGAATAAAGCACCTTTTTAACCACTCTAAAAATGATCCAACCCACCAGGACCCACCTGTGTTGATTGTTAGCTGAGAGTGAAACCAAAATACTACCTTCAGTAAACCAAGGTCTATAGAAAAGTATTGAGTAAGAATAACACTAAAATATGAGGCATTATCCTAAAGTACCTATACAGATGCACACACCCATATCTATAAAAAAGTAATGACATATAAAATAGTAGTCACCCCCAAAGAGTAATGAATGCATGAAATAAAATATAGTATACATTTCAAAGTGTTTTAAGGAATGAGAAAATTATAAGGGGTGAACTAAATGCATAACTATAGATACAGGGGGAAACCTAATATAGAAACAGCTGAAAATGGGGTAGAATGTGATAGATCAGTTCAAGAACCAAGTTGTTCATCACCAAATGTGGTCAGTGATATAATGTACTATTAATTTCCATATAAACTAGGTCACCACAATCACCTCTAATATTTATTTCATTAATAAATGACATTCAATGTGAGGTTAAATCCCATTCAGGAAGGACTATATACAAACCCTTTATCATTTCTGAAAACTATAAAGGGAATAAAAAGAATAAACATAGTCGGATCACCTTATAAGGAAAGAGGCTAAAGAAAATCGATATCAGATATACTCATAACGAAAATCAAACAAAGAGTACAAGGGGATATATATATTTACATATATATTTAATAATTACGAGTCATCATAATGCTACAAAGGTTGCATCTTCAATGTGGAAGACTACCAAAACCTTATAAGAATAAAAAAAGGGATCGCTCTTTACTACTATACTTTGTAGCAATGGTAGAACAAACTATAATGTATGTTATTATCCTTGATGGAGCTTTATTATAGGTGAGTAACAGTTCATAGATAGAAGACCCATATCCTAAATAGTATGAGGGATTACTGACTCTACCTTTATAAACAGTATGGGGGTCCCACACCCTAGTGTTATAGGGTGTACCAACTCCAAAATCTCTATGATAATCAAACCTGATCAGTTCCATCGAGAAATAATTAATGTAAGAAGTCAATTTCTTGTAAAACCCCACATAATATCTTTAATTCATAAATAAAGGGTATTAACATGTCCAATGTAGAAAACTACTCTAAATAGGCCACTCAGAGTCAAAAATATGAGTATAGAAGAAGGAAACATGTAAGGGAGATATTACTATAAATACTCAACTTGTATATACAGTTAAAGACAATTTTATATTTCTTGAACACCTATGCATGTTATTCAATGTTTGATAAATTGAATTCTGATTCCAAATCATGGATGTGTCTCACTACTACACGTTTCATGTGGAATTCAATGTATACAACATGTACTTCAGATAACTTGGTTAAATTGGGACCACAAGGTTTAATTCATTATCCTCCCTGAACATAGGTCCTATATATTTTTGGGGGGGTATATGGGATGTAATACAAGGTATATAACATGTGGGATTACCCGGGGTCCAAGCATTGTTCCTCACATAAAATGGGTCCCTTTCCAATTAGGGGTATATGGGGTGTACTCCATGGTATATGGCATAAGGGCCACACAAATGGGATAAGATTATACTTATAGTACACGACTGGGCTACCTTGCCAATGTCACAAGGTGGGTGGGCCTTCTTTATGTCATGGGATATTTATAAAAGTCTCAAACCCAGTCCTCCATGAAAAAATAATGAACACAATTTGTGTTCCTCATGATTAAATGATGTGTAATTGTAATTCAAATTCCAAATGTGTTTCCTCCACACTTATGACCATTTCTATGGATTATTATGTTTTCTATAACTATTTAAATTCCCAAATATTCTAATTTAAAATAAAGGAATCCATAATCATTTATTCCCACCATTTGGTGGTTGAAAAAATGATTTTTAATCACCCAATAACGATTCACCACACCTATAATTTCCAAAATGTAGTTCTAATCCCCATAAAAATCCTAAATAATACATTTTCCCTACAAAATCCATTCACAATCCATAAATTTTAATCATTTCACACAAACATTATGAATCCAGTGGTTTGATCACTCTTGTACCAGTCCTAAATGTTAAATCACTAGCCCCATGGGTTGATGATAAAGAACTCGAAGAATGGACATATGAAAGGGACAAAAACAAAGAGATATCATTTTTATTATAGATATCTAGATAATCATAAAAAAATATTAAACAATAATGTAGATATAAAATGGGTTCAATAAAAAATATAATCAAAATTAAAATATTAATTAAATATCAAGATCATGCAATGAAAAAAAATTAATAGTTATGCAGAAAAATTATCCATGATCATTAATTATAACAGAGGGTGTAATTAAAAATATATAAATCCATTCCTTAAGAATGTATTGATCATTAGTGAAGAAAACTTTCACAATATATTTGATTGTATATTTTTTTATTCCATGTTCAATCCATGAATCTGCTCAATCCATCCTTCGTTGATCGACTATTCGATGAACATCATTACCAATGGTGTCTTCGCATCCTCTATTGAATCTCTTAGGGTTATATATATAACCATATTATTTTTTCATATTTAAAGAATTATAGATGGTGTATTACCTTTTCCCCATTTGATATTTCAAATGTATAAATTAATTTATTTTATTTTAATTCACCACCCAAGAAACGTCTTGAACGAAATATCCAACACTCGCCAGACTTATGTAGCAACTAGGGTAAACCAGTCCTTTTGGAAAAAAATATGTTATCATATTTTATATTTGATGCACCAATAAATTAGAAAACAATTTATAATCATAAGATGCATGTTCATTCTTCGATATATATTACATTTTTTAATATAATAATTTTTGGTCATGTGACAAACATATACAATTCCAAAATTGAGTAAAAACCCATATATATATATACATTCACAATACTATGCCACAGACAACATAGTTTTTATATATAAATTAAACCGAAAATTAATCATGTTTTTTACTAGACTCTATACATTATATCCATGAAGAAAAAGGGGCATTAGTAAGTCCAAACAACATCACTATAAACTCATTGTGTCCATTCATTGTACATAATCCAATCGTAAATATATCATATATTTTGAAACATTGAATATGGTATTTATATCAAAGTTCAGTATTTGGTATGTATTGATCTCCTCATAGTCAATCATATAGATAATCGATATGGGGTATATTATCGTTGTTTATTATCATTATTTTATTAAAATCGGGATAATCATTGAAATGATGCATCGATCTATCATTCCTTTTAAAAAATAGGACTGAATCACCCCATAGTGAAGCATTAAGGAATGTCAAACCATTTTCCATATTATATTACAGTTTGTTCTTTAACTCTTCTAATTGAATAGAAACCATTAAATACATACTCTTTGATATAATAAAGAATCTAGGAATGAGTTTATTTGAAAACAAAACCTCATACATTGTGGGAAGACCATGAAATTAATTAGTATATTCCCATACAATAGACATGGTATCATATTTTACTTCCTCCCTAAAAATTGGATCCAATATCCCTTCATTTTTGGGTACCATAACCCACTCTATTGAATTTTATTCCATAAGGAGTTAACAATCACCATTTCATCGATATATGTAAATAAGATGGTTTGGGATATGAAATGAAACATAATTATCGCAATGGTTTATATTTTATTTAAGTAGGTTGACTGAATTTACACACAATATTATATTAAATTCATTTAAAGGATGATGAATAAGATATTCAGGGAGTATCATACAAAAAATCTCATTTAGAGAATATTTTTAAATCTTAGATTTAATGATTATTCCAACAAGGATTTTCCATGGTAGTTCATATCCATTTCCTTGGGTGGAGATTTTGAAATCCTAGAAAACATGTGTGATATAAAATAATTTGATCAACTATAATCAAATAACATATTAGAATATCTTGGAAAGATAACAGGTGCACTTTAAACCACTTAATTATCATGAACTAGCTTAGTTATAATGATCAAGAATGTCTTTCATTGTTACCATGGTTTGGAAGGTTGTTGGGGCCTATTTTCATCATTAGATCATGGTTTCGATAATTTATTTGCCTAATTTTTGAACTCCCTTCACTTAAATCACTATAGTAAAAGTGGGTCATTAGTAGGGACCATATTCTCTTATATTGTGTTAATCTGCCTCTTAACCTTGGTTTTCCAATTTAGGGCCATGTATCATACTTTACCACACCTAAAAATCATTGTTGATACCTTGAGATAATTACATGGGTTCTTCCTCCAACATTTATTGCATGTAAGAAATTGGTTACTATATCCCATCATGTGTGTTATCATTTGTGATTAAATGATACTCCAGTCTGCATTTATTTTCACTAGAATATTGAGAGGTTCGAATTTTCATATCAACATTAAGATAATATAAAAACATATCTTCATAGATTTTTATTTCTCATATAAATAACTCTATCCTATGCCTCATATCTAGTATAGTAAATAGGTGATATATTTTACTATCAATATCAGAGATAAAACCAAAGGCATACATTCCATGTCTTGTGAAAATTATATTGTATCACCCAATAGTCTCATCCCATTTATTACTTCAATTCCAAGAATTCTAATTAAGTATTGTTCAAATAGTCTTTGAAAAATAATTAGAGAAAATATATTCTTGAAATCTTCTCAGTATAAAGGGTCTTTATCCTAGTTTTTTATAGTGTTCTTAATTAGACTCCGCCACTGGTCAACATCTCCTTTTAAATTATAAGTGACCAAAAAGACATTGTCATAGTGTTAATACATAGTAATCGAAAATATATTTTCTATTAAATTGATACACCACTCAACAAGAAATGGATTATATGACCAACTAAAAAATGGTTTGTGATTCCTCACAAATGAATCAATAATAGGTTACTTCTTCCATGGAGAATTTGAGATCTCAGTGTCATTTGGGTTGTTTCCCAAAACATGAGATAGTTGGGTGATAATTACTATAGGTTTTTTAAATATAGACCAACCTTCATTAGGTTCTCAATTAGGATAATTTCTATAATTTCCACTACACCCATTATGAACTCGGTTATTTAAGGTTCCGACAGTTACCTTAATTAAATGAAATTTATGAATAAGTATAGTTAAATTAATGATTATACAGAAAAATAAAACTATAAACATATAAGAATTATTTCATAAAATATGTGTATATATTATTATTTAATATATTGGTTTTAATAAAAGTGATCCAATATTGGCTTTCTAACAGATCTAGTTATATTTATTTAAATCTTCCATAATGGTTTGTGATGTTAAGGTGAATAACCAAATCATATCCTCTCGGAGTGTCAAACAAGTTTCACAGTAAGGTCTCATTTACCATGCACCATAGAATAGACGAGCTATAGTAGACAGACTCATATTAGGGTGGTTAAAACTAGACTCATATGTTTCAAACCGTTTCCACACTACAATAAAACCGCTGTTTAGCGGCGGTTTTAGGAACCGCAGGAAAACCTTTTGTAAAAAAGGTTTCGCGGCAGTTTATAACAAACCGCTGCGAAACATTGTTTTTTTAACACCCAACCATTCACCCCACCCCAATCCTCCTTCCCCCGCGACCCCCCCCCCCCCACTTCCCCCGTGACCCCGGCCCCTCGCGACCCTGGCGACCCCGACCCCGGCGACCCCGTGACCCCCGGCCCCCGCAACCCTCGGCCCCCCGTGACCCCGAAAGCTGCACCATCTTCCCCTCTAGGTAGGGTTTTGTTTCTTCTTATTTAGGTATTTTTCTTTCCAATATGTAGGGTAGTTGATTTTGCGTTTTTCATGTTGGATATGGTTTGATCTTGTTGTTTTTGGGCAAATCATTCCTTTTTGGGGGTTTCTTTGAGGTGTGGTTGAGGTACAAATGGTGTTCCACACCATTTTTAAGAACTTTCTTCACCCAATGTATGTGGTTCCATGCCCTATCATTTTTAGATGATTTGATTTTTTTTGTTTAAATAATTTTAACTTGTTTTATAGATTAATTATGTAATGTGAATTATGTTTTGGATATATTTTGGCATTTTTATGTGGTGAAAATTGATTTTATAAAGAAAAATGGATATGTTTAATATGTTCTCTATTGTGGTGTTTCATGGAATTGTTTTTATGGTTATGTGAAGGGTTTGAATTTTGTTTTCAAAGGAACATGAAGTAATAATGTGTTAAAAATGGGGTTTCAAAGGGAAGTGAATTGTTTTGGGTATGTATACTTTTTTTGTTCCCCATTAAATGTGATGAGTTATTTGTGTAAATTAAGAGAAGCATGTTTTTAAATAGGGTAAATTAGCATGTGTGATGATTTGGAAAGGGTTATACCAGTGAAATTGTTGAATGTATTATGTTCTTCTCTTCAAATGAACCTAATGGGTTTTATGAATTTTTCATGTGGATTGAAAAGTGTTTTTCTAATCATTTTGTGTTTGTGTAAAATGGTAAAAGGTTCGTTTTATGGGAAAAAAGTGTTTGCAATGTAATTCTTGACCTTTATTGGTAAAATTGGTGTTATGTGTTACATGTGGAACATAATTGAACATAAGGGAATCCTCGGTAACGAGGTGAACATATTTGGACTAGCTCGCTTGTGATTCAAAAGTGGCTACGACCCAATTTGACTTAGCGGGATGGACCTGTATTTATGTTGATTTTTCCACTTCTATATAACTACATATCTAAGGGTATGGTCTCCCCACTATAAATATCACACTCATTTCTAGTCAATGACCAGTGTAATATGGGTAAGAATGCATGAAGTCCCATAAAAAACCAGATTTGGCCACATGATAGAGTGATAGATTGGGGGATGTAGCAAAGTGGTATCAAAGAATCATGTTTTAATTTATATCACATTACTACTTGTGGAAAGGTATAAGAGATTCTGGGATGTGCCAAGACATAGCAATGTGCTTCTAAATAGGATTATATAGCCAATGTATTGGAGAAATATGTGTTCATATGGACAGGATTGGTTCTTATGTTATTTTATTGAAAAAGATGATGTTATTTCACCTTGGGTGATTTGTATTTTGTGTGATGGTATTGTTATGTGATGAATTGTAATTCTTGGTATTTATACTCATGGCCTAGAATGGTGTTAATTGAGTATTCATGCATCATGATAGGAACATAGTAATGTATATATTGACATTCATTCTTCATGGTAGGGACATATTTATTTCATGTTCTATGTTCTTTCTTTTATGATGTGTTTTGATAAACCAACTGTATCTGATAAAAGATTTATTCTCCCATGCCTTTAATATTGGGAAATGGCTTTGTTTTTTGTGAATAAATTTTATGGAACCCTTCACCTTTGTAATGATTACCGAAAGATGAATCGAGTCATAGTAAAGAACAAGCTTCAAATATTTATTCATGGTTTCTGCCTAGACACCCATCCCACAAAGCCAAATAATTTACATCACAATTTGTCCCCCTATTATCCTATTTCAACTCCTCTCCAATCTGTATTTTCCAAATGAAGTTCACACTTATTGTAGGTGGTTTTTCATAATTACTTATAAAAAATGGTTGTTTAAAACGAAAAGTAAATTTGGTTTCATTAGTGTTTTCCTTGAAAAATTTATACTTTTTTTATTTTATTCTTACATTCATATAGAATAATTATGCTTCATTTTGAGTATTTAATTGATATAGTTCATTTAGATGTTATTGTTGTCCACTGTAATTTTCAAAAAGGATTATTTAGTTCTTATTCCGACCTAGAATACGTGTTTATTTGTTGATGTTAAATCATTTTCAATCTCGGACACCATTATAGGATTCCTGAATCACTATCTTCCTTCACTAAGTGTTTTTCAAGGTTTAGTGGAAGTAGCTAGGTAGTTGGAACAAATTGAGGTGATCCTCAATTATCTTAGGCAACCTGATACTTTGTGTGTGAGAATTTTTTAGAACTGGATTTATAGTTTCAGTAGTTTCTTGTGGAAGTCAGTGGTACCTTCATAAATTCATGAATGTATGAATTGGAATCTCATTAAGATTGATTTTTTTAATGGTTATTTCCTAAGGGAATGAATGTACAGAAATAAACATAGCTCATGAGACTTTTTATTAGTGAAAGATTAGTATGGGACTATTTCAATAACCTTTCAAGGATTTTTATATATTCTCCAAAGATAGGGGTCATCAATTATGACAAAGATCATTTCTTTGGTGATCGTCTTCACCCAGACCTTGGTACATCTCTACCATCTTTGGGAATAACATCCATTTTGGAGGTTGTGACTATGGACATGTGAATGGAAGCTAAATATTCGTGGAAATAGATGGTTGATCATTCCTTAGTTTTATCAGGTATACAACAAATTAATAGTGGGAATGAAGAGAATCCAATTTTCAAGGAGTAGAGGTAAGATGGACCATAACATGATGAAAATTCCCATTCTTATAGAAACAGTTCATCCATTTTGTGCTTCCAGTTTAGGGACTTTGAGGAATTTTCAGACCCATTTCATGATATATCCATGAATTTTTCACTATTATGGAAACTTTGTTCATAATTATTTGTTTTTGATGATGGTGTTATAATAGATTTCTCATGGTTGATTCCTGGTTTTTTGTGTAGGAACATTGTCATATACATGGATAAAAGCTGGATCACATTAACGAGGAACACACCTCAGTATGTTAAGGGTTTGAATGAGTTTTTAGATTTTGCAATTTCTAATCGATCTGTTGAAGGGAGAATAAAATTTCCATGTCCTAAATGTAAATTTTGAAAATGGATGAAGAGAGATGAGGTTTATGAACATTTAATACTAATGAAATTCCATGCTCAATATTTGTTTTGGATTTGGCATGGAGAATCGAACGTTACAGAAAGATTGAGCCCTGATGTTAATCCGCATAATGAGGTCCCAAGTTCGTCGACAATGGAAAATGAAATGAAAAACCTAATAAATGATGCATTAAGTACTGCAAGACACCAATATCAGCATCAAAACATATCAGAACAACCAGAAGAGGGTGCTACAAATTGCAACGTGAGAAGTGATGTTTTTGAGACTGTAACACAGGCAGATCAAGATTGTCACATATCATTGGATCCTCCTCTTGATTTTGTGGAGCCATATGTAGGAGAAAACTTCACTGAGGAAAATGTGTTTCATGATTTAGTTGATGACGGAAATCAAGAGTTGTATAGTTGGTGTTTGAAATATTCAAAGAACTCATATTTTTTGAAGTTGTACAATATCAAATGTCTTTGTTGAAATACACATAAGGCAATGTCCATGATATTGGAATTGATTCATGATGCATTTCCTGATGAAAAAATATCAGAATCTTTTTATGATATGAAAAAATTTGTTAACAAGCTTGGTCTGAATTATACAAAAATACATGCATGTCCCAATGATTGTATGAATTACTGGGGAGAGGATTCAAGTAGACAGAACTGCAAGAAATTTTTTCTTCTTGATGGCAGGAAAATGGTGATGTTGGAAGTCTTAATGAACATAATTTCATTGAGAATAAGAAAAGGGGCACACCTACAAATGTTTTGCGTTAATTTCCTTTTAATCCTCAATTGCAAAGATTATTCATGTCATCGAAAACCACCGAACACATTAAGTGCAATTCTGTAGATAATAACAATGATGGGTTAATGAGACATCCATGATATTCCCAATCATGAAAGACATTTGATTCATTACATCTCGATTTCTCAACTGATCCTAGGAATGTTCGATTGGGATTGTCTACCAATTGATTCAACCCATTTGGGTCTTTGAGTACCAATTATAATATTTCGCCAGTTGTTTTGATCCCTTATAATCTGCCTCTGTGGATGTGTATGCAACAAACATATTTTATCCTTTCGATGATTATTCCTGGAAAACAAATTCCTGGAAATGATATTGATGTATACTTATAGACTTTGATTTAAGAATTACAGGAGTTGTGGAGCAACGGTGTTGAGACATTTGATGGTTCTTCTAAAACAATGTTCAAAATGCATGCTACTTTAATGTGGACCATTAGTGACTTCCCTGGTCATGGGAATTTATCTGGTTGGAACACTCACATGGGTTTTGATTTTCCCGTTTGTAACTTTTATTTTTAGCCCAAATGGCTACCTCATAGTAGAAAATGGTGGTTCTTGTGTCATAGAAGATTTCTCGATGCATCTCATTGATTTCCGCTAAACAGATCAGAATTTAATGGTTCCATTGATCGTAGACCACCTCCAATGTTTTTAAATGGTTTTGAAATGTTGGCATATCTTGAAAATGTTGAAATAGAATTTGGGAAGGTTGATCATTTGAATGATAGCGGAAAACGGGTCCGAAGTGCATCGTCAAGAGAAACCGGAAAACAACAATGGAAGAAAAAAAGTATATTATTAAAATGTCCATATTGGGAATTTAATTTGTTGCGGCATAATCTTTATGCGATGCATATTGTGAAAAATGTCTGTGAAAATTTGATTTTCACATTGAATAATGAGCATGGAAAGTCGAAAGACCATCTCAATGCTTGCAAATACTTACAAGCAATGAACATAAAATGTGATCTCTGGCTAGATGAGAATGGTATGTATCCTCCGGAAATTTTTGCAATGAAAAATAGGGATTAAGATACATTCAATCGAATGTTAAATAATGTTAAGGTATCTTATGGGTATTCAAGTAACATAATGAGGTGTATTGACTTGAAGAATCATATGTTACATGGATTGAAAAGCCACGATTCACATATTTTGTTACAGTAGTTACTACCATTGGCATTGCGTACATTATTACCTGAAAAAATTACTATTGTTGTACTGCAGTTCTTCAAATTTTCCAGAAAACTATGTGAGAAATCTCTACATCAATTTCATTTTGACAACCTCTAGGAGAGGTTTGTATTGACCATTTGCGCAATGAAGATGATCTTTCCTCCGTCCTTTTTTACTGAAATGATGCATTTAACTGTGCATTTGGTTGAGAAAGCTAAATTAGGAGGCCCCGTTCATTATCGATGGATGTATCCAATTGAGAGGTAATTTATTTATATGTTTTCCAGTTAATTAAAACATTTTTGGTACATAATTAAATGCATAATTATGTTTATTTTATTTCACAGATATCTTGGGTATTTGAAATCAAACATGAGAAATAAAGATAAACCAGAAGGCTCAATTGCTAAAGGCTATGTGGCTGAGGAGTGTATTACATTTTGTTCTCGATACTTGGTTGATATTGAGACAAGATTTAATAGAGTTGGACATGTTGATGACATATAGACTCAATCTCAAATACATCAGAAATACAAAATATTTTCTGCTATTGGCCGATCAGTTGGGAGGACCTCAAATGTGACACCGACTGAATTGGAATTATTACAGGCACATAGATATGTACTTCTGAATAGTGAAATTGCAGATCCATTTATTGAAGAGTTGAGGATACAAACAAAGAGACGAATGAGAGGCTTAACATGAAATGAGAAAGATATAACGAAAACTGTTGATAAAGATCTTGTAGAATGGTTTGCACGACGTGTAAGTTTATAAATATTGAAATAAATATGAATATTAGTTTGACACATACATTTTGTAAATCTAATAATGTATATTTATTTTTTGAGATCATGAATACTGATACTCGAGCAGAGGTGTCAGAAGATTTCAAGTTTCTTGCTAGAGGTGCTCTAAAAAAAGTTATAAAGTTCGATGCATATGATGTGAATGGCTTTAGATTTCATACAGTCGATCAAGAAGTGGGTTTAAGAACACAGAATAGTGGTATATTTACATTTGTTGAAGTGGAATACTATGGAAAGCTATATGATATTATTTAATTAAACTACCGCAGACATTTTTCATTTGTTTTATTCAAATTAAAATGGGTCGATATTATCAGAGGCGTTAAAAGAGGTTCCTTGGAATTTACTTCTGTGAACTTCTCTCGCTCGATGGATGTTGGTGATCGTGAACTGCATGATCCATATATCTTAGAATCACAAGAAAAAATGGTATATTATGTGAATGATGTTGCTGATGAAGGGTGGAGTGTAGTTGCTCACGTAATACAAAGATATTTATATGATATGGGTTATGAAGTGGAAAATTTGACCTCTGAAATTGAATTCAATTAGCCACAAGAAGCAGAATTATTTCTCCATCATGATATTGAAAATATTAGTTTAGAAAGGATGAATGACGTTGATTATGAAATGGAGTAGGAAACCGACATGATTGAAGGGTAAAATGATTGTATGTACAACTATTTATTTATTCAGCAACCACTTGTTTCATTTCTGCAGTCATTCATTATCATTGTTATATATATTTTGTCTGTTAGTACTCCATATGTTATCATTTTTAATTTTTTTTCTGCATAATTTTTTTGAAATATATATTCTGAAGATCATTTTATTTGATTAAATGACAGGAATTCCAAGGAATAATCATTACATTATTTCTTCCAGTTCTGTGTTAGATGACTATACATATGGATCCCTCCCCACAACATCTAATGCACCAGCTTCCGACACCCCTACACCATCTCCCCCTGCACCATCACTCACACCATCTGTGGATGTCCCAGTAGAGGCTGAGTCATCGACTCCCCCTTCCGGAGCTTCAGTAGCGGGGCACCGACGTGCCCTTTCCAGTTCTTCCTAGAAAAACTGGAGTGTCACTATCATAGGTACAAATTTTAATTAAATAAATTTATTGGATTTCTTTTATACTAATTATTTTCTCATTGAAGATGAAAAAAATTCAACCGTGGAGAAAAACATAAAAAGTTCAGATGTTTGGAATCTGAATGGAAAGAATATTGTTGTGCCATTTGATTCTTACGGGGTCCCTAAGGATGATGTCGCAGGGTTACTTTGGCAGATTTTGGGCCAGCTGGCAGCGGAGCCCATTTCCCATCGCATTTCATATTAAGATTGGAGATATATGCCTCTAATCTGAAAAAATGAAGTGTTTGATTCTCAAATCAAGGTAAATTTATTAAATTATGGTTTAATTGAATGTCATGTTACTAATATGTTCAAAATGAATTTCTGTATACATATGTTGTTCAACTTTACCGTTGCTGATGTGATAGCAGGGAAGTGGACGTTGAAAAATCTAGGTATGAAGTGGAAAATTTTAAATAGAGATTGTGGTGTGATGTCAACGATTCTTCATTGACCGCGCTGAAAATGTATGAGAAGCTACCCAGCGGGGTACCGAAAGAGTAGTGGAATGTGTTTGTTGATAGGCATCGGGATCAGAAGAGGATGGTATTAAAATATATATATTATTATATTATCCACATTTTACATTTATACATGTATATGAAAAGGACATGACATTCAATACATCAGTATTAAATTGCATTTTATTTATTTTAGGATCTATCAAGACAGAATGCATCAAACTGATCGAAGCAAGTCATCCCGCACACTACGGGCTCAAAACTTTTTTCTTGAAATCCAAGTACATTGTTAATATTTTAATTAGTTTAAATATTTATAAGAAAATATTATCTGTTTAATATATTTAATTTTTAATTTATCTTTGATTAATGAAGTCACAAATTTTAGGCAATGAAGCATCCAAAACTGAACTGTGGTTGGATGTTCACAAAAAATCAGATGGATGTTTTGTTAATGAGCCTACTAAAGAAGTTAGGGTATGAAGTAAATTTTTTATAATAATAACATATTATCAGTATTTACTGTGTTAATATATATTGATATATTTTTTATAGGTCAAAATTAAAGAACTATGGGATTCCAATCCTGCACATTCATTCTCTGTCTCCCAGGATGACCCGGTTTCTAAAGTCCTTGGGAAGGAGCATCATGGGAGAGTGCACGGGATGGGTTTGGGACCCGTTCCATCTGAGGTTTTTAGCAAGACACTGGGGATAGCTGCAACATCTACTCCTGACTTTAGACAGCCTATACCCAGAGATTATACGAAAGAGATTGTTTGTTTATGAAACACAGTTCTCCAGCTGGGGGATCAGATATCTGCATTGCAGAAAGAGTTGAATAAACTACGTAAGCAGATGAGCAGATATGCCCCTGATGGAAGTGCATCGATTGGTGGTATGTAGGTAAGTCACAAAAAATAAATAAAAATAGTTTTCTAACTTTCAATTGTTTTATCTTTTAATATAAATATGTAACCGTATTTAATTTTCAATATAATGTTCTTACATGTGACAACACAAAGTGGAAATGAAGGTGGAGAGGGTGATGATGCATCATCGGACCCTGAGTAGTTGTACTATTGATGTGTTGAACAAAAATGGAAACAGTTGGTTTGTATATGTAACATTTGTGGCACATATTTTCCACCACACATTTTCATGTCCTAAAAATTCCTTCATTTATCATGTTTCTTTTTATGCATTTTATTGAATCCTGATGTTTCTTTTTATGTCTTCATTTCTAGAGTGTGATATACATCATTCAATTTAGGTCTGTTTTTGAATTGGTAGTTGAGATTTTGGATGACTAGGAGTTAAACTCATTTTTAATGTGTTGAACAAATTGGGTAATTTCATAATGATCAAGGGGATAGTGTTGTGGAAACTTTGGTGAGGCCCATTGTTGAAAATATCTGATTTAAGCATCAAATATATCTAAACTTTCTCTAGCTCTTCTAAAATGTCATGAGAATGTTCTATATCAAGGTTGGTTCACTAAGATATAGGTGTGAATGAGGGGTGATAAATTAGCATAAGTCCATGAATATAAGCAAGAATACTTTATAAATTAAAATATAATCTCAATGATGGATGTCGACTTGACCCACAATTTGTATGTCTTATAAAAACATGAATTTTAAGAAAAGAAATTATACCAAATAATTCAATATTAGGATGGTTAACTCATATATTTATGTCTCTCAATTCAATAAAAAATATATGAAAATGGATACCATGAAAAAAGAACTAAAAATAGGGCATATAAGATTGCACAATGATAACACATAGAGAAATGAAGAAAACAAAAGAGGTAAAAGGAGCAGAATACAAACCCCTATCCTTCCCCTTCTTTAAATGGATGAATAAATGGAGGAGTGTTGAGTTTTTATTGGAATTGTTTGAGGATACATACCTCCACTTACTAGAAACACAAAATAAAACTGACCGGTTAAAATGGACCATTTCCAACCATAACTATTTTGATCACTAAACTGTTACTGCATGACTTGAACTGCATTCCGAACACAATTTCCACTTAATCATGGTCTGTCTGGTAATTATTAACTATCATTATATCCCGGAATTATTTATATTATGAATCTTAATTCCATTTTTTATTCATTGCAAGCTATCCGGTCATGAAACTTTAATTAATGGAATTCCAGAACATTCTTCTTTACCAACTATAGGGCTTATAGGGAGATGTCATAGGTCTGGTACAAAACACTTCTATCTAAACATTCTCATAGGAAACCATAGTTATACTCCCACGACTCTGTTTAATGATCGTATTGAATTTGACCAACACCCACATCTAGAGGATGTCCAATTTAATATGACCCCCCCCCCAAACCACCTCTCATCACATGTCCCCGGGTTTCTTTGCTATCTGAATTTAATTCAGAAACTTTAAACCAAGTGACACCACTGAGACACATTAATAATGAAAACTACTTAAAGCAAACACCACATGATTTATAGGTCCATGGTGTCTTCCCACCATAGTAATTCTCAAACCACTACACCATGAGCATTATACTACTATAAATCACTTCTAGTTTCACATTGACATGTTCGGGCTTTGGTTTCTTTATTTAAGACAGATCTCACATGAGAACACTTGAAAAATCCTTATGAAGTGGTGCCACATGAAAACTGCTACCTCCATTTACAAATCAACCATCACTTTTAATCTAGTTTTAAAAATTTAAACTAAAGGGTCATAACCAAAACACTCTCTTCATTATTAATACATCTTACACAAAGAAATCTTAGCTCACAAAATGTAGTAGTTTATTGAAATTCTAGTCAGAATGCTATAGGTTGACCTTCTTAGAGGACAGCCAAATTGATGGACAATTCCTTTATTTGAAAACTAAATCATATTAACATAAATTGAAATGTTATATCGTGATAATTGAGATGAACCCACCGAATTCCAAAATTGAATCTTGGTGTCATTTAATGGCTGCATAATCAACCAACCATTTCAGCATCATGCTGCATTATATGAAAATATGTAATATCGATCTATCACATTTCCTAGATTTCACATGCAGCCCAAGTCTAAATAAAATTTCCAAACCTGATTCAAACTCATACCTAAGTCTTAAATTCAACACCTCCTCCATGTCTAGAAAACTTGAATTTTATAGCTCACAGACTTCTGAAGGTCATTTTGACCATTCATGAATATTATTTCTACAACCACTCTCCCAAAGGTTACATTTTCCATGACCTGTGTGATTCTCCACACCATAAGATTTTAATATTCATCATTTTAATAAAAATAGGAATCTAATTCCCATGACAAACACTCTATCCACCACTAAACATGGTTTCTGGATGTGACTCAACATAATTATACCATGTTCCATCATGACAATCCATCCTTGGAATATGTTGATGCCTCATCTAGAACTAATATTCTATCCATGAACAACCTATGGTTCACTTCCTACCACAAAGATTTACATCATCCACATAATAATAAATAGAAATGACCTATTCATAATCACATGAATTATGAAATCCTTATTCCATGCACACACATTCAATCAACATCAATTACTACATCTTGAACTTTAACCCAGATTGATGATGTTATAAAACTCGATCCTCTTACATAGTCATCCATAGAACTAGGATAACATAGCTTTTCTACTAAAAACTCTGGTCTACATAACTCACCACAACATAGTTAATACCTATGTAACCTCACTCAGGGAGTGATCGGTTAACACAACCTTTTTAGATCCCACAACCCTAAACCAAGTAGTTATGTGATAATACCCCTCAAGGTGTTACCCGAGATTTCATCCCTCAAACTCTCAGAGACTAGAAAATTTTTCACAAAACACCACACAACTCACTCCACAAAACCTTAGTCAAATAGGAAATTTATATGATAATGAATACTAAATTTATGTTACATCAATGAAATGGGAACACCCATTTCATATAATTCATAAGACCAATGACACTGTGCATTCTTGGTATTTTCTTGCCTCCTCAAAAATCAAACCCAAGGGTCACGTTATACTACATAACCATTTAACATGTATGATTACTTCTGGAGTTATAAACCTTTAAAATTAAACTCACACAACTAACTAAACTAAATAAAATTAGATTAGCATGTCAGTCCCACTAAGCTCAAGCATTTAATATGCTCATAAAACCAAGACGTTTTACTTATCTCATGATCGCCTACCAATGTGGAGAATAATTCCTCAAATAGAGTCATACTCAATCCCTAAATACATATAAAAACACATTCTATGACCAAAAACTGAAAAGATGCATCCAATGATGCTTAATATCTCCAAGGATGCTAGAAAAACTATGTTAACCCCTCAAAAAACATGAGGAATCAACTCTAATTCTAGGTTTATTCCTAAAAGGTCACTAGAATCTCAAACCTAACCAATATTCCAACATAAAAAGATGTCAACAAGACTCACTATAAATATCCACATTCCTATAAAAGATATATCCCAATGTAACTCTAAAACTATTCCCACAATATGATTTTTTATAACAATATATTTCTAAAGTGTTATTTCAGCTATTTCATCAGTTCAAATTTATTATAAGTATAAAGGATGGTTTCTAAGACACAAAACCAAAAAAATAATTATATAAATTGGTTGGAACTAATATAACTACTAATTCATCAATTATCAATTTCTATAAGTAGAGTGGAATCGCTATGGATGATCTATCCTATGAAAGTGAAGTTATAAGATTTAGTGGTATCCAGTTTGGGATGTTACAATGTTGTATCAATGGAGTTTTATCTTCCTAGTATTTACTATTTAGGATATTGTATACATGAGTATGAAGAATGTGTTGGAACCTTTAATGGATATCTGATTGCTGTGTTAATAATACTTTCTCTAATAGGAACTCTTATTTTCCAGAGTTTCAAATTTTTGTTATATTTTTAAATATTAAATTCGTATATTATTTCTCATTGAGAGAAAAAAATGTTTTTTGGATGTTTTTATTTATTCTAGATATTAATCTCTTGTTCATTGGTGGGAGGAAAAGGTTGATTTTTTCTGGGTTTATTTGTTTTTTAGGGTAGTTGTGCAGAAGAAGCAAAGAATTATTATTTTTTATTCTGGGCACCATTTCACAGAGGTTTTAACCGTCGCGAAATATATATTCGCGGCGGTTTAAACCGCTGCTAAACGTAAAATAAAATTTACTTTTAGTGGTGGTTATAACCGCCGCTAAATTAGAGCATCGTGGCTACCTCATTCTGTACTTGTTCCCGTGACTATAGAGGCGGTTTTACGGCCGCTGGAATCTGAATTTATTCTTTGTTGTTATAACCACTGCGAATAAAGTGATATCGAGGGATCATAAAACCGCCGCTAAATTTAGGGAAACCACCACAAAATGAGGCAACATTGACGCTTTCCTGAACCGCCGCTAAATGTAAATAACCGCCGCTACTAGATTACCGACACCTTATTAGACTATGGTTTCTGTAAACCGCCACCAAACAATGTAGAGGTGGTTTAAACCACCGCTAAACGCAAAAAAACCACCGCTAAATGAAGATTCTGTTGTAGTGCCACTTCTAGTATCTAGACAAAGTTTTATTTTGAGTAAAAAATCATAATGAATACTTTACCAAAACATGATAATTTAACTTAATCTTATCCTTAGTATTTTCCATAATGTTCTCTAAAATAACCTCTAATGTTAAAAAACTAAAATCCATAATCCTTAAACCCTCCTTTAACACCAAATTTATGGACTCCATATAAAAATGACATAAATAATTCATTAATCACATGGTTTTAGTATTTTAACAAACAACAGTCGCATAATGCAAAGACTGAAAGGTTTATTATCATGGTAACTTGTTACATAAATATTTAATTTTATAAGAAAATAAATTTTTTTCAATAATATTTATTCTATAGAACCTTTCCTAAACATCACAGATGATGTAGTCATCATCATATACCAATTAATGGAAACATAATAAAGGTTTGTGCTAAAATACCCAGAAAGGGGAATTCATATCATAATGTATTAGATCATATTTGTGAGGATAATCGGTTGAAAATTTTAATATCAAAATAAGAGATTATAATACTATGTATGATAATTCTAAAACAATATAGGTCCATATAATATCATAAAAATATTGTTAATAAAACATAATATATAATACATACAACATGTAAAAATGACATAAGTTCTACGATACAAAAAAAGGCATAATCATGGAAACATGAAATTTCATGGGAATCAAATGAATCATAAAACATGGAATAAGTTGATTAAAAACATGGAAATGTCGCATAACATTTTAACATTTAAAAAATTTCTCATCCATAAGCATAGAAAATCATGTGTGAGAAAAACCAATACTACCAAACCAATGTGAACAAATGAATTGTGTTTATGCCTAGAAATTTTAGAAAACCCTTCACACCCACATCGATGAGAACATACACATTATCTCCAAACCTTAATATATCATGATATATAATCATATAAAAGTATATTAGAGTGTTATATGAGACCCCACCCATCATCATCCATATATATGTGTTCCACCTAAAAATAGTCATCATCATAACCAAAATAACCCATGTAAAAATAATGGGTTTCTTAAACATGTCACATAAAATAAACTAAAACAATCAGTGGATATAAAAATAAAATTCTCCAAAATTTATCATAACGTAATAAAATATAAACTTGAAATTAAAAATATATTGATCATTTTATGATAATAATAACCAAATCATATTAAAAAAATTGAAATCATTTTGTATATATCATTGAAAACTCATATTTATGAGTAACTTTTAAAAAATATCCCTTTTTAAAGATAAATAAAAAGAATAAAATACATTATATTTATTAAAAAAAACTTTTTTTCCATATAAATAATGATACAAAATCAATCGTAAGGGAATTTATTGGAAAAACATCGTTCTATAATAAATTGGGTAACTCTAAGAGAACATTTTGAGTTTCCATGTACATTACCTTTTCCCTTGACTTACCTAGAATTGTTTAACATACCATATCATAAATATAAATGTATTATATAATTATTTAATAACCTATTTATTATATAATTATATATTTACTATATTTTAATAAAAATTCTTTTCATGTATTAGATATTCGTAATCTATTTTCTACATCAAGTGTTAATAATCTAAACAATTTTGAACTTGGTTCGTAAAATTATTGTTGATATTAATTATTATCACAAATATATTAATTTATAATCTTATAATGTTTTTAATTAATTTTTAATATAATAATATAATGTTATAAAACCACTTTATAGTATATTTAGTAGTGTTTTATAAAATGATAATGATGAATATTTAGTTTCAATTTTCTTATTGATATCATTATATTACCTTATTATTTTCTTGAAATTGTTTGTTTTTAAATGAAAACCATATTAATTATACTTTCTAATTATATATATAATATATTATTATAAAACATAAAATAAGGCCATATTTTTTTATGTGAAGGAAAAAAATTAAACACTTTTAATCGAGGAGGCGCTAGTTCACACAACACCTGATTCACGTTTACATTTTTCATAATGGAAAAGGTGGTGGTGAATAATGCATGAAAAAAATTATAATAACATACCAATAAATTAATGATACTAATGTTTAAATTTTTATATGGTGAAATAGAATTTTTGTATAATAAAACCATATAATGGAAAACAAAAAGTACTATAATTTTAAGAACTTATGCCTCACTTGTTGGAATATATTTTTCGAAAATAGGATTAAACATTTTAGGGTTAGTCTTTTGAGAAGACTATAACCTAATTAAGGTGGATAATGTTATGGATAAAGGAATTTGGTACAGTATAGGATGAAATTTTTGGTTTTTGATTGATGGGTAGTGAGGAGAAGAGTGCCCCTTTTATAATTGAAAAGGAGTGGCATTTTTTTAAATACCAAAAACAATTAAATAATAAGGATTCAATTGAAATTATTGTTAATAAAAATTTTATAAAAAATGGATTATATAGAGGATAATGTTGATACACACCTTTATAATTCAAAAATAAATACTTTTTAGACTTTTTTACAACCTTCACCTTTAAGGTATCTCAATTTTTACATTTTAGTTTTTACCATGTTAACTAGTTTTTTCTGAGGTTATTTATCCTTTATGACACAAAATAAAAAGATAATTATTATATATTTTGGCCCCAACTATTCTAAATATAAAAAAAACAATAAAATAAGTATCTTATGTGTTTGGAAAATTATTTTTAACAAAAAATGCATGTAAAACAAAATTAACCATTTTTTATAAATGTTAGTTTTTATGCATAATAATTAATGATTAGGGTAGAATTATCATTTCTATAAATTTAAATAATTTAAAAATCATAATATTTCATATGAAAATAATATTTATTTATTAGTAAAATAAATATAAATATTTATTAAAACAAGTTATAATTAATTATAAAAATAGTCAAAAAAAACCGTTTTCATTAAAATGGTATATAAAATTTCAAAATTTTGAGAATGTGTTTATGAATTCAAATGAGTAATTTAAAATTAATTATCTAAATTTATGATATATTATTTAATATTAATATATTAAAAAATTATTCAATTTATTGATATAATAAAATAATTTCATAAAGGTGATGACATTAATAAAATCGATATTTTCCATATTCAACTAAAAATTAAATATTTCAAAAAATCAAAAAATTCATCATGGGTTAATATGACTATGATAGATAAAAAATGGATGTTAATTTTAGTAAATTAAAATACTAACATCTATAAACATAAAATTAAAATAAAATCATAAAATATATTGTAAATCATTTTTAAATAAGAAATTATTTTTTACATGTTGACCGTTCTTTTAAATTTAGTTATAATAAATCTATAGAAATATACATTTTATAAAATAAAATATAAGTAGAAGAAAATATTTTATTGATAACTAAGATATACTAATTATGTTAGCAATTAAAGAGAATTTTTTGTTTTTACTATTTTTATAGATATATTAATGTATATATATTGAATAATTCAGTTACTAATTTTTATAAATTATAGATTTATGACCATTTTATAATGGTATATATTTGTTTTTTATTTATGTGTGGATAAATTCATCAAACATAGTATTTAATTAATGTGGGAAAATTTGAGTCCTTATGGTCTGTGCATATGAAATGTAATAAAATTAAATTATTGAAAATAACATATTATTAAATCATAAAATGACTTTACTAAAAATATTGTACTTATTTATTATTAACTAATAAATAAATTCATCCTTTTAAAATTCTTTATACATATTTTTTCTAACGTGGAAATTACTTTTCATACATACAAATTTAGAAGCAAAATTATATCAGTTTTCTATATCATTGTTCATATAGACTCACAGTTTCATGTATGTAAAAATATAAAACACTAAAAAATTTATTTGAATAAAAATATATTCTAAAATAATAGGGAGTTAAATTCTCTCTCCTTGATAAATTTCATCTCAAAATATTTATTTATAAATGCTTTAATATTTAGAAACATGTTTTCTTAAAACCCACATCATACTAAGGAATATAAAAAATACCTTGAAAAGGGGAAGTGTAAAAACATATAGGTTACCTAAAATAAGACATATTTGGGTTCCCAAATAAGGAGAAAATTATTTGTAAGTGAAAATTTAGAAATATAGGAGAAGGATAATGTCAAAATAATTATAGAGAGTGAAAGAGAACATGCTCATGAGAAAGTTAATATCCCCAAATCCATAAATCAGTGAGGGGTGAAAATAACCACCATTCCATCAAAAATAATTTTAAAAATGAGAAAAAGTAATTTTCAAGACCTTTTCATATATTGTAAGAATACTTTTGTTTTGAAATATAAGAAAATATACATTGTTGATTTTTATCTGTAAAATTAATTTCTTTATTCAATTGTGCAACGATAATTTTTTATTTTTATAACATTTATTACTCTAAGAAATAAATTTTCAAGATGAAATTTTCAAGCCCAAATCACTATAATTAAAATTTAATGGATCATAATATTTTCAAAATAAAAAAAATAATATTTCACTTTATCTCTAGAAAATTACCAAGACAAAAACGGTTTGCACAAGTTTTCTAATGCAGAAAAATATTTATATGATGACTAAATGCATTAATCTCTTAAAAAACGAATAAAAACAAAAATTAAGGTTAAAAAATTCTATATACATTTAACCTTAAGGCTCCTCCCAAATATTTCGGAAAAATTCAGAACCCAAAAATCTATTAATAAGGGTCATTATATTTCTAAAATCAACTTAACCATAACCCCCAAACAACATAAATTAGCTCTTAATGTTATATAACAATCATGTGAATACCATAATCATATATTCTCCGAAAACATGATGATAACAATAATCAATATAAAACCTCAATTAAAACCTATGTGTTTTCAAATAATAAATCTATCATTATTCATTATATTGAATCTCACATTATCAATTATATTCTATAAATAAAATAATGAAATAAAATTCATCATGGATAACATAAATTAAATTTTCCTAAAATAACTAATAAATTTCGAGTTCATCAATACTATGAAACTTAATATATTAATATGAATCATCCCTTTATCTCAAAAAGAACATTTTTATCTCAGCATTATACAGATATTATGGTTTATCTATCCCTTAATCTATTGTTTTTCAAAAATATCACCTCACCACTATTTTTTTAATATACTTTATCATTTAATTTTAACATATTCGTGAAAATAATTAAATAATAACTACAATGAAACAATATTTATATGATTCATGATTTATTAAACCAGAATATCATTGATAAAACAACTCTATAATGTAATTCTCAATTCCTAATACATAAACACTTCAATAATTCCATGTCAACAATTTGAATAACATAATCACTTCCTTTATCTAAGAGAGAGCCCATATATCAGGGAATTAGATCATACATTTCCCACGTTCCCCAAACATAATAAATTAAACTATAAATGATACTTTAGTATATACTTTATTCCCCTATACAAATTTCTTCATTTTCACAAGGTAATTACATACCCAATTTCATTATTCTACAAATATAAAACACATTCTAATTCCTTTGAGATATTTCCATGATGGATTTTTTCTCACATTATCAATATGTATGAAGATGAATCATCTTTACCCTATTATCTTCATAAAACTCCATTTTTTTATTTTTTGGTTCATTGTTAAACTCACCTATGATCAGGTTTTCAAGCATATATCGAGATAGCTAGTTAGGCATAGTCATAATATTTTTCAATGCACATCTTATTTCATTTGGTAACTTGTGAGGATAATCAACACATCGTCCATCACATTCATCATTAACATGATTCCACTGTTTTCAATCCATTAACTGAAACCAACAATAATTAGAGTGAGAAATAAAATAATCATGAAAATTGATTATTTTATATGTAAATAATGAAACCTTTTCCATCACAGAAAACATAGGTTTAACATAGGTCTTCCATAATCATCATATATTAAAATAATTTATAATGGTTCACAATGAAAATGTGTATTAACCTAAAAATATTATCTCTACAGTGTCAAGCCATGTGGGGAGTCATAGGCCCACTCATCATGCACTGGTGGAGATGAAGAGAATACCTAATATGCCATGTTAATAGTTATTAACACTATGTGAATTTGTTCCAGAGCCACATCCAATTTCAAGTACACATACATGGATATATTTTCTAGGAAACCCAAACTCATTTATTTATAGTAACTTAGTATCTTATATTATACTTAGGCTTATCCTATGGGTTCTCACTAAATTTTTCTTATCCCAGTTTCCAAAAGTAACTAATACATTATCTAATACTAACTATAGTGACCCATATTTTTCTTAAATAAATATTACCTATTATTAGATGAATATTCATTTTAAAACATTATGATATATAATAGTACTGTAAAGGTTTATTGTATTTGAAAAATTAGACACAAAAACAACTAGTATATAAAATATCTACATCATCTCCAAATTTATTCTTCACAACTATATCTCTTATAAAAAATATCATACCTAAAAACATTATTATTATCCTATGAGATTAAATTCTCACTAAGGGTAAATAAGTGAGATATTAATAAATGATCATAAATGAGCATGATGTAAGAATAATAGTATGAGAATATTAGTGTAACATTATAATTTCATTCCCAACAATTCATAAATCGTAAACATTAATCATGTAATAATTCATTTTCAATCAAAAGACACAATACATAATACAGAAGGGTGTTAAATCATAAATAATAAATAATAATCAAAGATAAAATATCAAAACAAAATGACCAATTTTTGTTTTTTCATATAATAATATAAAATCACTACCTTGGTGGCTCAGTAGAATACCTATGATAGAATAATTTCTAGACAAGTTATCCAAGAGATTCAAAATTACAATTTCATGAACAATGAAACTCTTGATTAGAAGCACAATAGAAATGGGAAATTAAATGGGAAAGAGTTTTAAA
Organism: Viscum album; assembly: GCA_963277665.1. Taxonomy (NCBI): domain Eukaryota; kingdom Viridiplantae; phylum Streptophyta; class Magnoliopsida; order Santalales; family Viscaceae; genus Viscum; species Viscum album. The sequence continues at coordinate 784,009,269 of OY728141.1, forward strand.
AATGAAATGAAGAGTTTTTACTAGATCACCAAAATGGTTGACCACTTTCAAAAAAACATTCATTGCACCCTCTTGATTCTTATTAATTTGGAGAACTTGGAAGAACATATTCCCCTCTCATGACCAACTCAATAAGGTTGTCTATTATATTGTGTCCACCTACCATATTTGTATGACTGCTGATTAAAATGTACATCATTTGTTCCAAGATTCTGAGTTTGAACAATGCATGTTGGAATATGTTGCGAACCTATTCGTTTTAAACCATGAATTGAATATTAAAATAGATGAATTCATGGAAATGAGAAAAAAAATATTTATGCATCGACTAGATCTAGAACCTACTTGTGGAAGAAATTGCAGCAGTCTTGCATCAATTTGTAATGAAATAAATAGTGTGTTGTTCGTTGAACAGAAACCCACTATTCCCATAGGCATCCTTGCACATCATAAGGTTGTTTACACTAACTCAGTTGTACAAACAAGGAGTATGAATAATTGTATTTCAGATCTGACTAATCTATGTATTTTTGGATTTATATGCAATCCAAGGATACCCAATATGGTTAAATATATATGATGGATACCTCCCATTAGTCCATGTCTTAAAGTAAATGATTATGGGGATTCTGATTGTATTATAGGGAACTCAAGTTCTGGTGGTGTATTCCAATCATATTGAGACTTCATCAAATGATTCTTTTATAAATAAACTATTATTGTTGTACCCTATGAAGCATAATTACCGGATATTGAAATGAAATCCAGTATGTTGTGTAAAATAAATAGAACTCCCTATGGATTGAATCTGATTCTGAAATTTTAGTTAAATAATTTTAACCAAGAACAAGGAATGTGACTCAGAAAATTACACTATATTAGGTAGATTTCTTTGAAAAGGTCACACATTTGAAAGTGTTTATATCACCTTCATATCCGAAATCCAACAAGGTGGAAGATAGTCTATCCAAGAGAGAGGTCATGGAGATGAACATGATGTGGTCCTTCATGAAACCCTACTACTATGTTTCAATGGTGGATACTGATATGAATTGTTTAAATCATACACATTTTTGTAATAACCCTTGTAATATCTAACTCTATTTGTTTCTAAATAATATTTCCTCAAGACTAGATTTTTTTGGATCATAGATTTCATAGGTAAAATAGTTTCCTTGGTAAATGTTCTCCCCCGAGGATATCATTTTAGAAGATTTTCCATAATGGATATTCTTACCTACTCACTTACAATATTATCTTAGGAGTAACTTCCATCCTGTAAACTCTATCATCTCTTAGGAGATTACTAACTCTATCATCTCTTAAAAGTTTCTCAACTCTATCATCATTATCCATTGTATTGGATGGCTATAATGGCCCACCCACCATTGGTTAATAATGTATCCACTCATGGAAATTTTGTCATATAACAATCCATTATTGGATTATAATGGGACCACCCATCACATAATCATAATACATTCATATATATTCCATGAAATCATGAAAACAATTATCATTATATCAAAACATAACCCATGGATAAGAAAATTAGTTTAATAAATATTCCATAATCATAAAAAAACATATTGATAATTAAAATGGTACCATTTGATAATACCACAAGTAAATCATAAGAAACATAAATGCATTGAAACTCATTTAAAGGATCCTTGAAATATTTATTATGTTTAATACCCTTTTGATTACCAAATCACATATTAATGTCTAAATATTTAGAAAAATATAAGTAAATATTTTTTTGAAAAGAGACTAAGGAACATATAAAATAAGGTTTAAATAAAATTTTATTATTAATTTTGGGGAAATATTTTCATGTACTGTATGTAAAAAAAATTCTATTCATATTTTTAGTCAAAACTCAAATGTAATTAATTCAGAAAATGAAAATAAGATTCCGTTAAAAAATAATTTATATACATTCATAAATTGGTAAATATGAAATTATTAAATCCTTGTGGAATAGTAAAAAAGTGAAAATATTTTAAAGAAAATATGGACATTGAAGAATAAATTCTTGACCAAATAGAGAAATAATTTTGGTCTTCCTTATAAAATTTATTTTCTGTATCTTGAGTACATAAAGTGTATAAAATGAATGGAAAACATGTAATATCATCAAATATAAAACAAAGAATAAAATATAGGATATTTATTATAGATATATCACATAATTTCATTATTATAAAATTTTTGCAAAAAAAATCCTGATAAAAATGAGATTGTAACGCAAAACTCTTAACACTTTGGTAACTTTTGATTCATGACCTCCACGAAATAAATTACATGAAATGAAAAATTAAATACTATTAAAATATTTATATTCATGATAAAACATATAATAGTGTTAGTATATACACCTCAAAAAATAATATAGGTTTATAATATGAAATATATCACATAGAAAACAATTTTAGGCTATAAACCCTAAACACATTGGAAGCTCTAAAATCAAAAAACCCATCAATGAAATAATTTGATTTGTAACATTGTCTAAAATTATTTATGTAGGATAAATTATATAATAATTCAAATGATAAATATATAAATCTAAAAAACATAATTAGGTTTATATCATCAAACATGTCTTAATCAAACAAAATTGAGATGAAGAACCCTTACTTTATATCCGACCTAATTCGTAAGATCTCTAACCTCCTATATAATAAATTAATATTTATTATAAAAATACAGTAGAATAATTTTCATTATTATAATATCATATATGATCCAATTATAATATTTCAATACCCATTTTTTTAAAAAAAATATTAAAGTCATCTTTTTAGGTGTTAACTGCTTCATTTTTTATATATGTTTTATTTTGGTAGTTCGATCCTTTTTTAACCAAGTTAAATAATATATATAATATTAATATTTTTATAATAAAATATTTAATCATTATATAAACATTTATAATATAATGTTTTTAAGAGAAATGTATTACATCCGTCTGTGGAGATGATTATCTGTACATATGCATGAGGGACGTTTCCAATTATCAATTGCTAGAACCGAAGAAATGTAAATGATAATTAACCATAAAAAATTAATTATACTAACACAATTATAATATATATTAATTAAATTCACCCTTATTACCATCCATTTAAATATGAAATGAAATATTAATCACAACACTTTATGGACCCATTAAACCACACATACGTGCAAGAGATGTTAACATTTTCTAACAGATCAGTATGTAAGAAGGTGGATAAGATAATATAATTATATAAGAATATTTTTTTCAAAAATATAGTATATAATCATAAAATTCAATATAGTTATTATCCATTAAACATGGTTATGTTAAATGAATCATATTTCCACATGGTAGTGGTAGTCCACGTGTATGCATGAGAGACACCTTCATCTCCCATTTGATGGAGAAGAGGCGGGTAAATGGTTGAGAAATCATCATTATAACATTTATGTTTATTTATGATACTATATTCATAATGTTTATATTGATAAAACATGTTATGATAATATGGATGAAGAAATAAAATTGGATGATTTTGGATAAAATTTATACATATTCTTTTAATGACCTCATTTTTCATACACTTTACGCCTTGATGAACTAGTCTAAGGAGAAGAGAAATAGTTATAAGATAATGAGAAGGATTCTTTGAAGGATTTTAAGAATATTTTGACAATGTTAGGTGGATAAATAGTGTAAATAATATAGGAGTATAGATTACATTTAATATGAAAGGGTTTGAATAGACATGAAATTCCTTAAAATCCTTCAATTATATAATTTTAATTTAATGGAAAATTTTCTAAAATAGAAATTATACAATTGTGGGTGGAAATCCTACCCTTATTTATTGTATTAACACCCAACCACCTCATAATCATGTTTAAGCCTTAACAATAATAATTTTGTTTACTAATATCTTTGAATAAAATAAGATGACCCTATTGCAGTATAATAAATTTCCATATGTGGAAGAATTTAATTTTAAATAATCTTTCACACTACAACAACAGAAAATATTATTATAAAATACATTTTTAAGCATAAAAAATATTTTAGATGTTTTTATTGACTTATTAAAGCCATAAAATAAATTTTCAAGTATCATATTGAATATATAATAAATAAATGTCATCAACACCATTGATAAAAATATAAAAATTTAATATAAAAACACATTGCGTGCTTAAAAATGGTTTTATTAATCAAAATTAAGACAAAAATTGAACTTATACCAAATTATATTATGTTGATTATTACTACGTAATTTAATAGATTATTTATAATTAAATAGACAATATATTTATTTGTGATATAATTCAAAACATAATTGTCCATTTACATGTAAATATATAATTTTTTTAAAAAAAAAGTCAATATTTTTCACTTTTCAATAAAAACAAGTCGTTATAGAAAAACCCTAAAAATCATGATAAGATAATAATGAAAATATAATTTCAAAAATGTTATTAATATAATAAAATAAGTTTTAAAAAATTGGTAGAATGTATTTATAATTTACATGCATGCAAAATGATATAAAAATTCATTTTTAAAGAAAACGTATTTTTGAAGCATAAAATGATTTTCCTAAAAATTGAGTACTTATTTATTATGAATTAATGAATACACAAAAATAAATTCAAAACTTTGTACATATTTTTCACATTGTGGTTATTAATATTTATACATACCATTTTAATAGCTTATTTATAATGGTATACTATATCATGGTGCATATAAACTTCATCTTTCATATAGGATAAGATATTGTTAAATTAAAAATAATTTAATGATAATTATATTATAAAATATAAAGTTATTAAAATAATTATAAATAAATATTTTATCTTATACCCACCTTCAATTTCACTAAATTTTAATTTTTAATTTCACCCTCCCCCTTTCTTATTATCCTTATCATTATTCATTCTCTCCCCCGTATTGAAAATAAATACAAAGTCCATAGAGAGGTGGAATCATTCCATAACTATTTAATTTTTCATTTATAATTAAAATCTATGTCTAAATAATCCATTATTAGTGTAGACAAAAATTGGGTTTGATTTAGGGGAAAAACTTTTTTGTAATCATCTAATTTTGACACCAATTGGAAATAAAACGGCATAGAAGCTATCTTCCAGACATGTCACTTCAGGTACAAATTGTAATACACAATATTCAAGAATTTTATGAACCTAAATTTATTATACTCACTTATTCACAAATATTATAACATTTTATCTAAAAATATAAGGACTTTACAATAACCTTAAAACTTCTCTAAATTTCCTCTTTTTAATTATTTTTAAATTCTCCCCCTTTGGGTCAGAATATAATTTTTCTTGACAGTGATGATAAATTGTAACAAGATAAAATTTTATTGACACCACTATCATTTAATTTCCATAAAATTCATATTTTCCTTAGATAATATCTTTCTAGAAACTTCTTCATCATTCTTCACTTGTATAACCCTCAATTAAAACACTCTTCAACATCTTCATGATGGTAAATCTCATCAATAATTGATATCAAATGTTTTAATATAGAGAATCCACCAAAAATGGATTCCTTTATGTGGTTTATTATATTAAAAAACACATATATATTTACTAAGGATTAACTTATTTAATGAATATATTTTTAGAATAAATAGATCACTTAATGATTGAATCATCATCTTTTTAACATTCAGTTTTGACAACACCTACTCCAACAATATCAAAGATAATTTTCCATCTGATTTTCAAGTAAATATCAATTGAGAAATACTAAGATGGATAATTATTCATATGATTTTTATAAAATTTATAGCATAAAATCTATATCAGGTATTCCCCCAGAGAAAAATCATCATCTTAAATTCCCTACATTATAAGTGAAAGTACAATACAATTTTTATAAGGAAACAAGTTTGACCTCCTTTCTCCTCAGGATGAAAAATAATGTTGATATTTTTTTATTGTTCAAGATTTAATACATTTCATGCTTCCACATATAATTTTAAAATTCAATTTGACCATTTATTTAATACTACTCAACACAAATATCATTTCATTGTGTGATATGGATCTACTCTGATTATCTATTTAATAATATTCATCTCTTGATGAAATATTCATTTCCATTAGGAAACATTATTTTATTTTTGTAATGTGGTCAAACATCCTTTGGAAATGCTTCCATATTTATTTCATTTCTCATATACAAATTCTCTCACACAAGAGTTTTTTTGTTGAAACCCTATTATTTAATTCAGGATCCTCATGTGGAATATTAAATTTTCCCATAGAACATGATTTTTCTTGTTCTACTTGAATAATCCTCCCCTTTTCCAAATCAGATGTCCAAAAATATGATCTATTTATAGGAATCTTGAAATATTATTTGGATTCTACATATGGAAACTTATGTATTTTATTATTTATTCCATTAAATCGCGATGTTCCACTCTTCCTTGTATTCTTGAACATTATTTGAATAGGTTTTTCATTTTTTTTGTTCAAGGATGAGTATACATTCAACTCAAACTTTTGGGGAATAATTATTTTATTATTTCATTAAATTCTATATAATGGTTGAATCTTCATTATTAATCACCAAATCGTGCGGTCTTATATCCCAATTTATATTAGGTTCATGTTGTGTAGAATATGAAATAATTTTATAACCACAATTACTGTATATACAACAAATTTCTCTAAGTTTATCAAAATCGGTTTGATGTTGACAGTGTTCTCTTAATATGTGAACTCTAAATCATCACCCTCACAATCCCATTAAAATAAGATCTTGTTATACATATGAATTTCAGTTATTGTGCCAATAATCCAATCCACAATTACCTATTCAATTTCATAACCATAATTTCCCAAAAAACCATGTTCTTATCTTCTTTAGTGCATGTTTATACAAATTTTCAGATTTACTAGAATATTGTTTTTGGGAATTATTAATCACTTATTTAGCTTTATATGAGGAACCCTCACTTGTAAATATTATTTTATCTACCATAGACATGTTGGTAGGAACTTCATCACTTTTTCTTATACATACATGTACATATTATTCATTTAAACATTAAATTTTAATTAAAATTGATTTTAGATGATCATCAGACATGAATATATATGTTACCTTCTTCTTCTAGATTTATTTTGGAAGATCATAAAATGTTTTCATGATATTTTTTTCATGTAATAGATATATTATTACACTACAATACTCTATATAATTTTCTATGATAGAATCTCCATGATGTTTTGTTTATGAAGTACCAACATTTTAAATTTCATGATTTTCCAATTTGATTTCTAATTCAAGACATAACATATTGAGGAATTTCTTTTAAATTTAAATACTTTTAATTATATCTGCAAATTTCTTAATTATTTTCCCAAAATTATTTTCATGTATTATAATATTCTCATTTAATAAAGTGTCAAAATCATTATTCCTCTTGGATTTAATATCTAATTATTAATTCTTAAAATCAACGTTATATTTTATATTTTCTTCCAATTCATGGATATACATTGAAAATTTATTTAGTGGCCCAATCCTTCTAAAAAATTGTGTGGAGTAACTATTCCTCGAAGTTGGATCATCCCACCGTAATATCATCATGTGAATCTTATATGAAAGTAACTTTTTTGAAATATTAATGCATGTAATATATATTTCTATTAAATACATCTATGTTCTATTTATCACAACTTTATATTAATTGATAAATTCTTGATTTCATTCAAAAATCCCAAAAACTACTAAAATAATTTATTTCTGAAATGAATGCCCCATATTAATTAATTCATAAATTAAAAAACCAATTGAATTTTCCTCACTCCAGTTGTTTATTATATAATAATTAGGATTTATTGACAATGAATTAGAACATACCTCATGATCACGTAAATTCATTGATCCATCTAATGTAGTAATGTTTTCCATAACCCGACTGACGGAAAATTAAATTTTTATTAAAGGAGGGTGAGACCACCCCAAAACATGTAAAACAAACAAAAACTCTAGGGTGGCCAAAAATGATAAAGGTAGGGGGTGTCTCTAACAACATTGTATTTACAATGAATCTATAGAGATCCCAAGGAGTGTGGACGACTGGAGTGTTACCTTCACAACCTTATATTGGTAATGTGTCTGCGGTGAAATTTCCTTCCCTCCAAATATGACACACCGAAATCCAAGGAAACAAGTCTTCTATACAACCCCAAACAAGATACACAAATTCCCAAATAGAATCAACCTTCCCATGAAACATATTTACTAACACCTCTTAATCGGATTCCACTTTCTTTACCTGGAGATGAATCATTTTTCATAACAAAAAACCCCGAATAAAGAGGTATCACAATAGCCCCCAAGGAATGGTCTAGGAAGAAAAAAGAGAAAAAGGATAGCACAACGGACCCCCTAAAATCTCTAATAAACCCCCTCCTTTCATCTTCCCATCCACACATGAAACATCCACATTAAGTTATAAGCCATTATTTAAGGGATACCATTTTAACCACTACCCTGGGTCATTAGTAAAACAGTTGACCTGTTGAAGAAGATACATAATGTATAGAACATATTTCCCCATAGATAAAAGAGCATAAATCATTCTCCAAGGATCTCACTCATACCATTAAATAAAACATCGAGTTACACACACCCTTTTTGGATTAATTCATTACATCCCACAAGTTCTAACAACAATATGTAAATATGATGCTATGAAATTTCATCTCTATGTTGTCGTGATCTGCTCCTTGAAACCATTTTTATAGTTCCCCATACATGGAATTTCCATCATAAATAAGATTATGTCTGTGGTTCATACAACTTCAAAAACCTATTTCCCATTAATTCTTGATGAACATCTGTGGAACTGATTTTCAGTTAGATTCCTCACAAGACCAACATATCAACACAAAACATATACCTTTCTACTGAATGTTGACATCAGTTGGGATAGCCTGATTTTTCAACCTTTATACAAGAAAGATAATTTTCTATAGAACCTTAGTGCACATAATTTAGTATCCCATGCATCAAGTACACAGTCCGTATGCAACACCATTCTAATGTCACACCCCAAAAATGTAGTCGAACAAGATCTAGTAGAGAAACTTCTATCATTATCATTGTTTATAATAATAATATCTAGGACCATGTTAGTATCATTGATAAGGATCACCTTCATTAATATGGGATACTTTCTAGCCTCTATGAAGGTCATACTCAGAGATAGACATCCTGGGAAAAATAAATTCACACCAACCCAATTGTCTCTCCATAGATTAATGATTACACAACCCACAATCCATCTTGTTGAATCCTATAGATCACCTAAATGGATGATCATACAGTTATAATGAATCCAAGTTCTAATTTCGCCTAAAAATAGTTTCTCTAAGACACATAATTATAAAAATTACATGAAACAGACCTCAAATAAAAAAATTGAACAACTTTGATTTCATAATCAAAAAAGGTGATCATTGATGCTCAGATACTAATTGAGAATGAAAAAGTGGTTAACAACCCTATAATAACACTTCAAAATGAATAGTTAGGGATATTTTGTATAATGAGAGGGGTAAATCAGTGTAGGTGTGTAATTACCAATTTTCCAATCCCATCACACTATTACATCATTCACTGTAATACAATGATTTTCTGGTTATCTGTATCTATTTCATGTTATTTTATATTTCAAGAAACTCTTCCAAACACACACACACAAGGGAAATAAATATTTATAAGGATCACCTTTAAAAACAAAAGTCCAGTCCTTCGTATGAACCAGATTCCACCAAGATCATTCAATCCAGTAGTATCAACATGTCAATATAGTTGGGTAAGGTCTATCATTTTACCTACAGTTGGTGCATCTTAGACTCTGCATGATACCTCTTAATATTTATATTTCCATCCAAAAAGTTTCATGCTTTTTGAGAAAACAATCAAATTTTCCTATTTAGAACCTCTACAAGGTTGTTGATGTGTAGATTCACTTCTTCTTCTGTCATATTCACTTGTAAAATTACATGTATTGACTTCATCCTTTTATATGAAAGGTAATAATGTATAAAATATCCTTTTTCCCAACATCATTTAAACTCACATCATTTTATACTTATTCTTCTATTCGTCAACATCAGTGCACATCAGTTTGCACTATATTTTTACATATTCATTTACATAAACGCCCATGAACTTCTCTTATCAAAGGGTTTGTTTTATATTTCTTATTCACTAATTTGAAAAATAGATATTCAATATCATGATTAGTTTCAGATCAGATTCCTACTAATTTTATCAAACATTCAAGAATATCAAATAGACTATCTTATATGAGTTTAGTGATATTCGATAGATCCTCTTTATAGTGCACACCAATAACACTTCTGGGGGTCCAAATTTTCTTTTCAATTATTTAAATCATGTTCCCAATAAATGTAAACTTGTTACCACAATATTGGGCCATTAAAATAGTCTCGAATAACTCGAAAAATGTCTACATGATCATAATAACTATAAAAAGAAATAATTAATTCTTGGTTAATAACTTCTCATTTCTATTTTAGTGTGAATTAATTAAAAATAGACTCACTTAATTAATACTATAACAACCATGGGTGTCTAGAATGTATCATAGATAACAATTGATACAAATTATGCATGAACCATGGAGTAAGCATTCAATAATTGAAAACATGCATTTTAGATTTGGTGAATTTTCACCAGAAATGACTAGAAAAATAACATGGATTCAAACACCATGGAATACTGTGTTTATTTCCATGCTAACATAACTTACAACACACTCAAATACAAGGATTTTTTCCATATTGTTTCTCATTTTGGTATAAGAACCACCATTTACACCATCCAAACTAATCCACGTCAATATGGTTAGTAACATGACCATGATGAGCTTCCCAAATTCTAATAGAATAATATATACTTCAAAACACCATGTGAAATTACAAAAAATCTCTTATAATAACATAGTATTGTCTTAAAATATCCTTCTTTTTTCTTCACTATTCATTGTTATATGGCTATAATGGCCTTCCCCATGTTGATCTCGGAGACACCATGGTCACCACACCCATATGTATAGTGTTTCCTCATTCATTTTCCCTTCCCCATCTTGAACAAAGAGATTACATAAACACCACACCTATACCTAAGACATATTTCACATTCCATTTTCATCATCGATACACCACGAATCAATAAAATTAACCTAATTGTATTATCAATTCAAAAAGGGACTTCATCCACCTAAAATTCAATTAACTATGTCATACCATTTGCTGTTTTGGAAAACATATTCTCTACCAAGCCTAAAATCCATTTAATGGGTGAACCTCTTGTTTCTTTTCTTCAAATTTCCTAATCAACATTGTGTATTTTTTCTCATGTTCAAAAAAATTAACTGAAACCAAATTTCAGTATTATCAAATCTTGTAATATACTCTAATGAAGAATATATAATATTGAATCCTCTTATTTATCTTTATCCAAATATAAACAGATGAATCACATACTTGCACTATCATTATAGAGATACTAGATCATCTCCATGGAACTGCAAATCTTAAAATCACATTTTCCTTCAATATATAAAGTAATTAAAATAAATGAACTTAACTTAACTACCAAGAAAATATTTTATGGTTTTTCATCAAATATCCTAGGATATATAGGATCTTTATTGTATTTTTCTTCTCTACCTTAAAAAGATTGTATACAAAAGTAATAATAAATACATTATAATCACCAAGATTCTTCTTCACTTTAATTTCCCCTTCACCATATTGAGAAAAATAAATTTTCATTTTTCATTTGCATTATAATTGATAATAAATACAACCCATAAATATTGGTCTCAATAATGGTCACATAGAGATATGGTAGGAAAATCATACAGATTTAATGAGTTAACCCCGCCCCCCAAATTATTTCAAAGATAATTCCAGTTTGGAAAGTCTTTAACATGTGATATGATATATAGGTGATTATATTGGGTTTTTGTAATTATTATTAAATAGTTTTTAAGAATAAAAAATGTATCATATATAATATAATATATTATTTATCATTATTTCATATTATTAATATATATGTATTTATTGATATAAATTTCATGAAATGTAATGATAATTTACCACTCAAAGTATGAATTTGAGTTATCCCTAACTGATGTTTTTCATTAGGTATTAATGGGTATGGGTAAATTTAAAGGTTATCAAGAGTAAAATCCCTATATAGGAATGTGAAATATGCTCATGAGGCAAAAAATTAGTTTTTACACTAGATTACCCACTACATATACCACATATAGTTTCATACACTGTATTTTGTATAATAGGTGTTCAAAGATTATATAGTTGTCCCCATTACCCAATGTTTTCTAGGTATATATAATGGTAACCATCATACTTTGATAATTTTTTTATGTAATACTTGAGGATTATCTTACCATGGGTGGTTGTGTAATGCCCCAACCCCAGTTACCCAGAGTCAGTGCATTATTACATAACATTGGCATGATCATAAAAAATCAAGTCTCGAAAGAAGGATTAGTTTAGTAGCATTGGCAGTACTAGATACATTCATAAGGTTTACATTACATAATAATATGTAAAACTACAACAACATTGTTTCCATACACAACACTCAGATCCCATAGACTATCCCTACAGGTCAGTCATAATATACTTCTTTGCATCCTGGGAAAAATAAAACATAGAAATGGGTGAGATCAGATGCTCAATAAGGATAAAAATATAATTCAATTTACTTACTTACATGGATATTATACTAGTCAAATAATCACTTGCAATATCAATAACCACATTCATAATTATGGAATGCATAATGCCATACTTTCCTAACCACATAGTCAAGGCCTTTTCCAAACTACAAATAATATTTTTTTCAAGGCCTTGTGACAAGACACTAGTTTGTCTCATGAGACATACCATTGCATCGACGAGCTATAGCAGGCTCCACCCGTCACTTACTATGTCCAATGCATTCCTCATATGAATATTTTCAAACATAACATATACATTCTTATTAAAACTAACATACGAAAAGTCAATACATTATCCAAAAACCATGAATGGTATAATAATAACACATCCACAGTCAAACATAACTCATTAAATACAATAAGGATGATTGTATTGTAACAGATTAACCTCAATCGAGAATAATAAAGGATATTGGCATAGATGAAAATAATCACCAAAACTATTGGAGAGAAATATTTCCCTTTTTCTTGAAATCATTTAAAAGTCACACTATTTTTCATGAAGTCATTAAAAAATAGATTTCTGAATCAAACAGTACCATACCACATTGAAACCTCTAAAAATAATTTTTTATTTTAAAAAATTAATGTCCATAAAAATAAATACATAAAACCATTTTTAATACATGGACATTAATGATAAATATTTAGAAGAATAATCTTTGAAAACATTTAAAATAACATTTTAGTTAGAGTCCCTAAAAAAATGAGAGACTCTTGAATAAAAATAATTGAGGTATTAAAAATTTTATAATATCTTGAGAATAATGGATTTCATGATATACTATGTCAAAGGACAGTATATACAATATATAAAAGTGAATTTGAGGATAATAACAAAGAAGTCTTAAAGGAATGCAAATTGATATGAAATCCCTTATAAAGAATGTATCCTTAGGTAAAGGATAAATCAATGACATAATTATGTGTGATAAATATAAATACAGTCAATACGATTGGATATTCAGTGTAAATCAATCAGAGGACATTCACACATAGTTTTGTAAAAACAACACCAATTACGAGGTTGTTAAACTCAATGAATGAAAATTGAGTTAAGATCATGTTTATATCAATGACCTGAGAAATTATCAATGGAGTGATTATGTGTATCAAATTTATATCAACACAAAGGGGAGTGAAAATTAATTCATTAATAATAAGTAGTGACTCCACAAATAATCTTGGAGAAAAATAATCAATGAAGTATGTGTCAAGCCCATTGAGTGGAAATTGAAAATTGAAATTCCCTTACAGTTTTGGTATCATATAAAAAATAAAACCCATGAATGAAGGATCATACAATTAAGATTTAAATACCCATAAATTAAATTATATTACACAAATAATACAATCATGGACACTAAATATTCCATAAAAAAGAAATAGTGGCCAATATTGAATGAATCTCACGGGAATAAAAAATGAGATGAAAACCCCTTACATCAATGTAATAAATCGAGTCGTGTGACCAAAATTTAATAACCACCAAATGAATCACATAATACCATGACTATAAAGATAATCATGATTATTTATATCAAATGACAGTACACAATACACCACATCCAATAAATAAGTGGTGAACAATGGAAATCACACAGAATGAAAAGTGAGATAAGAAACCCCTTACCTTGTACCTTTACTTGGTCGAGGGTAGGTTAAGCTCATGTATATTGGAGATATAATTATTATGAAAATATAAAATAATCATATACATTAATATTATATCATATATGATCTTTCAATATTGCATTGTTAATAATATTTTAGTATTATCATCATTTCAGGTGTTAACTGATTTGTTTTCCTTTATATGCTTTGTCAGGTATGTAATGTTTGTTATGGATAAGATGTATCTTATTCATATTCAGAATGATATTAAGACTTTAAAAATTATTTTTATTCATCTAATGAAAATTAGTCTTCGATGGATACGATGGGGAATGAATCTCATAATGTTCGCAGAGACGGTAATCTGTATATACGCACGAGCGAAAAATATCATTATTTTGATATTAAAAGAATATATAATTGTATGTTATATCATATATAGAGAATATTTATCACGTTATATTTATTATATAAATAAATTATACATCATTATTATACCCATCCAAATAATAATGTATTGAATAACAATTACACCACGATGTGGAGACGGTAAGCCGTACATACGCACGTATAGTGACATATCATTCAAAGGATGGATAGATTAATGAAAATGGTGGTACCATATTTATAATAATATCAAATTATATAGAATATAATGGAGTTATTATTTTATAATGGAAACCACAGTGATATAGGAAGTGTAAGATGAAAGGATCTTGAAAGAGGTGATAAAATATTTACCTCTTCTTCTAGCTCTTCCTTTTGATCTGATCAAAAGGGCTCCATATGTTGGATTTCTGACTAAAGTAAGGATCCTAGGATGAACGTAGGACATTTTAGAGGGTATTTTGGAAGGTTTTTTCTGAACCAAATGGCTTTGATGTTGTGAATTAGAGAGAAGGGGAAGTGCCATTTTATAAGAGGGGTGAGGGGCACCTTAGGAAAAGCTAGAAATATTATTTTATAATAAAATAATTTTAGGTTTATAATGGATCAAAAATGAATTATTTAAAGGATAAGGTGGATATGGGTCTAAAATAACTTAACCAATAGGTTTTAAATAGGTTTGGGTTACTATATTAACTTTAGAATTTAAATTTAACTCTTAGTTAAATAGTTTGAAATTTACCAGGTCTCTTTGTTTTTTTATATTATATGGTTAATAAACTTACTATAAACTACCAAGAGAATCTAAAGTGGTTCATTAATGAAATATATAATATTATTTAAGTCCTTTTGAAGAACCTTATATTTTTAGGAATAGAATATCAATTAATAATAAAATATTTGTTTAAAAAACTCTTTTATGTCCATTTTGACACTATTTGGTATTTGGTTTTTTATAAATTCATAATAGCATTATTACTTCAAAAAATATTCTTCTAAAAAACCCTAACATGTAATATTAACCTAGAAAATTATTTTAATTCATAAAAAGGCTCAAATTAAATTTATTCTGATATTAATAATATCAATTATTTTAATATTTCATTAATTAGGTAATTACTATATCATCATTGTGTCAAAAATAAATTGAATTATATGTTGTATAAAAAATATAAATAAAATACCATCATGTAGGAAATGTTTTTATCTTTTACAAAATATTTATAGTAGAATTTAACTTAGGTATAACCCTATATTAAAAATGATTTAGCTATTAAACTCTGATTTTAACTCTTTTAACTCTTCTCTAAATAAAATAATAATAAATGGCCTTATCTAATCCAAGTTTATATAAAGGATCATATTTTATTCATAAGGTTGTTTTTGGCCTAATTACACTTATCCAATAGAATTAGGTCATGTGTTAGGGTAATAATATTATCGCTTTTACCCTTAATTACCCTCTTTACTTTTAACCGTGGTAAATAAAATTAAAAAAGATACTATTCACCAAAAATTCTTTTCATGTTATTGAACCATATTTTACTTACTGATATAAACCGTGTCTCTTGGATTTATGAAATTCAACTCAGAGAAGCAGTAAAATTATGTTTTATGTAAATTTGCAAATGCACCTAGGAGGTGGGTAAAAGACGGTAAAAAGTTCAACAAAATTTTATACATATAATATTAATATAAAATGACAAAAATGAATTAAAATGACCATATATATGTATTTTAAATATATTTCGACTTAATGTAAATTAAAATAAAATAAATAATTATTTAAATAAAAATTTGTTTTTAAACTATAACGTAGTGTTTTCACTATTCATCGAAAACTGAATGTTTACAGAAAAATACCAAAACTTTACCCTAAGATAATTTTGATATTCCTAATTCAAAAATGAATTCTATTTTACCAAAATCAAAACATATAATTTTAATTAATTAATTTAAAATTAATTCCTGTTGTCAAAACTGAAAAGAGGGTTTTTAAAAAAGTAAAAACTATCAAAAGATTGACATGTGTTCATGTCAAATTTAAATGTGAAATAACTTATAATCACATAAATTGTATTAAATGATAAAATTATGATATAATTATACTTCCAAACCATTCAGATACAAAATTTATCACTTTAAATTATTTCAACTAAAAAACTTATTTTCAATTAAAATTTAGTATTTTTCAGTAATAATCAAAGTAAAAGTTATTTGAAAAGTACCAAAAATTATTCCAAAATAAATTTTTATGTCTAGATTATAAAGAAAAATTTAAATAATTAAATTGAATATATAAAAGTGTCAAATATTGGTTTTAAAAAGGGTTTTCCATTAAACGGTGGTAAAATTGCATTTTTTGAAAAACACTTCTTTTATCGGAAAAAATGAATTTGTTCTTATATTATGTCAACGAAATAAATAATATGGATTCTAAAATTATATGGTGTATATAAAATTAAAATTTATGTCAATACTATTCATAACCACTTTTGAACATCTAGTTTGGTAAGTCGTGGTGCGATCAAACTAGTTGTTGTGTGTAGCGCAAGCTATTGAATTATTTTAAAGAAAATAATTTACTATGAAATCTTGGGGTGTTACATTTTTCCCCCTTATGGAAATTGTGTCCTCTAAAATTTAAAATTGGCCTTGGGGAACTTCATTGAAAGACCCAAATTGGAAAAGAGTCAAGAAAACTATCTCTTTAAAAGAAAAAAAGAGAAGTACAATGGTCACCTGAGATAACCCACACAAGGATTCCATGTAAGAAAAAATAGATATGGAAGATAAAATAAGTGTCATGTTTGGGTGGAGAGTAATAAAAAAAAGATTAGGAGAAAGATAACAACAAGGAAACCACAAAATTTTGATGAGATAAATGTTCATTTTTTTCCTAGTAGCAAAAGTAAATGGATAACATTTTTTTGGTTTAAGTTCCATTTCATAAAGTTGAGGAATTTTTTTATGAGATTGACTAAAAAATAAATAGATATACTTACTTTTTAAGTATAGTTTCATCCTTTAATAAATTTCAACCACTAAATCATCTATTTTTTCAAACGACGAGTATTCAAGATGACTTGGTCACACCTGAAGTTCTATAAACAATTTCTAGAAAATCACAAAATCCAGAAATGATAAACTATATATATTGACCTTGTCTATAGAGATTAAACAAAACCAAAATGGTTAGTACAAGATCAGATGATCCCCAAAAAGGATAATCCTTTAGAGAAAGAAATAATTATATTAATTTCTAAAATTAAACCAACTATACCCAATGTTTATTAAATAAGATTCAATAAACAATTTTCCTAAAAATCCATCAATATAATCCACACTAATATTGAAACCCAAAACATAGAAGAATTTGATTACGCGGTCTTCCATGTCAAATTGTATTTCTAAATAACATATACTACTCTTAAACTAACATACTTAAATGTAATTAACCTAATCACATATTCTATATGGTAGGTTATTCATTTCCATAAATAACCCAAATTGATATAAATCCACAATAAAAACTTAGATAAAAATCTTCCATTACCCCTTAAATGAAGTCCTGTCGTATTCTATTTTCCATAAGCATATTGTATTCCCAACAGAGTGAACCTCTTCCAAAATAACATTTATCCCCGAATCCCCAAATCATTTTCCTATAAAAAGAATATCCATTTTATAAGAAATAAGATCCCAAATCAATTTATTGTTGATCAATAAAATCATTTAACTAATAATAATTAGTCACAATTACCAGGGACTTCACATAGTCCAGTGGTATGCGAAAAATCCTAATCTCACTATGGTTGTGGATTTGATTCCTGCTGCATTGTCTGACACGATGGGTTGTCACATGGTCTGCGTGTTCTCCTTTTTCAAAAACTATATTTTATAACATTCCCAAAATGTTATAAATTCTTCAAAATAACTCTAACATAATTTCACCACAAATGTAATCTCATACCTCTCATTTTCATCCAAAAATTTAATAGTATGTAATTGCCTCAAATTCAAGGATCATATAAACCCAAATCATTATTTATATCTATATAAACAATAGAAAACACAATTCTTCATACAATTGTATTTTCACATAATAAACTGTAGGGTTACACATAAGAGAAATCCTTCCAATGTTATCCCATCAATATAGAGAACTAATAATTTTAAACATTTCACCATCCATTTATTTTCACAAAGGTTCTTACTTAACCAAGGGGGTATCCCATAGAATAAGGAATTCACTCAGGTAATGCCCAGGTCCCCTACATTTATGGAAAATGACTATAAAGGGATTCTTGAGATCATTTTTAGTTTCTTCCATAGTACTCTTCATTTTTTCGCGGGAATTATTTACTTTATTTTCTTATTTCCCGCACATAAAACCTTTCATTGTTCCATGGAGACACTTCCCTAGGTGTCTCTTTCCACATTTCATGCATGATGTAAAATGATCTTTATTTCCATGGTCTTCACTACTGGAGCTCTTATCATTCATCGTCTTTCTCTTCCTTGTTGATTCTTGGAGTTGGTTAATATATATGTTGTTGATCATACTTTTGGAAAACTGAATTGGCATGAACAAGCTATCTTTTACATCTATCACCATTATATTTCGTTGCTCATTTCATCTGTTGTTCCCCCCTTGTACATAATGTTCAATGATACTATGACTTCCTTGGAATCTATCCATTGACTGACACAAGAAAGCAGAGTGTGATTTTTAAAATTATTTAGAGAATATCATAACAACTTATTTTCAATCTAAAACAACTTAGGATTAATGATGGTTATTTATTCTCATCTAATATTAAAATCCATCAAATATTTTTGTAAACAAAATTTGAATTATCCTAAGCATATCCCCTGGGATTGTCGTAACCAAGACTGTTGTAAGCCTCATTGTTGTGCACCAGTTCTCGTTCGATTCTAGATCAAAGATGTGTTTTCGGGTTTTACCCATAGGTACATCTACACCAGAGCTGCCTTTACCTACTTGTATCTAGATAGGGATGTATTGTTTGGAAAAGTCATAAAATATATACAATACCAAAATTCTAGGATTTTCTTATATATTAATCCCCAAAGTCTATCTTAGGGCTATGTGCTCTAATTAGAGTTTATATAAATCTAGTTTCCAAGGTTTGTACTTAAATTCCTCTAATACCAAGTGTAACGCCCCGACCCCAGTTACCTAGAGTTGGTGCATTATTACATAACATCAGCATGATCACAAAAGATCATTTCTCAAAATACCCATTAGTTTAGTTTCATTGGAAGTACAAGATATGTTCATAAGGGTTACATTACATCATAAAATTTAAAACTATAACAACACTGTTTCCATATAAAACACTGATATCCCATAGACTATCACTGTAGGTCAGTCATAATATACTTTTTTCGCATCCTGGGAAAAATAAAACATAGAAAGGGGTGAGCTCAGATGCACAGTAAGGATAACAATAGAGCGGAAAGATACATAAATAATAAAAAAACATTTCAGGGAATGTATAAAACTAAACCAAAAGCCTTTTCAACATAAACATCATCATAATATGGAAAATATAAATCAACATAATCCCATTTATTTACTCACATGGATATTATACTAGTCAAATAATCACATGCAATATCAATAGCTACTTTCATAATGATGGAATACATAATGCTAGACTCTCATAACCACATAGTCAAGGCCTTGTTCCAAAACTATAAATAAGATTTTTTTTCAAGGCCTTGTGCCAAGAAACTAGTTTGTCTCATGAGACCTACCAATGAATAGAGGAGCTATAGCGGGCTCCACCCGTCACTTACTGAGTCCAATTCATTCCTCATATGAAAAGTTTGAAACATAACATAGAAATTCGTATTAAAACTACTATACAAGAAGTCCATAAATTATCCACAAACCATGAATGGTATAAAAATAGCACATCCACAGTCAAACATAACTCATTCAATACAAGAAGGAAGATTTTATTGAAACATATTAACAAAAATTTAGAATAATGAAGTATATTGATATAGATGAAAATAATCATCAAAACTATTTGAGAGAAATATCCCCCTTTTTCTTGAAATCATTTCAAAGTCCCACTATTTTTCAAGAATCCATTTAAAAATATATTTTTGAATCAAACTATCCCATACCACATTGAAACATTTAAAAGGAATTTTAATTTTAAAACATTAATGTCCATATAAATTAATCCTTAAAACCATTATTAAAACAAGGACATTAATGAGAAATATTTAGAAGAATAAATTTTTAAAACATTTAAAATGATATTATAGGGAGAATTTTTAACCAAATTAGAGACACATGAATACAAATAATTGAGGTAATAAAAACTTTATAATATATTTAGAATAAAGGATTTCATGATATACTATTTAAATGGATATTTTATACACCATATAAAAGTGAAATGGTGCATAACAACAAGGAAGTATCTAAGGATTGTAAATTGAGATGAAATACCATATAAAGACAGTATCCTTAGGTAAAGGATAAATCAATGACATAATTATTTGTGACAAATAAAAATACACACAATATGATTGGATATTTCGTTTAAATAAATTAGAGGACATTCAAACATATTCTTGTAAAAACAACACCAATGACATGGATGTTTAATTCATTGAATGGAAATTGAGTTAAGATCAGGTTTATATCAATGACTTGAGAAATTATCAATGGAGTGATTATGTGTATCAAATGTATATCCACACAAAGGGGAGTGAAAATTACTACATAAATAATAAGTAGTTATTCAACACATAATCTTGGAGTAAAATAATCAATGAAGTATGTGTAAAGCCCACTAAGTGGAAATTGAAATTTGATATTCCCTTACGGATTGGGTAACTTATGAAACATACAACCCATGAAAGAAAGACCATACAATGAAGATATAAAAGCCCAAAAATTAAATTATATTACACTTAGAATACAATTAGGGACAATACATATGCCATACAAAAGGAAATAGTGTCCAATATAGCATGAATCTCATGGGAATAAAAAGTGAGATGAAAAACCCTTACTTCGTTGAAATGAATCGAGTCATATGACCAAAAGTTAATAACCTCCAAATATATCATATAATACCATGAACATAATGAGATTCATGATAATATATATCAAATGGAAGTACACAATACACCACATCCAATAAATAAGTGGAAAATAAAGGAAATCTCATAGAATTAAAAGTGAGATAAGAAACCTATTACCTTGTTCTTTTCCTTGGCCGAGGGAAGGTTAAACTCCTATATAATGGTGAAAAAATTGTTATTATATTTTAAATGAATCATTAACATTAATATGATATCATATATGATATTTTTATATTTCGTTGTTAATAATATTTTCATTTTATCGTCTTTTCGGGTGTTAACTGATTCTTTTTCCATTATATGCTTTGTTATGTAATTAGTGTTTGACATGGATAGGATTTATATTATTCATATTCATAATTATATTAGGCCATTAAACATTATTTTTAATCATCTATTGAATATTATTCTTGAATGGATAGGATGGAGAATGAATCTCATCACGTTCGTGGAGGTAGTAATCCATACGTACGCACGATCGAGAATATCATTATTTTGATATTAAAATAATATATAATTGGATGTTATATCATATATAAAGAATAATTATAATGGAATATTTATTATTTAAATAAATTATACATCATTATTATACAATCCAAAAAATAATGTATTGAATAACAATTACACCACGATGTGGAGATGGTAAGCCATACATACGCACGTATGTTGACATGTCATTCAAATGATGGATAGAATAATGATAATTGTTGTACCATATTTATAATAAAATCACAGTATATATTAGATACTATATTTATTATTTTATAATGGAAACAACAAAAAAATAGGCTTTGGAAGAAGAAATGAACTTGAAAGAGGTGATGAAATATTTACCTCTTCTTTGAGTTCTTCCTTTTGATATGATCAAAAGGGATCCATACGTTGGATTTTTGCTGAAGTATGGCCCCTTGGATGAAGGAATTTAATTTTATAGGGTATTTGGGAGGTTTTGGCCGATCCAAATATCATTTAAGGTGTGAATTAGAGTGAAGGAGAAGTTCCCTTTTATAAGAGGGGTGAGGGCTATCTTACAAAAAGCTAGAAATATTATTTTATGATAAATTCATTTTCAGTTTTTGTTGGCTACAGAATGAATTATTTAAATTATAAGGTAGGTACGGGTCTAAAACCACTCAACTAATATGTTTTAAACAGGTTTGGTATTCTATATTAACTTTATCTTATAGATTTAACTCTTAGTTATATAGTTTGACATTTACCATGTTTCTTTGTATTTTAATATTATATGGTTAATAAACATACTATAAACTTACAAAATAATCTCAAGTGGTTAATTAATGAAATATATAATATTATTTAAGACCTTTTTCAGAACATTAGATTTTTTGGAATGTAATATCAAATAATAATATAATATTTGTTTTTAAATCTCTTTTATGTCAATTTTCACACTATTTAGTATTTTGTTTTTGCTAAATTTATAAAAACATTATTACTTCAAAAACAATTCATATAACCCAAAATAACATTTCATGTTAACATATAAAATTACTATAATTCATAAAAAGTCTAAAAATACATTTATTTGGATATTTATAATTTCAATTATTTTAATATTTCATTAATTAGGTAATTACTACATCAACATTGTGTCATAAATTAATTAAATTATATAATGTATTAAAAACATAAATAAAAAACCAATATGTAGGAATTTGTTTTATATTTATAATGAATTATTATAGTCTAATTTATCTTATGTATAACCCTATATTAAAAATGTTTTATTTATTAAACTTTTATTTTATCTCTTTTAACTCCTCTATAAATTAAATGATAATAAAAGTACATATCTAATCCAAGTAGACCTAAACGATTATATTTTATTCCTAAAGTTTTTTTGGTTTAATTACATTTATCCAATAGAATTATGACATTTTTAGGGTAATAATAATATCATTTTTACCCTTAATTACCCTATTTACATTTAATCGTGGTAAATAAAAGTAAAAAGTTACTTTTCACCAAAAATTATTTTCATATTATTAAACCACATTTTACTTACTGATATCAACCGTGTCTCTCGGATTTTTGAAATTCAACTTATAGAAGCGGTAAAATTACATTTTATGTAAATCTGCAAATGCTCCTATGAGGTGGGTAAAAGACGGTAAAAGGTTAAATAAAATTTTATACGTCTAATTTTATAATAAAATGACAACAATGAATTAAATTGAACATATATAGGTATTATACATCTATTTTTACATAAAGTAAATATAAAGAAAATATATAATTGTTTAAATAAACAGTTGTTTTTAAACTATAACGAAGTGTTTTTCACAATTCATCAAAAATTGAATGTTTTCAGAAAATAAAAAAAAAATTACCCCAAGATAATTTTGATATTACAAATTCAAAAATGGATTCTATTTTAAATAATTCAAAACATAGAAGTTTCATTAATTAATTTAAAATTATTTCCACTTGTCAAAACCGAAAAACAAGTTTTTAAATGGTAAAAACATTCAAAAGATTGTCAGGTGTTTATGTCAAATTTAAATGTTAAATTACCTATAATCACCTAAATTGTATTAAATGATAAAACTATAATATAATTATTATTCTAATCCATTTAAATAAATAATTTAACAGTAAATTATTTCGACTAAAAAATTTGATTTCAATTAAAATTTAGTATTTGTGAGTAATCATCAAAATATAAAAGTCATTAGAAAAGTACCAAAATTTTATCCAAAATATATTTTTATGTCCTTATTCTAAAGAAGAATTTAATTTCATTAAATTGAATATATAAAATTATCAAATATTGGTTTTAAAATGGGTTTTCCATTAAATGGTGGTAAAATTGCATTTCTTTTAAAAATACTTCTTTTATATGAAAAAAATGAATTTGTTCTTATATAATGTCTATGAAACACATAATATGGATTCTAAAATTATATGGAGTGTATAAAATTCCAAAATTCAGTTAATACTATTCATAACCACTTTTGAATGGGTAGTTTGGTAAGTTATGGTGCGCTTGAACTCAGTTTTGCATGTAGCGCAAGCTATTTAATTAATTTAAAGAAAATAACTTCATAAGAAATCATGTGGTGTTACAGGTTGAGTACACTGTGGATCATGTCATCATTTAGAGCTCAATAAAGATGAAATTCTCCATCTATTCTGATGATTATGAGATTTTCTCCATCAATTGAGATAGAATGAGAAGTTTTCATACAAATTTTAATAATCTATATGATATTCCTATCTATATGGATGAGTTTATTGTGATGTGATCATCCCTAAATGTGAATGGTATGTGATGAGTTCATTGACTAGGTTATTTCATACATGGAGAGTTGAGAATGTATGATTTCTCTACATGGGATTAACATTTTCCCTATCCAATGGTCATTATATATCATGGAAAAATGGAAAATAGTACAATACCCACTATCATGGGATATCTATGGTAGAAATATGAATCATGATAAATTTGATTGATTGATGTCACAGAAGAACCCTTCTTATCTTGAGCAGCATTATTTATTTACTAAAGGTTTCTCTTTTCATAGATTTATGGATATAGTGATTCATATTTTCATTCAATTATATAAAGGAAGATGAGATCCCATGTTGTGATTATGTAAATAAAAATTGAGTATTGTCTTAGTGAACTACTCTAAAAGTGTTTTTAGAAGAGTTTTGGATTGGTATTAAAAAAGTATTTCATCTGATGTAATATAATGTAAAGTTTATGATTTCTTTTAAAAAGTGGTTTAGAATATATTTTGATATGTGTTTTGATATTATTTTACACGATATTTTACGTGATAAAATATAATTTGAAAATACATAATTTATTTATAAATTAGATTAATTAATAAATTGATGGATATATATGCCCAAAATCCCTTTAATATTGTTGTGAAAGTGGGTTCCCTAAAACCCAGATAATCTATACTTTTCAATTACAATTTTGTGTATAGAGTGAGATATCCAATATTTACACTCACCATTATAGTATAGAAATTTATGCATCCACCTTTTCATGTTAACATCCATATATTATTTTTCATATCAATTGTTTATAGCAGTTCCCAAGCTATAATGAGAACCTCAGATATTATGACATTATTCTTAAACATATTTCATATTTTCTGGATACATCATGCTGATTTGACATTGTTGATTTATGACTATCAGGTGATAAGATCTCATAATAATTGAGGCTCTTTCTCATGAACATAACACTTGGTGATCTATGGAAGGATAGATCATGAGGAGTGACCAGTCAATATGAAAATTTCAGGTTTTAGGTGTCATTGGATGTTCCTATCTATGGACATGTGTATTGGTCTCCTAACTTGATATCATTATCAATGTGTGAAATTTGATCACATACATTTATTAAATTCAAAATCTCTTATAATGAAATTTTGGCGAGGTATAATTTTTTGGGTTCATCAATGGTGGTATGAAATTGGTTGATTGTTAATGATATAATTTTCTAGTTCCGAGTTGAGGGAGTAATATATATTGGACCTAGTAGATCAGGATAGAAGTACCATAAAAATCATCAGACAAGGTAGTTGGAGGGAATTTATTCCATTTATATATTCTAATAATAAATTAAGGATGGAATATGACATAAGTGTTTGTCATACTTTATGTGATATCTAATGATTGAGAGATTATATTACACAATGTTTGTACGTAGGTTGGTTTTCATTGTTATGACTACTCCTTATCTCTTTAAAGGACTTGATTTATTTCTATAATCAACTTTTAGTATATGAATACTATACAATACTATCTTGATAATGTCCTATAGTGTCACACACACTAGTGTGTTGAAGAATCTTCCCTCTTCTGGTGAATAGACATATAAGACATGGTGGCCCACACCACGGGGTCCGAGTGTTTTCCATGTTTTATCGATCACAGATAAATACATAAATTCATTATCATTCATGTAATGAACATTTGGGATTAATTTATTTACTAAAATTATTTCATTGTTTTAATGTAAATACGAAGAATTATATTAATTGAATTAAAATCATTATAATATTCCAGGTTCATTTATTATCAGCACAAATTACAAGTCGAGTTAAATTTCATTGTTTTATCCGATAATATTTTTAGTATATATTATAGGTATCAGATTAAATAAAATTTTTAATTATGATATGTTTTAGTTCATCATAATTATTTTTATTTATTTATAATTTAGTGTGTTTTTTTTGGGGCCGAGGACCCCTTTCAGGTAATTTGATCATCCCACTACATAAGCAGGAGAAAGGATTATTCCATACATGTAGTTCATGTTAAATAAATTATATTTTCTCTCCCCTACCACCTTCTAGAGAGATATTATGTATCTAATAAACAATCCAAGAATTAGTTTGATGGGTCGAGGGTGAGAGATCAAGGTGATTAAAGTGACACCAAAGTATTCATCAGATCTCAGCACTAGAACAAAAATGTTGACAAATGGTATGCATGAAAATTCATGGAGTGTGTGTGGATGATTTGTAGAGGTATAGATTATAATCGTTTGAGAAAAAGTGGTAGGGGAATAGTTATAGTTAAGTGTTATTCAATTAAAATAAGGAAACTATATTTTTTATTTTGGATCTTATTAAATTCAAATGTGATCCTTGAACCTCTACTGAGGATCCGATATTCGGAGAGGACAAGTCTCATCACCTTGAAAATAAAAAATATAAAAAGATCATCCCAAAAAATTTAGTTATAGTCTCGGTACCATAAATTGGTATCAAATATATCATGTTAATTTTCTCACACAAGAGAAAAAAATTAATTTTCTTTAAATTAACTAGAGGGTTTTAATTTGGTCTTAATTCAAATGAAAACATTTCAATCCAATATAAAACAGACACATTATGGACATACGGTGTTTTTGGAAATATGGATTCATTTCATCAATGTGGTTATTAATTTAAATAGCATATAAATATTTTATTTTATCTGAAACCTTTTTTGGACATGATCATCTAGATACCCAACACCGGATTGACTATCGACCATCGAAATAGTTATTTACAGCAACCAGAATAGTCTCTTTTCTGTACTACTCAATTCCAATGGAAATGTGAACTATTTAAAATAATTATTAAAATTATTAGTATAATTTTATTAAAATCCTATGATTTAGGGTTTTATTTTCAAAACAAAACAAAAAGAGAGGATGGTATTTTACAGGTCAGTTAACCAACAAAAAAGGGGTCACATGTCGGGTTCAAAATTGCTTAAAAGGGGTTAGTTTTTAGAAAATATTAGGGTAAATGTGACCCCATGTCTCTCCCTCCCCTTTTATTTTTCACTAAAACATGGAGTGAGTGACCACACTACCATCAAGAATCCTTTTTCTCAATATTGTACCACTCAAGATAGATCTCCACCGGTCGTACCACCCTATATCATGAGAGCCATAAACCTCATCTTCCTAGCTAGAACCAGTGGGAACCAGGAAACCAAAACATATACTTAAACTAATATCTTTGGACAAGTTGTCATTAGCTTCTCATATTCATAGTTTTCCTCATTAGAAAGTTCCATCTTTCCATCCCCCTTTGCACCACAGATCACTATCAAGCTCCCTTCAGTTGAGCCTCCACCTCAAACGTCCACCTCCTTCTCGTAGGGGCCCATCATAAGTAGCCCTCTCCTCACGTCCCTTACTATCCAATTTATCCCATTAGAACCAATTCCACCACTAAGATTAGGCGTGCCTCCATTTTTCAACCTCCATCCATGACCACATTCTGTAGACCACATCACCTATCGGATCACCCTCCCGACTGGCCACCGTGAGGTCATAGAGGGGCCATCACTTTGCTACTATGAGTGATTCCACCTACAATGATTTGTCTTATCTCTTCATCCAAACCTGCAGCAACCATAACTGGAACCCTCTCCTTCACACGGCCCTCTCATCCATTGATGAACATATGAGTGGGGTGAGGTAACCCCTTCCTCAGGATTCCATGGTTCCACATGGCCAGTTGGACCCAACCCACCATGAAATGGGTTTGAGGTGGGTTGTCCCAACTCTGAATGGATTTGAACAAACATTTCTATCCCAAAATATCCCTACAGAAGATCTATATAGACCAAAATAGGTTTTTGGGGGTTTGGTGTGACCCACAATGGGAGTTTGTAGGGTTTTGGGGCAGAGGATAATAAAAATTAATTCATTTAATCAAT
Organism: Viscum album; assembly: GCA_963277665.1. Classification (NCBI taxonomy): domain Eukaryota; kingdom Viridiplantae; phylum Streptophyta; class Magnoliopsida; order Santalales; family Viscaceae; genus Viscum; species Viscum album. The sequence continues at coordinate 784,038,452 of OY728141.1, forward strand.
TTTAATTTTATAATTATATAAAATCAATTAAAATATTACTATTTAGATTTAAAATAAACATTTTTATACATTAATAGTTATTTCATTTAATTTTGGGTATTTAATAAGATTATTTAATTAATTTTATTTAGATATTGATATTAAATTAATATCAAGAACCAAAGGTATTAAAATATTTGAATTTAAATTATTAATTTAATTTATTAAAATCTTTCATACTTAAATTATTGAATGTTAATTTTCATCATTCTATTACTTTTTCCATTGACTGGTCTTGAGTACCGACCAAATATGTGTATGTTTGCTATTTATTTATTTATTTATTTATCTATCTATGTGTAATGATAATAAATTATTAATTATTTTTTCGATGGTCTGTACATATTTTTATTTCCAGTTAATGTATATAAGGGTCTATGTGTCTATTTTATATGTATGTATTTTGTACTCTCAATACCCCATAGCCTACATGTGAGTATTTTTATAATGTGATAAGGTCGATGTAAAACTCAAACCACACCAATTGTAGGAAACATTTATATAGGTAGTTGACATTGGATGGGGATGCGATGCTTAATGAGTTAGGATTCGACTTAGGTATGACTCCCCTAGGTCATGGATGATCCATTAATTTGAAATAGATCAGTCAATATTAAATTTCAAAGACCAGGCAGTTATTTATTTCCTTTATTAGTCTGTTTATTAATTTATGCATTTTCATGACATCGGGAAACACATAAATAATAGAAAAAAAAATGCATAAAGAAGTAATAAATGTTATCAATTAATATTTAGTTGTGATGGAGACAATATAGAATGAAAAATATTAATAGAAATTTATTACACTCATTGAGAAAAATATTTGAAACCCCTCAAAGAAATATTAAGTCACGAACACCTTATATCGTTTAAATTTGAACAAAACTAGATGTTTGGGGTGCTGGGTCATCTATAGTTGAAGGTTCCTCCTACTACTGGGGATTTAATATGAGAATGATGATTTGACTTAATGGAAGTTCGTATATATGAAGTATCCATAACTAGATTTTTGAAATTTCATAGTCTTGAATTGAGAAAATCATTTTAATGATTTTAAAGTTGGGAGTTCACTCAACAGATCACAGAACCATGAGTTAATATTTTTTTCCAATCAAACGCCTACCTTGAACTCTATGATCATTGGAATAATCATTGATTGTAGACTATTAGGATAGGTTTAAGGATCTACTCCACTAGAATACTAAAGGGATAAATTATTATGATTATACTACATAGGGTTCCAAGAATTTCATAAAATAGCGGGAGACATTTACTAATTTAATTTATTAATCAATAATGTAAAAATCAATAGTCACTGATAGAAGTGAAAACTGCATGTTTATATTTTTTAAAAAATGGAATTTAATACCACAACTACACTGTGATATTTATTGGAGAAAGAAAATTTCTAATCCAGCAAGAGCTTCAAATGGTAGTATAGGACCTTGAGCATGATACTATGACGTTATAAAATCAAGGAACTTCTATCGCCAAAATCCGTTAATCCACCTCAGGAGGTGAGGGTTTAAAATTTTATTATATGTGATTCATGTATGATGCATATGATGATTATTTCATATTTTTTTTATCATTGTATAATGTGAGTTGTGAAGACTACATCAAGATATGGATGATATTGCATGCAGTTTCATCTCCAAGAATCTTATGATGAGAAAGTGAAGCGAAGTATGAATGATTTATTATTACAAAAGTGACATGTAAATATAAATATTGATCATTAGACATTTATATTTCATTTTCACCCATGTATTCCAATTTTATTTAATATTACAAAATGAATAGTTTTGAGAAAAAATGCTTTATTACCATTTGGGTAAGGTTATCTAAGAAAATAAGTACTTAAATAATGTATAATATTAAATTCTTGTGGTGAATAAGTTGAATGACAAGGAGAAAATAGAATTTTAAGAGTGAAATCAAAGTCACCATTTTTAATTACCTTCAATGAAATTGGATGTTAAATAAGATAATATTGGTGTCACATATCATGAAATAAATCAATGGATATTCATAATCATTGAATTTAATTGATTAATAATAGAGTATCTTGTTCTTCTTGTATATTGATCAATTATTTTTAATTTTTTTAGTCAATACAACATATTTCTAAAATATTTGTATTTGAATATACTAAACATGTATGTATGGAAACATTATAATATGTAAGGTGTGTTCTCCATGAGCTTGATAAATTGAGCCACCATAGTCAGTGGTGAGAAGAACATAACTTCTAATTTACAAGTAAATGATTATAGTTGAATTTTGGTTATGTATTTCCAAAAAAACTAAGCTCACGTGTATTTCAGAATCAAGGAGACATTATTCTATTTCAGGGATGAATTTTCATTATGGTTTCTAATACTAATCTAATAATTTTTTGATAATTGAATCATTGGAAATATGGGATGAATATAAAATATAAGACTTATATACATAATTAGTTTTGGACAAAGAAACCAATAGAGATAAATCTAATCCATAAGGTATTCATAATTAGTTTATAGAGAGATAATGAACTATGAAAACGGTAAGATAGTGGTAAATATACTTCCTTAAATTCGTTTTATGTGTTTATTAAGGAATTATAATGTGAAGTATGATATATGAATTGTCAATAGATATGATTTTCATCAGACCAGAATGATAAAGAACATCAGGAAAAATAATTCATTGATCCGTATAATGTATCATTAAGTAATTCCTAAACACTCATTACCTTATCCACATTTGAGTTATGATGCTATTAAGGAGGATCTTTGATGAGTCTTATAAGTTAAAATTGACCAACAGAAATGTTTCCTAGAGAAAATCCAAAAAATAAACTTCCATATACACATTATATTAATGATGTACATAAAAAAGAGAATCAATTCTAAATCTTATGCATTGAAGTAATATCCATTATATTCCAATATGTTCTTCCCAATAATGGTGATATACTAAAACCAAATTCTGACTATAATAAAAATGGATATCATATGAGGCATTGTATTATTGAACTCCATTATGTAATAAGAACATGTTCTTAGATGATATGTTTTTTCTTAGGTTATAGACAATCTTGCATCAAGAGAAACAAAATGCACATCCTAAATTAATTATCCTAATGTATTCTAAGGATATTAAAAAATACCGATGAATGAAATGTTGTAGTGAAGTAAGAGAATACAATTTATAAAAGCGTTAACATCTCTACATGAGATAGTATGAGAAATATGGACTTGTATTTCTTCAATGTTAGATATTCAAAAGTTGTTGGAATAGAAACATGTCTCACAAGAGCATGTATAAATATGAATATTCCAAAGACACAAACTAAGTAGGAAGGTTAAAACCATAGCAACGGAAATATATTCAATAAGACTTGTGATACATTATTCTTTTGGAATAATAATTATACAAATAAGTAATATATGGAAATTATAAAAGATTGACAAAATCAATTGAAATTCAATAATGGATTCCATGTTTCAAGGGTAAGGGGATTCTATTTATAATCCTATAGCTAGAAATCAAATGAGACGATAAATGGATGGTATTATAGTGGTATAAATAAGGATTGATTGGTTACACCATGTTCCTTTGACTAAATACATTATAATTTTACTTTCCATATCTAATTTATATGGTTATTTTATTTAAAAATGGATGTCAATACCACCATTCATGGATGTTCTTTATATTACACAACTATAAAGCGATGGTGACATTAAAGAATTATAATAATGACTGTAAGTTTCTAAAATCTAGTTCAGGATTTATGTAATAAACAAGATAATAGAATATAAATTTTGAATGAATCATTAATATGTATCTACCTTTGGTGGGTGGGAGGGCCATTATTTTCCAAGTATAATATATTTTCGTAATATATGGGAAACAATTTTTAGTATTACAGTTAGTTAAGTCCATAATTAAAGTATCTATCCATATATTAAATTAGCATAGAAAACATATTTCTTTGGAATAATATCTACTACGGCATATCTACTGATTTTTTAGACCCACTCAATTGTACATATACTGATGTGGTGATAAAAAATACAAGCTGGAATAATTAGAGAGAGAATTGTTACAAATGTAACATGGGAAAAATCTCTCCAAGAAAACATTCATGTGAATAAGAGAAGATTAATGTGGTGAGTTGAAATATATACCCTTATGTGATGGATAAATTAGACATTACATGTTATTTACAAAAAAAAAATTATTTTTTCCATATATACATTATAATAGGAAAATAAAAATTATATCTTGTAGAACTATAAGGGAATTTGTCAAAACTATCCAATTGTGATTGAGTATGTTCAAAGGATGTATACCTGCTATCTGGAGAGGAAGTGATACATGTTTTGAGGGGCTATAAACTTGTATTAATTAGATAAATTTTATCTAATATCTCATTCAGGATAATGGAATGATTGATCCAATCTCATAAAATCTATTGGAATCTATGCCACAAAATACTGAGTACTTTGTAGCTTCGTAGGTAGAATAAGAATCTATGAAAAATACCCAATGATTGGTTCTAGTTCTTAATTTCATACCTAGTAATTAATTTTGTAATCATTATGATAATTCTTTTACTATTACGAGGAAAGATTTCAAGTTTATACACTATAAAAAAGGGAATATATTTTGTGATTACATCTCTTGAGGTGTTTTACTCAAGATGGTGAGGTCGCACATAGCAGAATAGCCACAAAATGGATAAATAGAAGACCCAAAAACAAAATTCATGACTCATAAAAACATGATCTTAAACCTGTGAAATCTAACAAGGTTAGTTAGAAAGTTATATCTAGTTAAATTTGGATAGTTTTAGAAGTGTGTTCCCTCGACCCAACATTATTAGTGCTTTTTTATTACTATTTCATATATACAGTGAGATATTCATTATGTAAACAAAAAATTATATTGTATAAATTTCTATATCCACTATTTTATGGTAATATCTATAGATTAGTTTGTATTTCAAAAGGCTATATCAGTTCTAATTATATAATGAGAACCTTGAAACATAATTACATTAATCTTAATCATATGTCATGGGGTCTTGATACATCATACTAACTGAGAATATTTGATGTCTGACTGGGGATCAAAAGAATTGATAATTCTTCTCATAAAATTCACATAGGGTTATCTCTAGTAGGCGAGATCACGAGGAAAGTGTCACCAAAAATAACACCACATTTTTTAGGTTTCATTGGTTGTTCCTATATATGAACATATTTAGTAGTATCTTAACATGAGATCAATATCAATGTGATCCATTTGATCTGGTAAATTGAAGTAACCAAATAATCTTGATAATAAAATCATGGTGAGGTAGCTAGTTTTTGGTGCATCATTGGTGGTATGACATTGGTTGAATGGCCGAGATATAATTTCTGTCATTTGAGTTGAGGAAGTAATATGTCTTAGGCTTGGTTAATTAGGATGCTAATATCCTCATAAATCCTTGTCCAAGGTAGTCAAATGTATGTCTATCCATTAAATTAACAAATAGTAAAGAAACAATGTATAATGGCACAACTTTTTGTCCTGTATTATTAGATATATAAATACAATCAGATTATAATACATAGTGTGTTTTTGTAGGTTCGTAGTCATTTATATGACTATCCGTAATCTTTTTAGGGGAATATATGGGTTGCATGAATCCTCTCTTGGACTGTGAATACTATTATCATCTATTGAGATAAGGTCCTAGAGGATCACACACAATAGCATATTAAATAATCTGTTATATTATGGTGAATAGGTATATAGGACATGGTGGGACCCACCATGGGTCCATGCGTTGCACAAGTTTTATCGATCAATGATAAATAAATAAATTATTTATTATTAATGTAAATAATAACTAGGTTGAATTTATTTGTTAATAATATTTATAAGGGTTTAAGTAAATGCCAAGAATAATATTATTTGAAAAAATATCATGTTAATATTTTAGGTTCATTTAATATTTGTGGGAATTACAATTCAAGTAAAATTTCTCAATTTTATCATGTAATAAGATTAATATATGTTACAGATATGTGATAAAATATAAATAATACATATGATGATGTTTAGTTGGTATTAATTTTTTTTATTTAAGGCCTATTTATTTGGAATTTTATTTCTAGATGTCAGGGAACACTTCTCGGAATTTTGATATTCCCACTATATATAGAAGAGAGAGGCTCATTTCCTGGGCATTATTCATGCTAACAAAACGCGATCCTCTATCTCCTCCCACATTATAGAGATATATAGTATCTCTCTATGAACAAATCCAAGAATTCAGTAAATGGATTGGAGGCATGAGATTAAGGTTTTCGTTGTGATATTGAATGATTTTTGGAGTTTTGCACTAGCACTCAAAATTCGATAAACGATGAGTGAGAAAACTCTTAGAGTGTGTTTGGATGATAAAGAGGGGGTTGTCTTAAAATTGTTCAAGAATCTGTCACTAGTGATGAGATATAGTTATGCACACTTCAGATAAAATGAGGTAACCATTCTATTTTATTTTTGTGCTTTTTAAATTCACATGATATCCATAGACCTCTACTGGGATCAAATCTTCAAAGAAGAAAAGTGTTGTTATCCTGGTGATGAATTATTTTAAAAACTCTGGCCCAATGGATTTTTCTATGCCCCCAGTTCATTAAAATATATGATATAAGTGAATATAATATATTTTATGATCAAAAGATATCATAATACATGAAATATTATTTCATGAAACTACCATCTTTATCTGTATGGTATGATAAAAGGAATATTATAAGGCATGACACATGTTACTGCATGACCAATCATAGGTTATGATATACTATGTTATAGTGCATGGTGTTATGTTATCTCCATGTAGTGGAAAAGTATGGCTGACTATGTTATTTTTCAATTAAGATGGTACTACCTATGATATATTTATTATCCAAATGATAAATGTTATCATACAAGGATTTTTATATATAAGATATCATAAAATTTTTACTACATATCATTTAATTTTAGAGTGTTCAATGAATTCATGAATATGATGTATACAGTGGGCGACACATTTACTCATGTGTTATATCGAATTTGTAAATGTGTAAACAATTGAGGAGAATCTTAAAGCCCCTTAAAATTCTCACTACCATGTGATGGAAATATGGTTTTATGATCATTCAATGTTAGAAATACTATATCTCGAATCTTTCATCACCTAATTCATTTATTCTATAGGTTGTTGCTAAGTTGTAGAGGGTGTAGAGACCTTCTTATGTAACATGATATTCATTAAAACACATATATATAACTGGAGGTGGTATTCCCTTTATTTTCTACTAAAATGGTCTTCATCATGAAAATATAAAGATAATGAAATGACATTGATGGTTTTAGGTACACACTATATTCTTAATTTCAATTACTGTATGCATGATGTTATTATTATATGAATAAATTCTTCTAGTGGTGGTTTTTCTTGATTTGCACTGTGATTTAAACCATATATAATTTATTCAAGACATTTTATCAAAATAATAGTTTTTCAACTAAAATAATAAATAATGGAGGTTTTTTTGTATCAGGGGTTTTAGATTTTTTGTGGTGATGGTTTCAAAATTTACTATATAATGAATGGGTGGTTTTAATTTGTTGTATTATTTTAATATTTAATGTAATTTCTAACCAACAAGATACAATGTCATGTTTTTAGCTTATTTATTCATTTTTTTCATATATTATCAGTTCATATAACATCCATAAAACTATATTTTGATTTTTTGAAGTTTATACTAGTATTTAGTGGTGGTTTTGTAGTAAAAAATTATGGGTAAAATAGCTACTAAATTATTAGTCTTTATTTTGAATTTTTTAGTAGTTTATTCTACAACTGAACACTAGAAAAATTTATTAGGTGAGAAGGGCCCTTTTAATATGTTACTACCTGGAATTTGAAGTATTAATATATCCCTCAGAGGATCTACACTCCAGATGCTTCTATTGACTAATGGACCCAATCATTTAAAATGGTTGCGTTAAATACAATTTTCAATATTATTTAATTTTAATTAAATTAAAATCATAAAAATATATTTATAAAAATACCACTATACTATAAAAAAATTAAAATTAAATTATTAAATTTTTTGTCTCTCGTATCAATGATCAAATGTCTGGAGGAGTGACCCCAGTTCCACACTCATATAGATAAGGAATAATAAATACAATTTTATTTGAGATTTCTATATAATAAGATATAATAGAAATATTTATTTTGAATTAATTTTACTTATTTAACAAATATTTCATTTTTCAAGTAATGGTAATGTGCATCCAATCATGATACACAATGAAAAGGGATGTCATCTCATATGCAAAGTTCCCCAGGATCTGCTGATACAATATTCTAGAATAATTCGTAGGAACCCCACACATTCAAAAAGGTATAATTATTATAAATATGTTAAAAAATATTTTTATAATCTTACAATTACACACCAATAGAGATCACTGTAACAAATAGACTTGGTTCAACCCATAATGTCACATGAATTTTCCCACCAATGGTTTGAAGCATATTCCTGATTTCCATATGGTGAAAACAAGTAGGATTGTATCTAAGGAGGAAATATGGAAATGATTTCATAGTCATCACATATTTGATAAGATAAAAATAATCATAGAACCCCATCTGATTTACAAAATCCATCATAATTCAAAATAACCAAACCATAAAGGAAACATATAATAAATGGAAAATAGGGTCCAGATGAACAAGTTAAATTACCATTAACATGGAACCTAAAGAATCCCAAGGTTACATCTCTACAAGAACTCAATTCACCACCATATTAAATAACCAAAAAATGAAATACAATCTAGGATATTCATCCTCAAAATGAGTCATGTCCCTTTACCAGTATCCTTCAAAACCTAAGCTATAACCACCCAAAGGAAAAAAAAGTAGGTTGTGAGCATTAAATATCAATATTATACCACCAAGTAATAAATTAAATTTATATCCTCATTAATATATTACTTTTTCATAAAATATATTTCCAATAATTTCTAGGGAAATAATTTTACATGTAAAATCATCTTGGGGTTTTCTTTTCAAAATGATGAAATATTATAACAATCAAATCAATATGACATAACATGTAACCATGAGGAATAAGTAGATGAATAAACCTGTTTTCAAGAATCAAAATCTATATCATGTGGTAAAATTATAATATAAACTAAACATTCATGTAATGTATCCTTAAATCAGAAAAGGGAAATCCATGGAGTGAGGGTGTAGACAATGAAGACATGCAAAAGAACACTAGTATAAAAAATTAATTCTAAAGTTTAGGATCCTCGATCCCTATGTAAGGATACACACAAAATACATGGAATCATTAAAACCTTTTATAGTGATATCTTAATTCAATACAGTTTTCTATATTTAGTTTCTTCCAATACCATAAGTTCTCCAAAGTGTCTATATATAATCAGAAAATTTCCAAAAAACCAATACCAAATTTCATTAAACATTTTCAATTATGATGTGAGATATATTTAATAATAATAAAAAACTATTTCCAATTCAATACATATTTAAATAATTTTATCAAACACATTAGGTGAAAACTGTATAGTTTTCAATGAATATTTTTTTCAAAATACTTATGTTTTCCAAAAAAATATCAATCATCCAATTTCATTAATAAAATAAAAGGATATCATAAGAACACACAGATCACTATGGGATTAACCATAGGATAGTGACACATACCTCAATAATGATGAAATCTCAATTAACTTCATGACAAGTGATGGGATAGAAAGTAATATATTTGTTCCTTTGATAATATAAATTCATATGAATATTTTGGATACATTTCATTAATGTTTAATCATGTTTTATTTTATATTAAATTTGGATTTGATATGTTTTAATAGTAATTATGAACTCAAGACTCAATGGAGGAAATGTTGAAAAAAAATAAAAATGATCATTACACATCATGAATCCCAAGTACATGATGTGTACTCCTAGAGAAAACCATATTCCAGATTAATTTCAAGGATTGAGTCATAAATAAAAGGCATGAACCATGTATATGACATGTATCCTGATTACACATTGTGAAAGACACTATTTATAAATCCGATGAATACAAAATGTGTAATATAATTACACAATATGAAATTTTTGAATCCTAATTTCAACTAAAAAATCAAGCCCTAAAAACCACAAGATCAATTATATTTAGAGATTAATGTGGATCTGAATTAAATAATGTGTAATTCAATTACATTTTGTGAAATCAATGACGCAAATACCACTTAAAATATGTTTATGATGTGAATAATATACACATTGTCAACTGAATGGGAAATATAAATATATAGTGCCTCCAATGTAACACAAGTTCCAGACACCATTTTTTCTTTGTCCAGTTCTGGTCCATTTTTACTCTATTTTCATTTCCTTCTATATCTTTTCATTTATTTTCTTATTTGAAGAACTTTGTTGTTTGTGCATTGGATTCAAAAACTTTTTTTTGGTTCCTTGTAATTCTGACAATCCAATTTCAATCCCAATTTCATTGAAATTTTAGTTAAGAATTTATTTATTATTTTTTCATCAATCTAGTTAGTTTTAAAGTGATTTTTCATGATTTCATTTTCAAATTGTTTTATTAAAAATATTTATTGTTTATTCTAATCATAACATCTATATGTCTACATTTAACCAATTCTATCATGCATGGATAATATACTAAGGGTTAAGGGTCGATAGTAAGAGAATTTTTTGGACCTATTAAATATCTAAAATTGAAACATGGTAATCCTATGTCTTGTAAGCATGTTTAAAACAAATTTCAATCTCAATTGATTAGATCGAACCTGGCCATCACAGGTGTAATTGTAAAACCATTCCCTAGTTGGATTCAATAATGATAAGACCAATAGATTATAATTCTTTCTACCTATAAGATAATATTCATTCTCTTTGGTTGTCAACATTCTCTAGACCAAGGAGTAGTTTCCATCCCAGGTTGACTAATTTAGATAGAACAAGATTAAGTGGTTACTTTTTCCCTACTTTAAAGCATATTCCATAATTCTATAACATGATTTATTTAGGATTATCATTTTCCTATGAACTAAAACTAGCCATGAACCATTACTTTCAATTTGAATTAATCCCAATCAATTGAGTTTAGAAAACCCAAACAATATAGAGTGATCTTGAGGAATCCTACACCAAAGGTTCTTACAACTGGGGTTCTTTCCTGCAAGTAGTATATTTGGGTTCAACCTTGGGCTTCAATTATATTATTTCCTAGTAGCCAAATATCATTTGGGAAATATAAATTCAATATTATCAGCACTAGTGGGTATTCAATGAATCCATGTTGGCCACTCAAATGTGTTCATGGTTGTCGGGGATTGTTGTTCTTAGGAAAAGTGACCTATGGTATTAACCATAGATTACATCATCCCCCTTATTATTTTTCTTCCTGTTTCTTTACATACATTTTTTCTCTTATAATTGAACTTTCTTATGTTGTTTTTTAGCTTAGTGCATGCACTAGGGTCCCCTGACTCAATCAAGGAGCCCAAAGGAATAGGAATTTCATCATGTTTATCCTATGATAGATAGAACATTAACCGCACATTGACATTCAGGAACAAGCATAAAAAATAAAACCTATACTCATTAATATGATCCTTAAGATGGGGAAATTTAGTAGAACTCAACAAAAATAACCCCATGAACACATTTGAAATTCTCTAGAGCATTGTTACCCCTTTCACAACCAGGGATTTTTTTTAGATGCAATTAGACTATTTATTCCCATTCTCCTTATGAGACTATGACAAGGATTATCTTAAAATTCAATATCCCAAGTCCATCACAACATGGGATTATTTATCAAATAAATTTTAGGATAAAAACTTTCCACTAATCTGAATATGGAAGATCAGAAATGATATTCAAATTTTTAACCAGGAAAATAAGGATTTAGCCTGGTAGACATATGACAACATGAAGGACCTGACCCACAAGTTCCCAAATCACAGACTAGATGTGTGTATATAACAATATACTTTTTATAATAGACTCTAACCTTCCGCATGAACTAGTTTGGACACTTCCGTTATAGGCATGCTCATACTGAAGACACCCATTTTTAGTAGAGCACTGTTAAATGAGACTTATCATAATTATATAATATAGAAAAGTGATAGAGAGCTTCCCTAGTGTGGAATCCATCTGGTGGAGAATAATTCCTACCTGAAAATAATAACAGAGGTTCATACAGAGAAACTATATTATTTTCAGCTGTTTTCTCCACCACCCCTTCTAATACCATTATAGAGATCTAATATTATGATACTTGTGGAGGACTGAACCTATATGAAGACTACTGTGTAGGGATAGTGGAACCACAAGACTAATATTTTAAATATGTAAATTAAAATAAAAACATCCAGTAGTTTCAACAATTATAACCTTAACAGCAATAGTCCTACCAGTATAGGATAACTCAGCAGCAACAACAACCCAACCAAGGTTACAATCAGTATATTAGTGGACATTCACCACAATTAAATCATGGACCAAAAGGATACCTATATTAAGTCTCTTCTCTTTAACCGCAGTAATAATTCTACTAGACTTTACATAGAGCTCAGTAGTTTCCACCTACTTAATAATTATTGCAATTCTAGTAAGCCCCACTATGGCCACAACAACAAGGTATGCCACTTGAATTTGATTTAGAAAACCTATTCACTTCCTATAAGAAAAAAATAATATCAAAATATGAAAACCCAAGAGACAAAGATTATATTGTCCTGACACAAAATAGCTTAGAGCTAGTGTCTTCTACTAGTTACATTGGGATGATTTAAAGGAATCAAATCCATGTGGACTAAAGAGTTTAGTAGTCTTGCTTACTAGATACATACTTGACTCTTGTATTACAAAATAATACACTAATTACAACATATTTGTTCACTTATTTCTAAATAAATAACGTTGAGGAAAACTGTATTCCATCTAGAAAATATCTAAATATATTTCATAATATACTTCTTGGGTTCTTGGGGAAAGAAACATAATAAGGCTGAGCTCAATTGCTCAGTAATGGGAAAACATAGTGGAAGAAATAATGAATCAATAAGAATAATATTTATGACATGGTAAATTATTGAACTCAGATGTCATATAATCAATAAATTGATCAGGAAGTGCATAAACAATATGAAAAGGTAATAACTAGAAACACATGACATTCAAATAACTAGATAAGGAGAAATAAACTTTGAAAAGTAAGATACTAAAACACATTTCAATTAATCAATGAACTGATAATGAAATATATCCACTAACATATTGACACAAAATCTCATGTATAAATAATAACTAGAACTAATATGTGGGAAATACCTTCTTAATGGATGTCATGTCTGAATAACATGAAAACCTATACCATCAAGACCTTTCATAAGATGGTATAAATGATTTCGATTTTCAAAACTATTTTTTCTCATGAGAACCTATGAATGCATCAAGGAGATACACGTAGTGTAGGATATACCCATCATTTAATGTCCAAAGAATTACTTATATTGGGTAATTTATTTAATTAATAAACAACATTCCTTATCAAATATCCATTTTGAATAAAGAATAAGGATTCATCAATATTTCCAAAAGTAATCAAAAAAATTGTCAAAGTAGAAGACAAAAAGGGTAAAAATGACTTCGAAAAATCATTTTAAATTCATTTTTGAATACATTTTAATAAAAATTAATTTCTATAAGAAAGATGATTCACTGACTAAAGAGAGATACAATGTCATGATTTCTGAAAAACATTTTCCAAAACATTTTGTGTACAAAAGAATGGGAAAATGGTACTAATACTTGAAAATTGTCAGGAATAACTAGAGAAGAGAAAATGAAATGTTTTATTGAAAAATTTTCATATATTTTCCTTTAATGGAAATACAATTGAAATATCATTAAATTTATTATTTATGAAAATAATCTTTAAACATTCCAAAGTGTCCCTTACCACATTGAAAAATTTTAAATCATAATCCACATGGAAGAATAAATTTAAATGAATTTTTAAAATACCATGATGGTAAAATTAATAATCATATAATATAAAAATATGGGTTTTATATACAACACATAAAATATGTATGTGGTGAATATGGGATTTATCTCACAAATGTAAAAACTGAGATGAGAATCACTTACCTTGTGTTTCATTTCGAGTGAATGTCCTTTAATTTTCTATTATAGTAATATTTTGTTAATTTTGGACTTTATTTTCAACCTATTCATGATTTTTATTTCTTATGGTTCAATTTTTACTATGTTTTATACAACTACTTAATCATTTATGTCTAAATCAGGTGTTTTGACCAAATTCAGTTTTTGTGTCAAAAATGACTTTGTTAGGTTTACTATGGTAAAATGGGTCATTATATAACATCTGTAGAATAATAATCTTGATAAAATTATGATATTTATATATAAATTTTACTTGTAAATCCAATCATTAAATATGGTTATGAGACATTAAACAATGTGTTATGGTCACATAAGCCCAAGGGGCACATGTGTAATGGTCGCAGAAGCCCAAGGGGTGTGGAGTGAGTCCACCCACATCTAAGATTCATGATGTAAAACTTCATAGTTCCAAATCCGAGTCATACAATATTAAACTGCATGAAAATTTCCTCAACACATGACATAAAACTATGTCCTTATCCTCTATCATGATCGCATGATTCTCCATGTATGGGTGGAAAGGGATGAACTCCAATAGGATGTCCGATTTACCAGTCAAATGGAATGAGATCCTCCTTGGATAGAATCCAAATGTAAGTCCCATCCCTAACCGCTCTAGTCCTAGAAGACCCTATATAGCTTCCACATTTAAAACTAGCATCATTCCAACCAAGAGATATCATCTTGTGAAGGGAATCATCCATGTGTAATCCGCACACAATCTCTCATCAATTCTCATTTAGTGACACGAGCATCCTTACCGCACGACTTTAAACTTCATGGATCAATCATTTCACATGACCTAAAATCGTGGAATTAAAATATGTGGTTTTTACCCCAATCATATAAATATGGTAGGTAGGAACCTCCCATAGGTTTTAATATTGTCCATGGAAAAATCAAGGTGTCACCTATTAGGGATGCATCATCCTGGTTCTGCCTCTATGGGGAATTAAATTCAACCATCTTAGTTCTTCCACCATAGTGTCAGATCCAACCATACTAGTTCTTCTTCCATTGTGTATAATATCTAACAATCCTGGATTAAACTCAAGGGGTGTTTTGATCCTTCCATCCCATCTCCACAAAATGTTAAACTGATTCTCCGATATCTCTCTATAAGAATTTAAAATCACACCCTGATTGAAACACATACTCCATAAAAACATGAGATTCATGAGGTGAAAAACATGGAAGATATGTCCCCATGGTATCAGCTACATCATTACTAACAAGGGATTCTTGAGGTAAATAAACTATGATGACTTATTCCCATGGTTTTAATTACAATTTCAAAAACTAAGGATTCCTTAGATTCCATGACTATGAGGCCTCTATTAGATTCCCTCCTAAAAGGAAGATTTACTGGTGAATAATGCTCCCTAGGTCCATACATCTTTATCGATTCCCAACATGACTAATCTCTAAACTAAAGGTTTTTTCCTATCAATATGGAATCAAAAATGCTAGACAAAACAAGTTTAATAAACTGGAATCTAGAAATATATGGCACTATGAATGAGTTCCATGAACATGAGTTATCTCTATGAGGGTGGCTCGGACTATGTGATGAGTTTCATAGAGGAATCCATGGTGGAGGAACTGACATCACATCATCCCATTTCAATCTAGAAGTAGACATCACCATTAAAAGTGATTTAAGTCACCCACCATTAAAAATTGGGAATGTGGGGAAATAAAGTAGCCAACATTCATAACCATGTGTAGATGCATGGGAATACCCTGATGAAAGAGTCAGAAAAAGAAATGTTGACCCTGAAATAAAAATATTCTCGTCAACATTTGGACTAGTAGTGTTGTGGAATCAACATATTTTCATGTCAAAACATCATAATATTCATCCCTAGGTCCCACCAAGAAAATCGTGGGCCCATCGTGAAACTCACAATACATTAGGGTATTTAGTAGTTGGGAATCCATGGTCTATGACATTATTAGCATAGATCCCTCTGCATCTTCATAATATTGGGAATCATTAGGGAATTGCACATAAATTAACTTTTACAAGTACTGATAGGTGAATCCACATGAATTGTTGGACCAAAGCTCTAGGAAGCCACCCACCCAACACCATCAGGTGTAGGGGCTAGATAAATGTTAATGCGTAAATCTCGCATGGCACCTCCTTTTCTAATAATTCCATGACCACATTAGATAGTATACAGAAACACCCATTAACACCCTTAGAGTTAATCCAATGTAGGGTGATGGAACCCCCTATACATTAGTATAAGTTGAAGTGGGTTGTTACAATAAGGGATATGGAGCACTATGATCTATACGATATAATGCCTCACAGACACCGATGCCCCCAAGGGATGTACTAGGGGAATTCAACCCCATTCCGACAATGAAATACATTTGTATTCTCTCCCTAGAGAGATTCTATGACTCAATACCTTGTACTGAATATGTGGGTGTTTCCTGAGTCACCCTAGTCATGAAGACTTCCTAGGAGCCTCCATGGAGGGCTCCCACCTGGACCCATTTGTTCCATAAAGGACGGGTCCTTTAGGTTGAAGAAGTAGTGTAATTTAACCCTAATTTTTTAAACCTGATCCAAACCAAACAATACTAATGCTGTTGGAGGGACCATATAAATTTTTTAAAAGGGGAATCATATTCTACGGCTCTATTGGCACTTCCCAGTTGTGGCACATTCTTCTAGATCCAAGCCATAGTCAAACAAGTATCCATCATCACTCTGTTGGGATTGAGTCATCAGGCACCCTATAGGTACACTAGGCTAACTCTTTCAATCATTGACACCACTGAAAGCCATTACAGGCCAACCTGTGAAAATGAGTTTCAATGTAGAGGTCCTGCCTGTACTATAACCAACCCAACCAGAGGTCCTCCCCACTCTAACAATTCATGTGATGGTAAAACTCATTCCGTTCCTAGATCAATAAGTGTTCCACCCTACTCCATCACTAATCAATGCAGAGTATATCCCTACTTCATAAGAATAATATTACATAAGTTCTCTCTATTCTATCACTGGTTAAAACCATTGAGGTCCTCCCAATGTTGTAGCGAATCTGAGTGGATGTCCTAATCATTCCTTCAATAGTCAACCTGGATGTCCTACTAAAGTATCAATCATTCAAATCAACCCGATTCCTTCAACAAATAGTGTAGATTTATTCTTTATATTCATGATCATGAACATGAAGACCCTCCCCATGTCCATTTCAACCATCATGAAGGTCCTCCTCATGCTCCAACCAACCATTATATATGTCTTTCCCATTTTGTTATCACCAATCTAGATGGAGGCCATCCCCTAGTCATTTTTTATCAAAGATAAGTTCCTCCAAACTTTATCACTTACCATCACAATGATCCTTCCCATGTCAAAGACACTCCCTTACCTGAAGAACCATATGGGGGTATAAGGGAGAAAAACTGCCGCTTAAGATGAAATTATGAGAAGTTCCAAGTTGTCTTCGACCTCATCAGTCATCCAGACTATAAGGACCCAGATGACTTTGTAACAGTGTTTCCACCCTGACTTCTAGAGTCTAAGGATAAAGATTGAAAGGTTATGTTCTCTATCCTATAAGGTGGAATCTGAAAGATCCCTAGTCCTCTATGTAGGTTCATGCTAATCATGGATGTTCTAGATCCCTTCCTGGAGAACACAATGCATCAATCCCCTTCATCACCAATCTCACACCTCTCTACCTCTATAATAGATGTATTAGAGTTGATGTGGATTGGGATAACTCCTGTAGATAGAGAGCACCCAGCTGATCCAATAATGAGTTTCATCACCCTTTAAAATGAGGCAGTGGAGAAAACACCATCATAGAGGGATGAAATGATGTAGTTTCCACCACCTCCTAGAGAAGACCCAACAAAGAGTGAGTAGATGAATCATATAATGGATCCTCTTTCAGCCGACCAGCTTCCACACTAATCCACATAAGTGACACCATCTATCTCCCAGTTATCATTAATCAATGTTTTCACTATCAAAGATTAGGGCCCTACTTCTAAACAGTAAATCCTTTAGGAAACCCTAGCCACTGACCAATTTTTGGTTTCATTTTACCCAAATGAAACTCCAATATTTGACATCCTAGAGTCCCTCAGTGATGGGCTGGGCTGCATTTTTATTCATCAAGGAGACATTTAACTTCCTCTGTGATCGTTTGTTGGATCACCCAGGAAGCCAAGGGCACCTCAAATACATATATTAGCAGTGTTGAATGTTTGAGTTTGAAATACTCCAAACAAATAAATTCCTTGAGTTTCTCAACAACCACATGACCTTCCAAAACAGATGCATCTAGAGTCTTATAGTGCTCTGAAATAGCTTGGAAGGGGTTTCTCTATATGTGTAGATCAAGGTTTGGGGATAGTACGATTCACTCTACTTCAACCATATCTTATGAAATCCCTCATTACCCATCTATGATGACAATTATACTATGGGTATATTCATGGATAACAACTTTGTTACTGATTTTTACAAGGATAGATACTCTTATGTAGGGGTTTACAGATAAGCATTTCCCCAAGGAGAAGAACAATACTAAATGTTCCCCCATATAGTTGTCCTCACTTTCTTGCAAAGCCAGGGACATAGTCTTGGGGATCCCTTAGAGACATTTCCTACCCATTATAACTTTGATAAGGGAAAGAAGCATGTTGAACCCATTAATCCACTCAAGATTGTACCAAAGACATATTTTGATTCCATTATTGAGTTCTTACTCCAAGAGCTTTAAAATCATGAGACACTTCTCCCTGAATTCATTATCGTTCATTTCTCAGTTTATAATGCAGCCCGACAGGATGCAATTTTCCATCCAGTGGGGAAACTTCCAGTCATCCTTGTCTAATTTCCCCTAGGTGAGATTAGTATCCCTATTCATCCAAAAATATAAAAGGAAGGGGTGTATATAAAGAGACCATGGGGTAAGTCATTGACCTCTCCCATGTAGTGTAATTACCCTTGGGATCCATATCAATCCACTCCACAAACTGCTGAGACATCTTACCAAGTGGAAGAGCATGTAAACTCATTGGTGTCCATGAACCCTCATAATGAGTGGGACCCTTTCTGGGTTGATTTTATATAGACTCTCAAATATTGTCTTAAGGATTTGGAGATGAGCTATGTGGTGATCCCACCTGATGGGATGTCATATCTGGCATGGGTTGACAACTTGCAAGCCCCCCCAAATTTTGGAAACCCAATATTTTACCTATTTAATGGGATGGGTGAATCATTAAAACACATTTTAAATTTCATATTGTGGTGTAGGGATATATTGGGAACCCCATAGTAGAAGGAGGTCACCTTACTCTGGTGTTTATTTGATAAATTGGAAGGGCCTTCATTTCTTTGGTACAGACAGCTACCCATTGGGTCCATCACTAATTGCAAAGACCTTTGTTGGAAGTTACTCTACCAATTCATATTCAATATACATAAAGAAGTTCTTATGACCACTTTAATTAAAAAAATGGATTGAAAAGTGAGTTACAGATTTTATCACCATGTGGAACGACCTAACATACCCACTCGGCATGACACTAACTCAAGGGAAAAGGATAACTATTTGTATAGG
This sequence comes from Viscum album, assembly GCA_963277665.1. Lineage (NCBI taxonomy): Eukaryota > Viridiplantae > Streptophyta > Magnoliopsida > Santalales > Viscaceae > Viscum > Viscum album. Next base: position 784,058,414 of record OY728141.1, read on the forward strand.
TAATGATAAGAATATGTTTGTCACTACCATCATCACACAAGACATCCCATGAAGGTTCCATGTTTTTTTAACTAGGCCCTATGTTTGGAGGAATCCTTTCACCAGGCTAACAAGTGCATATTATTCCTCCTCCAGCTCATGTGAGAAGAGCTATCAAAGTAGAGACTATCACCATAGTTTAGGTAGAGACCCGTAGGCCACTATAGTTTTTATCCCCTCTACCAGAATATCCTCTCTACGTATTTCCACACTACTTGACACAGACTCGCCCAGTACAGAACTCTCAGGTGCTACCTCACCAAGAATAGCCACCTAGATAAGAGAATGTGGATCCAACCCATCGTCAGGCTCGATCCCCGTATTAGGGCCAATATCATAGATTCCCTTTAACAAGAAGAAGAAAATAGATATGTTCTTTAAAAAATGAATATGTTTTAAAAAAATTCTCCAGTTCCATAGAATAGGGAATTCTGGAGCTACAATAGTGAAAAAGGACTCATAGAGCCCAACCTACTGACTTCCATAATCACTGACCTTAACATAGGATCCTCAGACATTCCATCAATGACTTCTATATTTTCAAGGTTTTTCTCAAGGATGATGTAAATAATGGTCTGATCAAGATAGAAAATTTTCTGTTGTAGATAATACACATCTCTTTTATCCAGACATCAATATTGGTGGTTCAAGTGAATGGAAGAAGGTTTCTACCAAATGAAACCAGATGTATGATGACTAGTTGGCATTTAGAGTAGTTTTTTATGTACATGGTGTCATCCTTTACCACATAGGTAGGCTAAAACATCCTTTTTAACCTATCATTCTTCATTCACAACTTCTGTATCGAAATCAGAGCCTCTTGAATCTTGGAGAATGTAGTCACTGAATGCGCAATGGAAATCAAGGTCCCCTACTAGTGTTGAATCCAACAATAACCCTAGTATATTTCATACCTATAAAGTTGTTAATCTACCCAAAGGTCCATCCAAAACTAGAATAACCCTCTGATGATGAGAAAGAGTATGCCTATGTGGATTCCTTTGAGTTGGTGGACCACTTCACCCTACCTAATGATAAGGAATGACCTAAAGTCCCCTCAGTTGCCTCTAGATGATGTTGACATATTAGGGGTTGATGGAATGTGAGCAGCTAGAATACTCATTAGGGTGGTTTAGACCAAGACATGAATGCTTTCAAAACAAGGTGGTTTGTTTTGAATAGGGATCAACAAGCATAGTCCTCCCAGCTCCCTCAGTCAAACATGTTGTAGAAGTTGACCATGTTAATTGATCGACCAGATGTTCCACATCTAACCTTACTAACTGAATATGAAGTGTTGGTGAGACCACACTATGATTAGACACATCCAGGATGATATAGGTTTCAAATCACTGATTTTCGTCCAATAGTAGTATTTGTTGAGTTATCCTGTCAGTAACAGGATATTTCTAGTAACTTCTATAACACATATGTTCATCTGATAGAATCCATCATGACTCATGTCATGGATCATCCTTATATATGTAGAAACATGCTTCTAGTGTGGAAGTACAATTCATATATGCACATATCCATCATAACTATAGGGATATTGATTCTCGAGGTCCTTTTCGGGTTGAAAGAGATGAATTTGTCCCTCATAGATTCCTTCAAGATCCCTCCCAAATTTGAAATTTAAGTATCTACTATAGAGGTCTACAATAAAAATGGGGAATGCAAAGATGAATTATAATCCACCATTTCTTTCTATGTTGACGATGAGGGAGACCTCCTACAAGAGAATATTCGCACTTTTTACATCAGATGCTAGTTCAATGGTGTGGAAATTTACTACTTCTTATTGGGAATGGATTCAAGTATTAAACTCATCTATACCTACACACTCTATAGGTTGTGCTCGATCAAAGAATACCAGACTCCCTCTGAATTAAAGATTCGTGTTTATGATAGGACTAAGAAGAGGTCGTGTGGTGGGATTCGGTTGAATAACCAATTAAGAGGATTAGTAGATAGCTTTTAATTCATGGCTATCTCAAAGGATACCTCTTTAAACAAACTACTAGGTCATCCCTAAATTAATATACATGGAGAAGTCACCTCCTCGTATCACCAGTGCCTCAAGTACTCCCTGAATGGTAAATTTTGGGTGATTCAGTGTGATGAGTCTTCATTCCACTCATGTAAACCCCACTATCTAGATTTTTTCTATTACAAGAGATAGGGGAATAAATTTTAGTCTAACAAGGTTGAGCGCACTGCTACCTCATCCAACCCATGGTAAGAATTGGATGATGCATTCATTCTCTAGATCAACTGGTTGGAGGCCACAACCCCAAATTTGGGAAGTGTTTTTGGTTTCTCAGATAAATGGGCTTTAAATACCTATGTATAAGTAAAAACCAAATATTTCATCATACAATTACATAGGACATGCAAGATTGATACTAGAATCCCCTATTCCTATAAGGTTCTGAGAGGTTCGGCCCATGACCACCATTTCATTGAACTCCTGCATATTTCAAAGAGCAGGGTTGAATCCACAAAATTAGATCACGCACCATTACATTGACAAAAATAATGGAACACACAATCAAAATCCTGATGGAATTGTCTAAAAATCCACAGTTAATATGTTTTTAGTAGACCATGAGTCATCCAGTGAGGATTCCAAATCTACCCAATGAGTCACTAGTTCTCTCCCCAAGATTTTTGGTATGAGTGAACCACCACCTGCCACTTATTCTTTTTACTAAAATGGTGAATATGACGTGAAATATTCTCTTATTTAATTTGAAGAGGGTGTCTTCACCACCATTAATGAACATTTATAGATGAACCTTGGTATTAATATAGATCCATGGGTGAGACTGATTAGTAACACTATGTCCCCAGAAGAACAGCAATAGTTTGTGGATTTCCAAAAGAAACATCATGATGTATTTTCCTAGATTTATTAAGAGATTATAAGACTAGACCCTCAAGTTACCATCCAATGTCTTGGTCTCCTAGTGGGTCATTTCAAGTTCAAGAATCCCCCCTCGGGAAAATAAACCCCTCTCATGGTTCCATGTTCAAGGCTGAGGTTGATAAGCTTATCAAATAAAAATTCTTCATGTAAGTTAAGTATCCAAAATTCATAGCTAACATCATCCAATTCAGGATAGAGAATGGGTAGAACAGAGTTTGTATCATGTTCCAGGGCCTCAATAACCATTCTCTAATGGATAATTTTACCCTTCTAGTGACATAGCTATTGATCAATACTTCATCTATGTTTAAAGCTCTGTGTTTCATGTATGGATACATTGGGTACAACCATATTGGGATGACCCCCAAGGATGAGGAACTCGCAACCTTTAGGGAAACTCAAGGGACCTTTTTCTATCATGTGATTCCCTTCAACCTGAATATTGTAGGAACCCCTTATCAATGGTCCATGAATCAAATATTAAAATCAATCATTGAGATGCTAGTGGAATTCAACATGGATTTCTAGGTGGTAAAATACAACAATCATTACCACTAAATGATAAACCTTGAGAAAGTGTTTGACTTCCTTCACTATTTAAATTTGATTATGTACCCCTTAATGTGTTCATTTAGGGTTACCGTTGATTTGTTTCTTGGATTAATTGTTAGATATAGAGGCACTGAGATTTTCCAAAACAAGATCGATGAAATCATACCTATGTTTCTTCCAAGTAAACTTTTTGGATATACAAGGCATTCAAGGCTATATAGAATATATACATCGATTCATCATGAAAGCAGTCAGAATGTTTAAAACCTTATCAATGATGATGAAGAAAAGAACCATCTACTTGTGAAATGAGGAGTGTCAGACCACGTGTGAGGAAATAAAGCAGCATCTGCTACAATCTTCGATTCTAATTCCACCCACCTCAGGGAAGCCTTTGTTTCCCTATATGTCCACCCTATAATGGTTTTTAGGTTCCCTTATCACCCCATGAAAACAATTATCGAAGAGATAATAGTTTATATTACCTCATTTTCAATGCTCCTTGGAATGAAGACCCGATTAACCCCTATCGAGAAGAGTTTCCTCATACTTGTTTTTAAGGTGATGAATTTGTTGCATTATCATCAACATTATGAGATATAGTTTGTGTCCTGAGAGGATAAAATAATTTAGGTCCTAATGTTGAGAGGTTGGCCAGTGCGATGGGTCGTGATCCTTCAATAGTTATACATTAGGATTTTTCCATAGAAATCTATCAAGGACCTGGTGTTAGCTGGCTTTCTGGCTAGTCACCTAACTCTTAACAAATTTCCTTGGAATGTTGACTTCCTAGAGGAGGACATCCTCTTAGTAGACTAAACTACACCATTTTGGAAGATGCATTTTAATGGTGCCTCTTGGATCCTAATTGGTAAAATGATAAATTATATGAATCTTCATTGAGTAGTCTTAGGGATCCTTTTCATCACCCTAGAGTATTCCATATTTCCATACTAATTTTTTTTATTAGAAGGTTGAAAAAATAGTGAGGTAGAGTGTCAATATCTGATCACTGGTCTAGATATGGCACTCGATATTGATGCCCCCCTCTTTCATGTGAAGGGATACTCAAATTCAGTCATCAAACATATTAATGGCGATTACATCATCAGAAATCCAGAGAACTTTCCCGATTAGAGTTCACTTGGCTTCTTATGGTGTGGTTCACTTCTTATCATGAAGTGAATCATGTTACTCAGTTATAGAAAGGTCGATCTAAAGCCTTGTACAATATAGCCACCTCTCTTGTAACACTTGTAGAGGAGACTTTTTCTTCACTTGGTGCATCCTAGGGTCATCGAACCAATCATCAAAGCTAATGGTGATATACAATGGGTAAACTAGATTTCAATTGGTTCTTCCACATCAAGAGTCGAAGGTTCCCTTGTTGGATAGGAAACCTATAATGGGATGATATGTTTCATTGAGTACCTCCATCATGGAATTATCCCACCAGATGAAGCCAATAATGATATAATCTATCATTGTGTTTCGTATTTTACCCACTTGAGTGGGACTAACCATGAATCAATCCTCTTCAGATGAGGTCTTGATAGAATTATACTCCATTTCATCAAAGGAGATAACATTCATCATGTTATGAAGAAATCTCATTCTAGGTCCTATAGTTTCAATCTTGAATGATTGAATCTATCCCACTAGATTAAACGGTTTTCCTACTTCGGGTTCACCATGGTCCATGATTGAATCGTGTTTTCTAAGAGGTTTCATGCATGCCAAATCCATGAAATCTCTGTTCATCATCCACCGAAGCCCCTCCACGCCACCATGTTTTCATGGGCCTTTGTATTATGGGGAATCAATATTGTATGCCCTTGTATTTCAGAAATAGTTCGCCAGTTTATGTTCATTCTGAATGCAACACATTTCTTTAATAAGTGGGAAAAAGAGATTCCCCTCAAGGATTTCAAGTCCCGGGCCATGACAAAATTCATTACCTCCCATATAATTCACTGATTCAGAGTCACTCATTCCATTTTCCCTAAAAATGGCACCACATTTAGTGTTCTATAACTAAAGAAATTGTATGCCAAGTATAGTGTCCTATCAAAAAATAATTCTCACATCCACATTTATGAAAATGGTTAGATCGTTACATTCAATATGACCCTCTATAAGTGTCTGTAGAAGATGGTGGGTTAGAAAAACAATATATGGTAGGGAAATCTCCCCAACACCCTCTTGGCATATTTAAAATTTACTAATAATTCTACCGATGTGGAAACGTATTCTTTGGTGTAGGGAATAGAGGTGGTCATGCTCATAAAGGTTCTATTTCCATCACTCCTAATAGAATTATATGACTAGAAGATTCCTGAAAAATAGAATAAGTCCATCTAGATGAGATTGAATCCCTTCAACCAAAAAATATCCAAGACTTATGAAAATAGGAGAGGTACATGGATAGAATATTTGGATAACTCAACAAGATGGTAAACATCCACTCCTTCATTTACGGTGACATTTTACTAGCTCTCATGATTCCAATAATACACAAAAAAATCCTCCTATGTTGAAGCCCAAGTGGTAAGGACATTATATCTTTAATAATTTATATTCCAATGGTGCAAACTATTTTATGACCATGGATTGATAATTTTTCACTTCTCTCACCAATACCAATTTTCATGAGCAGCACTTTTCATAAAGAGCTTACTCCGTCATAGACAGATGATGTTAAACTATGTGTCAGTTCCAAGCTCTATGACCTTAAACTAGGAGTAAAATTAAAATAATCATGACTTTAGACTATATGTGAGTCTACATAGAAAGGTATCCTATGGTTTTGGGTTCCATTGGGCATTCACTCACATCAGGTATATCTTGACACCATAAAACACATATCCATTCAAGACACTATTCCCATGGTCCAAACACTATAACATTAGATTAAGAGCCTATGGTGTGATATTTATTACCATAAACAAATAATCCACCCTATGCTCCAAATAGTATGTCCATAAATTGATCTGATATCATGTATGATCTATGAACGTAATCTAGAAGAATCCCTTACTATACATGTTGTATAACTTTAAATTACATACCCCAACATCATTATCGCATAACATTAAACTATGATTCTACCCCGTACAAAATAGATATTCCTCATAAATATGACATATTGTCTACCACATTCCCTAAACATAGGATTCCTCATAATAATCATTTTAATCCTCAATTACCCTTTCCAGAGATGATTTTCCCTACTGGTGTCGGTCTCCTAACACACTGCGCTCGAGTATCTTTACACATTGTGCTCCATTTGTTCCATGTTTAACATCATTCATGCGATACATATACACTTTGAACAAGAATACCCCAATTTTATACACCATATGACAATAAAATATGCGCAACTATATCTAGGATTACTTCATGTGGTGCAGGGACTCCTTTTATCATTCGTATTGGGTTTTAACTCTTGCACCACACAAACATCCGGCACAACCACTCTTTCATGGTCTATACTATATGACCATAAAATGTGTGTAACCCTTTCTCTAACTATGATTTTCTTAATTTCCATGATTATGGGATACATATTAACACTTTTACATCTCGTTTATGGACCCAATAAATAATTCACAGAATCACTTGGCATGTTGGCCCCATCATGTTTTTATATTTATGACATTAAACTAGTAGCTACCTTATTGTCCACACAATGTAAATAAAAACTATTTGAAACATCAATGTTTAATGTATACTTCATGATATTTCCCATTTTCATACCCAGATGCTTTGTGGGGTCAAATATAGATTACTGAATCCCATTTAGACATTACCTCATTCCATTTCCACACTTCAAGTCTTTCTAGTTTGGATTCCCATATTCTTCCAAATCTAGAAAGATCCCCTAAAAATAATGGTTGTGGTCTGAAGAGGCTCACCTCCTATAATTGTCCAATTTACTAATGGATATCTAGTATAAAATGGAAGATTATGTGTTTTGAACATGTTCCATAGTAAATCCTCCATTTTCTCATCTTATTTTTGACAGGTGTGGTTTTGGTTCCTATGTTTCAAATATAATCAAAAGTAAATTGATACCCAACAATTGACCCTTATACAGACCTCATACCTCTTAAATTAGTATATATCCACATATCTATGTCATATTGTAACTTCAATACCCTTAGTTTCATTCATCCACACATCTACACGTGTTGAGTAAGTGGGTATGTGTCCTTGGGATATCCCCAACTTAGTTAATTCTTTCCCATGTTTTGTGCTTCCATCTGTCAGAAAAATTCCATCACCTATTCTTGTTTCCCACACCATGCATGACTCAAGTGGTCTTAAGAGTATTTTAGGGTTTGTATCCCTTTTTTTGAGCATTAAAATATCTCATTTTAAGAATCATCACTTTAAACTGTATATGTGTTTTCTCCGGAATATGTTGTGCGAAAGTGGGACCCCTTGGCCATTATTCACATCATGTTTTTTAAATCACCACACTACACATATCATTTTGGGGAACCCTGTGGTATAAATTATACAAAACTAAACAAAGATAATTGTTTATTATCTTTAATACTTTAAACTGGTATACAACTTGTGGTCCACACAACACGACCTTAAACTACTCACATCACATCCCAAACATCCTGAGCTTAAACTATTTGAAACCCCTATAGTCTGAGTTGAAGGACATTAAACTACAAATCCCAAAAACCTCAGAACAATAAGATAAACTAAAATCACACCCTAGAGATGTTCATAATTTCATATATATCAAATATGGGATGAAAAAACAAGTCCACACTTCATGATGTTAATATATTTTCTCTCTTTTCCCCAGTCCAGGAACTATGAATCTAAAACATGGGTTGTTTTATTTCTGATACATTTAAGTATGAGAGCCCACATGGTCTCATTCACATTGGGGTTTACCTCTTTAATTTTACATGAGTAGCCTTTGAAAAAAATGCACCTATATTCCACACATCATGACATTAAACTGGTGGCCTCTAGGATTCTAGGATCCCAACCATAAACTATTTTCTACATGAATTTTCTGTTTTTTATGATACGTTAGCCTCATTTGGCTCATTCTTATCAGGATAATACTATTTCATACTATTATAAACACATTATAGTATACCATGGATGGAATTATACAACCTAAAACTATTATCAAATCACTAGTCCCATCATTATGACCTTAAACTATGTGTAATTTTTCTGAAAGGTGTCTTACGTAGCATCAGGTGTCCTCCAAGGATATTCCATTCACGTCAATAAATCTTACATCAATGTCACATAAATCCCTTCAAGACACACCCCCATTAGTCCATACAACATGAATTTAAACTTTCCACCATGGAACAGGCCATATAACCTCAAACTATGTGAGATGTCCCAGTCACATTGGGTTAAACTATGAGATATGTCCTAATCGCATGATGTTAAATTGTAAAACACACCATCATCATCATATGACGGTAAAAATACTAGTCCAATGTCTTTATTTCATGATTTAAAACTACAAAGAATCTTATTACCTCACCCTATAAATTTTTTCTATAGTGCTTGTTATCCCCACACCATTCCTCTTCTAGGTTGTTCCTCGACAACCGAGATAACACTCCCTAAGAAGATGAGTATTAATTTTTTGAAACTTGTATTCCTATATCAATGCACTCTGAGACGAAATGGGGTTATTCTAGGAGTGTTGGAATCCATTTTAACATTCCATCACTTCATTCCCATGCTTCATGGGCCCCTCATTTAGATCCTCATCCACTTCCACGTTTGAAGGGTCCCCCTAATAGAATGTTGGCTGGCCATGTCTCACCAACAATCCAATGCCAACACTCTGAATGACTTTGGAAACTTTATGTGGAATGTTCCATGTTCCAAACATGGTCATTGGTCAACCCACATTTCATTTCCCAATTATCCGCTAAGGGATATGGATGATATGTTTCAAACATAGTCATAAATCACCCTATATCATAATACCACTTATATTTTCTTCCAAAATTTTGGAATTATGATTCACACTCTTATTACCCTTTGTTCAGATAGAATTCAACACCCCTAGCATTAACCCATTGGTGCATTATAGAATAGTAGAAAAGAAATTCAACCATTTAGAGAGATTTAACCTCTAGCCATAGTCTCACTTGGCCCAAAAACTATCATTTTCTAGTCAAAAATAGTACACCACCAATTGTATGATGATTTTTTAATAGTATCATGTATATAAAAAATTACATCGACATCCCTCTTTTCTCACATAAATCATGGTTCACATGAGATTCGGTATTGGTTGATGGTTGTCTTATGAATATGATTATGATGTGATGATAAAACAAATAACTTGTTTTATCATGTAGGAGTTTTATATAGGTCAAATTTAATAGGGTCAGCCACATATCATAATCTATCATTTTCCAATTTCCTTTAGGAGTCGACCCAAGAGTTTGAGTGTTTCAATTCAAACATCCTTTTCATGGTGGCCCACAAGGTCCACTACTACATAGCTAGATATTTTTTATCATTGAAATCCTTAGATTCTACATCTTCAATTCTGATTTTCTTGTAGTTTCTGCTCATCCTAACACACAACTTCATTGGATTCATCCCTTCCTACCTTTTCCTCAGTCGTATCTATTTGACCCTCAAAATGCTAATGGTCTCATCATGGGTGTCAATGACCACCTCATGATCCTACACCATCCCTTCCAGGTGGGTGACCTCTCCATTAGCCACCTTTATCACCTTGGATCATTTAGCCTTATATTTATTCTATTATTGGTTGTGTTATTTTCATTCCACATGTTCCCAATAAAAGAATAATTAATGATCCATTGTGTAAGATAGGCTAGAGTCTACCCCATCAATACCCATGATGACTAGATTGTGGAAGAGGGAGCATAACATGTTTTTAATATCTGCAATTGTTAATGAGTGATGAAGTTATGTGCATTCATTCACTATTTAGGGCAGACAATCTAGTTATCCTTGATAGCGTCAGATCGTGAATCCTTGAAATCATCTTATGATGTAGTCTCTTAATGAGGGAAGATTTGTAATATAACATTATATATATATTATAGATATGTATTTTCAAGCATGGAAAAATGAACATTCATGTGTAGAGATAGATCCTCACTAACCTCTTCACCAGTAGCAAAATCCCCCACTACACCTTGTTGAACAACTGAGGTGGACACAACTTTCATGGCCCATACAATCACCCATGTGAATGTCGTAACCTTTTCTTTATCCCTTTAATATTCCACTATTTTCAATTCTAAGATAACAACACTTGATGAAGCCTCCTCAACATCTACAGTATCTAGTATGATTTTTGCCTCTTTCTTGATAGCTTTGACTCTGGTGGTCAACTCATGTGGAACCTATACGATTGTCTTAGCCACCATAGCTCCTTCATCTAGCCCTATCATTGTCCTTTCATCAACCCCTTCCATTGAGAAAATGGTATCGATAGACCCCTCGAATGTGAACTCCTTGGTTTGTCTGACTACCATGATCTCCTCATCCACTCTCATCGAGAGAGCAGTGTCTAACCACCAAAACATAGCCCTTGGTGCATCTAATCTTATTGTGGGTGTCGGTGGTTAAATCTTGAGATACATTCAAACTTTTGTTTTAAAATTTTTTAGTAAATAATAAGAAGTAGAGATAAAATATTCATGGATGTAATGAAAGAATACACTTACATTAATTGTATACTATAAACAGTAATTCCCAATGTATCACGAGTAACCACCCGAATACGGTTCCTTTTACTACTACTACCCCTGTTGCAAGTGTTCATGGTTTACTACTCATAAATATATCTTCATTGTGGGACTCAAAATTCACCCTATCATGGGATGAGGCCTCATTTCCCACCTTTTCAAGTCCACCATAGACTTCCCCCTCTTCCGTACATGATTCATATTTATGTGGATAAAATAGTTTGGAAACTATTCTAGTAACATGTTATACCATAGACCAGAGATCCTGGTACTTACCTAGTCAGCATTAGTTCTTCCTTCTATGGGGGTGATTTGGTAGGTGGGTCGTCCCCTGGAATCATTTGAATACTCAAGAATAGTTGTGTATATATCCATATCAGATTCTAATAATTACGGGGGGATAATTCATGTTCCGCAGTACCCTTACCAGGTTATTTAGAGGGTGTGCAGTGACCCGAGAATGGACCAGGACTTTATGCTCCTCCACAACATTCCCCACCTCATCCTAAGACTTTAGGAAGCCAACTGTAATATGAACACTCCCAACAAGATACATCAGACACCTATTGAGATGCTACCACATCCTGCAAAAAAAATATAACTACATGAGGATATCCCAGTTCTCCAAGGCCTTAGGGAAGAGGACATCATTGGTAATTTATATGTTATGTAACCACCCCATGAGAACATGGAATAATGTACTCAGGACCACCACATATGTATTCTCTTCTTCTCATGTCCTCCTTCACAAGAGTGTTGGGCCTGGATCTATTTCTCCTCTCCCAATGCCTTTTCCAAGTCTATTCATATGAACTACCAGACTTACTACTTCAACCCTACACATTGGGCAAGCGTTTTTACCATGATTCACTCTAATTACCATTTGGAACTAGTCCCATGGTCAAGGGACGACCCCATAATTGGATTGTGTGGCCCACCTTTTGAGCATATCCCCAGGATATGCACTCTCCTAGCTCAACACATAGTCATGGGTAAGCCCATATGTAGCAGTAGGTGGAAGGATCTCATTCCTTATTTTTCTATCACCGCATGTGAACTTGCACCAAATCTTCCTCAACAAAAAAGGATTGAATTAATGAATCACCTATGAGTATACCTTCATTATTAGACTCTATAGTATCCTACACAGTATCACAAACCAGTGTTGATTGTATTTTTCACAAATCGACTAATAGTCAACTCTAGCCACCAGTGCCCCACCTAAAAATTCCAAGAGGTACAATCTCTGCACAAAGGTCATCGTACCGTCATCACTCATCATAACCAATGGGAGGTAGAAATTGTGAAATATGAAATGATATTCCATCCCAATCATCTCTAACACATCCATAAAACTAAACATAAATGGAATAATCCCCACGATATTCATGATAGATGGTAATAAATTTGTTATAGGAGGAGAAAGAGGGTTTCGATACTCATTACCCCATGTGCGGAGCCACCAAGATTTAAAAGAAGAGTAAGGGACCATACACACTTAGGGGTGTATTCCATTCACTTATGTGGAAAATTTATTTTTATATATTTTCCTGTATTGGGACAACCAAATTCATTAATTACCTTGTCACCAACATTGCTTCCATTATGAAGGTGCTCAGCCCCACCCCACTGTACACATCTCTCACTGGGAGAATCCAACAACGTAAAAGTTTTGTGATGAACCCCACCAATATAAACATAGGATGAGCCTTTGCCTTAATTTTTTATCCACATAGATTCTACTGTCTTGCTTATAGATTCCCCCAATATGATCCCACCTTACTCTGTTGATATACCTTGGTAAATGTGTGGGGTCTTGTCAATAACTTCAATGCTGACTCCTCTCCTTCAACCATCCCTCCCAATGTTTCAGTATGGAAGTAGTTGGAACAATACATTAATGGGATGTCCCTCATCCCTAAATTCTCTTTAGTGGTGCCCCACGCCAAGCCCAACAACGAATTTTATAGGGCCAAAAATTACTCTTGATCACCCGATACCTTCTCTGCATGGACGAACTCATATATCATGAATACCTAAAATTAAAATTATAGTGATATAAGGAAGGTCCAAGGGACTGACTTCAACCTCCTCATGATGAAAAAAAATGTGTTGTTTCCAAATGAAAACCTTCTTAACAACTTGAGCATGATCTACTTGGGATTGTATACATGGAACTGTGAATCCTATGATGCTTTATAAATTATTATATGATTCATCTCCCTCTAAAATTCACAGAATGAGTAATATGCCTAGTAGTCCCATGCCAAATCATCTATGATGGTTTCCCCCTGGTAAAATTCCCAATTTTCATTCCATCCCTTGAGAAGATCCCTCAAACCCTCCTTGAAGATCATTTGATACTGTAGTGGGGATGATTCGTCATCTAGATTCTCCCCATAAATATTTTTTATTTGGATATATAGAATGTCCAATGTTTGTTGATCAATCAATATGTGGCCTAAAATATCCCTATTTCACTTGTATTTCCCTAGTATGACTCTAACTAGAAATTTGGTTTGTCTCAACCCACTTTTGGGATAAATACATTATATCTTAGATTAAATCCATATATTTGAATCCTCTTTCATAATAGAAACACCTTCTTAGCTTATGTCAAAAATATGATCAATGGTTTGTGGTATGGAAATCTCTGAACACTCTCAAAAATCATGATGTTGTCCATCATTTATGCCCTCTGATCAGTGGAAGCATCATCTCCTTGAGCATCCATTTGATTCGAAACGTAGTTGATTTTTTGATTCTGGTACGTTATGTTCATTATCTATGATCATTCATGGATCTTGGTCATGGAGATCTAACTTTTAGAGGTCTCGTCACGAAGATGTGATTTTGTGGTGTCTTGTTTACTAAGAATCATTTCTATAGAAATGGTTCATAAATATGGTTCTCTAGGATGCATTTAAGGAGATAAAGATCTTAAAAAAAGAGAATAAAAATTTTTCTTCGTGTGAATTCCAGTTCCTTTGAGGGTACCCCCTATGTTACATATAGTTATATATAATTATAGGCTTCCTAATGGTGTCCACACCGATGACCATCACACATGCAATCGATGAGTGATATTTTTATGTGAAATTCATGAAACATACCTTAATTCCAAATTTTCAGTGATTCACCCTCATAACCTGACCCTCCTTTTCTTGTTGGTTCCTATTCTGAGGGGGGGGGGGTTATTTATTTACATTGAAATACATGTCTCACGGGAATAGTCAATGAAGGAATGACATTTCAAAAAAAATAAATCTTTAAAATGATCTCAAACCCCTCTAAATAGTCTGTTTAATGAATCCCTAGTCCTTCAAAAATGTTTAAGATCATACAAAGCTCCTTGGTCATGAACTCACTTCATGAATGTGCAATGACATGATACTAAGCTTCCGTTCAATGACTATCAGATTCACGGAGTAGTACACTAATATTTAGATAGGTGATGGTGTCTTTGGGAGTCTGATAGAGCCATAACCATTTGTGTAGCCCACATGTTCTTTGTGAAAATCCTCCATGCTTCTTGATGCCCCTATCCTATAAATACCCCCCTTCAGTCTTATATTTATGGGATGGTTACTCGAACATTCAGATCCCTAATTTCTCCCAATTAAAGAACCACCATAGCATCATCAAACAAAGATAAATGGATCACCCAACATATCCAGGATTCACAAAATACTTTTCTTTGAGTTCTTAAGTGCCTACACCCCATGTGTAGAAGTTTTCATGAAGTTACACATCCCTTTCAAATGAATAAGTCCCCATAGGGAACTTAAATATTCAAAAATAATTCAACCATCGCGTAGAACTCCTTTCCCAAATCAAGACATCACTTCAAGGTGAGGGAACCATGTTTTATAAAAAATAACCCTTTGTGAGGACCTTGACCTCCACGAAGCACCTGTGATTCATGAATCACATCTCTATAGGGCCCATTGACACCAAAATCCTCTCTCCTAGGTGTCTCTATGGTGCCTCCCTTCTGTTGACCCATCTTCACAAAGGTTGAGTTCCCAAAACCCCCACACCAATCCAAGATTAGTCTAGTTTCACCTAGAGTCCCTATGAGTCATGTACCACCCACTCTTGTTTCCGCTCACCTCACTCCCAGTGTGGCTTGATCCTACCAAATACCCCATTCTTCTATGAATCGGCACCCTAGTCTCTTTTACTTATAATAATAGGTACCTTAATGTGGACCTCCTGACTAGCCACTCCTCCCATCCTTGTACCCATATAGTTCCAAATCCATGCCCTTCCTCGATGCACATATGCAATGGTCACGTAAGCACAAGGGATGAGGACTTAGTCCACCAACATTTGAGATGCATGATTTAAATCTATATAGTGACATATCCTAGTCATAAAATGTCAAAATGCATGAAGACTTCCTCAACACATGATGTAAAACTATAGGATTACCCTGCACAATGAATATATGATGTTCTATGTATGAGTTGAAAATTATGAACTCCAAAAGGATGTCATGTGTACAAATCAGTTGGAATGAGATCCTCCTTTGGAAGATTCAACACGTAAGCTACATCCACAACCTCACTGATCCAAGTATACCCATGGTAGCTTCCACATGTAAACCCCACATCATTCCACCCTTGCTAAATCCTCTTGAGAAGGGAATATTAAATGCATAATCCCTGCACCATCCCTCATGGATGAATATTTTACAACACAAGCATCCTTAATTCATGATGTTAAACTATATGGATTGGCCATGTCAAAAGACCTTTAAATGAGACATCAAACTACATGGATTTTGATTCGTGTCTTCTAAATAGGTTATATATGACACCTCCAAGAGTTTCAATCTTAGAAATGGTAATTTCATCGTGTCCCCTTCTGGGGATACACCATCCCAGTTCCACCTCCATTGAGAATTAGACAAAATCATCCTGGTTCTTCCTCCTTAGACTGTTAGATCCACCCATCTAAGATCCATCTCAATGGGTGTTATGATCCATCCATCCCATCTCGACATAACATTAAACTTTTTTTTCTGATCCTTCTCTGAAAGATATTACATACAAGCCTTTATTGAGACATACTCCATTAAAAACATGTGATTTATAAGGTAAAAACCTTAGATGATATGTTCCCATAGAATCACCTAACTCATGCTAATCATGGGATTCATAAGGTAGAGGAACATGGAGTACTTACCCCATAATATTAATTACCTTGTAATTAACATAGGATGCATTGGATTCTGCTTTTCTGATGCCTTAATGATAACACCTAAGATGGATATTTACAAGTGAATAATACACAAAACATAAAGGTATTCCCATTGATTCCCAATGTGACAACACCCCTAACTGAGGGTTTCTGCCTTATAAATATGGAAACATAATTTCGATAAAAAATTTGTGTGATTAATCGGCATTCAAAAAATATGGAAATAAGAAGGGGTTCAATGAACATGACATTACATTATGATGAAGACTCAAAATAGGTGATTATTTTCAAGGAGGAATCAATGGATGGACGAACTAACATCTCATTTTCCAGTTTCAATAAAGTAGAAAACATTTCCATTGAAAGTGATGGAAACCCTTAACTTTTGGAATGTGGGAATACAAGTAAACAAAGAATCCAATGTGTGAAACCATGTACAGACATGTGGGTGTGCCCCAAAAAACCATCAGGAACTCCCGCCTCATTAAAAAATATTGGTTACGTATTATGAAGGTTAAAAATCACCATTACCATACCAATGGATCTTATGATAGATCATATGTTTTTAGGTGATGGGTGTGAGATATAAATTTAACATGATTTTTGAAAAATAAATAAAAATGAAAAGGGAATGGATAGAGAATATTCATTACACTTACTTTCTATATTCATGGATCCAATTTGAGGTGTTTGGACCATGGTCACATTTTATCTTGGGATAATAACTTTATTTCACTTTTCACAATTATCATCCATTATAATGTTGAGTAGACCCACCTCTTTGAACTTTTTTCGATTATTTTTCCACAATCCCTCACCATAAAAAACCCATTATACCTTTTCAAAAGACCTCAGGATTAATTTTTTATTTGTCATTATGAAGTGTATATGATAGAACCAATGAAATAAAATGGTTAGGAACATGTAATTAGGGTGTGATAATAACTCCAATTTTATTTTACCATGAGTGATGGGAGAGATTTTATTGTGATTTAAATTGAAAAATGGGTATAGGTTTTGAGGAATAATTATGAAATTGTAATTAAAAGAAGAAAAAATATAAATAAAGAACATAACTATGAGTCATGACAAATTCTATCAGCAAGGTTGATTTTGGAGGACTTTATTTTTCAGCTTACACTTAGATTTATTTTCTTATTTGGGATGCATGTTTCCTCTTTTGAATTTTTTTTATTTTGGAATCTTTATTGAGATGATTTTTTCCTGATGATAGTAAATTTGTCATGTGTGGGAAATTTGATAAGATGAAATGATATAAATCATTTGGATATATTTATTAAATGTTTAATAATTTTGTATTCGATATTAAACAATATTTTGATGTGTTTTAGTAGGAATCCGTAACTCAAGACTCAATGATAGAAATTATAAAAAATCTGAAATATGATCATTGCACATATTGAATCCCAAGTACACAACATGAACTCCTCAGATAGACTATATTCCATTTGAATTACAATTAATGAATCCCAACACATCTTAAAAGAATCTATGATAAATTTTTTTTAATATACATGGAAAGAACCAAATACATTATGTGCAAAGATCTAAAATTAATTCCCACAGATTATTCAAGCCGTGAAATCCATGAGATCCAAAATATTTGCAGATTAATGTGGATCTAATGTTCATATAGTGTAAGACTAGTATACTCATGGAATCCCATGATGAAGAATCCACTGAAAATAAGTTCATAATGTAAATCATATAAACATCATGAAATTATTAGTCAGAATAAATATGTTTCATCTACAACACATAGTGGGAGCCACACACCTTTATTTACATCTTATGTTATTATCCATTTTTATTCTATTATCATTCCCATCAATCTATTTTTCTGTATTTTTTTTATTTTAAAATAATTTGTTTATCTGAGGATTCAAAGAATTTTTTGTTGTTCCTTGTTGTTTGGACATTCTGATTTCAATATCAATTGCAGAAAAATTTCAATATTAATTTCATTATTGATTTTGACATCATTCATGTAAATATTTAATTGATTTTTCATGATTTAAATTTTTGATTTCATTATTGAAGTTATTTTTTTATATTCAAAGAAAGTCATGTGTTTATCTTATATTATTCAATTCTATCATGTGTATCTAATCTACTAAGGGTTAGGAGTCAAGTGTAGGGGTGTCTTTGAACCAATTGAAGATCTAAAATAGAAACTATATAATCTTATGGATACTAAAAAATTTAAAACAACTGTAATTATAATTAAATTTCATCTACCTTAACCAGTGGAGGTGTAATCAAATGACCGTGACCTAGTTGGTGTTGATCAAGCTAGGAACAATAAAATGTGATATTTTAGCCTATAATCCATTCTTTGTGTTGTTATGTTGTCATCTATCTCAACACCAATGAGTATTTTCCCACTTTGGTTGATTGAATTGGATGGAACAAGAGTAGTTGGTGACTTAAGTACTTCTTTTTGTCTTTTGTAATAGGTCTATCTCATGTATGTTATTGGATTATCCTTTTCCTATAGTTTAAAATCTACCCTAAAACATTCTATTCCATTATTATTAATCACAATATAGATAGTTTGGAATGCCAAAAAAAATTTGTTCATGAGGAACTATACACGAATGGTTCTTACCGCCGGGTATATTTCCTACAATCTATCCCTATGGGTTGATCCATGGATGGATACTATAATATGCCTTAGTAGATATGTGTAGTTTGGGAAATATAAATGTAATCTGATCCACGCCCTTGTGTATTCAACGACACCATGTTGTTTTGTCATCCTCACAAGACTATATATATACAGTTAAATTCAAATAAGAATGGAGTTTCCCTAATCCACTGATTGATGAAATATGAACACCCAAAACCCCATCCTGAAGTACGATCAATATGAAAATTGAGAGAAAGGGAAGAAAATTGTCATTTTAATAGAGGTAAACCAAGAAAAAATATGTATTAACCATTTTATTAATGCTACACACAGTTGGAGTAACAACCCCTAAAATATTTAATGGTCATTTATGAATTTAAATTTCAAAAATCACCAATGCCATAACATGGCATTTATATCCACTACATGATGTCTTCACCCAAGATATATACAACAGGTAAAAACCATGAAATGGTGTATAATACTAAATTCTCGATGGCTAAAATTTAATCTACTATGATTTTGTGAGATTCATCTAGTTGTAGTCAACAAGAGGACTCTAAGAGAATTCCATCCAAGGAAATGCACACTTACTAGGAATTTTAACCTTTCCTGTTTCACATTTTTTACTCACAAACACACCAAGACCTCCACCACATCCGTGGTCTAACTTGTCCCCAAAGTCAAAAACTCATTTTTCAGCCACCATTCCCCTCCAATAATTAAGAAGTATATATGATTTATATATCAAGGTGTGGTAATTCATTCCACCATTAAATCATTATATCTAAAAAAATTCCTTAGGATCATGAACATAATAAGTGATAATGAAATTATTGCATTATCAAACCCTTAATCCCCCATTTTAAATAGTTTTCCCTACCAGATTTTTATCTCACTCAATTCGATGGGATTTTCTTTCCATGTAGAACCTTATCCCATCAATCCACTATCTAAATTGGCCTTTAAATCACTGAGGAGTTAAGTTCAATTTCATCATTCTTCAACTTGATAATTTGAGATGGATAAGGTTGATACTAATTCAGTTTGGAAACATGAAACACATCAGTAATATAAGTTAAATGAGAATGTATTTCTTATTGATAATCCACCTTCCAAAGTTACTCCACAATCTCAAATAGATATACATAATGAGGTATTATCTTACCCTTCCTCCACAAACTTTTGTGTCCCGACTGTGGTTAAACTATAAGAAAAACCTAATCACCTACCTCAAATTAAAAAGCATGATGACATCATTTAACATGTGATTTATGATGAATTTCATTTATCTCTTATCAACTCCAAATCAATTGCATGATACCCACCATATCCTAAATGATACATGGTCTAACCAAGAACCATTCTCCAACCAATTCCTAACAATATGTGATCTACCTACACACCCATAAAAACTTAAACTGGCCTTATCTGGATTGAATATTGATAAAAAAATTATAAGAAAATTCTACTAATTGAATATATTTATCAAAATACCACTGAGATCAAGAACACATTCCCATTTCTATAAGAATCTATATGGATGATTAAATCTTTCCATTAATCTTGGGATGATATATCATTCTCAACCTCAAAAGAGAACCCATCGCTACTTGAAATCCAATCCAAAACTAGATGTGAAGCGAGGGTTCAAATGATTATTGATAGACAATGTCACACCATATAGTCAACTAATATCCTAGAAATTTTTTTTACCATCCTCTACTATCATTGACTACATGATAGGTAGTAAATACACTAATTTCATGATTCTATTAATAATCACTCATATCACATCCTTATTACTAGGAGTCTGAGTGGGACAATCACAGTGTCCTTTTATATCTCTTCCCATTTCCATATAGGAATTGTTATAGGTTTTTATATATCATATCTCATCTAGTATTCTTCCCCAATATTATAACACATGAAGCACCAAGACACAAAATATTAAATAAATCACCTTATTTGTGACCACCAATAATGATTTATCAAGTCATGATACATCTTGGTAGCTCTTAGGGAACACTCTTATTTGTTATCTCTACACTTATCTAAGTGAATCTCAAAAAATAAGCTCATTAAACACCACTGACTTATTGATTCCTTCACTATCGATGTTTGAATGTTTTTCCTCAATTCATATATGACCACATTTTCTTTTCTTGGGTTGTATAAGATTTAAAAATAAAACAATTTAAGGTAATACATCCAAGTTATATGTCACTTGTTTATATCCATTTGAGTGATGATATTCCATACACAATTATGGTCAAAATAAATTGTAAAATTCTTCCCAACGAAGTAGTGGTACCAATTCTTAAGAACTTACATCATTGTCACCATCCCAAGATCATTAACACAGTATTTATTATCATGGGGGGGGGGGGGTTATAGATAAGAGACAATAGATAATGAATGTATCCCATGTATCAAAAAACAGCCATAACTGATAAATGTGGAATTTTAGTAAACAGAATATTCTAAAATTATTTTTGGATGGATCAAGACTTTAACTAAAGAAAATATAACTTTCAACTTCTCAAAATTTCTTTTCCAAACTTCTCTCCAAAAAAATAAATTACACGGGTTAATTATATAAATGGATATTTAAGGTTAGAGATATCCCAATCAAAGAACGTGTAATAACTAATTATTCCCAATAAACTCTTTATCACAAACAGATTTTTGCGATTCTTCCAAGACATCACTGCTTGAATTTTCTCAGGATCCACTAAGAAACCCTTCTCAGAAATCATATGGCTTATAAATTTCACCTCTTGAATTCAGTACTGACATTTTATAGCTTTAATAATTCCTTATATTCTATCAAAATTCCAAGGATTATATTCAAATTATCATCATGATCGTACTCAGATTTGGAATAAATAGGGATACCATTCCTAAAAAATAACTATGAAGGAATCCAAGAACTAAGAGATGCTTCGATTCATTAAATCCATAAAAATTACATGAGAATTAGTGAGTCCAATTTTCATGATCATATATTCGTAGATTCCATGACAGTTTTTAAATTATATCTTATAAATATTTTCCTCTTAGGCCCTCATCCGATGTTATCACATCCTTAGATCATTACTTGAAAATAACCAGGCTTCACTGAACAAAAAAAATAATGGTGGAAATGGATATCGGTTCTTAATTATCAATTGATTGAGTATTTAGTAATCAAAACTAATTCAGAGACTGATTTACTCCTTCTTTTTAAAGATAACTAGTGATTCCCAAAGTGAAATGATAGGATGAATAAATCCTTATGCCTCAATATCCTCTTATATAACATTAAATATTTCAATAATGGGGTTCATATAGTATGATGGTATATAAATAGGTATCATCCATATAATTAAGTCTATTGTAAACATCACATTCTGTTAGGGAGGAAACACTAAGAAATAATTATGAAAAATGTTTGTATACTCATTCTCCACCACAAGAAGAGGGTCACTATGATGTGGATCAATAGCATCAAGAAAAATATCTAAAAATATAATTATTTCATCTCAAAACTAAGGGAAATAGGACCTTTTATTCAATATTTAGTATCCCACTCACCTTGAAAGACATGAATGGATCCATTTTAATAGAGAAACCATGCATGAAATTGATAACAATCAATCCAGGATTTAATCCTCATAATCTAATACATGAAAATTATGAGTTCAATTATGTAAATATTAAGAACTAAAAGCTCACATATGGTTTTTTGTTCAAGAACTAACTCCCAATACTCGAGACATTTAATAACCTACTCCAACTTCTTTCCCAATAGATTATATTGTGTCATCATAATAGGCAAAATCTCTGATCACTATCCCAACACATAGATAAGCATGGATTATATAAAGGAATAAATTTCCCCATTATCAAATAAATCAATAGCCATGAATGATACTATAAACATTATACCTCTCATGGTAGTTGGTTCAGCCTCTGACTCCTCTTGTGCACATTCCACTATATATATACATCAAACCACATCTATTCCTTTATTTATAATATGAAAATCACCATTAGAAAATGGTTGAGATCACAAACCTTTTTATACATCATATTTGAACTGAGATCCCTTTATGTAGTTCCATCCATCTCTACTTCCTCAGAATTGGATTTCAGTAAATCACTAAATATGACTAGATTTTCCACATGAACGAAACACCTTTGGTGTTACCTTATAATAAGGTTTTTGGTGTCCCTCTTCCCACATTGGTAATAGAAAACCTTTCCATGCCTTAATTTATATTGTGAACTCCTTCCACAACATCAGTGTTGGTTACCCCACTTACTTCTCTATCTTGAAAAAGTATTGTAGATACCTCCTACTATCACTGATGCTCTAAAGAGTTTTGTATTCCCATTTATGTCCATCTCATCCATATATTTCTTATCCATAAACATTGTGAAGGTTGGTAGGAACATAAGAATCAGTATAACATAAATGTATGTCCTTAAACCCATATTGGTCCTTTATGACTTGAGATAGCCATTGGAAAAAAATGTTGGTTATAGGTTCAACAACTCGGTAAACTAAGAATTATACTCCATGTTAAAATAATTATCATGATCTATATTAATGAACTCTTATGATTTCTCCACTCATAGTGTCTTTAGATGGAATTATTTATTGAATGATTTCTTAAAAGTGGTCAATGTGAGATCCTCATGAATCTATGATCGTAAAGTTGATTCAAACCACTTTTTTCCTAGGCTCTAATGTTTATATGTGGTTAAATCAACAGTGGAGTCTTCTCGAGTATTCAGTAAGTGGTAAAATCCTTTAAATCCATTGGATATTCTCTTCTATTTCATGTTCTCCCATGTACCTATGAATGATAATTGGATACAAATTAGTGAATTTTAATGAATTATTTTCCTATTATTCTTGTTCAATAAAACATACTTTTCCCATGGTCTGGATAATTTGGACTATAGTTTATGCTATTAAAAGGTCAGCTACAGGATTCACCTAAGGGGATATTTCTATTTCTTTAAATATAAAATTTAGATATTTTATTATTTAAGTAGTCATATTCTATAAAATAAATTGGATGAAAAAAATTTTGAATAAAATTTTATTCCTTTATCAGAAATAAAATTTAGAGAATGGAATCCAAAAATAAAAAAGTTATACATATAGAATATGAAAAACTAAATACATCCCATGGTAATTTGAGGTTCATCATGAAAGTGATCTGAATAAGAAAAACCCCAAACTAACTCTTAATTTATAATATTCTTACCTATATTCTATCAAAAAACCCCTAACACAAGAGGATGAAATAAAAGTATGAGAAGATGATTTACTGAAAACCTGGGGCTCTAATGAAAATTGGTAATAGACTAACCCGAGTTAACCCATAATTTTACATTAATTGTCCTTCCATAAGCTCCAAAGAATGTTCCAAATCACTATTGGTTGGAAACAATCACCAATGTATCAAAGGAGGAAACATGAAAATTATTTCACCGTTAAAAAAATTTGATAACATAGAAAAAATTAGAGTATCCTAATAGATATTCAAAATTCCACACATATCAAAACAAACAAAACATAAAGGTGATATCCAATACCTGGATAACCACGACAAAATGAAAAAATTTAGACCATCAATATGGAACCCAAAGAAACCCATGGTTTTATATTCCTATAAGAATATATCACCACCATCCCGAAACTCCATAATAGAAACATGATAAAGGAGACATTTCTTCTACATTATGCTCTTCCATTTATTTTTATCCTATAAAACAATGGTTTTCACCTATCAAGGGATAAAGTATAGTGTGATCACAATATAATTATGATTCCACTGATGAATCAATGAATAATTTATCTGTGTAAATATGTTATATTTAACATAAAATACATTTCTAAATATTTCAAGAGAAATCATTTTCCATATAAAATCATCCATTGGTTTTATTTTCAAGACATTTTATAATAATGTAATATAATAAATATGACATAATATATATTTATGACTCATAAAAAGATGATTAAATTGGGTTTCAAGTATCAGTATCCATATCAAGTTGAACAATAATCATATTAAATAAAAATTGATTTAATTTTTCCTCAAAATACAAAAGGGAAATCCATGACACATGGATGTACACAACATAGAAGCATACAGAAAAACTAATATACATAAGTGAATCCTAAATTATGATAACCTCATTACACTATTATGTTGACCCACTATCAACAATGAAATCATAATAATCTACCCAATTGATGAAATACTCCACTAGGTTTTGTCTATATTATATTCCTTGTACCCCTTGGTCTCCAAATGTGTTATATATCATTATTGTGTTTTATAAAATTAAATTAGTCATTTTATAAAACAATTTCTATAGTTCTGAAATGACACTTCTACACATGAACAACCATTTAAAATTCAAAATAAATATTTGAATAATTTTATAAAATAGCTTATATGCATACAAAACGTTTTGAAGGAAATTTTTTAAAAACACTTTTGTTTCCACTAAAGAATAATAATACAATTTCATAAATCAACCCAGTGGATGGAATAAGAACATAAGGATCACAAATAAGTAGAAAATAGGTTCGAAACATACATTTAGAACAATGACAATATCATGTCATTATAGACTAATTATTGGAGTGGAAGAGATATAGTCATCACAAGCCTATATATACAAAGAGAAATCTCAGGAAGAAATGAGTTTCCCAAATCCACAATGCGGTGACAGATGAATTCCCAAAACCCTATCATGGAACCCAATAATTCTGAAAATCATTCCAAAGGAAATAAATATTTAGTTTTATATAAGGAAATTAAGTCAAAATGCACATAAAAAACCGTTACTAAGGTTTCACATGGCTAGAGTTACCACACCCAAAAGATCATCAAGCCATTCAGAATTTTCAAATTCTAAAAACACCATCACCATGCCCTAGTATTTTTCACAATGAATAGTATATTATCCTAAGAGATAGACCACATAGACTAGCCCTAGTGCGGTGTATAATACTAATCCATTTTAGCCTACCACAACCTCCACCACAGCATGGTAAGGTCTATCTAGTCATGGTTTAAATGAGGACTCCTAATGAATTGCATTAATATTCATGTCGAGCTACTCGGTTATACGTCCATCCTCATTTTACATAGGTGTCTCACAAGAGCACCACGACCTCCACCATGGCCACAGTACTCCATACTTCTCACTAAAAAATCATGATATAAATTATTAAAAAATTTTCCCCTAAAAATCATCTGAAACCCAGTATAAATTAAAAAATGAGGCTTTATACCTAATTTTAATTTCCAGAATATGGAAATAATCCTCCAGTGCCCACATGATGTAAAATTTCACACCATATTCTTATTCAATGACTACACCTCTGCACCTCTACCTAACTCCCCAGATATCTCATAACTATAATATATCAATGTAATGTTATTTTATAATAGTGACTCTTGTATAGATTTTTGGCGTGTATAGAAACAAAAATTAAAATTCCTAAATAGTGGGTATAAAACTAATTTGTGAGATATTATAAAACATATGTCTATAGTGGCTAACTATATTGAATTTTTTTTTCTAGAATTAATTACTAATATTTTAATTTGACTATTTGACTTGGACTTGAGATATTATATATGTGGATAATCCCATTTGTAGTAATTCATTAAACAATATTAGATATGATTTTTATTGGATAGTCTTAATAGGGTATTATGATAGGGAATTATTACATAGGTCATGATAGGGGTACAATGTAGTTTGGTAAGTGAAACCATACATTTTTATATCTATTCGGTTTAATTATATTGAAAAATAAATTATTATGTAAGTAGGAAGGTTATTTTAGTGAGGAGTTATCATGTCCCTGTTTAGATCACTCTAACAACAATAGCTAAACTGGTTAGCGACATGGCCCCAAACATGCCTCCCTATATGAAAGAGGCTACCGACTGCTAGTGAGGTTATAGGGTTTATTATTGGGGAGACTATTTCAATATACCAAATTATGAAAATAGTGGATGTAATGAAACATCATCAATAGAAGTAAATATTTAGAGTATGGAATCAATAAATAAAAACAAGTCTATAATAAATATGGAATATAATAAAGGACTTGAAAACCATGTTAGGCATACAATACATATCTCCCATAGGGCAGATCACATATACAAGAGTGAATAAAAAAAAATTACTAAATATAAATAGAAGTACAAGGATTGTCTACTACGCAAAATTGAACCACATGCACATTTATCTTATAAAAATGTGATCCATCCTTATTGATCATTCTCAATCATTGGACATATCATATTCCTAAAACTAAGTGAACATATTCTTGGGTACCCCGATGCAATGGTTTCCTAACTAGGGTGTGAGTAAAACACTTAGTGTGTCACAAAAAATGCGGTCCTTTGCATAAAAACTAAATATAATGTATATATATGTGATATACTGAAGTAAAATGATAATATCTACTGTAGGGAATAATATAGATTACTAGATCCATTATGGAATGCTCATACTCTATTCTAATCCTAGCCAAAACACATCTAGAATAAATTAAAAGAAATTAATATGCAGTTGATCCTTGGGTTCATGATCTGATTGACTAGATATCCAATGAATGAGGAGTCTAGATGGATTTTTTTTCTACTCAATGCATGTGTATTCAAGTTTATCCTTTGGGGTTTGGTCCTAATAGACCATAAATTCATTAGCCAACTCTAGAATGTCTCTCATAATGTTATGTCACTATATGGAGTTACATGTACTAGACCTAGGATGACCCATAATCACCTCCAATATATATAATAATGGGATCCAGGTATGAACATGATGTCCTCTAATTAGGGAATAAAACTAGACATCATTTTGATCAAGTCATGTGTCAATCCAATCCAATGTCTGATCCCTAGGTCCCGATCCATAGGAATTCATGAAATTGGAACTCAAATAACCCCTAAGGGGAATGAACCTTAGGGGATCTATTGGGAATACTCTCCATAAATGAGATAATAACCCACAATAAATTCAAATAAATAGCTCATTAATCCCTTTTCTTGGAATGTTTGGGTAATAATGTAATCATGTGTCTACCCCTATCCCGAGAAGCATCAAATGTATTTCATGGGGATATTATCATTAATCTTAGGTAATATCTCAAATATTCTTCATAGGGGAAAGAATCCAACATGAAAGCCTCTTTTCATCACCTATATAATCCATTTTTTGACACTAACAAAGAAAATCTCTAAGATTTTCTCAGAAACCTACCTTTTTAATCCCTGAATGGGAAGGAATCCTAGTGGCCAATGGGACTTCCAGTAGTGGAATCATTCAATAAAAAGGCACCTAAGCTATACCTAAAAAAGAACATATGTAAATACCCATAAAAACACATTAATTTTTTTTTTGGAATCCTATGATATTCCAACATTTATCCCCATAATACATAACAATGCATCAGGACTCAAGGGCCATGTTTTATTAAGTATGTATAGAAATCGTAGATATATCAATAGTAACTAAGGATTAAAATTAAAAATATTAAAGATTGAGGTTTTCTGAATTCCTAAAATCATCATTAATATAACATCTCATTGGGATTACATGTTCGGTATGGCTTTTAACTGACACCCTCTACAATCTCTACCTAATCCTGGGACAAATATTCTCAGAGTTAGTCAACCTCAAGGGCACCCACTATGGTATATTGTGGTAGAGTCGTGGTCTTGGGTCATCACTTGAATCAATATTACATCACATCCCAAGGCATCATAAAACAGGTTGCATGACCTATACATTTATATGTGGTCGTATCACTAAGGAATATATCATGAGATTGATCATGAGCCAATCCCAGTTCCAAGGATTCACTGGGATGGTCAACACCACAAACCTAGTACAATTCTTCCTAATCTCTATCCACCTTGGCATATACCAAGGATGGAAGATCTGAAAAAGTTCATCATCGCATACTAAGGGTTTTGGAGGACACTTGGTGCCTCAAGTGTCTTAGTCTCATTCTTCTGTGGAAACGACACGAAGCTGACACACATAAGTTATTAGTCCCCCCAACCGTTCTTCATGGTTAATCAATACAATTATGTAAATCTAAAATTTTCATCGGAATGTTTTTATTAAGAGTTTAACCCTCAATGGAGAGCCCTATCATCCACATACCACTATAAACATACATAATAACCATAATGAAAGTATGATAGAGCACCTACCCATAGATAATATTTCTATTTATATTCCATGTGCCAAAAGCATCTCCCAAGGCTTGTCTATATTCTTTAGAGACATACGAGGTCTTGTATCATTATGAAACATCAGAAATTAGATAATTATAATCACAAAATAATTAATCAATAAAATTTAAAAAATAAAACAATTTTAAAAAATTAATCAGATGCATAAACAATAAATCATTTCTCACTTATATCCTCACACCAAAATTATGAAATGACTCTCACCAACACTATATGTTAGATCCTCATTCTTTATCCAGAAATAATCTCTATGGTATGGTTTCAAAAAAATAATATCTCATAAATTTATTTTAAATCATTTATGATTTATAAATTCACCATAGTGGCATACCTTTATGAAATGAAAGGCAGTGAAGATCTAACGACATTTTGGGTCACCCACTTCCAATACAAAGAAAAATCCACATCACCTATATCTGATTCCAACATTCCCTAGTGGAATTTGAATCAAAATATAAAACTAAAGAAAAGTGTGTTAATGTAATAAGGATAATAATATAACCAATTCAAATGTATTTGAAGATTTATATCAAGGCTTCAAATGCATCTGATGGCATTTTATTCGGATGAAGAACATATGAGATGTCCCACGGAGGAAGGGAG
Organism: Viscum album; assembly: GCA_963277665.1. Taxonomy (NCBI): domain Eukaryota; kingdom Viridiplantae; phylum Streptophyta; class Magnoliopsida; order Santalales; family Viscaceae; genus Viscum; species Viscum album. The sequence goes on from OY728141.1 coordinate 784,088,423, forward strand.
AAGGAGAGAGGAAAGTGTTTGGGAGATGATGGTTGAAATGAGGGTGAAAGAATGAGTAAAAACAGTAATGTTTTAGTGGTAAAAATTGTCATTTTTTATTTTTAAATTATTCTCATGGTTCGTTAAAATGGGTAGGAAAACTATTACCCAACTCCGTGTGCTTCTATATTCGGACACCTACCCCCTCACATGTTTTAACCACACATTTATCCAAACCATATACCTACCATAAAATTCCCTACGAACCTACACAAAAAGTAACATTGTATTCTAGGGATCCCTACATATATGAATTATTATTTTTTCTATATAAAATAGGATATACTAATAGGTGTTCACAATTAGTACTAACCATGTGAATATCGGGCTTCCCTTGGTATTTTCTCCCAAAACGGAGTTTTGATACCTTAATCTCCCAAGACATATCCGGGAACCTGATTCACCTTTCAAGGCCTATAATTTATCCATGAACCCCTTATTAAGGAATTTAAAGCCTAAAAATTCAAATCCAATTCCCTTATTTAAAAATGACACATCCACCAAATTGAAAATTGAAATTCCTTTGGAATTCAGAACTAGTTCAAAATAATGGATCATATAACCTATCCACCTTAATGAATCTCATCCCTAAAATGTATTAAGTGGATTAAAAATAAAAAAATCTAAAATAATTGGGTCTTGAAATCCATTTAATTTATCATGTAATTATTATCGACTCCCAACACATTTTCAAACATGTATTTAACAAACATAACATAACTCACCAAAACCCAGACAATACTCATAACCATTTTTGAAACATCAAGATGGCACTTAATCGTGCACGTCCAACCCAAAACCTAATCTTGTAGTATTTTGATTCATTATATTACCAATGGTTATCCCCACTATATATACTTTATTCTGACATCCTATTTTGAACCATGATATATCCATCACCGATATTTCATCTCAAAAAATGTTCTGAGCATCATAACAGAACTTCAAGATTGTTTCCCAACACAATGAACATGATCACACATTGTAACATTGATATTAGTCCTTGATTTTATTTAGATGGTTGAATTATAATCATTCTACTCAACCTAATCATTTTATTTATTCATTATAATGTAAAATAAGTCTCTTAAACTAGAACCTTTTTTCACTAAGGGTATGATTGATGTGGTTCCACACTATCCTTTTTTGATTATATTTCTGACATGAAATTTGAACAATCTATGGATGACTATTATTCAAAATACTCAACTATAGTAACCAAATCCCATCACCATATTCCAGTAACATTTTTTGGACAAACCATTCCCTATATATTTCTATGTTCACAAAAAAAACACAGAAACTAGTGAATTTTAAATACAATTCCCTTGGATCATCAGAAGCTATCATAGCAATAACACATACACACTCAAACCTTTACCTAGATTTCACTAATGAATCCAATAATACATAGGGACATTAATCCAATGGAATAAAAATTCCAAATTATTTTCCAATGAAAATTCTCAACCTTGTATGAAATTACACTCCACGCCTTAGGAGTATCCTTATCATTGTTGATATTTAAAGAACTTCCCAATTACTATCACCAATTCCCTGTTCCCCATCTAATATAACATGTATCATATGTAAAACCCTACTCATTCCCCAGAATCAATGAAAAACATCATAAATCACACATTTCTTAATCTGTGTAAATGACACCCATATCATCTTTCATGTTTCAAATCATAATGAGGTTCACCACCGTCAGATATCCAATGGTTTATTATTGTTTAGAATTATTACCTTATATCACTCATTGAGAACAACCATAAAATGTTTCTTGACCAAAATCAAGTCAGTCTTCCTGATACATGCTCTCTATCCTATTAATACCTGACCAAGATTTAGATAGATTAGATGTGACACCTCACCACATCCATTTTATAAGTCTACTATGACATAAAGGTAAATTTCTAATTTTATCTTAACTCCTGAGAAACAACACCCACAAAAATATTTAAAACCGTTATTCCTTATCATACATATTGTAGATCACTAATTTTATGATCCAAATGGAACCACATGTAACATAACCATACTCTTTCTATCTCGACTAGCCTGGTGGGTGTAAAATCTCATACCACATCGGTATCACATAACTCATGCTCCCAAGAGTCACAATCCAACAAAACTAAGTTGGTTGTTCTATATAAGAAACCAGTCTCAACAAATCAAGTGTCCCCATTAAGATTATCTTCAAAATCCAAAACCTCAACTATGCCGTGATTTATTCCCTAAGGTCCTATTAGGTGGTGTTGCTCAATTCATAATCATCCGCTCGCACTCCGAAAAATTTTAGAATAGCAAAAAAACATGTCAAATACACTAGGAACCCAAATAGTCATGCCTATTAGAGAATGTCCATATACCAAATCACCCATGTTTGTTTCTCCTAAAAAAATTCATTACACAACCAATATAAAAACCCATTAAACTCCCATGAATCAGTATCATTACAAGAATATAACCAAGATCAAATCTTAAAAATGAAACCATAAACTTGGGAAATCCCCTATCACATGATGCCACAATCATAACAAATACCAACATTCGATGGTCTGAATAACAACTAAAGTCCTCTAGGTCACCACATAGACTTACCTTTCAGGTCTCATAAGAGGCTCACTATGTCTAATCGCCTATCCCATATGTTAACCACTCACAAGGCATTATCCACGCATCTGTCTCAACACAAGATATCTAAAATGCCTAAAAACTCACTCTAAAGGAAGTAAAGCAAAGGAAGATAAAAATTTCATCTACCTATTCTCGACCTACCATTCCTTTATCCTCAACAAAAATCCTCTTAATTAATTTATCCATGTAGGTTTATGTTGTCAATGTTATGAAAGATAGTTAAATAATCCTCATCGGACATCTATATGTAGTAATACCACCATGAGGTTCTAGTTCACTAAAAATGTTCAGGTACCTATTAGAATCATTCATGATGATCCTAAAAGATTACACCAAAAAATGATAGTTAAGTAAGGTATAATATAAATAAATATAGACAATCTCTATATATGTTTGTATAAATCTTTAAATAACCACACCTAAAAAGGATATACCCACAAAAGGTTACCATAAAGGCTTAAACTATTGATGTTAACTTGGAAGGGTCAACAGTATGCACACAACACAATCCACATATATCTATTTAATGAAACACACATATTTCAATTAAGCAGAATACCATTTCAATCTATATGAAAAAACAATGAATAACTCATTACTAACACTTAAAATACCTACCTAAGTATTAATTCCTCATGAGGGGTCCAACTCATGGTCAAATGTATCATTGTATATCCACATGACTTACTATTGTGTGGGAGGTGTGTGTGTGTGTGTGTGTATATATATATATATCATCCCAACTAGGAATAATTTCACAAATAACCGATATGGGATAACAACATTTAGGTTATTATTAACACTTTAATCATTGATCCCCTGTTTTAAATATAACCACAAACTAGAAGTCCTATTACATGTTGACCCTATGTGCCAAATATGATTTATGATATGTCTCTTTACATTGATTTAAAATAGTCAAAAAAAATAAAAGGACTCTATTCTATTAGAGTTGGTTCCCTAGAACCAACTATTTGTACTATGATTTAAGGAATATTCATTGTATTGAATATTAATAAAAACATCTTATTCAATATTGAGTGTTTTTATGCATGACTCTAATGGACCAATGTACTAGAGTATTTTAATCATTGATAAGGTCGTTGAAGTTCCCCACTATGATAATAACATTTGTCTTCTATGACGATATTCTCTAATAATGTTCAATAGTTGTATAAGATACTATGATGGGACACATAGTACATAGAATGTCAGGTGAGTGTACTCGAAAAAAGATGATGCATCTTCACATGAAGTTCATACTTGGTAATATCCGAGATGGAAGATTAGGATAATAGACATTTGGGTAGGAATTCTGATTGTTTTTGTGTGATTAGATATTCCAATCTATGATCATGTGTGATGGTACTTATACCTTAAAATTATTATTAATACATGTTAAAACTTGTGTACATAGATGTATTTCATAAACTACGAAGATAACTTGTCGTGGAATTGTAGGATACATTGGGTGCATCATTAGTGGCATGCAATTAATTAATTAGTTGAGGAAGTATTTTTTTCCTCCATAATTATAGATGCTATGGACCATTGATTGGAATACAAATGTCACATTAAATTACATGAACCTAGGGTAATGGCTTGTTTATTTCAGATAGACAAAGAAACAAATATTGAGCATATACGTATGTGACATAGTTATTCAACCTTTTTGATGGAACATTTTGACAAAGGTATTATATTATGCACTTAGCATTTATAAGTGGTTTTCAAATTTATGAAATTATGTTCTTTCTCTTGGGTTCCATGACCTATTTCTAAACAATAATATTGGAATTTAGGCAAGCTCACCTAATTCCCATGAGACATAATCCTAAAGGGTCACAGCGTAAGTGTTTGTGTTGATCTCAATTATATTCAATTTGGATTTAATTAATGGAATAAATATTTTTCTCATGTCCAAATAGTAATTTTATTCATGCTATACTCATAACATAAATTAAATAAATATTTTTTATTTGACATGTGAATTAAATATTTATTTCATTTATTTAATATTTTATTAAATATTTATTTTCTAGATTGTGAATAAAATATTTATTTATGAATAATATTTGTTTTTTCAATAAATGATAGAGTTGTTCAAACAGACCAAGATAGAGTCTGGTGAAAAATATCAATTAACAATACCGTTACATAATATTTGTTTTTGTGCAAGTTGGAGTGCACCGCCAAATAATAATAATATAATTACTATTGTGTTGAATGGAGTTTATTAAAGGTATTAACCATTTTTAATGGCCCATATGTAATAAAATAGTATTTTAACTTAAATCTGACATATATAAATATTCATCTATTTCTATTATATAGAGTATCCTAAATTGAAAATATAAAATTTGTGCACACAACAAATTCTCTCCCAACTCCTCATTCGCTCCCCTTCTCAATAAAAATAAGTGCAAGAGAGATTTATTCAATGATGAAGAATGTAGGATCATGAAAAATAACCCAATACATTCAACTCACTGTGTTAGTACTTGAAGATCGAGTGGTGTTGCTCAGTGATCATAAGAGAATGTTCGGATCACCACTAGAGGGATTCTATCCTTGGATCTTCACATCACAATGAAGGTAATCCAAAAGGGTCCTTTTATATGATCATCATTCACTTAAAAAATGTTCTTAAGCATATATATTTATTTATCAAAATATTAAATAAATTAATTATAAAATAATTTGATGTGAAAGATTCACAATCATGCATTAAGTGAAAAATTATTAAAATAACATTTAATGTATCTCCCTACTCTTCAAACATATGATGCACCTGGAAACATCAACTATTATAAGAGTTGTCACATTTAAATTTATAATTATTTATTTGATTGTAGATATAATTGTAATTGTGGTAAATTTATCATTTCAGGTTATTCGTTATTTAATATTATTTGAATTAAAATGTTATTGTCTTATTAATAATTTTTATTTAGTGTTTCATTTTCAGAAAGGCTTATTAAAAATGATTAATGAATGGATATTCCATCGAGAAGTGCCAAATATTTGGCTGGTAAAATTGGGTTACACAACGTGCAGTCAGAGCACAAAACATATACCCATGCTCATTGTATCATGTTGCACATATAAATTAATTACATGTGGTGATTTTATTGTACACCGCATGTTGATCGATCTTACCTATAACATGGAAATAATATACATGTTGAGTTATTTGCATTTACACACCATGTAGTCCAGATGAGTTTTCATGCTGAAGCTCCAGGAATGTTACTTGGATGTATGAAAACCTAGGTACATGGCATGTACCGGCATCTTCATTCCATGTTGTCTTCTATCAATGGAAAAAAGATAAAATTACATTTAATTTGAATATTTAAGAATTAAAACCTTATTTAATTAATTGTCACACTATTTTTTGTTTAACAATTTAAAAATGGTTTCAAAGAATTTTTATTCTCAATTAGTTTATTGTAATTAATAATTCATTATTGTTTCATTTATCTATTTTCCATGAATTCCATTAATGATGGGTATCTTCAAATTATATCATATGATCACTAAGATGAAATCAAATCAATTAATTAATTAATACAAGCGAATTTATCTAAAATAGTAAAATAATGAATAAAGAAATGAATGATACCTATTTAATTTAGTGTATTGATTGAATGTATAATTGTTAATGAGATGGACCAAGACCTGTGTATGTGTTGGATGTTTTAAATTAATTTATTTCATGAGTTTAAAATTATTTAATATTAAATTAAATGATGACATGTGAGTCATCTATCCCACCATAATCATATAGGACCTAAATGTCCAAGGATATTTATATTACCCTCTATAATCAATCCATTGGTTCCCCTCACCCGCGCACGAGTAATAAATATTTCTATGTAATGGAGCATCACAAGGTGTGTGGAGGAAATTACAAATGGAACCATAATGATGCCAACCCAGGTGACACACATGGGATAAGTGTCATGAACCGTACCTTGGGGCCCAGGCTGTGACTACCCAAATCTCTCCATTCATAGGCTAGGGGCTAGTTACTAGCCCTAGAAAGGCATATCCCTTAAATGGGATGTAATTTCCTTTTTAACCTTTATAGACACACAATCCAAGATCACAACAAGAAGCAACCACATAGTCTAGAACACAATAAGATGCCACCACAAATTAAACTACGGTAGTAAAAGAGTGTGGAATGTAAAAAGGGGCTAGAATAAAAGCCCAAATATTAAAGTACAAGTATGACTAGAATCACAATACAACTGAAAGAAAAAGGAAAATAGCTACTGGGTCATCCTTCAAGGTTTCTAACTGTAGGTTTGGTATAGATCCCCTCCTCAGCACTCCACGTCTGTCAGTCTCCTATGCATCACGTCATGTAAAATGGTCCACCTCTGGCCATTGTCTAGTTCTAGTTCCCTCATCCTCAATCAGAGTTGTTCGTCATCTTCACCAGACATGACAAGGTGTGAGAGAATCCCATGCATGGGTGAGTATAACAATACTCAGTAGCTACCCCAAGACCCCCATTGGTCTCCTAGAGTTTCATAATGTAAAAACCACAAAGAAGGACATCAACTTTTCTTAGGTGTATTCCCATACATATACCCATGTTATCAAGATATAGTCATCTCATACAGGAGGGAAGGACACCACATAGGTAACACCACGAAGGTAGAAGTACCACATAGGTAACACCACGAAGATAACACCACGAAGGTAACTCCGCAAAGGTAGAAGTACCGCACGAGTAACACCACAATGATAGATGTACCACATAGGAAACACCACAAAGATAATACCACAAAGAAAGAAGTACCATAAAGTTAAAACCACAAAGATAGAAGTACCACATAAGAAACACCACGAAGACAATACCACAAAGAAAGAAGTACCATAAAGTTAAAACCACAAAGATAGAAGTACCACATAGGTAACACTACGAAGATAGAAGTACCACACATGTAACACCATAAAGACAGATGTACCACACGTGTAACACCACGAAGATAGAAGTACCACAAAGGTAACATCACGAAGATGATTCCACAAAGTTAGATGTACCAAACATGTAACAACATGAAGCTAAAAGTAGAACACAACTAACACCACGAAGATAGATGTACCACACAAGTAACACCATGAAGCTAGAAGTACCACACAGGTAACACTGCGAAGATAGAAGTATCACACAGGTAACACAATGAATATCATATCACGAAGGTAGAAGTACCACACAGGTAAAACCACGAAGCTAGAAGTAACAAATAGGTTATACCATGATGATTGAAGTACCTAATAGGTAACACTGTGAAGATAGATTTACCAAACAGGTAACACCACGAAGATTGAAGTACCACATAGGTAACACCATGAAGACGATACCACGAAGTCAGAAGTACCACACAGGAAACAACACGATGCTAAAACTACCAAACCTATAACAACACAAATATAGAAGTACCACATAGGTAACACTACGAAGATATAAGTACCACACATGTATCACCATGAAGATTGAAGTACCACATAGGTAAAAGACTCAGCTGACAATCAGGTATAACTTATGTATAGAAGTACATATGATTAATCGTAACTAGATCATCTTATTCTTTTACGAAGCATTTCTTCTCACCCACCCAAAATAGATAGGAAACTAACCCCTACATACCCACACATGATTGATAGGTATGTAACCACCACTGACCCACACAGGCTCTAACCCACATAAGATCGGTATGCGCTGACCCACATAGGATCACTGTGCGCTGACCCACACAGGATCAGTATGCACTTACCCACATAGGATCACTAAGAGATGAACCACATACGATCTAATCCACATAGGATATATAGATGCTAACCCACATAATATCGATGTGCTTCGTCACATTGCAGTCTGCAATAGGTTTCCTCGCACCTGGTGCGCTCGAGTTCCGTAGAATCTTCCCCTTGAGATATCAGACATACCTCGACCACCAATAAGCTCCACAATGGAGAAACCAAAATGAATAGTATTTTGTAAAGGTTCCAACATGATAGACGACATGTCAATGGGACACTTGGTCTGTGATTTATAAGCATTTTTTCACGAAGGGACCGGTTGGATTCGAGTTCGATCCAACCCGGCCATACTCCAACATTATCCAAAACTCAAGTGGATTATATCCAAAGGACCATGTCAATCTAAGGTATCCCGTTCCATAGATAGTTCATCAAACATATTCCTTGTTCTCAAGATATGTCCAAAAAGTCGTATTTGGGTCTAGATAGGCCAGGGTCCGGTCCTACCCGGTCGGACCGACCCGACCCTCCCGACCTGGGCCGGCCCGTTCCGGTTTGGGTCGACACATTCCGGTTCGGGTCGAACCGGCCTGACCCAGGTCTGGATAACCCGCTAGGCACGACCCTATGGGAGGGGCCTACTCAGTGTGGCTCGCTCGGCTAGGTATAGTCTGCCCGGCTGGGTGTGGTCCGACCGGCTGGGTGTGGTCCACTGTGGCAGGGCCCACCCTAGCCGCACCGTGGGGAGAGGTGCCCCTAGGTATTCTGAACGGTCCAATGGACCGTTCGGCTTGGACATCCCGGTGGTTCCATGTGGGGCCGCCAGCTTGCACATGGGACATGCCGGAGTGGTCCCCCTCAGCGTGATGTGGATGTCCAACAGTTCCAGGCAGATCCCTCATTCATGTTGCGTGACAGCGCAACTATCCTCCAACGGCCGGCCGGTTTCCATCCGCCCTAGTGCGCCATAATGGTTTGATAGTTGTGAGCTCCTCCTGAGCCGGCGACATGGATGCGCACTGCCCCGGTGCCTCGCGGCCGACCGGGGTGTTGGCTACCGCCTTCCTCTACTACGGATGAGGGGCCATGACCTCCTTCGGCTACCAGCAGCACGGATGTGCGCCACCCCAATTCCACACGGCCGACCGGCATGCCATCTGCCATCCTCCTCCACCGTAGCCGACGGGTCACAGCCTCCATGGTGGCATCGTTTCCCCACCACCACCATCACAGGTAGTCGGTGTGTCGGCCGCCGCCTCTACCCCTCTGGTGTTGGTTGCTGGCAATGTGGTTGGGTTCCGATCAACCGTCGATCCGCCCACTAAGAACACGTCATCCTTGAGGGAGTAGAGGGATAGGTCTGTGTTTTTTTGGCCCACACCCCCCACGTTAGATCGTTATCATGTGGTTCATACGAATTTGTATCAATGTAAGACCACGAAAAACAATATAAACACTTCGCTACCTAGAAGAGACATCTACTGACGATGGTCGACAGAACCTCCTTCATCGTTGCCATTGGTTCGTGACTCGGTGGTGGTGGTCACCGCTCGTTGGAACCAGTGTCATCCTCCAGGTGGTTAGTTTTGCTCTAATTTTCTAGGGAATCGTTGCTTGGTGAAGACGTGCCAACACCCACCCCCGAGCTCTATATAAATAGTTGGGGAGAAGGAGTGTGCAATGCTCATGGAATTAATGATGTTCATTTAAATTATGAACCACATGAATTATTGACTGTGCAGTTACAGGAAAGAAAGTTTTAATCCATTTATTGTCCTGACACGTCGCCGGTCTCGCCAGCGTCGTTCATTCGTTGGGGGAAAGAATGAAAATAAAATAAAAAAACATGTTATTATATTAATCTTTCAAAAGTCAAAAAATATGACATTTCCACCCAACCTACTACGATCAAAGTTATTCCACCCTTAAGTGAATCCTGACGTTGTGGATTCAACGGTGCCCTAGGATTTTTTATCTAATTAACGGTTCAAATGTTAGAAAGCACCACTCACGCATTTACTGAACGTACCTGAAAAAAAGTTCGGAAAATTATTAACAGTCACCCTTGAATCGCACTGGTCGAGGTTAGGCTCTACCTAAGTGAAAAACGCCCCAACGAACCCATTGGTACTCTTGGATTTCCAATCAATGTTACTGTTTAAAAGTTATGGATTTTAAGATAAAATAATTGTCAATTAATTATTTTATTTATGAACAAAAACTAAAATTCACATGTGGCAAGTGTTAGCCAATGTTAGTATGTTCCTAAAGGGATCATACCCTCATGATTTCAGCAGTGGTCTCAGATTTTTAATCTAATTTACCGTTCGTGAGTTATATGAATTTGAAAAATAAAATAATTTTATTGAATTATTTTATTTAGGGTTATTTTCATTTTCAAGTTATCTCACAGGAGACCCGTGCTGACTAAACATAGTCACACCTAGGCTAAAACCTATATCCTAAGTTCTATGATGCCCTCTGATTTCTGATCTGAGTAACTGTTTAAGAGTTATTCCACTTTTTAATGGAAACTGCTTACGCGTGATAATTAAAGCGTAAAAAAATTTCGACGGATCATTCTGGGCACTTCTGGCCTCACAATAGTGCGCCATCATATTTCACGGTCTTGAAATAAATCCATATAATTATGTAAAATTATACAGAATTTCCAAGACATTATAATAAGTGGAATGTTTCAACTAATACGAAGACCAGCAATATGAATTATTTCCCCTAAGCCAAAGGTTGATTTCATGTTAGCTTTTTAATTCAAGAGTTGGGTAAATCTAATGAACATGCCTTTTAACTAATTATTTATTTCATTCTATGAAATTATTTAATTTATTGATGCAAGCCTACGATAAAATAAATCAATGAATTAATGTAAAAATATGGAAATTAAATAAATGAATAAAGCATAATGGTTTTATCGAATATAGTTAATTAATTAAGTAACATCCACTAAATATTAACAAAATGTGTAAAGGATAAAACAAGATGAAAATTTATGCATAATAAATTATAATAACTCAATTAAATATTACGTCACAATAATCATTCAATTAATCTATGGGAATGAAACCATAGATATTTGTGTAGTACATGACCAAAGTCAAGAAACATACTTTCAACGAGATGTTCTCATTAGATTTTTGGGTTGACCTTATAAAAATTGTATTAATTTTAACTTCCAAATGCTGTTAAATATATATTTGGAGGCACGTTTTGAAGAAATTCAAGTTTGGATTTCAGGATAGGAGAATCCACTCAATAGATCAATGAGATGAATGTTAGTAGTTTTCATGACTACCTACCTAATTACTTTATTATGGTTTTCATGGAAAAATTATAGATCGTTATGAAAATTAATGGTGATCCTTGTCTATATAATGTTAAAGAAACTAGACATTTTGAGTTCAATGGTGAGGGATATTGATACTTGACAAAATAGTGGGAGATTTAATAAATAAATAAATTTAATTTATTATTTCGAATTTTTTTTAATCAAGAAGAGTAATAATAATATTATATTTTTTAATTGTATAATAAAATGAAAATTTAATCATCCATAGTATCTATATGATCAATATAGTAAAAATATAACCTTCCAACTAGAAGTAAATTCCATGAGTGGTTTAGAGGCCTTTGGGTTGTGTTATGCCATGAATAGAAACATTACGTTCTAGAATCCTCTATTACTAATCCACTTACTAAAGAGGTGAGTGATGGAGAGTTATTTATCAATGAGAAAAAATTGAGCAAAATGTTCGACATTCAATGTTTGAGGTCTTCATCTATGTCTGGTGAACTAATAAATTCTCAAAAAAACAAGGATTTGTATGTCCTTCCTGAGAACAATAGTAGTCTTTAAAATGTGAGTGCTATAATGAAACTGTTTGAGATTTCCAAGTATCTCTTTTCGATAAAGCATAGACTGTGTGCCCTTGTTGGGCCTTTTATAGTCAATCACATTGGATACATTTATCGCTTAGAGGTTCTAGGGTTTAGACTCTCTAACGAATTGGGCATTAACATAATTATCGCATCACTCCCTCAGAGCTTCTCCAATTTTGTTGAGAACTTAAATATGAAAAACCTAGGGAGGTATCTTCTAGATTTTTTTACTCTTCCTCACCATGTTGATAAGAATACGAAGCATGAGAAACCTTCCATCATTATGGTGGACAAACCGAATAGGAATATAAAGATATTAAATCTCAAAACATCTTCACACCCTTATAAGAAGATGAAGATAATGGGGAATCAAGGGAATGTGATGTTATCTATTTCACTTGTGTAATAAAGGGTCATTAAAAGAAAAACATCACTCGATCAAAGAATCAAGGGTAATATTCATGTGCATTTGTTATCAAGTACATTTTATAATTGTTCATTACATAAATCTTATGGTGCTCAAATATTTATTCAGTTATAGGAACCATGTATATTCAGAATGATTGACCTTGGAGAGTTAGATCTACAAGTAGCCAACAAAGATAAACTTATTATTCTAGCTATTGGAGACTACCATGTGATGTCTCCAACTAGAATGTTTTTGGTTTTGAAGGGTTTTTATTATGTTCCTTTAGATACCAAAAATAATATTTCCATGTCAATTATTGAGAGAGAGGGATTTATTTTAAAATTTTGGAATAAATGTTGCCTCTTTTGTAAATATCACATTTTTATGGTAAGTAAGATTTACATAATGGTCATTATTTTATAGATTAGAAGAAAACAATAATGGAAGTCAATAAGGAATTTAATTCACATGACTCATACAACACCCAACATTGGAATCAATGGATAGATCATGTAAAAGAATTGAGCATGACAAAATTACATGAAGATGGATATTTAGATTCTTTTTAAATAAAACCACGTGGTGTAATTCATGCATGTTTAAAGGAAAAATGACCAAATCCCCAATTAGTGGGAATGGTGAAAGGGAAAAACATATTATTGAATTAGTTCATACCGATGTGGGTGGACAATTTCTCATTTAATCATTGGGTGGGTACTCATAGTTCATAACATTAACGGATGATTTTGGTAGATATGGATATGTCTACTTAATGATGTATAAGTCAGTTTTTTTGAAAAATTAAATTAATAAAAATAATTAATTTGAAAATGATCTTGGTAAGAATATTACGATACTTCACAAAGACCATGGTAGAGTATATCTAAATCAAGACTTCATTGATTATATGGGGAATTCTGGATTTTATATCATCACACACATCCTTACACACCTTATTTTAATACTATAAGTTAAAGGAGGAACTGCACCTTATTAGATATGGTGTGATCAGTGAAGAGTAATAAATGTCTTCTATTATCCTTTTGGGGATACACTTGACAAAAAAAATATATGTACTGAACCAAGTACAAAATAATGAAACAGATGGTATACCATGCCAATAATAGAATGGAAAAAACTTGTCTTGTCATACATTCATGTGTGGGGTTGTGAAGAATTTGTTAAGGCCTCTTTAGGTAAAAAGATTATATCACAAAGAAAAAAGTTCATCTTTATAGGATATCCAAATAGGAAAACAAATACTACCTATACAATACATCAAAAATAATTTTTTGTGGCTGGAAAATATCTCACATTTCATGAAGAGGATATTATCTCTAAAAGAGATGGTGGGAACAAGATAGAGTTCCATGAAGTCTAAGCTCATGATAAAAATAGTTTTCACAAGAATAAATTCCACAAAGCCCCATGGAATTTGAATGTATTCCAGATACACAATTACTGTATAGAATTACTATAGTGCTTACATAACAAGACAGTTATAGTTTTCTAGTCACTAATGATGGTGAATAATTATTAGATGATAATAATGATCCATTAACCTATAAGGAATTAGTAAGTGGAACAAATTTTTTGAATTGGAAAGAAGCCATGATTTCTGAAATGGGTTCCATGTACTAAATCAATGTTTGGATTTTGGTAGACCATCTAATAGATGTATATCCCATTTGTTGAAAATGGTTATTCAATAAGAATGTGTAAATGGAATGAAACGTAAGTGCTCATAAGGATTGATTCGTTGTAAAATGATTTATATAGCATCAAGGAATTGACTACGATGGAACCTTTTCAAAAATTTCAATGTATAAATCCATCAGAATGCTATATTCCATTACATCTTTCCATGATTATGGGATTTGAAAAATGAATGTCAAAACACTCTTCCTTAACAAGATCCATTAAGAATTTTTCTATATGACACATACTAAAGGTTTTGTGACTACAAAGTATTCCAACACGGTATAAAAGATGAAATGATCCATTAATGGATTAATGTAAGAAAATAGGTTGTGGAACATTCATTTTGATGAGGCCGTAATAGAATTTGGTTTCATAAAGAATTAAAGTGAGATGTCTATCAATAAATGATTTAATGGGAGTGTATTTCTTTATTAATAGGATATTTTAATGAAATATTACTAATTAGAAATGAAATAACAATCATACAATGTTTTATGGCATGGTTGAATAAATGATTCACCATGAAGGAATTTAGTGGGGCAACATATATTCTTGGGATCAAGATCCATCATGATTAATCAAATAGTTATCTTGTCCTATGTCAAAGAACATACATTTACAAGATACTGAAGAGATTTAGTATGGGACAATCCAACATGGGATTATTACCAGTTTCACATGGAATTCATCCTTCCCGGAAAATATCTATATGAATACATAATGAAATAAATAAAATTACAAAGATTCTATATGCATCAGTGATTGGGTCAGTCATGTATGTTATGATATGTACTAGGTTTGATGTAGACTATGCATTATGTGTTGTTGGAAGATATCAGGTTGATATAGATGATCTCCATTGTATGGTAATCAAGACTATCCTCAAGTATCCTATGTATTCTAAGGATATATTCCTGTTTTATAGATGAGATAAAGAACTAATCATAAAAAGATATAAATTGTATAGTATCTGAACTATTCAAGATTACATGAAGTCACAAATGGGATACACATTCACTTTTAATGAAGGTGTTGTAAGCTAGAGGAGCTCAAAGCAGAATATGGTTGCATATTCTATAATAGAGTCTGAGTATATTGTAGATTTTGAGGTAACTAATGAAGTTTAATTGATGAAAAAATCCATCCAAGGGTTTGATGAGGTACCTAGAAGTAAATATCCTATAAAACTCTATTGTGATAATACTATAGTGGTGGCTCTTGAAAAAGTGACAAGGTCCCAATAGTGTTTGAAGCACAAACGTCGTAAGTATCATATGTTAAGGGATTTTTCTTAGAGAAGTGATGTTTCAGTGAGAAATATTTCCATGTAAGACAATGTGGAGTAACCTTAGACTAAATCCGAGACTTTGTAGAAACATTTCTATCATGTGAGGTCTAGGGGACTGAAGGTCATAGGTAGTTGGATTGAGTCTAGGTGGGATATTTTTGGAGTTGGGGTCCTAGGAAAAACTATTTATACATTGATTACATGAATATTATATGTATTTAATATTTATGAAACTTATTATTACATATTGATTATTTTTGTGGATGAATCTAATATAATAATGTCCAACAGTATATGTCTCATTGATAAGGTCATTGTAGTTCCCCACTATGATGAGAACCTTTATGTGCTATGATAATATTCTGAAATAATGTTCTCTAGTTGGATAAAATAATATGATGGGACAAATAATACATAGAAAATCAGGTGAAAGTACTCATAGGAATATGAGTCTTCTTCAAATGAAGTTCACACTTTGTAATCTCCCTGATTGAAGATTATGAGAACAAACTTCCCAGAATGAAATCCACATTTTTTATGTCATCAAATATTCTTATCTATGAGCATTTTATATGGTCCTTATACTTTAAAAATATTATTAATTCATTTTATAACTTCTGTACATAGATTTATTTCATACCCCATGATGATAATAGGTCATGGTGAATTTGGATACATTAGGTGCACTACATGTGACATGTCATTAATGAATAAGGCGAAGAAAAATTTTCCCTTCCATATTTATGGAAGATGATATCTTTTCCCTTTGATTTGAATAGAAATATAACATTAAATTACATGGACATGGTGTAACTACATGTTTATTTCATATTTTCAAAGAAACATAAATTTATCATACAGATTGGCTTCATAGTTATTCTACCTTTTTAATAAGATATTGTGAAAGAGGGATTATATCACACATTGAGAATTCATATATGGTTGTTGATGTTGCAACATTATGTTATTTCTCATGGGTTCCATAAACCATTTCTTGACATTAATATTGGACATTAGACTACCTCGCCTAATAAAAATGAGAAAAAAATCCTAGAGGGTTAGACACTAAGTGTTTCTATTGATATCAATTAAATTTTATTTTAGTTTAATTAATGGAATTAATATTATTCTCAATTCTAAGAAATAATTTTATTCAATTTATATTGATCAAATTAATTAAATAAATATTTATTCCCAAACATGTGAATAAAATATTTATTTTATTATTGAATATTTTAATTAAAATTTATTTTCTAAATTATTACTAAAATATTTATTGATGAATAAAATATTTATTCAATTGTTCAAGAAATGATATAAGTTTTCTAAAGGACCAAGATTGAGTCTGGTGAAAAATATTAATTAAAAAAACCCTTACATAATATTTTTTATTATGCAAGTTAGCATGTGCCACAAAATAAAAATAATATAATTATTGATTTTTTGAAATGGGTTTATTAATTGTAATAAATGTTATATAATGGACATTATGAAATTAGATAAAATTTTCACATAAATCCTATGTCTATAAATATACGACTATCTCTATTGTGCAGAGTATCCAAAAATTGAAAATATAGAATTGAAACACCCAATGAATTCTATCTTAACTCCTCATTCTATCTCCCTCTCAAAAATGAGAAGTGAAGAGATATTTCTTCATGGATGAAGAATGAGTGATAAAGAAAGAACAACCTCAGAAATTTGACTGATCGTGCTAGAACCTAGAGATTGAGTGGTATTTCTCAGAGATAATAGGAAAATGTGTGGATCATTTCTAGATTGATTCTATTCTTAGATACTTACAATGAAAAAAAGGTAATTGGAAAGGGTCATTTCAGATGATCATTATTTAGTAATGGAGAATGTTTTTAATCCCAAGTATATATATATATATATATTCAAATTTTAAATAAGTTATTTATATTTTTTTGAAAGATCATTACTCTGGGATTCTAAAATCAAATATTAAAATAAATTTTAATATATATCCCACCATTGCATGCTACCACTACACTCGGAACCATCATATCTAATTGACTGAGAGAAAAAAATCCAAAATAAATCATAAATCCACATCACATGTGAATTTATCAAATAAAACAATATATATAACTATAAAAACTCATATCCAGAATAGAAATACTATATCATTAGAACAAATATTTATTATCAAAAAAATTGTTCCCAATTCACTAGTCTAATATATATCAAAGGATCCAAAATATTTATAATTCTCTTGTCTACCATGTCCCAAATTGTAGTATAAACAGAATGGAATAACTCTGATACCATTTTATCACATCTCGACTTGGATCACCCTAAGAATAGTAACCAAACTGGTTGGATAAAATAATGCAATCAAACCTCCCTATATAGAAACGGATGTTGACTAGCCTTGATGTCCTAGGGTGTGATAGTGGGGAGACTGTTCCCTTGTAACAATGTAAGAAAAAATTAGTATTAATGAAACATCATACATGGGTGTAAATAGTAATAGTATAAAATAAAAAAATATGATTAATATTTAAATAAAATAGAATGAAATAAAGTCATGAACAGTAATGTATTACATACCGAAATGATCATCCATTTGGATGATCGCATATACTTGAGTGAATATAATAAATAGAACTAAAAAAATAAAAGTACATGTCCCATAAGCTATAATAATCCAAACTACAAAATAATGTTGCATGAAATCATCTAAGACATCCTACATGATTAATGTTGAGTCTCATCCCAATCCTATATCTGTAACCATGTGAACTTCCACTCTGGTTCCCTAGTGCCATGGTGTCATGAGAAGGGAATGAGTAAAAAACTATATAGGGAACCACGAATGTGGTCTCATACATATCCAGTAAATCCAATTTATCTATAAATAAAATATTTATGAAAATAATAATATATACCATAGAAATAAATTATATGACTGAATCCATCAAGGTATGCTCCTACTGTATGCCCGACCAAGCCGAGACACATATAGAATAAAATAAATGAAATAAATCAACAGTCACTCCATGGGAACATGATCCAATAAACTAGATATCCTAGGAAGGAGGTTTTTATCTATATGTGATACCACTCATGTCATGTTTAATCCAGTAGATATTTAGGTATGTGATCTCGATCGACCATACTTACTTCGACCAACATCGATATTTCCCTAAGAAAGCTACATCACCACTAGGGGATACATTTTCTATCCCCAGGATCACCCATTATCACCAATAATATATACTAAGAAAGACTCCAGGTACCGAATTGATGACATTTAAATACTATATAGAGCTATACATCATGCCACTCATGCGAAGTGTTAATCTACTCCAATGTATGTGTCTGGGGTCTAATTTTATAAGCAGTCACATCATTGAAACAGGGATAATCCCTAATGGAATTAAACATTACATGATATGTAGGTAGTATTATGTTGGAATGAGATAATAACTCATGATCAATTAAAATAAATGGTTATGAATACCATTTCTAAGCAATTCTAGACAATGCAGTAATGGTGTGTCCACCATGACCTTGAGGAGAATATAAGTCATTGATTTGGTATATAATCATAAATCCTATATAATATCTCAAATATAGTGTTGAGGTTTAAATAACCAACCTATAAACCTCTATTCATCACTCGGGTCATCCACTTGGTGGCAACAACACATATGGGCTTTGAGTTGCACTAAAAAAACTACCTCTATAATCCCTAAGTGAGATGGAATGCCAATGATAAATTGGATTTCCTTTGATGGTAGAATACAATAAAAATGGTCATAATACAAATCAAGGGAAGAACCTATGGAAATCCCCATCACTAATCATCGAATGTCTCATATTCTATATCCTAGTAAATACCTCTAGAAATCCCCAAAATATATCACATCGCATCAAGAATCATGGTCCATGTTCCAGGAAGAATGTCTGGAAATCACCACTGCATTAATAATAAATAATTGATATCATGAAAAAATAAAATAGTGGGGTTGGAAAAACATCCAAACCCATAATTACTATCACATACCATCAGGATTACATGTTCAATATAAGATCTTGGGGACACCTATTACCATCTCTTCCAAAACCCATGATGAACTAGATCAGGGTTGGGTCAACAACTGAGGCACCCACTAGGGTCCTTTATAATGAATTCTTGGTCTCAAGTTAAAACTATAAAAACCATAAAATCATGTTCCAAACATTATAATAATATAATCTTGTCCTATCTGGATTTACATGGGTGTATCACTAAGATAACCATCAAGATATTGGTTTTTACCCAATATCGGTGCTTATGTGTCATTGGGATAGTCTACATACCCAACCCAGTCCTGGTATTCCTATGATTTTCCACCTAAGCATATAACATGGCCGAAATGTCTCAAAAATTGCAGTCAAACCTCTTAGGTTTTCTAGGACACCTAGTTTTCCAAGATTCAATATCTGACCTCTATGGGTCGAGGTATGAAGCTGACACACATGGGTTGTTGGTCACTCTTTTCATTCATCCATTTTAATAAAGAAAATAAAAATAATTTATACTAGCCATTTTAATAATGTAATTATTGGGATTCACCCTCATGGGAGATCCCTCTTATTCACATAACACTATAAAAAAATGCCATAAGGAAATTATAACACACTACATACCATTTAGAAACCTTTTAATTTATTTTCTATGGGCCAACAATTGATGTAAATGCACACCCAAACTCGTATGAGATATATGAGGTCCTATCTTATTACCAAACACCAAAAATTAATTTATTATAAAAATATTATAATTAATTAATAAAATCAACAAATGAAATGAATAAAAAATATAATAAACAAGGGAATAAAGGCAACAACCTTACCGTCTGATCTTGTCACACTAAAACCACGACCAAACATTCACCAACACCTTGTAGAACATCCTCAAAATTTTATAATAGATAATACCTACATATAAGTATCAAAAAAATATCCTCTAAATTTAATTTAATGTATTTAATATTTATAAATTCACTGCAGTGTCATTCCTTGATGAAACAACACTAAACAATGAGAAAATGACATCCAAGGTCGGCCTCCTCCTTGGTAGAGATCAATCCCCATCATCTTTATCTGATTCCTAAAATCTTATAATGTGCCATAATTTACATGCATTGATATAAAATCTTAATAGTTTAATATTCATTACATAATACAATGATGCAAACCATAATTGTGTTGATCTAGTAACTTTGGAAACATGGACACCTAATGAAAAATTCATAACAGTCTCCCATTATGTTATTCATAACTAAAACCATTCATAGACATATCATTCAAAAAAATAATCATAACCCTAATAATGGATATATAACAAATAGATAGAATATATTCTTATTAAGGGTAAATAAAAGACACATCAATGATTATATAATCATAATATGATCATTAGGGTACAAGAACATGTGGTTAACATTTCAAAACAAGACCATGTATATCATGTATCTTTATTTTGGGTCATGGAATAATGAATGATAGTTTATTATACATGAATCATATATAAATAAAATAACATGTTCCATGAGAACTTAATACTATCATATGACATGAGTTTTTTGGAAGATATAATCTTATAACATTGTGACGATTTATAAATAGAAACATGTTCACTTATTATGTTAAGGAAATGAAATCATGATATCACATAACCTTATAAACATGATACGAGTTCCATGAATTACATCATGGACATGAATTTTTGGTCAATGCACGAACTAATGGACATGACAACTAGTTCCTCTCTTAATCTTATGGGCATGAAAACAAGGTTCATGAAAAGAATTGTGAACATGAAACTAGGTTCATGTATGACATATTTACCTAATGAGTTATCCATATTTACCAAATTAATTGGAGGGAAATATAGTTTCAAACCATCACATAAGGAAAATCATATATCGTTTTTCCAAAAAATCATTAAAAATTCATCATATCATCACCCATGATAAATGAAATGGGTTTTATAAACATTTCAATATATTAAAACTCATAGAAAAGAATTGTTTTTATAAACATCTTATCATCATAAATATTAACCATCTAGAGAAAGATTAAGGATGTTATCCTTGGACAATATCCCCATTAAATCATAAGTGATATCACAGGTTCCTATATTTCATGAGTATAAATTCAATTAAAAGTCATTAAAACATTTTATTGGAAAATATTCTTTCCATTTTGATGTCACATATATAAAACATAAAAATTTCAAAAAAATATAAAAAAAATTTATCAGAAAATAACCATAGAAAATTCTAAATAAAACATCCAATAGTTGGGAAGTCATGATGGAAATAAATTATGTTCTTTCCATATAAGATAAAAAAGCCTTTCATTCTTTTGTAAAAAGTAAAAAAGTACCCCATTCAAAAAATTACATAAATATTTATTTTAAAAATATTTTTCATACAGTAAAATTGGGAAAAAATGAATTTAAATAATAATTTATTAATATTAAAAACCTCTTTCGAATTTTTTTATAAAAAATGATACCAAATAATGGGGTTCCTACCAAATAGGGGAATATTTTTATTATCCCATAAAACACATTTTTGGTGTCCTGAGTACTTATAATGAGGAAAAAGAAAGGAAAATATATATTTCCAAGAAAAAACTAGAAAAGAATAAAATTAATGAGTTTTTGAGTTAAATAACCGTTCCTGAATCATTATTATATAGAATATATCACATGTATTCATTAATGAAATCAATATTATCATCCAAGTAATATTTAAAAGGAAATGAATAATATTACTTTTTGGAAGGTGGTAATCCACATATGCGCACAAAAAAATTATCATTTTCCAATGGTCTAGAAGTTAGGAAATAAGATATGAAATTATCATTACATTAGTAATATTATTTCTTAATTATCATATATAATTATTAAATAAATAAAAATATTAATTTATATAATATAGTGATAAAAAATGAATTGTGTCACTACCTGAAGATGATAAGTAGTGTGTATGCACAAGCAACAATTTTAAATCCCATTAAATGTAAATATGTGAAATAATGTTTTCTTAATAATAATAATAAAATTTAATTATATTTAGGATAATATAGTTATTATTTATTAATAATAAAACATATTTATAGGGCGTAAAATAATACTTTAAAACAATGTGTTTGGTTATAGAGATTACCTCTTCTTTGGAACGAATCCTTTAGATATCCTCTTAAAGGATATCGGGTTGATATTTTTGGAATAAAATAAACTCTATAATTTTTATAGTGATTTAGATAAGATAACATAGATAATTCTATTTGATATATAAGGCTCAATGTTTTGTAAATAAGAGATATAATGGGTGCCATTTTATAATTGAGGGGAAGGGAACTCTTGAATGTTTTTAAAATATTAAATTAATATAAAGTTATATTGATTTAAATAATTTAAATATTTGATAATATTTATATAAAATATTAGTACGAGTTCAAATAATTTTATAATCTATAAAATTTACTTGTTTGGACCATATTTTTACCCTTATTGTTTTTTAACCCTTCATTAACCCTTCTAAAAATTTATGAAATATTAAATTATTGGACCCTTTATGTGTTAATAATTTCACTATAAAAATAAAAAAATACATATAAATTGACAATGATTTATGTTTTAAATCATATCCCATTCACTTTTTCTACTGTAAATTTTTAATGAATTTTATGTCATTTAATAAAATATTATTTATTATAAAATATCATTAATTTTATTTTTAATAGTATTCGTATGATTTGACATTATGTACATCAAAATAAATGGGGGATTTAAATATAATTATTTAAAATCTCTATAATATGTCAAAAATATCTATAAAATTTTCAGAATTGTTAACCCATTCAAAATATATAATTTTAAAAATATTAACATAATTTATGTTTTATTAATTAGAGAAATATTTCCTTAGTGTTTTATAATAATTTAAGGACATTATATAATTAATAAGAATTATAAATAATTTTTTATCATTAACACAATTTCATTAATATAAAAATAAACACCTGTATTCGTTCATAACATTCTTTTTCCTCTATGTAGAAACTTATTATATATTTAAAACTAAGAGTGTGACATTTTGAACCTTTCATTGATTTAAATATTATATTGTTCATTTTCATGGAAAAGTGTCCATTAAAAAATTATATTACCCAAATAATGTGATACTAGTATAATTAAATTTATACAATAATAATTAGGATAAAATATTATGGACTTATCACATTGTTCTAGGCAAGATTAACCTGATTTACCATTTTTGAAGCTGATAAAATTTTCCCCAGTTACTATTAATATTGAATAAAATAGAAGGATAATTTTAACCAAATTTAAACCTCGTGGATTGAAATATATAATATAATTATTCAAATTAATTTTATTAAACTGTAAAAAACTAATTTTAAAATGTGTTCACAAAACACAATGAAAATATATTTTTAATGAGAATACATTGTTATGCATAAAACATGGTTTATTCTTATCATGTGAATAGAAAAATAATAATTGAATATTAATTTTTTTTTGATTATATAATATATAAAATTTATTAAAATCATTCATTGATAGATATTAATTTAATTTATTAAGATAAAAACACATTTCATGCATACGAAATTTAATTTCAGAAAAATATTTCTTTTACACTCAAATATTTTTTTCACTTTTTATCAATTTATGACTAATGAATCGAATTTATACCTATGTAACCACTAATGTTTCATAATTTATTTAGTTATATTTTTACCCACCAATAAAATATCAAATAAATATTATATATTAGTATATCATTGTTTTTTTGAACTCTGTGTTTCATGTAGAACATGTTATAAGAGAAATTAAATTTATTTGGAAAAAAATATTTCATAAAATATTATGGTCTGATATAGTTCCTTCAAAATAAATTATGAGCATGAAATTAGACTCTATCATTAATGGTTTAATTTTATAAAATTAATTTATCAAAACCCACATCATAAAAATGAATAAGAAAACTTACCTTAAAAATGGAATGTGTAAACCCGAAATATTAACTAAAAAATCATAAAATAGGCTTCTCTAATAAGGGAAGCATTGATAGAAAAATTATATATTGACATGGAAGACAATACCAACTCCTAATGACTAATAGAGAGTGATAGTGAACATGGTAATGATAAAATTAACAACTACCAATCCAAGAATTAGTGACGGGTTAAAATAACATCAATTAAATATAATTTAAGGTAGTAGGATAACATTTTTTATTAAGATACTATTTCATAGAATTAAGGAATTTCATTAATATATAGAATAAAAACATAAATAAATATACATACATGACAGGTAGAATTTTATCCATTAATATATTTTCCTCACAATCAAATTTTTTTCACTAAATGATGAGTATTCAAGATGAATTTTTTCATTATTGAAGTACTAAAATTAACTTTTAAATGGTTATAAGATTCATAACCTAATTATAATTCAATCCCTCAATCTCTATATTTACTAAAAATGAAATTAATAGTATATTTTATTATAAATCATACTTTAATCTCAAATTTCAACATAAGGTATTCCATAATGAGTTAACCTTATGAATTCTCAAAAATGTTCCTCACTAATATTGAAACCCAAAGGTGATTTTATCTCATATCATTAAATGATCAACTAAAAATAATTTTAATCACTGATAAATCCTTATAAAAAATTTTCTAACCTTCATCATATATTTTAAAATATATACTAATCAATTAACAAAATAAATTCACAATTTCATCATATAATTATTTAAAATAAAATTCACCCCTTATTCATTAAATAGGCTCTTAACGTAGACATAAATATTTCTATTTGATGTTTGGGTTCATCCATGTATTGATAAAAGATCATAGGTTCATTAAAAAAATAAAATATCATATCTTTATTCAAGATATATATATGTAATATATATATAGGGAAAGAAAATCAATTCTTAAAATCTCATAAAATTTCACAAAAGGATAATATTTTCCTAGGTATTATTCATAGAATCATTAATATCAAATTCTAAATTCTATAGAGAAAGGCATGTCTTCCCGAACTATCTTGATTCACAGCAACTATTTTTATTTCATTGGAAATTGACAACGATAATTTTTTTATTGTTAACTTCATTATCCCTTAGATTAGTGAAGTGATTAAAATAATTCCCAAACTCATGGAATTATTAGCACTGAAGTGTGATTGGTTTATTTTTTTGATCTATTTCTATTTATTCCATTGACATACTTCATTACATCACTTCGACATTATTTTCTTGATGAATAGGCTTCCCACACTTGAATCATTTTCTTATTATATTTATGAAATCACATGAGTTCTCAGTCCAACATTTTTTTTAAAGAAAGCGGTTAAATTTTTTTCTTCCCTCCACGTGAAAAACCACTGTAGCATCAATGAAACTCCATCTTATTTTACATATCACCAAAACATTGAGGGTCTCTATCATCTATTTCAGCTTGAATTGAACATAAAATTATTTCCTCATATATTTCAATGGCCATTATGGATAATTCCATTAAAATAAATACTTTTAAACCACTAAAGTGTTGATGAATTTTTTATTCCGGGTTGATGATTAAACCATAAGAATACAATGAAATCGTTTTGAAATTTACCTCAAAGGTTTCAAGGGATTCAAAATCCTTACTCTTATTATCAAGGTTCTCATTTTAATATTTGTACATAAAATAGAAGGTAATTACTTACTAAATAATATTCCTGTAAACTCATCCCATTCCTTGGATTTATTTTTCTCTCAAAAATCCTAGTATTTTTAATAATATTCAACCATTTATCTGCATCACCTTAAAATTGACAAACAACTAGGAAAAACATTTCATGGTATGATCACTATAAAACATAAAATATCTTTTCCATTACATTGATCCATTACGTAGAACCCAATGGATAGGAATCCCTATAGAAGGAGGGTGGAAATTTCCATCTAAAAATTTCAATAACTTGTTTCTCCCACTTTAGTACATTCGTATGTTCAACATGATTCCTATTACCAGTAGGAGGTTGATATAGTTGAGTGAGTAAAGTTATAGGTTATTGTATCCTAGATCTTTATCCTATTAGTTTTTATGGGGATGGTAGTTGTACTATCCATCATATTCATTATTTCCATGATTCCTTTAGGTTACAACCATTCCCTAAAACTCAAAAACATATTGTGAGAAATGATAATAATTGTGGAAAACCACATTATCATGAAATATTATTCAATATGCTTATTAATCAAGACAACTTTATTCAATATATGACACATTAGGGTAATCCTAGGTCATTCATTGCCATTAAAAAACATTAGTATGTTATCATATATTGAGACCAATACCCAAGGTTCACACTAATATTTTCTCATCCAAGTATCCAAAGGTTATCTAAACCTTGCTCTTAAATGAACTATAGTGACCCATATTTCTCATATGTAAATATAAAATATTAATATTTGAATATTCATTATAGACATAATATCCCTTTACAAAATATTATTTGTCTAGTATATTTGTAAACATATTTATATAAATAACTATTTAATAAGAATATCCTATTATGTTCTTCATAACTAAATCTCTTATTAGACATATCATTCAAAAAACAATTAATCATGTCCTTGGGAATAAAAATATAATAATTATTGAACTTATAAGCTCGTTAAGGGTAAAAAAGTGTGGTTTCAATGATCATATAACCATAACATGAGTATAAGGGTATAATTACATGATCTTAACATTTTAAAACCAAACCCTTTATGTTAAAAATCATAATCTTGAGTCATGGATGAAATTTTTACATTTCATAATTCAAGAATAATAGAGGAATAAACAAACATGATCAATGAGAACATAACCATAACATAAGAAAAGTTTCAATAAAATACATACTATTATAACTTTTTGAACATATATAATTAGAAACAGGTCCACTCGTTAGGTAAAGGACATTATGTCAGGACCTCACATACAATTATAGACATGATACAATGTCTAACCATAATATTTTGGACATAAAATACTGGTACATATATGAACTTTTGGGAATGAAAACCATGTCCATTCATGATCTTAGTGGTATTAAAACCATGTTCTTTATTAATCATAGCTACATCAAAACTAGTTCCACGCATAAAATTGTCGACATGTAATTAGGTTCACACATAAAAAATTTACCTCATTAGTTATCCATATTTACCCATTGAATTACAGGGAGATAGTGGTCTCACCCATCACATAAAAAAACATACATAAGTTTTCTAAAAGATAATTAATCATTAATCATCTCATAACCCATGAAAAAAAACTGTTTTATAAAAATTTCATCATAGTATAACCTGTGGAAAATAAATTAATTATTTTAAAAAATATTTTTATCATAACCATAAACCATATAAACACAGAATACGAATGGTATCCTTATATAATATCCCTAATAATGAAAAATTGATATTGAGGATTTTAATCTATGATAAATAGTAGTAACATTATAATATTATTAAAACATTCTTGATTAAAATATCATTTCTATTTTTAATTTAGTTTATTAAAAACTATAAATTTTGAAAATATTTCGGAAACAATTTTCTATATATATATTAACATGAAAATTTTAAATTAATATTCAAATCATTGAGTATTTATGATGTTGGGAGATTC
This sequence comes from Viscum album, assembly GCA_963277665.1. Taxonomy (NCBI): domain Eukaryota; kingdom Viridiplantae; phylum Streptophyta; class Magnoliopsida; order Santalales; family Viscaceae; genus Viscum; species Viscum album. The sequence continues at coordinate 784,116,907 of OY728141.1, forward strand.
TTTTCATGAGGTATATGTTACAAAAAATCCATTTTAATGTTTTTAAATGTTAAGAAGAACTTTGTTCATAAAATGATATGAATTTTCCTTTTAAAATATTTTTATAAAAAGTTAAAAATTAGTAAAAATGAATTCAAAAAATCATATTATAATATTAAAAACCCTATTTATAACATTTTTATAAAATCTGTGTATGGAATAAAAAGTTTTTTTGATCGAGGAGAGAAATAAGATTGATTTTCCTTAAAAAAGAATTTCTAGTGTCTGTAGTAATTAAGATGAAGAAACTTATAGTAAATAATTTATTTCCAATTAAAAAAAGATAATTATAGAATTATTTTTTTATTCAGTGTTTGATCACATTATTTTATCATTGAAAACTTAATTATAAGAAATATCAATAAACAACAAGATTGTGACATAAAACCCTTATCAATTTGGTTACTTTGGAATTGTAATCCCCATGAAATAAAAAACCTTATATGGATATATAAATACAATAATTTTTATAATAATAATAATAAATACATTAATGTTAATTATCTAAATCACATTATAGAAACAAGGGTTGAATATGGAATGTGACTCATATAGATAAAAATTTGATGTAGATCTGCTACCTTTGGTTTGACTTCACTCATTTTCACTGAAACCTCCTGCATAATAAATTTATATTTATTTTAAATATTTTAAATAATTATATTCATATATATCACACCAAATATTATTTCCTTAAAACCGCTTATCACCCATATGTTAATGGTTTTTTTGATTAAATCAATGTTCTTTGATATATCAGCTTAATTTTTTTTATCGGTTATGGATCAGTGGTTTTGGTGATTATGTATTTATCATGGTTTTATAATCTCCAGAATGTTAATAATTATAAAAATATAATATATAATTATTATATACATGTTTATATTCATTCATAAAAGATATAGGTATAAAATATAGTTACACAGTTCATGGAGATGGTACGTTATACGTACGCATGAACGTAGTTTTAATTTTTTAAATGGTGGAATGAAAAAAATTTAATTATTAACTCACCATTACATAATCATTAATATATAATATATATAATATACAATTATTAATTTCATCCTTATTGCTGACCAAATAAAATGGGAATGAAAATCTATTCACATCGCTTCGTGGATGTGGTAGTCCACACGTACGCACGAACAAAGTTATCTTTCTCCAACAATTTAGAATGTTGGAAGGGATATATGAAATTGTAATTATACAAGTGTAATTATATAATAATTATCATATATAAACATTAAACCTTAAATAATATTCATACATAATATTTAGAGAGGAAAAATCTGTCTGTATCGCTACGTGGAGAAGGTATGTCGTATGAATGCACAAGTGATACTTTCACTTCCCATTCGATAGAAAGAAGGTTAATATAGGTGGATTCATAATCATAATAACATTTTAGTATATATAAAATAATAATTTTTTATTTTATTAAAAATATATAATATATCTAGAGGAAGGAAAATAATAATTAAAAAGAAACTAGTCGGTTATGTTGGATACGTCTTCTTTAAAATGACTCTTTTAGATCTCCTCTTAAGAGCACGAGGATTGGTCTTTTGAGAATAGAAAAACTTTATAATGTGTATAGTTATGTTTATAATATAAATTCTAAGAGTATGGTATATATAGAGGGAGAAAGGTGGGGTAAATATGATAAAGTATGGGTGTCCTTTTATAATTGAAGGGAGGGGCATTTTGTAATTTCCGAAAATATTAAATTAATATACATTAATTATCATATCTAAATGGATAAAATTGATAATATTAAAACATAATATGATTATGGGTCTAAATACTCTAATAAATTATTTTTTTACATGTTTGGATAACTTTTTTACCCTTAAATGTTTGTTTGTACTCATCTTTAATCCTTCTAACAGTTACCACAATATTATGTTTTTCTTCACATTAATGGTAAACAATGTTACTATAAAATTAATAAATACCCATAAATAGAAAAAAATTTATTTTTAAAACCATATTAAATTATCTTGGAAAAATATATGACTTCTTATAATTTTATATTATTTAATAATTTATTATATACTATAAAAGATCATTAATGTTATTTTTAATTTTATTAGTTAATTTGGAGTTAACTTCATCAAGATAAAATTAAATTTATATATAATGGTTTAAAAACTCCCTATTATGTCAAATTGATCTATAAAATTCATGGGACACATTAACACCATCAAATTATATCTATTTTAAAATTTTGAATATATTTTATTTCATTTTTAAATTAATTGGGGAAATATTGCATCGGTGTTTCATTAACATTTAAGGCCATTATATAATTAAAAAAATTGTAAATAAATTTATTTCATGAAAATAATTTCATTAATATGAATACCGAAACTTTTATTCACTCCTAACATTATTTTTTCCATATATGGAAACAAAAGAGAAATTGAAAACTAAGAGAATAATAGTTTGTAAATTTATTTTATTTTAATGTAATGTAGGTCATTTTTGTGGACATGTGTCCATTAAAAATTAATTTATTATCCTAAGTTTATAAGGTTCTAATTATATTGACATATTAATAATTATTATGATAAAATATGGCCTTACCACTTATTTATTACCTTTATTAACCTGATTTACCCATTTGTCGAGGTAATAAATTTTACCCTAGTTACTATTTATATTGACCAAAAAGAGACCTATTTAATAAATTTAAACCATAAAATTTATAATATTAAATATATTTAATGAAATTCAATTTATAATATTAGTAAAAATCAATTTTAGAATAATCATGAAACATGCAACAAAAACAACTTTTTAAATAAAATAAGTTTTTCATTGTAAAACATGGTTTATTAGAGTACCATAATATGAAAAAATTTAAATGAATATAAAACATCGGATTAAATATATAATATATTAATTTTATTCAAATAAATCATCAATATTGATCATTTTTTTATTGTTATAAAAATTCATTTCATGTAAAAATAGCTTTTTTATGAAAAAAATTTATTTTTGTGAAAAGAATTTTATTTTAATTTATAACTAGTTGAAAACCAATTGATTAAATTTATACATATGTTATCATAAATTTTTCATAATTTATTTACACCTATTCATACTCACCAATAAATTTGGTGGGATTTATTAAATAATAATATATCATGCTTCTTTTAAATTTCGTTTTGAATGTAATAGAAGCAATCGAAGAAATTAAATTTAATTGAAAAAATATATTTAATAAAATCTAATGGTGACACAATGCTCTGATGGAATCGTGATTAAAATAACTATATTAAGATACATGATGTTAAATGAAGAAGTATATGGACATAATAGATGTAACAAAGTTGAAGAAATACCTAAAGTCTTCCAACACATCGGATAATGTCTATTTTATAGGAATAATGAGGGAGAACTCTGATGGTGGAACGGATAAGGAGGAGGGTGTACCTGTGGGAGATGCTGGGTGAAATGAGGGTGGTGAGAAAAGGGTAAACATCCTTATGGGTCAGAGGGGAAATTATCAATTTTTACCTTTTTAATGAGGCATAGGGTTAGAAAAACATTGTGACAACCGTGAGGGATTCATTATCTGAACACCTTCCCCATCACATGGTTGTGGCATATATTTAAGAAAAATGTTCACACACTATGTTAGTCCCTCTGCACCTCTACACGAAATCATATATTTTTCTGGGGATCCCAACAAATATAAAATAGATCAGGTTCCATAAAAAATATTATACACAGTCTGTGGCTCTTGTCTATACTAACTGTATGCTAACCATGCACCCTGAACACTTTTCTGTTGAAATTTAATTTTGAAGACCGAATATCTTGAGACATGATCGGTAACCCTAATCCATTTTTAGGGCCCCAAAATTATAAAAAAATTCATCATAAGGTGTTGAAAATATCATAATTCCCTTGTGAAGCTAATTTTTATAAGGGAACAACCCATTAAAATGAAAATTAATATTCCTTTAGAATTTTCTATCCATTCAAAATAAAGTAACTTACCAGATTCGTATGTTTTGACAATTTTTTGTAAATTTATTGGATTAATCTATTGAAAATTGAAATTTTGGGATACCTTAAATACGAAAAATACACGATGAATGTGAGAGAATATCATATAGATATGAGGACATAGGATTTATAGAAGAACAACTTGATTCTGTAAATCATTTGGTTTTAAGGATTACAACATATAAAAAGTATATAAAAAATGTGATAACATTATATAAAATAAGAAATACTTTTTAAAATTATGCACACTGATTAATTGAATTCGTATATTCTAAACCAAAAAAAAATATAAGTTAAATAATGATAGATAAAATAATTAATTAATTAATTATTGGACATATTATTATCATACTATACCATTGATATGATTTCATCACCATCATCCTCTATTAGAATATATGATGATATAATATCCTTATAGATTGATAGATTGATCTTTTGTTGTTGATGTGGTTGTTCTTAATCATCATCATTAATATCTTAAAAGTATCTTTAATTGACATGGTCTACAACAATCCATAATTCATTAGCTTTGAAATCAACACAATAGAGTATTTTAGCTTGTCAATGCAAAATATATGGACTGTGTTCTTCAAACTCATTGGTATCGATCAACTGAGTTGAGTTAACATAGGTAAATTGTAAGGAATCATTCCATATGCTCTTGTGAATATCTATAAACATTCATTTAAATAACATATCTGAAAAAAATCAGGATTATTTAATTCGATAATGTCAATCAACATTCCATTTTATCCTATCCCTGTGAATTTTTTGAATACGAAGCTATTTTTCATTTTCAAACATATAAAAAAAATATATAAAACATGAATTCATTAATATTAAAATGATCTAATATACAATACTAATTTAGAATTACTTAATCCATATATCATAAATAATTGGTCATTATAACCAAATTATCAATATTCATTATCTTCATGTATAAATATAAAATATTATTTGTTTTATAAGAATCAAATATAAAAATATTATGAATAATAAATTTATTATGATCTGACACAATGTGAAAGACAACAAATAATGTTTCCATAAATGAATTTGGTCCTATCTTTCACATTTTATGTTGAAATCCAATGTCATCTCTTTTTTTCATTCAATTATATAATGAACTGATCAAAATTATCATGATTTATTGTAGGACTACAATTAATTTTAATTATCATAAACATATACCACTCGATTGAATAGTGTTTCAATGTTACCCAAATTCCTTTTAGAAAAGGTGGGGCACACTTTTCCCATATATTATTGTTCAATAGATACTTATGGTTGAGTTTTTCCCCATAAATTACATTTAATGACTTAGATACCTAACTAAAAATAACATAGTTGAATAATCCAAAAATATAATGATTTTATAAAAAAATTAATATAGTAATTATAAAAATTTAAGATAGAAATACATCTCTATAGATTACATCCATCGATAATGCATGAGCCCTCTAATTTTAACTTACTTAGTCCAATTCACAGTAAGGAAAACCATCATAGTAAAACCAAATAAAGGGAATATCATCAATAATTTATAATGTGTCATTAAAATTCTTTCATGATGTTTTTCCAGATCAATTCAATTTTATTTTTGTTTTTTATAAATCTATTTAAATTATATAAAAACACAATTAAAACTACTATTATTTTCTTTGGTAATAATTTATGAACTACCGAATTTAGAATTTTCTCCCTAAAACGTGTGATTTGTACCTTTTAATATCATGTATATTATGATGTTTTAATTCAATACATTATAAAATGAAACCTGAATATGCATTCAGTACTTTTGCACTGTTTTTTTTCAAAGGAAAATATCTTTGTTTATTTTTATATAAAAAAATATTGGATTTTTGGAGCTTGAAAATTTTGGATGAAGTTGGGCCAAATGAAAGTAACCTATATAGTACACAAATTTCCAAAACTCATTGATTGACATCCATAGTGTGTTTTCTGGGTGTTGTTTGGGGTATAATCCCCCAGATCATGGGTCTTGGGGATAAAACCACATAGTGAAAATATTGGGGGTACTATAAAAATATTCATTGTTATTAATAGATAGGACGGATTAAATAAATATAATACTACATTAATGCATGATTTTTCAACATGGTGTTGTAAAAAATTATAATTTATTGAAAATAATATTTTATCTCTGCTGATTTTCTGACAACATTACTATTTCATAGTGGACTGACTATTCAATCTTTAATTATATAGATGAGGGTTCTTATAGCACCACATCTCTTTATATACCTATTTGAGGATAGAAAATATATACTCTAATATTTTCTGTATAATTATTCTAACAAACATTGTAAAATTATTCTACCTCTCCATAAATATAAGAATTTTCCCAAAACTCATAAATTGTTTTTTTCATATTTTTTTTCTTATTCTTTTATTTTCTATTATTCTCCCTTTTTCTATTTTTTGGAATAGAGAGTTGTTTAGAGCTCCTATTGTATCTATATAAAAAACTACATTTATGATACTTTCCATTATTATATTCCCACAAATCACCCTTTATATTTAGTACTTATTAGTCCTTATAAGAATTATGATAATCTTTCATTTTTCCCAACTTAATAAATATAAAAAACAATTGATATATACATTTTTTAGAGTTCAAACAATCAATATTTATGATAGAGGAATATCCATTCCCAATAAAGAATCTATAAAAAATAGTTATTCTCTTCCATTATTTTATTCAACTTTTATCTAATGAATTTTGAAGTATTTTAACAAAAACGTTCAACTAACACCCAAATTTTATAAGAATAGTCGATAATTGTGACATGTTTTCGGAAATTATATTTATGAGCTCCACCTATAAATCAATAATGACACGTGAATGAACACTTTATACTCTATGGAAGTATTATAGGATCAAAATCAATGATAAAAATTGTATATTCTTATCCAATTTGATTTTTTGAACCAAAAAGGTTTTATAATTCATGGAAATTGATAATCAATCACATTAGAGAAGAAAACAAGTTAAAATTTTCAGTTGTTGATGCATCATATATATATAAATTATTTTCCTATAAGTGTTACAATTATTATATAATAGATTGATGGTATATATAATTATCATTTATAGTAATTTGATTTCATGTAATTATCACCAAAATAATTTAATAAATTTTTTCAACACGTCTATTGAGGTAGATTTTAAGGGATCAAAATAACTATACATGTGTTATAATTTGTACATAGAGTTGTAAATAGATTTAATCCATCAATATTAAATCCAAAAAAAAATACTTCTTGGATATTAAGATAAATTTAGATTTAAAAAATAAAATAATTTCCTAATTTTGAATCTCTTAGAATCCATATAGACCTGTCATTGTTGTTCCCTATGGAACACAACTTTATTTTTCATTTTGTTGGAATAAATGTACAATATCTTCCAATTTTTTAATTAAATATAATATATTACTTTTAGATTAGTTTTATTTGGATTATTCTTCATATTATATTCTTTCAAACATTTATCTTGATTAAAAAAAGTTATTTATAAGTATGATATCATTTTCATTATTTCCTATTTGAATCTTCCCCCGATACAATAAGACATCATTGGGTCATTCATGTATCTTTATATAATTTTGAACTAACTTATTAGTAAATTTATTAATCTCATAAAATGATTTCTGAATATTTTCATCAAAAAATGCATCATATTGAATCTCCAATATAATTTTCATGACGTTATATTTATTTCCACATATGGAATGGTAGAAATTTAGTAGAAAGGGAAATATTACTTATTTTTTATATCCTTCATACAACTCCTAATTTAAATTATCCTCTAATTAATAAAACACATTCAATTTCTCATTATGATTATATCTTCTATTAGTATCTAGAAAATAATAATGTGACCCCACAAATTTGTTAAAATATTGATCATGATATGATGTAGGGCTAAAATACACATTAATCGTGTTCTAAATTTCATTTTCCAATATTGGGGAAGTAGTTTTTTCATTCTGTTGATGGGAACATGTGAAAAAATTAAAAAAATAAATTCTCCCTACCAGATACATCTCATATAACCAGAAATGAATTGTTTTAATATCTAGTTATCATAAAATTCATGTCTTTTGACCATCATCTGGAATTATAATTAAGAAATAAAAATTTTATTATTACATATATGGAATGATTTATAATTTCAAAATATAAAATATCCACCAACCTATTAACATATTTAGATGTATTCTAGGGTAATGTAATCCATGTTTTATCCATTTATACCGTATAAAGATTTATAAAAAACAATTCACATTATTTTAAAAAATCATGTTAAAATTAAAATATTACAAGAAATAATTTATAATAATTTTAAAACATTTTCTGAGAAAATATCATCAAATAAAATATAATTAAGATCAATTTATATAATTATTTATTATTTTATGATATAAATATATCATATAATATACAAATTAAATTAAATTAATAATCAAAATATTACCCTACAACCTATTAAAAAAATAATAAAAAAATTTAAACATTATTAATGAAATCATCAAAATAAAAATTTTAAAAACATGAAAACTAAGCCAAAAATATTAATCTAATAATACACTAAAAATTAAATATATATAATGTAATAAATAAAATTAAAAATAAATTAAAATTTTAAATAACTCCTTGTAGAAAAAATTCATAAATCTATAATTATTTATATTTCAAATTTATTCATCCCATAAAGAAATATCCCAAAATACCTAATTCAAAATTCTTATATAAATATCATGGTGGTTGTTAAAATTACATAATAATAAATACAATATCCATGTGGAGATTATATGAACAGAATAAGTACATGAATGAAAGAAATAGAGAAGTTTCATCCACCATATGATAGAGTAGGATAACCCACTATGAAGAAGGATATTATTATGTAATGAAGGAGATATAGAAAATGATAAATGAAAGAGGAGGTTTGGAGGAAGAAGGAAATGGGAAAGAGATAAAGTGGGAAGGGGCTGTTGAAATGAGTCAACTTACATAAGAGATGGATAAACAAAGAGATTTATGTGATATAATAAAGGTGGGAATATGTCATTATCTATAATAATAGGGTTTAAATTGATGTTTTTTAATTAATAAATTCTAAAAAATAATATGTTTATTTTTAAATAACCACAAATAATAATTGATTACATAGAGATTGTATAAAACTATGGGTAATAAAACAAGAAGAAGTAGTAAGAGACTAGAAGTTTTAAATTTGTGGAGATTTCAATAAAAAAACTCCACTAATAACACACTAAAATTTATTTTTTTAATTATATTTTATCATTCTATCCATGGTGGTCTTAATATTGGAATTAATTAATAATTTATTCTACATTTAATAAGTTTTATTAGATATTCATAAATCCCATCAAAATAATTCCCTCAGTTTCACATGTAAATAAAAACTCCACAAAAAATCTACCCCATATCATTGATATAATAAAATATTTTTTTCTTATAAATCCAAAATATATGGATCATTTTCCTCAAGCTCACCAAAATTTATCAACTGAGAATGTCTATAGAAGAAAAATAAAATGAATATTTTGATAATTTTTTGTTAAAATTGACTCTATTATATTTTAATAACACAAATTAATTTATTTTGATAGTTTTACTAAATAATATTTATGAAATTTAGAAATTATCCCTATTTTAGAACTATATATACATTTCTATTAGGTGTTTTCATAATGTTTTCATGAGAAAAAATATCTAACTTGAAACCCTTAATATTGTAAGCATCAAATATTCCAATACTCTTAAGAAGACTTTGAGATAAATACTTCAAATATTTAAATTATTCAACTTGACTATAAGTAATGATTATCTATATAAATTTATATAAAATACATTTACTTTTACAATATATTTAATTAAAAATTCAAAATATGGTTTAAAATAATAACTTCAAATATTTGAAAACCATTCTATAATATATATGATACTAATTTTTTTATCTCGATATAATTTCAAGATTGAATCCAATTTAATACTTCAATTTATTTCCTTGATTCTTTGATATATGGTAAAAAATATTATTATTTATTAATAAATATTTTTTGGCTTTTATTAACTACAATTGAGTCAATATAAATAATGATACTTTTCCGACTCCTCATCGTGATGTTGGAAAGATTAATGATTTATTACTAGCCAGAGGGTGATATGTACTATCATCAACACATCCCACTTTATTTAATAATTTCCTTATCAAATCTAAATACCTCAAATATAAAGTTAAACACTCTTTGTAAATGTAACATTGAACAATAAAAACTTTTGGATGAGATTTATTTTTCACATCAACCTTCATGTAACCGAGATAAATAATGTTTTATAGTATGGAACTAATAAATAGACATCACAAGTATTAAAATTGTAATGTATAAAACATTTATTAATATAAAATTAATATTAGGTACCTCTCAATGGGATACAAAAAAAAATTTGATTGGGTCCTCTGAGTTTATCTTACTCATCAAAATGTATAGTAAAATGAATCATCATAATAAAAAAAGTGGGTGGAAATATCATATCTAAATATCAAATGGAAGTAAAATTATTTCATGATATTTATATAGTACTATAAGGATTAAGGTTTTGTCATAGATCTTCTTGAATATTTTGAAAAAATTCAATTGAAACTATAGTTATTTTGTTATGTAAAAAATAAAAGATTACCAAAAGTAAAAATTGTTCTAGTAATATATGCAAGACACATATTTTCAATTCACCTAATTTATAATGATTTAAATAAATACATATTAATATTTAATTTAAATATCCATATGATACTTTAAGATTTTTATTTTTCAAATAATCGTTTTACAGAATTTTTTCTAAAAATTTTGTTTTTAGATACTTTCCATTATCATTTTACCATAAATCATGCTTGATATTAATTTATTTTAATTACTTTCAAGAATTTATAATATATTTATGTTTACAAATATCATTAACCAATGTAAAAGGTAAATTTTCATGGATAACATAAAGAAAATGAAATGATAAATTAAATTCACAATATATAAGTTTGAAAAATATATTCATTTTCTTCTATTTTTGTGTTCTAGTTTTTTGTTATGTTCCTCTAAATATTTTTCCACCATTAAACTGAGAATTGTTTCCAAAATCTATACCAACATATGACACTTGTTCAAATATCTATAACCCAAAATAATAATTTTTATGTAAGAATCAAATAAAATTTTCATTAAATTTTGAATTCTTATACCAAAAGTGATTATATATGTCTTGGAATCAATGAAAATGTATAAAAGATTAGTTTTTTTGTAACATAGACACTGAGGCTCCAAAAGAAAAATTAAAAACAGAATAAAACAAACTAGTGTGTGTTCTAACTAACCAAATTTATTAGTCTAGAAAATTTATTGATGATCTACATTAGGTAAAAATGAATTTTTAATATTTTGTGTACGATGCGTTATATATTTCTAACCAATAATTTTAAAACCCTTGTGAATTTAAAGTGAGATATTGTTAGTAAGCTTTAATTTCATTTCCAAGAATCCAGTTTCTAATTATATCATTGATTTGATTGAATAATTTTATTGCATACACATTCATGATTTTATATTATATTGGATTAAAAGAACTTATCATATGGTGTAACTACTACATAAAGTCCAAAAAGGGTTAAATCCGTCACTTTCAAATACTAAGTACACATGTATAAGGTCATATGAGAAATATTTATATGATTAATCAATGGTATTCCACACTTTTTAATATCTAGGATGTCATATTCACTCAAAATTATTATTAGTTATATCATGTTACCTCATATTCTCAAATTTTTGATAACATAAAGACTATATCCTGGTATATTTTACAAAAACATGATATTAAAACTTCAAAGGAGTTTTGTTTTTCTATTTATTCATATAAGCACAGTAATTCAAACAATATCATGATTTTTTGACTTCCATCAAGATGTAAAAAATATATTTCAATATACTAGAATCTCTTACCCAAAATAGGATAAAATCATGTTAGAATTCATTTATCATTGTATAAGTAATTCTGAGATTGATAATAACCTTATTTATCTCATCACATGGTACACTGATCTTAACTCTAGAAAACGAAACATGAAAAAATTCCAATATCATGGACATTGATTTATTTTTAATTCCATAAACATAAATTATATAATAAAAATATATTTGAATATATATATTTTTAATATGTAGAACATCATTCATATAGATCTTTTTTCATTAATTTATTCATATATATATATATATATATGTGATCAATTAATTTTTTTCTTTTCTTTATTTTCACAGCATCATAAATTAATATGTTATCAACGTGGCCTGGTTCACATTATGTTTTCAAAATATCATTAATATTTTTAGTATAAACATGTTGATCAATTAATGTGTTAACATATTAATGGAGCTTCTATGATATGATAAATATATCATTTATCATTCTATGAATGTCATTTTCCACTATTAGGGAATCAACATGTTAATTCTGATATTGGACAGGAGTTCTAAAAAATTATATAATATCTGATTATCTATTACATGTCTACCTCACATGTCAATGAGGAAATTATTTCAAAATCAAGTACACAAAATATTATCATTATTTAAACAATTATTAAATTTATATTCAGGGAAGTAAAATTCATTCCTCTATTTATCAAACAGTTTTCAATTACAGAATCCAAAAATATCATCAATCCTTTAACATTATGATGTGTGTTTTGAGGAAATTTAATCAACATTTTTACCATAATTAATTGATATACAACAAATTCAAATAAAAAACAAAATCCTATCAATTATATATTTATAAAAAATTATATTTTAAGCAATTTAAACAACATTAAGATTATTTTACTCTTCACAATTTAAATAATAAAACATACAAAAAAATAAAATTAAAAAAACACATTTGAAATAACAATTAAAATATCATGAAGAAAAACACACTATTAAAAGTGTAATATAAATGTTCTATCAATAATTAATGAATGTTATTGTACATACTATATAAAATTATGGTAGAGGATCTAAAAAATCATGTTAATGTAAAATTATTCATATGTTGATTGTTTTTATTAAAAAATTCAACAACTACATCAACAAACATAAGATCATTTTTTTATGAACATGTCTCTTTAACATTTTAATTATTGTCAATGAAAGATATGTATGATTATACTACAAATTTTTATCAATAATAATTATTCTGTTAAAGTTAAATGTTCATAAAAACTAAACTCAATTTTCTTCATGTGTTGGTTGGATTTGGAAAAAAGTACCAGTTAGTAATTGAAAATACCATATCATCGCCTTAGGTATACCAATAATCAGTTAAAAGTTTTCTTTTAATTCTACAATTAATTCAATATTCCTCTTATAATTCACATTGAGAATTCTTTGAAAATAAATGGAAAAAATAAAAATAATAATAATAAAGTTTTTGTTTTATAATGTTAACAGTAAATCAATGAAAAAAGATGGTAAAATTCAAGGAATAAATGAGAAAATAATTTTCTTAATCAATTTCCCTTATCCACTTATAAATTCCATTAATTGTGAATCATATGTTTATGTTTTAAAACATATTATAGTCAAAAATTATATATGATTTTTTCTTAAATATTACTCTATAAATATGAACTTATAATTGATCATGTTATGGATGTTTGTTATATATATTTTGTTATAGTATTAATATATATTTTCAAAATAAAATCATCCATAAATTTACCCAATAACTCATAAATTGGTGGTTCAACAGTAGTATTTCAAAACAATAATTATATTTTTAATGAATAATCCCATAGTTTTGAAAGTAACAACGTATAAGAATAATAGTGAATGTATTTTCCACTATCACATGAAATCAATAAATATAAACCCAATGATATGACCATTGAATAAATTACATTCAAAATTTAATGCATACCCTTCATAAATTATCAAATATATAACCTAAAGAATAATATATGTATATATATATATCACTAAAGTGTATATATATATCTCTGTGTGTGTGTCTTTTAAATTCCTTATCCATTGAAATATATGATTTTCAAAAAACTCTAAATATATGCACCTATAATTTATTTAATTCAAATTATGTACAGCAAAAAACTTAATTCATTAATAAATTAAATAACTATGTTTTGAAAGGTAAAAATTCAACCAGTTAAAAAATAATATAAAAATCACAGAATTAATAAAAACATTTGGGGCGAGGTGATAGTTTTAGTGGTAGATAATATTGATGATGACCATGGTAGTTAGTGGAGGTTTCAGGGAGGTTGATGACTATATGAAGGTATAATAATGATGAATAACTAAGAGGGTGAAATGATGGGTGATAAAGAGGGAATAGTGATTGGGTTTCGAGATGGGTGACATAGGGCTATGATAGGGTGATAAGAAATAGGTAAGGGTAAGGGTTATGAGGGGATCGTATAGGGTGATAAATGTGATGAGGGAGGGGGAAAGCATGGGATTGGGGAGGGAGATGGTCAATGGAGAGTTTTTGGGTGTCCCTCAGATTTGGAAGGGGATACATTGACAACATGCTTTTTTTTATTAATATTTTTTGTAATTTTATTAAACACTTCTTCTAATAAAAAAATGACCATTTTACAAAATAAATTATTAAATGAAACATTTATTGGTAGTTTTTAAAAGAAACATTAGAAAATTATAAAACCCTAATCTAATAAACATTTATCTATGAACTCATAATTAAACACTAAAAAACTACCAATATTTAAAGATTTTATTTGGAAAAATTAATTGAACCCCAAATCAAACCGGTGATAATTCTATTTGTCTCATGGATGTAAGAAATCATTAACACAGCCTATCCTATGGGCACCGCACCCTAGCCACTAGTAACTTGTGTGTTCTATCCAGAAATCACCACCTATAAGAAAAGTGTTTTTTATTAACACTAAGAAGTAATGATGCTTATATAGAAATCCTTAGCCTATACAATTTTTTAAAAAATACTTCACCATCAAACTAAATAATCACCACCATGAAAGTTATAGATAACTATATACAATGAAATATACATGTATACATGCCCAAATATCAATGAAAAACAATACAAATTTTATTATACAAAAAATAAATAAAAAGATAAATAATAAAAAATTATAATAATCTCAATAGATGTGCAATGAATAACACCATGTCACACTCACTATAACTTGAGGGGTTCCTATTGAAGACACCAATAGAATACCCAATACCCAAGATCCTTTAGCACCATCCCTATAAAAATTACCACTAACCAATCCATTATCTGTACATACACAACATGTGTGGACATGAAGCTCGTGTAGGGGTGACCAAAAAATTAACCAGTACGATACCCCAATACCAAATATGGATACAAGATACAGTTCAGATCACAAGAAATGGTTGAACTATGCAACCACCCAACACAGGTCAAGTGAGTTAAATCATATGACACAGAAGAATTACTATCTTCACATACCTAAAAACACCTCAACCAAATAACATATGGGAATAAGGGATAACTAAAAAGTTTACCCAATACATGGAAAAAATATCACGGTAATAAATCATCCATATTAAAGGAAATAATCCCCTTATCTACTTATCTTTGATATGGATGATCAAACACAACTGTTTTTATGAAGGAACCATAAACCAAACTCTCCATGCTATTCCCATGGAATACAATAAAAAATATCCAATACATAGGGGGTATCACCAAATCATGAACTACATTTTGTATTCCAATATAACTACATTCATGATATACATGGTAAATAGTCAGACACATGAACACATCTTTGATTTGGAAAAAACACCTCAAGTCACCAAGAGCCCATATAAACATATCATTCAAAAAGTATGGACATATAGACTAATAAATGTGGGGGACTAGTAACATTTTAGAAGAGGTATATATCATTTAAAGGATTTATTAAACCAAAAAATCGATGACCCATATATTGTTCCATGGGGGAGTTCCGTAACCCATATTATAAGAGGGAGAATGTTCCACCTCAATAGTTCATGGACTAAGAAAGAGTCTTTAGAAAAAAAATTCTCTAAGGGGGTAATCATCTAATTTCATGTTTTGTTACTCATTAACTCAACCTAGCTCTACCTAAATACACTATAGTAGTATACTAAATGGTAAACATAGAGTAGCCTATTCTTTAAAAGTCCACAATCATTGGATTTATCCAAAAAATTTGAATAAAAAAATAATATTTTCTCCATTTTAGAGTAATAACGGGGTAATCATGCCTTTCTGATTCATGTAAATTAATTGAGGGAGTTAACAAACTTTATGTCTAAGATCCCATGTCCTTACATGTTGATAATTAAAGAAGAAATTTCAATCTCTAGTTTGATGATGGTTCAAATTTAACCCAAAGTTTGAAATAAAGTATTAGATGTTTTGGAATCTCAAACATGTGTTTCTGGATATCTATTTGAGGTTAGAAAATTGACTAGATAATGATGTAATGTACCATAATTTTTGTTCAATTTTATTAAATTGTGTGGAATTTTTTAGAGACCAAGCGCTATAAGGGCACATGATTCTAAGGCCCGGTGAGCCTACAACATAGTTTTGAACTTTTTTTAGTACGTTGTGTAAATGTGAAAGTGGGTTTTTTCTAACTTTTGAACCGATGATCAAATTTAAAAATTGAGGGCACCGTTGAACTCGGAATGTGGGGATTTTCCTAGAAAGGACTTAACTTCGGCTGAAAAGGGTCATTCAGAAATTTTATTTTTCAGATTCTTTGGAAAATAATAAAGTTACTTTAAAAAGTTGATTTATTTCTGTTCACAACCATTAATCGGTGGACGACAGTGTTACAGCATGAAGATGAGATGATGATGAGGTGCATTAACCAAGGATCATTAATGGCTCGTTGTGCAAGCATAACAGCTACGTTGTTTCATAAATGAAACATCATAATGATACAACATTGCAGTGCAACTGAAACGATGCAATGTTTCCCCTATTTAATTAGATAACACATTGGAGAGTGGGAATTAAATTTTGGAAAATCTAAGATGAACCTATGGTGTAATTACTCTCCAACTATGATCAACATGCCCCGGTCGTATGGACTCAAGAGGTTACAAATGGCGACGAATGCTAACGAATTCGGGAAGCGACAATTGCCGATGAAGCTTGAACCCCCACAAACTGAACACTTCGGCAGTGAACAACAAATCACGGTAGGGGTTTGTTTTAATTCATGTATTCCCCTATTCTTATTCTAAAAGACTAAAACGAATCAACCCATGGAAAGTTTGATTCACGTATCGTCCCTTCTTGTGGGAGGGTGATATTTCTCAGATGTTCTTATCGTGACTGAAGTATTGTTGATCGAATATCATTCCTGAACCTCCCCTATTTTAAACTTCTAACACGGAGGGCGCGGGCCGACACGAACAAGGCCCAACCCCCCTCCACCATGTGCATTCTTGGTGGAAGAATTTTTGAAATGGAAGAAATGAAATATAAAGGCCATCGTAGGGAAGCTAGATGCCCTATGGTCCTATAGACATAGACGGTTCTAAAAACAGACCACCAGAGAAACTCCGGTGGCCTACAGAAGGAACCACCAGCACACCAGCAGTAGCCCACAACATCATTCTTATGAAGAGGGAGACGACGTTCCCATCTCCACACCGCGGGGGCAGAAAACCATGGCCAGATGGCTTCAGCAGCATGGAGATTCACCTCCAACCGTTGCTCCATGGAGGTGGCGGCCCATGTTTGGGCTGCCAGGGAGAGGGAGGGAGGTTACGACCACCGCAGTCGCGACGCTGGAGACCCGCGGTGAGATGCTGGTGATGGATACCCACGACACCACGCTAGAAATGCATGGACGAGTCAACCCACAGACTGGGTCTGCATGTGACATAGGAGGATGCGGCCCCCCGGTCGCATCGGAGGCCGCGTAGGGCATGACACGTTCCACGTTGCGGTTGCTCAACCCAGTGGAAGGAAGTCCCCATGTCCACGGGGTAGCATAGGAGCCGTTGGTGGCTTCTAACCACGTCCTAGCCAGAATAAAGGCCAGTCCGTCTTTGGAGGACTGGGCTGACCGGACTGATGACCTAATGGGCCGGACTCAGGCCGGGTCGGGCTGGGTCGGGTCAGGTCGATCCGACTGGGTCAGACCGGACACGGACCCCACTGGCCCCTTTTTGGAAAGATGTCAATAACCTATAGACCGAGCATCTGATTGATGCTCCTTCTACGGCATGATCACCGTTGTGATGAGGCATTACTTCTGAGACACTCTACGTGAGTTTTGGTTGAGATTGGCATATAGCTGGGTTTGATTGGACTCAAATTCAATCATGCCTTTTTTATAAAAATGCCTATATCTTACATATCGGGTGTCCATTCGACGTGTCGTCTATTACGTTGGGCCCCTTACGATGGGATGGTCCTTTGGATTTCTCTCTGTGGGACTTCCCAGTGGTTGATGTATGACTGATTTCCTGAGGAGAAGATCCTCTGGAAACCAAGTGTGCTAGGTGGGGGAATCCAGTGGCTGGTTGTGATGTGAAGAATGAAGAGTGGCCCTTCATGGATTAGAATAAATGAGTCCCTTCATGGATTAGCATAAGAAAGATACTTCATGGATCATCATAAGAGAAACCCTTCATGGATCAGCATGAGAGCGAATCTTCGAAGATCTACTGTAGTGCAACCTGTCGTGGATCAGCCATAGAGCGACCCATAGTTGATTAGCAGCAGAGCGACCCTTTGTGGATCAACAGTAGATCAACCCTTTGTGGATCACTAATAGAAACTCTCAATATAATAATATGATCTATCTTTCTAAATAATCATCTTTACTTACGTAGATAAGTTATACCTTGTGGGAGCCATGTCTTTTGTTTTGTGATTTAAATTAAAATCTTGATTTGTGGTATTCTTCCATTATAGATTTTGATGAGACCTGATTTGTTCTTGGGGTCCCTACATATTATTGTTATACTCATGCCTGCATGGGCTTCTCCCGCACCTGTTGTGTCTTGTGCATAAGACAGATAACTTTGACTAGGACATTGGGGAGCCAGGGCAATACAGTGCTGAAGGTGGATCGATAGACGTTGTGTGTTGTAGTGACATCCGAAAGTAAGCTGTATCTACCCTTCAGGTAGGATCCTTGGTGAATGAAATTGGGAGATTTTACCTATTTCTAAATGATTTCATTTTAGTTGTTCTTGTATTCTAGCCCTTATACTTTTAGTTTACACCTTATTCTCTCAATAGTGATTCTTTGTGATAATTTTACTACTTTATTTCTTTTGTGGTTTGTTTTGTGTAGTATGACCTTTCTATGTGTGTAATGGTTTAAAGGAAATTACTTCTCTTTTTGGGATATGCCTTTCCAGTCCCAGTCACCAGCCCCTAGCCTATAGAAGGCGGGCTTTGGGTATTTAAGGAATCAACCCTGGGGGATGGGTCATGATAATATGGTATCAAAGGGAGGTCGGTTCAACCAGATGAACTAAGTGTCTTCATTTTTTTGATGGGGGAAATAGTGTTAAGTTACTTGAGTTTCACTTTCAATTCGGGGAGTCCAGTGTTGGTGTGACGACTGACATATCCATACACAAGAAATATGAATTTTGTTTTTCGGATCAATACATGAAAACACTTGTTGCATGTGTTTGTATGTTTTTTTCTCTTGATCTATTTTAATTTAGCTCACAAGGTATAACTTATCGACCATGGAACATATATTTCCCAATTGGATTCCTCTACAATGATAGCAAAAAAAGATTCTAGTGAGAGATCATGACGATGGCCCATCGAGTGATGAGGCATCGGTGCAGGGACCACTTATAGGGATAACAATTTTTGGTGGTGTACCAGCAACACCATGACCCATAAAACAGAAGTTGTTACCATCCCCACCAGCGGGCAATGCATGATAAATGAGCATAGTACACAATTTCAAGAGATAGAGCCCTCTGATGTTTTGAGTTGAGATAGATCTTCAGGTAGCTGAGGATTGGCTAGAACCATTTACATGGTTTTTTCTCCATGTAGAGACACCTACATAACAGATGGTGGTTCTATCCACTATCATTGATCAAGGCACACCAGGGAGATGGTTGATCATGACGCTCCTGACATACATGGAGTTGACCCTTTCCTGGTTGGACTTCTAGAGCCTCTTCAGGGAAGAGTTTGTACCAACTAAACTATGCTCAGTGTATATTCAAGAGATACTTCACCTATAGTAGGGAAGCCTAAATGTGGCCTAGTAAACAGTGAGATTTACGGACCTATCCCAATACACCACCAACATGGTGTGGGACACATTATTCAGGGCCCAGGCTATTGAACAGGGACCCCGATGGGAGATCATGGTGTCGATGAATTAAATCAGCATCCCAATGCAGACTGGAGTGTGAGACGAAGCTCTACTTGTGGAGATTTTCCTAGTCGATTAGGCACTGATTGTGAGAGACACTACTATAAGATAGGTGGATGAGTCATCTACATTAGGTATTAGGCAGATGATGCAGAGGTCCAAATGGGCCAGATCTTCTAGAGGACGGCCCTAGGATGAAGGATCGGAGGTGCATAGATTGCAAGGTAGAGGAGGAAACCTGATGGCTAGAGTTTGTTACTCATGAAGTGGGCAGATACACAAGGCTCGTGACTGCCCAAAACATTACACAGATTATTAGAAGATAGTCAATGGACTTCCAAGGCAGAGGCATAGGTTTAAGTGAGGAGGTCCTCATGGAATCAAACATGTTTGGGAAGTAGGCTGAGCGGCATGAGATGGATGACGGTTCTAGTTACTACCTCCACCACCCCCAGGAGGTCACCCACGAGCTCAGGGAGCCCGAGGATAGGGGTGATCTCAGATTCAGGAAGGGGAGGCCTACAACCACGATGGTCCAGAGATGATTACAGGTACAATCTATGTCTTATCTACCTTAGCTACATTTTTTATAGATATGGGTGCTATTAACTTCTTCTTTTCAATGGACCTTGTCCAAGATTAGAGTTTTCAGTAGAGTCGTTGCCTTGATCCTTACGGTGAGAGACTCCTGCAGGAGGGGATAAGATGATTACAAACTAGTTTCGGGAGTATGAGATTTAACTATGAGGCAAGATCTTCATCTGGGATCTCATAGTAGCAGCTTATAGGCCTTACGACATCATCTTGGGGATGGACTGGTAATTTACAGTCCTTGCTCGGATCAACTTTTTTTGGTACTAAGTAAAGTGTGTCTGCGATGACTGGATTGAATTTTCGTTCACTGGCTAGAAGGGAGCCTTTGCAATACAGGATTGACTTTCTTGGAGGAGGGTGAAACATGTCACTCACTAGTTTGATAGTCTCACCCTCAGTGCAGTGGATGAGAGGATTTTGAGACTTCCAATAGTGGTGGATGATTATGAGGATGTATTTCCAGAAGCTTTCATAGAACAACCTCCTCACAGATAGTTAGAATTCTGCATTGAATTGTACCCAGGTACAACAACGATATCTACAAATACATATAGGATGGCTCTTGTGGAGCATCGAGAGAGAAGAGTACAATTGAAGGACTTATAGATGGAGGGGTTTGTAAGAACATGATGTTCTCCATGGGTAGCCCAATGTTGTTTTCCATGAAGGAAGTAGGGATCATGAGGATATGTGTGGACTTCCGGTGTCTAAATTCGGTGACCATGAAAGATAAGTATCAAATGGTGATAATTGATGACCTATTCTATTAGCTAAAGGGAGAGAGTCGATTCTTGATGATCGACCTCAGATCAGGCTATCATTAGCTTTGTGTACGACATGAAGATGTACTGAAGACAACCTTTAGATGCCGGTATAACCACTATGTGTTCTTGGTGATGCACATCGACATAACCAATGCCCCTTTAGTGTTCATGGGAATCATGAACATGATCTACCAGTCTTAACTCAGTCGTTTTGTGGTATTTGTCAATGATGATATCATGTTTTACTCGGCGTCGGAGGAGAATCACATTGCACAAGTATGGATCTTTCTGGATACACTCCAAGAACCCTTGATTTATGGTATGTTTTCGAAGTGCCAGTTCTGGATTTGGGAGGTCCACTTTTGGGGACACGTAATCTTAGAGGATGGAGTTGTGGGGGATTTGGTGAAGATAGAGGTAGTGCTTTTTTGGGAGCCACCCATGAGTTTGACTAAGGTTTAGTGTTTCTTGGGGTTGGATGGGTACTATCAAAGGTTGGTACCCGACTTTTCCAGAGTAGTAACCACCTTTTTAGCTTTTACATAGAAGGGATATCCCTTCATATGGATAGAGAAGTGTCAGAATAGTTTCTCATAGCTAAGGTGGAGACCGGTGAGTTCCCCAATTCTGAGACTACCGAAAGAGGGTGTTTGGTATGTAGTCTTCTCTAATTCATCAGGGACCAGAATGGGTTGGTTCATGATGTAGGAACCATCATTGATTTCCTATGGCTCACAGCAGTTAAGGCAGGATGGGAAGAACTATGAGACCCATGACATAGAGTTACCTGCAGTGGTATTTTTTTTAAGATGTGGAACAACTACTTGTTGGGTGAACAATTTACCGTCTACTTCGACCACAAGATTATAAGGTATATCTTCTCAAAAAGGAACTGAACATGATACATGGGAGATGGATGGAGTTCCTGCTAGAATATGACTTTGAGATAGTCTATACTCCTTTGGAGGGGAATGTGGTGGTAGACACGCTCAGTAGGAGGACTGGATTATAGCTTCCGAGCTATGTGACATAGGAGCTATCCTCGATTTAGATATAATTCATGGATGATGATAGAGAATCTTACCTCTAGTCTATGACTGTCACTCCCCCACACCTTTAGAACGAGTGATAGGAACACCTTGTGGATGTTGAATGCGAGGTCCAACCTACTCAGATATCCTCAGGATATGTTCTTGATGGATATTTGATATGTGGAGAGCACGTAATCCTTTTCAGAGGACGCACCATAGAACTAGTGATGTTCCAGTAGGAGCTGTTGATGATGTTTCGTACATCCCCATTGGCAGTAAATCATGGTGTGGATAAGATGTACAAGGAACTCCAATGTTAGTACTGGTGCCCAGGGATGAAGAAAGAAGTTACATAGTTAGTTTTATGATGCCTTTCTTGTCAGTAAGTAAAGGTCGAGCATCAGGTAACAGCAATCATAGAACAACCACTAGAGGTACCAGAGTGGAAGTGGTATGGTATCTCAGTAGAATTTGTGATGGGGTTACACCGCACATCCAAGGGCCATGACTCAATCTAGGTGATCCTTGACTGACTCACCAAGTCAACCCACTTCCTACCCATCTAAGAGTAGGGTTTAGTAGAGTGCTTAGGGAGTCTCTACATCCAGTAGTTATTGTGGCATCATAGGGTTCCCTCGAGGATTGTCTATCTCCATGATGCATGTTTTACATCCCAGTTGTGGAATGCGTTGTATGAGATGTTTAGTACCCAAATACGCTTACCACCGCTTTTCACCCCCAGACAGATTTTCAGACGGAGCGGGCCATAGAGAACTTGGAGGACATGCTTCGTGCCTATGTCTTGGATTTTGGTTAAATTTGGGAGGACCACCTACCACTGGTGGAGTTTCGTACAAATATATATATCACAACACTATTGGAATGGAACTATTTGGGGACTTTTACGGGTAGTCATGCAGATCAGCACTATGCTGGACAGACCTAGGGGAGTCAACAGTCATGGGTCCAAAGTTGGTACGGTCTCCCACTAAGAAGGTGCAGATCATCCAGCAGGAGATAGGGAATGTATGGAGTATGCATACGTCATATGATGATAGGAGATAGAGACCCTTGGAGTTCGATGAGGGTGACCATGTTTTCCTTCAGGTCTCACCTCGATGGGGATTGTAGATATTTTCCTGGGGCGATAAGCTATCTATGAGGTTCATCAGACCTTTCGAAATTTTCAGTAGAGTTGGCAAGATGGCATTCTTCCTAGATCTTCCACCACAGATGCACTGGGTGCATGATTTTTTTCACATGTCATGACTAAGGAGGTACGTGAATGATTCCTCACATGTCCTCGACTGGGGCGAGGTGGACGTTTACAATGGGGCGACATTTGTAGAGTTCCCTTTGGGGATAGAGGATTGACAGGAGAAGGCCATTTGTGGATGATCGATTCCTTTAGTGGGAATTCCTTGGTAGAACAAGATCCTCCAGGAGAGAAAATGGGAGTGGGAGGCTCGGATTCATGCTCAGTACCCCCATTTGTTTGATTATCCTTTTTTTCGTTTTTGGGGACATAAAGCCCTATGGTGGAGAGAATTTAATGTCCTAGATTTTTTGTGTATTTTTTTTAAATTATATGGAATTATTTTGGGACTGAGAACTTTGACAACACATGATTCTAGGCCCGGTGAGCCCAAAATAGAATTTTGAACTTTTTTTAGTACATTCAATAAATGTGAGAGAATGTTTTTATATATTTTTAAGTGGTGATCAGATAAAACATATGAGGGAACATTTGAAATTGGAACATTGGGATTCACCTAAAAAAGACTTAACCTTGACCGGAAAGGGTCAGATAGAAAAGTTATTTTTTTATAATTTTTAGAAAATAATAAAATAAATTTAAAAAGTTATTTTATTTATTTTCTCTATCGTTGAGTGGAGGATGGTGACACTAGAGTGCGGTGATGAGGCGATGATGAGGCTCATTAATTGAGGATCATTAATGGATAGTTTTTCAAGTGTAATGACTATGATGTTTCATAAATGAAACAAAGTAACGATGCAACATCACAGCGTAATAGAAACACTACGACATGTTCCCTTTTTAAATTATCTAACACATTGGAGAGTGGTAATTAAACACATTGGATTCTCCAACAAACCTACAATAGAATTATTCTCCAATGAAGAAAAAAAATGATGCGGGAACAGATCCAAGAGGCGATGGGCGGTGATAGACGCTATCCAAGCTAGGAAGAAACGATTGTCGATGAATCTTGAACCCCCACAAATGGAACTTTTCGGTTGCGAACATCAAATTAAGGTAGGTGTTTGTTTTAATTCATGTTTCCCCCATTCTTGTTCTAAATGACGAATGCGGATCAACCCAAGAATAGTTTGATCCTCAAATTGTTCATTCTTTAAGGAGGGTGTTATTTCTGGGATTTTATTTTAGGGATTGAAGTATTACTGATCGAACATCATTCTAGAGCCTCCACTATTTTAAACATCTAACACAGAGGGTGCGGGCTGACACGAACAACGCTCGACACCCTCTACCTTATGCATTATTCTTGCAAGAATACATGAAATGGAGGAATGGAATGATCAAGGCCTTTATTGGGATGATGGAAGCCCTATGATCCCATAGGCAGAGACAATTCGTTAAACCAACCATAATAGCAACTCTGGTGGTCTATAGAAGGAACCACCTAGGGCAGCGACCGTGGGTGTAGGAAGAGAGAACAACTGTTGGTGCACTCTGGCAGAAGATATCCATGACTGGAAGGCCATAATGACGAGGATATGCGGAGCCAACTGGTGCCACGTGGAGGTTGTAGCCCCCGTCTAGGCTGTCTGGGTGAGCAACAGAGGTCACAGCCACTGCAACCACGCCACTGGAACCCTCTGTGCCACGCTGGTGTCACGTTGATGAGTTAACCTATGGGTTCGGTCCACAAGTGACATGGGAGGATATGGCCGCTCAGCCGTGTTGGAGGCCACGTGCGGCATGGCACGTAGTGGGCCTCGGTCGCTCAACTGTGGCAGAAGGTAGGCCTCTTGTCCACAGGGCAACAGGGGAGCCATGCATGGCTCCCTGCCACGTCCCGGCTAGGCTGATGGCATGCCCGCCGTTGGAGGACCCGGTTTGGTGGTCTGGACCTAGGCTAGGATAGATTCAGGTCATGTCGGTGGACCCCAAACCAGGCCAGGTCAGGTTGGGATACGTAGGTCGAACCAGAGCCAGACCCTAGAGGCCCCTTTTTTGGAAAAATGTCAATTACTTACAGATGACGTGTTAGATTGAAGCACCATATAAAGCACGAGGACTCTTGTGATTATTTGATCCTTCAAAGATATTGTACATGTGATTTCATGGATATTGGCACAAGGTCAGGTTGGATCAGACTTGAATCCAACAGGGGCCTTTTTATAAAAATGCTCATATCTTATAGAACATGTGTCCGTTCAAACCGTTGTATGTTGCATTAGTACCCTTATGACGAGATAGTCATTTGGGTTACTTTATGTAGGAATTTTTTGTGGTTGAGGTATGAAATATGGATTGGGGAGAAAATCCTCTAGAAATTAATGGTCCAAGGTGTGGGAATCCATTGGATGGTTATGACGTGAATAATGAAGAGTGACCCTTCTTGGATCAATATAAGAGACACCCTTCATGGATCATCCAAATAGAGACCCTTCATGGATCAACATAAGGGGGGATATTCAGATATTAGCATGAGAGAGACCCTACGTGTATTAATTGTAGCACGACCTGTCGTCGATCATCCGTAGAGTGATCCGTCGTGGATCATCTGTAAAGCGACCCTTCATGGATTAGCAGTAGAGTGAACCTTTTGGATCAACGGTAGAGCCTATCAATAGAATAAGATGATCTAACATTCTTACTAATCATATTTACTTATGTACTTATGTTATACCTTGTGGGAGCTTTGTCTTCCACATTTTTCATTACTTTGAGATCTTTCATTGTGGTATTGTTCCTTTGTAGATTTCAGTGAGACCTGATTTTTTCTTAAGGTCCCTACTGAGTGTTGTTATACACACCCTTGCACGGGCTTCGCCCGCACTAATTGTGTCATGTGTAGACAATGGACATATTTGACTAATAATTTGGGGAGGCATGGCTAGAAGGTTCTCATAGGTGTATCTATAGATGTGGTGTGCTGCAGTGACATCTGACATTGATCTGTACCTATCCTTCAGGTAGGATCCTTGGAAGACGACATCAATAGCTTGTACTTATTTTGATTTACATTCCTTTCATTTGGGCATGTATTCAGGACCATATACATTCAGTTCAAAACATATACTCTCAGTGGTGGTACATTGTTTTGGTTTTACTACTTTCTTTCTTTGGTGGTTTATTTTGTGCATTATGCCATATCTGCGAGTGTACAAGTTTAAAGGTAATGCCTTCCATTTTCATGATATGCCTTTCTAGTGCTAATCACCAGCCCCTAGCCTATTGAAGGAAAGCATGGGGTAATCATGGCACAGGACCTGGTGGATAGTTTGTGACACATGAGAGTTGAAGGAACATTTGAGGGTGGTTGGACTATATGGTTTATATATCCTTTATCTACTAACTAGATAGATGGTGGTATAAGGACCCACCATTAAACATTACGTAATCTTTAGTAAAGTCATGAATTCACATTGGGTAAATTTTCAGGTTTACAGTTTAATTGAAATATGCCATAACTATTACATTACGTCTCAAAAATTACAATGTAGAATCTTATTCTCAGTTTCCATTTTTTTCGAAAAATAAAAAATGTTAGAAAAGAAACATGTCTTGTTCATTGTTTTAGACAACATGACTTATCGTTGATCTCATCGTTGAACAAATTCATCTTTAAGACTTGTCAAAAACATTTCAAAACATGGGATGATCATTAAAAGCTCAGTAAGGGTTATAAAATAAGGAAAGGAATCATTAACCCATCAATAAATTCAAATCAATGAAACCATACTTTTCAATCATAATATACCTCATGAAATCATATGGTTTGAGAATAACACACAAAAATCATAAACCATAATGGTAAGATGAGGCATACATAACATAAATACATTTTAGCTTTCACAGCTACATAGGGAGTCACATTTGTAATACCCTTCATAGTATATTCACTAAATCACTTAGGAGAAACATTCACGTTTACCTCCATCACATTACCCAATGAATTGGAGAGCTATCTCGGGCTCACCCACCCTAGGATTATGAAGGAACCACCCATATACATAAACAATATGAAATAACCATAACAAATTCATAACAAAAAATATACGAATAAATGAAAGATAACATTTTGAAATTATAATCACAATATGAAATTTCACGATACTAAAATAGTCAATCCATTTTTAAAACCATTTAAAACATTTAATAAATAGAATTTTGAATCAAAGTGTCCCATGCCACATTGAATAATTTAAATTAATTAACATTTTAAAACATTAATGATCATAAAAATAAATCCATAAAACCCTTTTGAAAATGTGGACATTAATAAGAATAATTTATAAGATTAAATATTTAAAATATTTAAAACAATGTTTTAGTTAAAGAGTCACTTACCACATGAAAAAATACATGATAAAATAGTTAAAATTTAAAAAAACATATAATATAATGAGGCCATGAAGATTCATGAGATAATATGTCAAAGGAAATTATATACACCATATAAAAGTGAATTGGTGTATAGCAACAAATAAGTCTCAATATAATGTAAATTTAAACAAAGACCCTTTCAAAAATCATATCATTAGATTAAGGAAAAATAAATGACAAAATTATTTGTGAAAAATAATAATAAAACAAATATAATTGGATATTAAGTGTATAACTGTCAGAGGTAATTCACATATATTGATATCATGACATAATCAAAAAGTAGATGTTTAAACCCTAGAATTGAAATTGGGTTAAGAAGTTCCCTTTCAATGATCGTATCATTAAATTAAGGAAAAATCAATGACATATTTATGTTTTAAAATTATAAATACACCCAATAAAACTGTATATTATGTGTAAAACAATCATATTTCATTCACATGTGTTTATAGCATGACATAATCAAGAAGTAGAATTTCAACACAAATAATGGAAATTGGTTGAAGAAGATCTCATACAGAAATTAGACAACCTTACAATGTTGCTTTAAAATTCATAAATGAGTTTATTAGAGAAAAAAGGACCTCTCATCACATGGAAATAAAATTTACAGAAATAAGGATATATAATAACATATCCCAACATAATAACATATAATTTTGAAAGTCAAAACATAAAATAAGTCTTTGATTAGAAGAAGAGAGTGAATGGTTCCCTAACCAATTTGGTAACTTACTAAACATAAACCACACGAAAGAAGGATCATACAATGAAGATTTAAATACACATAAATAAATAATGTTATAGAATGAATACAATCCTTGGCAGTAACTACAGTACACAAAAGTAAATAGTGGAAAATATAGCATGAATCTCACAAGAATAAAAAGTGAGATAAAAACCCCTTAGCTCGTGTCTGCCTTGACTTGTTCGTTATTTAAATCTCGTGAATAATAAACCGAGGTTAATTTTTACTTTATTAAGAACCTTTTTAATTTTTATTATTCATTTTACATCACTTATTACCATGTTATAAACATTACATAATCATTTATGTTAATAACAGTTGTTTTTTCGACATTTGGTACTTATAATTACAAGTTGTCCATGTAGTCAAAAGTAAATTAAATATAGAATGATATTCAGGATTTATATATCATATAAATCATATATATACAACAATATTTATTTATAATATTCCATATCATTTGGATATATGAAAATGAAATGCACTGTTCATGGAGACGGTAAGCCGTACGTACGCATGAACGCTACTTTCATTTCATTTTTTTCAATTTTAAAAGATTGAAAACAAAATGATACAAAGGTTTATTATAATTCCAGTATAATATCATATTTTATATATGTTACATAAGTTAATTAAAACCATCTTTTATACGTTCCATTTATGGTATAAACGAGTCATATCACTTTGAGGGGTTGGTAGTCCGCACTTCCTCAATTGAAATTATCGTAATTACACAACATGAAAAACATAAGGGTGTTCTTAAAATAAAAATTTATGAAGAATATAGAAGATATAAATATAATATATATCATATATAAATACAGTTCCATCATAATGTCCACCATTATAGGTGATATGAGATAAATGAACAATCATCGTTTCGTGAGCCACTAGTTTGCCGTCCATAGAAACCGTATGTTCATATCCATTAGATGGATGTGTGCGTTAATGTACTTAGAATAATTCTAATAAAAACTACCAAGTATATTTAGGATACCTTTTTTATAAAATATTGTAACAAAGTGTATTTAGGGGGTTGGAGAAGTAAGATAAATGAAGAGAACTTCAGGGAATACATTACCTTATAATCGGTTAACTCCCTTTGGTTGGAACTAAATGCGTTTCTGGAAGTGCCTTCTGCATATGGTAAGGATTTTTAGTGGAATATAGGGATGTTGGAGGCTAATTTGGGTAGATATTGGATGAGTTAAGGGGCTTGAGATGTGTGAGTAATGGGTTAGAGGTGATAAGTTTAAATAAGCGGGAGGAGGGTCTCTTTACGAAAGTTTGAAAATATTATTTTATTATAAACTAAATTTAGGTTTAAAAAGGTCAAAAAATAAATAAATTAGAATATAATGTGACTATAATTTGGAATAATCTGAACCAATATGTTTTGGACAACTTTTGGTTCAAATTTAACCTTATCATTTTGATTTAACCCTTAGTTAACTAATTTGACTCTTACCATGTCTTCTTGTGTAATTAATCTATAAGTTTAACATAGCTACCATAAAATACTAATCGACAAAAAATGGATACTTAATGAAATTTTCAACCTTATATAAGTAATTTGGACTAATATTATATTTTTATAATTAGTATATCATTTAAAAAATTATTATTTATTTTAAAAACCCATTTATGTAAATTTACATACTATTCATGTCATGATTTTTTAAAAAACATGATTCTTTCGAAAACCATCATTAATTAGAAGATAACAAGTATTACTCATATACAAAATTCGTGGATGTCATAAAAAGTTTCCAAATAAATTTAATTTTACATTTATAATGTCATTTATTTTAATGATTCATTAATGATGTAATCATTACATCATCATTGTGTCATAAATAAATTTCTTTATTTGATGTCTACAAATAATAAATAAAATAAATTTTGTAGGAAAACTTTTTATCTTTAAAATTACTATTTATAGTCGAAGATATAGATTATATAACACTATATAATTTTTTTTACTAAAAGATATATGTTTATGTTATATTTTCCATAACTTTAAATTAATTTCTATAATGTGTCACTTTCACATGCAAGTGGCTCAATGGGGTCCCAAAATTGACACACTGTTGCATATGGTCGGACTTGTATCATCCAATTTTATTAGTATAAATGTTAGGGTAATTTAATATTATTATAATTTTAATTTTTTACCCTTATTTAATTGATTTGTCCTTAAGCGTGATAAATACAATATTTACTGAAATAAATATTCAAATTGTCCAAAAATAAAAGTTATATATTTGCACAATTTTGAACTCCCGAATCCAATTATGGAATGAATTTTTCAAAATTCAAAATAATTAAGTGAAATAAATAAATTTAAAATTATTCCCCGTTGTCAAAACAAAAAAAAGCGTGTTTTTAAAAATTAATAACTATCAAAAGATTGACACTTTTTTTTGTCCAATTTTGAAGTGAAATTACATACAATGAACAAAATTGGATTAAATGGTAAAATAATAATCAAATTAATCTTTAAAACCAATTAAAAAGATAATCTAACCATATAAATAAATTATATTAAATGCCAATTTTGAAATAAATTGCAGTGTTTTGGACTATTTATTAAAATATGAACGTTATCATAAAAATACCAAAATTCCATCCAAAGTATATTTTCATGTCCCGATTCTAAATAATAATTTTAATTTTTCAAATAGAATATATAAAAGGGACAAATACTATATTTAAAAAGGGTTCTCAATCAAAAGGTGGTAAATCGGCCTTTTAATGAATATTAGACTATTTGTACTTAAAATTGGATTCATTCTCATTTTAAACCTCTAACTTTTATTGGATAAATGTAAAAACATTTAACAAACATATGTAATCATATTTTAGTTAGTTCTTTTCATTTTTCCAATGAAATTTCCTGGCGTTAACTACTATTTAAAATAATAATATTATATTATTATTTTTCAGTATAACTCAACGTTGTGTGAAACGTATGATTTTAAAGAAACCCTTTGTCGCATATCACTTATTCCATCAAACATAGAATCACATTTAAAGTAATATTAATATATAATTCAAATATATTAATAAATATGAAAATTTCAAATTCTTTATTTACCTTGGATGTTACATACATCCCCCTTTTGGAAATTGCATCCTCGCAATTTGAAAATTGGGCTGAGAAACATCATTAAAAGTCCCACATCGAAAAAATACAATAAAACTATCACTTTAAAATAAATAAAGAGATGTAAAAAAGGTCACCTAAGATAACAGATACTAGGATTCCATGTATCAAAACATGGATATCGAAGTGAAACTAACCATCATGTTCTGATGGAGAGTGATAGAATACATGATCAGGAGAATGTTAACTATCTGAAATCCATGAATTTGTGATGGGTTAAATAGTAATTGGTTTACCAATAGGAATATTAAATGGAAAAAGTTTTTTTAGTTCCATTTCATTATTTTTTGGAATTTATTTATGATATTGACTAAAGATATCATGAAATATTCTTACTTTTCAAGTAGAGTTTCATCCTTTAGTAAGTTTTTACAAAAAACTCATCTTTTATCAAAATTGTGAGTATTCAAGATGAATTGGTCACCCATAAAGAGCTAGAATCAAATTCTAGATAATCACATAATCCACAATATATGAAATATATACTTCCCCAACCCTTAAACATTAACCAAAACCAAAATTTTTAGTACAAGATTATATAATCATCAAAATGGATAATCATTTATATAATGAAATACTACTCCAAATATCCAAAAATTGATAAACAATACCTAATGTTTAAAAATTACCATTCAATAAACAATTTCCCTTACAATTCTTATAAAAAATCCAAACTATGATTAAAACCCAAAATTTCAAAGGATTGGATCACAAAGTCTTCTACAAACATCATAACATTTTTATCCAAATACATTGGTTACTCTTAATGTCTCATACAGAAAGGTAATTAACCTAGTCACATATTCCCAAGGATAGGTTAATGATTTCATAAATAATCAGAATTAATATAATTCCACAAAAAATAGATTCTTCCATAATAAAAGTTCAACAATTACACCACAAATGAAAAGTTAATTCTTCTCGAATAACATTTTCATAAATCAAAATTCTGGGTTACACATACTAGAATAATTCTTCCAAAGTAATCCCATCATCATAATATCCTTAATAAGCTTCATAATTTCATTATCAAAAAATCTACCATATCCCTTGAATCCATTATATGTATACTTCTTACTCATTCAAAATTCTTCATGATCTATTAACCATTATTTTCTATCATATTCTGTTATACATCCTTTACTACTAATAAAATCATGAATCATATCATAATATTCAATAATTTCATAACATAATCTATGAAATAATTCATACCTTTCATTGTTCATTGTTAGTTTCCTCATACCAAATTGGAATGGTGTAACATATTGGTAAGAAAATATTCAAACGATCCTGGTGATCCCATTCCCAAACCTACTTCAAAGGAAATCTGTTTGTATAATGACCATGCACACAACATTTAAAACATTCAATTGATCTATCAGAAAGAAATTCTTTCCCTTTCCTAGAGTCAACAAGATGCTTCCTTTTTCAATCGACGGTTCTTTCTTAATGAACTCCATTACCGCTTCGGAA
Organism: Viscum album; assembly: GCA_963277665.1. Lineage (NCBI taxonomy): Eukaryota > Viridiplantae > Streptophyta > Magnoliopsida > Santalales > Viscaceae > Viscum > Viscum album. The sequence goes on from OY728141.1 coordinate 784,150,815, forward strand.
ACATATCCTTGTCCCTTTGAATAATTTCCCTCCGTGTTTCTTTCCCAATCATTGACACATAGTTTTTTTAATATACTTACCTTTATGATTATTACCTGAACTTCCGTAGGGATTCATTTATCGCAAATACGATGCCTTAGAAAAATCACTAAGATTCATGTTGTCAATAGTGACTCCAGATAGTTGGTTGATAATAACCAGAAGAGTTCTCATTGCAGCTCCAATTTCATTCAGTTTCTCATTCAGTAAACCATCACAGTTTTCTTCACATCGACTATTAATTTAGTGCCTACAAAAATCATCCTTTTACTAAAACCAAAAAGGTTAGTGTGAGTATATTAGTAAAATCATCATATAATATCATATGGGGAGGGTGAATACTAATATAGACTTATTCATGTTATATTAAACATATTAGATTTATTTAAAACTACTATGGATATTTTTAATATTCTAAACATTATGGTTACGTCACTTATTCTTAAATAACACCCTATCTTCTAAAGTTATATAATCCGACCTTTGATACCACTATAAGGAACTGACATTAAACATTATATAATCTTGAGTTATGTTAAGAATTCACATTGGGGATGTTTTCAGGATTAGAGTTTTAGATAATTAGGCCATAAATATTACATTACCTATTAAAAATTACAATGTAAATACTTCTTCTTAGTTTTCATTTTTTTCATAAAATAGAAATTGTTAAAAAAGAAACCTGCATAGTTCCATGTTTTAGACAACATAAATTTTCCTTGATCCCATCCTTCACCCTATTCATCTTTATGTACTGTGAAAAAGGTTCAAAAATTGGGATGAGCATAAAAGGCTCTGAAAGGTTAATAAAATAAGGAAAGGAATAATTAACCAATCATTAAATACAAATCAATGAAACCAAACTTTTCAATAATAACATACCTCATGAAATTATAAGATTTATGAATAACATAGGAAAATCATAAATCCTAAAGGTAACTTGAGGCATACATAACATACATACATTGTAGATTTCAAAACTACATATGGATTTAAATTTGCAATACCCATCACAGTATATTCCCTAAATATCATAGGAGAAACATTTACATTTACCTCTGTCGCATTACCCAATGCATTGGAAAGGTATCATAGGTTCACCCGCCCTATGTATATGATGGAAACACTAGTATACATAAACAATGCCCAAGAACCATAACATATACATAACACATTAAATAATAATAAATTAAAGATAACATTTTCACATTCCAATCACAATATAACATTTCAGGATACTGAAATTCTCAATACATTTCAAAAACCATTTAAAACATTTGATAAAGAGATTTCTGAATCGAAGTCTCTCATTCCACTTTTAAACCTTTAATGGAATGAACATTCTAAAACATTAATTTCCATATAAATAAACCCTTAAAACCGTTTTGAAAACATGTATCTTAATAATACTTATTTATTAGATGAAATCTTTAAAACAGTTAAAACAATTTTTTAGTTAATGTGTCCCTTACTACTTGAGAAAATTATCGAAGAAAATAGTTAAACCTTAAACAAAACATATAATATCCATATAACATGAAGATTAATGATATAATATGTCAAAGAGAATTATATACCGCATATAAAAATGAATTGGTGTATAACAACAAAAATGTCTGAACGGAATGTATATTGAAACAAAGTCCCTTTCAATGATAATATCCTTAGATTAAGGGAAAATCAAATAAATAAATATGTGGTACAAATAAGAATACACCCAATATAAGTGGATATTATGTGTAAAACAATCATATGTAATTCACACATATTCATAACATGACATAATAAAAAAGTAGAAGTTTAACCCAATGAATTGAAATTGGGTTAATAAATTCCCTTACAAAGATCATATCATTAAATTAAGGATAAATCAATGAAATAATTATATGTGAAAAATATAAGTACAAAAAATATATGTTTATATTATGTGTAAAAAATAATATGTCATTCACAGATGTTTATACCATGACATAATCAAGAAATAGAAGTTAAACACAAATAATGGAAATTGGGTGAAGAAGATCCCTTTGTGAAATTCGACAGCCATATAGTGTCGCTTTAAAATTTAGAAAATGAGTTGATGAGACAAAAAAGACCCTCTCATCACATGTAAATAAAATTTACATCAATAATTATATATAATAACATATCCCAACATAAGAAAACGTAAATTTAAAAGACATAACATAAAATAAGTCTTTGATTAGAAGAAGAGAGTGAATGGTTCCCTTAACAATTTGCTATCTTATGAAACATACAACACGTGAAATAAGGATCATACAATGAAGATATAAATACCCATAAATTATAGTATATTACACAATGAATATAATCATGGGCAGTACATATACCACACACAAAAAAACAGTGGAAAATATAGAATGAAACTCACGGGAATAAAAAGTGAGATGAAAACCCCTTACCTCTTATCTGACTTGACTCATTCATTCTTTAAATCTCATGAATAATAAACTAAAGATAATTTATACTTGTTTAATAACCTTTATTAAGTTTATTATTCCATTTACATTAATTATTACTATGTTATAAACATTTCCTAATCATTTAAGTTAATAAGGGTCATTTTGTAGATATTTGGTACTTATAATTAAATGTTGACCATGTGGACAAAATTCCATTATATACAGAATTATATTCACGATTAAATATCATATAAATAATATATATTCTTTATAAATTTATTGAAAATATTCTATATCATTTCGATATATGACAATGAAATGCAGCGTTCATGGACATGGTATGCCGTACGTACACATAAACACTAGTTTCATTTATTTTTTTCACTATTAATGGAATGAAAGCCAAATTATGCATAGGTATATTATAATTATAGTATAATATCATATTTTATATACATTACATAAGTTAATTAACACCATCCTTTATATGTTTCATGTATGGTATGAACAAGTAATATCACTTTGAGGGGGCGGTAGTCCGCACATCCTCAAGTGAAATTATCTTAATTACACAACATGAAAAACATAATAGTATTCTTAAAATAAAATTTACAAATAAATATAAATGATATAAATATTATATATATAATATAAAGATATAGTTCCATCATAATGTCCACCGTGGGAGGATGGGATAAATGAACAATCATCATTTCGTGAGGCATTAGGTTTCCGTCCACAAAAACAATATGTTTGTATCTGTTAGATGGAGGTGTTTGTGAGTGTTGTTAGAATACTTCTAATAAAAAAACCTTGTATATTGTGGATAATGTTTTTTTATAAAAAAATGTAATAAAGAGTTTTAAGGGGGTCGGAGAAATTAAATAAAAGAATATAACATTAGGGAAGACGTTATCTTTAAATCGGGTAACTCCCTTTGGATTGATCCAAAAGGATTTCATAAAGTTCCTTATACAAAAGTTAAGGATTATAGGTGGAGTATAGGGATGTTTGGTGCTTATTTGGGCAGAGTTTTGTCAATTCAAGGGGCTTGATAGGTGTGTGTAATGGGTTAGAGGTGATAGATTTTAATAAGGGGGAAGAGGGTCTCTTTTGGAATGTTTGAAAATATTATTTTATTATAAAATAAATTTCAGTTTCAAAAGGTCCGAAACTAATTATATTTAAAGATAAAATGTATATTATTCGAAATCCTCTCAAATAATTGGTTTTAGAGAAGTTTTGGTTTCAAATTTAACCTCATCGTTTAGCTTTAACGCATAGTTCACTAATTTGAATCATACCATGTCTTCTTGTGTAATCACTCTATACGGTTAATATAGTTACCATAAAATTCCAATCGAACCAAAGCCGTAATTTATGAAATTTTAAACCTTATATAAGTTTTTTTATGAATCATATATTTTTAGGATTATTATATCATTTAATAAAATAATATTTATTTTAAAAACTCATTAACATCAATTTAAAAACTATTCATATCATCAAATTTTAAAAAATCTAAAACAAATTTATACATTCTAAAAAACATCATTAATTCAAATATAATAAGTCATTATCATCTCTAAAATTATTTTATGGAATAAAAAGGTTCCAAATAAATTAATTTTGACGTCTATATTCTCATTTATTTAAAACATTTATTAATGAGGTAATCATTGCATAATCACTGTGTCATAAATTAATTAATTTATTTGATGTATTAAAATTATAAATAAAATACCATGATGTATGAACTATTTTTATTTTTAAAATTACTATTTATATTTGAAGAGATAACTTATATAACAGCATATAATGTTGTTTTACTGAAAGATATATATTTCTGTTATATTTTGCATAATTTTAAATAAATTTTTATAAAGTGTCTCTTTCACATGAAAGTGGCTCCATGGGGTCCCAAAATAGACCCAAAGATGCACATGGTCGGAAATGTATCATCCAATAGGATTGAGATATGTGTTAGGGAAATTTAATATTATAATAATATTAGTTTTTACCCTTATTTACTATATTTACCCTATAACCATGGTAAATAAAATATTTACTGAAATAAAATTTCATATTGTCAAAAAATAAAAGTTACATATTTACACATTTTGGACCACCTGAATTTAAATATTGAATCAATTTTTCAAAATTAAAAACACATAAGTGGCAGAAATTAATTTAAAATTTATTCCCGTTGTCAAAACAAAAAGCGCGTTTTTAAGAAATAATAGCTATCAAAAGATTGACACTTGTTTATGTGAAATATCAAAGTTAAATTAATTCCAACGACCAATATTGGATTAAATGGTGAAAAAATAATCTAAATACTCTTTAAAACAAATTAATAAGATAATCTAACCATATAAATAAATTAGATTAAAAGTCACATTTGAATTAAATTGCAGTATTTTGCACTATTTATTAAAAAACTGAACTTTATCAGAAAAATACCAAAATTTCATCCAAAGAAATTTTTTATGTCCCTATTCAAAAAAATTATTTTCTTTTTTCAAATGGAACATATAAAGGTGACCAAAAATATATTTAAATGGGGTTTTCTATCAAAAGGTTGTTAATAGACCTTTTAGAGAATATTATACTATTTGTACATAAATTGGATTGATTAACATTTTAAGCCTCTAAATTTTATTCTATAAATGTGATAAAATTTAAAAAATATATTTAATAATATTTTAGTTAGTTCAGTTCATTCCCACCAATACAATGGCTAGGCGTTAACTACCTTTTAAAATAATACTATTGTATTATTAGTTTTTAGTATAACTCAATTTTGTGTGGAATGTAAGATTTCAAAGAATCCCATTGTTTTATATCAGGTATGACATTGAACATAGCATCCCCATTAAATTAATATGAATATTTAATTCACAAATATTAATAAATATGAAATTTTCATATTCTTTATTACCCTAGGATGTTACATGTGGCATTCACCGGCTAACTGATGGGATGTTTTGGGATAAAAAACAACTCTAACCCCCTTGATTTTTTTGGTGGAAACCACCCGTAACATTCCTTAATTAGTGAAAATGGGTAGTTGTAAACCAAAATTCTCTTTTATTTCTTTCCTACTTTTATTATGTCCTTTTATTTGTTGTTTTTTATATTCAAATTGAGTCTTCACATTCATTAATCTCATCTTAAATAATTTACCTTTTCTCTTTATTTATTATTTATCTGGGTTAGGGATTCAATAGGGATTTCACCAAAGGATGGTCAAATCACCTAAATATTATGGGGATTATATGAGGATTAGTGTAAGGGTTTCCCGTAACACATTATGAATTTTATTATTAATCGATTCAGTTTAGGTATGTTGTACCACAAAATTTGTTATAGATTTTATATTAAAATTAAATTGTAATAGGTGTGTAATTTGTTCTGATTCATAATTATTTTTCATAGGTTAGTACTGGAGGGGTGGGATACACCTCTCGTAAGTGGTTGGTCCCAATTATTGTGTGAGGATCTCATCTAGTGAGTTTTCATTATTTCTTTCATTATTAAATTAAGTTTCTAAATTAACTATATATGTTATAATTAAATGCTTTGGACACCGTTGATTGAGATAGGCCCTATTGTGGATCATCCATTGATGGATGAGGTATAAAAGCTTGGATAGACCTTGGATTGGATTAATTAGAGTTGAAATCTTGTTTTAATTAAATGGGGAATCTTATAAATGACATAAGTGGTTCTTGGTACTCACACTATGGTTTAATACATGTTATTTTGATGTTTGTAATGCACATCCCCACCATTTAATGTGTTAAGGACTTTAACATAACTAATTTATTTATATAATTTTTATTAAATGTTGAAATTAAATTTCTTTCCTTAGATTAACTGGACATGTTCCAATTCAATATTTTTATATGTGCCCTGACTTGTCAGCCTCATCTGCTAGGGGATGATCCCAAAGTTTAATTAGTTTTCCTCGATTCATAGACCCCCTTAATGGTGTTCATAAGTTAAATAGAAATGGTTATAACTTATTGGTACATCTATAGGAAACATTGGATTCCTATATCAGGGGGTGTTTGTCTAATTGAGATAGTTTTCCCTAGTATGCATTGTGGGGAGCCTGGGGATCTGTTTAGAATAGCTGGATAGACCATATGTATTATTTTCATGGGTTAGATGAGTTGAACAACCTAGGATTCCATTTATCTTTTAAATGGGCCATGAGATATCATGTTAGAATTTTTCAATACGGAATATCCCAGGTGGTTGTTGAGGCTATGTTATATTTTTGACTCCACCATGGAGTGTGACTTCCCATGTGAGGCGAGAAAAATTTGAGGTGACTTTTTAATACCAAAGACCCCTTGTAGGGTGTTTTCACCTTTTTTTTAATCTAAGATACCCGAGTATGAACTACAAAAAATATATAACCTTGGGTGGGTTTGGAATATAAGGTAATTGATGTTTAAGGGTGTTAAATCAGAACTACTACAATGTATATGTGTTGAAGGGAATTTGGATATTAGTGGTGTTTTATTAATAGGTTTTTGGTGTTCAACCTTCAAGGTTTACTTTTTTTATGTAGAATTTCCATATTCCTAAAAGGTGGTAATGGTTATTTAGATTATTTCGTAGAGGAATTTATGATGTTTTAAAGAATAATCCCATGGAATGATTTTTTCTATGAAAGGAAAAACTACAATGGGGAAGTGTTTATATTGATTAAAATGGAAGACACACTTTTGGGTGATCTTGAATAATACCAATGTATGGATGTTTTTGAAACTAAATAACAATCCCATAGTAGGGAGTTCCATGATACTAATGAAATCTTCATAGGAAGGGATGTCTTTGATTCTTTAGAAAACACCCCTAGTAGAAAGTACTATGATACTACTAGTGGGGATACCATGAATTTTGGAGATATATTTTCTTGTGTTTAGGGTAGATGATAGGTCTTGGTATGTGGGAGTTTTCAAGGGATTATGGGGTCATTTGTGGACATGGCCAAGTATCCTAAATTTCTAAGCCTCAACTTCTCTGACCATTGCATTCTAGGATGTAGTATCCCCTTGATAGAGCTTTCCCCTAAGTATTTTCATGTATACTAAGGTGAGTTTATGTAACTTTTAATTATTACTTTATACTGTGATAGGAAACCCCTATGTTTTTATATAATTCTCATAATCATCACGACATGCTCAGAGGAACCCTAACACTAGAAAATAAGGTATGGTCGATCATAGATATGGTACTAAAGATTGATGGTGATTATTTTTATTCCCACATGGTAGTTCAACTTATTATTGTTGGCATGACGACACAACATCATATAGAAAATAGGAATTGGTCGACGAAGGCATTTCTTGCCTCAAGTGGGGCCATAGAAATCAGGAGCCAACAATGTTATTTATTTATTTCTCTCCACATTATTTATATTTCAGAGCACATTACATGCACATATAACTACATTATTGATATGTATGGGACTTCATTGATAGTGTACTACTAAATTTTAATTTCACACCCTATTCGGGATTCCATCACACATGGGTACCCAAGTATAATCTCACTTGGTTATTGGCCCAAGTTAGGATAAGTCCTGATATTTCTAGATCAAACTGGAGTATCTCAGATGGGGTGCATAGATTGAGATGAGGGGAGGCTCAGGGATTGTAGAAGATTTTATATTATTTTTATTTTAGTCCTTATTTGTTTCTTTATTATAATTTGTATGTGTTATTGGGCTAGTGGGTGATCTATTCGATAACCTATCATGGACAACTGATTCTATTGTATCATTTTGTTTATTATTGATTATTATTTTATATTTCTTTCCATTTATATGATTGATGTGTATGGATGATGTTTAATTATTTTATATATTTTTATGAAATATAATATTGGATGCATTGTATCCTCATAATAATACCCTAGACCCTAAAATTAGTTGGGATCTTCTAGCATAATAAGAGGTGAACTTGAGCTCTTGTAGCACCATCTTTCTAGTCACTTTCATAGTGAACCGGGTCAGTATGTTAGAGAGTGGTGTAAAATGTGTTTTTTCCATAATTTATCGGTTTTATTACCTAATATATATAGGAATCTATTTGATATTATGATGGATATTTGTATAGTCCATTAAGAACACCTATTCTGGTTGGAAGTCCTATTTACCAGGGTTATATATTCTTATTCATTGTGTTTTCTATTGTAGTAATTTTATTTTTACTTAATATGATTGAAAACATATTTAGATTATGAATTATAATTTATTATGGATTTGACATATTGAAAGTGGAGGAAATAGGTGTACCATGCATCATTACTAGAACATAGGCATTACATGACATATAGTCATTCTAGTTTGACTAACATCCGTAAAAATAGAGGCTCATCAATTAAAATTTCCAACAATGGATCAGATAGTGTTTTCCCATATATGTTCCTGGTGAAATTTCACTTAGTTATCATACATTGTTTATATATTTATCTTCTTTCATTATAGGTCATGTAGATCTATAGAGAAACACCCCATGATGTGTAAAATAATGAATTCCATCACGCAAAAAGGATTAGTGATGTATATAGAAAACCAATCCTTTTACACTGAGTATTAAATTATTTTTAACATAAATATATAATAATGAAAACATAATGATCCAGGTTTATTCTGTATTTAGAATAATATGTTCATAATATATCAAAATGAAACAAATAATAGTTTTATTATAATCTCTATAATGATATATTAATCCATTTGATCGTTGAAACAATATAGGACACCCTATGGAATATATAAAATAATGGGATAAGATATATAGCCTAGTAAGGGAATAAACAGGTCATGAACCCCTCCCCCAAAAGTGTACACCTCCAGGGCCATCATAGCGAGAAGGGGGATGGTGACTACTTGTGTCCCACCCCCAGGATGTCGACTTTCACTAAGGGTATAATAAACATACATACGGGAGGCATTTCACTCTAAGAGAACATGAATAAGTTATAGTTATGATAAATAAAACAAAAATACCAACTCATATTTTTAAAATAAATATCAAGTGTATACATGCAATGCAATACATTACTAAAATTGATGAAAGGAAAACTATAAGTTTTTTAAAGTAAATTTATTAGAAACTATAAAGACTAAATAGATCTTGGACAACCACGAGATTGTAATAACTATAAAAATCTAGAACATTCTATAGATAACCTAAAAAATAGTTTTTATATACATAGGGTGAGGATAATAATAAACTTAGTATAATTAAATCCATATCCTCTCATGAAAAAGATAATGAAATCTTGTTAATTAATGGTGAACAATAGTGAAACTAACTCTTCACATAAAGAGGTATGCTATGTTCCTTGTCGAAATTTGTCTAACTATGAACAAGTACCACATAAAAGAGAGAATATAATATAATAACGAAACATTAAGGGTTTCATTCAACCAATTCCCCCGCTGAATTTTCTCTCTACCCCAACACCCCACCTCCTAAGATATCACTATCCACGAAATCCTAAAATGAGGATACCTATGAAAGGAACCACAACATGCACCTCATGCATCACATCATCAATTCACATCACAATTTACACACCATGTATGGTACCTGAATACATCACAACCTATACACATAATACCTACAATAATCATTTGGTTACTATATCTACAGATACATATTTGTTAAATAAACACAACCCATCATATCCATCTACACACATATAATGGAAAACCAACCCCTATGCATACTAGTACAAGTAAAAAAATTATTAGAGATTGGGGGAATAAGGGAATGTTATTCATCCATCCCCTCACTGTGATATTGGGGGAAAACACCATCCTAGAGTCCGCTGGGTGTCAATTTTACTAATTGGAATGGGTGGGTAGCATATGAAATCGTAGACACTAAATGACATAATATATCACAAAACCACATTTTGGGCATTATTTAGTCTTAGAATCAACTACTACTAACGTATCTATAACTCTTGACTTACATTATTAATACCAGTTTAACTATAAGAACACATGGGTATTTAAGCTCAACATTAAATTAATTTTTTCATTAAAAAATTCATGTTATTTTAATTAACACATTATCCATTAATTTACCAACAACATTATTCCACATTACATTACATTAATCATCTGAGTAAATTTCATAACCTCAAGGAATAATCCAAACCAAGTCCATGGTTACTCCAATGAGAGGATTTTTAGCATTTTCATTCCCTCATTTCTAACCCTATGGGTAATGAATTTATTAAACATAAATACTTTCCACAATTCAAATTACTCTAGGAAAACCTTCCTATACTGACACCAAGAAGAAACATGCAACCATGCACTTATAACTGCAACATACCATGGAAAAAATATAGTTAAAACCCAAAAACCCCTCAACCCTTCATTAAATAGATTCAAAAGAGATAATCCCTTCTCTCAACATCACATCCATCGGAAACCCCAGCTTCAACCTGTTCCATCATCTTTGGTTCCATCCCGGACACCAACATGCATTAATTAATGTATCTCTCTATCATAGGAATTCACTAATGTCACATCATCTAGGTCTCCCCTCTCATATCACATTATTAATCACATGATCATATCACATTTGAGCTTCGCTACCCCATAATACATTACATACCAATACTCGCACCCCAAGAACACAACAAAAGTAGCAGGAATCCAATAGGCATACCTAATAGAGAAATATAGTCACCAAAACCAATCATCCACCCATCACACAAAAATGATCCCTCATTAATATAATCATAAGGAACTTGAAATAATCATGAAAAAATGAAACTTTGTCCCTATAAATTATCTTTATCAAATAGTTGGTATTTATTTTAACAGGAATTAATCAATTCATTATGCTTATGTTCTAATTACGGGAAACATACAACATCATCTATAATAAGATATGAAAATTTGAACATAATATTTGCATTAAAACTAGTCTCATTTTCATTCCTCTTATTATCATCATCTTCAAGAATTAACATTGTTCACATTATTTATCAATTCCATTAACACATGTAAGATCACATTTCATTAAACAACCACATCGTATCAATTTGATTATAATGAAATTATAAGAAACAACGAATTGAAACATGAATCTTCATTAATTATGGATATAATTAATCAATTAATTATATATTTATTTTCTTTTATATTTTCTATCAATAAAAAAATGATGAAAATCATATCATATATATCCCACTATCTTGAAAATTAAGAGGAATACCATTATCACGGTAGAATAAAACAACAAGAAATCACTACAAAAAATCCTAATTAATCTAGTTCAATAATTATTAAAGTATTTAATTTTTTTTCGAAGGGGTTAAACCATGTTAACATTGAAATGTTACATAAATAAATAGGGGGTGAATGATCCCTTTATTATAAGAAAGAAGTTCCACAAAACACTATACACGAAATATAGGGAGCGTGCATAGGATGGAATCCCCACTAGAGAAAACGAGACACTAGAAGAATGGTTCCAAGACTCTAGGGAATGGGTTCTAGAAAATTATATATCAAGGGAATGAAACCAGTAAGGAATTAAGGGAAGGGACTTTATTTTCTAGTAAAGAGATATAGGATGGTAAAATTTTCTAGAACGTAAATGTTTTATTTCAAACTGTTTCTTGTCTTGTTAAACTCCATTATAAAGTGCGCTTTCATAGACTCAGCCTACTTATAAATCCATGACTATAATTATCAAGGATGAATTTTACTTTTGAAGGCCCTTTATTCATGCCATTGAATTGTCTGCACTCCAATTTTGTTGAAACAAGAAAAAATATCCATGTTAAATGTTTCTTATGGTTGGAAGAACCACATATCCCAAAGAACCATGTATCCATTTCCACATATAGATAAAATTACCACATGGAATAATTCTCTTCATATCCTAATTCCAGATGTAGGATAATTTCCTAAATGTACTATCAATCCATTTATTTGACTCGTGTAGTAAATCCTCACATAGTTGAAGGTTCTATGTAGCTGATCTATCCATGTAGCCAATTCACATAGCCAGTCCTCGTTTATTTAATCACTCATGTAGTTTATCAACATATACTATCTATCCATATAGAATATTTATGTACTTGATTCACTCACATAAATGATCCATCAAAATATCAGATGGATTCACATGGAAAAATTTACCCATGTAACCAATTCCAAATAGCTGATGGATCTACATAGTAGGTTTGAATGGACTTGAACTTCATATTCATGTTGTAAAAACCTCAAACAGAACGGAATCTCGTTGATTCTAGTGTTTAGATTCCAAACACCACCAGACCTCCTACATGCCACCTCCAAAATCCCAAAAACAATTTAAACACACAAAGCATCAGACTATATAGATCCAAACCATTACATTTGATACATCTCAAACAATTATTGTCCTCAATAATCCATAACCCAACCTAGATAGAAAATGAATAGGGTATGTTCAAATAGACACCCTATAAGATACCACTAAAGGATCACGTAATCAGAGGTGATGAACCACCTCAATAGAGGAAACATTCATATACCCATGAAAAAACAACAACATTCTCTTAATCACTATTCCATGGGGACATACCATTCTACCGAGAGTATATCCACAAAAAGAAAAAAGTGGAAACCATATAATAAACCAAAAATGTCAACATCCACAAAAGACAAATAATATTTTAAGTGGAGAGCTACACATCTGATAGTTCGGGGTAATAAGTATGCAACATTAACTTAGAAACCCATGTACTCTCTTCCACTCCATAATTCCAACACAAGACATGAAACAAGGGGAAAACACCCCCACAACACCTTATCCTATATGTCCTATATCTCCATAGTCTGATCCTTGATGGTTGAATGACCATTTATATCAATCTCACCCAAATAGATGACATGGGACTCATAGTGAAGATTAAGAGAGAGCTATGAAACATGAAAAACATAATTTATCCATTTTATATGTAAGGGAACTACTATTAATTACCCATCGACTCCCACATGATCCTACACCTTGAATGGTCCAACAAATCAAGTAGAAAGATTACGCCCATAACGAAACCTTCACTACCCATGATGAGGAGTCACCGTGAGGGAAACATAATCTCTAATATCAAAGTATATAGGTATCCTCCAATGATCTTCATAGGATTTCTGAAAATCATCCAATAACTTCATCATCTCATGAATTACCTCAACCATCTCTGTTGTATTCTATAATATTTCTGGCCCAAGAATTGTTGCCTCACCGACCCTCATTCATTTCAACAAAGAAAGAAAACAAATCATAAACATATTCACATAGAACCATACTAATGGTGAAGTAGAAACTATCATTGCAATAAAATATGACCAAGTGATGGTTCCTCATCCCCAAACATCTAAAATCTCATACACAATAGAAAAACATGTCTTCAAGAGTATGTATTGTATGGTCTATTTTATTATCCATCTATAGATGAAAACTCATGATAATGAATATATGAGATCTAAAAACATGTTGGATATCTATCCACACCCTGTATTTAAATAGATGATTTACGATAGAGATGATCTCCCTCAAGAATATGTGGAGTCAAAACACCTCCTCTGAATAATATCTTGAAAAAATGTCCACTAATAATAACACCCAGATCACTAGAAACTGGATTGATTTCATCAAACTGTAAACTATCACCCATAGAGAGTCATAGAATCCCTGTGATTGAGTTGAAATGGTAACAAATCCTATCTATATGTCCTCAAACATCTACTATTTAACATCTAATGGCTGGAGAAAACTACCAGGACATAATGCTTGGAATTCATTTTTAAATAGACCAAACATTGAGAAACAAACTCTTTAATTGCATGCTTCGACCCAAGAAACCAAAAATGAACATTCAAAGATTGATTCATTTTTTCAGGTTGGGATGTACCACTAAAGGTGATCTATGTAAATCGTAGGGAACCACCTAATGAGTCATTGAACGGATAAAAAAAATTATAGAAACAACAACTAGTTCTTCCCATCCTCATACCAACAATCAGGGGTATTTCTAAAAAACATGGACCATACTGAACTCAACCTATGAATCCCCTAGGTGAGACTCCTCCACCTGCTACATAAAAGATGACTACACCTTCATTTGGAAAAGTAAATGTTAGACTCTAACCAATCCCATATATAGAATCATCATTGATATTTCTTCCATAATTCTCTAGGAATATCCATATTTAGGTTTTTCATCACTACATGAATTCCTACTTAGTGTATCAGCAAAAACATTTCCCTTTCCTAGTGTATATGAAATATAAAAGATATAATAGTATAATAATTCCATCCATTAATACTAACACAACTTCATGTCTGGTTGGGATAATATATACCGTGGAATATTATTTTAAATAAAATCCAAAAAATTCACACCAATGAAGTAATGTTTCCGTAACCTCAAAGAAAACAAAAAAATCCTCCATCTTAAGATCAGGGGTGTAAAAGATACACTCACAGGGACTTAATTTCCAAGACTGATAAAAAACCAATCACTACTATATCTTAACACATTCCAATCCAAGAATTTTAGCATCGTAAAAAACTTCAAACTAAACTCCACCATCTAGAAAACAAAAGACATGATCACTATCAAACTACTCATTTAAGTACTCAAATCCTGACTAACATTGGTGAGTCAATAAAAATTACTGATCCTTTCTTTTCAAGGCTATCATTGGTGTCACAAACTGATTGAAATTAACTAAAAACCATTTGTATTATCCTTCAAGACTGTGGAAATATTTCACCTACTCTATTAACTTAGATAATTTCCCAATAACTAATAGATTCTATCTTCTAATGATCTAGAGATACTCCATATTGAGACATAAAATTCCCCATGAAACAGACATCATGATCCCAGAACTCATAATAAAATAACCTTAGGAATATATTCTCATAAAGAAGAACTCTCAAAATGGAATATAGATTCTATTCATGATCCCTCTCATACATTGTGTACGTAAGGATTTCATCAATGAAAACCACCTTGAAATTATCCCAGGAATCTATAAACATTACATTCATCCACCCTATGAACATAGCAAAATAATTAAACACAAAGAATGGTATCATGATGGAATCATAATTCATATGATGTCAATGAAAAATAAGTATTTTAAATTTCATTATATTTTAACCCATATGATGATATACTTCCCAAATTTCAATCATTGAGAACCAATTTTCTCTATTCAGCTGATTAAATAAATCATTAATCTTTTTATGATGATATAGGTTCTTCACTGTCACCTGGTTTAAGCAATGAAAATTGATACAAATCCTTAAGCTATAGTAAAACATATTTATTAACAAACATGGTTCACCCAAAGATGATGCACATAGAAAAATAGAACATTTCAATGATAGATCATTGAACTATACTCACAGATCTCTCAGATCGGAATCCACCACACTACATGTATACATTGAGATAGTAGACATGCCTGGATGTAGCTCAATCCCACACATGATCTCCCCTTAAGAGGGTAACGCTACAACCTCCTATGAAAAGACATTAAGCAAATCGTTCACAAACCTGTGAAACACTGACCGATGGAACTCTTACAAACACAAAATTAACTCATCCATCATTGAATATTAAGAAAAAACATGCCTCTAACCTATTCAAGTGTCTATATATCTAAAAATACCATGGGATCTCCATCATAATTATAGAACAAAACCACCCTCCTGAATCATTCCCTGATATCATTCACCAAAAACATAAAATATATGTCAATGATGATTTT
Source organism: Viscum album (assembly GCA_963277665.1). Classification (NCBI taxonomy): domain Eukaryota; kingdom Viridiplantae; phylum Streptophyta; class Magnoliopsida; order Santalales; family Viscaceae; genus Viscum; species Viscum album. The sequence continues at coordinate 784,167,099 of OY728141.1, forward strand.
ATATGTATATATCTATCAATATAGGAAGTATAACCAATATCATTGTTTCCCCAGAACTGGCTAATAATCTCTACATACATCATATGATTAATCTCAACCTATGACTAACATAATCAATGCCAGGTGTACTCGAAGTATATCAACCTCTTACAAAAAAATAGAAAGGGTAGGGGATATAAAGGATCGGGTCACTCCATCTTCAAACAAATAATAGACCCATACAAAAAATAAGGCATGTGTACCTCAAAGAATGTCTGCCTCGCATGACATAGAATGATAAATCATGAAGCATTCCATGACTTTATCCACACCCACTCTAACTATGTCAGTGACCACCTATGTGGTTGTGATATAATCTTTAAGGATTAGGAGTTCCTTTGGGTTGTACTCTTCCTACATTATCTGCTATCTATTTAAACCTGTATAGAACACCCTTATGCTACTACATTAGATGAAACATCTTCAAAGAATGAAACTTAACTATTACACATGGAATATAATGACTGAATAGAATGTTTGTGAAATATCACCATTGATGACCTGGACCTCCATAGGAAAATAATACATCTGATCCCTTCTCATAATATTGAGAGCATCTTGCCTTAGATAAATGAGATGACGAGTCTCACAACCTATCTCCAGTTGACTAAAAAAATATTTTTTCTAGGAAACTAAGAACCCCACACCATAACCCCACATCATACAGAATTCCTACGACTACCCTCTCATGATGATCCAATTCGAGAAATATCCTCTTAATAACCTCTAATCGCTACAGAACCTCAAGATATATATTCATCATAACTAGACTATCCTAGTGGTCGATATATAGATTCAAAGACTCCTAAAAATTCCTCTATCTTGCCTCCTCATAAAGAAAAAGGTCTAAAGCATATCATATAAGGAACCTAAAATGGATCCCAAACTCTCACATGCTAGAAGTCATTTGTCGAAGTGTAAGAAGTTCCTGGTGATTGGACACCTTCTTGGTTGAATAAAGGTACACTTCTCAGAACTGTTTGGGAAACTTCTTCCATAATACAATCAACTCCTCAGAATCCCATAATAATAAGAACCACAAATACCTCATTTCTCTATGTGTCATCATCAAAGGAAATTAATTCCACAACTCCTTCCAAGAATAGACCTCACTAAGTGATATCTCAACCAGCTCCAACCAGTATTCTTTTAATAGAATCTAAAACAGATCCCTCATGGTTTTGAAAAGTTTGGTACTAAAACAATCAATGTGTCCTCCTCAATGTGTCTTTTTCATCGTCCTCCACATTGTAGTGATCTGATAGCACATATTGATGATCATTTTCAGCATGAACCTGATGGGGAGGTCAACCTGGGTCTATTCCCATGAAAATAACAAATTGTAATAGCTATTAAAACAAGAATATGGAATAATTAATATTATTGTATTTATTATTTTATTATATCATTAAGGTTTCAACCTGTACCAAGGTATACCATTTTCAAACAAAATCATAAATAAGAATGATTCATGATACTTTCCTAGGTCTCTACCCTATTACCATTGTCACATTATTTAATATGATCTGTAAACATAAAGGCTCATGTATTAGATCATAGGGGGATTAAATACCCATGAATTAGTCGATCTCCCATGTTTACATCTATAGATAAACTTAGCAGAAAAAATTTCCCTAACAACCAATGAAATCTCACATATTCTTAACTCTAAACTCCATCATATCCATCAACTTGAACCTCTGATTCCACTATATCATGAACCCCTACCCTTAATGTTTACCCATCCAAGGTTGGAAATGATATAAGAGAGATGTTTAATACATGATTCCCATATCTAGTAGGTCTTAAATTAGCAACTAGAACCCCATGTACAATAAAAATTCATATGGGAGACATTAACCTCAAATAGAAAATGGGAAAGATAGTGATAATAAATAAATACCAAAAAACAAAATCTGATATACAAAATAAATCCGAATTTTATATATTCAATGTCATATATTAATAAAATAACTAAAAGGAAAACTATATGTACCATAGGGTAAAGATGGAATCAACCATGAAGGCACAACAACTTTTGAAAAACCACAGGCCAATAATAACCAGCTTGATCTCAAACCTCCTCTGTCTGACCTGAATAATAGTTTATATGTATGTAGGTGAGCAAAACAGTATACTCAGTAGAATCCTCCATAGATCCTATCATGAAATTGATAAAGAAAACATGCTTATGTTCAATGAAAATAGTGAAACTAACTCGTCACCCGAATAGGAATACTATGTTCCCAATATATTCATGGATAAATCTCATCAGGTATTTCATTCAAGAGAGAATATAATAAAATAATGAAACATCAAGGGTACACCTCTCCTTCTTCTCCACTTCTTCTTCACTCTATCCCAAGGTTGTACATCCTGATCCATCTCTCTCTAAAAAAATCCATCCAGAAGATGGATGGGAAAGGAACCACAACATGCACCTCATGTATCACATCATCCCATCAGATCACTATATTTAGTAACCAAGTAGTTTTTGAGATCCACCTAATCTCATATGATGTGTATCATACATCAGGCTTTATACCTCAATCCATCACATTCCATACTCCGAGTCAGGTACCTCAACCGTCATGACCTATACACATCATATCTATAATAATATTTCGGATAATATATCTAGAGATACATGTGTGTAAAATAACCAATATCCATCATATCCCTCTTCACGTGTATATGGAAAAAATAACCTCCATGAATTCCATCACTTGTAACTACTAAGATAAGAGAGCAAGTCCAAAGTAGGTAGTCATCCATCCATCCTCCCACTATGATTTTGGGGAAAATACCCCTAGAGTCCTTTGGGTGTTAGTTTCTCTAACAGACATTGTTATAATAGTGTATTAAATCAATGAAAATTCATGATATAATATAGATAACAACTGCATAATGGTAACAACTTAGTCTCATATTCTACTATAGATAACATCACATGGACTCTTAGCTACCGCTACTAAGACTATACATCCTATAAGTACACAATAATTTTTAACAATAACACTAAATTACTTCTTTTTCATTAAAAACACAACATTTCATTAGTTTTTTCATTATCCATTAACTAACCAACAACATTATTCTTTATTACATTACAAGAATCATCAAATTAAAATCCATGACCTCCAGATATAATCCAAACTGAGTAAATAGTTTATAAAGATTATAATCATTTCATAATTTTCATTCCATAATTAACAACCTTGGGGGTTCATAAATTTTTAAACTGTAATATTTTTCATAGTTTCAGGTACTCTAAGAAAACTATCCTAAGCTACCACTAGGAGGAAACATGAAAACAAATACATCTTTTTAACTCACACAGTGGGGTAAGGAATAAAGATTAAAACAAGAAACCATACTATCAACCATTATATAGATTCATATGAGAGAATCCCAAATATAAGAATCACATAAAAATGTATGTCTGGCTTCAACCTGATTGATCATCTTTGGTATTATCCTAGGTGCCAACATGTATATCCTGATGTATCTCACCATCACTGGTGTCAAATGCTACCACATAATTATGGACTCCCTACCCTCATAACATCATCCATCCCTTGATCACAACACATCCTGGGCACCCCACTCAATATCATATTGCATAGTGAAGCTCACATCTAGAGCACATCAAAAAATAATAATGAATCAAAAAAGAATAGGCCAATGGGAAATATATACCCTAAAATAATGAATCTTTCCTTTACACACAAATAATATCTCAATATTATAATCATAAAGAACTCAGCCTTCTCATGAAAATGGGAAACTCCGGCCCTATAATTTAACATTGTCAAACTACTAGTTTTTATTATATATTGTATTAACTGATTCATTATTAATAGATTATAACTACAGGAAACATAAGGCATCAAGTTATAATAAGATATCAAATGTAAAACATACTCATAGCTCTAAAACCATTATCATTGTCAGAATTTTTTTTATTATCAATAATAATTATCATGCTTCATATTCTTTATCAATTACACTAACACATGGAATATTACATTTAATTAAACATGTTCATTACATCAATTTAATTATCAAAAAAATAAAGGAAACACTATATTTAAACATGTATCTTCTTTAATTCATAATTAAATGAATCACATAGTTCTAGAATTAATTTATTTACCATTTTCCATCAATAACAACATGGGGATAAGAAATGCATAGATATCACACTATCACGAATATTAAGTGGAAAACCATTATCACAATAGAAAACAACATCAACCGATATCTACCACTAATTATTTATTAATCTAGTTCAATACTTATTATGAACAAAAAATTATATATAAGGGGATAAACCATGTTATCATTATGATTGAAAGTATATAAATAATATATGAAATGAATCCCCTATTTTAAAGAATGAAACTCCACATTACGTGTTTCACTGAAAGTAGGGGGAGCGTACAAGATAGAATTTCCACTGGGGAACTCAAGCCATCGGAAGTTGGGTTCCCTGACTCAATGGAAATGGATAAGGAATGTCCAGTGTTTTGAGAATAAAACTATGAAGTAAAGAAGGGAAGGAATATTTTTTTTGAGTCAACTGATGAAGGAAGATTAAATTTTATAGATCAAAATTTGTTTATATAAAATATTGCAGATCTTACCAAAATATGCATACATGGATTCATTCATATCCTCATCTAATTAATAAAATCAATTATTTAATTATAATTTATTAATAGGCCTATGAATTCACTTGATTCCCACCACTAAAAGATATAGATTTTTTTTCATGAAACTATTTGAAATCTACACATAGGTGATTTCACATGTCTGAAAGCCTCACATAGACAAAATCCCCATGAATCCATTTCCCCAGATAGCCAAAATTCACTCATTAATGAATTATCCATGTATCCAAATTCCCCATATAGTCGATTCATGTAGTTTAATGTCCCATGTAACCAATCTATCCATGTAGCCGATAGTCATTGTTCATCATGATGTATTCGATTTCTTACAATGACGATCTAGCCACCTAGCCAATCAACATAACCAATTCCCTCACATGGTTAATTGATCGTGTATTTGATCCAACCACATATATAAAATCTCTATATAGCTTAATTCTGCCACGTAACTAATTCCACATAGTTGATGACTCCACACATCAAATTTGACTTGCCATGGACCACTTATTCATGATGTAAAACACTCCCACATCATTGGTTCTCCTTGGTTCTAGTTTTTAGCTTCCAAATACCACCAAATGCACTTCAGGTCACCTTTATGCACCCCGTACATCAGAAACACACAAAGGGCCAGATTAGATAGATCCCAACCATTACAACATATGATGATAAAGAATAAAATATGAGTAAAAGTGAATATAATGATATCATAAAATATAATCCTCATGAATAATAATATGGAAGAATAAAATAAAGAATACATAATCAAAATATCACGGAAACAAAGGAATGTGGCTATAACATAAAACATAAAACAATCCAATGTCAAGACAAACCACCAAGACAACATCACATGGAGGATAGAGCTCCACCATGGATTATATATTTCTATAATCCCATACATATTGTCTCATGATACATAAACATTTCCCAATACATCGAATCACTATCTAGTATCTCATGTGGTAACGTGTATATGATTATGTGTGCCATAAATGTAAATCAAATTTAAGGAATGAAACAAACCAAAATTTTATCAATGGAATTTCATCCATCTTATAATAATATTTTTTAGTAAACAACACATAAAATCACATAGAGAATGCAATAAAATCATTCTAAATGTTGAATTAATGAAATAAGAATCATTTCTAGAAATTAATGATCCTATAATGATGGAATAGTAAAATGACCTTTCAAATAGTTACATGACCCTTAGAAATAGTAACCCTTCTAATAGAATAGTAAATTAACCTTTCAAATTACAAATAAAATTTAGGTATATTATGAATGAAAATATGATATATATTTTCATAACATAAATAAATAATTTTTTTTAAAATGATAAATTAATTTTTGGTATTTTTGAAAGTCAAAAATACTTTAATAACAATTTATATTTAGTTTAAGTAATTAATAAATATAATTTCATAAAATTTATTAATAAATTAATATTTCATTGTCTTATTATTATAAGATAATTGTATGGGACCATAATAAATTTTTCAATGTTTTAGAAAATCATTCTTAATTTTAAAATTTTTATTTATTGAGTAAATGATGAAATTAATTAAAAATTAAATTTATGATATTTAAAAAATTGTTTTCATAAAATGCAGTTAATTTTGTAATTATACATATTGAAAATGTTTAGGTTGAAATTTTGGTATTTTTCTAAAATACATTAATTAGTTGTGAATAATAAAATACGATAATTTTCGATAAAAGGAAAATAAAAAACATATTGAGTCACAGATGATTTATGGATTATGTAAGCCTAAAATATCAAACCCTCCTTTATTATTTTAAGATATTTAGTGATAATTCTCAAAATATTCATATCATTATCCAAAATAATAAACTAATGAATAAAATAGTGGGAAAACACCCCTCTCCTCCATTAGAAATACCACCCCTCACCGCCTCTTTTCCTGCCACCTATAAAGATTGGATCCTTGTACAAATTATGATAATTTATCTTCCAAATCCACTCCCACATGTCCTGGAACCCTTTTTCTCATCAAAATACTAAAACAATTTTGCTAAGGAGGTTCTCAAGAATGAGGGATTTAGGAGGTAAAATCATCTTCTATTTAATTTTAATATATTTTAATTTCAATCTTATTCTATCCTCAACTCCCCTATCCAAATATTCATGATAACTAAAATATAATTTATATACTAGGATTATATCATATAAATGAAATATCCATCATCAAACATATTTATATCTATCTTGTATTCTAAAAATGAAATCATCACTCGTGATGTGTCAATTTACCGACACAGTGGACGATGCATTTTAATTTCAATTTAGCACCATAATTTTTATTCAAAAAACCACTATAATGGTTTCAAAATAATGTAAAATATATGTTATAACAACTTTTTCCTAGAAATAAAATATTTACATAATAATAAAAGGTAAAAAAAATCAAGTTTGTTTTGATCTGAAACCACCAAAATTAAGCAAAACGATTTTCATTAACTATTTATCTACTGATTCATCCTCATTTAACTGAAAAATGATATCTATAACTATTTAAACCAATGTATTTTCATTAATAAAATATATTTTCAATTATTAATAATTATACGCACTCTATATAAACTTTCATACTCATGTTCAAGTAAACATATCATGAAAACCTAGACAATGAACACTCTTGAATGACAAAATTAAACTATATAACTCATCAAAAATCCCATAAATGAACTTAATAAAACTATATTGAATAAAATTAATGTATAAAAGGTTATAAAGTTTTTTATTTTATGGTTTTAATTTTACTAAATAGGATACTAAAGAGAAGAGAGCATCCTTACATAAGTTATGGGGATTCTCAAACCAAAATTTATTTATTTTAGTTTTCTTTATTTCACCCAATTTTCAGTATGGTTAACTCCATAATGTTACTTAAATATCATTTCATTATAAATATATTATATTTTATAGTATATACATGTTAAAAATATATTGTTATGAAAAATTCAAATATTTTTTCAAAATAACTCTTCTTTATAAAAACACATTTTTTACTCCTCATGATAATGTTTCTTCTTTACTAAAAACTGATGATTCATATATCATGTATGTTATTTACTCTATATTTTGGGAACCCCGAATATTATTCCTCAATGTATTTTTTATGAAATGAAATACATTTCTTTATATGGGTTATTTTATATCAATTATTGATATATGTTCTATGCGGCATGCATGATAATGTAAATGTTAGGATGTAATGGGTGCACTAAGAATTATATAGCTCATGTGAATGATATAATGTGATGGATGTTCCTGGAATTATATAGAACTCCAATTCATTGGGAAATGTGATGTATATCAGAAGATAATTTAATACATGTGTGGTTGTTGACCACAAGTACATGATGTTTCATTTTTATGCATTTCCACAATCCAAGCCTTTATTCAATGATTCCTCTCATGATTATAATCTTATTCCCATGTTATGATGATAATGATAATTCTCACCCCATTTTACATTGATTAATGTCATTATATATCCACTTACTGGGATTTTACTCATCCATGTCTTTGATGTATGTCCTCATGTTATTATGTCTACTAAGGAGAACACAAGGGACATTATGATGCTGGTGAATAATGAATTAAAAAATATTTATGTATTTTTCAAATATTATTTAAGTTCTTTATTTTACCAAGACACTAAACCTTTGTATATTTTTTTGTAATGATTTTATGTTGTTTATCTTTAAAATGATTTAATATCTATGTAATAAAAATTAGGGTTTGTATAGTTTTTATTATAGAACAGTTTAATTAATTTGGAAAATAGGATTATAGAATATTAATGAAAACTCGTAGTAAGGGACTAAGTATATGTAAGCACCTAAGAATCATTGTTTGAGAAAATTATTAACATAGAGATCCCAAAATATACACCTTTACACTTACTGACACAAATGAATATATTATTTATTCATGACTTATTGATTTATGTTTTGTTCTAACCTTTTCTATTTTAGAATATGGATGGAACGAAGAGAAACTACGCCAACAACCCCTGTGAGGGAAAATGATGTAATTTCATGAATGACATACCCAATGCCTTGGGTGGTGGAGTTCACATTTTCATAGTAATTCTTACCCAACTATATGAGGTTATGAACAACGACCTGAATAATTTGGTACATCCTCCATCACCAAAGAGGGAGAAACTGTATATTAAGGGTTTTAGATAACAACGATGACTGGCATCTAGGGGATATTCTGATACACTAGTCACAGAATAGTGGGATAACTCAATGAAAAAGATATTTTCTCTAATTTACTATTATGAGACATAGAATATAACTCTGGTTGTTTAATGTTTAGATGAAGTGTCCAATCAATGTTAGGATTTTATTAATCACATCAGTCTAAAGGACAAAAATGAAGAGATGGAGTGGGAAGACATTAATGTAGTGTTTCTTAACATGTAATTCCTTTAAATGCTTCATACAAAGACGGAGAGATAATTTATAGACCTGAAGAAAAATGGATGTGAATATGTATTGGCCTATGAAGAAAATTTCAAAACACATGAAAGGTATGCTTAGGGTTTTATTATAAATAGTGATTGTAAAATTTATAGATTCTTTAGTGGATTAAAAACAATCCTTTAAAAGTATCTTTAAATTTTAGACATTGGGAGTTATGAATATATTGTTTGATGTTATCGCTAAGTAGATATGTACTTTAGATAATGGTCCCATGGCTATGGTGATATGAAATGAAAGATGGAGCTTCAAATATGGAGATATAATGAAAAAAGTGGAAATTATTACAAACCACAATCATGTCAAATAAGTGGGAATAAGCATCATGGGAACTACCTCAAATGAATGGGGAAATGATATATGTTGGGGAGATAAGGCCACAAAGATCACGAATGTTGAAGAGAGATATATAATCTGGCTAATACAATTGAGGAAAAGATAGTACCACCAATGGTCCAATGCTACAATTCTAGGGAGCAAGGGCACTATGAATGGTAGTGAACTAAACTTCACGTATTTGAGGGTAATCAGTGTCATCATCCACCAAATCCAAAGTAATAATGGATGACATATTCCATCACTACAATTGAAGTGAAGCATGAAAATATATTCATACAAGGTACACTTCTTATTCACTCATGAATGGAAAATGTGTTATTTGATTCTGGTTCTATGTGTTCCTTTATATCTTTCAAGTCTTCCATATCTATTGAATAAAATTCCCTAATCCTTAAAGTAGAGATATCTATAAAAACACCTAATTGTGCGATCCTAGAAACCAATGTATTAGAACATTCTACTATTAGCGTATGTGGGAATACTCTCCCATAAAATCTCATGATAATTTCCTCACACTACTAATAAACCGGTGTTTAACAATGATGGTGTTTATCAGTGCTAGGAAAAATCACAGACAAATTTCATATCTTTCAATGATAAAAAACATTGATATATTTAACCTTTTACTAATGGTTGTTTTAGTGTTGATAAAGCTTCCCTTTGTCAGCACTTTATTTTTAGCAATGATAAAGGGTACTCTTTATTAACACAATATTTTTAGCTCGCATAAAGGAATCTTTTATCAATTATTTTTTAGAAATAATAAAGGTTTTAATAAAAAAATGAAATAACTAAATAATTAAGAAATAAAAAATGTGTTTATTAAAAAATATATTATAAGTTTTTATTAATTAAATAATTATTGAGAAAAATGAACAAATTGATTATAAGATATATTTATATTATAAATAATAATAAAATTTAGGTATTAAATATATATAGAAATGAAAAATTAAAATTGAACTAATTAAAAATAAAAATTAGTTAATTGTGAAAAAATTTAAAAATTTTATTAATTAGATTTTTATTGATAACATTAATAAATAGTTGATATTAAATATATTTCTATTTATTAATATATATAAATATGAATTATATGATACAAAAATATTATTTAGGTTTTAAATTATATAGTAATATATTTAGTAAATAATGGTTTTTATTTAAAAATTAATATGAATTAAAAATCAAGAATAATTGCATCAAGTAATGGACATAATTGAATGTCTTTTGAATTATGAATTTATTACATAGATCTAATGTATTGTATTGATTTAAAATACAAGTAATTAATTCATTTGTACATACATATGCACATTCAAATGTAATGTTTTTGGAATTTAATCATTTTATATTATTATATATATATATATATATATTTACCATTTTTTTAATATTTTTAAAGTGTATTCATCTTTATTTAAATATATATCAATTTTTTAAATGATTTATATTAATAAAACATAACCAAATATTCAATATTATACACATTTTTAATTCAACAATTGTACTCATTTTTTGCATGCATGAACATAAAATTAATTATTCATTAATAATGTTAAAAATACATTTGTAATAAAATATTTATAAATAAATACATTTATAAATGTATATTTACTATTTTTATACATTTATAATTATACTTAAATGAATAATAGTTTTAAGAAAGTATATATAAAATTATTAGTTAGTAATTGTAAAATTATAATAAATTTATTTAAATAATGAATATATTTACTACGTTTATATATATATAATTATATAAATATATATAATTATATGAATATTATTTTTTAAAAGTATTTATATAATTATAAATAATTTTTTTTTATTTTAAATGAATTATAAAATTATTATTTTTTATAAATAATTATTATATGTATTATAATTAAATATAATAATTCTTTTTTTAATGTTTTATTTCTCAAAAGAAATATTATATGTATTTACCAGCTCTTTTTAGCACTGATAAATCTGTGTCTTTATCAATGCTAAAATATTTCTGATAATGATTCATTTTATTATCACTAATTAAATTAGTGCTGATAAAAGGTATCTTTGTCAGCACTTCTTTTGAAACACTACTAAAATTATCATGATCAATTTTAAAAAAATCCTCTACGAACAAGTTCGTGATATTCAAAGCTCTCTATGGAAGATACCTGCTGTCAGCACTCCTCGTTATCGAATCCAAGCTTGAATCTAGGCTATAATCGAGGAAACAACTATTCAAAGGCTCGAATCCAAGTCTCAAGTGATTCATGGTTTAAATGAAACCATGGGTTGAATGAAATATAGGCTTTTTCAATATATTTAATTTCCCTCAGTTATCTACTGAACCTTCTCATCCCATATCCATGTATCCTCATAATTCTAGTTGCACTATCCTATAATAAAAAAACCCAATATTTGTTTTTTAAATAAATTGAAGTATCTTCTTCCTCTATATCATGTGGGTCTCTTATGGACAGAATTAGTACTATATGACTTAAAATATATCAAACTCAATGTTGGTCCATGTTTTAATGAGGTATTATAGTCTCCCAATACATATATTCCATGAAATCAACCTCTTTTCAATGTTCAACTTTTGTAAAATTCATTCATATAGTAGTTCGTGATGTCATTGGTTTGGAATATTACATTGCAAATCACTTGGATGATGAAATATCTGAAATCTTTGGGGTCTTATATTATTTCATTAAATAATTAGTAATGAGAGGGTTTAGTTAGTAGAAACTGAAAAATAGGGTTATCCCCTTCTATTTTAAGGTTAATTCAAGAAGTTGTTTCCAAACAAAGGGATGTTGAAATATATGACACATGGGAAAAACTATATGATTATTTTTTCATGAAATTACTTCGTAGGATAATGAGCACTCAAATATAGCGTCAAATCAGTTGATATATTTAGTATTATTGTGAGCTATTTCATGAGGATTGGGATATATTTTTAGGTCACTTATGAAATGTAACAATAAAATGATTCTGATGAATCTGTAAAATCATATGGGAAAAAAATTTATATGTTTGATTTTTTTGTCTTATTTCTTTATCTACACATTGATAAAATATAATGTTTTTAGTATTTATTTTTGAAATATTTCAATTAGAATATATATAATATTATTTAAATTCTTTAAAAAAAAATTAAATATTTTTAAGGTCCTATAATCCTTGGACTATATTATACAGGAAAACTAATTTTGAGAAAAAATTTATTTGATATTTTGATTTTGGTTGTTGAAATATTGTTAGAAAATAAAAAATTAGAATGATTATTTTTCAAGGAAAAAACTCATCATCGTGGTGTTTTAAGAAACAAAATACAATTTCATTACGAGTTGTAGAAGAAGAGTACATTATTGAAATAATTTATTATTCACAATCATTTAGGAATGGTAAAAAAAATTCAATTTGATATTTTCATTGATAAGTAACATTTTTAATGAGAAATGATTTATATTATTTAAATTTAAAATAATATTTTAAATAATTCATGAATAAATCTTATGCCACTAGATTTAAATAATTTTGATAAAATAAAATATTGTCATTGATTTATGTAAATTTTATAAATATTAATTAATATTATCTATTTTTTTGAAACAAAAATTAATTTTCATGGAAAAATCATTATACCTTTAGAATCTCTCTTCAAGTTAACTTTATTAGTTTGGATTTAATAATTTAATAATATTCAATGTTCACTATGAATTATTAATTTTATATAAATATATTTTTTACCTGCATAAACATTAATCAATATTTATTTAATTATAAAGTGTAATATGATACCCCATAGATTTTACCAACTCAATTACATGATATAAAAAATGTATCATTAAAATACATTACCATAACATTTTATGTTAATATTTTTACACAATTTTGAAAAAAAAATTACTACAAAACTCATTTATTTTTAAACTAATGGACTTTTTTTAAATAATGTATGCAAAAAATTGATTCATAAGAGGCCTTAATTATTCTAATCTTAATCATGATCTTCTTATCCTATTGTTTTTTTATATATCATACTCATCATGCATAGATTTTATCCAATTATCATCCTTTTAAACCTCTCCAATTTATTTTGGATCTACATGGGAATATGAGGTTTTTTAGAATATTACTAATTTGAGTTTTCACTGAAACTTTCTGATCAACAATGAAATTTTATTCAATTATTTCATCCTTTCTTGTATTTCTTTCAGTTGATAAAAATATATGAATCTTTGAAATGATAACCTAATGAAAAATACTTATTAAAAATAAAATACTTTCTTTCATAACACATTTAATAAACACTACATATGTTTTGAATTATTCCAACTAGAAATAGATCATTCTTTAACATTTCCTTTTTTTCCACCCATAGAAATATCTGATTACTTTACATGTAATATTCACAAATTGGATGCATTCACCATTGATAATGAATATCTTATGTTTATTTAATTACATATTGTACATATTTAATGTTTTATAAACCCAATAAGATATATTTACTTTATATCTGGTGATTCAAAGATTCAATCCAATGTATATTATTTTATCCTCCTCCTCCTAAAACATTGAATAATTGTCTAATGATATCTTTTTTTATTTTTTATCATCATTTTTTACCATATTCATATCCCTATGGTAAATAATGTTTTCATAATAAAATCATTATCCATATAATTTATTTCTTATTTCATAATAATTATTTTTTAATTTTTTTCAATATTATTTATATAGTAGTTATTTTCTTCTATAAGTTGATTCTTTAGTTTGAGTTAGGGTGGTCTGTTCGAAGATGCTCATTCCCATGAGGAATTGGTATTTGAGCCTATAACCATGATAATGTCAATAAGGAAATGTGTCCTGAATGCGTACAACCATCCAGAAAATATGAATTCCTAAAACTTATTTAAATAATTCTTTCATCATTTTATCTTTTATTTTTAAGTTAATTTCCTTATCATTTTTATCTATTTTTTTTCTCTAATCTTTTGGGAAGTCGTATTTTCCCTTAAAATACCTACATATTTCTAGAAAAGATTCAAAATGATGTTTTCTACATGTGTAACCATTTTATCCATATTCATATCCTTTCTTTTTCAAACTGTAATAACTACATATTGATTCTATATTACTAGCTAAAAAGTATGCCTCATAGTTAAAAGCCTCTTATCTTCAGACATTCAATAATGAGAATGGTTTTTTGGCTAATAACATTATGTAAATTTAAAGTGTTGAAATTTATACATATAAATCCAATGGAAACGTGGTATCACTGTCAATTAGGATTGTTTTGAGACTTTTGGATGTGTCGGAATCAGCCACACCTCAATCCAACACACGGTGTGACGGGTATTACTCCAAGTGTCTATTTTTATTTAAAATTGACATTAATTTAAGTAAAAAGGACAATCGACATACTAAAAATTGAGAAAACATATTCTGATCATTTTTATACTTTAGGGAAATGATCCATAAGTCATTTGATATGTGTAGGAATTAGCCTCACCTCAATTCGATGCATAGTGTGAACGTTATGACTCAATATGTCTGTTATCAGTTTATAATTGATAGTTTAGTTCAATAGATTTCACTAACTAAAAATTAAGGAAACATTTGTGGATTTTCTTAATAATTTTGGATATCTACTCATAATTTGTTTGTGATGTTGCGGAATTTTTCTCACATTAACCTGATACACGATGTGATCAGTATAGGAAAATGTATGTGTTTCCATTTTAAAATGACATGTTAGTAAAAAACATGTGACATACTCAAAAATAATAAAACATATTCATATTGTTTTAAAACATTTTGAAAATAAACCATAAGTCATTTGAGTCATATTAGAATTTTCATTACCACAATTTGATGCACGTTGTGACCACTATGACTCCAAGTGACAATTTTTATTTAAAAATGACATCAATTTCAATAAAAATGGCCAATGACATACTCAAAATTGAAATATAAAATTGATATTATTTTGATAAATTATGAAAACAATACATAAGACATTTTAGCTATGTAGGAATCAGTCGCACCTCAACATGACACATGGTTTGAAGGGTACGTCTCAAAGTGCATCTTATTATTTAAAAACAGTATCAATTTTAATATAAAGGACAATTGACCTACTCAAAACATAGTGAACACATTCATATTATTTTGATACTTTAGGTAAACTATCTATAAGTCATTTTTATGTTTAGTAATCATCCTCAGCTCAATCTGATACACGATGTTACTGGTATGACTCTTTTTGTCTATTATAATTTTAAAATAGAAAATTTAGTTAAAAAAATATCACCGAATAAATACAAAGATAACACACTTATATTCTATTGATAATTTATAATTGATTCATATTTCATTTTTGATGTGTAGGAATTAGTCTCACATAGATCCAATACATGATGTGAGATATTTGAGTCACAGTGTGTGTTTCCAGTTTAATATGAAAATTTTAAAAAAACAGTGACATACTCAAAACCAAGTAAAAACATTCATATTTTTTTGATACATTATAAAAAATGTCCATAATTCATTTGATACAAGTAGGAATTAGCATCACCTCAATCTTATGCATGGTGTGACCGATATAATTCCATGTGTGTATTTTATTTAAAATTGACATCAATTTCTATAAAAAAATAAAAATAACCTACTCAAAACCAATAAAAAGCATTCATATTGTTTTGATACATTAATTAAATGATCCATAATTCATTTCTTATATGTAGGAATCAGCCACACCTCAATCTGATACTTGATGTGGCCAGTATGACTCTATGTGTTTGTTATCATTTTTAAATCGTTAGTTTTGTCCAAAATCTATCACCCACTGAAAACCAAGAAAAGGTGATTTTAATTTTTTAATAGTTTATAAGATTGATTCATATATCATTTATGATGCGTAGGAATCAGTCTCGCATAATATTGATACATGATGTGGTCTTCATGTGTTAACGTGTTTGTTTCCAGTTCAAAATGATATTTTAGTATTAAAAAAAGTGACGTACTCAAAACTGAGAAAAAAAATTCATATTGTTTTGATGCATTATGAAAAATATCTATAATGCAATTGAGACATGTAGTAGTTATCCTCACCTCAATCTGATGCATGGTGGGACCAATATGATTCAAACTGTGTCTTTTTATTAAAAATTTTCATTATATTTAGTAATAAGGAAAACTCATCTACTCAAAACCAAGAAAACACATTAATATTGTTTTTATAGTTTAGTAAAATGATCAAAAAGTCATTTTTTATATATAGCAAATAGCTTCACCTTAATACGACACATGATGTGTCTAATTTGAATCAATGTGTCTATTGTCTATTTAAAATCAACATTTAAGTTAAACAAGTGTCACTCACTTAAAACTAAGAAAATGTTCCCATATAGAGTTTATAATTTAATAAAATGAATTATAAGTCATTTTTTATGTGTAGGAATCAATATTCCATCAATCCCACACACTACGTTACTGTTATGATTTAAAGTGTGTGTTTCTTGTTTAAATTGAAATTTTTGTAAAAAAGAAAAGTGACGTACTCCAAATTGATCAAACAAACTCATATTGTTTTGATATTTTATAAAAATTATACATAATTCATTTTAGATGTCTATAAATTATCTACACCTCAATCTAACACACTATGTGACTGACATGACTCCAAGTTCGTTCATTCAATATATAAGTATGATTTTAGTTTAAAATGTGCATCACATCACCAAACCCTAGAAAATGAGCCTAGTTCTATTAATTTTAATTTTTTATTCATACCTGATTTTGTTGATTTCGTTATTTTTTTGGTGTTCTGGTATGTTGTTAAAACACACTATAGTATGCCCCTTTATCAGTGTTGATAAATTCTCATTTATCAGCGCTTTTAAAGGTTTTGTTAAAGGCCTATTTTTTAGTAATGTTGGTGGAATTTAGAACTATACTAGAAATGGACTACCTCTCATTATATAGAGAATACATCAACTATCAGTAAAAAAATACCATTTCATATTATAACTCATCCCATGCACCTCTATAATTGTATGGAAGATCCAGAATGTCCTTTGGAAAATCCTCAAATATTGATGGTGTTGATTCCCTATGAAGAATCATTGTAGCACCCCCGTTTTGTGGTATGTGTCCTTTGTTTATGCATTTTTTATGTGTTTAAAGAGCATGGGATTAGTTGGGAAGAGGCTGGGAGTGTTTGGAATGGTTTTGGATGAGTTTTGAGGCCGTTAAAGGGCTGCATGGTTTGATCATGGTTGGTGTAAATCGTGTGGGTTCTCTAGGAAACCGTGCAGGGGAGACAGTAGGCTTCACACGGCCTTCGCACGGTATTCCAAACCTTGCGAGGCAACCGTGTAGACCCTGGCTCTCGAGCCAGTGGCGTGCACACGGTTAGCACACGGTTTCCCAAACCGTGCGGGCTAACCGTGAGACCACTTAAATTTAGGGTTATAAGTTCCAGGATCACTTCGGATTGCCTCATTTCACTCCAATCTTCCTCCCACTCGAGCCTCACTTGGGTTTTTGGGTTCTCAGTGGGTTAAAGGTTCTCTCCCACTCATTTTGGAAGGGTATTGAAGAGGATTCAAGGCGTTTTGAAGGTGATTGCTTCCTGGTAAGTCTCTCCTCTTGTTTCTCCCATATTTGCCTCTAGATATACATCCCTATCTTTATTGGGTTTTAATATCTACACTTGTTGTGTGTAGATCTAGGGTTGGGGTTGCCTTGGATGTTAATATTAAGGCTTGTGGTTATTAGGAAGGGTGATCTAGATAGGTTTCAGTGGTATGTTTACCATATTTGAGGCACAATTGTTCGTGGGTCGATTTCATGGGAACCATAAAGGTTAGTGGCTTCTATCTCGACTCCACTTGGTTAGAACTAGTGGTTCCATGTTTCAAAAAATTTGTTGTGATTAAAATTAATTGTGTGTTGATGTGTTAATATGGTTAGAAATCCATTTGGGGGTTTTGGGAAAGGGGGTTTTGTGGTGAAATGTTCTTGTTGTGGATTTTAAAATGGGAATTTTAAAATGGGATGCTATGATTGATTTGTGAAATGATTGATGGAAATAGTAGTCAATAAAAAGGTTGTTTTATTGAAATGTGGTTTGGCATGGAAAAAAACACAGTTTTCAATAAATGGGTGATTTATTGAAGTGAATTGACATGTAATGGAATGGGTTGATTGCATGATGTTGTTGTGACTTTGATGTGTTATATGATTAGTTGTGAGTGGTTGGGATGTTGTTTGGAAGTGACAAGAAGTACCACTATAAAAATTTATTGATATTAGACAGAAGGGCCACCATCTAAGGATAAGTGGACAGGAAGAGCCACTAGTTGAAAATGGATGAAACGGGTTGGACGGAAGCTCCAATGGTATGATTGATTGTTATGCATTTATTTTCAAGAAAGAATTTTTGTGCTAATGTATAAATGTTGGAATGAATTGTGGCATGGTTGGTTGGATTTCCCTTGGTTTCTTGGGTTGGGTGTGACGGCTAGGTAAGAGCATGTTGGCTCATGGTAAATGTTTCTATTGTGATTATTTTAAATAAATTATTTTATATAAATGTGCTAACAGTTTTATCCTAGTGGCGTGTGTAGGGAAGTCATTTGGTGAAAACCTACTGAGTGTTAGTACTCACCCCCTGCTTTGGAATTGTGGTGTCTTTGCAGATGTTGTGTACCATGACGTGGGAAAAGGTAAGTCATCAACCTCCACTAGTGGTGTGTTGTGATGTCTTGGTGGAGCTTGGAGCATGGAGCTTGGTGTGTAGCTATAGTGGTGTCATGGCTCCTGGTGTTTTATTTTTTATTCTACCACATAGTATGATGATGTTGTTTTTGGGTTGTGATGACATGTGGGATCATTATGGATTATCTTGTTGTCTTAGGTATTGAACGGTTTGGTTGGGTTTATGGACATGCATCATATAATTTGTGGATTTTTGGTTGGTTTTGTCTTAAGGGAAAATTGTTCCCCAATTTTTCCTCAGAGCCCTCGGCATTTATTTCCAGCCTTGGGTGCCTTGGGAACGTCGCTTAAGGCCAAGTAACCCTCACCGCCTCCTCAATCCAATGGGGTAGGGGCAGGGTGTTACAAGTGGTATCAATTTGTTCGGTCCATTGGAGTTGATTCTCAGATTTGTTGTTGACATTCGTTGTGGTATACTCCTTGATTCGGGATGGTATCAAGGCTTAAGAATGTTAGAACATGGAATTTATAGAATAAAAGGACATAGATAACCCTTTTATGCTGAAAATAATGTTACCAGGGATTTGGGTAGAGAAGTGTTTTAGAGACATGTATGGGCACTGGATATCTCATTGTCGTGCGTGTAGCTAATGAGATGAGCATGTCATGCATGGTAGAAATTACATCCCACTAGGATTCATATTTCATTAGTGTATAATGATATATGGGATGAATTAAGATATGGGTTTTTTGTGAAATTATAATGTGAATATATTTGTATTTTGAAAAAGGAATGGTTTTCAAAATGGTGAAACATGGTACATGTGGAAAATGTGAACTGGTGAAAACCTTTTTGTGATAGTGTTGTGTAATGTGATTTGAAATGCCATTTCGTGATGTATACGGATGTGAGACTCTTGGTTGTGTGTTCTTTGTTTATAGAAATGGAACCGGGTAGCCATCATAGAGACCAACCGAAGGAGGCTGCAGAGAATGTGGTTGCACCTCAGGTTCAGGTGAACCAGCAGCTACTGCAAAGTATAGTGAAATCTTTCCAAGCTGTGGGAAGTGGAAATAAAAAAAATGAACCAAGGGATATAGATTATGTGGTTCAGTTTCAAAGGCAGAATCAACCCTTCTTCAGGGGTGATTCAGAGCCAGAAAGGGTAGAAGCATGGTTGAATAGAATGAACAAGGTCTTTGAGTTCTTGGAAACGCCGGTAGAGATGAAAGTGAAGTTGTCCACGTATATGTTGGAAGATCTTTCCCTTCAGTGGTGGGAGTTGGTAGTCCTAGCGGGGACCGACCAGGGTATGATGTGGGAAGGCTTTGAGGAATTCTTTAATAAACAATTCTACCCACATACGTTTAGAATTCAGAATACCACTGATTTCTTCAGTTTGAAGCAAGAGCTTATGGTTGTGATAGAGTATGCAGCTAAGTTCATGATCTTTTTACGTTTTGCACTCGAGGTGGTTGGTAGGACATCGTTGAAGGCAATGATCTTTGAAGCTGGGTTAAGGAAAGAAATCCATTCAAAGATAGCGGTGCTCTGTATAGATGATTACACAGAGATGGTGAATAGAGCCTTGGTGGCTGAGCGAGATCTGTTGGGAGCTCTGGGTGGGGGAAGCATGGTGGTACCCATGGTGAATATTGGGAACTCGAACGCTGGGTTCAAGCAGAAGAGGGAAACTTATTCCCAGGGTGGGATTATGGAATATAATCTGATGGTAGAATCAGTAAATCTTCCTTCGAATCCCCAGAGCATTATGGGATGTTTTCAATGTGGCTCTACGAGCCACATCCAGTGGGACTGTACGACACAACCTCGAGCATGTAATAATTGCAAGATAATGGGGCATCTGCAGTGTTATTTTCATAATGCCCCACAGCCATGTGCTTGTGACACTTCTCAGGGATCACCGACGTCGTATGCTTCGACCGGATGGGGACAACAGCACATCCCTCGTCAGCAGAGTAAAGTGGGTCATCGTGATTCTCGGAATACCATGATGACTCAACAGTGCAATAACGAGGAGAGTGTGGCAAGAAAGCATGTGTTCGGAGTAGAGCAGGTTGTGGTGGATGATTAGTCGGGACTATCCATGGTGTGAGGTAATATTATTTTAAATTCTACCTTGCTAAAAGTGTTGTTTTATACAGGTGCATCACACACTTTTATTGCTGCACATGTGGTTGATTTTCTGGGTTTAAGGGTAGAAATGGTGCCTTCAGTTTTGAAACATCAAACTCTTCTGGGTCGAAGAGAGTGTCAAGATTTCTTGTGTAGAGAATGTTGTATCTTTCTGGGTGAGGTTTGGATAGTGTGTAATTTCTCAATGCCAAATATGGATGGGTATGGTGTAATCCTGGGTATGGATTTTCAGGTGGAATTTAAGGCTCACATCAATTGTGATGCACAAACATTAGCTTTTACGACACCCGATGGTGTTAAACATCTCTTTAGAGGAGAGAAGCATGAAAGGCAGGGTACAATGGGTTTTTTTGGAACCAGTAGTGGGTACGTTATCATATTAGTTGGTTGTGTTGTCGTTGGAATCGGTAGATGGTTTTGAGAAGAGTGTTCTTCTTGCAGTGGTAGACCAGTTCATGGATGTTTTTCCTGAAGAATTCTCTGGGTTAGCTCCAATAAGAGAAGTGGAGTTTATGATTGATCTCCTTCCAGGGACCATTCCTATCTCACTTCTATCTTATCAGATGGCACCAGCTGAATTGAGGGAATTGAAAATCTTGTTGGAAGAATTATAAAACAAAGGGTTTATTTGGCCTAGCATGTCTCCATGGGCAGCGCCGGTGTTGTTTGTGAAAAAAGGCGGATGAAACTGTGAGGCTTTGTGTTGATTATCATATACTTAACCATGTTATGATAAAGTATAGATATCCACATCCATGAATTAATGATTTGTTCAACCTGTTGAGGGGACCCCAGTGGTTCTCTAAGATCTAACTGAGGTCGGGATATCATCAATTGCGGGTGAGGAAAGAGGATATTCCTAAAACACCTTTTAGAAGTAGATATGGCCATTATGAATATGTGGTTATGCCCTTTGGTCTAACAAATGTGCCAGTAGTGTTTATGGATCAGATGAATAGG
This sequence comes from Viscum album, assembly GCA_963277665.1. Classification (NCBI taxonomy): domain Eukaryota; kingdom Viridiplantae; phylum Streptophyta; class Magnoliopsida; order Santalales; family Viscaceae; genus Viscum; species Viscum album. The sequence continues at coordinate 784,189,518 of OY728141.1, forward strand.
ATATTTCAGAGATATCTAGATTCATTTGTGGTGATGTTTGTGGATGATATTCTGGTGTATTCAAAGACAAGGATGGAGCACGAGCAGCACTTGGCCATAGTGATGGGGATCTTGAGGGATCATCGGTTGTATGCCAAATTGTCAAAGTGTGACTTTTGGATATAGGAAGTTCGTTTTCTTGGCCATGTGATTTCTGAAAGGGGTGTTTCAGTGGATCCAGAAAAGATAGAGGCTATTGTTTCTTTTCAACCACCAAAGAATGTGTTTAAGATATGGAGTTTTCTTGGTGTAGCTTCGTATTATCGGTGTTTTATTCGTTATTGTTCATGTTTGGCTTCTCTGATGACAGCCTTGATAAGAAATAATGTTCCATTCTAGAGTAATGAATAGTGCCAGCAGTGTTTCAAAGAGCTAAAGGGGCATCTTACTTCAGCACCAATCTTGGTTTTTCCAGAATCATGATAAGGGTACGTGGTGTATTGCGATGCACCGGGATCAAGGTTGGGGAGAATTCTCATGAAAGGGAATCATGTGGTTGTGAATGGCTCACGGTAGTTGAGAGTGCATGAGAAGAACTACCCAACTCATTATTTTTAATTTGCAGTAGTGGTTCATTCTTTGAATGTGTGGAATCATTATATCTTTGGTGAGAAATTCACTGTATATACAGATCAAAAGAGCATGAAGCACATTTTCTCACAATGGGAACTGAAATTGAGCAAATGAGAATAATGGAATATCTCCAGATGTTTTATTTTGACATAATGTACACTCCAGGTTAGGGAAATTTGGTGGCAGATGCATTAAGTAGAAAATCAAATGCTCAGATGGTGAAACAGACATCAGACCAGGGGCAGTTGATGTCAGTTATAGCTGATATGCTGTTGGAATGTGAGGATCAGGGTGATAGAGTGGTCTTCTTTCCAGTTTTGTTGATTTCTAACATGGTTGGCCTCATTAGAGAGGAACATATATATGATTCCAATTGTGTGACCATGGGGTCGAGACTCAATGGTGGGGAGACCATTGACGGTTGGTAACTGAATTGATATTCAGTTTTATGTTTTCAAAATCGGATGGTAGTACCAGTTTCATGTCAGGAGGATCTTCTCAGTGTGTATCATCATTCTAGGTGGGTTGTTCACCATGGAATTCAAAAAATGTATAAAGCGTTTAAAGTGCAGTTCTGGTGGGCTGGTATGAAAAGAATAGTGGTTGAGTTTGTTTCAAGATGCTTGACTTGTCAGCAGGTCAAGGCAGAGCATCATTGGCCAGCAGAAATGTTGCAGTGTTTACCATTCTCGGTTTGGATGTGGGAGAAGATGCGATGGATTTTTTCACGGGTCTCCCAAGAACGGCCAAGAAGCACGATGCCATCTGGGTGATAGTGGGTCAACTAATGAAGTCAGCCCATTTCATCCTGATTCGTGAATCTCATACGGTGGAGGATCTATCCAAAATCTATATCCGGGAGGTGATAAAGAGGCATGGTGTTCTACTTTCAATTGTATCAGATAGAGATCTGAGTTTTACATATTATTTATAGAAATCCTTGTAGCAAGCCCTTGGGACACAGTTGACTATGAGCACGACCTATCACCCTCAGACGGATGGTCAATCCCCTAAGATGATACAAACATTGGAGGATATGTTGTGGGCTTTTGTCATGGATTTTGGTGGCTCATTGGAGGAGCACTTGTCATTGGATGGGTTCTTGTATAATAATAGTTATTCAGCATCCATACATGTGGATCTGTTTGAAGCATTGTATGGGCGGAAATGTTGTTCTCAACTATGTTGGGTGGAAACAGGTGAGTCCTCTATGGTTGGACCGATCCTTGTCCACGAGACGATGGATAAGATCAAGTGGATCAGGAAGATAATGGAGAAGGCTCAGATTCATCAAAAATCATATGTGGATCATCATCGACGTCCCTTGTTGTTCGACGTGAGTGATCATGTGTTCTTGAGGATCTCTCCTAGGTTGGGACATCGTCAGTTTGGGAAGCAGAGGAAGTTATCTCTAAGGTATATTTGGCCTTTGGAGATTCTTGAGCACGCTGGTGAGGTGGATTATCATTTGGATTTTCCACCACGGTTCAACGCGACGCTCAATCTGTTTCATGTGTCGCAGTTGAAAAAGTATCATCTGGATCATGACCATGTGATTCGATGGGATCATGTTGAGCCAGAACCAGATTCATCATTGGTGCATGTGCCAGTACTGGTTGTGGATAGGCAAGATAATTTCTTTTGTGGTAAAATCATCATTTTAGTTCATGTTTTGTGTAAACATGGTCAGGTTCAAGAGGAGACTTGGGAGTGGGAGAAGGAGATGGTCGAGCAGTGGCCTGAGATCATTCGGCAAAGAGCGGGTTCACTACTCTCTGAGGACGGAATGTATAATGGTGGGGAGAATGTAGCACCCCTAATTTGATGTATGTGGCCTTTTTTATGAATTTTTTATGTGTTTAAAGTGCATGGGATGTGTTGGGACGAGGATGGGAGAGTTTGGAATGGGTTTGGATGAGTTTGGAGGCCTTTAACGGGGTGCATAGTTTGAGCACGGTTAGTGGAAACAGTGCGGGTTCTCCAGGAAATTGTGTAGGGGAGACAATAGGCTTCGCACAGCATGCACATGGTTTTCCAAACTGTGTGAGGCAACCGTGCAGACCCTAGCACTTGAGGTAGTGGCGTGCGTACGGTTAGCGCCCGGTTTTCCAGACCATGAAGGCTAACCCTACGACCACTTAATGTTAGGGTTATAAGTTCCATGCTCACTCTGGATTACCTCATTTCACTCCAATATTCCTCCCACTCGAGCCTCACTCAGGATTTTGGGTTCTCAGGGGTTAAGGGTTCTCTCCCACTAATTTTGTAAGGGTTTTTAAGAGGATTCAATGTGGTTTGAAGGTGATTGCTTCTGAGTAAGTCTCTCCTCTTGTTTCTCTTGTGTTTTCCCCTAGATCTGCAACAATCCCTTTATTGGATCTCTAGATCAACACTTGTTGTGTGTATATCTAGGTTTGGGGTTTCCTTGGATGTTAATATAATGTCTTGTGGCTATTAGGGAGGGTGATCTAGAGAGGTTTCGGTGGTGCGTTCTCCGGATTTGAGGTGCGATTTTTCGTGGGTTGATTTCTCGGGAACCCTAAAGGAATGTGTCTTCTCTCTCGAATCAATGTATTTACAACTATATGTTTCATGTTTCAATTAATTTGTTGTGATTAAAATTAATTGTGTGTTGATGTGTGAATTTGGTTGGAAATCCATTTGGGGGTTTTGGGGAAAGGGGGTTTTGTGGTGAAATGTTCATGTTGTGGATTTTAAATTGCGATTTTCAAAATGGGATACTATGAATGATTTGTGAAATGATTAATGGAAATGGTAGTCAATAAAAAGTTTGTTTTATTGAAATGGGGTTTGGCATGGAAAAAACATGGTTTTCAATAAGATGGTGATTTATTGAAGTGAATTTACATGTAATGGAATCGGTTGATTACAGGATGTTGTTGTGACTTTGATGGGTTATATACTTATTTGTGAGTAGTTGGGATGTTGTGTGGAAGTGGCGAGAAGTACCCCTGTAAAAGGGGAGGGATATTGGATGGAAGGGCCACCATCTGAGGATACGTGGATAGGAAGAGCCAGTAGTTGAAAATGGATGAAACAGTTTGGACGGAAGCTCCATCGGTATCATTGTTTGTTATGCATTTCTTTGCAAGATAGAATTGTTGTGCTAAAATATAAATGATGGAATGAATTGTGGCATGGTTGGTTGGCTTTCCCTTGGTTGCATGGGTTGGGTGTGATGGCTTGGTAAGAGCATGTTGGCTCATGATAATGGTTTCACTTGTGATTATTTTATATAAACTGTTTTATTTAAATATGCTAAGGGTTTTATCCTTGTGACGTGTGTGGGGAAGTCATTTGGGGAAAACCTACTGTGTTTTTGTACTCACCCCCAGATTTGGCAATATGGTGTCTTTGCAGATTTTGTGTACCATGACGTAGGCAAAGGTAAGGCACCAACCTCATTTAGTGGTGCATTGTGATGTCATGGGGGATCCTGGATCTTGGAGCTTGGTGTGAAGCTATGGTGGTGTCATGGCTCATGGTGTTTTCTTGATTGGTCTTCTACATAGTACTCTGATGTTGTTTTTGGGTTGTGTTGACATGTGGGATCGTTATGGATTATATGGATGTAATTTGGTAATGTATGGTTTTGTTGGGTTTATTGACATTCATCATATAGTTTGTGTATTGTTGGTTGGTTTTGTCTTAATATAAAATCATTCCCAAATTTGTTCTTAGAACCCTCGACATTTATTTCCATCCTTGGGCACCTTGGGAACGTCGCTTAAGGCCAAGTAACACTTACCACCTCCTCAAGCCAATGAGGTAGGGGCGGGGTGTTACAAACATACATCACTCAAATGGATGAGTCAACGGAAGGTCTTAAGCATGGGGAAGTTCACACAATGAGGGAATTTAGTGGTGTATTTCCCGAAGAGTTACCCAGACTTACTCTAGATTTTGAGGTAGAATTATCAATATAACCCATACACGGAGCTACTCCTATCTCAAAATGAATCTACAATATGGCCCTGATCAAACTGGAGGTGATAAAGAAGAATATGTATGATCTTTTGGAAAAGGGTTTCATAGACCCTATTTCATCACCTTTGGGTGTTCCAGTGCACTTTGTAATGAAAAAGGTTGGATGAATGATGCTATGTACCAACTACCAGGAGCTCAACAAGATTACCATAAAGAAATAGTATCATCTTCAAAGGATTTATGGCTAGTTTTTTAGCATTGTGGAGCTCAATACTTCTCAAAGGTAGATCTATGTTCTAGATATCACTGGATAATGGTTAAGGAGAAAGATATTCGAAGACATCCCTCCATAAAATGTATGTGCACTATGATTTTATGGTGATGCTCTAAATATTTACTATATCTCATGAAATATTCATGGATTTTGTGAATTCATTTTTTAAACATTACCAATAAATTTTTTCGGTAGTGTTTATTTATGATATTATCATTTACTCCAAGAGTAAGGACAAACATTAAGAACATCTAAGGCTTGTGTTAGTGACATTGAAGAAGGATAAGTTTAATTATAGGTTCATCAAGTGTGAATTTTTGATGCATCAAGTCACGTTCATGGTACATGTGATAAAAGGAGAGGGAATTTCCTTGGAGAATTGAAAAACTATGGAAATTGAGGAACTTCCTAGACCGACTAGTGCCATGAAAATCCATAGTTTTCTTGGATTAGTAGGGTACTATCAGGGTTTTGTGTGAAATTACTCATGATTTTCAATCCTTATAACTAATTTAACAAGTAAAGGGGTAAAGTATATCTAGATAGAAGAATTTGGGGAAAGATTCAAGGGGGGTAAAGAGAAGGCTGGTCACTACACCTATACTCACATTACTGAAAAGTGTTGAAAATTTAGTGACATATAATCATTCTTTAAATAAAGTCTGGGGGTTTGTACCCATGAAAATGATAAAGTGATTGCCTATTCATCATAGCAGTTGATGTTCCATGAGAACACTAACACAACACATTATCTAGAGATAGAAGCCATGCTTCTTGCCTTGAAAATATTGTCGAATTACCTCTATGGTGAGGATTGTGGAATATATATCGATCACAAGATCATAATGTATATATTCACACAAAAGTAGCTGAACATGCATCAAAGTAGAGCGTTATAGATAATTAAATTATACTTTTCATCTATTCACTATCATCCTAGTATGAATAACAAGGTAGATGATGATATTATAAGAAAAGAACCTTCTACCATTTCCATTTTTTATATCGAGAAAGGTGATATCTTCATGAACATGAAAATGATGGATTTGGAAATCATAACAGTAGGGATTAAATTATAACATTCCCAATTGATTTCTTAACCATATATTTATTCGAATTTAAAGGAGGTGCAAAGGGAAGATCTATAGTTACAAAAGAAATTGGATGTAGTAATGGATGAGAAGCTATAAGAGTCCCATATTGATGATGATGTTGTGACTCAATTTGGAACAATTAAATGTGTCCCTTCATCACCGGAGATTAGAAGGGATCTATTTGATAATGAACATATCTCACTTTTATTTATTGATCCTGGTAGCACCAAGATGTATCGTGATCTCCGAGAACACTTATGGTGGGACAACCTGATGAAGGAGATTGTGGAATATATCTCAAGGTGCTTGATATGTCAAAAAGTTAAAGCAAAGTGACACACATCCAAATAGATTATGAAACCATTGAAAATACCCATGTGGAAGTTGGACAATGTCACTATGGAATTTTTCACCGATATCTCGAATACATCCAAAGGAAACAATGAAATATGGGTGGTAGTGGACCAAGTCACTAAGACTACCCACATTATTACTATATAACAATAATTATCGCTTGAACAAAAAGTCATGATATATGTGAAAGAAGTGTTCAGGCTACATAGGGTACGAAATTCCATCATCTATGACCATGATCAATGATTTACATCAAAAATTTGGGGATGTCTCCAAAATGACATGAGTACTGAATTGAATTTCAATATGGCCTATCACCCGCAAACTGTTGTCCAATATAAAAGGATTATTCATATGCTCAAAGACATTCTAAGACCCAACTCAATGGAATTAAAAGGTGGATGGGATTGACATCATCCATTTGTTAAGTTCTCATACAACAATATGCTTCACTCAAGTATTAATAAGGATCCATATGAAGCTCTGTATGTAATGATATTTACAACTACAAACTATTTGGATAATGTTAGCGAATGAAAGATACATGGAACTAATCTTATATATGTTAGGACTGAGAAGGTTCTAGATATCCATAAACATATCAAAGATACTCAGAGTCAGCAAAAGAGATATGTTAAAAACTGTCGAAGGGTATTTTTTTTCAACAATAGAGATAATGTTTTCCTTCAAATGTCACCACGAAATAGAGTCATGCAGTTTGGAATGAAAGGGAATCATAGACCAAGGTACATTGTCCACTTTGAGATCCTTGATCGCATAGGACCAGTTTCCTAATAGCTTGCACTTACACCAAGAATCTCTCAAATTCATGACATGTTCCATGGGTCTCTCAGAAGAATGTACATATCATATCCCTCACATATAATAAACACAAAGGTGGTACGGTTGTAAGATGATATCTCTTAGGAGTAACAACCATTAACGATTTTATACTGGATAGATAAGGTTGTATGAAACAAAAAAACACATCTTTCTAATGTGTTGTGGAGGAAACAGAAGTATTAATAAGTGACATGGGAAACGGAGGAGGTAATGAAAGAGTTGTACCCTCACCTATTTAGGTAAAACAAAATTTTGAGGGAGAAATCTAAAAACAGGGAAGAATGTAAGGAACCAAACTTTTATCAAATGAATTTAACCATTATTATAATAATTTTATATTGTATAAATAACATAAAATCACATATAGAACTCAATAAAAACATTATAAATTCCGAATGAATGAAATTAGATGTATTTTTTGAAATTAAGGAACCCATACCGATGGAATAGTAATTGAAATTCTGGAATATTAACACTACCCTTAGGAATAGTAATTCATCCAATAGAATAGTAACATAACCTTTGAAATTATAAATAAAATTTTGGAATATTATGAATGAAAATATAATATTGTTTCATGTCATACATAAATAAATGTTTTAAAATTGATAAATTAATAGTTGGTATATTCACATGTCCTAAATATTTTAATTACAATTTTATAATTAATATAAATATTTAAAAGAAAATATAATTTCAGAAAATCATATATTAATATTTTTTCCTTATTATTATAAGATAATTTAATGAGACCTTAATTAATTTCTCAAAGTGTTAGAAAATTAGTTTTAATTTTAAAATCTGTATTTTTCAAGTAAATACTGATTTTAATTAAAAATTAAATTTCTAAAATATTAAAAACTTATTCTAATAAAATTGACTTATTTTTTAATTCTAAATGATAAAAAATGGTCAGGGTGAATTTTTGGGCTTTTTCAAAAATACATGAATTTCTTGTGAATGGTAAAATATGATAATTTACAATACAAGATAAATACATGAATTATTGACTCATAGATGATGTATGGCTAATATAAGCCCAAAATCCCAAACCCGACTTCATTATTTTTTGAATATTTATGGATATTTCTATAAATAATTATGGTCTTGTGAAAAAATAATAAATTAATTTATAAAATAATGGGAAAACATCCCTCTCCTCCACTATAAATACCCCCACTCACCACCTCATTTTCTCACACGTCTCAAGATTTTAGAGTTGTCCAAATTATAATAAATTATCTTCTTAATCCCCTACCCCACTTCCAGGACCCCTTGGTATTATGAAAATAAAAAAATCATATCCCTATGGAGGTTATCAAGGAGGAAAAATTTAAGAGGTAAAATAAAATTACTTTTTCTATTAATTTATTTTAATTTATTTCTTGTTCTCTTCTCACCTACTGTATCCAAATGTTCTTGATAACTAGATTATATTTTATATAATTTATTTATATCATGTTAATGTAAGATCCATCATCAAACTCCTTAATATCTCACTTTTATTCTAAAATGGAAATAATCACCCGTGTTGTGTCAATTTACCGACAACATGGACAATGTTCTTTCATTTTCCATTAATACCTTTAATTATATTTATAAAACCACTATAATGGTCTGTAAATAATATAAAATAAATTTTATAACCCTTATCATGGTCTTTAAATAAAATATTTACATAACACTAAATGATAAAACAAATCAAGTTTTTTTTATTGAAAACCCCCAAAATTAACCCAAACTATTATCATTAACTATTTATCTAATGATTAATCCTGCTTCCATTTAAAAAAATTATATATATACCAATTTAAACCTCTGTATGTTAAAAAATAAAATATATTTTCTATTCTAGATAATTTTTCTCATGCTAAATAAACATTTATACTCATATTCAAGTAAACTAATCATGAAAATCTAGAAAACAAACATCCAGAACGATGAAATTAAACTATATAATTCATCAAATAGCCCCTAAATGTACTTAATAAAACTATAATGAATCAAATTCAGGTAAAAAGGTTCTGAATTTTTTAAATAATGAATTTATTCTTTTATCCATGATATTAAAAATAATATAGCGTTCGAAAAAAATGTAAGAGGATTCTCGAACCCAACTCTCTTTCTTTGGGTTGTCCTCTTTCACACCATTTTAAAATATGGATCTTCTTTTAATGTTAATTAAATTTAACTTATTCATAATTATATTATATTATCTAGGATATAGATGTTACCAATCTCGTTTTATGAAAAATGAAAATATTTTTCCCAAATAACTCTTCTTTCTAGAAAGACATCTTTTACTTCTCATGTGATTGTTTCTTCTTCACTTAGAAATGATGATTCTTATAAAAATTATGCTATTTACTCTCTATTTTGGGAAACCCAATGTTTATTCAAGAATGTATTTTTTATTAAAAAATACCCATTTCTATCTATTTTTTATTTTATGTCCATGATTGATATATGTTCTATGTGGAATTAAAGATAATGTAATTGTTATGATTTGACGGTTGCACCTGGAATTAGATAATGAATGTTATTGATATAATGTGAGGGGTGCATGGAAAATAATATATAACTCCAATTCATTGGTTAATGTGAATAAATTTATGAGATAATGTTATATAATCATGGTAGTTGACCACTGAGACATGATGTTTCAATTATTATACTTTTCCACATTAGAAGACTTTATTTAATGCTTCCTCTCGTGATGATCATCCTATGAATATGTTATAATGAAAATGATAATTCTCACCACATGTCATGTTGATTCATGTTCTTATCTATACTATTATTAGTATTTTATCTCACCCATTTCACTGATTAATATTGTTGGTTGATTACATGTACTAATGAGAACACCAGGGACACTAAGAAGATATAGAAGAATAAATTTAATAAATTTAATAAATTTTTATGTTTTATTTTGTAAATGTTGTGTATAATTATAATTTTCCCAAGAAAATAATCATTTTTATCCTAGATTTTTTAATATTTAATGTTTTTTATATTTGATATTATGTAACATATATGTTATAAAAATACGGGTCCCTATAAGGCATATAAAAAAGAATTATACATGGAATGAAATTTGTTTCATAATCATTTCATATAAGATAAATAAATAATGAATATTAAGGGTTTCAATGAAATAAGGATTTAAAAATAGTCTTTTATGTTCATAGGTTAAAAATGATCATATGTTATGAACAATTATATCCATGTGAAGTGAATTTTTGAAAACACATGGATGGGTATCTTTGGAAACGTACTACATAAGAGACATTTTGTAGAAAATGGTAAAGAGTATTTAAAGAGGGGAAATAGGATAATAATTTCCACATTACTAAAAATTAATTTTAAAGGTTTTTCTATTATATAATAAGTAAATTAAACCCATTTAGGGTTTAAAACAATTTATGGAATGCTACATGAAATGTGGTATGAAATAGAGATGTTCTCTTTAATAGGGTTTGATTAACAATTGAAATCGATAATGGAACCTTTATGAAAAAGTTTTCCATGTAATATAATGGTGAATAAATCTAGGAATATATGTTTGGTACGTATATAAGAAATATAATTTAATTATACAAGATGAATATATAAATAAATTAAGGTAAATAGAGAGAGAAAGCATAACCCGCTGAAAATAGGGTGGTTTAGAGAGATCCCTTGCCCTAGGTTCCAGAATCATTTTGTACTTGTACATATAATCAAGAATAATTAAATTTGATTCAAAAACTAACAAATTCCAATATATATATATATAATTTAAAATAAGTATTTTTTGTAAAATTACAACCATTTCATTATGATATAATGTGTTTTTTTTCTAAGGGCATTAATTACATGCTTCCAATGTTGGAACATTGTTGATAATTATGGAAATTCATTTAAAATTATAAATAAAACTCCATAGGTATGATTTAATTATATTCATTTAATTAAATAAATTTAAGTAGACCAAAATATCTATGATTTTTCTCACATAAGATTGATTTATTTTACCAATATTCATGCCATATGGTTAGTTTATTTAAGTATTTTTACTGACCATCATTAACTAATATTTTATTTAACTAAAAGGATATTCATATACTTTTTAATAAGTAAATAATTTTTAATATAACTATTAATATTATATTTAATAACAATTATAATATATCTATAACCATTCTTCAGGGTTTTGGGGAAAAATGCACTACGCTGTTCATGGAGGGAATGAACCAACCATATTATAAATAATGTTTTCATTTTATAAATAAATAAAGGGAGTGTAGAAGATAAAATTCCACAATAATAATAATATATTAGTATATTTTGAATATTTTTGTCACTATGTCTATGTGGATGGATATTATATGGGGTTTGTGGAAGAAGAAATGAATTTAAAAGAGATAGATTGAGAATATTACCTCTTAAATATCATCTCCTGAAATACCCATTATGGAACATTGCTTTTTACATTTTGTTGAGACCAAAACAATTAGGAAATAATAGAGAGATGGGTGAAGGGTTGATCAAAATTTTGGAAAGCACTGAGGCTTATAATATGTTAAGAGAATGGGTCGTGAAGGCTCGTATTTATGATAGGAGGATAAGGTTGTTTTTTTAATATTATATTCAATAGTATATTATTTTGGATCATGAATACCAATAGTGATGAATATTGTGACAATATATAATAAATACAGAATTGTAGGCTAATGAAATGGTGACTTATATCTTCCATTAATTATATCTGCATGTATTTCGATCATAAAGTAATTTACCACATTTACTATTAATAATATTTTTAACTATTTTAGAAAAATACCCAAAAACGACCCAATAAATTTTTCAACATGTAGATTAAAAAATGAAATATATATTATGAATTAATATTATAAATTTGAGAAATTTAATTTTTAATTTTATTATAAATTTATTGTAAAAATAAAAAATTTAATAATATGATCAATTTTAAGAACGATTGAAAATTTTATTATAGCCTTTTAAAATTATATTATCATTATAATAAAAAATATATATTAATTTATAAACTCATTTAATGAAAATGAGCACTCATTTAAATCATTATATTTTTTAAAAAATGAAAATAAAATATTTATGTTTTACCTTAAAATAATAATTATACATATTTCAAAACATTTATTTACTACTATCATGATATAAATATGTCATATTTCCATTTTATCAAATAAAAAAAATATTATTTTACACTTCTATAACTAATGATACTATTCTAATATCCACGTTACTATTCCTAAAATTCATATTACTATTAAAATGGATATATTTATAATCTTCATATCGGTTCTCTACATTATATAAATAAAAAATATTTTATTCATAATTCATATAATTATATTTTCAATCGTGGTTATATATATTTTCATTTCCAAAATGAATTTTTTATTACCGATTTTTTGTTTCGTTTCAACAAAGATGTACATGAGTGTAGTTATTTTAGTGGATCTTGTAGATCAAAATTATCATATTACTAATATCTTATATTCTATTTTCATTACCCTTTAATATTTTAAATTTTAGTGCTATTTTTATTCAATAAATTTAATTCTCAAATTAATACAATAAAATTATATTGGTTCTATCATGTGGTGCATGGAATTTATATAATAATACTATACATAATATGACATAATTATATAGTCATAATGAAAATTCCTTTTGATAAAATTTCACGGTCATTACATTCTTCACTACCTAAGAAATTTCATCCTCATAATTTCATTTTACATACTAGGGTGAAAATTGGTAAGTGGAATGTTTCTTCATTGCTTCCGCTGGTTCCCGCGTCACATCATAATACTTATGATTTTACAATAGTTTTTTGAATAGCTTATTTGTATTATTGTGTAGAAATTTGAATCTATGGTCGAATATATTTTTCACTTACTGCTCATAATAGAAATATTTTTCCAAATGTTTCATATCTAAATTCATTACATGTGAGGGGTCTTTTGTATACTTCCTCAAGAGGGATACATGGAACTTCTCAAGTACTTGATATAGGGCTGGTTGTAATGAAAGTAGATATGACAAAACTTCTATGAAATCAATAACATAAAATGGATTTATGTACCTAGTTCATAGAAATACTTTATTCCAAAATCTCATGACTCTATTCTATAGAAATATTTTAGTGAACACTTTACCTCCAACATTGAACCCCAGGTCCCGTCTATGATTATATAGATAATTCTTCTATCATCACTGATCAATCTTGACATGTGGATGAATGGTATTATCCTTTTTAACCATTTTATCATCCATCTATGTCATGTAGTTTACATTAACCAATAACATCCTACGACATAGGTGTTCTACATATCTTCGTATAAAGGAATTCCTATTATGCCATTAGAATGCTTCTGTGAAAGATATTATTGTATGAGAACAGAACAAGAGTAATATGTTGATCCTATCAAAATTTAATGTCCATCAAGAATGATCTCAAAATTTATTATAATTTTTGGATAGTCTACTCATATTTTAATTTTTTTGGGGGGGGGTATAATCCATACTAATGTTTAAATCACGTTTTGGAGTACGATGTAATGTTTTAAAGAACATTGAGTTGAATCTCATATCTCAATTACACACAATCAATAGTGGTGTTCTACATAGCCTCAAAACTTCTCTAATATCTAACCTTACAATTTGATCGAGGGAGAAGTCTTATCAAATATAAATTAATTGAGAAATATTTATAAAAAAATGAAATACAACCTACATGGAATTATTTTCATTATATATCTTTTTCATCCTAGTTATAACATCCATGGTGATATTTTCCCATATCCATAAAGGTATAAGTAAAGGTTGAATCATAACCCTGGAAATGATCATTTTATCCTTCACTTGTGAAATACCATGAACTTTGATGTACACTTTTCTATCTCTTTCTTCATATCATCCCAAAAAACTGCTATCAGTGATCTTAATACATCTTTATGCTCTCTGTGTGGATGAATAAGGCCAATTTATCTGAATAATTATATAGTTCCTTCAATATCTCAGGCTTTGATGGTATACATAGTCAAAAACCAAACATAAAACTCCTTCATAAATTTTGAGCTTTAATTATTTCCCTTTTCCGGCATCTTACAACTTCTTCTGTATTTCTACATCATAACCCATATAATCCTTTTACTTCTCCATAATGGATGGTTGTGTAATCATTTAAAAAAAGTAATTTTAATGTTCCTTTATTTATTATTATCATGTCTATCCTTTGATGGTCTAAGAATATTGGATCTTTATTGATTCACATAACAGATAAGGTTATATTATGCTTCCTACTAAGAGTATCTAACACATTATTTTATTTCATAGGATGGAAGGGGATTGATCAGTCATAGTCAATGATTAGCTCAAACCATCTTCATTGGAACATATTATTCTTCTTCTTTGTGAATATATATTTTCAACTCTTATAATGTATATCCATTTCACACTTCTCCTCATAAGATAATTCTCTAATATTTTCAATGTAAAGATTACATCAACAAACTCCAGATATGTTGTATAGATCTTCTTGTGAAATCTCAACTTCTTTAAGAAATTGGCTATCAATTTTTCCTATTAGAGTACTAAAAACCCCAAGACCTATTTTAAATAATCATTGTTAACCATGAACATTTCCCCATTTGAGAATAGAATTAGGTATAGAGAAGTGATATTCCTCTTTTTCAACTCCATAAAACTAACTTTATATTCATTAGTCCAAATAGACTTTACTGTATTTTGAGTTAGTTTTTTTATCATGTTTAACAATCATGATAAATTATACAAAAATTTCTATAGTACTTGTTAGTTTATGAAATCTATGGATATGTATTATCGAGGTTGGTTTGGACCAATCCTAAATTTATATTTTCTTATATGGTTCTATAAATATCCATTTTTTGTGATAACATGCCCCATGAATGATACTTACTCCATCCATAACTCATATATATTGTATGTTTCATATATCTTGTCCTTTTTTGGAATTATTTGTTTAGTATTCAAATTATCCTCCTTAATTTGGGAATATATCAGAATAATATATATAAATACGACCAAAATTTTTTAAAGGTAATCTCTAAAGACTCTATTCATTAAATCCATGAATGTTTCTTAAGAATCAGTGAGTTATAAAAATTCAATATAAACTAAAGGTTTTTATACCTTTTCTGATGAATGTCTGGGGAATATCTTCCATACTTGCCTTTAATTGGTGATATCCCAACAGATGGTCCACATTTTATAAGTAATAGGCCCGTATAGTTTATTAAAAACCCCATCAATCCATGGTAAGGTATACTTGTTCTTTATATGATATTTTTGGGTTTGTAATAATCAACAAAGAGGATCATTGAACCATCCTTCTTCTTGATGAAAATGAATGGAATTCCCCTTGGTGAAGAACTAGTGATTATTAAACACTTTATTGGAATCTCTTGAAAATTATTATTAAATTAAATGAACTAAATTATTTTCATCTTATAGGTATTATTGGATATGGGAAGAGATATTAGTATAGGTTTTAATGAGATATCAACCTCTTAATCATGAGTAAGACTATGAAACTCATTAGGGAATACATCAATATAATTCCTCATAATGGTCATGTCATCATGAAAGAGTATCTCCTTCTCATAGATCATTTATGACATAAATTATTTCTCATAATGTAATAATATCCTTTCTTGAGAAGATGATTAAAAAGGATATTCATTCTCCTTCTTTACATTTAATGAATCATTGGATGAATCTGGATGGGAAGAGTGATCTCTATATCCCTATGGTTTATGTTAGATTTATATAATTCCATCCAATCCATGCCCAATATAGTTTTACACTCAACTAATGAAATTATGATAAGATCAACTAGGAAATTTAGTCCATAAACATTTATAAGGGATGATTTATATTCTTGTAATGAAATAATTTCCCTCTTTTTTCATATAGATATCTCAACCACCATGTTTTGAGACAGTGTTTGAATAAATCTACAAAACATTCATGATATGACAGAATGTGTATACCCATAATCAAATAGTACATTCACTATTCATGAATAAATAGTCAGTGTACCTGTCACCACATCATTTTCAAGATACACCTTAGCAGACTTGATAACATATTCCATTCCTTGATCTCTATGCCTCAAGGGTTTTTTTCATTAATTGTCTCCCAAAACCCTTGGATTTGGGATTGTATTGAATAATTCAGGTGTACCTAGTATTTTAAAAAATGAACAATATGCTAAATGATCATAAAACCCTTCCTTTGTTCCATGACATAATTGGTATTATATATCTACCATTAAAAATTATTATCCTTATACCCCAATTTTATACTTATGAGGAATCTATTGGTTCCTTTATGATAGTTTATATGATTCTTCAAAAAAAATTTAGAAGTGTGTAATTGGGTTTTTGTCTTTCCTTGGATTTATCCACTGATCCACCCTAATGAAACTCTGTTTTATGATTCTTATACCTATCCCCAAAAGACCCCTGAGAGTCATTAATCTCCACATCGACCATTAGGGAATAACAAACAATCTCTTCAATGATATAAAATCCCCAAATCACCAAGGACTTTCATATAATCTACTTTAATCTACTAATGATGTATACCACCTTACATTCAATATTGATGACAATGATATAGGTTTATCATTATATCCTTGTGAATTTTGAATCATTTTTTCCTGATAAACTCATCTTTCTTTATTGATTTAGACAAATTAACTCCCTATCTTTTTTTAGATGGAGATTCCAAGAAAAATATTTATTGAAAAATATTCTCTTCATTAATTCCCATTACATGGAAGTTGATTTTTTTCCTTAGGCTTCATGTTCTTGATCAGTGTCCACCAGTAGTAATTTTCCCCCTCTACGGGATAAATGGAAAGTAAAAAAATTTTGTTTTCTAAGAATTTGAGGATATATAGTATATTATCAAGAAAACTAATCCATTTCTTCGTGATGAGGGGATCAAAATATCCACTAATGTATGGGGTACTTTCTCATATAAATGACTAAACCACAAATTTTTGTTTCCTACGAGAACTGGGTTTTTCACTTGATTCAAATTATTATTAACAAATTGATTCATCTAAGATAATACTTCAATGATTTTTTCATTACCATATACCATCATGTTAGTCATCTCATAAGTGTAATTATCACATTTACTATCAAATTTTTTGTTGGAACGATTCCCCATATTTCTGAACATTAACTAAAATAAAATTTTAAAATTATGGATAATAATACATAAACTAAAATGAATATAATTAGGGGTACTATGAACATAGAAGTAAAAAATTATAAATGACACATAAATACTAACATATGAGTCTCTATGTTTCAAATGAGCTTATTTATGGTAATTTTTCTCTAATGGTTTCTAACCTAACAATCTATTAAACCCCTCTATAGTGTTTTGTAAAGAGTCTTTGAGTAAACTAGTCTGTATCCCCCATGAATGCCAAACCAATTGTGCAGAAAATCCACTTTGTCATACACTAGGTGAAGGTAAAGTTAATACTGAATCATCATTTTAGGGTTATTACCCATAGCCACATTTTTTCTAGATCCACATCCACTTGTGGTATCTAGAAAGGGATGTAATTTCTTAGAAACCACTCTCTCTATACTTCACCAAAATTTATACATATTTTTCTATACCGAGACTAATTTCTAGGGTTATCAATAATGTATTTTAGCCCTAATACACCATAAAATAGACCTTTATGTTATACATAATATACTAACCAACTCATTTTAAACATTTTATAACATGATTTCAAACATAAATATCTAATAAACACAGCCCAAATATTCATATGCCTAATGTCTTTGTAAGACTAAATTCATAAAATATCAAAATGAAACTAAAAAACATAATATAACATGATGAATACACACATGAAAGGTGTGAATAATAAATCTCATTAAGATAAAAATCATGATGAAAAAACATATTTTATGAGTCAAAAGAAAAAACATGATATCATAAAAGACAAGGCTCATGAATAACTATATAGATTCAGGGTATAAATAATATGAAATTGTATGATCATGGATATATATGAATATAGAAGCAATATAAAACAATATATATGCATAGATCAATGCTAACTACTAAAAAATCACACGGTCGATTGAGTGTAGTCAAAGATTTGGATTCCTCACTAAAACCATACATATGATCTCATGAGAAACAAATACCACATTCATGGGATCAGAATCTAGGAACACATATCATAACAAGTACATTATTTTATTTTCCACAAATTTAAATCAAATGTATGAAATAAAAATAATAATTACCGTTTGAATGAAATGGATTTTCTAATCATGTCTTATAGCATAACTAGATGGTGTTTAATAATGGTTCTATGAAAATAAAGAATTAAAAACGTTCTTGGATGTTCATATATGTAAACTAATCATGTATCATGACTAATTAAGGTCAAGTGAAGAGAATATGTGAAAGAAAAAATGATATGCAGCTTCGTAAAAGTACAACATAATATGGGTTTTATGAAAAATGGTAATGAATTTTGAAATAGAAAAATGTGAATTATAATTTTCATAAAACCATAAATGATATAAAAATATTATTTCATAATAAAATGAGAAATTTAGAACAGAAAGATGTTTTAAAACATTTTATGGATTGCTACTTTAAATGGGGTAATAAATAGAGAACTCCCCTTTAATTGGGTTTTCTTAAAAATTAAATTTAGAAGGGAACCGTTAAAACATATATATATATCTATCATGTAAAGGTTAAAAAATATATATATGTAGGGGAAATATATATAGAATATAGAAGATGTAAATAAGTGGAATAGATATATAAAGTGAGATAAAGAGGGAGAAAGGATCACTAGAATAAAAAAGGGTTCTTGGGAGAGATCCATTAGCTTAGGTTCATGAATTATTCTACACATTCACTTAACTTCCTGAATAATCAAATAAAATTAATTAATTACTTTATTCAAAAAAATCATCTATATTTTACTTACTATAATTATATTATGTAAATTTACAACCATTTTTCTCAAGTCATATATGGTATTGAAATGATTTCCCCCTACACATTATTAAAAAATAGGTTTTTGGTTAAATAATAAAAAGTTGATTCCATAACAATATTATAAGAAAAATTAATTTCATTGTTCAAAGGGAATTCATTTTAGGGTTCCAAGGTCAGATCATTTAAGAATTATTATTTAAGATAACAGAAAATGGGACTACAACTCTAAACGTAAAATGAAATGATACCCATGTACTTCCAAAAATTTAAATGGCCTAAAATATTCATATGCATTTTGAAATAGTGATGATTTATTTAGTACAAATGGTAATGTTACATGGTTTTTCATTTAAGTAGTTTCATGCACCAACATTATATTTGTTTTTAAAATATAATGGTAATTTAAACATGTTTAAATCATTATATATTCTATAATATAATTACTATCATCATGTCTAACAATAATAATAAATCTACGACCAACCTTTATGGCTATAGAGGAAAATATAGTATTTTTTCATGGAGTTTTTCAAAAAACCATATTCTGAGAAATGTTTTCATTTTAGAAACAAATGAAGGGAGTGGAGAATATAGATATTACAAAAAATTAATGTATTATTATATTTACTATACTTACGATACATTTTCTAGGTGGATAGAAAACATATGTAGGTAATAGAAGAAGAAATGAAATTAAAAGAGATAGATTAAAAACATTACCTCTTAAAACATTCATCTTTAAATACACCTTAATGATATCTTGTTATTTATTTTTTGTTAGACCAAAACAATGAGGACATTGGGGTTAAATGGGGGAGAATTTGGTTTAATTTGGAAAATATCCAAGGCTTTGATGGTGTAGGGAGAAGGTTTCATGACCAATGGTATAGATAATTTGAGGATAGTAGTGTTTCTTTACTATTATATTCATTTTCTTTTTAATTTTGGATCATGACTAAAAATATTGATTAATATTGTGACTATAAATAGTAAATTGTGCATGTTAGGCTGATAAAATGGTCACTTACATTAATCATGACTCATTTTTCCATGTATTCTTATGGTAATGAAATTTACCACATTTTTTCGTATTTTAATATTAACCAAAAATTACCCATAATCATTTTCTAATGTGTGAATTAAAAAATTAAATGCAATTTCATGAGAATAATTTTTTAAATATATGTAATTTTACATTCAAATAAAATTTTTATTTATATGGTAAATACCAATTTTAAAATTATAATCAATTTCCTGAAACCTTGAGAAGTTACTTATAAAACTATATTATCATTATGATATACCAAAATATTAATTTATAATCCCACTTTATGAATATAAAATTTCTTTCCAATTAATATTTTTAGTCATAGAAATTGAAATAAAATATTTATATTTTACAAAAAAAATACATACACTTATTTAAACATTATTGGAAGATATATTTACTTGCATCATCATTTAAATATGTCATAAATCTATATTATGTGATAAAAAATGTTTTTTTACGCTTCCATTAGTGAGGACACTATTACAAAGGCCATTGTTTTATTCCTCATCATTAGATAGCTATTCCAAAAGTAAGACTACAATTCCAATGTTAATATTTGTAACAGTTATACGGGTTCTCTAATTTCAATAAATAGATCATATTTCAATCATTCTTCATTAACATATGTTTTTACTAAAGATTATATATATTTTTATTTTCAAAATGGATATTTCATTGATAATATTTTTCTCATTTCAACATTTTTATTCATGAGTGTTATTATTCTAGTGGACCAAAAAATAAAAATTTACATATTATAGTTATCTTATTTTCTATTTTAATCTCCTTGAAATATTTTCAATTATTATATAAATATTTGTTCTAATTAATTAATGTTATAATCAATATACTAAAATTTGGTTGGTTCTATCATGTGGTTCATGTTATTTATATAATACTATACTTAAAAATATGGAACAATTGTATAGTTGTGAAGGAAAATGTATTGATAAAGTTTTTGGTTATTTACACACAAGTTGGTTGATGTGGCTATTTGAGGATTTATAATGTACTCTATGTGGGTTAATTCTCATAGTTTTAGTTATTTAATTTTCTATTAGTAACATAAATGGTGATTTCCAATATAGCGTGGAATGAAATTCTATGTTATAGAACATCATGATTATAGTTCCTTATCATGGATAGTATAGGATGATTCTATTTGTGTGTGTATACCTTTCTGATGAGACCTAATCCTATAGGAAGTAGTCTGATGAGAACATGCCCATAGAGGATGGGTTCCCTTCAAGTGAGTTGTCATCTTAATATATATTTCTAGTTTTTATGATAGACCCTAGAGTGGTTGTTTGACACATTTTTTTATTGGGATTTGAGACGGGAGGGATTATTGTCCCTTAAACTATGAAATTCCATTATACTAGATGCTTAGGACTATGTGGGATACCTAGTAAACCATTATATGAAACTCATGATTCTATGTGAGTTGGAACCTAGATATGTGTGAGGTTAACTTGTTATGGTGGTTATTTATGTAGGTAATTTCTTTAATAGTTTTGATCATGATTATCTACATTCATTTTAGATTATTTATTGGAATATTATGTCAAGTATGTGATATAGGAATAAGAATTAATAGAAAGTTGGTGATGATGAGATTCTCAAATTCTGATGACTTTTGTTATCAATACTGTTTTTTAAGGGTAGGATCGATGAGACACTATACCCTAGTGACTATAGATTCCATTCCATGTAGTGGTAAGAGTGTGGGTTGATGCTCTTATTTTGGAATGATACCATGACTGAGAGGTGAGTGTGGTTATACCTTAGAAAATGTGAATGTCCTTGATGTGGATAGAATAACCACGAGTGCTCTTGAACTCATGTAATCATGAGTTACATTTTTTTAATTAGGTAATACGTAAGCATATAAACTTATATTTATGTATAATTAAGGAAATATAAGATCATTATATTTTCTGACTACTGATTTTTAAAATTGGTGAAAGTCAAGAGTGGTTAAATGACCGATGGTGTTATGTACTATTCTCATTGTCCTAGTAGCCTATGGTTTTAGGTGAAAATGGACCAGTTTTATCCACACATGTTTGATTTTTGGATCCATCGATCACCACTCTTGATGATTGGTATAATTAAATCAATATGGAGGATATTTCATTATAGGCTAGTAGAGGTAATGGTGGTTCATACATCATATTATTTTCATCAAGTACTTAGGATTGAGTTTCTATGATCATGGAACAATTAGAATGTGTTGCCTCATATAAGTGTTGGGGTTTGAGAGGGCTCTTCCAGGACTAGCCATCATGTGTGGGGATGGATGGAGTATGGTTACGATGCTCAGGTTTTTCTAAGATATGCAATGTCAAGGATTTTTCAATGGTGTGGACTGAGATATCATTTCTGTCGATACCACCTCTTTTGGGTAGGGTGGTTGTTTTAGGAGACCATTAAATGGATGATCTTTATAGATATTTTATTCCAATTAATAGGTGAGTAATTGAAGAAAATTTAGTTTTTATAGTGGATTAATTCGGATCCTTGTAATCATACTTAGTATGAAATAGTTATAGTTTTGGAATAGTAAATGTTTTTAGAATGGTTTAAGATGATCCAGATGTGTTGGATCAGATATGCATATGTGCTCAAGTTGGAAAATGATGGTATTTTTATCTAATGAATGTTTCAATTGGGGAATATCACTAAGATCTAGTCATGTTCTTCTATGAGTGTGTTTTGATGGTCCTGAGATGCCTTCCAAAGTAAGGGCATCATGATTGATTGTTTTATATGATATGTTTGTGGCTGAAATCAACCATTTTTGAGATGGGTCAACCATAAGATGTTTGAATACTATTATCATGTAGAATTAAATTTAATTTCCAGGAAGTTATCTTGTATACATAATTTTGGGAAGATGATTTTTGATTCGTACTAGCACAAGATAATCAAGGAAAACATGATATGTCATGGTTCGTTTCATGGATGGATAAGAACCATACAATTCAAAAGATAAATAGGAATGGGATTAGGTATTGGAATTATACTGATGTCCCTGAGTGTATCTAGGTGTGGTGAGTTTCAAATTTCATCAAGTGTCTTAGTGGGACACAAATAATTTGTTGTGATATGAGATAATGATTGTTGGGGTGTGTCATGGGTTAGAATAGGTTGTTATATGCAGATAGCTATGATGGGAGAGACACATGGGCCAAATGGCAAATGTGAAAATGGCACATGGGTGCCTAATGTTGGATAGGAACCATGAATTATCATTATAATATTTTGTTAGTGATGAAGAGTGGTGTCTTGGGTTTTAGTCATTGGTGTACCTTTACTTATGATTCTATAAGAAAGTGAGTCTGGAGTTTGAGGATGGAATGTGGTTGTTTGAGTTTTAATTATTGACTGAAGATGGAAATTTGATACATTTATATGGCCACTAATACTTTTTTTGATTATAGTTATTGGGTTTTTGTGTTTTTACGATCAGGTATTCATAAGGGTGGAAAATTATAGAACAAATTTTAATTTTCAATTTTTTAGTGGCCAGATTTTAAACTATAGTTTGTAATATAATTTTAGGTATATAGACACCAAAAACAATATTTTTGTTATATATTAGAGATTATTATGTTTTTGGTGGTAGATATATTGAATGAACAAAATACAGTGTGTTTGGGACACATGGTGGCTACAGTCTTTAGCCACCATCTAGTTGGTGTCCTAGCTCATGTCCTGGATAGCCTGCTAGAGCAACCATCAATCCAATGGCCTTCACTATCTATTATTTGGGGGTGTTTTAGGGAAAAAATGCATCTACCCCCTAGTGTTTTTAGGTTAAATCCATCCCACCCCCACTCATATTGGCACAAACGGGTAGAGGACAATCCCGATTCTTCTTCCTCACTTACCCTTATGATTGAGGAATTTTTTTTATGTTGTTTGGTGATTCAAGGTGACTCTTCCCCTATTTTAGTATCCTATCATCTCCTACATTTTTCTCTATGATTTTTCATTCATTGGGTTGGGGATTCAATAAATATTTAATTAGTGGATGGTAAAATTTCATTAATATGATAGGGTTCCTAACTTCTTAGTGGTAGGGTATCCTGTAATTACCTGCACACACCATCATTTATTTAAACGATCAATATATGTTATGCCATTGATTTTTTATATTTTTTCTCTTAAAATTAAATTTTAATTGGTATGGTAATTGTTTTGATTCATAGTTTTTTTCTTGGGTCAGTACTGCAGGTGTGGCACATACCTCCTACAGATGGTCGGTCCTGGTTCTAGTGTGATGAGGTCATCCTATGAGATTTTGGTGTTTATTGATTTATCATAAAAATTTTCCAATACATTATAAATTTATAAATAATTTCTTTTATCATGTGGCTTGATATATTGCCTCACATGGGATGGATATGATCTTGTGATTTGGATGAGCTAGGTTGGATCTATGATGTGATTAGGAGGAGCTGCTGAGTACTACAATTCAAATGGAAAATATTTGAAATGAGGTACATGTTATTTCGTAATCACCCTATGTCTTAATGATTGTTATTATGATGCATTTGTTGTGAAACCACACCACTAAAGGGCTTGTCACATTTATATTAATTAGTTAATTTTTTAATTTATATTAAATGTTTACATAATATGTTTTACTGTAAATGATTTGAAAAAGTTACAATCCGAAGTTGGATTATGTGTATTGTCTTGTTGATATTAGGTTCAAATGGATGAGCACATGATTATCATGGTTTATTTTGATACCTCCATAAGGGGGTGTTGAATTGAAACTGCCTACACTAGTATGACTTTTGAGGAACCTTGAGATATGTTTAGCCTATGTGGATAGACCATATGAAAATTGCTCTTGGGTTTCATGAAAGGATTGACATAAGATAGAATTTTCTTATTAGATGTGTTGTGGGAAATCTCATTTTACATTGGATGATGTGGAATATACCTTGTATCTTGTGAGGTATTGATATATTTGTGACTATACAGAGTGGTGTGACATCCCATGTGAGATGGGTTATGCCCTTGGTACCTTGATTGAGAAAAACTACCCTTAGTTGGGTTTAACAACCAATGTATTGATCTAGGGGACAAGAATAGGTATACCCACAACAATTTAACCTTGGTCAGTATTGTGATACATGGGTAAAGGATGTTGTGAGTGCGACATTAAGAATCATAGCTTGTATGTGATAAGATGGTATATGGACTGTTGTATTGGTTTTTTTGTGTTCAAACTACCCTGATGTCCTTATTATATATATATACTTTGTAGATTACAATAAGGAAATCATGACCATGTATCTTATTCCTTAGAGGAATGTATGATGTGATAAGTAATATGACATATGGGATGTTTTTTATGAAATTGAAAAAACACTTGGGGTGGTGTTTCTCTTTCATGAAAAGGAATAAACCTAGTTAGGAGGTCCATGATACTATTGAAAAATCCCATAGTAGAAAGATCTCTGATACAAAATAAAAATCCCCTTGTATAGAGGATTTTGATACTAAAACAAACTCTCCAAGCAGGTTGGTTTGTGATGTTAATAATGAGGATGTCGTGGATTTTAGATTTAGGGGTACTTATATTCTAGGTAGATGATACGTTCTTCCATGCGCATGTTTCATGGGATTGTAGGATCCTTGGACGGTCGGTTCAAGTCTCCCACACTGTTGGGCTCAACTATGAGGACAATTTCATACTAGAATGGAGAAATCCATGGGTTATGATACTGGAATGGATCTCACCCTAGATTGTTATCAGGTATACAAGGGTGAGTTCATCCCTAGAGTTTTTATCCCTATATATCATGGTGAAATACACCCATATCATTATATGTTTGGTATGGACATCACAACATGAACATAGGAACAATGACAGTTGAAAAAGTAGGTATGGTCGATTTGGGAGGTGGTTCCAAGGATAAAAATTCATTATTGTATATTACCATGGGGTGGGTTGGGTTACTTTTTTTATAACAATTTCATGACATTCCTAAAAACATATGACACTAGTCTAAGTAGGTATATCTTTCCAAGAGTGACACCAATGAACCCAAGGGATGATACTGTTTTCTATTTATTATTCTATATTTTATTTTTATTTCATAGAATTTCACATGAACATATCACCTCATATATAGTATATACAAGACCATGAAGGAAGTTTTACCTACTGATTGTTTTACTCACACCATACCAGGGACACCATTTCACTTGGGTAACTAAGAAGTCTCTCAATTGTTTTGGGTCATTGTCGTGTTGTGGCATAAGATTGATTTATCTAAAAAAGAATATTGGATGCTATTCATATATTAGGATGAAGTGATGTTAGGGGATTATAAAGGATCATACTATATTGTTATTTTACTCCTTGTTTTTTCTTCTATTATTATTTGTATATTTGATCAACATAGTGGGTGATTTTTTTATATATGTTGGCATAACCATTTGATTATATTGTATAATTTCATTTATTTTTTATTATCTTTTATATTTATTCCCAATACTCTGATGGAGGTGTATAAATAATTTTTTTCTATTTTATATGCTCTCACACACTTTGATATAGGGGTTATAACCTCTTTATTGTATAACCCTAGACCCCCACTACTAGTTGGAATCCTATGGAGTAAGAGGATGTGTGCATGAGTTCGTATAGAATCGTCGATCAGGTTAATATTTATAGTGATCCAACTTGGTTTGTTACATTAAGAAATACCACCAACCTCACCAAAGGTATATATCTATCAAGGTGAGTACTACCTCTATCCATGTAAGGGATAACTATCACATCAAAAATGGAGATTTCAAAAAAGAAATTCTTAGTGTAGAGAACCGACATCCCATATCTCTAGGAGAATACTAACTACAACAATGTATGGGCTAACCCACACCTCATCAATGATGTTAGGACCATGGGAGTACTCAATCCCATGTTTATGACACTCTTTCCTCACATCAAAGTCAAGTATCTAATCAAAGGGGCCCTTGAGAGTGTAATAATCTATTTCCAATTTTCTATTATAACTAATGGGGAAGTACATGGGGATTTTTTTAGTATCCACCTTCCACAATAAAAACTACCCAAAATATCATGGTTCAACATGGGTGAATATCAAAGCCTCTATTCACCTATCTAAGTCACATGTGCAAGCTTCAACCATCGAGTGCATGGGAATAAGGAATCTCATTGGGTATTATATCTATCTATAAGTATCATTATAATTTCATTTTAGGATTATTGAACCATTGAAGACTATCCCAAACTCCAACATTTCTGACTCTCTTATCTTCTAAGGATATAGATGTACTACCATCTACTTAACGTGTAACAAACTAAAAAAATCTTTGCATGGGTCCTACAATCCAATATATGTATGCTACAAATAGAATTTCATTTAAAATATCAAGATAGAATTTATGTTTTCATAATAACATTAGTATAGTGTCTTTAAGGGTCAAACTCAAAGGAACGATAATAATATTATAATGGATTTATTTTATTTCTAAACTATGAGAATATGGGAAACAAATAATAGAAAACTGACTATTGGCTTGAGAAAATTTGTGTCGAGAATAGTGTTATAAATTATATAAAAATAATATATGATTGTGAGACTTTTGAAAGGATGATCATGAGAATTCGATTGATAAATCTATTGTAATAATTAAATCATCGGAAATGGGTTCAAGTGACCTAAAAACATGGTGGTTAATTAATGGATTGATCTATAATTAATCGGTTCGAATTTATTCATTAATTATTTTTTATTGATATTTCAATTTTATGTAGTTAATGAATGAATTCAATTAGGAAAAACTATAATTTATAACTTTTAACATATTAATAATAAATCAAAAGCATGATTTTGACATATTACTAAAGAATAATGTATTTCATTTGGACGGAATAAGAAATCAGGAAAGGAAAATAATAAAACAAGTTAAATGATTTATCCCCAAAAACTAATTTCCCAAAAATGAATTTACACAAATAAAGATTACTAGACAAGAATACATAATAGAAATTCAGAAGAAATAAAATAATGATGAAGTTGTTTTGTCTATTAATATTTATCTACTTTATTGAGGTTGAATCCCTAAATCCCCATCCTTTATGGGCTAACTTTCTCATTGATGCGCAGCTCATGCCCTCTTATCCTACCATCATCATTCCAATGTTATTCGATATATATTTTCATGAATTATATTAATGATTTTAAATTACCCCTTTAATAATTAGTTCCTTCATTGATTTTTTGATTCCATTTCTTAAAATAATAGCACATACCAACTAAAAATCAATTTCACTGCCTCATATTTATCATAGTTGAATTGGAGAATTATGATTGGTCCATATGAAACTGAAACTATAATATTACCAATTTAAGATAAAAAATCATCTTATTGCAAAGGCTATTAAATTCTCTAACTATATATACATCATAATGACACCATCAATGATTTAATCATTCAGGCATAAAACAAAAATTGGATAAGGGAATCCTTAATTCTCGAACTCAAGTTGTGGCCTTCATCATTCACTATTCAACAAAATTTAATATTACTCATTGAGATTGGAATCCACAATTCCATCATAAATTCAAACACAACACAATATTTAGTATTGAATCATTAAATTTAAGGCTCTATTCTTTTTTCCCTATGATCAGATTTACCCATGCTACATTATCTAACAACTAGAATGAATTCAACGAAAAATATCTCTATGCTTCCATAATTTTGGAACTCGATCATCAACCTTGAACAAACTTTTAATATATTTAGATCTACCTTGTAAAAATCAGACAATAGTAACATCTCTATTTAAATATATCCAATTTTGGTTATTCCTTAACAATAATGGATAGTTTTCTTTATACTAGTTTGAAATCATTTAGGTTTTTATTCAGAAACCTTGAGTGTACCACACATCATGCTAGATTCCATAACATTGGTGAGTATGGAGGCCACCTTCATTGTTATTCTCAACTTTAAATGGTCAATACCATTGCATGACTATTCTTCACCCAATTCCACATGAATCATTCTTATAAAATATTATTCCTAAAAATATTTTAGATCTAAGGCCAAGGACACACTTCAGTTTTTTATGAAATATTGAATGGTTTCAATGATGAATTCAAAGTCACAACTCTTTTGGTGGGCCTTTAGTTATAATGTCAATCATCTATAATGGTGTTTGTTTTTTGGTTGTTTTAGATCTAATATTATTAAATTTCTTACAATTACATTGTACATTATACGAGATTGTATATTTATGTAAACCATTATTCACGTGTTTCTCCAACCTTATGTGAGTTTTTCCCATTAATTAAGTCGTTAAAATAGTTTTAGACCTAGAAAAAGATCTTATAATTGATTGTGGGCCTTTGTGTAGGTTTTAATATACCATTAATCATACTGCATTAACACGAAAAACAATAATACCAATGAGAAAAATCAATTCAAAATGAAATTTAAATCTTCAAACATAAAATCATGAAATTTATAGAATTCCAAATGAGAATTAAATTTGTTCCAATAATATATTTTAAAAATAAATTAATGAATATTTTGAGGAAATTATTTCCAAACTATGGATTTTATTAAACATTCTCAAAATAAAATTTATATCAAAATTTCATCAAAAAATATTAATAATATTTGATCATAGTAGTATATAAAAATAAAACCAAAATCACTTCATCAATAAAGTACAGAAAAAATTCAATTACAGTAGAGAATCCTTTTTTCCTTATAAGACTTTGAAATATTTCAACATATATTTTCAGATCCTAGAAATAAAACGGTGTGAGATTATGAGGCGTGGTGGACCCAAAATCAATTTTATAAAAATATTTCATCTATTTTATATTACACACATTCACTTTCTTAATTAAAATGGGATAAATATTTAATAGAATCTTGGATAAAAACATTATGACAATGGTTGATTTTGAAATGTGATGTTTACTATAGGGGTGACGTAAAATATGTCAGTGTCGTACGTTCGGATAAGCCTGTAATTGGTGGTACATTTAATGAATTAATTAAATTATTAATTTAATTAACTCATTAAATTTACCCAAAAAATTACATTTCTAAAATCACTGTTATGCCTATTTTCCTAGGATTACTCATATTAACCCTGGTATGATTCAATATTTTTCTTCCTCCTTTCATTGGTGAATCACATCTGATGATGAAAAATCTCTAGTTTGGAGAAAATCAAAGTGTAGAAAGTGTAATGGCATATTCCATTTTTTTTCCGACATCTTCTTTAGTGGAGAATGATTCAATGTCCACATTTGACTTTTCAATCTATGGATTAGGCCACTTTTGATAAACTTTATTGTGAAAGATCATCACTTTTACGATCTTCATCAATTATTAAACCTTGGAATGCACTTATTTACTAGTCTCATTGATTATTTAATTGATTTCTAACCATAGATAACCACGCTATTGATATTTGGATATGAAATCATGGAAATTATTGATAATCCTTTGTTTAGATTCGTTTCTCCCACAATTGTTTTGCATTAGTCATCATTGGACCACATGCTCATGATTTGACATCATTAAGTGATATCGAAAATGATCAGACCCTAGGAGTTGCACAAGATTCATGGTCGATGGATAAATTGGTGTTAAAATATTTATATGGATTAAATAATTGTATAATGGTTGTTTCATTTCATATATTTTAGATATGGTACTATGTGATGAATAGTGGAGGAGTGTGGGATGTGGAGAAACCTCTAAACACAAATAGGAACCATTTTTCTGCCACTAGATGACCAAAAATGATGAATAATGGAAATATCCAACATTTTTAGGATGAGAAAATGACATATTCGAAGTACTAAATTAGGATTTGGAGAATTTAAGGTGGATATGCGAATCTGTGAAAATCTTGATTATACTCTGTGTAAACCCCATGTTGTGGAAGCTAAGGTTTTGGAAATTTATAAGGATGGGACGATGTGTGAACCTCCTACACACCATGTACCTCTTCCCAAGGAGGATGAGTAATGCGAAAGATAACATGATAATGTCCCCATGTGGGACAATAATTCTAACAACATGTCATGAAAAAAATTACATGGACATGTGATCGATACAAGAACACGACCAAGCACATGATCAGGGCCTCGAGTGTGATGGAAACATCATGTAGATCACCTATATAATATTTATCCAAACATTGATGGATACAATGTACCTGAAGGGATATATCTAGATGATGGAGCAGGACTCCACACCATGTGTATCCCCTCACATGTTGTGTACCCCTTAGTTCCTTTCTAGGGAACTTCAAACCCTCATATCTCTTTTGTTTAGAATCATATTTTGGAATGTGAGTAGCCTATCTTATGTGTTTTTTCATATAGAACATAATAGTTCCCCCAGTTTTTGTTTTTGTGTTATGATAGAAGATTTAATGAGATTGGTTCTTGTATAGGAAACACACAACAATGGTAGTGACTAAACGGGATCACCAGAGGCCTTCAAAGTGTAACCCTCCAAGCAGGAGATGGAATGGGTCCTCAATAGTTCAGAGTGGATCTCTCTAGTTTTTCTGAGTAGGGGTCCTCTATCATCCATCATAGTGGAACCCTCTAGTTGGATTAGGAATGGATCATCTATTTACTATTAGAGTGAAACACTCATGTGGAGTTAGATCATGGGTCCTCTAGAACTAGAGAGTGGAACCCTCCTGTTGGAATGGTGGATTGGTCCTCTACCATCATATTGTAGTTGAATACTCTTACTAGGATTGGGTATGGGTCATCTATATTTCAGATTAGACCTCCAAGATATTCTATTAATGAGTCTTATATATATTACTATAGTGTAACCCTCCTATAAAGTCGGGGCATGGTTCCTCTACCATTAGAGTGGAATCCTCCTACTAAGCATGGAATGTGTCCTATATTGAATATTATAGTGGAACCCTATTGATGGAATATTTTATGGGTCCTCTATCTACCCACTTAGTGAAACCCTCCTTTCGTATCAGTGATTTGGTCCTCTACCTAGATATTTTTCCCCCTTGACTATGTGTCATGGTGACAAGGCATGGATTTACGTTGATAGTTTTTGTTGTGCAAACACATGAGATGTTGGGTATCATTTTTTGGACATCTAGAACTACTGGGGAAAATTTATTTTCACTAGGATATTATATGGACATCTCATTTCTCACTTGTTTGGGATTAGTTTTTTTGACATATATATATATATCCATACCTTTGTGTTTGGTTACTCACCTTCAAAGGGTTGGAATGATGTGCAGGGTAGTATACCATCATTCCGTGTTTATATTCATGTGGTTGGATGAGGTTAATCTATATATATGGGTGGAAAAGGCTAAATGTGTTGTACATATACTAACTATTTTGATCCACTTTTGTTTGGATGAAGTTACTCCCTCTTTATCTTACTTTGGGTGGAGTTTCATCTTGTTCATTGTTTACTATATATTATCATTCCTTTTTTATTATATCTCTTATATCTCCCCCTTTATATTTTGAGGAATCTTATCCATTAATTATTTTCTCACCCCAGCATGATCATTTCCCATACATTTTGTGTCTTATGCAGACGATGGATAGGATGGAGGAAACTATAAGGGATATTAGGGATACCATTTATTTTTAGACCGCATACGGTGGTCACAAAATGGAGTACAGTAGTTGGGATTTCTCATCATTTTAAAATATATTTTTTTCATGTTGGGATGTATTTCTAGTTGGGAATTTAATTTTTCCCTTTATTATTTTGTTTTCACTATCTTAGTCATGTACACCCTATAGGTTTCTCATTATTGGTTTACATTCTAGTTGTTGCATATTTTTATTATTATTCCTATAGAATTATGTATTGATATGATCATGTGTTTGAATATAGGTACATAAGGTAAATGCCTTCACATTATAGATATATATTTCAATGTTGGTCACCATCAACCAGCCTATGGAGGTGGGCTTGGGGTAGTTACAGTTCCTACCATGTTGGGTTGGGTCATGACAGATAGGTATCAGATGTGGTTCAATCATTAGAAGGTCATTTCTAGTATTCCCCTTATATGGATTTTGTTGGGGTTAGGGAAATAAAGTAAAAAATTTACCACTGTGTATTTTAGGCTTGGGAATCCATTGATGGTATGGGTGGCTGACACATCAATTCACTGGGACCTTGAATACCTTCTTGCTGACTCAGCATAATGAGACATTGGTTGCAGGGATCAATGGTACATGCATCATATAAGATTGATTATTTGACTATACATATTGAGTTAGATTCCCATTATATATATATATATATATTCACATCTAATTAGGATACATCTTGATTAAATTTTATGGATGCCTACACAATGAAAGCCATCAAAGATAATTGTTCTTGATCGTGATGTTGATCTGATGAGTGATGAGGCCATAGTTAAGGGTTTATCCCATGAGTTTCTTTCTCTAGGTGGGTATCTAGCACCGTAACCACCTTTTGAGTAGTAGATCATCCCATCAGAGTAGGATGAGGATGTTTACAGGCTTAGAGAACTCCTTGAGTTCCAACTCTAGAGGCCACAGATGTTTCGTGGTGGGCTAAATCCCCTTGAAGTAGAGGATTGGCTAGTGTTCGGTGTGAGTGTTTTCTGAAACAACTGGACCCTAGGGGATTATGTTATTATTATAGCATATAGACTTATCAATGGATCATCTAGGTAATAGTGTATTATTTTTACCTTGATTCACAGTGATTCGACACTCTCATGGCCCGACATCCAACATCTATTCCGTGAGGAGTTCTACCCCTCTTATTAGAATTTCGTTCAGAAATGTTTACAGAAATGAATCATTTTTATTTCTTTCAATATATCATTAAATTATTTAAAAAATTAATTATTCATAAATATTGAAGTATTATAATACCATAAAAATTGTTTCTTTACCTCTTTATGTTAAGACTTATGACCGAACTCCTTTAACATTTCAACATCCACTTGATCTCTCTATAAAGGTACCTTTAGAAGAAAAATATAAGAAACGGTAGTTCTATAGATTAAAAATCAATAAAATGAGATCATTAAAAGGTTCAAGTATATAGTAATGTAGAATCTAGGGAATAGATGACTGATATGTTTCTTAAATGGACATATTTTTAAAAAATAAGGTAAATGAGAACGAATGTAAGGTTTTATTATTTGAATGAAATGAAATAAAAACCCAAATATGTTTTTATAACCCATGGGTTGTCTCCCATTTAATGTTGGTTTTAATTTAGACAACTTTCATTCCTTAAAAATTTACTATAGTCATTCGATAGGAGTGGTTTACTGTGTAGGAACCACAACATGTGTTTCCAAAATTGTTTAAGAAACAAATTAACAAAATTATGGGATCCAAAATACTATAAGATAATAATTATGTTTTCTAAAAAAAACATCACACCCCCAAAATATCCAATTAATAAATATAAATTGATGTTCATCAAATTTTTTATAGATAATATACTTATTTTTTACTTTCAAATCAAAATAATATTTGACCTATTTGGGATTATTTGTGAGAGGAATAAATTGGTAGGGTACTTACTGGGTTTTCTAAGACTTTCATGGTTTTCTTAACCAAAATATCCTTCGTTATTATAAGAAAATAATTAGTAATCATGTGATTTTTGAGAATTAGATTGACAAAGAGGTTTCTGAATTTTAATTTGAAAAGTATTGAGTTTATCTAAAACCAATTATCGGTCCCCTTCCATATTATTTTCAACATAAAAATCGAATCTAATGACCCATGTTTTTAGTTCATCATCAAAAATATATAAATCCAAGATCAGTATATTAAAATTTTGTTCCTAAAATTACAGAAGTGGAAAATCATTCTAATTATTGACTACCTATAAAAAACTACTCGTTCGTATACTAAAAAATGTGCGATCAATCATCGGTTCATGTTCTAATTCAAAAATTTCATATTCCAAATAAAATTGAAGACTATATGAGTAATATAATTCAAATTTAAAGGGTAAAAAGGTTTATTTGGTTCAATATAATAAGAATAAATAACTTTTAGACAAATATTATATTCCCTTAAATGATAAACACAATTTACATAACCTTGATAAGTGTTCTAGAGACATTAAAGGTGGGAAAACTAGGTAAAAAATGTTTAGAAATATAGAATCACTAAATTGTTATTCCCTCCATATGTTCAACAAAATCCAATATAAAATGTGATGGGTTTAAAATATCAAAGTAGGGAAGTCCCATTTCTAATTTAAATTTAGAATTCACATAATTTAAATCATTCATTATAATATTTTCTTCCCAAATTCATTTTCTCTTCCACTATTCAATATATTAGAGAAACTAATATAATTTTATAAAAAATTAAAATCCTCATTATATGTTTCTTTCCAAACTAATCTATGTTACCCTTAAAAATCCAATTCCACAATGTTTTATCATTTATAGGTATCATGTATAAAATTGGATTTTTATCTTCTATTTCTATTTATAAGACAATAATTATAAAAGAAAAACTATCTTTAGGGCTCCCCAAATCCATGGTAATTTTTCTTTCATATAATAAGTTTATTAACATGAAAAACTATTCTCCATCATATTCAAATACTTCAAAAATAGTAAATTAATCATTAATTTCACCTTATTTTTCCTTTTCATGAATTTATTAAATATCATAAAATACATTTTATTCATATTTAAATGAAATTTTTATTTAATATTTAATATTTCTCATAGATTCCAACATTTTAGTTTCTATTTTTTTGAATTATAATTTCAAGGGATTATCATATTCAATAATATATTCAATAATATCATATTCAATTATATTACATATAATAGAAATTAATTCTTTGGATTAAAATATATTTAGGTTTCATCAAATTAGTAATTTTGATGAGGATAATTTTAGTCACACTACTAACAAGTGTCCCCATTATAGTAATAAAAAATATTTTATAAAAAAATTTACTTACCTGAAATAAGAAATTGAGCCATTTTTTACCTAGATTTATCACACAACAAACAAATTCAACAATAAGTAGTCCAAGGGGTAGAAAAAAGTACTAATTTCAAGTGATTTAAATAATCCAAACGACAAGAAAGAAAATTTAAATCTATACACACAACAAAAAAGAGAAGATTTTGGATTTAGTTTCCAACAAATATATGGTCAATAGAAGAATTTTTTGTTTTTTTTTATTTGATTTTTATTTAGTCATTCATTTTTAGAACTCTATGACACTCAACGTGAACCTTCCCAGATAACAACAAAAAAATTTATATCTATTCTTTTGAACAGTGAAAATTAAATTTCTTTTTTCCCACTCACACTAGAATAGTGATAAGAAAGATCAACCCCAAGGTAATATGGTTATGTGTTTAAGGGATTTATTTTATTTTTTAGATAAGGGAACAATGGAATCATATAAATAAAAGATAACTATTTTATTTAGAAAATTGTCTTTGTAGAATAGTGTTAGAAATGTTGGAAACTAATCTATGAGTACAAGAAATTTAAAAGGATGGTTGAGGGAATTCAATTGATCATTCGGTTTAAAAAATTATACACATGAAAATGGGTTCAACAGATAAGAAAACATGTTGAGTAATTAATGCATTGAACATTAATTAACCATTAAGAATTAATTCTTATACTATCCTACCATTATCTATAAGTTTAATGTAGTGAAAAAATGAATTCAATCTGTCTCAATTCATATTTTCATCATGTGGGAACATTAATAAGAAATCAAGACCTAGATTGAAGTATAATACCAAATAATAGTGGATTTCAGTCAAGAATGAGAAGAAGTCAAGAATAGAACATGATGAAAAAACATAGTGTTTTATTCAACTCAATGTAATTTCCAAAAGTGAATTCCCATAAATAAATAAGAATACATGAGAAGTTATAATAAAAAATCAGTGGAAATAAAAATTTGGATAATGACGTCTTCACTGACAAGATTGACCCTTTTTTTGAGGTTAAATACAAAGAATCTCATCCTTTTCCTACATCCTTTGTTCTTGATATGGGACTCATGTTTCTTTATCATACTAATATATTTCTAATGTTAGATTTAGTATCTATCAAAGAATTGTCCTGATGATGTTCAATCAATCCCTTAAGAATTAGTTCCTCCTTCCAGGTCCTGGTTCGTCATTTTTAAATTATTTTTAGATACTGATTTAAAATCGATTCAACCACCACCGCCTTGTCACAATTGAGTGGTATAATTGTGACTGGTATTTATAAAACATCCATTATAATATTATTAGTTCTCATTATAAAACACACCTTTTTTCATAGGATATTAAATGCTCCAGCTGTAACTACATCATCATAACATCTCAATGTTTAAAAAATTCAGACACAAAATAAAAAGTGGATAAGAAAAGACTTTTTCCTTGATCTCAAGTTGCACACTTCTTAATTCACTATTTATAATCGGTTCATTTTACTCAGAAAGATATTTATACATATTCAATTTTAACAATCAAAGAAACCACAATATTTATTATTAACTCATCAAACTCAAGACTTCAATCATATGTTTTCTATAATTAGTGCAATACCTGCTACTTCATCTCATACCTGATGTGCATTCATCTTTAACTTCACTCAACATCCACGAGTTTGGTTATTAATCTTCGACCAGATAAAAACATATAATATGATTCTTTTATCATTTAAAGGAATCGGTTATTATTTGTCAATATTGAATTGTTTGTTATCAATAGGTTTGAACTCCTTGATAAATGTCATTGAATTCCAAGAGTTAGGAATACTTCAACTATGAAGTTGAATAATTAGGGAGTATGGAGGCGCCTTCATATTCATTCTTGTATTAAAATAGATCATGAACAATGAATGAATGTTTTATATATTTATTCCTCACACATTGATGTTGGAATATATTCATCCTCTTTATATTACATGTCTATGTCTTGGGTCTCACTTCCCTAATTCCTCACAAAAGCTCAAATGGATTGATCCACAACATTAATGTTTCCATGTCCTTTATTGGCCTTTAATCCATATTTCAATCACTTATACCGGTGTGTCTCAATAGGTTGTCTAATTTTCTATCTTGATAGTCATCTTCAATCATGTTTAGACTCTTAAATGTTGTGGATTCACCAATAAATAACCCATACGTGATTGAATTATAACATTATATAGAACTGCAACATAAAAAAACATGACATTTATGTGATGTTATGATATGCAAGCTACCATTATGCAGATTATTCATTACCCTTACTTGAGATGTTTTGATCACTTGATACCCTTACGAATCAATTCACATGATATGTTACCTCTATATAGACATTTAGGCATGTGATTCTCTAACCTTATGTTGTTTTTCTAACATTTACACAAGTAAACATAGTATTTATAGACATTTAAGTAGCTCTTATTAATCAAAGTGCACCTTTACAAATGTTATCATCTGAGTTTAAACACCCTACATTAACACAAAAAATAAAAATATTAATAAGAAAATCAATTAAATTTATATGTTAACCTTCCTTAAAAAAATTTATAAAAATTATATAATTCTAAATGATAATTAAATTCTGATTAAACAAATTATTTTAAAAAAATATCTAGAAGTTTTGAGGAAATTAATATTGAACTTTTAATTTTATTAAATAATTATCAAAATAAAATATCAAGTAAAATGTTATCATGACTATCTAAAATATTTCATCATATTTATAGAATCAATTCATATTTAGTGCCAAAATCACCAAATTAAATTAAAATAAAGAAATCATAATTTTTTCATTAACAAACAAACATTATTCAATAATTCTCAAATCAATGTACATTTTTGAATAAAAAAATTAATTACTTAATATTATTTGGAAAACATGTTTCAAATTAAGGACATGTTAGCTACGATTAGGGTTTACCATACACACACTTATACTTAATCGTTTATAGTTCTAGTCAACATCATTGTACCAATAAAAAAATAAATAGAATAAAAACATCTCTCAAAAGTCCATTAATAGTGAAGAGGGCCCCATCATCTTCATCTACAATAATATATACTCAAAATGGACTCTTTATTTTTCCAAATAATAATTTTTGGAGAGAAAATACATAAATCCCCACCAAGTGGATAGTGAATTGTGTTTCTTATTCAATAAATAATGTCTAAGCACCAAATATCCAGTTGGGCATGTACTAGTACCATATCATCATGTAATCTCGACATACACATTGTTCCTATTAGAGTATACTTTTTTTATGTCATGCGAGACTCCAAGTAATGTAGTCTCATATTATATGACCTGTAATATTAGGCTCATGATGTGTAGAACTCATTGTCTACCTGTATAGTGCATCGAGAATCATGTTGTGTCATGTAGATTGATATAGTGTGAACTACGATATCCCAGGTACCTAACACAGGGTGCATGGTCATGTGTTGTGTCGTACCCTGAGTCAGGTACCCAATACTCCTCCACTATTTTTTATATGAAATAAACATCATGGGAACTTATTCTTCTAACTTATTCAAATAATCTAACTACACAATGTGTTTTATATCATTACACACCATGTTATTAGAAAACTCAAATGTTGAAATTCTATAAACCCTCCAAATCCACCCATATTACTAAAAACCGCTCATCTATCATACTTCTTCCATCCTATAATAGTGAAAATTCAAAACATAAAATTGAAAAAAACCAATAAATGAGGAAAAAGTGAAAACAGAAATAATGAGTCCTGCCTCATGGTGAATTACTAAAGCTTTGAGGCCATGGTGCTATCAATCTGCATTCCACAAATACTTCCCCTATGCATGGATTTTATTTATTCATTAGATGGGATCTCTGATCACTCACCTCACTTCCTCTTTGGAGTCAATGAAGGTAGGTCTCCCATCCTTAATTTTTGAATGGAGAAGCCAATAGAGAGGAAAATAAAAATAAAATTCTTAAGAATAGACTAATCTCAGGACCCATAAACTTTTAGTTGTTTATAATATATCATGGTAAAACAACCCATTACAGACCCATCTATGTAGTCATAATTTCCATTCAGGGATCTATTTAAGATATATAGAAATTTTAATTTTTTGGATAATAAATATATTTATTTGACAGTAAATAAATACCCTAAAATAATTTTGGGATGAAAGCTCACTAAATTTCAGAATGAGAATAAATATCCCATCAAGAGAATAAGATAACCACCAACAAATATTTCTAAGGTCATTTCAATAGATAAACATAATATTTTACCCTTCTCAAAGGTTTGTGATCCTAAAATCATAAATGAATTAATGAATGCACATGATAAAACCATGATCACTAAATTGTCCCCATCATTAACATATTCCATCCTAAAATATAAAACTATCAGAGTGGATTAATGGAAATCCTATAACCCATCCTAATATAGGGATTTGACAAACCCTCACATGGGCTACCCTTCTTTATAAGGATCATAATTTCCATAAGGGACATGAATGAAACCCACAGACAAATATATCCACTTTATATTACTCGAATTGGGGATTTTGATTATATTATTCTTATTCCAAAATAAATTAAAATAGTATAAATCTACCACAAGGATGGTTCCCTATGTAAGATAAAATTTATTTCCATTAACTCATCATGTATTTCC
Source organism: Viscum album (assembly GCA_963277665.1). Taxonomy (NCBI): domain Eukaryota; kingdom Viridiplantae; phylum Streptophyta; class Magnoliopsida; order Santalales; family Viscaceae; genus Viscum; species Viscum album. Next base: position 784,230,474 of record OY728141.1, read on the forward strand.
ACCTAAATCCCTTTTCATCATCTGTGGGATTTCCATGAACACTTGTATGAAATAAAACTATGAGATATCTCTATCAATCAGATACAATTTATCAGCCAATAAATTTTCTATATAGTATGAATGAAACATAAATTCAAAAAGGGTTCCTTGGTGTATTTCATATATAAAAAATATAATCACATCACACTCAAGAAACTATGTGTCTACAAGGGAATGACATGGAATCACAAGAATATACAACCATTTCATATTATTAGTTAACAAAGAGAACACATAGATGCTATATAGACTTGGGTATTATGATATCATAGATCCACTTATCCTATCTGATTTATAACAATTTAATCACACATTTTCATAATTATTTTTATGATTAAAATTTTATTCTTATGGAAATTGAACTTATAATGTTGAATCATTGAATCTAGATTAAATCTGTATATACTTTTTATTCATTTAAAATTAATATATAAATTACTATTTTTAGGTGTTCGATTGATCAAATTTTTTAGTTATTACTAATAAATTATAGTCATAACTTTTTTTGATGACAAACCAACTATTTGTAAAAAAATTAAAATAATAAATAAATTTTTATATGATAAATACAAAAAAGAACATGAAATATATGTTCCTTGTTTAATGAGGGTCATTAGGATCAACCGCTTGTCATCACTATACCCGAAATATTTAAAATTAATGTTTCTGTGAGATGTATTTGTAGCTAAAGGATTTTGATATTTCCACACAACACCATTTTTTATTTTGAGTTGCTAGTTTTCATGAACAAATTTAAAGGATCCACTAATGTTGAATAGAGTGACTCCATTGCCACATTTGTCGATACGTGATTTCCAATTTGAAGAGGGTTTTGATCCACAATGTAACAATGTATACACTCAAGCCTATTAAAACTAAGGTTGAGGAACTTATAAATAATATGAATCCACATATCCAGCTAATGTTTTATGTTTCTCCTCCCATGATCACATAGCACTATTTTTTGAACGTTGGAAGATACAGTTTATAGAAATGATCAATCAAGGATCATTTTCTTAGACTAGGCTAAGTAAATCCATGAGAGAAGACATACTACCTAGTTATATGGTGATTATGGAACTATAATATTTTGATTAGGTGGATGGATGGGTTTGGAATCACATAGATTTGTATAATTGGATATTCCTTCCAATCGACTACATCAGCCAATTGAGTACATGATCAAAATGGATACATAACAGCTAATCACCTACATGAAAAAAATTCATATCTAGTCCAATCAACTATGTTAAAAATGACTATATGGTTCTATTCATATATGTGATAAATATGTTACATTGGGGAAATCAGGTATGTGGTCAATTGTATATGTGGTAACATTCATCCACATAGGCCAATCGACTACATTGATTAATTAGATACATCAACCCAATGGATACACTGACCAAATATCTACATCAACTAGTCTGATACATAAAAAAATGGGTTACATTGTCTTTCCAGGTGGAGGTTCAGTATGTTGTATAGAGGGAATTACTACTTGAAAAATTTACTTTTAGCGTCCATCCAAAATGTTCTACCAAGCTCAATATTCCACGTCTAATGCTGGGGTAAAAATTCGTTGAATTACTATTAAGAAAGAGGTTTTTTCATGGATAAAGTAAGGATTTTGAAGTTGATATATTTGGATATAGGGAGTGACCTTAGAGAGAGGTAAATACTCCCATATATAGACTGGTAAAGAGATTGGTTGAGGGAGAGAATAAGGGAGGCCAAACATAGGGATGATTTATCATGTATATTTAAAAGAATATTTTGAAGCCCTCATTGGAAACTTTTTTATTTTTATTATTTTCTTCCATTCCATTATTTCTCAAACAATTTTTAGATCTATTGAATATTTTTTTATAATGTTCAGATAACACTAGTTGGGGAATGAGATTGATATAGTGAGTTTATTAACTTCATTCAAGTAATAGGTTTGACTAGAACATACCCTTTTTTACTTTTTATGTATTTTCAACCATTTAACTACAAAATCATAGCGAGAACTATTTCAGATCATTTTGAATTCAATTAATTTTTATTAGGGGTTCTATATGATAGGATGAAATTTAATGAAATGTTAGGTTGCCTAGATACTTAATTGAGTAGATTAGTGGAATCTTCGGTTGAGATGTTGTAAACTTCATTTATCTATATATTTTCCACTCGAAGTAACATTCCATCTTATTTTCACAAGATATAGTCGCACTAGATCATGAGTGAAGGAAGAAAAAGGAAAAATTATTAAATTTCAATAAATAAAGAATCCCATAAAATTCCATTGTTCTACTCCTAGATACTACTCAATCAGTTTTGAACTCTACTTTCTATGCTCTCACTTTTGTTTTCACCAGTTCCACAACCTTCACTCCATCGACTTCATCACCACAATTACACTGAAAAGTACCAAAAAAATTATTTTTGGGGTTTTTCCTTTTTCCCTGGCTCTCATTTATCATACCTTCTATTGAATTATTTCTTTTTGATCGACACCTACTCACCACTACACTAGTCTTAAGTATGGTTTTTAAACAATTAATTTTTCTCTATCTAAGGGATGACCTATTCCTCATGGCCCCATAATTTTATAACAATATTATAAAAAACATACATGCACAAATAACATTATCTTGGTTTCCATCCTCTATAGAAGACCTAAACCATCTAATTTAAATCCTTATATTGAAATCAAACCATTACTCAAGAAACTATAACCAAAATCTATTATTATGGTATGAATCATTACACATATTGATATTCCATGAGTAATATCCTTAAAACTCCCTACATGTAACCAAGGTTTCCACATTAGAGAGATTATAGACTTCTTGGTCATTCAAATACACATAATGTTTAAACCCTCACTATCTAGATCAACAATGGCTTAACAAATAGCTAACAATAGTACCAAGTACAACACAAACACCACACACAAGACCATATTCGAGATAACATAGAATATGATCCTTGTTAATCCTTTACATTGACAAAATCAGTACCCAAAATTGGGCCAAGAAAATTCCTTAAAATCATAGATTAATCTCCCTTGATATTCAGGAGGATATAACCACAAAATGAAATCATACATCAGCATAGAAATGGCTGAAAGGTCATGTTAGGTATTCAGTACACTGCTCAAATCTAATAAGAACATGAAAACCCTACAACAACACCTAAACACATTTTGAGTAGATAAAACTAGAGTTAAACAATGAAAATAATACTAAACATTGGGGATCATTTCCCTTGATGATCCCCTATTAACACAAATATCTATGACAAAGTTATAGCTCATACACCATTAATATATATATTATCCATTTAAAATACTATAGTTCTTGTAATAAGGCTTCTAAATCAGTATAATAACATGTTACATCTCCCCATGGGTTGGACAACTCATCCCATTTGGGTCCCCATTCCTTATTAATTTAGACCAAGATGTAACTAATTGACAATGAAACACCTTATAAAGATGATTTCACACATGATCTTGGACTCTAGATATCCATCCATAATAATGATATCAACATTGGGTCTCATTCAAACATGATAGGATCCCAGAAAAACCTCTCAACTAAAGCCAACTGATACTGATTGTAGAAAATGGGAAAATGATTACCTCTAGAATGATTATCTAGATGTAACATGTTGGTATAATTATTCTTTTGAGATCATCATCTACTCAAAAAATGATTTGATAATTGTATAGGAAACATTGAAGTTATCCAATAGGAGTGGAAAATAACAAAGGTTGTAAGTTGATCCTCTACCTAAACTGTATGCCACATAATAAAACTCATTATATCACTCCCACATATAGGTTCATACCTACTAACTTCATATGTTACTTGAGTATCTCTTAGAAGTATAGGGTGAGGTAGTAGATTGATATAGCATCCAACTCATAGTAGTTGAAAAACACTATAAAAATCATCATTTACCGACATTATAATCACTATGATACATGATCATTGCTTGAAATATGCCAATCATACATAAAATGGTGAGCATATAATAAATATCATCTCTTGATGGATCCCTTATATGGTGTTTTTCTGACCATAAGAATCATCCTATAGATAAAATTTTATAAATGTCTACACAAAATTCAATCAAGGTATCATATTAGGGCTACACTGACCTCAATCAAAGGAACATTTACATAAATTTCCACCAGTCACTGGACAATATTAAGGGATACACACCTCACTAAGAGTTTATGAATTATTTTAGGGGTTAAAAAAACACACCAAAGAAGTAATTAAATCCCTAAATAATATTTTTATGTGTGGGGTGATATAGAACCAAAAGCGTAAAATAAGTGTACCCTATATTGTACTGAACATTGTAATTTATAAATGGAGGAACTATACTGTATCTAGTAATGGAGTACCAACTCTTATATAGTTCTAAAATTTTATTTAACATCTTATTGATAATAAATGAAATAATTTTCCTCACATTGTGATATATATTATAATTTATAGAATATTTTCTATTAGATCATTCATTGGAATATTTGATGGAAATTTCAGTTTTACCATTTTAAAATTCAATATAATATTCCAGGAATATATATTTTTAAATAAATTATTTTGACATAATCATTTGTAAGGGTATTCCTGACATAATGGGATACAAATTGTATTCTATTCATGGGAGATGGATCATGCATTTGAGTGGATAAAATGGGGCATTAAGACATAGTTGGACTGGACAATCCATATTGGACAACATTTCACCATTTGGGCAATATCTTCTTCATGCTGGCTTGGATTGGGACCATATTTGGAGGGGAACTTGGGGACATTATTATTCACAAATAAATCTTCTATAAGGCCAGCCAATTCTTACGTTGTTGACGTAAAATATGCGGTGAAATTGGGATTAAACAATTTGGCCGAATTTCCCTTTTACACATAAAAAAGTCTGATGACCCTCGCCATCCCAAACTCTATTTGAAGGATATTTTCACTAATTGGGAGGGTTGGTAGAGGAATTGGGAAGGTTTTTTGGAAAGGGTGTCTCTTGGGAGCCCCCCAAAACTATTGGAATATGTAAGGCCTTGTTCAAACATCTCTTCCAAGAAGGCTTTCCTCGCCCACCTCTTCATTGAATTTCATTGCTTTCATGCTTTAATATTGAACGTTTATTTAATTAATATTCTAGTTTTTTACCATTTAATATTCTTATTTTTCCTCTTAGGATGGAATAAAACATAGTATATGAGATTGGGTGTTCCCCATTCAATTCCTTTCATATGTAAAACATCTCCTTGATGATAACCCCGCCCATGGATGAGTGATTTCGTTCACAGTTGATCTAATACATAATACCTTCATTTAGTTATTTTGAATCCCCAAAAATACTGTAATTCATTAATTTTTATCAATTAATTGTGTTTTAATTTATATGATACTCGATCGACTTGCACTTGACCGTGTGGTCGGGCCTGTGTAAATCGTGTGAGTGAAACATTAATCGCCAAATCCATTTAATTTGGGATAGAATTATACAGTTCAAGTCTTATCCAAAAACACAATTAATTTTAAAATATATGGAGGATATGCTTCCCTAACTGGACATTAATAATAAGTTGGTTTTGGATCATAATAAAAGTAGGGTGCTGCAATTGAAGTCCCAAAGTGGACGTAAGGCTCATTTTTCCAATATTTGTGCTCACATTAATTTTTATAGGGTTCGGGGGATGATAAGGTTAGGGGTTGTTAATTGAATGAATTATAATAATATGGGATAATTATAAATGAATTATTAAGGTGGTGTATTAGATCGACTATGTATTTTCATATAAGTGTTTTTTAAAAAAAAATTGTGTCTTCAATTGTTCCTTCTCATTTGTTGTGTAGTCTATTGTCTGAGAGTCACTAAACCAAACCCCCCCCCCCACCAACTTTTGTGTCATTTTTCACACATTTTCATGTTCATTCAAGCCTATTAAGTGTTTTTTAATTCACTTACTCTTTGAGATAATGACCTATGTCATCCACTGCGTTACACTTAGTTAACTGAAAAATGTTTTTGAGAGTGTGCACAACAACGATCATAAAATTGGCCCCATTTCATGGAAGAAAGTAATTATTTCAATGATTTAGAGGTATTCCATTTATTATTCATTTTATTCTCTTATTAACTTATTTCTTCCTACTTCACCCAACCTGAATGTTTCTTCTGCTTTTTTTTTTCTTCTTCTTCTTTTGTAACCATTAACTCAATCTTCTCATTTTTATTTTATTCTAGTACACTTTTCTTCTTTTCATTTTTATTTGATTTATTACTTGAAAAAATACGAAATATATCTTAGATCGTGAACTTAATATTGAACGTATCCTTAGTGCTCAAATCAAACATTCTCATTCTATGTGATGTTTTAACATTCAACTAGTAAGATAATTACTTCACTACAGGGAAATTGAAATTTTAATCACTTCTATATACAACTTAAAACAAGAAATAATAGATGAAAAATAATAATAATGATCTTAATAGAACTATTAGAGATTTGGCTTCACCAGACATTAATTATCAACCAAATTGTATTACATACCCAAATCTCGAATCATACATTGAACAAAAATCTAGGTTAATTCACCATCTTCCAACATTTCATGGATTATCTTGTGAGGATCCAAAAAAACATTTAAAATAATGTAATGTGGTATTATCAAAAATGAAACCATGAAATGTATCTAAAGGTCAAATAAAACTTATAGCATTCACATTCTAACCTGATGGAACTGTTAAGGATTGGATTTATTATTTACAACCAAAATATGTAACATGTAGGAATGAATTGAAACGTCTTTTCATTAAAATATTTTTTCCAGCATCAGTAACCACATCCATTCTAAAAGAGATCTCATAGATCAAGCAGTCACATGGGGAGTCAATTTATGAGTATTGGGAATGATTCAAGAAGTTGTGTATAAGCTGCCTGCATCACCAAATCAGTGAGGAACTCCTCATCCAGTACATCTATGAAGGACTCACACCTATAAAGAGGAGAATGGTGGATGTTGTGGCTAGAGGAGCATTGTTTGAAAAAAAAACAGCAGTTGAATGTGCATTGATCGACAACATGGCACAAAACACCCAAAAAATTTGGTGATCGAGGTACCCCACATGTTAGAGGACTACATCAAGTATGTCCATATTATCTTGAAATTAATTTGAAAGATACCAAGTTGGATGAATCAAAAACCATGGTGAGACATATTTCTTTGGGTCAAAATACATCCCAACCCCCTCCTTCAAGGCCTTGTGGAATTTTCGCTAAGACAAGCCTCTGAACTGACTATTTCCCCCAACTACAAGAAATAAAAGATTGTACATTAGTGTTTCCTAGGAGACTGTATCCACAACAACAACAACATCATCCCCAGAAGAAGTATAATCCCTTTGAGACATCGTACAACCAAGGATGGAAGAATCAAATGGACATGAGGTATGGCTCTAGACAACAACAAAGTCCCCCCATTTCCAAAAAAAACATTCACCATCCTCCAACTTATCAGCAGGGTTTCCCACAACCCCAGAGGAGATTTGAAGCCCAAGAATCAACATCAAAACAATAAGGGAATCCTCAACTGAAGTTATATTCTAACATCAATGACCTTTTGAAACAATTTTTTTTAATCAAAAGATTGAGTTGAATAGTCATGGTTTGTATTTGAGTGAGTTGAAGACTCAAATGAGCCAGATTTTTAATTCCCTCAATGAAATGGTGAGTAAGAATTCTGGAAATCTACCCTCTCAACCTACTCAAAATAAAAAGAGGAATGTTAGTGCCATAACATTGAGAATAGAGAAGAAAAAAACTAATGCTTTGACACATACCATTCCACCTGGATTCAACTCAACTTCAGAGAAACCCCATTCAAATACAACTGATGACCATACCATAGTGAACGAAAAAGGTAATAAAAATACTACTGATGTTCTTCCTAAACCCCTTACCATTCCAAATAGGGTTGTTCAAACCAAGAAGATCTCAGAAGAGGAAATGAAAAAGGAGGTTTTGGACACATTTAAGCATGTAGAGATAAACATTCCCTTGATCGAGGACATTATGAAATTCCCAAGGTATACCAAATTCTTAAAAGAACTATGTACCAATTGAAGAGGACTTAAGTGAAATGATAAGATCAATCATGTAAGAATTGTGTCTGCACTCATTACAAAAACTCAATTAATTCCAACAAAGTGCAAGGATCCACATACATTCACAATCCCATGTACCATAGGGTAGTTACACTTTTATGGTGATTTATGTTATTTAGGTGCTTCCATAAATGTGATTTCTCACTATATATTCTCTTATTTATAGGTTCGTGAGTTGAAACTGAAAATTGTAGTGGTGCAATTGGAAAATCGAGCTACAACATGTCCAGTGGTATTCCTTGAGGATGTACTTGTCAGAGCAAGATACATGATCTTTCCAGCAGACTTCTTTATTCTTAACATGGAGAATGATCAACTAAGTTCTCATTCTCCAATTATCTTAGGTAGACGCTTCCTCAAAATAGAAAAAAATACCATATATTTCTATGAGGGTAAACATTCCATGGAGTTTGGAGATGAATTTTTGATATTTAATATAATGTATCCATGAAGTACCCCTTAAAGAACCATTCTACTTTTTTTATCTCCCATTTTGAACAACCAAGTAAAAAACCCATGGAATTTTATTGTCTAATTCTTAGGGAGATTATGGCATCGGTTCTAGTCTGATGTCTAAGATCACTTCCACACCTGTTTCTAATGAACAATACTCTCTTAAATTTGATTTTGAAATGGATTCATAATATGATTTTGATCATGTGAACACTGATTATGACATGGCTTTTGAGTATGCTGATGAATATGATGAAATATTATCTGATTTTGAGGATGTTTATTCTGATACCGAAGCTCTTTGTGCACATATATCAATTCCTTCACTATCTCCATCCATATAGAACCCACCCTATATTGGAACTCAATACATTTCGACCTAAAATCAAATACTCATACTAGTTGAGTGGTAAAAGATTATCTATTATCATTGCTAAACATATCTCTTTTGAACATGAAGAAATTTTTTGAAACTTTTAAGGGAGAACATCTGAGAAATTGGGTGGACATTGGGTGACATATCAGGTATTATCCCCTCCAATTATAGGAATATGATTATTTTAGAGGATGGGGATAAACTAGTGAGGCAGCCACAAAGGAGACTCAATCCAACCCTTCTGAAATTTGTTAAAAATGAAGTTGAGAAATTTCTCAAGGAAGGTATAATCGTTCCCATTTTAGATTCTCAGTGGGTAATTCCTATTCAGGTTGTGCCTGTGAAAAGTGGTGTTACAGTTTTTTAAAAATGAGAAAGATGAGTTAGTTCCAATGAGGGTGAAAAATAGTTGGCATGTATGTATTGATTATTGGATACTAAATCAATCCACTCATAAGGATTTTTCTCCCTCCCATTTATTGATTAAATGCTCGAGAGACTAGTAAGGAAAATTCATTATTATTTCATAGATGGATTTTATGGATATTTTCAGTTTCTTATAGCTCTATAGAATCAAGAGAATACTACATTCACTTGTCTATTAAGAATATTTTCCTACTGGAGGATTCCAATTTGGACTTTTCAATGCCCCCGGTACCTTCGAGAGAAGCATGGTGAGTTTTTTTTTCTGATTTTATTGAGACTTTCATGGAGGTATTTATAGATGACTTTATAGTATATGGATCCACATTTGATTAATCTCTAAATAGATTGGGAATGATGTTGAATCATTGTGTTGAGAATAATCTATCCTTGAAATTTGAAAACATCCATTTCATGGTAGAGCATGGGATTGTCTTAGGTAATGTGGTGTCAAAACAGGGGATAAAGGTTGATATATTTAAGGTAGATATTATTTCATCCCTAACCTATCATTCATGTGTGTGTGATGTTAAATCTTTTCCCGGGCATGCATGATTCAATCGGAACATTATCAAAGATTTTGGTAATATTACTCTTCTTATGTCATGGTTACAACAAAAGGATTCTTATTTTTTGTTTGATGTTTCTTGCCAAAATTCTTTTGTGGAGCTAAAAGATCATCTTACCACTCTACCTATCATACAGCCTCCATGGTGGGATCATTTTTTTGAGCTTATGTGTTACACCTGCAACTTTGCAGTTAGAGTTGTCTTATCTCAAAGGGTGGAGGGATGTTTACATGTGAACACATAGGGTACAATGACATTGGATTCGGCCCAATGAAATTACACAACCACCGAAAAAAGAGTTTCTTACTATCATACTTGCTTTTGATAAATTCCATTCATATTTATTGGGCTCTAAAGTAGATGATATTTTCTGACCAAGCTGCTCTAAGGTACCTATTGAAGAAACCAGATGCAAAGACCATGCTTATCTGATGGATGCTCCTTCTTCAAGAATTTGATATTGAGTTAATGGACAATATGGGGTCAGAAAACCTAGTGGAGGAATACATGAGTAGGATTACTCACACAAAATAGGATGTCACCATGCACCAGGTACAACTTCGGGATACTTTCCCTATGGAGAATCTTTATTCTGACTCATGTACGCATCCTTGGTATTTTTATTTAGATAACTACCTTGTGGCCCCTAAAATTCCTAAAAATTTAAAAAAACATTTAGTCCAGAAATAAAATAGTGAGTCTAGGTTTTATGTGTGGGATGAACCCTACATATGGAACATTAGTAGTGATCATGTTATTAGGAGGTGTGTTCCTGATCATGATTTTATGTCTGTTATGCAATTATGTCATAAACATTCTTGTGGTGGAAACTTTGGACCCCAATGAATAGCTAGGAATGACTTGGAATCTGAATTTTATTATCCTAGTTTATTCCATTAAGGCCATGTTTTTTGTAAGTTTTGCTCCCATTGAAAACACACTGGGAACAGTTCTAGGAGAAATGAGATCCCCAAATAACCCATACTATTCAATTAAATTTGTTATGTATGGGAAATTGATTTTATGGTTTCTTTTCCTAGTTTATTTTGATTATTGTATATTTTGGTTTTTGTTTATTATGTCACTAAATGGTTGGAGGAAAAGGCCACCAGGATTGATGATTCTCATGTTATAGTGGACTTTGTCAAGAAACAAATTTTTTGTAAGCTTGGAGTAACAAAGGTCATCATCAGTGACTAAGGGGTACACTTCTGCAATCGGAATTTCACTTCCCTCCTTCAAAATTATGGGGTGACAAACAAAACATCAACACCAGACCACCCCCAAACAAATGGCCAGGATGAGGATTCAAATAGTGAGTTGAAACAAATTTTGGAGAAAATTGTACAGCCGAATAGGTATGATTGGAGAAAGTTATTGGATGATGCGCTATGGGCGTATAAGATAGCATAAAAGAAACCCATTAGTATGTCCCCATTTTGAATTGTATGTTGGAATGCATGCCATCTCCCCATGGAAGTCGATCATCGAGCTTATTGTGCTATAAAGAAATGAAACATAGATTTGTCCCATGCTATAATTCAACAGAAGCTTCAAATTCAGTAACTTGAGGAGATCCAATTATATTTATTTGAGAACTCAAAGCTCTATAAGAAAATATAAAAAGCATATCATGAAAAAAATGATCAAGAATAGGTAATTTCAAGATAGAGAGAATGTCTTTCTCTATAGTTCATAAATAAAGAAGATGCCTGGTAGGTTGCATTCTAGGTGGTTAGGTCCTTATGTTTTGAAAAAAAAATTCCTTATGGTTTAGTGTAGATCAAAATAGGGGAAACAATAAAGAGATTTACTATCAATGGGTAACAGTTGAAGAAATACATTGAGGGACTCTCTACTAATGCAGTGGATTTCATCACACAATATGACACCATCATCACTTGATCATATGAAGTCATTTCTAACCCTTTCAATTTAATATTATTTTTCCAATTTAAAAATCTACATTTTATGTGCACATATAATCTAATGGGTTCGCATTGAGGAAAATGAAATATTTTATTTGTGGAGGTGGGGACAGAACATTGGGGTAGTTATTTTGGATATTAATTGGTGTGTTTTGTTTGTATTTTCTATTATGTTTTTGGTTAAATTTTAAAAAAACTAAAAAATATAAAAAAATAAAAAATATATATCATATTATATGTTCATTTAGATAAGTAATATATGGGAAATGTGTGATTTCAAAATTTATTGGTGGAATGACCCGAGTGAGTAAGATTTATTCATTAAGGATTGTTTTATATAAAAATTTAAGCTGTTGATGATATGATTGGTTGTTTCATAATAAAAAATTTTGATTGTTATAACAATCATTGTGATTTTTGTTCATGGTAAATTGGTTCATTGATTCCTCCAAACATCTTTTCAAAAAATCTTGAATTTTTCGTTTCTCTTACCAAATTGAATATATAATTAGGGTATGTAATTAATTTCGTCTTATAACATGGTCTTTCCATTCGTTCATTTCTCTTCCGATCATTTCCATCACTATACCAGATTGACCAATGTATGTGCACCTAATATCTGACTATTGTACGCCCTCTAAAAAATTCAAAAAAATAAAATAAAATAAAAAAATGAATAAAAACAATAAATAAAGAGGGGAGTGATGAAATGTACAACATGTGGGGATATTTAGGTTGGCCGCTCATGGTTTGACTTTTGGGAATTCTAGATTGAGTGGGTTTTGGAATTGATTACAAAGGATGTTGAACAGGTTTGGTAGAATATAATCATGTAAGAAAAAATGTTTTTATTGACTTGAATATACTAGATAAATGGTGGAGAGACAGGCTTGGAGTGGTTGGCACACACACACACGTGGGAATTAGTGGCATGGTAGACCCACGGCTTGTTTCGCTATGGTTAGTGTTTTTAATCTCACTGGATTTTGTTTTGACACAATTAATGAGACCATGACTTTAATATTTACGGATATTGTCTTCTGATGTGATTCTTACTTTGCCTGTATTTCCACTATGGATTGAGGAATATGAACATGCATATCTCATCACAATTTATTTGAATACATGATAAGAGGGTTTTCCTAGGAGTGAAAATTTTTCTGTGTGGGGGAGTTGATAAAACATAAATATATTGAATATTTAATTGATAATAAATGAAATAATATCATCAAATTATGCTAAGTATGTTAATTTATTGAATATTTGGGATTAGATAATTCATTTGAATATTTGATGGCAATTTCTGTTTTAACCTTATAAAATTCACAGTAGTATTTTGGGCGTAAATATTTTTATATAAATTATTTTGACTTAAAATTTAGTAAATATGTTCTGACCATAATGGGATACAAATTCTATTTAGTAAATGTGAGCTGGATTTTGTATTTGAGTGGAGTAAATGGGCCATGAAGACGAAGTTGGACTGAAAAATCCATATTGGACATCACTTTACCATTTGGGTCATATATTTTTCATATGGGCTTGGATTGGGACCAAATTTGGAAGGAAGCACAGGGACATGATTATCAACGAATCAACCTTCTATAAAATTAGACAATTATCACGTTTTTTGAGGTAAAATTTTCTGTGAAAGTGGTATTAAACAATTTTTTAGAATTTCCTTTTCACGCTTAAAAAAATTATTGTGGCCCTAGCCCTCCAAAGCTCTATTTAAATGATATTTTCACTCTTTGGGAGGGTTGGTAAAGGAATTGGGATGTTTTTTCTGAAATGGTGTCTCTTGGGATCCCTTTACAAAACTTGGAAGAAGTATGTCCTTGTGAAAACATCGCTTCGAAGAAGGCTCTCATCTCCCACCTCCTCTTTGTATTTATTTTTATTCATGCTTATGTCTTGAATTTTTCATCGATTAATCTTCTATATGTTTCCATTTTCATCTTCTTATTTTTTTTATTGGGCTGGAATAAAATATTGGATATGAGATTGGGTGTTCCCCTTTCAATCCATTGCATATGCAGAACAACTCCACGATGACAACTCCACCCATGGAAGATTGAATTCATTCATTGTTGATCAAATCCCTATTCCCTTAATTTATTTATTTTGAATTAATAAAAATACTCCAATTCATAAATTGTGATAAATTAATGGAGTTTTAATTTCTATTTTTCTTGGTCGACTTGAACATGACCACGTGGTCAAGCATGTGTAAATCGTGTGAGTGAAACATTAATCACAAAATCCATTCAACTTGGGATATAGTTGTAGGGTTCAAGTAGTCCCAAAAATCACAATAAATTATAACATATTGGGTGGATATGCTTATGTAACTGACCATTTATCATAAGTTGTCTTTTGGATCATAATCAAAGCAGGGTGCTGCGATTGGAAGTCCAAAAGTTGATTTAAGCCTCATTTTCCCAATATTTGTGGTAATGTTAATTTCTGTAGGGTTTGGGGGTTGAAAAGGATAGGGGTTCTTAATTTAAAAAATAATTATCATATGGGATAATGATAAATGAATGATGAAGGGGGTGGATTAGATCGACTCTATCTTCTCATATAAGTGTTTTTTAAAGAAATTGTGTCTTAAATTGTTCCTTATCATTTGTTGTGTAGTGTATTATCTGAGAGTCACTAAACCAAACCCCCCAACTCATGTGTCATTTGTTTTCACTTATTTTATTATTAATTAAATCCTATTAATATATTTAAATTCACTTCCACCTTGATAGAAATCCCTAGGTCAGCCACAGTGTTTCACTTAGTAAAATCGAAAATATTTTTGAGTGTGCATGAAAATACTCATCAGGGAACCAATATTTGTTGATATAAAGAGAGTGTTGAACCCTTGTTTGAATAGAAAATCATCTTTTTTATCAATGGTATTATACACAATTATTCCTATCAAGGAGTTCAAAATCATAAATAAATATCTGGGACTCATAACATGCTAAGAAATGTAAATAATCTTAGGGTGTAACTACCCCTAACATTGAAAATCATCACCCCACCCAATGGGATAATACCAACTCACATTGTTAAATTAACCACACTGAGATTCAAAAAAAACACCAACCACTGTAGATTGTGAACCTTCACCCTATCTAGTAGGTTATTACCAACTCCACTATAGTATGTGGAACCTTCACCTTATCCTAATCAAGGGAGCGCTGACCCTAATCCTTAATATAGGACACACATGCCTATATATGGTATCCCACACCCTTATATATTTGGGGTAGTATAGAACTAAACAATCCTAAATTTCGTACCCACACCCTGGTATCGACATATCAATAGGGATTTTACAAACCCCAATCATGGAGGACCTATGACCATAAGCATAGGGGATTAACCAGACTCTATGATTGACTTGTGTGGGAGAACCTCACCGTATTATATTGACCATAATGTGGATAATAGTCCCTAAACAAACCAAAGAACCATGGATAAATGGATTATTTTCCATTACTGTGACCATTTGGATAAAAATCCGTAGAAATTAAACCACTAGAATACTGAGAGATAATCACATAATATAAAACACTAATATGAGTGGTTTCATTTATCTTAATATCATGGGAATATCTACTCCACGCCTCTAGAGAAAACAATATCATGATGGAATAAATATCCTCATCATGTGATGTAATCTCCAAAAGTGGGGGTCCATTCCATGAAAATAACAATGAAATGAACATTATATGACACATGAGCCAATATAAATATTCCTAATCAAATATTACCAATGTAATTATGTTGGTCATGAAATTATTTGAATCCTTTCATAGGAATGCATCATATAACCCACCTCATATGGGTTCCCAATATTGACTACTAGAATAAAGAAGCCAAATATTTGTTTCCCAGAATTCCATTAATCAGACCATTTGATGCACATAACTTCAAAATCTGTCTCCAATATAAGACTAATCTAATACTAATATGGCATAACATGACCCAGATGGATCCAACCAAGGATGTAAGTAAGCTACGTGGACCATCCCATTACATCCACTAAAAGGGCAGGGGTTGGTGACTGACACTGAGAAGGAATGATACATGTATGGGAGGCATTATCCCACACGAACATTGATGAAATGCATCACCATCCATCCAATTAATCAAAAATGTGTAGGATATACATAATCATATAAAACAATATTCATTCACATATTCTAGAATCCTGATGACATAAAATACAAATTACATTATAAAAGGAAAAAAAATAAAATTCCAAATACTCTAAAAACTATCCTTGAGAAATTGGGAAGGAAGATCACAATGACACACTAACTCAAACTGATCATTTTCCATCCTTGGGTACCATAGGGATTGCTAATTCCCTAGATCCACTAGCACTATGCCTATTGAAATTTACATTGACCCATTCACTGTCTTCATTGATACAACATATGTGGGAATGAAGCCTATACATGGATGAGTGTAATATACCCAATAGGATGTCCTAAAATCAAAAAGTGTAATTAGATGTTAGTCAGATCACATGTTTTATAACTGAGAATGAATTGACCACTAAGTGGATTGGGTGAATTATTCGTCTTCAATTATAAATTAATTTTTTGATTCAAACTATTAATGTTGTAAATGTCTAAAGTCAGTGAATTTATATTCTCAAAACCTCACCTCATATGCAGTAGATATAAAAGGAGAAAAACCCAAAAAATATTTACAATGTTGGATTAAAAAGACATTCTCTATACAGTGATTGGTTTGTTTCCCCAACCATAGACTAACTACTATACGCAGAAGTGTTTAAATCACCAGGGACCATCAAATATTATCTATATGGAGTCACATTATTTTCTAGATCTTGAGTTGCATACAATAGTTTAGATATTTACATTACCTATAATAATTACTCGATCCAAAGTATAATAATATTATGTAGCTCTTTGTTTCTTATTTAACCACTTGATATAAATCTTCCCCGATGAAATACAAGGATTAATTGGATCTACATCATATACTTCTTCAAGTCTATACTCCATGGTCTTCATCAAAAAAGGAACATACCTCTTTCTCACTTCTATAGTTCTTCAAAAAAAAATCTTCTCAACACTTCTACCACTCATAAAATTGGACATTGTTCCTCTAAAAGATTTCCATATCTACTACATTCTTTTGAAACAATACATTTTCCACCTATAAATTCTCCCATATGTATTTCACGCTCTTCCTCTTTACCATGATGGTTTATAAATCCCATAAAAGATTATTTATGTTTGGTACATTGAGTAAAAAAATCATTCAACTACATAAATTCCCTGATAGTTAAAAATACATATTGTAAAAGGGAATAAAGGGATAAAACATAGTTATTTATTAAAATAATTTAGTTATTGAGTTTATTTTTAACAAACTCCATTTTTTTCTTTCTAATTTAAACACTTTATTAATTTTTTGAAACCTCATTATGGTTCTTACTCATAATATTTCCACGATATATATTCATATGTTAGGAATTGTTTTATACTACATATTAATTAAAATTTATTTCCTTGTACTAACATAATATTTCTAATAGAATCTTCTTGGTCTTATATATGAATCCTGAAATATTTTGTTTTATACCAAATATTTTCAAATATTTCAGATAAAAAATCAGGGAATTTCAAATATTTATTTGTAGAAAAATTCAAATTAATTAAAACTTCATTATTTGTAATCACCTTCATTCATTTTGAACTAGAATCTATATACACAAAATCTATTTTATTTCCACTCACTAACTGATATAACCTAACTATTAAGAATTATTTTTCCCTTGATTTTTTTTCATAATATTTCACATGACCTTTTGAAAATATTTTCTTCCTTTTTTATCTTCTTTAATTTCTTTTACTTCTTGGTATGTAAGCATTAAAGGTAAAATGGTTATAGATACCACATATTTATTAAATCCTTGATCAAATATTATATACATTTATTTTAGAAACCAAAACATATCTTTGGTGGATATATTTTATGATTCCTTGAAACCAATATAATTCTTACATAAATCTATCTTAAAATTATTATAACAACCTTTCTCTTTATTACACAGTTAATCATGATTTATTATATAAAAATAAACATACGAAAACTCCAAGTATTGAGAGGTATATTGTATTGTTAAATTATTAAAATTACATAACAACTTAAAACATTAAATACAACATCTTTATTTCAAACTTTTTTGACATTACCAACTCATTCCTTTGTACTTAACACTACGCGGGATAACCTGAAGACATATATAAGAAATGGGTGATCTATAAAGCCCAGTAATGGAGTAATGAAATAAAACATTAATAATATAAAACATTTTGTCTAATAGGAATATCAATGGAGAATAATAGAATCATGAACGTAAAGGCTTGATATAGAATTATTGTTATAACATGGAAATGTGGAAACAACATACAACTGGATATTATTATGAGACAAGGCTCATTACACATGGATTAGTATGATTCAAACCTCATTGAACATGAATTAGAATGAGTAAACCCTAATTTCACATGTATTATCATCATAATAAACATTACATAATTCATTGGAGCACTATCAGGAAGCACCCTTCATAAACATTTCATTTCATGCATAATTGTGCGACACAGATCGTATAACCTCGAATCATTAAACATTACAAGTTATTCCATGATAAATTATTGTGGAATACATAAATTTATGTATCAATAAACATGTATTTTTTTATAAAGTTGAATACCCTTGATAGAGAAATGGGCATGGTTTTCACTACACAATGATTTTGGTATGGAAAACCACGACGCAATCTCGACATCCTAACAAGGTGAAATTAAAATTCATAAATATGTTTGATGAGAAAAAAATGTTATCTATCATATATTTATGAAATTTAATGTAATTGAGTCATATAAATACAATCCCCAACACAATTTATTATGAAATTAAAGGTGTAACATAATAGAGAAACTTAATGAAAGAGGATAAATGGAATAACTGTTATGAAATTTTGACATGGTAACAGGTATACGTGGGAGTGATTAATGAGGCAAAAAGAGGTATCCCATCATAAAAAAAATAATGGAATTATGGGGGAGTTTTAAAAACATACCCCATCATTTATAATTGATAATAAAAGGGTTCAATAATATAAAGAATCTTCGATAAAAATGAGAAAGGAAGGACAGTGAGGATCCCTAACTTGAGTGTGTGACTTCAAAATCGTGAAGAGGGGATTCATGAGAAGTTAGGGCACATTAGTAGTATTATAGAGAGGGGAGGTAAGATTAAATATGTGATCAAATGATTTTTAGTGTAGATAAGTTGGATCTTGGATGGGTTTATATAAGAAATGATGACAAATTCTTTATTATTTAGGTTTTAGAAACTACACAATAAAATTTTCAAAACCAAAAACCATACCATGATTTTTGAACATGGATTATGCCAAAAGGGATTCTTATAAAGAAAAGTGCATAAAATATTAAAATATTAGGTTTTCTTATGTGGAATGATACACACTCTTAAAAAAATCATTTTAAAATATTAAAATATTTTTTAAATCTTGGAAGGTCCACAAAGGCATTATAAATTTAATCAAAAAAATATAAAATTTCCCTATTTTAATGGTAAAACATATATTGGACGAATTTTCCTTTTATAGTAGTTTCTTACGTCACTATTGGGTCATTATTGTGTCAGAAATTACATTATATATTTATACGGTATTTAATTTTCACCCAAAAATTTGATTGTCTCAGAAAATTATGAAAAATTCACTATTGGATAATTTCGGCATCCTAATTCCAAAAATAATGTTCATTTTATGTAAATAATTTTCTAAATATTTTTATTTTCACTTTTAAAATAAAAACCCTCATTTATTGAAAATGTGTGTGTTTTGAAAAAAAAAATAGTTTTCAAACCTATATAAAAATAACATTTGACTTCACAAAATTTATTTATTCATTTATTATTAATTAAACTATTATGATAAAAATATTTTATTAAAATATTTATTATATAAAAAATTCATTAATTCCTTGAAATAAATTTTTTAAAAATTTACTTTTTGTTTTATCTTATAAAAAATATAACTCTTATCAAACTTGTTACCTAGTCATTTACAGATAAGGAATTGATATAATCATAATATATAAAAAAAATTTATATTATTATTAATAAAAAAAGTATTTTAAAATAATAATGTAAATATTTCTCAAAAGTAATATTTTTTCCTGAAGTGTCAAGTTTTCAAATTCATCATTTTTTTATGAAAGACTATTCTTATAAATGAATTGATGGAATAAGACATTTATTTATAAATGGGATTACACAATAAGTAACTAATACCTTATTACATAACCCCTTATAATACCCACATAAGACTTTAGGTTAAGGTGTGTGATGGTGACAGGCTACTGGGTGGGGTCAGATATCATCGCTCAGGTGGTAATATCTACAAACGCAAACTTCTCCCATAGGTGATTCCATTCATGTTTAACCTATTGAAGCTCGTCCTGGGATTGGTCAAGAGTTAATCCATGTGATTCTGCCTCCTTTCCAACCTTTGAAAATTGAGCTTCGAATGGCCGAAGTCTACTAAATGAGGACAACCTCTCCTTTTTCATTGTCTAAAGAATTCCTTTTAAAAAAATTATATTTATATCAGTTGTGTGATCACTATGAAATGGTATATTATCAACGGTAATGATATGTAAAGGTTATTTAAACACAATAAAAATAAAAAAGAGTTCATGGGTTTTCAATATCCAAAATTCATTCATAGAATGGGAATTTTATTCATAAAATATTGGTTCATTACAACATTACCCCCTTAAAAAATTTTCCCTAGAAATTTCCTTTTCCCACACTAAAACAGATGAGGGTAACTCTACATCATCCCTTCCTCTGGTTCTCACGTTGCTTCATTAAATTTATGGTTAATCCTCAAAACATTGATAAGGGGCATCATCATATTTCATAGAATTTTTCTATATGATCAATTATATTCATTGGCTCCTCTTCATTGGAGAGTTCATTCTCCAATGGTACTACATCTAGATTTAGTCATGTGATGGGTCAGGTATGTACAACTATAAGAGTGATACTTGGAATAAATCATGTCATTGACACATGTCCGACGATAGTTCTAGTCAGTGGGCCACTACTCTGATGCGTTCAAGGATCTAAAAAGGGTCAATGTACCTTGGAATTAGATTTCCCTTTGGCCTGAATATCATATCTCTCTTCCATGGTGATATGCGTAGTAAAACCATGTCTCAAACATCAAAATCTAGGTCTCATTGAAGATTTTCACCATATCTCTTTTTTCGACTCTATGAAGCATTAATTTTCTTCTAGATGGTCTTAACCTTCTCTACCATTTCATTGACCATTTATGGACCTAAGATTTTTTTCTCCCAACTTCATCCCAACATGACGGTGTTCTTCACCTCTCCCCATAAAGGGGTTAATTTGTATCCATTTTAATGATTGAGTTGAAATTTTTTTTGTACGTTAATCAACCAAAAGAATATGTTGATCCAATCCTCCATTAAAGTTCATTGAGGATGATCTCAACATTTTCTCATGTTTTTTGATAGTCCACCAATATTGGCCATCTGTTTGAGGATGATAATCAATACTAATGGTCATCTATATATTCAGTGCATGTCGGAGACGTTTCTAGAACTTATAGATTAATCTTGGATCTTGATATGATACAATTAATAAAGGCACTCCATGAAACTTTTCCACTTCTCTGATGTATATCTATGCGAGTTGATCTAATGATAAATCTTCTTGAATTGCAATAAAGTGTGTAGTATTTGTTAGATGATTCACAACAACCCATATAGCATTGTTTCCTTTGGATGTATTTGAATTTTTAGTGAAAGATTCCATATTGAATTTATCCCATTTCCATGTTGGTATGGGTAATTGTTTCATTATTACCTTATACTTCCACCACTGAGCCTTCACATACTAAGATACTTGGAACTTTGATGTATACTAAGCGATATCCTTATTCATTTTATACCACAAATAATCCTCTCAGAGATCTCAATATATCTATGTGTTTCCTATGTGAATAGAGAAATTCAATCAATGTGAATCATCCAAATGTTCTTTCATTAACTCCGGATTTTATGGAAAAAATAGTCTTGACCCAAATCTAACAATTACTTCTTCATTAACGTTGAACTCTGATGATTTCCCTTTTCTGATAGATTCCACTTTCTTCTGAACTCGCACATCATCCTTTTGAGCATCCTTTAACCTGTCCAAATGAGATTATTGGGAAGTCATTTGTGATAGGATTGATGATGTTCCCGTCAATATGATTCCCATGTCCGTCTTCATAAAATCTATGAAGATTGAATCCTTTTCAATTCTCATCAATGGACATGTTGTTGGATCCTTTCTAATTTGAGCAGTCATAGTCTTTGATCAGCTCTAACCATCTTTATTGGTGCTTATTCAACTCTTTTTGTGTGAATATATACTTGAGGCTTTAGTGATCCATATCTATTTCACACTTTTGAACAAAGAGATAATTTTGCCAAAATTTTCAAAGTGAAGATCACTTAATCAAACTCCAGATCATGTATTGGATAGTTCTTCTCATGATCTTTCTGTAACCAAAAATCATTGGAAATGACTTTTTCCTTTTTCATCAACACACATCCCATTATCTTCTTCACATCATCGCTGAATACTATGAAA
Organism: Viscum album; assembly: GCA_963277665.1. Lineage (NCBI taxonomy): Eukaryota > Viridiplantae > Streptophyta > Magnoliopsida > Santalales > Viscaceae > Viscum > Viscum album. Next base: position 784,253,192 of record OY728141.1, read on the forward strand.
ATATCTCCACGTGTGTGTTGTGTGAGAACATGCGTAGTTATAAAAATCCTTTTCAACTCCTTCATTCTCTCTTCACATTCATCATTCCAAGAAAACTTGACTCCCTTCCGAGTTAGCTTGGTAAGAGGGTTTTACAATCATGATAAATTTATCAAAAATTGATGAAAATATCCAACTAAACCAAGGAATCTATGGGTATCCATCAAACATTTTGGCCCCATCCATACCTCAATTAAATTTGCCTTAGAGGGATTCACATGCATCTAATTTCATGTGATGATATTCCCCAATAATGATACTTCCTTAAACCAAACTCACACATTTTTTACATTTCATATAGATTATCCTTTCGCAAGGTCTCTATTATAGTGCGTAGATTCTCCTCACTCTCCTCCTTGGTTTTGGATTATATTATAATATCATCTAAAAAGACTAATACAATTTTTTCTAGGTAATCTCTAAAGACTCTATTCATCATGTACATGAATATTGTTGGACATTACATAATATGAAATCAATTACTAAGAATTCATAGATCTCGTACCTTGTATGAAAATTAGTCTTGGGGACATCCTCCTTCTTTACCCTTACTTGTAAATATCCTGACCATAGATCCACCATGGAGATGTATTATTCACCACATAGATAATAAAACAATTAATCAATTCGTGGTAATCGATACTTATTCTTTATCTTGATTTTTTTGATCTCATGATAATCAATGTGAAGACGTATTGACCCATCCATCTTCTTATCAAAGAGGACTGGTGCACCCCATAGTGAAACACTCGGGTATATAAACCCTTTTTATAGATCCACCTGTAGTTGTTTTTTTATCTCCTCAATATCCAAAACATTTATTCTATAGGGTGTCATGAATATTGGAAATGACCCAGGAAAGAGATAAATCAAGAATACAATATCTTTTCTAGGAGGAAGACAAGATAATTCCTTGGGAGACACATTAATGAATTCCCTCACAAAAGATATGTCTTAGAGTATGGTCCCTTACATAGAATCAATCATTTGAGAAACATAATATTACTCATAGGTCAGTAATATACTGGCTTGAGATGATGGTGATAAAGAATATTCATCGTCCTCCTTACACATTTACTGAATTGGGGGTCGAATCACTATATGGAGAGTGATTTACCATTAATGGATATTTATGTTGGATATATATAGGGAAATAAAATTCATAACAAGAATTGTATAAAACTCCACAAGAGGTAGTATTAAGACGTTCACTGAGAAGTTTAATTCATAAATTATGACATGGGAGGAGTTATATTCATGGGATTCTCTAATTTCCACAATTTCTATTCTAACTTACATCTATACTTCCATGATTTTTGTTGGTGTTTGGATTGCTTTTATAAACATTTAGGATATAAAATAATTCATAGAATAATGTATGATAACCCTACCATTCATGTTTTGATTCTAGATCTATTTTATCTAGTGTAGAAATAGGGATGAGTACTTTTAAACTAATAAACACATAAAGGGGAATCCAATGATAATAAAGTGATAACTTATAAATTAATTTTCTTTTCTTAACTTATGAATTTATAGGTTTCAATATATGTTTTCCATGATCTATTTCCTGACATGTATTTTTATGGGAATTTTTTATTACTTTCTTATTAAAGGTTCATACTAAGCTTATAAATTTACCAAAGAATATCCCTTGGGAGTGTCGAACCAAGAGTGCAGCAAGGCCATTTGTCGTCCACCAGTTCTCGTTTGAGTCTATCTCAAATTGGTGTTTTCAGGTTTTACACCTAGATACATATGTGCTATAGCCACCTCTACTTGTTCGTATCTAGATAAGGATGTATTTTCATGATAAACCACTTACTCTATACTAACCAAAATTTAGGGATTATTTTTGTATACTTAGTATTATCCCAAAGGCTTTCACTATAGTATTATAACCATAATCCCAAAAATAACTAAACTTATCCTATAATACCAACTATAACAACCATTCTCTTTATTACAAACTTAATCATGATCTATTACAGAAAATTTCACTTAATAAAACATCTAGGATTGATAGGTCTACTGTCTTGGGAAATTAGGAACATTGCATTACAATTTAACACATGAAATGCAATATCTTTATTTCAAACTTTTTTGACATGACCAACTAATTCCTTTGTACTTAACAGTGCATGGGATAACTTGAGGACATATATGCGAAATGGGTTGGCTATAAATCACATTTTTGGAGTAAATAAATAAATACAATACAATAAATTTTATCTTATTGTCATATCAATGGATCATAATAGAAACATGAACATAAAGACATGATATAATAGGATTATCATAACATGGTAATTTGGCAACAACATACAACATAATATTAGCATGATCCAAGGGTCATTAAACATGCATTATCATGAATAAACTCTCACTTCACATGAATTATCATTAGTAGACCCTCGTTTCACATGTCGTATTATGATACTAAACATTACCCAATGCATTGCAGCGCTATTAGGGTGCACCCTTCATAAACATTTCATTTCATGCATAAGTGTGCGACATAGATCGTATAACAAGGAATCATTAAACATCAGAAGTAATTCCATGATCATGGAATGTTGAATAAATAAATTTAAGTTCTGTTATACATGATTATGTGTATAAAGGTGAATACCCTTGATAGGTAAATGGGCATGGTATTCACTACATGAAGATTTTGGCATTGAAAACCTTGGTGCAATTTTGGTAGCCTAACGTTGTGAAATAAAAATTCATAAAAAAGGTTGATGAGAGAAAAGGGGTCTCTAATAATATATAAATGAAATTTAAATTAAAATATTCATATAAATTCATTTCTCAAGAAATTTTATTTAGAAATAGAATGTGTAACACAATAGATAAACGTGAAGAAAGAGGAGAAATGGAATAACTCTTATGGAATATCAGCATGGTAACCGGTATACATGGGAGGGTTTAATGGTAGATAAAGAGGTATCCCATTATATAAAAATAATAATGGTGGTATGTTTTAGGTTCTATAATGTACCCCATCATTTGTAATTTAAAATAAAAGGGTGTAATAATATAAAGAAACGTGGATAAATATGAGAAAGGAAGGATGTGATGATCCCTTAAATGAGTGTGTGACTTCAAAAGATTGAAGAGAGGATTCCTGAGAGAATTGGGAACCTTGAGAGGATTCTAGATAGGCAAGGGCAGAGTACGGATGTTTTCAAAGTATTTTTAGTGAAGAGAAGTGGGATCATGGTTGGGTTTATATAGGAATGGAAGGATAATTCTTTGTTATTTAGGTTTTGGACAGTATACACTAAAATAATCAATACCACAAACTATACCATGGATTTTCCCAATGTTTTTACAAAAGGGGAGTGGTATAAAATATTTTATAAGTACAAGGTCAAATAATATTAAAATATTAGGCTTTTTAATTTGTAGGTGAGTCCCACAATCAAGGAAATCATTTTGAAATGTCAAAATATTTTATACGTCTTGGTTGGTCCAATAAAAAATTATCAAATTAATCAAACAAATATAAAATAGCATTTATTTAAATATAAAACATATATTGATAGAAAATACCTTTTATATTATTTTATTACCTCACTATTGGGTCATTATGATGTCATAAATCACAGTATATATTTTATGGTATTTATGTTTTACCCAAAAATTTGATTGTCTCATGAAATTATAAAAAAATCACCATTATAAAATTCCAACATCCTGATTAAAAAATAATATTAATATTATCTAAATTTGTTTTTAAATATGTGAATTTTGACTTTTAAAATAAAAACACTCATTTATTGAAAATTGACAGGTTTTGAGAAAAATAAGTTTTAAACCTTAATTAAAATTACATTTGACTTCATACAAATTATTTACTAAGTTATTATTAATAAAAATAATTTGATAATAATATTTTATAAAAATATTAATTATTTAAAAAATTCATTAATTCCTTGAAATAAATTCATTAAAAATTCACTTTCTATTTTATCGTATAAAGAAATCTTATCAAGTTGATTACCAAATATTTTCTAGATAAGAAATTGATATAATCATCATTTATTAGAGTTGTTTTTATATTATTATTAATAAAAACCATATTTAAATATAATAATGTATATATTTCTCAAAAATACCATTTTTACCCAAAGAATCAAGTTATCAAATTCATTCATTTTTAAAAGAAATAATATTCTCATAAATGAAATTGATAGAATAATAATTTTATTTATAAAAATTGATTACACAATAAGTATCTAATACCTTATTACATAACCCCTTATAACACCCACATAAGACCTAAATGTAAGGTGTGCAATGGTGACAGGCGCTTGGGGTGACTCAGATAGAAGCGCCTGAGTGGTAATCGCTATTAAAATGAAATTCTCCTATAGGCAATTCTATTCATGCTTAAATTGTTGAATATCATCTTGTTCATGGTCATGAGAGAAGCCCGGTGACACTAACTCTTTTACAAGTTTAAAAAAAGCACTTTTTATGACCCGATTCTACTGGATGAGGACATCCTCTCCTTTGTCTATGTGAAAAGTATTCTTTTTAAAAAGATTTTATTTATATCCGTCATGTTATCACTGTTTAATGGATATATTATCAAAGTTAATGATACATAATAGTTATTTAATCCCAATAAAAAAAAGAGTCCATGTGTTTTCTATAGCCGTAATTCATTAAAAGAAAAGGGAATTTGTTTCATAAAATATCGGGTCATTACAATTATCACCAAACTACCCTATAGTTATTTCCTATTAATTATTAATGTAATATCAAACTAATAATAATATGATTTGTGTTCATACCTTCTAAAAAACTAAAAAAATCATATGAAATTTTACCTTTTATTATGATGATAAATCTATATATAATATTTATGTTACAGTCATGATAAAAACTAACCCTCTTTTTTCTTCAGGGAATTTATCTTCTTAACTTCATTTATTCCTTTAGTGTCGAAAGTATCTTCATTTTTATTCTTGGGAGAAACATGATGATATTAATTTTTGGGTCCTACACTATTATAATTGATAAACATTTATTAAAACTGATTATGTGTTAATATAGATTTATTATTGGACCCCATCCTCTCACCATCTTGATAAGATTCTCATTTACCCTCAATTGAACTATTGAAGTCTTCTGTAAAATTGTTTAACTCATTTTGAATAAAAATACCCCAAGGATTTTTTCCTGAGTAAATCCTCTTATTTATAAAAAACATTCTCATCATGTTCTCTTGGAATCGTCTCAAACCTAACTCACATTAATTTATATTTCTTTATGTCATCAAAAAAATTACTTTTCTATCATACTCTTAATTATTTAAAGGTAACTTTTTATTCTATTTTTCTAGTTTAATTTTTTACATACGTGAGTTGTGAGTTATTCTAATGACCAAATTCCAACTCACATTTTTATTTCCACTCAATTTCTATCCCCTCTTACTTATCATAATTTATTGAGGATTCACGCCCCTTCTCAACATGAGAAAATAAATTGGCTTCATTATCAGATTGACTACTTGATGATTGTGAGTCTTCCTTCTACATTTTTCTCATCAATATTATATTTTTAATCATTAAATTTTTTTACCCTTTCCTAATTTATATTTTTTGATCTTATTATATTCTTCATATAATTTACTATTATTAGTATTCTTCTTTGATAATCATATTAAATGTTTCCAATACCATTATAAATGTAACATCTTTGTGCATTTTTACATTTTTCCACTGTCATTTTACAAATATCATTTATTGATAATTATTTGTATTGTTGAAATATTATTTATAATCTCCTTTGTAGAATCAATTGATTTTATATCTTCCTCTTGTTTGATTTTCCCTTTTCAAATGGCCTTGAAATTCATCTCATTATTTTTTTCTTTCTTAATGGCCAAAGAATTTTCTCATTTCGTAATCCATGAGAATATTTTGAATTTCATTCAAATATAAATGAAGGAACCCCTATACTTTACGAAATACCATTTATACACATATCTCGATTCATTACTATAATAATAGGTGGACCATTGGAATGGGTGATATCAACTTCTGGCGTTAAAATTGGGCGGGTACCACCATTGGGTTCCCAGGAAATCCTTTGATGGATATGACATTCATCCATGAGAAGTATTACCCAAACATATCTTTTTTCACCATGAATGAGGTTAAACACAAGCTATCTGATCTCATTGATCATTCTTCAAAAACCATTACATGTATTTTTTAGGTACATCGAATGGTGATTTTTCTGGGATAGGGTATCATCGTCTGCTCATGCCCCCATCTTTGTTGGATAGTTGGGTTCGTACTCTTTTCTATAATGAAATACATAACAAGAACAAATTATTTTTCTAGAGGATTTATAACAATGATATACCAACAGATGATCTCCTTCATCATAGGGGTTTTTAGCTCGTGTCAGGATTCACATGTTGTTGAAGTATCCGAGAGTAGTCAATTGATCAATTAATTTATTAATTGTAATGGGAACTAATGATTTTTAATGGGTTGGGTGGGTTCACTAGTCTCCCCACATACGGGATGTGGGAGCCAAAATTTTTCATCCATTGGTTTCAAGTATTGTACCTTTAATGGCTTGAAATTAATGTAAAAGCATGAATTTTTGTGGTGGGATGCTGGTGTATTTAGAAGGTAATAAATATGTATTTTTTTGAAGGCCTACCCAACTCGATGTTAGATCTTGTCTCCAGGACTTGATGAATGCTGATTCATTACTCCTCGATCATTAGAAACTATAATGAGTCCCCCTACCTCAAATATAATCTTCATGAAACCTCCCACTCTTTCCTACACTCTGATAGATCCTCAGGTAAGTGGATCTGATGTAACCCTCATCATAGTGGTCTTAAATTGAACATGGATGGTTCATCTTACATGGAATCATTATGGGTGGAGGTTTTGTCTAGGATACTAGGGGATCTATTATCCTTGTGTTAACTACATTCTTTAGTTGTAGTGACTCGATTTATTTTCAAGATAAGGCCATGTATATGGGTATCCAATTATGTAGATAGAGGAATATCTCTTTGGTTATGGAAAAAACCGACTATAAAATCCTCTACAACTCCTTTCAGGATAATGTTGGAACTACTTAGACTAACTCCTATTATATCCTAAAGTGAAAAAGGTAGGTTTCGAGTGCAATGGAAGTGCTGTTTGGCCAACACCCACCTTTAATTTCTACCATGATCATTGATTATTCTAGTACCAATACGATGATGAACACGAGTATCTAAAAAATAAAATCAATGATTAAGATAATGAAGGAAGAGTTGGAAAACCATTAGAGTGTATATTTAATGTCATGTTTATAATTAGTTTAATTAATTTCATCAAGAAAACAATACTTGTATATTCGATAATTTCTTTATTGATGATGTTGATCATCAAGAATGACTGTTCTATATTATCTCATAGCACATGCGAGTATCCCAACTAGAATCCCTCTAGAAATGATCCACATGTGCTCCAATGTCCTCTAATTGACACCATTCATTCTCCAGGTGCTAGCATAGCGGAGCGAGTTTCTTCTGTCGGTTGTTCTTGATACCTTGTTCTTCAGCATTGAAGAACGTCTCTTGTTCTTAAGAGGGTTGGTAAGAGGATTGGAGAGAGAAATTTTTAGCATAACAATTCTCAATTCTCTAGGCATGCAGTTCAGTACATGACACAATAGATGTGCATGTCTATTTATCGACATAGGGCTTCCGTTACAATATTTAAATGAGTAACATCAACTAAATACATTCATAACCTTAGATAAAACTCATTATTTTAATAATAATACCTCATCATTATTTATAGTGCGGCAACTTGTGAAAAACAGAATTATAAATAGAATTATGCATCACAAAATAATATTAGTTTTGTTATTATTTTAACTTGTTACATGTAGTTATATAATTATTTACCATCATGAAAATAATTATTTTGCTACCAGACCATCCTTGGTCCACTCAAACTCCACATCCATTTATTGAACCCCTGAATAAATAAATAAATATTTTATTCTCATAAGTTTTTTTTAAAACCTGTAAATAAATATTTATTAAATGTTCAATAATATAAATAAATATATTTTACCCAAAATATAGTAAATAAATATTTATTTAATTTAGGAAATCATTTTAATGTGAATTAAATTATTCAACTACCTTAAGAATAATATTTATTTCATTAATTTAATTCAAATATAATTTAACTGAGACCACCAAAAACACATAGTGTGTGACCCTATACGATCCATTCTCATTGGCATTAGGCGGGCTTGCCTAAAGTTCAAGAGTACTATCTAGATAATGTTCAAGGCACCCAAGAGAAGAACATAAGGTCACAAAAATAAAACCCACATTCAAATGCTCATTGTGTAGTATATTCTCTTTGTCTCAATATCTCATTAAGCAGGTTTCATGATAGCATCATCAACCTTTGTGCTTGAAACATCATTCATTGACAACCTAAAACAAGCTCTGTGTTACACCATGGACCTAGAATTTCACGCAACATTTCTATTTAATAAAATGTATTATATATCAACTTCCATAAATGTAAAGGAAAAATCCTTCACCAACTTATCCATTAATAACATGCCACTCATGAAGTCTGTCTCGATTGAGAGTTTTTATCTCTTAGGGCTTCCTAGGTCTTGAGTTTCCTTGTCCGTTCAGTTTACGGCTGCTCCGTCTCCCCCTGTGCTCCTCGGTTATGTTTTGCGCTTCACCGCCCTTCTTCAGTTTTACTTCCAGTGGTTCGTTTTTTCCATTTCTATGCCACTCCCCAACCCTCTACGGTGGGGAAACTTTGTTCTTTTGCCCCTATTTTTCTCTGCCTGGTCCCGGACCCTGACTTCTATGTTTCGAAGGGAGTCAGGCTTCATCTTCCTATACTCAAAATTTCTATCGGGGGTAGATCCAGCCTCCCCCAGGGTCTCTATTCCCTTTCTGTCATCGTCAAATTACGTTGGTGCCAGATTCGGGAGAGGGCTGATGGTTTCGGATCCCAAATCCAAAACTCCATCTGCATTACATATCCGAACGGTCTTGTCTCATGACAAATAACAGATTTCGAGGAATACATAACCCTATTCACCTTTCCCCTTTTATCTTTCAGTTATGGGCACTCAGAGTCCCATGGCATAACCCAGAGTTCATGTAAATATTTTCCCTTTTCACTTTCCTTACTTGCTTCTGTGACGACAGGCGGTCACCTATCGGTGGTAAGCCAGCTCCATGTCTTTGCGATGTTTCCGTCGTGATGTGTTTGCTTGAGAAGAACCTTCTGCCATGATTCACTGCATTAATATAGTGTGAAGTGGCTGCCGCGAAGTTCATGATGTGGGGTGTTAATCCGCGAAGTTTTTTGATTCGCGATGCACCCTCCGTGAGGCTTCATTGCGTGGAGTGATCGTGTTGTGGATTCCGCGGAGTTCCTACCCTGGGGTGTTCATCCCTGAAGACATGGTGTGCGTAGTAAAGAAGGCGGTGTCCTGTGGGTGTGTTCATCACGATGAGTCTGTTCTGAAATGTTCCTTTGCGAAGCTTCAGTTGTGTTGTGAAATAGTGAATATTCAGCTATGAGGTGTTACTCCACGACGAATGGTGTGCGCTGCGGTGAGGGTTTCTTAGGAACGACCTCTCAAGGGGCAGGTTCGATCGCGAAGGTCGTGGTGCCTGGCTGAGTGGACTGCGTAGGGAGGCCACGAAGGAGTGTCTGGTCCAGATATTTCCTTGTTGGATAAGGCCTTGTTTCTTGTGTGGCAGGACTGGGTCAGCTTTGCGCACCAGGCATTTCTGGAGCATTAACCAAGTTCCTAAGTAAGGTGTTCTTGGGACATGGGGTTCACCAGGGCGGAGGTTATTAAAGAGAATTGAAAAATCAACTTTATGTTCTTCTCTATGGATGTGGAACTTGTAAATCAATGGAATAGGATGTCCCTGACTGATAAAGAAAAGGTGACGATCGAGGCATGGAGAAATGAGGACACACTTTTGGAAAATCACATGTCTCTTCTCATGCTTGGAATGTTCGAGGAAAAAATATTGGTAAATTAGGGGGCTCTCAAAAACACTCCACAGAACATCAAGAAACATGAAGAAGGAGTGGCTATCCGGGAAGTGGGCATCAATCGCTTCATCTTTGAGTTCTTTAACGAGATAGATAGAGATAATATCCTACATGGTAGACCGTGGTCCTTCTATAATCAACTCCACCCTCATGGAAGAATTCAAAGGGTTGGATGATATCCAGTGAGTGAATTTAACCCGCTCTCCCTTTTGGATATAAATTAGAGGAACTCCCTTGCATGCCAGAATGGAACGAATCATGAGAGAAATCAGGGATAGTTTAGGTCACTTTCAAGAATTGGATAGCTCAAACCCAATACAATGGGGCCCCGAGGTTCAGATCAAGGCGGAAACTGAAGTATCAGAGCCACTGATGAGGGGAATGTTCCTGAAAATTGAAGACACCAACATTTGGATATCATTCGAGTTTGAGAAACACTGAATCTTCTTCTATTCCTATGGTCTCCTTGTACATCTGGATAGAAGGTGCTCTAAAAAACATAAGAGCGGATCAAGTTACATTATCCTCCAATTTGGACCTTGGCTCTGTGCCAAAATAAATAAATATGCTATCATACCTAAGATGGAAAAACCAAAGGACTGTGACCGTCTCACGTTGGGACATACCAGTCATGCAGAACCCATACCAGGAAAAGGCCAAATTCTAGGACTATTGGATTTCCCTAATGTTGTCCCTCCCACTCAAAGAGAAGATGGAGTTCATCATAACCCCTTGAAGGACAATACACAAACATCTACAACGATGGGGACGAAGCACAAAGAACCACCAAATACACTACTCAAAGACAATGTGGATGCACATTGAACCACCAGATCTAGACCCTGACCCAAAATCGACCACAGTAGGTGTTCTAACAATGGAGGCCCACAGAATGATGGTGACTCCATTACTGGGCCCAATTACCTGTCGAACGTGGAAAAGAGAGCAACAAGGAGAGAGTGATGGTCATATGGAAGACCCTAAATCTGGGGATAGGAAAAGACATAATGAAACAGGCCACTCATAGTGGAATCCAACAAATGATGGAAAATGACAAGTAGAGAAACAAGACCAGAGGAACTAATGGCGACGGCAAGAGAGACCCATCCCCGCCAAGAGAAATGATTGCTTTATGATGGAACTGTCATGGGATTGGAAACCCACAAACGGTTCACATGATTCAACATAATTGTGCTCAAAGTCGCCCAGATATGGTTTCCCTATCCGAAATCATACTAGAAAACACGGACACCATTGGTATTTCTCTGAAGTGTGGCTTCCAAGGATGCTTTTCGGTGCCCAGAAAAGGCCATTATGGGGGCCTCTATCTCCTTTTGAAGGACAATATCGATGTCAATATATTTTCTTTCACCTCACAGCATGTGGCAGTGACTGTTCAAACAGACTCTCACCCACCCTGGAATATTGTCGTATTCTAAGGCCAGCCATCCCATAATGATAAGGTGAAGTCATGGGATCTTTTGTGTAAGTTGTGACATGACATACCAAGCCATATCCTCTTTAGAGGACATTTCAATGATATTATGTTCCATATGTAAAAGAGGGATGGAATCATTCGACCCTCAGCTTCAATTTCAAACATCAATGATGCAGTCTCTAGGGCAGATCTGGTCGATCTGGGGTACACATGCAATCCTTTTACTTAGTTTCGTGGAAATTATGAAGGCACCCATGTCGCTGAGCGTCTTTATAGATTTCTGGGTTTTACTGATTGGATTAATCTTTTCATCTTGTTTCATATCGTCCACATGGCCCTTAACTGCTCAGTTCACTATCCAATTCTCATTGATTTTACGCAAGGAAAAGGAAATAAAAAACTTAGAAGACCCTTCATATTTGAGATCTTCTAATCAAATGATCAGGAATGTGAAGAGGTGATCTGATCAAGCTAGAAAAGAACTTAAGTGGATGTTTGTCCCAATCACCAACAGGACGCATCTAATCTGAGGTCTTGGAGCAATAAGAAATTCTACCACCTCGACCGGCACTGTGGTGTCCTTGAAAAGAGACTGAACACCTCCTCAAACAACCCACATCTAACTGCATTCTCTCTAATATTGGACCCATGAAAAGCGATCAGGACATGACCCTACGTGTCATGGAAATATTCTAGGCTATGCGGGCGCAGGATAACCACATTAATGATGGGGAATCTAATACCCTGTTTTTTCACCAGAAAGCATCAGCTAGGTGTAGGAAAAACTCTATTACATGCATCTTACAACCTGATGGAAGAAAATTTTCTAACACCAAAGGTATACAGGAGGCGTTGACATACTATTTCCAGAACATATTCCCTGTAGGAACCCCTTTAAGGTCTGCCAAGGTGGAAGATTGTATCAGACATGTGATCACCGATGAGATCAATAGGCAGCTCACCAGAGATGTGACAGATGACGTGATATGCCTGGCTCTAAAACATCTTCATTCCACTAGGGCCCCAGACCGGATGGGTTCCACATCCTTTTCATTAAACAATAATGGAACATTATCAGTCCTATTATCTACAACATGATAAAAAATATCTGGGCTGGGAATACTAGCATTGCTTCCATCAATGAAACTTTCCTTGTCCTCATCCCCAAAATTATGAAACCTCTGGCGATCCCTGATTTTAGAACTATCAGCCTTTTCAATGTCTCTTACAAGATCTTCTCAAAGATCCTGGTCATTCGGCTGTAACCTTGTCTTCCTGATATTATCTCTGAGAATCCGAGCACATTCCTGGCCAAGAGACTAATCACTGATAATGCGATTGTGGCACTTCATTCATGTAGTCATGCTGGAAATAGGTTATTATGCTAAATGGACAGATATGGTCATGGAATGCATCTCGACTATCTACATCAAAATCAAGTTCAATGGGGTGCTCACCAGAGGATTCACCGCATCTCGAGGCCTTCTCCAGGGAGATCCCCTCTGCCCTTTTCTCTTAATACTGGTGGCTGATGTGTTTTCTAATCTTATTTCCAGGGCTGCATCCTCTAAATCTATTCATGGGAAAAGGTCTATCGTGTTAGCCCACCATTTTCAAATCCTTTCTTTGCTGATGACTACATCCTATTCCCTTGAGAAACAATTATTGAATGCTCGGTGATCAGCCAAGTGATCCAACAGTATGAGAGGGCCTCTGGCCAATCGATCAATCATGGAAAATCTGAAATTTATTTCAGTGCTAGGGTGACTCTTTCTAAGAGGGATGAGCTATGTGGATTAGATGGTATCCATATGGTCATGAAACATCAGAAGTACCATGGGCTACCCACGGTTATTGGTTGATCCAAAAATGAAATTTGCGCATCTCTTGTGGACAGGATCTTGAAAAACAATTCTATGATGGTCCCCTAATGGAATTTCAAAAGTTGGCAATGAGACCCTCATCAAAGTTTTCATTCGGTCCATCCCCCTCGACTTAATGTACCTGTTTAAGCTCCCAAAAATCATCGTCGACCATATCCACACACACACTGCCAATTTCTGGTGGGGAAGAATGATGGAAGGAATCGACCCCACTCGATGGCCTGGGAGAAACTCTGCAAACCCAAATCAGAGAGAGCGATGAGATTACGGAATCTATGTCTCTTCAATGATGCACTATTGGCCATGCAAGGATGGCACCTTCTTAAGTGTCTATCATATCTTTGTGCATGGGTTCTCCAGGCTAAGTATTTTCCCCACACTAACTTCTCTACTTCCTCTCTTGGTCCCCGTCCACGCTTCCTCTGGAAGAGCATCTGGGGGGCTAAAAAGCTACTGAAAAAAAAGACTAGGCTAGAGGATTGGGTCTAGCTCATCGGTCAATATCTGGACTAATCCCAGGCTTATCGATATGGATGGTTTGCGGGCTACATCCCCCGTCCAACCAGGTGTTGAAGACACCCCTGTTAGCTATCTCTTTTCCGACTAGGGATATTGGTGGTGTCTAGAAAAGATCCATGATTGTTTTAATGAAAGGGATCAAATAATTATCCTTAGTATTCCCTAGGTCCCTGATTTAGTCCCTGACTAGCTTTTCTAGATCAATGATATCTCGGGTGAATACACGGTGATGTCCAGCTACAGACTGGATCTTGGCAGCCACTCAGACAGCTGGGATGAGGTACCATGGAATTTGATTTGCAAGCTCAACATTCCCCCTAAAGTACACCAATTTTGGTGGAAGTTCTGAATAGGTACTCTCCCAACCATGCGCCTCCTCGCTTACTGACATATGGCCAGTACTGCCTTCTTCCATTTCTACCTAAACATTCTAGAAACTCCTTTTCATTTCATCATTCACTGCCCGAGAGCTAAAAAAATTTGGAATAAATGGGGCCCGGATTCTACTGCCTCAATGGCATTGGGCTCTGACCTTCATGATCCTCTGATGCATTGGTGTTCCTCTCTTTCCTCAGTTCTTCATGTTAACTTTTCACTTTGGCCTGGATTATTTGTGCCTGACGCATCGATGTTGTTTTTCATTAAGCTCACAAACCCTCCGAATTTTGGATTGAATGGGACACCTCTTGGATTGAGGGTTGGAATTACCAAAATGGACATTTTATTCCAGGTGTTACACTCTCCCACCCACACACTGGACTCCCCCAACAGAACGGACTATTGAGATTAACGTTGACGCGTCTCTCCCAGAGGATGGGCTTGTTTCCCTCGGCCTCCTAGCATGAAATCATCTGGGGAAAATCATTCCTGCAAAATACAAACCACGTCAGGCTTTCTGGGAACCTGCAGTTGCTGAGGCCATGGCTATCCTTGCCGGTATGTTTCTCTCCTTCGAACGTGGATGGAGTGATATCATTATTGAGTCCAAATACCTTACCGTATCTGATGCTATTAACCACAGTGATGATGGGATCCAGTTATTTGGCATCATCATCAGGAGAATTCTCTCACTTTTCCAACACTTCTCTTTATGCATCTTATCCTTTACAAAAAGGGAAGGTAACAACACTACCCATCAGCTAGCGGCCTTAGGGCCTTTCAACTCCAAACAGCTCTGGTTGGAAAATTTACCTTCATGGATTTTCAAATGTACTTATGCTGATATTAGTCATTAATTTTTTCTTATTTTTAATCGAAAAAAACATTCCACTCGCGATGAACTAAATTCACCATACCTCCTGCCAACTGTCTGCATGATGGTTTTTACCAATAAATCAAAGTGCATGAGTTGTGACACGTATTAATGATAATCTTAAAATATAAGGACTATTACACATGCTCGCAGATGGAAATATATGATGACAGCAAAACATGTGGAATTTATACTGGAGAGTCTATTCTCATAATCTCCCATCTTGGAGATTACCAACTATGAACTTCCTGAGAGGAAGTCTCATATTCCTAGGAGTACTCACACTTGACTGTCTATATTCTATGTGTCCCATCATAGTATCTCATCCAACCATAGAACTATATTAAAGAATATTTTTATATCAATTCAAGTCTTTCATCATAGTAGGGAACTAGAATG
Organism: Viscum album; assembly: GCA_963277665.1. Lineage (NCBI taxonomy): Eukaryota > Viridiplantae > Streptophyta > Magnoliopsida > Santalales > Viscaceae > Viscum > Viscum album. Next base: position 784,268,813 of record OY728141.1, read on the forward strand.
ACCTTATCAGTGAAACAAATACTCTAGGACATTATTACATCATATTCATGAAAAATAATGAAAAATATGTAATATGTTGTTTAATTTTTAAATACATTAAATATCCATGTAATCAAATTACACAATGTTGGTTAGAGTACACCAACTCCGAAAATCTCCAACTTGGACTAGATCCAATTGTCAATGACTTTTAGTCCACTAGACCTCACATGATGATCAAGTTTCAACTAAGTCAAGGCTTTAGTCATGGGGCCTGCCTTTTTTACTCTTGTGGAGACTCTACCCACTGAAAATCCACCTCTCTAATAAAAATCTCTCAAGAGATGATACTTATGAATAATGTTATATGTATGCTGATGTGACCTTTTCTCTTTTGTGAGAGTCACTACTATAGTATTATCACAGTACAGTGTGATGTGATATTTACTTCTAGGTATCACATCGTTCTCCTGAAGAAATCTTTGTATCCAAACTGATTCTTTAGCTACATAAAAAGCTATGATATACTCATATTCTACTGTATAATCTGCGACCGCACTTTCTTTTGTGCCCTTCCAGCTCACTGCACCACTATTCAAAGGGAATTTGTACCTCGTTTGTGACTTTATGACATATTGATCAGTCTAGAAACTAGAATTTTCATATCCTCTGATGACTAGTTTCTTATCTACTTCTTAAACTAGGAATATATCATTTTTATGGCTCAGATACATTAGGATATTCATGACTTCCATCTAATGGTGTTCACCTTGGTTAACTTCATATCTACCTACCACACTCAATGCATAGGAAACATCAGGCCTAATACATAGCATGGAATACATGACTGACACAATCGTTGATGTGTATGGATTCATTGCCATTATATTTCTTTCTTCATGTGTTTGAGGACACATTTTTTGGAATGATGTATGTTATGTGATGCTGGAAACAATCCACTCTTGAATTGTTCCATACTAAACCACTGCAGTATTTTATCAATGTATGTACTTTAACTTTGGCCTAGAAATCTCATAGATCTATCATGATGGATCATGATCCCAATTATATAAAATGCCTTGCCCTTGTTCTTCATGGAGAAGAATTGATTCAACCATGCCTTAATAGACTGTAAGACTGGTATCTTGTCTCTAATAAGTAATATGTCATCAACATATAAAATCAGGAAAATGACTGCACTAGTACTAAACTATTTGTATACACAAGGATCAAATTCATTCTTTATAAAACCAAATTCCATTATAGATTCATCAAAATGAATTTTTCATGACCTAGATGATTGATTTAATCCATAAATGGATTTTTACAACTATTAGACCTTTTTGGAATTATTTGGAGTCATAAACCCTTCAGGTTGTGTCATGTTGAAATCTTCCAAAAGGTTACCATTATAGAATACTGTTTTGAAATCCATTTTCAAAGTCTCATAGTCATGGTAAGTAGAAATTACTAATATAATTCTTATGGATTTCAGTATTTCAAAAGGTTAAAAGGTATTTTCATAGTAAATTCCATATCACTACTTCAACCCTTTTGCAACCAGTTATTCCTTACAAGTACTGAATTTTCCATCCATGTCCAGTTTATTCTTGAATACCCATTTGTAACCATTATGTTTTACATCAACTAGGGGATCTACCAAAATCTATACCTAGTTTTGGTACATGGAATCCATTTCAAAATTCATGGCTTGTTTCCACATGGAAACATCCATGCCACTTAATTCTTCTTTGTAGGTTAGAGGATGATTATTATCAACTAATAATGAGTCACTATCCTTGTTAACTAGAAAACCATACCATTTTGGTTCTCTAACCTCTCTTGACCTCCTATACAGTTATTGTGTCTTTGGAAGAGTTCTTTCATCCATGGGGCTTTTTGAAAGCTATTCCTGTACCAACTCTTGTGTAACTTGAGCCTCGACTTCATCGAAGTTTATCTCTCTCCCATAATTTCATTTGGAGATATGATCCCTCTCAAGGTATATGGCTTTTATTTCCACAGTAACCTTTTTTTTCTGAGGTTTTGTTTAGGTAATATCAGTTTTTTCCTTGGGGTATCCTATAATTGTACACTTTGTGCCTCGGGTGCATGTTTTTTATGTGAAAATGCCATAAGAAACGCATCACTTCCCCACACATGTAAATTTTATAACATGGCATTATTTCCACTCCAAAACTCATATGGAATACCATTTATTAGTTTAGTTGGTACTAGGTGTAGTATGTGTGCCGATGCTTGTAACACATATCCCTAAAAGGTTAATGGAAGAGTTTCATGACTCATCATTGATTTCACCATGTCCACAATGTGTGGTTCCTCCATTATATGACACCATTCCACTAGGGTGTATAATGAGGAATGAGTTTGGATAGGATCCCAAAATCCCATAAGTAATCAATTAATTCCTGATTAAGATATTCTCCACCTCGGTCTGAGTGTAGTTTCTTAATATTCTTATGAATCTGGTTCTCAACATCTTTTTTTGTATTCTTTGAACTTATTAAAATAATCATTCTTATTCCTCATTAAGTATAAATATCCATATCTACTAAAATCATTAGTAAAATTTATAAAAAATGAGTACCCTCCCCTTTCTTCAACTTGAAATCGTCCACACACATTGGTATAAATTGATTCAAGAAGCTCTTTATCCCTTTAGCCTTTCCCACTAAATGGGGCTTTGGTAATTTTTCCTTGTAAACATTCATGACATATTCCAAGTGGTTTTAGTTCAAAAGAATATAAATATCCATCTTGATGTAACTTTTTCAAGAGTTTCTTACATACATGACCTAGCCGGTGATGCCAAAGCTGGGTGTGGTATGAGTTATGTGATGTATCATTGTTATCGATTTCCATTACATGGTTTTTGTAATCCATCATATAAAGACAATTGTATAAATGTGACCTGCCAAAATAATTCTATCATTGTAAAAGAAGAAAAATTCATTTCCAAATATGAAAACAAATCCATCTATATCTAATCTGGACATAGAAAAAATGTCTTTAGTAAAAAATGTCACATAATGACAACCCTTTAACCCCAAGATTATCCTAGTTGGAAACATGGCATGGTAGTCCACAAAAGATACAACAGAATGTCTGGATCTGTTGGCTACTCATAAATCAACCTACACAGATTCAATCTTCCTAAATCTACGTGGTTATAATATTTGGATATATATGTGATCACCAAAAGATGTATCTAATACCCAATTTGTAGAAACAGAGAGATTTCATTCGATAACAAACTCACTTGAAGTTTTCCCTTGCTTCTTAGGTTGGGTGAAATTTTTCATTAAGTGTCCCTTCTTTCCACATGTGAAACAAACGTCATCATATTCCCTTGTCTTGCCATTGATTTTTTTTCATGGGAGGGGGTGAAGGAGAATTGGGAATAAATCTATTTTCATTCCCTTTCCTCTTAATCACCATAAAAAAGGCTTATCACGCTTCATATATTTTTCCACTTGGTGGATGAGGATAATAATATTATATAGTGACTTATCAATGTTGTTCATATTAAAATATACAAAGTAAATGGAGTAGCACAAAGGGAGTTAACTGAGAATGAGATCGATTCCGAGTTCTTTCGAGAGTATAAACCCTAGAACCTACAGGAGCTCAATATAGCCAATGAGATTGAATACATGAGGCCCACCCTAGGAACCCTCTCTAAGATTACTCTAAAAGAGTTCCTTGGAGATCTCAACCCTTTCCAGTCATTCTCTCTCCTTGTAAATACCACTGAGGTGATCAAGAAATCCATAAGCATCCATGTTTTCACAGGACTTCATGATCTCTATAGACATTGATGATTGCATCAAACATTGAACATTGAATGTGTCATTAATATGTTCCTAATAGACCAGGAAAACCTCATCACTAGCCTCTTTAGAAATATGATCAAGTAATTCTGACTCAAACATGTAATACTTCCTTTCATGGCATAGGATAGCCCAAAGGCATCTAAACCATTCCTAGAAGTTACTGTCAGTGGGGACATTGTATTTATCAAGAATTGATCATATGGATTGTGTGGTTGATGATATTTAAATATTTATTATATAATTAAATGATCATATTATTAGTAATTTCTTGATTACATTTTATGAAAAATAATAAATTATTATTTTTAAGTCTCCCACTATTTTATCAGGTCTAATACCCCCCACCATTAAACTCAGAATGTCTAGTTTCCATGACATTCTAGTGCAAAGGATCCATATTACCCTTTAAATAACCCCTACAATGGTTGGAAAAACTATTTGAAGGTATTTAGGTAGGCAGGTCTTTTCCAGTTGTAGGCTTGTAGCTCCTTGATCTGTTGAGTGGACTCCCAAATCATAAAATCTTGACTTTGGATTTCATAAACTATTGCCTCCAATGTTACAACAAGTCTAGAAAGGTCTAATACTCTTGATTTAATATGTTTAAGTCAACCCAAAACCTTTCATGAGGAATTCCTGTATAAAAGTAAGTGTCCCAACAAGGGTTTTTCAAACACATTATTTTATTGAGTTTTTTCCCTTAATCAAGTAACGGAAGGCTTCGTCTGACTTAATATTTAATTTGAGGTATTTTTATATCTTATGCATGAATTGATTATTATCATTATGACATTATTGTTAATATTTATTGTAACATACTTAATTTATTAACCATTAATTGATAACATTTATGCATTATCCTGGTTTATTTTAGTTCTATCTTGTATTCTTGTTTAATTCCTTAATTATGTGATTGCCACAACACATACTTAATGATAAACCATAAAACTGGCCAAAATAAAATAAAACAAATAGAATGATCATGATATTTTCTAATGGTTATTTTATCTAGTAGTTAATAAACTAAACCTGACTTATGGAAGAAACCCCTTTAACCTTTTGAGTTTGTGTTTACATCATTCCATCTGTCCACCACTATATCCCCTGTCATTGGATTTGTCTCGGCTCCATCTTGAACCATCTCCATTATATTGTTAGTTCCACCCATTTAATCTGATTTTTTACTCACATTTAGGTGAGGGGTAAAAAGAGGGGTTTATAAAAAAGAAACCATGGGAATGTAGTCCCTACATATTAATGATGAGAGATGACTCACATGCTATAATTTAATTTAATAAAAAAATTTAAAGGAAACCAATAACATAAAAAGGTCCTTGTCTAGATCATGATCACCCACTAACATGAAATGAGTTATGTATTTAATAAAACTTGTATTAAATTATTTAATCATTATTATTAAGATATATTTAATTTTAATCAATTAATTATTATCATTAATTAATCAATTCTTTTAACTTAATTATTTTTTTGAATTTCCTTGAGATTCTCATCATTCTACATAAATACACCATGGAGGTAAGCTGGTGAACACTTGTTCGAATCTACCCAAAATGTGTTATATTCAAATAAAATTTTACTCTTATCACATATGCAATATATGATGCTTCAATTCATAGAGTAACAACATCTAGTACAATTTATACATGATAAGCAGTTATGAACATTAGAAAAACATTAAAGTTTTATCTTTTTGTAAATTAGTAAAGTACATGGCATCTTGTTCTGACTACACGGAGTGTAATACCTTCACCATCATTCATAAAGTACACGCCTAGGGACTTATTGTGTGAGGAGTAATTTGGAAATTTCAGATTACACTATGTGTATAGTGGGCTACACGTAATGGTGTCTCTGTGTTAGACGGTTACCAGTTGGATTAGCCATGTTTAGGATATGAGGTTTGGACCATGAACCAATGAGACTACACACCTCATCCAATGTCCCACACAGTGTGTAATCAGGTATATGTGTTACTATTTGTACTAGTCAACATGCGGAGTAAAATTAATTGAACCACGTGTAATAAATGCACATGACTTGAGTAATTTTTGAATTACTCCTCATGTGTTGTACACTAATACATGATATGGAGTCCAGATTACACAACATATATGCAAGAACACGACATGTAAGCCCAAACTCACGGCATGTACTTTGGTGTCACCTTGTCAGAATTGTCAGTGCCTCCTGATGAGTTATTTGTTTTTATTTTAATTAAAAATCATTTTTTTTGTGAAATATGATAGAAAAAAAAGAGGGAGAATAGATCTCAAAATACATATTACAAGAACTATTAACCATGAATTGAAAAACTAAATTATTAAAATTTAAATCATCAATTAATTATTTAAATAATTGTAAACTATGACATAACTGCTCTAATAACACTTTTTAGGCTCGAGGAACAGCAAAAGTGCGGTTGGCATGGCACCCAACATTATTTTTTAACAAGATCAGTTACTATTTTGGGACCAATAAGATGATGAACACCAGTCTCCATAGAATAGAATCAATGATTTAGATAAATAAGAGGCACAAACTCATTAGAGAGGATCTTTGACAATATGATTATAATTAATTTAATTAATTTCATAAAGAATTGAATTCTTGGTTCTTCATTACTTTATTCATTGATGATGTTGATCATCCAAAATGAACTTTTCGGATTATCTTGTTGCGCTTTCAAGTATCCAAATGGGAATCCCTCTAGAGGTGATGCACATGTGCTCTGGTGGCCTCCGATAGACACCACTTATTCTCCAAATGCTAGCGCGGTGAAGCGAGTGTCTTGTGTCGGTCATTCATGATCGATTGTTCTTCAGCCTTGAATAATGTCTCTCATTTGTGAGAGGGGTGGGATGAGGATTTGAGAGAGAAGTTTTTTAGCTCAACCATTCTCAATTCACAAGGCATGAAGTTCGGTACATGGCACAGTAGACGTACATGTCTAAGTATAGACATGGGACATCAGTTATAATATTTAATCGTGTAATAGTAATTAAATACATTCATAAACTTAAATAAAAACAATTATTTTAATAATAATACCACTTCATTATTTATGGTGTTTCAACTTTTGAAAAAGATAATTATAAATAAAATTCCCCATCACAAAATAATATCAGTGTTATTATTATTTTAACTGTTTCCAAATAGTTAAATAAATATTTACTATCTTGAAAATACTTATTTTACTACCAGACTGGCCTTGGTCCCCGTGAACCCCACATCCATTTATTGAACACCGGAATAAATAAAGAAATATTTTATTTACAAACTAGTAAATAAATATTTATTAAATGTTCAATAAAATAAATAAATATATTTTACCCACAATCCATTGAAAAAATATTTAATTAATTTATGAAATCATTTTAACATGAAAAAAATTATTTCACTATATGGATTATAATATTTATTCCATTAATTAAATTCAAATATAATTTTACCGAGACCACAAGAAACACATATTGTGGGACCCTCTAGGATCCTTTCTCATTTGAATTAGGAGGACATGCCTAATGTCTAAGAGTATTGTGTAGCAACGGGTCAAGGAACCCAAAAAAAGAACTTAAATTCACAACAATTGCATCCACATACGAATACTCACTCTGTAATATAACCCTTTTTTCTCAATATATCTTCATATAGGTTTCATGATAGTGTCATCATCCTTTGTGCTTGATATATCACTGTTTGAAAACCTAAAATAAACTCGTCATTACACCATGGCTATGGAATTTTGTGTGATGGCTCTATATCAATCAATGGGTCGAGATATCAACTTCCATAAATAGAAGGGACAAATCCTTTCTTGACTTATCCATCAATAGCATGCCACTTGTGACACAGAAAATGTACCATACTTCCCCCAAAGTGTCTGCATTTCGGTTTTTTCCAGTAAGTCAAAATATGTGTGTTGTGATATGTATTAATGATAATATTAATGTCTAAGGACTATTACACATGCTCGTATATAGTAATATCCTATGACACGAAAACATGAGAAATTCCTACTTGCAGTTATGTTCCTATAATCTCTTAACTTGGAGATTACCAAATATGAACATCATGAGAGGAAGTCTCATATTTTATGAGTACTCACACCTGAAGGTTTGTATACTATGTGTCTCATCATAGTATGTCATCCAACTGGAGAACTATATTTAATAATATTGTTATAGATTTTCATGTTTCTCATCCTAATGGGGAACATCCATAAACTTATCAACGAAACAGAAACTCTAGGACAATATAACATCATATTCATGCAGAACAATGAAAAATATGTACAAATATGTTTTATATTTAAATAAATAAAAAATCCATGTAATCAAAGTACGAAAAATTGATTCTAGGAAATCATCTATCACAAAAAAAATTCATCACTAACTATATAGAAATCATTTATACATGGATCTATGGTAATAGATCAATGGACTTTTTGGCTTCCATGGCTTCCCAAGATGTGTCGTCACCTATTACTCTAATCTAGGTTTCCTTCCCTCAGATTCTGTTGATATCATTCATGTGTATTTCCTAGGCCATTAATACCTTCACCCCTCACAGATACTTTATTTTTCACTGTATTCCTTGGCCAAAATATCTCTATAATAAAACAATTATTATTATATACATCCAAAGTACATTCAAATAAAATTTTTTGTATATATCAAGGATGATATTTTCAGATAAAATATACAAATAAAATTCTAATATGTTTTTTTTATAATTTTGGAATCTTACAGTTTCTCGTCAAATTTCATGTTATTTTTCATAATCGCATTAAATATTATAAAATATTTATTAATGTTCTCATTTTCTTCCATTTAAATATCTTATAATACTCTCCTCCAAAATTTTAGTCTGGCATCCTTGACTTTGGAATTTTTTTCATAATTGCTATGAAAATTTTCGGAATTTTTTTATGAAGTACCATGAATTATATATATATATATATATATTATCTTATACAAACATTAATATGGAATTTGTTTATATAAACTTCCATATTATTCCTTACCCTATATTTCATAGGATCACCCTCATTAATGTATGGATATACCACTATCACTAAATATATGGATTCTAGGAAATGTGAAAAGATGTGTGGTCTATTTATATACCACGAACTATTGTATTTTTTCCATTAAAACTAGTAAAAACACAATTATTAACAGAACTAATATTATATATGCTCAAAAACATCTATGGTTTTAAGAGATAATATTGATTTTCCCTTATTGCACTTATGATGCCTCAGGCCAGATTGGACATTGAGGGGGGTGAGTCAGTATAATTATTTTAACAATTCCCATTTGAAATCATCATATTGGACTTTTTAAAATCCCACTACACTCAATAAACAACCTCACCTGATTTTTAATAGATATATATGGGGGGAATCATATAAGGATTTTAAATCTTACCCTTAAAGAACAACTCTTTATCGTGATTGGTTATTCACTCCATTCATATATTCTATTCTATATTCAAAAGTTGTAACAAGTACAAGGACATTAATAGCCCAATTAATATGTAGTCACAAAATGTTCTAGCTACTATTTCATATAGAGGATTCCATAGATTCAAAATTTCTATTACAATGAAATGACCCAAACAAACAATGATCTCTTGTATCATTTGGTTGCTTATTACACCAATTGATATATATATATATATATCTCTTTATATGGATAATCTAGACCAACTAGATCTCCCATGGAATGTTATTCATGTGTGTACATCTTAATATTATTCATGAAATGAACATATATTTTTCTTAGGTCTCTAAATATTCAGATGATAAATTTCTTCTCAACAATTCAGATTCCCATTCATCATGTCTTTTCCTCCTCTGAAAGTTTCCCATATTTATTAAAATGTTGAAAAATTAATTCTTGTCCACATCTTTAAGAAAGGGGAGTGCTAGTTGATGATAATAAGAAAAAGACGAGTTTTGGAATGCACATGAGTTATTTGGATGGTTGTTTTGAGATGTCTATAAGTTGTAAATTTTTCTTGATAAATATAATTTTGAATAGCCCTAAAGTGATAATTTGAAGCTAGTATAACATGTATGGTAATTTATATATATAATTTACATATTTATTTTTATCTATATTTTTTATACACTGGCTAAGCCCATGTAGAATTAGATTATATTAACTCATGATGATGTTCTATGAAAACACATGTCATTACATACTTATATGAAGTGGAATAGGGATATAATTTAGATTTATTTATGGTAAAAGAATTTTAATAAATTTAAAAGGAATAATAAAATTTCAGAAAACATCCCCTATATTCCCTTTTCAATTATTGTTTTAAGGGGGATTGTATTAAGAAGTAGTAATGAGATAATGAAAAAAATTGATTTAGGGATTGAGAGGGGGGATTGATAGAAAACAAAGAGGGGAGATTATTGTACAAATTTTGATTTGAGGTTTTAATTTCCATCAATACGGTTTTGAAGAAATTTAGTCAAAGTTTTTTTATGAATATGGCTAGGATACTTCCACTGTAAAAAATAATATTAATAAATTATTGTGGCTTCAACTAAGATATAACGGTTAGATAGTTTTAGGAAGCTTCAAGATAACACAGTGATTTAATAATGATCATTGAAATACTTATATTCAAGTAAAATATAGGTGTGTGTTTTAGATATTCTATCTTACACATTTTTATGATGTTTTTGTAAGGTTTTATAAAATGGGAGACTAAACATATTAATTTAGAAGAAGAAAGTGATTTTCAATATTATAGAAATGATCTAAATGAAATTCAGTTTTGATCATTTATGAATAAGAGACAATGAATTATTAGATGATGATTCTGATATTCTTTATGAATTTTTTTCATCAATTAGAAGGCACTGGGGTTTTTCGAATATATTATGATTTGAGTTGGGTGTAAACAATAATTCTTGTGCTGAATCAAATAATGGGAAAGTCACTAATGTAGAGTTGATATTTCCAACATAGATGTCGTATATGGATATAGAGTTTTCCTAGAGCGCAAATTTGGAAATTTCCCGGATGTATTATTTTTTGTCAAAATAGATTCATTTCTATTAAACCATGAACAGTCAATCATTATTTATAGGAGAATATCTCTTGTTTCCCTACAATCTCATATTTTCTATTTATTCGATGAAAACAACGAGTAGAAGAAGAAAAGGCATGAACACAGAGACCAAAAGAAAGAAAAGAATCAAGGGGGTCTAAAGTATTGGACATGAAGAGAATCTCCTCTAATGATATTAACCCCTTATGGTTTCAAACAATAAAAATCATATAATAACAAATTTTTTGGTACCATGTATATCAATCGATGAAATATTGTCTTTATCCTGGTTTCCCTCCCTCTAGATGTGTGAGAATCGGATGTCATTCTCTAAAAATCTTTTTCACTTTCTCACAATATAATAAATATACCAAGGAACTGAACCATAATCATGTAAAGCATTATATAAGAGTAATGATTCTGTTTCAGCAATGGTAATATCCAACATCCTTTTCTTGCAAAAGGATGGACCCTATAACATAGTCATAGATTTAGAATATAAAGATTTACCATGCTACATCCTGATAGAAAAGGCCAATACAGTAGACCCCCAACTATCTCGAACAATACCTCCACCTATACATCAGACTAAAACAAAAGAACCATCACTATTAAGCTTTATACATTGTGAAAGAGGACACCAAGATACCCATCCCCCCCCAAGAATATTAGAGGGTCCCGCCATCCAAGTACACACACGTTTCTACAAAGAAGGAGCCTCCCTAAATTTCTATAAATCCCGGATGAAACCAGAAATCATATTTTTAATTCTGAAGATAATGATCCAACAATTTGTACCAATATTTTCATAAAGATACATGTTCCTGGACTACCATAAACACCAACATCTTATACTAAGAATTACAGTGTGAGAAGATCTTTCAATACTCCCCATACCTGAACCAGGAAACCAACGATCAAAAAAATAAATATTAGCCATAGTTGAAGATGAAAAAGCCATGAAAACACCAAAAAAGATCTAAACATAAAAATCCCAATCGCTATCAAAGAAAATATGATTATAAATTTATTTTAAATGAATCCTACATCATAACATCTTAAAACAATGGATATCCTAGATATTTTAGCCTTTTCATCCCTAGAAATAGCACCATTTCTAATCCTCCACAATAAAAAATTATATTTCAATGGAATGATCTTAACCCAAAGGAAATTAGTTCAGGGATTCACTGGATTCTGAATATTGATGATCCTAGAATAATCTCTCATTTTGAAAGATATAGAAGAAGAAGGAGTGAAAACACACTTATTTGATTTAGAAGATAAAATAATGAGAATGACAAGGGACTGTTGTTTGGTGTCCAAATCTGAGAAAAACAAAGCTAGGTGTTCACCGGCTTCATTGAAGGATATGTTTGAAATATGATAGCACAGATATCCAATTAATTCCCCACTCTAGTTTTGGTTACAAAACAAAATTTCACCCTTCCCAACCATCTATCCAGAGTGAGACTTAATGGAATTAATAACAGAAGATATAACCTTCCAAAAATGAGACCCATGGCCATCCAAAAAATTTATATCTCCCAATGAATTTCTATGCATATTTTTACCCATAGAGTTTGAAATTCTATAACATCCCATGAATGTTTGATATGAATACACCTAATAGAATCATTATGGAATTGAATATTAATCCCGCTTCATTCACAGGACGAGCCATTCTATCCCGTGACACCCAATTTCTCTTACCATTATATTTAGGATCCCATAAAATGTTCACAATAATTCAATCAATTTTCTTTATCACACCCTTATGAACCTTAACAGAAGGTAGTGCATGAATAAAAGAAGTAATAAGAACACTGTTAATAAAAGTAATTCTACCCCAAAATGATAGAAAAATGTTTTTCCATATGTGAATTCGGGTCATAAATCTATTGATCAGAGAGGAAAAATCAGAAATTTGAAGCCTCTTATAAGATAGAGAAGCCCCCAAATAATCCATTGGAATCTCACCCTTCTGCATGTTCAGAATATATCCCACAGTGGACACATGTCTCAAGTTATTGTTTTTAGATATAAAAAACTAGGTCTTGCTCTTATTACTTATTTGAGCCCTCTATAGTCCATATTCCTCCAATATCTTATTTATACCACTCAATGTACTACTTTAATTATTCATGAAAATAATCGCATCATCAGCAAACAAGAGATGAGACATCAAATGGGAATTCATACCACACCAATAAAGATGAATAACACCATGATTCAGGCCCATATGATTCATACCACTGAGAAGAGTCTGAACTAAAACAAAAATACATGGAGAAATTGGATCCCCTAGCAAAGACCTCAAGTAGATTTTAGAAAGCTTATGTTTTACGCATAAAAGAAACAGCCAACCGAGTAGAACAATACCAATGAAAGAGAAGATCAACATTCCATGATGAAAAACCCATACCTGCCAAATCATTATTGATAAATCCCATTCCACAAGATCATAAGATTTATTCATATCAGGTTTAATGGCCAAATTAGAACCCTGGGTTTTAATGTTAATGTCCCTAACCATTTCATGTGCTAAATCGATGGTTCCCTGGATAGTTCGACCATTCACAAAACCATGATTCTCAAGAGATATCCACTTGGGTAAATTAAATGAAACCCTTGCATAAATAATAAAAGAATGAATCTTATAAGACAAATTAAATATTCTTATAGTGCGATAATGGAGGATAGAAATAGGATTTCTGTTCATAGGAATAAGAATAACCATTGTGGCATAATTAGATCGAGAAAACTACACACCCTTCAAAAATTGATGAATTGAAGAAATAAGGCCATCCTTAATAATCTGCCACGAGGACTTATAAAAAGAAACAGGAAAGAAACCAGGTCCAAAAACACTGTTAGTTTTGAGAGTCATTGTAGCATCAAAAACCTCTCTTTCTTGGGGAAGGGATCACATCTCATCATTAACACTATCTGAAACACAATGTAGTATAACATCAAAAAGGTCAGTAGACATTCTTGACAACCATTAGACATGGTATCATTGGGTCCAATAAGAATATATTTAAGATGGGAAAAATCAGATTCCAAATCAAGTCTCTTTAATCAGAAAAAAAAACCCATTTTCAAGTAAAATATTAGGTTTAATAAACCTTTTCCTTTATTTGATACAATCTTGAAAATACACTATATTTTTATCTCCCTCTTGTAATAATTTTATCCTATATTTATCCGTAGATATCTGCTCATGTTTAAGAATCAAATCAGCTAAATAATCATTCTAATTAGATTGATCCTCAAAAAAGTTCTCATCTCATTCCACCTCCAAACGACGTTCAATAAGATCAACCTCTTGCATGAAATCATATAAAATTTCCTCTGGAATAATGAGATTCTTTTCCATATCCTTAATTTTTCCTTGACAGTATTGAGTTTAATTTGAACACGATTCCAAGAATGGCCCCGAACAGGTTCTTCCCAAGAGAGTTTCACCAAGTAATGAAAAAGACAGATCATCATTCCAATGACAGAAATATCTAAATTTCTCAAAATTATTATTTTTGGAAGAAATAAAAATCTGTAATGGAGAATGATCTGAAATACCACACATCAAATGCTCAAATTTAATATTAGAATATGTGGATATAACATGTACGTTACCCAAGCATCAGTCCAAATGACTCCAATATCTATTTTTACTCATTGGGTTATTACACCATGTTGATTTATCTCCATGATAACCAAGATCTAGCAGTTCTTTTCCAGTCATAAAAATCATGAAATCATTTCTGGATCATCTAGGATAATAACATGTACCCTTATTCTCAAATGGTTTAATTATTATATTAAAATCACCCTCAACAAACCATGGATCATTACCAGGATCAAAATAATATAGATTATTCCATTGAAAAAGCCTAAGTTGAGGATCAGAACTCCCTTAAATAACAGAGATAAAAAAATATAGATCATCTCGAGATGCTCTAATAGAAATGAATTGATCATCTTTAAGAATAAGATCAACCATTATACTGTTGTGTAAAAATATCCAAATATGATGATTAACTTGATCTGCATGCATGAATCCATGCATATTGATCCTTCTAGAAAAATCACCAATTCTGTATGGGTCTCTTTATGTTCAAGAATACCCATCAAAGAAATCTTATGATTAGACACTTTAGTAGAAATAAAATTTGACTTAATCTAGTTACCAATACCCCGAGCATTCCATATAAAAACAGAAATCATTGAAAGGAAAGAGATCTGGGATTGGAAACAGAACAAATTGCCTTCTCAAAATGGGAAAAGAATCTCTCCTTTAGTAATTTAATACATAAAAGAAGATATTTCTATTAGAAAAAAGAGAAAATATATACCAATGGAATTGAAGATCAGCAGAAATCTCTTTTCTATCCATAATGAATGACTCCACCTCAGCTGGGTTATTAGAGAAACAGTAAACAACCATATCCTTGGAACAAGAAATATAAGAACCAATCTGAGACCCATAATCTGCATTATCCTTCTTCTCGACACCAACCTATAACCCAGAATCTACATTTTTCTTCTTCTTAGAACCAATTTGTGACCAATGATCTATAATAACTTTTTTCTCAGAACCAATATATGAACCATAATTGACATTTTCCTTCTTCTCAAAACCAATATGTGACCCAGAATATGCAATATTATTTTTCTCAGAACCAATCTGTGACTTAGAATATGCATTACCCTTTTTCTCAAAACCAATCTGTGAGCCAGATTTTAAAAGAAACGGAGGCCCAGAAAAACATGGAATCATACGTCGACTCATACCACAATATATTGAAGAAAATAAATGTTTGAAGATAAAAGATAAAAATACTCAACCTAATATTCAAAAACCTTTCATGGTATATAGGGTACTATATCAAGACAGGAAAACCCATACATAATCATATGTTCATTTGAAGAGGTAGATATATGATCCATTTCATCATGATCTGAAAATATTCCTATATCACTTCACATGAGACATCAAAATCAGAAGAATGTATATCTGAATCATTTCTAAAAATCTTATCATGCCTTTGAGTTGATCCATACCTAAAAACATGACCATGATTTTGAAACTTTCCTAGTTGAAATTTATAACATGTATGTATAGAGTGACCTTGGAGATGAAAATTAAAAAAAATGAGGAAAAAAGGATACACTATATCTTGATTCTATGAAAAGGAATCTTGCACATGAAGAACATGTTTTTCAGGTATCGAATGAGACAAATTCAATTCCAAACCAATTCTAGCCCCCAATATATCGGCACAAGATTTAGTTCTGATATCCAACCATGAGAAACCACCAAGAGAATAACCAATCATCTATTGGAATCCTTCATTTTGGAATGGAATGGGATGACTCGGTAGATTGATCCAAATAGCCTCCACCGAGCTCTCCTTTCCGCGATGAGCATCTAATGACCATTGGGATAAGATAATGTTCCATCAGCCAAAATAATGGGGTGAAAAACACCATACCTGAATAAAATCCTCCCAAGAACCTAATACGAGATAGAAGGATAGCCTATGAATTGAAGAATTTTTTACTAGAAACATAAGACCCCAATACTTGACAAAACAAGCGAACACAGAAAAAGGAACTTGCGAACATCCAAAATAGGAAACCAACATCCAGTGAAGGAAATCTGAGGCTTCTTCAAAAGATAAAATAGAGAAATACTAACATATCCATTATCCTTCATAAAGAATATTAGATTGAGCCACAAAAATTTCTGGATAAAAAAATGAAAAGAAGAAGGAACCCCACCAAGAAGACTATCTTCAAAAGTCTAGGTAGAATTCACGCCAATTGATGTTACCAGATCATTATCACCTGGAGAACATTAATTATTAGAAGTATTAGGATCAGAAAGCACATGGTATGATAAAGGTAGAAGAGAACCATCTATAGTAATCGCTGAGAATTTCACTCTCTTTTCCTGACTTTATTGATTTCACCAATATAGAGTTCATTCTACAAATCATAGAGTTCAGTTCAAAGAATAAATTTTATAAAGGCATGAACTTAGAGCTCCCTAATAACTTTTATTAGAAACAAAAGTAAAAAATTTGATAATCGTGGGAATGTATATTACATTATAAAGAATTTATATTTCATCAGTACTCTACATTTAGAACATAGAGTAATTAGGGATAAGTTTAATGTTCATCTATCTACATAGAGTTTCTGAATGAGGAAAAATAGAAAATGAATTACGAACATCAGTTTCATCTAAAGACATATATATTTATCATGGAAAACATATATTTCAATAGGCCACAATGTTTGTAACACTTACATAATTTTTTATTGACCTAATAATTTGTATATGCCAAAATTTTAGGAATTTTAAATTCAAATTAAATTATTATTTAAATATTATGATGCTAATATGATGTGATTCGTGGATTCAAAATATCATGATCAATCAAATGATCACAGTACAAGATGAATATGGAGGAATTCTATTCAAGGATGAATCTACACAATGAGATGAGTTCCATACAACAAGGTGGATCAACCAAATCCCATGTTGACATGAATAAATTTAAAAGGTGATTCTAAAATAAGTTTATGTTTTATAAATCATTGAAATTAAATTAATATTGTTTTATATAGAATGAATAGGAGGGAAAAAACAATCTTGTAGGATTTAAATGAGGATACTGACTAGGAATGAAATAATTTTTAATGAGGTAAATAAATCTGGAATATCATAGACCAATTTAAATGATATTTAATTGTTGTTACAATAAAATATTTAGTATTTTACAAAATTCCATTTTAGAAAATATAATTCATGGTATTATTTTTTAATATAAAATTAATGGTAATTAATTAATATGTTATTAATAATTAATGAAGTAAAAAAAATAATTATAGTGAGAATATTAAAGAATTTACAGCATGATAATTTGATTGTATCAAAGGGAGAATAGGTGTTCGATTCCCTAAAAAATTTGGAGGAAGAAAATACTAGATCCTTATTTATTTTAAGTGGTGAGAAGAAATATATTATATGATGATCTGAAGAAGTAAGCAAGCCAAATTTCCATCTTCTAAATAAGTAATAGTTATACAAACTTAAAGAGCTATATGTGGGATAAATAATAGATCCAATTTTTATATATAAGAGGATCAATATAATGGGGTTTAAGAATCAACTAGAAGATACAAGAGATATATCGTCTTTTGGGATATCTCATAGTATTTGGTAGTGTGAAGACAAAGACTCTACCTTATGACTCAGGATCTAGAACAATGTATGGCTCTATATTGATAAGACCGAGTAGGACTTTCGAGTTTTATCCACTTGTTCATATATTGGAGAATATAGGGTTGTACGGGAAAATGAATCATAATAAGAATTATGTTTTTCTAGAAGAACATTATAAATCCTTATGTGTTGTTCTTCCTTTATATCAACTGCATACCATGTGAGATTGTGAGAATTTATATTTTCAGGGTTAGGACCTTAATACGTCCAAGATGTTGAGATAAAATGGAATTGATAAACTAAGACAACTGATTCCCCCTAGTGGTCAATCCATCTACGACATCCTAGAAAGAGAGGGTTGAACTATAAAATCAACCCAACACAGACCAAGAAGGGAAAGAAATAAAATTGGTATATTGATATGGATTCTATTACCAATAGTACCCAAACCCAATATCATATGGGGATCATGGATGACATTAAAGATTAATCATTCCGTATAATTATTACCCCACAAATAAACCCTAAATTTTAAGGGAAAGACCACACCTCATTGTTCATCTTTGATATCGAAAATTAGACAATAATTGGTGCATAAAAAGTACACATAACACAAAATCTATACCTTATAACTAAAGAATATAATTATAAAAATCATATGATCAGGGGGTCACTGAACCATGATCTACTATTTAAATTCAAACATCACTACTCACCCAATATGCAAGGTAAATAATCATACTCATCAATCCATATTTGTTCTTATAACAATGCCCGAATTCACAAATTTCCCATCTAAAAATACAACTATCAATGTTTCAAACCCATAGATTGATTGAAGTGGGGGTGGGGGGATATACCTCACTATATGTGATGTGTACTATAAATCCTTGAGCATATTCAATTTTTAATAATAATATAACTATTATTATTTTGTTGGTTTTGTTTAACAATGGTGAATCTAAGATAAAATACATCCAGAATACAAATAAAGACTTTTTTATTCAAAATAAACATTGAAAACCTTACATTTTCATAAGGCCAACAGACCTCACTAAACTAGAATACTTATTAGGAGACCAACCAGAATCACCAGCAGACCCTAAAACACCACAAATAGTCCCATAAAAGAGTGAATGTCCTTCGAATCTATCACAATGAATAAAAATATGGAATGAACAATGGAAATTGTACTATGTATTAAGGGGATGTAGAACACCAACATCACTGAAGTTGTTTTTGATGTTTCGAATACCCAAAACACCTATTTATAATTCCATTCTGACCGTTAATATGCATTGCAGTCCTAGGGTGACCATTGATTTTGTTAACACTCATAAAGTCTTATAACCATTTGGTTATTTTAAGTATTTTTATTTTTTTATGAATTCCATGTATATAACTATATTAGGAATTCTGAATGTTTTAAAATTCATTAATTTTAAATCTTTGAACATGTTTTTAATTGAACTTATCTTGATATTTTGAATGTATAATGTTTTAAATATTAAAATAAATTTGAAATAATGACTTTGGGATTTAATAAAAATACATAGAAAAGTACATATGTTTACTTCAATAAATTTGAAGAGAAGTATACATATTATTTTCATACAAAGACTGCATATTTTAATTTGAAATCATATTTTAAAATATTCTTAATAATTAGAAGTTATTCATTTGGTTAAGTGATAACATGGTGTAATTTATGCTTTGGTTTGTGTATTATAATGTTTTAATGTTTGAAATAAAGTTGATATCATATTTTAGGAAAATAAAATTAATGACATTGTTTGTTTTAAGTGAAATAAATATTTTATACTTGTTTTTTTCTTTATTTGGATTAAAATGTTGTTACATGGTTAATTTTTTTTTAATGTTTTTAATAATGATCTATATAAATAAATGTGTTACCCTTAGGCTATCCTTCTAGCTAGCCAAGGGAGGAAACTCGCTCCAATCTATAAGGAGTGGGTGGTTGAGCCTTGTCCCCTCAGCCAACATAGGCTGGTTTTGAGGGAGTGCAGGCCCACATGGGTGCATGGAGGAACCGAGGTGGTGCCACCATGTGGGGATGCATGACAGCCGAGGGTGGGTGCAGAGCATACCCATAGTGATGAACCGTTAGAGGGTGGTACCCGGGAGGGGGAAGAGAGTTCATTGCCCTACCACTGGATTGATGATGTTTACAAGGTGGACTTAAAACCCCATCCATTTCTATGTGGGATGTGATTTTTAGAGGGAAATGTAATCTTAACCATTCAATCTCACCGCACGAGATCTGGATTGTATGATCTGGTCCCGGCTTCGAATCCCACCACTGCGACTCTTTCCTCTATGTTTTTTTCACTGTATGATCCCACCATATGACATCTCATACGTCAATCCCTTTTAAATTGTATGGTCAATCCATGACCATATGATCAATCCTCAATTTAATTTTAACCATCCATCTTATTTTTATAACCCCAGAATCATCTGAAGTCATCTGTTCGACCTTCAATGATCTGGATTGTCCAATATATTCCACTTTTCTCCTTTCTTATTCTTCTTCCTCATGCCATCCCAGTGGCCTTTCCCACAATTTCCTTCTCCTTCATTTCTATTTTCTTCTCCCGTAACCGTCCCACATTATCCTCAGACACATCCCGCCATTTCTACCTGTAAGCCCTCTTTAGGTCTTCTTTTGTTTTGGTTTTTATTTTCATTGGCTTCCCATTTTAGATTACAAAATCACTAGACACACACACACACAGATATATATATATATATAATAAAATAAAGGATTGGTTTAGGGTTTTATTTTATATAGGGTGTTAGACCTATTTTTCAGTAGTCTTTTTTGTTGTACATTGTTTATATTTTATGTATGAATAATTATGTATAAAATATATACATATACATCTTATATAAATCCTAATTTCACAGATTACTCTACCCGATTTCTTCTCCATTTATCTGCTCGACTCTATCTCTCTTATGAAGACAAGTAAGGGTTCTTATTTAGTTTGGTTTTGATTATATTAACCAATGCATACTTATATATGTAGATACATATACATATACATATACATATACATATATATATATATATATATATATCAAACCTTTTTTGTTTCATATTTTCAAATTGTGAATTTTATTATGATGTCCTCTACTCATATAATAAAAATAAGGGGTTATTTTTCTTTTTTTCTTTAAGAAAACCCCTTATTTATACCTTTTTGTATTATGGTTATATATATTAATGTACATTTTTATATAACTTCCTATCCTAACTCGTTTTATGTTTTCTAAGTATGATTATCAGTGTTATACTGATGTTTTAAGGTGTATAACACTTGTAAGGGTTCTTATTTATTTTGGGTTTGATTCAATTAACCCATACATACATATATGTGTATACATTTGTATCTATATGTATACAAAACTTATCTTTGTTTCATATTTTTGAATGGTGAAAAATATTATGGTAACCACTAGTCATATAGTACATGTAAGGGTTTATTTAATCTTGTTTTTTGTATGAAAAATCCTATATATAAACTTATATTTATATACAAATTTATATAACTTCCAAACCAAATCTATTTTAGATTTTTTAAATGTTGATTTTCAGTTTTTAATTGAGTTTTTGATGCACATAGTGTTTGTAAGGTAATATGTATCTTTGATCTCCATATGAAAAACCCTTGTCTACAACTTATGAATATGCGGTTATGTAGACATATGTGTGTGTGTGTGTGTAAAATTATCTTATTCAGTTTTTATGATTTTCAAATGCTGAAGATATTTTTTTAAATAATGTCATTAAATACAGGTAAATCATGTAAGGATTCTACTTTGTTTTGTTTAATTGGACCATATATATATGTGTGTGTGTGTTTGTGTGTTTATATACCTGGTTATGTGTGTATATATATACATAAAGGTTTTAATTATATTCAGAATTAGGTTTTCATAAAACCTATTTTAGTAATTTAATTATGGATTTGAAGTGAGAAATATTTATACGGATTTACTAAACATTTTTTAGTTCTATCCAATGTATACAATTTGTGAATATATGGTTTTATATAATTTTCAAACCTACATAAGAACCACAATCACATATATGCATTTTTTAATTTATCTAATATGGTTTGATGATGATGAATTTATGCAATACACATGATACAATTTTATATTGGCCAACATTAACAAAACCATTTTTTGTTATTGTGTGCCTAAAATTAAAAAAGAAGACACCACCTTATGAATACAATTTACTTCACATGCATTCTATACCAATTTATAAATTTTAGGATAGAATGTTAGAATAATATTTCAATTACACATAAAAATATATATATTCATGCATAAGCACATGTGTATAATTATTTACTTATGTATGAATACTTCACCTGAAATAATGGGTTTACATCCATAATTTTTATTTCAATTTGTGATGAATTTTCCAAAAATAATACTTTTAATTATTTAAGTTTATATTTTAATCTATTTGACACATCAATTAACAGTCTATGGTTTGAACTAGAATAAAAAGTTTCACAATATGAAAAACATGTAAATTATTGAATAAAAAAGGTTTACATTCATGTGACAAATGTTTCGAATGAAATAGTTATTATTTTATGTGAAAATTCATTATTTTTTGTGCACTAGTTATTATCACATGTGAAAAAGCATTTCATTTTAGTCTGTGCATGTCACTGTTAAATTTGATTCATCCATAACCTGAAACTAACAACCCAATCCATTATTTTTTATATTTGTTCCAAAAGTCACTTCATTTATGAATATGTATGAAAGAATGATATTTATCTCTCTTGATAACTCATTAATGAAGAATTTATGTATTCAATGTGGTATGGGACACTATGAATATAAGACCATGTGAGACATTTGAGGAATGTATTGGAATTATATGATAAGATGAGTGAGCCTAGATAGCGCTCCAATGAATTGGGTAGAGTTAAGTCTCAGGAAGTGTCTTTTGATGGGTTTTTACCCATATGGTCTTAGCATGAGGCCTTGACAGTATGATTATGTATGGTCTTGGTGGATGGACTTTAAAATGTCTGGCATTATATATTCCCTCATTATGTATTATTATATGACCATCCAAGTGATTATTTTACTAGTATATTATCTCTTGGTTGAGAATATTTTACAAATGATAATGGTGATGAATGCATAAGGCACAATGAAGTATGTACTTGGTGTGTTTTATAAAAAAAGTATAGAATATATTATCTGAATTTTGATACAGAAGTTGATATTACATCTATCATCTCATTAATTTCATTTTAACTGTTATGTGAATCATGATAATGTTACTTATTCAATTCTAATCAAGTGTTAATTCATGTTCTGATTTGTACCTCCACCTTTCATGTGACCATTAAATTTGTTTGATCAATTTTTAGTTTATGCAGCATTCCATGCATTATTGTACACATATGTGTACTCTAATATATGTCTTACCTATAGATTTTAAGTGATA
Source organism: Viscum album (assembly GCA_963277665.1). Lineage (NCBI taxonomy): Eukaryota > Viridiplantae > Streptophyta > Magnoliopsida > Santalales > Viscaceae > Viscum > Viscum album. The sequence goes on from OY728141.1 coordinate 784,292,478, forward strand.
CATAAAATTCTTGTGTAAGAGTTTTCCTGAAAATATCATCAAGTAACCTTTGAAAAATGTTGATGACTTGCTTCAAAAAAGTTTTTTCCCCTTTTAAGGAAATATTTTTATTTCAAAGGTTGTTTGTTTCAAAAAAAGGATTTTCATTAATTTGTATTTTTTAAAACTCCTTACTGATCATTCTAAATTATCACCCTACATTTTCAATTTCATTTTTTCATGTTTTATAAGATTTATCAAGCTTTGAGTACTCCAATGTGATGGAAATAATAATAATTTTATCTTTGTCAAGAATTTGAAGACATTTATTAGTTGTATCTGGTTTTCCAGAACCAAAACCGAAAAGATACTCTATGATGGAATGATATGTGTAATTTTTATCTACATGTTTTATAGGAAACAATTTCACACCATGTTTCAGGCACTGAAATCAGGGCATCTAGGGGTTGTGTCGCCACATATACCACCTAATAGAGTTTCCTTACATATAGATAGGTATCCCATATCCCAATCCATGGGGAGTTCCATGCCCCATTATATAAGAAAGAAATCACATGACATCAGTAGTGGAAGGACTAATAAGTATTCTTAAGAATACAATACACTATATTGGGGAAATAAATCTATAATGTAAAACAATTCCATGGATTTTTTTAAAAAAAATAAATGAGATTTTTTAGAGATCAGGCTCTGGGAAAACACGTAATTCCGAGGCATGGAGTGGCCAGAATGGAAATTTTAACATTTTTTATGTTTATTAATTAAACGTGTGAGGGGGTTTTTTCTATATTTTGAATTGTTGATTGGATCGAAAATCTAAGGGCACCTTTGAACTCATAATGGTGGGATTCTTCTAGAATGGAATTAACTTGTACTGATGTGGGTCGATCACAAAAGTTATTTTTGAAGATTTTTGAAGGAAATTTTAAATAAAAATAAATTTGATTTATTTTATTTGAGTTTGAATTTGAAATCATTGCAGCATAATTTATTTTCACCCAAGAGTATCTGAAACATTGTTTCATTAATGAATATATGTAATAATGCTACATCGCATCAGTAACAGATTGGTTGTTAACACCCCTTAATGGTTTGATAGCGATCAATCGTTGAAGAGGTAGTAGGGAAAGCTCCGAGTCTCTGAAGGATCGTTGTCGATGAATGATGAACAACGAGGGACGATCGCCAAAAAAATGGACCAAAAAATCAATGAATGCGATTTTGGATCAAGGTTGGACGAATGACAACAACATGGAGACATTCTTCATCAGTGAAGGAACCTTTTGATGTTGGGGTTTATATTTGAATTTAGCTTTCCCCCATTGTTTTCTTAAACAATAACTGCAGATAAACCCACAAACAGGTTAACACACATTTTTGTCATTCTTGTGGATGAATTGTGCTTCTCATTCTTGATCTCTCTAATGAGGGCGGATTAACTCCCTAACAAATGAAGGTGGGGATTTTTTTGAAAATTTATTTATTGATTCTACCTCCACCCACCCCTTGATGCACATTCGTTGCATTCTTTACGGGATGACAAGAGGTTGGTTGTTGGGCAAATGTACTTGGTGCAACAACGTTGGAGGTGAGATGACAATGACAATGGAAATATTAAGGTGGTGCAAGATATGCAGTCGATCGAGCATTTCCCGGTGGAAGGGATCTCATTAGAGATTTGAAACGTAGGTGATGAAGAATGTGACCCGAGTGTTCCAGAACACCCTCTGAATCGATGAACTCCATCATAGTGGGTAACACCCCAAGATTCTACGGCACGTTTCCATTTGAATAATATGCAGCTTGTGTTGTACAAAACTTTGACATCAAACACCCCACATGCAATAAAACTAGCCGTTATGAATAGTAATACCCACCTTCTGAATTTAGATAAATTTAATCTATCAAAATGGACTTAATTTTTTGATTCGGAATAATGAAATTATCTTAGGGAGAGTTATTGGTATTTTTATAAAAACATTCAATTTTTTATGAGTAGTGAAAAACACTGAGTTATTGTTTATAACCAAGTTTTTTTAAATAATTATAATTATTATTTAAATTTATTTTAGGTCAAAGTAGATACATAATACCTATAAAGTTCAATGTAATTCATTGGAGTCATTTTATAATAAGTTTAGATATATAAAAATTTTATTTAAATTATTAAGGTCGTTTACCCACCTCGTAGAAGAATTTTCAAATTTGTATAAAACATGATTTTACTGCTTCTATGAATTAAATTTCATAAATCAGAGAGATGCAGTTGATATGAGTAAGTAAAATGTGGTTCGATAAGATAAAAATAATTTTTAGTGAATAGTAACTTTTGACTTTTATTTACCAGAGTCAAAAGTAAATAGGGTAATTAAAGGTAAAAAATGATATTATTATTACCCAAACACATGTCTTAATTCTATTGGATAAGTGTAATTCGACCAAAAAACATAAGATAAAATATAATCCTTTAGGTTCATTTGGATAAGATTAAGAAATTTATTATTATTTAATTCAAAGAAGAGTTAAAAGAGTTATAATCAAAGTTTAATTACTAAACCATTTTTAATATAGGGTTATACATAAGATAATTTAATGACTCTAAATTCAGTGGAAATTTGTTTTAAAATACATTGGATTTTTACGAGTCCGTGAGAATTTACGGAGCTTGATTTCAAGGCCCGGTGTGCTCAGAATCAATTTCTGATGTTTTCTTCGGGGACGTTTAGTAAACGGAAAAATGAGGTTTTATAACATTTGAACCGGTTCTCAGAATTGAAATCTGAGGGCACCGTTGAACTCGCAGCATCAATGATTTCTTAGTGAGGCATTCACCGCAGTTGCATTCTAATGATAATGGATGTTATATTTTGGGTTCTTAATAAGATAAAAAAATAAGTGTAGGTAATTTTTTTTATGGTGGTTAAAAACTCCCAGAGGGGGTTAGTGGTGGGGACCACCACACCCTAACCTCCCATGGGAGGTTATGGTGGTGGGGCCCACTAGCACATAACCTCCCTTGGGAGGATATCTTTGGTGGGGACCACCTGGGGGTTGTAACCCCTCGGATCCCCCAATTAAGTGGAGAAACCCCTGAACTTCCCCCATTAATTAAATGTGCCAACCCTCCCAATTAATTAATTGAACTGTATAATTTAATTAATTTTCACCTTTTGAATTCTTTTAGATTCATGCCAACAATTAAATAATAGACAAATCTATTATTTCATTTTGGTTGGCATCTCTTCATTTGATGGAGATTTGGATGAACTTGGAGAATTGTCCCCCCAACGAAGAATGCCTCATCCACCAATGAAGAACAAATAACACCTTCATCAATCTTCAACCATGCCAAAAGAGAAGGAGTCAACTGCGAAGAATGTCATCTTTGACTTCGTCACCTCTGAAAGATCATCCACCAACGATGGATATCATCTTCCTTTTCCGACATTGACGAATCGACGCCACCTTTCCACGACTTCGTCAACGATAAACTAATTCGAGGTAGGGGTTCAAGTTTAATTTATTCCCATTCTACGTCGTTCAATTTATGTATTGAGTATTGCCGATTGATATCACCATAACGAGGAGGTCTTAGACCGCACAAACACGGCCCGACCCTCCCCCTTGTTATTGATTGTTGATGAAAGAGGAAGAGCTGCGTCGGCCGGTGTTAGGCCAACCGTAAAGGAAACCGGCCTCAAATAAATCCATCCGCGAAGGAACCGGCAGGGCAAGGCTGCCGGGTCGCAGGAAGGGCGGGACACCATCGTGCCGCGAAGAGGTGTAAGGGGACGCGGCCAGGCCGGGCCGCGACAAAGGTGGCGTGACGTCGTCGCACCATGCGGTAGAGGTGTGTCACAGCCAGGGCGGGCTGCAGTGGAGTAGAAGGGGAGTCCAGAATCGGGCCGGCCACCGGGGGTGCGGATCATGCTGCCCGCTCGACTATCTGGACTAGGCGGGACCCACCTAGGTCCCGCGGCTCCCAAACCAGCACATATCACTGGTTCCGTTTGACCATCAGGGGGCCCAACACCCCCCCACGTGTGGTCAACTGAGCCATGCGGGCCAGCCACCGGGGCTACGCGGGCCGCCACCCGGGCCACGCGGGCCGCCAGCCATTCGGGCCATGTGTGACGCCTTCGGGCCAGGCCGCCCCCTTGGGCCAGGCCGCTGTTGAGTCGGGCTGCCCCCTCGGGCTGGGTCGCCCACTCGGGTCGGACCACTCTCAGAGTGGGTTAGACTCCAGTCCAGACCCGGGTCGGGCCGAGTAAGTCCGACTGGGTCGGACCGGACCCGGACCCACTTTGGCGTGTTTTCACCCTTTTCACCCATATCTTGGGTTACGGGTGTCTGATCGACAAACCGTTTGTGGTGAGAGAAATAATAGAGTGATATGGTTCTTTTTCCATACCCCACATGAGGTTTAGACACAGTTTGGATATAGTCGGGTTGGTTTGAACCTAAAAGCCAACCCGGCCCCTGGTATAGAAATGCGAATAACTCGCAGACCAGGCGTTCAATTGACGCACTGTCTATTTCTATGAGTCCCTTGTGACGAGGTGGACCTTTCAGATACATATAAATTATAATTAGTTACAAATGACGTGTCAAACAGTAACTCGTGGATTGGATCTTCTCAGTGAAGAGTGAGTGGAGTACGGAGACCTAGTAGCTGGCTGAGACCTGATGACTACTGACCTCTTGAATCTGAGTGTTTCAACTAGCCCAGTGGGAAGCGTCTCGGTGTGATGTTGTATACCCACAGTGGGGAGCGCCTCTGTGTGACATGGAAGACCCATGGTACTCGATAGGAGGAGTACCTCAGTAGGATATGAGGGGGAGCGCCTCTGTGTGACGTGGCAGACCCACAGTGGGGAGTGCCTCTATGTGACGCAGAAGACCCACAGTAATTTACAGGAGGAGTCCCACAATAGTCTATGATAGTGGGAATTGCCCCTTTGTGATGTGGTAGGCCCACAATACTCGATATAGGAGGATTACACGATCAGCCGAGGTTTCTATAGTTTGACTGGGAGTGTTACATGTTATCACCCCAAGAATAAAATCGTGGTTTTGAGCAGAGTCAATGACGTTAGTGATTTCCTCATGATTGATACAGGTTACTAGATAACTTAATTATATTTATGGTCATATACCAAATTAATGGTTATCTGTTGATTTCATACTTTTGGTTTAACCTCATTGGATTTAGTGAGACCATTAGGGTCTTGGGGTCCCTACAGAGTATCGTTATACTCACCCCTGGACGGGCTATACCTGCACCATTTTGTGTTGGTTACAGACGACAGACAGTGCTGACTGGGGTAGAGGGTAGCAGGACTGTACGGTACCTGAAGGTGGACACCTAGGTGTGACGGCGCATGGAGCGGACGAACAGACATGGAGTGCTGAGGAGGCCATCTGTGCCTACCTTCCAGGTAGGAAACCCGGAGGAAGACCCAATAGCTGCTTTACTTCTTCTTTTAGTTGTACTTGTAATTTTCCATTTCCTTGTACATTACTGTTGGGATTGTATTGAAGACCCCCTTTTACTTTCAGTTGTCACTTTTGTATACAGTATTGCATGGTGTTTTACTTCTAGTTGCGTACTATGTTGTGTGAGTTCAATTTATAAAGGAAATGCCTTCCCAGTTTAGGGATTTACTCTTTTGGTCCTAGTCGCCACCCACTAGCCTATAGAAGGAGGGCTTCAGGTAGTCACAATACATGCCCCGAGGGACGGGTCGTGACAAATTGGTATCAGAGGAGTCGGTTATACCACAGAACTTAGGACTCTGATATTTCATTCTATGAAGCAATAGAGATAAGGGTACTAAGTGTGGTTTTTAGTTCAGGAAGTCCAGTGTTGGTGTGGGTGGCTGACTTATCCATACACCGGGACCTTGAATTCTGATTTCTGACTCAGTGCATGAAAACACTAATTGCGTGTGTGTTTTTGAAAGTTTTTATTTGAGTCATCTCATCCAGGTCAGCTCACTAGGTACAAATATTTTGACTGTGTAACATATGTTTCTTTCAGGATGACTCCCCATAGAGCCCCGAGAGTCGTATACTCTAGCAGCCCACTGAGCAACAAGAACTCGGTGTAGGGCCCTCTACAAGTGGATGCACCTGTGGTACCACTTCACGTTGTCCATCCGATGCCACTAGCCCCAGTAGCAGATGATGCACGCCGCTTAAGTGCATTTCATGAGTTCCAGCACCAGAGGCCACCAAGGTTCCGGGTAGAGACGACCCCACAGGTGTCTGAGGATTTTCTGGAGGCTGTGGTGAGAGTCTTTAGGCTGGTAGGGACACCAGCAGACCTCATGTTGATCCTTACTACGAGTCTCCTTCAGGAAGAATCTAGAAGATGGTGGAGCCTGATGCTCTAGGTCCATTATGAGGAAACACTTCTTTGGGCAGACTTCGAGAGCCTATTCCAGGCAGTGTTTGTACCAGAGAATCTAAGAGTGGTACAAATATAGGACCTACTTCATTTTCAATAGTTAATCATGACAGCAGAACAATACTCAGAGAGGTTCACCGACCTCTCATGCTACTCCACAGATATAGTGCAGGACCCTATTTTTAGGGCATGGGCCTTCGATCAGGGGCTCAGGCGAGAGATCAGGGCACGGATGATCTCACTCAGCATCCCAACACAGGTGGGGGTGTTAGAGAGATCCCTACTAGTGGAGAGTTTCCTTGCTGAGCAGTCAACAGCAGCAAGACCCACCACTAGTCGACTTGCAGTAGACTGTTCTGCAGTAGGTGGTAGATAGATGAAATAGAGGTCCAAGAGGACCAGACACACGGGTGGATGACCGCATGACTCTGGATCAGTTTTTCAGGGCACCCATGGCTGTGACATATATTCTAGGAGTTGATAGTGATACTCATGCGGTGGGATGGGTCACATGGCTTGTGACTGTCCGACCCACCATTCAGATGATAAGCAGACAGTTGAGGGACCTCCTAGGTAGAGGCAGAGGGTTGATCGAGGTGGTCTGTAGGGTGCATGCGGACGTGGTAGAGGATTTGGTCGATCAACTGGTGGTGGATGACATTATGAGGTGCTACCACCTCTACCACCAAGAGGACCACCATGACCGCAGGAAGAAGGTGGGAAGGGGAGAGCTCAACTTTAGGAAGCTGAGGCATGCGACCATGGCACTATGGAGATGATTCGAGGTAATATCTGTGTCTACTCCACCTTATCTATAGTTTTTATAGACACAGGTTCCAATATCTATTTCATTTCCAATGCCCTTGTTTGAAGCTCAGAGATTCCGACAGAGCCGTTGGTAAGATCTTTATGGCTAGAGACTTGTACGGGAGAAGACTCAATGATTACACCCTAGTGCCTGCAGAATGAGTTTAATATAGGAGGATAGATCTTTAATTGGGATCTCCTCGTAGTGGCGTCGAGGCCTTACGACGTCATCCTGGGTATGGACTAGTTATCTACATTTCATGTTTGGATTGACTGTATTAGGTGAAAAGTGTGGTGTGTCCGCACAGATGGGACCAGGTTTATCATCACCGGCGAGAAGGGAACCATTGCAGCACATGACATACTTACTCAGAGGAGGGTGCAACTGATCACTCACTAGTTGGCTTTCCATACCCTTGGAGTAGTTGATGTGGAGAGTCTGAAATATCCTGTAGTGGTGGACTAGTACATGGATGTTTTCCGTGAAGATGTTCTAGGACTACTCATGGAGAGGTTTACTTTTTCATTAACCTGTACCCCGGGATGAAACTGATATCTACTCCAACATATCGGATGTCTCTTGCTGAGTTTCGAGAGCTGAGGGTACAACTAGAGGACTTTCAGGGGAAGGGATTCATCTGGCCTAGTGTTTCTCCCTGGGAATCCCCAATTCTGTTCACCAATAAAGAGGATGGGAGCATGAGGATTTGTGTTGAAAACCGTCTCCTAAACTAGGTGACCAGGATGAAAAATTACCCACACCCGAGGATTGATGACCTCTTTGATCAGCTCAAGGGAGCACGATAGTTCTTAATGATAGACCTGAGATCTGGTTATCACCAGATCAGAGTTTGAGATGAGGATGTGCAGAAGACAACCTTCTGGTGTCGGTACGACCACTATGAGTTCTTGGTTATGCCCATCAGTGTAACCAACTCTCCACCAGTGTTCATGTGTCTCATGAATAGAATAATCTAGACATACCTTGATCACATTGTCGTGGTCTTCATCAGTGATATTCTAATATACTGGACTACTAAGGAGGATCATGCCTACCATTTGTAGGTGGTACTGGACACACACAGAGAGCACCAAGATTTATGGTAAGCTCTCGATGGTCCAGTTTTGGATTTGAGAAGTTCACATCTTGGGACACATCATCTCAGAGGCTGGAGTTCTAGTGGATCCAGTGAATATTGAGGAGGTACTTTCTTGGGAGCAACCCAGGTGTGTGACGGAGGTACGGTGTTTCTTCTGTATGGCTGGGTACTACCGATGGTTCGTTCCATACTTCTCCAGAGTTGTAGCACCACTATCATCTTTGTTGAAGAAGGGGAAACCCTTCGTGTGGTCGGAGAGATGCCAGCAGAGCTTTCAGGATCTGAGGTAGAGGTTGACTAGTTCCCCCATCTTGAGGATTCCAGAAGAGGGCATCAGGTACGTAGTTTACTATGATGCATCAGGGACCGGACATGGGAGTGTCATGATGTAGGAATGAGTTGTGATCGTGTATGGTTCTCAGTAGCTGAGAAAACATGAGAAGAACTATGCTACCCATGACATGGAGTTAGCAGAAGTGGTCTTCTCCTTGAAGATGTCGAGGCACTATCTGATCGGAGAGTGTTTCACAGTCTACTCTGATCACAAGAGTCTTAGGTATATCTTCTCTCCGAAGGTCCTGAACCTGAGACAGCGACGATGGCTTGAGTTCATCCAGGATTATGACTTCGTGATAGTCTATACTCCTTGGAAGGGGAATTTTGTTGCAGATGCACTCAGTAGGATATTTGGTATTCAACTGCAAGGAGAGGTGACATAGCAGCTGGCTTCTTTACAGATATCCTTTATGGATAGGGATGGAGCAGCCTATCTACAATCTCTTATAGTCAGTTCTCCAATTCTTCAGTGAGTCAGTGAGGCGCAGCATTGGGACGCTTACTACAAGACACTACGTGCTCATATATCTGCAGGGCAGGCACCTGATGGATTTCTTGAAGGTGGGGAGCATGTCATCCTCTTCAGAGGATGTACCTTGGTATCAGTTTCACTATAGGAGGAGGTGTTGATGGAGTTCCACACTTCCCCTATAGAGTTACATCCTGGAGTGGGGAAGATGTACCAGGACCTCAGACGACAGGATTGGGGGCCAAGTATAAAGAAGGTGGTAGCAGAGTTTTTCTCACTATGGCTCACTTGTTAGCAAGTGAAGGTGGAGCAGAAGGTACCAGTAGGCTTGTTACAGCCCTTATAGGTCCTAGTGTTGAAGTGGGATGGGATTTCCAAGGACTTCATGATGGGTCTTCCATGTAAATCCAAGATTCATGATTCGATATGGGTGATCGTTGACTGACTCACCAAGTTGGCCCACTTTCTACTGATCAGAGAGAAGGGCTTAGTAGAGAGATTGGGTTGCCTCTATGAGCATTAGATTGTGCATTTTCATGGGGTACCTTCTTCTATTGTATCTGACCATGATGTACGGTTTATTTCCTGGATATGGAAGGTGTTGCAGGAGGCTTTCAAGATACAGCTACGTCTGATCACCGCCTTCCATCCTCAAACAGATGGTCAGATTGAGTGGACCATTAAAACCCTCAAGGACATGCTCCGTGCATGTGTCATCAACTTTGGTAGTAGTTAGGAGGATCACTTACCTTTGTTGGAGTTTTCCTACAACAACATCTATCACTCCACCATCGGTATGGAACCTTTTGAGGCCTTGTATGGTCGACCTTGCAGATCACCACTGTGATGGACAGATCCAGGGGAGTCAGCACTAGTGGGACCAAAGATGGTATAGGCTACCACTGAGAAGGTGCAGATCATCTAGGAGCTGATGAAGACAGTATAGAGCAGGCAGAAATCGGATGCTGACATTAGGCAGAGACCTCTAGAGTTATAGGCTGGAGAACATGTCTTCCAATGGGTCTCACCTCTACGAGGTCTACAACGATTTCTCCGAGGCGGAAAGTTATCTCTGCGATTCCTCAGACCTCTCCAGGTCCTCGATAGAGTATGCGGGGTGGCTTACCACTTAGCTCTTCCTCCTTAGTTACACCGGGCACACAATATCTTCCACGTATCTCACCTGAGGAGATAATTGCATGACCCTTCCCACACCATCGACCATGAATAGGTGGACATCAATGATGAGGAGACTTTCACGGAGGTTCCAGTAGATATTGAGGATCAACAAGAGCGAGTCCTACATGGACAGTAGATACCTTTGGTGCGCGTTCGATGGCAGCAGGAGAACCTCCAGGAGATCACATTGAAGTGGGAGGCTCAGATGCGTGCTCAGTACCACCTTTTGTTCCCTTAGTTCAGGTTGTAGCTTACAGGGACGTGAATCCCTGAGATGGGGAGAATGTAAAGACCCGGAAATTCCGTGGAATTTTTTTTAAAACATTGGATTTTTACGAGTCTGTAAAAATTGACGGTGCATGATTCTGAGTCCCGGTGTGCCTGGAATCAATTTCTGAAGTTGTGTTCTGGTACGTTCAGGAAACGTACGAATAGGGTTTTATAACTTTTGAACCGTGCTCGGAATTTTAATCTGAGGGCACTGTTGAACTCGCAGCATTGGTGATTGCTTAGTGATACATTCACCGCAGTAGTGTTCTAACGAGAATGGAAGTTAGATTTTGGGTTTTTAATAAGTTATATAAAAATAAGTGTATATTATTTTTATTTTTAAGGTGGTTAAAACTTCCAAGAGGTGGTTAGTGGTGGGGGCCACCACACCCTAACCTCCCATGGGAGGTTGTGGTGGTGGGTCCCACCCGCACATAACCTCCCTTGGGAGGATATCATTGGTGGAGACTACACGGGGGTTGTAACCCCTTGGAACCCCCAATTAAGTGGAGAAACCCATGAACTTTCCCCATTAATTAAATGTGTCGACCCTCACATTTAATTAATTTAACTCTTTCATTCAATTAATTTGAAACTTTTGAATTCTTTTGAATTCAATCCAACAATTAAATAATAGACATATCTATTAATTCATTTTGGTTGGCATCTATTCATTTAGTGGAGCTTTGTAAGAACTTAGATAATTATCCTCCCAACGAATAAAGCCTCTTCTGCCAACAAAGAATGGCGAACACCTTCATCGATCTTCAACTGTTCCAAAAGAGAAGGAGTCGAACGTGAAGAATGCCGTCTTCGACATCTTAACCTCTGAACTCTCATCCACCAACAATGGATATCCTCTTCCTTTTCTAACATTAACGAATCGATGCCGCCTTTCCGTGACATCATCAATGATAAAAAAATATGAGTTAGGGGTTTGAGTTGAATTTATTCCCGTTCTACGTCGTTCAATTTATGGATTGAGAATTGCTGATTGAAATCACCATGACGAGGAGGGTTCGGAATGCACGAACACAACCTGACCCTCCCCCTGTTGTTCTCATTTGTTGATGACAGAGGCGGAGTAGCGGCGGTCAATGTTGGGCCGACTACAAAGTAAACCTACTGCGAAGAAATCTGGTAGTGAAGGAATCAGCGGTGCAAGGCCACTAGGTCAACGGAAGGGCGCGACCCTGTCGTGCCGCACAAAAGAGTAGAGGGCCACAGCCAGGTCGGGCCATGGTGGAGGTGGCGCGGTGCCTTCGCGCCACACGGAGGAGCAGCGGGACGTCGCCAGGCCATGCCATGGTGGAGGGGGTGTGGAGCCGTCGTGCCACGCGGTAGAGGTGATGCAAGACCAGGGCGGGCCGCGGCGGAGGACAAGGGGCGTCCGGCATCCAGCCGGCCGCTGGTGGTGTGGAACTAGATGGGCGCTCAGCGAGCCGAAAAAGTCGGGACACACTTGGGTCCCACATCTCATAAACCGGCGCATAGGGCTGGTTCCGTTCAACCAGTAGGGGGCGCGGCACCCCCCCCCCCCCACGCATGGCCAGCCGGGCCACGTGGGCCGCCAGTCAGGCCACGCGGGTGACCAGCCTGCTGGGCCGAGCCGCCCCCTCAGGCCAAGCCTCCCACTCAGGCCGGGCCGCCCACTGTGGTCGGGCCGTTCTCAGACTAAGTTGAAATTGTGGACCGGGTTGGGATAGGGCAATCTGACTAGGTCGGACCGAACCCGGACCCGCTTTGGCTTGTTTGCACCCTTTTCGGCCATTTCTTGGGTTACGGGTGTCCGGTCGACGAACTGTCTGCGGTGATGGAAAGAGTAGAGCGAGAGGGTGCTTTTGAAAAACCCCAAATGGGGTTTTCCCAAAGTTGGGATATGGTCGGGTTGGTTTGATCCTAAAAAACAACCAGGCCCCTAGAACGGAAATGCAAATAACTCACAGACTGGGCATCCGATTGATGCAACGTCGGTTGCGATGAGTACCTTGTGATGAGGTAGAACTTTGAGATACTTCTACATGGAGCTTAGTAAAAATTGAAGTATCGACTCGTAGTTCATGGAGCGGATCCTTCTAGAGACGAGCAAGTGGAGTACAGAGACCTAGTAGCTCGTTGAGACTTGACGACTGCAGACCTTTCGACTTGGAGTGTCTTGACTAGCCCAGTGGGAAGCGCCTCTGTGTGACACGGAAGACCCATAGTGGGGATCACCTATGTGTGACGTGGAAGAACTACAGTAATCGACAGGAGGATTACCTCATCAGGATATGAGGGGCAGTGCCTCTGTGTGATGCGGCAGACCCACAATGGGGAGCACCTCTGTGTGACACAGCAGACCCACGGTACTCGACAGGAGGAGTACCACAATAGTCTAGGATAGTGGGAATCACCTCTTTGTGACGTTGTAGGCCCACATTACTCGATAGAGGAGGCTTACACCATCATCCGATGTTTCAACAGTTTGACTGGGAGTGTTACATGCTACCACCCCTAGAATAAAATCTCGGTTTTGAGCTGAGTCAAGGATGTTAGTGATTTCCTCATGATTTATATGGGAAACTATATAACATAGGCATATGTTTGAGAATATACTTAAGTAATGGTTATCCGTTGATTTCATACTTGTGGTTTATCCTCATTGGATTTAGTGATACCTTGAAGGTCTCAGGGTCCCTACAGAGTATCGTTATACTCACCCCTGCATGGTCTATGCCCATACCTGGTTGTGTTGGTTGTAGACGACGTACATCACTGACTGAGGCAGAGAGTTGCAGGACTGGACGGTACCCGAAGGTTGACCAATTAGGTTTGATGGGGAACGGAGAAGACGAACAGATGTGGAGTGCTGAGGAGGCCATCTGTACCTACCCAGCAAGTCGGAACCCCGGAGGACGACCCAATAGCTTCTTTACTTATTATTTTAGTTGTACTTGTACTTTTCTATTTCCTTGTACATTACTGTTGGGATTGTATTTACAGTCCCATTTTACTCTCAGCACTATATTTTGTATACAGTTTTACTTGTTGTTTTACTTCTAGTTGCATACTCTATTGTTTGAGTTCAGTATATAAAGGCAATGCCTTCCCAGTTTAGGGATTTACGCCTTTGGTGCTTGTCGCCAGCCTCTGGACTATGAAAGGCGGGCTTGGGGTAGTCACGATACGGGCTCCAGGGGACGGGCCGTGACAGATAAATTCAACTACAAATTTTCATTAGAAATCTAAAAATATTTCCTACATAATGATATTTTATATATAATTTTTAGACATTAAATAAACTAATTTATTTTTGACACAATGATGACGCTGTAATTACCGTATTAATAAAATATTAAAATAATTGATGTTATAAATACCAAAATAAATGTAATTTGATACTATTTATGAATTACACTAATTTTATATCTTAATATGACATATTAGGATTGATAATATGAATTTATTTAGAAGTAATAAACTTTTTAGGTCTTTAACAAAAATAATTTATTAAATAATGTCAAAATTGACATAAAATAGTTTTTAAAACAAATATTATATTATTAATTTCAACAGTATTCCTAAAAATCTAAGGCTCAAAAAAATGACTTAGATAAGGTTATATATATTAATAATGAACCACATGGGGTTCTCTTTCCTTGTTATAGTAAGTTTATTAACCACATAATTTAAAAATACATAGGGGTATGGTAAATGTAAAACAATTTAACTAGGAGAAAAATATAAAAGATAAGGTTAAAATGGAAACCTAAACTTGTCTAAATCCTATTGGTTGAGAGGATTTAGACCCCTATCCACATAATATTTTAAATAAATCAAATTAGATCCATTAGAATCTGAAAATAATTTAATTATAAAATAATATTTCAATCTTTCCCTAAGGTGCCTCTCACCAATCTTATAAAAGGGAACATACCATTCTCTCTAATTCACACCTCCAAAGCCATTTGGCGTGGCCCAAACCTATCCAAATATCCTCCCAACTATCATACCCTCATACTAAAGTCCCTCTTCTGATCGTAAATCCAAATTAAACACCCCTTTTGATCAAATGAAAAGGTGAACCTGATAAAGAGGTAAATATTTCATCACCTCTTTCAAGTTATTTTCTTCTTCTACTTCCTCTTTCTTTGTTGTTTCAATTTTAAAATAATAACTCCACTATATTCTATATACTGTGATGCTATTGTAAAAATGGTACAACCCTATTCATTATTCTATCTATCCTATAAATGACAAAGTCACCTTACGTGCGTACGTACGGATTACCGTCGCCACGTCGTGGTGTAGTTTGTTATTCAAACACTTCATCATTCATATGGGTATAATAATAAGTATAAATGATTTAAATAATAAATATACCATTATAATTATTATTTATATATGATATACCATCAAATTATATACAATTTTAATATCAAAAGAATGATATTGTCGCTCGTGCGTACGTACGGATTACCATCTCCACGAACACGAAGAGATTCTTTCCCCGTCATATTTATTCCAGAATAATTTTCATTTTGCGATTAAAAATAATTTTTATAAACATAATATAATTCTATATATGAATCAGATATATCCTATCCATAATAAACATTACTTATGTAACAAACCATATAAAGGAAAACAAATTAGTTAAAACCTGAAACGATGGTACTACTAAAATATCATTAACAAAGAAATATTTGAAGATCATATATGATGTCATATTAATGTATATGGTTATTTTATAATTTAATAATAGTGATTTCACCATTATACATGAGTTTAACCGACCCTCGACCAAGGAAAAGTACAAGTTAAGTGTTAATTTCAGATTCTCTTTATAATCCGAGATTGTTTTTAAGTAAGTATCTACTGGGACCTCTTTATCATCCTCATCCGTGTTTTCATACAAATGTATTTTTTTAAAATAATTTTTTTACTATTTACTAGAAAATGGGTTAAAGTCATTTATACCCTTATTTGACCTTATATGTTTTGAATGGAATCTATCCATCATTTTCCAAACAAGGTACTTTACGACCTTTTTTACAAAATTAAGGTAAGAATTTTTTTTATCTTATACTGTGGGTGTGGTTATTCTATGACATTCTAACATCATCGAAGATTTCCTTAAAAGCTTATAATAATATTTTAAAATTAATTTTTTTCTTTTAAAATTACATGACTTTTAAATGATTTCAAAAATAGAAAGATATATTCATATTAAATAAGACCCTTTTCTTCTATGTCAACTTCCTTTCATGGATTTTAAAATAGTTTGAAGTTGTTCTATTATGATACAAATCTCCCATATTAGGACAATACATATTCTCTTTGAAAATCATTATGAAGGATTTATGAGTATATACCTCCTTAAAGAAAACATTTTTTTTATGATTATGGATTATATCCATAATCTGTTCAATTTATGTTACGTTTGTATATGTTTGGAATTATGTGTTGAGATTCATAAACTAATATAGTGTATTCCATTGTTTAGAAATAGAGCCTAGTGTAAGGAATAGAAACCGTATCAACGCACGTACTCCGTATAGGGATTGACATCCTACTGAAGATAATTATAGTGGAACTGGTGAAGTAACTAGAGCTGATAAGCTTATCACCATTCTAGGATAATTCACTCCGATTATGAATAATAATATTGCCTATATAGAGCACCCTGATCCACAACGTGGAGGATCAATGTTAGACCACTTCATGAGACAATAACCACCAACATTAAATAGGTCTATAAATCCATTTGTAGCCGAGAAATGGATAATTTACGTAGAGAAAATATTTCTTCCATTGGGGAGTAGCGAAAGGTAAAAATTTGTCATGGGAGTTTATCGCCTTATAAGAGATTCATATCAATGGTCCTCATTGATTAAAAACACAAAGTAAGATGGAGAATTTTCAAACATGGAATAGATGGAGTTCAAAGAGATTTTATTAGAATAATACATTTCTCGTGACCATCGAGTGGATATGGAAAGGCAATTTCTGAGTATGAGGAAAAAAGACGATGATAATGTCACAAAGTATGAATCTAAATTTATATGGTTAGAAAGGCAAGCTGCAAATTATATACATATCCCAAGAAGTAATATTGGTTGTTTCTTTTATGGCTTAAAACCATTTCTTCATCAATAATTAGTATCACAATCTTTATCATCATACGAAGATATTTTCTCATGTGCTATCAAGATAGAAAATGAATTCTCTATGTCTTAAGACTTTAAAGAAAATCAAGAGAAGAATAGATCTGTTAAACACTATGGGAAAGTAAATAAGGAAACAGGGAAGAAGGAAAGAGTTTAATTTCCACCATGTGATAATTATTTAAGGAAGCACCCTGGTGCCTGTCAAAAAGGAAAAGAAGTATGCTTCAAATGTTGAAAGAAAGGACATATTTATTGTGATTGTAAGGGGAAGAAAGTAGTTACCCATGTTCAATGATAAAATTGTAGGGAGATGGGACATTTTTCAAATGAATGTCCTATGTTTCAGAGAAAATTACCTCAGAAAAGGCTAAGGGATAAAGGCCAAGCTTATGTGATCACTACTGTTGAGGATGAAGCTCCAAAAGATGTGGTGGCAGGTAATTTAACCGTTTCCTCAAGTTTAGCCAATGGTTTATTTGATTCTCGATCATCACATTGATTAATATCTTTCCAGTTTTCTAAGAAAATATGATATTTCCAATTTAATTTAACAAGGGAGTTTTCAGTCAAAAATCCTAAGGGAAGTATCATCACAACAAAGTTTTTTGAATCAGTTCCTATTAGAGCATATAAATATTATTTATCTTCTGATATCATCATCATACAAATGATTGAATTTTATATAATCCTCGGTATATATTAGCTTTCGGATCATGATGGGAAAATTTATTGTAAGAAGAAGGAGGTTACAATTCTTGATGTTGATAATGAGTACCTTATCTTTGGAGAAGAAATGTCACCATATGATTATTATCTAGATCCACCCATAGTAGCTCTACTATGTTCAATTTTTGGCGAAGAAGATAATGAAATAACTATGGGGGAGGAAAAGAATGTTTGAATAGAGGGCATACCTATTGTTCAATAATATGTTGACTTGTTTCCATAGGAGTTACCTGGACATCCTCTAGAATGCGAAATTGAGTTTTCCATTGATTTAATTCCTGGTTCAAGGACCATATCAAATACCCCTTATAGAATGGCCATTGTGTAAGTAGTGGAACTAAAGAAACAACCAGAGGAATTGAGTAATAAGGGATTTATTCACCCTAGTTTTTCTCCATGGGGAGCCTTGTCCTTTTTGTTAAGAAGAATGACAGATCTATGAGGTGGTGCATTGACTACAGAGAGATCAATGCTATAACAATAAAGAAAATGTATACCCTACATCGCATTGATTATTTATTCGACCTAATTCCTGGATCTCAATATATTTCAATGATTTACCTTCCACTAGATATCATCAGTCGTATGTTAAGAAGGAAGAAATTCTGACAACCTCATTTCGAACCAGGTACAGACATTAAGATTTTACAATAATGCCTTTGGGATTGATTAATGCACACTATGTCTTCATGGATCCACTGAATAGAGTTTTCATGGAATATCTTGATGTCATTATAGTGGTGTTTATTGATGATATCATGGTATACTCCAAAATATTTTAAGATCATGAAAATACCATTTGTATTATTAAAAATACTCTTAGAAGAAATGAATTATATGGGATGTTTAGCAACTGTGAATTATCTCTTCAAGTGATTTCATTTCATGGATATATTGTCTCTATATATGGGATCTCTATAGATTCGTCAAATAAAAATGAAATCCAACAATGGCCAGTACTGATAAGTATAAATGAGGAACATAGTTTTATTGGTTTATAAGGTTATTATCAACATTTCATCCAGAATTTTTTCCAATTGGCTAACCCATTAACCAATCTCATAGGTAAAGGGATTAAATTTTTGTGGACAAAAGTGTGTGAATAATTTTTTGAAGAACTGAAGAGAATATTACTCAATTCTTCTATAATGACTCTACCATAAGGGAATGATGGGTTTGTAATTAATAGTGACTCTTCAATGAAAGGACTTGGTTGTGTCCTTATGAAAAATGATAGATTTATTTCCTATGCATCACAACAAATAAAATATATGAGAAAAACTATTATACTCATGATCTTGAGTTAGCAGCTGGAATCTTTGCTCTGAAAATATTGAGACAATATCTCTATGGTGAAAATTTTGAGATTTATACTGATCACAAGAGTTAGAAGTATATTTTCTCACAAAAAAAAGTCAACATGATGCAAATGCGGTGGCTGGAACTACTCAATGATTATCATTGCACAATACACTACCAAACGGGGAAGGTAAATAAGGTAGAAGATGCTTTGAGCAGAAAGGATCATGGAGTTTTGAATAAGTTGATAGTTGAAATGGATCCTATTTTCATGGATCTAATGAAGATGGATTTGGGAATAATCACGGAAGAAAAAACATCAATACTTTTTCAAATGGTTTCTAAACCATCATTACTAGAATGGATAAAAAGTTCTCAAGCTGATGATGAGGAGTTGAAATAGAAGATTAAAGCTGTGAATGGTGGTAGATTTAGTGACTTCATATATAATGATGGAATTTGGAAATTTGTGAAGAGGATTCGTGTTCCCGATATACCTAATATAAATAGGGAATTATTGGATGATGCCCATAGCTCCAATTTCCCTATACACCCTGGTAGCACTAAGATGTATAGAGATTTAAAGAAAAAAATTTTGTGGGACAACATGAGGAGAGAGATTGCTGATTTTTTTTCAATATGTATGGTTTGTCAACAAGTGAAAGCTAAAAGGTAACAGTCTGGAGGAGTCATGAATCATCTTCCCATACCTGAGTGGAAATGCGATAATATTACGATGGACTATGTCATGGGGCTACCAAACACTCCTAGAAGTAATGATGTAATATGGTTCATTGTTGATCATCTTACCAAGTCATCACATTTTCTTTCTATAAGAAGATTTTCCACATGAATGTCTAGAAAGACTGTATATTAATGATGTTGTATGACTTCATGGAGTACCCCTATGTATTATTTCTGATTGTGATCCCCATTTTACATCAAGATTCTGGAAAATTCTTTATAAAGCCCTGGATACTGAACTTCGTTTGAGCACTGCCTACCACCCTCATATAGATGGACAATCAGAACAGACTATTCAAACCTTATAAGACATGTTGAGATCTTTCTCCCTTGACATTCAAGGTATGTGGGATCAATATTTACCTCTGGTAGAATTTTCCTACAGCAATAGCTTCCAATCAAGTATTCAGATGGAACCATACGAAGCGTTATACTGAAAGAGATGTAGCACACCAACCTGTTGGGATGATGTTGGGGAAAGAAAACTTGTAGGCCCTGAACATGTTGAGGAAATGATGGAAAAGGTGATGGTAATCCAAACCCACATCAAAGCAGGTCAAATTAGGAAGAAGACCTATGCTGATAACTGAAGGAAGGATTTGGAATTTCAAGAATAAGATTTTTTGGAAGGTATCTCCATTGAAAAGAATTATAAGATTTGGTAAGAAGCGTAAATTGAGTCCCATGTACATCGGACCTTTTGAAATTCTAGAACGAATTGGGGATGTAGATTACCGTTTGGTAATGCCGCCTTGTCTCTCCAAAGTTCATGATGTGTTCCACATATCACTGTTGAGAAAATACATGCCCGGACCAACACATGTACTCACCTATGAGGGATAAGAACTGGAACCCAATCTGTCTCATTACGAAGAGCCTGTCACGATTCTTGATACAATAGATCAAATGTTGAGAAACTGGATGAGTTGTCTGGTAAAAGTTCTTTAGAGAAACCATAATATAGAAGAGGCAACATGGGAACCCGAGGAACTTATGATGAAGAACCACCCAAATATTTTTATGAAATAATATTCCAGATATTTTGAGGCTGAAATTTTTTGAATTAGGGGAGAATGAAAAACCCCAAGCTTCCACAATATGTTCCCTTTGATTAATACAATATCCTCTGTTGTAAGCAACTTCGAGTTCAAACACAACACAACCAATAAAACTTTCCGTTATGAATATTAATACCCACTTTTTCAATATTATATATTTTATCATTAAAAATGGACTTCATTTTTGAATTCAGAATATCGAAATTATCTTAGGGTGAATTTCTTGTAATTTTTTGAAAACGTTCAATTTTTGATGAATAGTGAAAAACACTGAGTTAATGATTAAAACCGACTTTTTATTTAAATAATTATTTATTTTATTTAAATTTATTTTAGTTCAAAATAGATACATAATACCTCTATAAGTTCAATTTAATTCATTGGATCCATTTTATAATAAGTTTAGATATATAAAAATTTTATTGAATTTTTTACCGTCTTTTACCCACCTCTTAGGAGCATTATAAAATTTTTTTTAAACGTAATTTCACCGCTTTTGTGAATTTAATTTGAAAAATCTGAGAGACACGGCTGATATCAGTAAGTAAAATGTGGTTCAATAAGATAATTTTTTTTGGTGAATAGTAATTTTTGACTTTTATTTACCACGGTTAAAAGTAAATATGGTAATTAAATGTAAAAATGATATTATTATTACCCTAACACGTGGCCTAATTTTATTGGATATGTGTAACTATACCAAAAAAACCTTATGAATAAAATATGATCTTTTAGGTCCACTTGGATTAGATTAGGACATTTATTATTATTTAATTCAACGAATAGTTAAAAGAGTTAAAATCAATGTTTAATAACTAAACCAATTCTAATATAGGGTTATACATAAGATAAATTTGACTGTAAATATTCCATCGAAATAGAAAAATATTTCCTACCTAATGATATTTTATTTAAAAAATTTAGACATTATATAATTTAATTTATTTATGACACAATGATGATGTTGTAATTACATTATTAATGAAATATTTAAATAATTAATATAATAAGTACCCAAATAAAAGTAATTTGAGACTTTTTATGGATAAAACTAATTTTATTGGTTAATATGACATTTTTGGATTCAACATATGAATTTTTTGTTAATTAATAATGTTTTTAGGACTTTAACAAAAATAATTTATTAAATAATGTCACAATTGACATAATAGAGTTTTTAAAACAAATATTATATTATTAATTGGTATAGTATTCCTAAAAATTTTAGGTTCGTCCAAATTACTTAGATTAGGATATATATATTAATAATGAACCACTTGGGGCTTTCTTGTCTTCTTATAGTATATTTATTAACCATATAATATAAAATTAAAAAGAGGCATGGTAAATGTCAAACTATTTTTTTAAGAGTTAAATATAAACGATAAGGTTAAAATGGTAACATAATCATGTCTCAGACAAATTTGTTGATATAATTTTAACCCATACCCACCTTAGTTTATAAATAAATCAATTTGGATCCATTAGAAATCGAAAATTATTTTATTATAAAATAATATTTCAATCGTTCCCTAAAGTTCCCCTCACCCCTCTTATAAAAGGGAACTTCACCTTCTCTCAAATTTACACCTCCATAGCCAATTTTATCGTCCAAACCCTACCCAAATATCCTCCCAACTATCCTTAAATAATCCTATAGGACATAGTTTTATCATAAATCCATCCTATAAAGCCCTTTTGATCAAATCAAAAGGAAGAACCTGAAGAAGAGGTAATATTTCATCACCTCTTTCAAGTATGTTTCTT
Source organism: Viscum album (assembly GCA_963277665.1). Classification (NCBI taxonomy): domain Eukaryota; kingdom Viridiplantae; phylum Streptophyta; class Magnoliopsida; order Santalales; family Viscaceae; genus Viscum; species Viscum album. Next base: position 784,314,791 of record OY728141.1, read on the forward strand.
CCTCTACTTCCTCTTTCGTTGTTGTTTACATTATAAAATAATAACTCCAGTATATTCTATATGATGTGATGTTATTATAAAAATGGTACAACCCTCTTCATTATTCTATCCATCCAATAAATTACAAAGTCACCATACATGCGTACGTACAGATTACCATCTCCACGTCGTGGTGTAGTTTGTTATTCAAACACTTAATCAATTGGATGGATATAATAATGAGTATAAATTATGTAAATAATAAATTTAACCTGATAATTATTATTTATATATGATATAAAATCCAATTATATACAATTTAAATATCAAAAGAATTATATTTTCGCTCATTCATACGTACGGATTACCATGTCCACGAACGCTATGAGATTAAATCCCTGTCATATTCATTCAAGAATAATTTTCATTTTACAATTTAAAATAATTTTTATTAACATAATATAATTCTGTATATGAATCAAACACATCCTATCCTTAACAAACATTACTTACTTTAAAAACCATATAAAGGAAACTGAATCTGTTAACACCCGAAACGATGATACTACTGAAATATCATTAACAAATAAATATTAGAAGATCATATTGTTGGAACCACTTTGTGTATAGGATTGTATTTGTTGTCAATAGTTTTCAATGGAATATCAAAATGAAAGAGATTAAGAAGTACTCCAATAAAATGGAGGAATGGAAGCTCACAATGAAGGAGATCATGAAGTACTCCGATGAAGTAGAGGAGTAGTGATTCAGACGATTGTTGTGCTGATCATAAGTTCAAAGAACATGTGTCAAAGGTGATACATTGCTTACAACAATGAAGAATGTGAGGAGTAATCCATCCAAGGATGATTAAAGCAGGATGGTGTTTTTGGATGAAGACCATGCACTTCCTCATTATTTCATGAGCACCATGGGCTTTGATGAATACCATGAAATTCCTCATTATTGCATGAGACCCATGGGTTTGATGAAGACCACGTAATTTCTCATGACTGCATGAGAACCATGCAAGAGACTTCTTGATGAATTGAATTGGTTTGCATGAAGTTGATCATGACAGTTGATGAAGGAGGCAATGTGCCAATGAGTTGACTTATGAAATGGCCATGCACATCACATTGTCATAGAAGATGATGGTACTAAAGTTGTTCCTTCAAAGAATACATATCACAATATTGGAGTTTGTGATAAAGGCTAAAGAGTTGCTGAAGGATACAGTTCACCAAGAAGAAGTGATGTTGAGGTGATCGTGCTTGTCGACAAAGCAAACAAACGACATACAAATTTGTTGACAAAGGAGATTCCATGGTGACATGTAGAGTTCAAGAGTTGTGGTCAACGATCTAAGTTTGATTGAAGAACATCGACAGAGGAATAGTTGATCTGGAGGCGGTACAAAAAGTGCAGATACAAGGTGGCGCTGTTTTCCAGTGTTTGCCAAATTTTAGGGCCTCAAAATCAACAATTGAAGAAGAGTGATTTTGGCCAAGGGACTTGCGCGCCGTGCTCTTGGAAGATAAAAGACTTGCGCGCCATATGTTTTCGAGGATCAGAACATAAAAATTTGGCTAAGGAAAGAAGGTCGCGCAAGTGTTGGTTGGGTCGCGCAAGTGACTTGCGCGACAGAGGTTATTGAAGACAAGACTTGCGCGCCGTCGTGGGACTTGCGCGCCGTCGAGGGACTTGCGCGCCGACGCGCAGGGTGTCCAGTTTGCCTATAAATACTGGACCACCCCTCCTCATTTCTGACGGAGCTCAAGACTTTGAGATTGTTCGAGCTCTCGTCGCGCAGGTGGTACAACCGCGCAAGTGGTAGTTGGGTCGCGCAAGTAGAGGTTGCGCGCCGATTGATGGTTGAGCGCCCCAGGTGATTTGGGCAAGGAAGGAAGTGATTCGCGCAAGTATTAAGTTCAAGAAGGCAGTGTCGCGCAGGTGCTTCAGTGACACTTGCGCGCCAGTTTAGACTTGCGCGCCTGAGACTTGCGCGCCGCTGGGAGACTTGCGCGCCGGGCTTGAAAAGGAGACCCAGACACTGTTGAAGCACGCCCGCCTTTCTGGAGCTGCACAAGAGCTGAAGATTGTCTGATACTTTTGGTGCAAAGCGAGATTGAAGAAGAAATCTAAATGTTACATGCATGATCTCATGCATAGATGGTGAATTGATTCTGACGAATGCCGAGTAAGCTGAACTTCATTTATTGAGCAATCACATAAGTGATTGTGATTCAGGCAAACGAAGACAAGGGGATCTAGTGCATTCAGTCATTGCACTAAAGAAGAAAGATCGAACTATAAAGAGCATCAACTCTGAACCCTGATGCAAGCAAAGTCTCATGCTGAACATGAGACAAAGAACATCAATGCACACCTATTGAAGAGACCTTCACGTCTATAAACTGAGTGGGACTTCACCAACGGCAGTGAGCCAGGGGGAGTCAACGGGAGTGACCCGAGGGACGCAGTGAGCTATCCCTGAACAATTGTAAAGGCAGTGAGCCTGGGACAGAGTGTATGTACCCGAACACTTGTAATCCGCAGCTAGTGAAGCATAGTGGATTTAGGTACGACCGACAACCTGTCGGCGTATGCTCCTTGGACGTAGCCCTTAGTGGTGAACCAAGTAAAAATAGCTGTGTCATCTCTCTGCATGTGAATGTTTAATTGCTGTTCATATCCATCATACAGGTTTACGTAGTTCCTACCAACGTGGGAACAAGATCCACAACTTTAAGAAGAAAAAGTTGCCACCCTGATTCACCCCTCCCCTCTCAGGGTGTCCCGGGGTCCTACAAGTGGTATCAGAGCGAAAGGTTAACGTATGTTGGATATTCTCCAGTAATTTTATTGAGAAGAGGACTTGAGTTTCTTTCCTAGAGTCAACAATGAAGAGCAGTCTTGATAATGACGCAGTCACTTCTGAGCAGAAATCTATATCTACCAAGACTTTGACAAATAGGAAAAAGAAAGAGAAGAAGATGATGAAGAAGTCCCCCACATCCAAAGAAGATGCAGTGTCTTGTTCTCCATGCCATTCCAATAATGAAGAAACATTGTGCATGGAAAGTATCAAGCAGGTGGCTCAGAACTCATCCAGAGGAAAGGATGATACCCCTAGTTCAAGCTTTCAGGAAAAACTCAGAACATATCTGCATGATATTCCAGAAGAAAGGGTTGCTATTATTTGTAGCCTATTCCAATCTATGCAGGTTGAGATAAATCGATTAGAAAGGGAAGCTGACAATATGGAAGAGGGGTTGGAAAGAAAAGTTATGGAAAACATGAAGCTCACCAAACAGGTGAAAGTCTTTGAAGAAAATGAGGCAGTCAATAAGACTCTAAAAGAAAGGGTCCATGCACTTGAAGTTGAGCTGAAGAAGATCGATGAAGTCAAGAATTTTTGTTTGGAAGAAACATCCATTAAATTCAGGGAACTTGACTCGTTGTTACAAAACAAAGTTAAGATGCATGAAGATGAGGTTGAAAGGTTGAAGAAGACTTGTGAAGAGAAGATGATAATGATTGAAGATCAGAAGATCATCCTCAATATTGTGGGTCAAAAATTGGAAGATCAGTTGACCAAGATTGAGAACTCACATATTGAGACTTCACAAAAGAATGAAATGAGTGATGCTTGCACTCAATGTTCGTTGGAGGAGTCTAAATCTGAAATACCTCCAACATGTGATAAGAAGATTATGACGACTTTTGATTATCCACATCAAGAATCAGTTGCTGCTGGTACTCAATGCCCACTGGAGGATTCTATTGTCAAAAGATCTCCAACATGTGATAAGAAGATCATGACTTCACTCCTTGATTTATCAAAAGCAATTGAGAAAGTAAAGGTACCATCCAAACCATCTTGTACTCATTTTTCTAAATACACTCCTACAATCAGTGCAGGTGGGAAGAAAAGTTCTAAAAAGGTTTGGATGAGGAAAGGTGAGAAGAAGAAACCTACCACCATGGCTAGGGTGGATGGGAAGAAAAAGGAGGAAGATTCTTCCTCAAATAGAGCACAAACGATTAAGCAGATGGCCCAACAACTTAATACTGATGAAACAAAGAAGAAAAGATTTGTTGGCCAATGTTGGTGCTGCAATAGATTTGGGCACTGTGCACTGGATTGTTTTTATAATCCCTTTCATGGAAAAGCACAGGGAAAGCCTATATCAAAGGGGAGGAAGCCTGAGAAGAAGAAGCAACATCAGCAGATCCAGAAGCATCTGTTCACCGCAAACAGATTTGGAATTCTTGATAACATCTGTGATGTATGCAACGACAGTGGTCACAAGAATGGTGCATGCCTTGGTCAACAGATATCCAGAGCTGATAAGAACAGAAGACCTCTGATTCCGTCTAAGTATGATGAAACTACCTTGGGATGTAATAAGAAGAATGTGGCGAACACACATTTCCCCAAGAAGATCTCAAGTAGGGAAGCTGAGAAGACCCAGGATTTTAGATCCATGCAATTTAAGGGTCATTCATCCAAACGAAACACTAAGTGGGATGAAACTCAGAAGAACCCATGTGGAAGATCCAAACCAGCTGCAAAAGTTCCCAATGACATGTTGGTCATCTGGCCAGAAGATTTGAATAGAATGAGGAAACATGAAGCTGAAAAGGCCAAGGCTGGTGACAAAGGAAAAGGGAAACTTTCACATGATGAAGGCACAGTGCAGGAGAGATTGCAAACAAAGACAAATGCACGTGTCAAAGAAGTTCTGTGTGAGAGATGCAATAAATCTGGTCATATTGAAAAAGGTTTCCTAACCTTAATACCAGAGCAAGAAGCAGTCATTAAGAGGAGTAAGAAGTTATCTTACATGTTAGCTGCTAAGCAGTACAATTCCTCACACAAAGTAGAAGAGAATGTGAAGAGAGCCATGCCACACCAACAGATGTCAGAACATATGTTCAGAGGAGCAGGCATGAAGACTGGAGTGAACAGAGGAACTTGGTTGAGAAAAGATCCTCAACCAAGCAAGTCTTCATGATGAAGCAAGAAGGATCCACATTATTCCCTTATTCATTTGTGTATTGTATTTGTGCTAATAATGCAGGGAATTGAAGGTGAAGCATGCTCTCAGGGGGAGAACCTGAGAAGTTGTGAATGTTGTCAACACTTGATAGCACAGCTGAAGAAGTTTCCATCCTTAGTAGATTCTTCAATTGATATTCAAAGATTATGATGATGAAGGATCACTCTTGATGAAGATGATGAGGAGTTTTTCCCTTGAGGGGGAGAAAAATGAAGAAGCGTCCATAATCACTGTTTCAATCAATATCAACTCCAGGTGGACTCAAAAGCAGTTATTCTGTGAATCTCTCAAAGAACACACCAATGGAGAAGGTATGTCATTTCTCAATCTCTATCCCTTGGTTACTCAGATCAAAGATTATTTTGCAAAGGGGGAGTAACTACATTGATCAGTGACATAAAGAGAATGGAAGTGCCCCAAGGTCACTTATCCTGCCGATTGCACTTGAATGTTTTTGATCTATTTGCTGATGTGAGTGCAGGAGTTTCAGGTTGATTATTATCTATCATAGTTGATCTTCTTCTACCTGGAATTAAAGTGGTAAACCCTTGAAGACAAGATACAAGAGTTATCATCTCATGTTGGTATCATGATTTGTGGATTACGGACAGCCTTGTTGACTTAATCAAATCCTCTTGTTTTCTACATCGAGCTTTGCTCAAGTAGACTTAGAGTGAAATGATTAATGAAACATTGCCTATGTGAGGATTGATACCCTCCCTACCATATGCTTTGTATTTCTTGTCAATAAGGGGGAGAGAGAGTGAAATGAAAAGAAACATTGTTCTGAGAAGATTCTCATTTTGACATTGACAAATTCATTTCAAAAGATGTATAAGGTATTGACAACAAAATACAAAGGGGGAGATTGTTGGAACCACTTTGTGTATAGGATTGTATTTGTTGTCAATAGTTGTCAATGGAATATCAAAATGAAAGAGATTAAGAAGTACTCCAATAAAATGGAGGAATGGAAGCTCACAATGAAGGAGATCATGAAGTACTCCGATGAAGTAGAGGAGTAGTGATTCAGACGATTGTTGTGCTGATCATAAGTTCAAAGAACATGTGTCAAAGGTGATACATTGCTTACAACAATGAAGAATGTGAGGAGTAATCCATCCAAGGATGATTAAAGCAGGATGGTGTTTTTGGATGAAGACCATGCACTTCCTCATTATTGCATGAGCACCATGGGCTTTGATGAATACCATGAAATTCCTCATTATTGCATGAGACCCATGGGTTTGATGAAGACCACGTAATTTCTCATGACTGCATGAGAACCATGCAAGAGACTTCTTGATGAATTGAATTGGTTTGCATGAAGTTGATCATGACAGTTGATGAAGGAGGCAATGTGCCAATGAGTTGACTTATGAAATGGCCATGCACATCACATTGTCATAGAAGATGATGGTACTAAAGCTGTTCCTTCAAAGAATACATATCACAATATTGGAGTTTGTGATAAAAGCTAAAGAGTTGCTGAAGGATACAGTTCACCAAGAAGAAGTGATGTTGAGGTGATCGTGCTTGTCGACAAAGCAAACAAACGACATACAAATTTGTTGACAAAGGAGATTCCATGGTGACATGTCGAGTTCAAGAGTTGTGGTCAACGATCTAAGTTTGATTGAAGAACATCGACAGAGGAATAGTTGATCTGGAGGCGGTACAAAAAGAGCAGATACAAGGTGGCGCTGTTTTCCAGTGTTTGCCAAATTTTAGGGCCTCAAAATCAACAATTGAAGAAGAGTGATTTTGGCCAAGGGACTTGCGCGTCGTGCTCTTGGAAGATAAAAGACTTGCGCGCCATATGTTTTTGAGGATCAGAACATCAAAATTTGGCTAAGGAAAGAAGGTCGCGCAAGTGTTGGTTGGGTCGCGCAAGTGACTTGCGCGACAGAGGTTATTGAAGACAAGACTTGCGCGCCGTCGTGGGACTTGCGCGCCGACGCGCAGGGTGTCCAGTTTGCCTATAAATACTGGACCACCCCTCCTCATTTCTGACGGAGCTCAAGACATTGAGATTGTTCGAGCTCTCGTCGCGCAGGTGGTAGAACCGCGCAAGTGGTAGTTGGGTCGCGCAAGTAGAGGTTGCGCGCCGATTGATGGTTGAGCGCCCCAGGTGATTTGGGCAAGGAAGGAAGTGATTCGCGCAAGTATTAAGTTCAAGAAGGCAGTGTCGCGCAGGTGCTTCAGTGACACTTGCGCGCCAGTTTAGACTTGCGCGCCTGAGACTTGCGCGCCGCCGGGAGTCTTGCGTGCCGGGCTTGAAAAGGAGACCCAGACACTGTTGAAGCACGCCCGCCTTTCTGGAGCTGCATAAGAGCTGAAGATTGTCTGATACTTTTGGTGCAAAGCGAGATTGAAGAAGAAATATAAATGATACATGCATGATCTCATGCATAGATGGTGAATTGATTCTGACGAATACCGAGTAAGCTGAACTTCATTTATTGAGCAATCACATAAGTGATTGTGATTCAGGCAAACGAAGACAAGGGGATCTAGTGCATTCAGTCATTGCACTAAAGAAGAAAGATCGAACTATAAAGAGCATCAACTCTGAACCCTGATGCAAGCAAAGTCTCATGCTGAACATGAGACAAAGAACATCAATGCACACCTATTGAAGAGACCTTCACGTCTATAAACTGAGTGGGACTTCACCAACGGCAGTGAGCCAGGGGGAGTCAACGGGAGTGACCCGAGGGACGCAGTGAGCTATCCCTGAACAATTGTAAAGGCAGTGAGCCTGGGACAGAGTGTCTGTACCCAAACACTTGTAATCCGCAGCTAGTGAAGCATAGTGGATTTAGGTACGACCGACAACCTGTCGGCGTATGCTCCTTGGACGTAGCCCTTAGTGGTGAACCAAGTAAAAATAGATGTGTCATCTCTCTGCATGTGAATGTTTAATTGCTGTACATATCCATCATACAGGTTTATGTAGTTCCTACCAACGTGGGAACAAGATCCACAACTTTAAGAAGAAAAAGTTGCCACCCTGATTCACCCCTCCCCTCTCAGGGTGTCCCGGGGTCCTACACATATATGATATCATATAAATGTATATGGTTATTTTATAATTTAATAATTATTATTTCACCATTATATAGGAGGTTAACCTACCATCGACCAAGGAAAAGTACAAAGTAAGGGTTAATTTCAAAATCTCTTCATCATCTGAGGTTGTTTTTACGTAAGTATCTTTTGGGACCTCTTTATCATTCATATCCGTGTTTTCTTAAAAATTAATTTTTTTAAATGCATTTTTACTATTTACTAGACAATAGGTTAAATCCATTTATACCCTTATTTGACCTTATATGTATTGAAATGAATCATTCCATCGTTTCCCAAACATGGTACTTTTTGACCTTTAAAAAATTAAGGTAAGAATGTTTATTTAACATATACGGCAGGTGAAGTTATTCTCCTCCATTATAACATCTCCAATGATTCCCTTATAATCTTATAAGAAAATTTTCAAAATAAATGTTTTCTTTTAAAATTAAATGAGATTTAAATTATTTGAAAATAGAAATAAATATTAATATTAAATTATTTTCCTTTCATATATGTCAACATCCTTTGATGGATTTTAATCTAGTTTGAAGTGGATCTATTATGATACAAATCTTCAATATTGTATTGGTGGTTTTGAGATATTTTTGACTATGGATGTTTTATTTTTATACCATTCATTGTTAATGGTTAATGTATTGGCATTTGTTATTCTAGTTTTAATATGAATCTTTATGTTATATTTCAACCCTTTCATATGAGGAATGTATAGGGCATAGTACGTGACGGGTGGAGCCCACTATAGCTCCTTGGTGCATCGGTAGGTCTCATGAGACAACAAAACAAGGAATTAGTTGTGGACTTTCCCAATTTTATATATATAGTTTTGGTTGAGGCCTAAATCATTTCTAGAAGTCTTGGAAGTGTCCTTAACAGAATGTTTCATAATCTCTAGAATTATTCATTTCCTCTTTATGAAAATAATATTGATGGTTCATGTGGCCATTCGACTAGTAGAATACCCATGATTATGTTTTATTATGGAATTATTTACTCATCTCATATTCCTACCATAAAAGTGTTCATCGTGTTTATTTGTGAAGGAATTTGTTTTCAATTATTTAACATGATTAATATTTATGTTACCTTCTACTGTATTACTTACCCTTACTGAGCAATTAAGCTCACCGCTTTCTCATGTTTCATTTTCATAGGAAATGAATGAGTTATTTATGAGTGACCTAAAGGCATAATCAAGGAGGATTGGATGTTTTTAATGGAATAAATTATTTTTTTATTTATTTTCAAGTTGTAAAGTTGAACATATATATGAATCTTGTTTCGAATAATACTAAATTGATTGGTCTTTAGAGACATGATTTCTATATAATCATGCCAATGTAATGTAATAATGCACTGACTCTGGATAACTGGGGTTAGGGCATTACAGACTGCATAATGTGATCCGCAGAACAGGCTGTTGGCACGCCGTAGAGGGGGAGATGATGATAGCTGTGTGGAGAAACTGCGGCTCCGGTCGCGGTATGACATGGACCTGTGGTAGGCCGTAGGTCGTGTTGTGAAACTCATTTCTCTATGCAGACCAATTGACCAAGAATGTGGACCCATGTAAAAATTTATTGTTTATGGATGTGGAAAACATCCATGTTGACCGTAGAGAACTGCAGTGTTGACCGCGGTAGCATCGTGTGACCGGACGCACACGGCCCGGTCGCATGCCGTATTTCTAGTCTGCTCATGCAGGCCGGATGGAGGGAGATGCGGTTCCAAGTGGTGCCATGAGGTGATGTAAAGATTAGGAATATCTTCATACTGTATATTGAATTCATACCACACTGATGCGGGTCAGGATAGTGTAGATGGGGAACACCCCGTTAGGCGGGCTGGGCCGGAAGCGGGTCAGAACCGTTACTAAGGGGGTCGAGCCCAATGGGCCAAAACCATTTTCTTGCCAATCCGGGCCAGGCCTAGCCAACCCAGGCCATGTACATTGGGTCAGGTTGGACCCAGTTCAGGTCAGTGGACCCCAGTCTGTGTTGGGTCCGGTCAGTCTAACCGTGTCGAGTCAGACCGGACCCATACCCAACCAGCCCGTATTTCGTATAATAGCATGTAACCTCTAAATAGAGCGTCAGTTTGACAGGACATCTGCAGTGTTGGGATCCTTAAGATTATAAAATCCTTTTGAGATAATAAATGTTACATTTTGATAATGTTTGAGGATTACCTATTTGGTTTTAATAGTAGGCTCTCTCAGTACAAGTATACCTAAGTCAGAATTGGGGTGATTCTAATGATGATATTTTGGGAAGGTTACTCCCTTGATGACTCAAGAAACGGGTACTCTTTACCCCTATAATTTGGTAGAGATGAGACTCACCATGATTTTTCTATGGGTTCATTTCCCTTTGAGTGGTTTCCTCTAATAGTGTAACTCCCCTGTATGATTAGGGTATGGGTTCTCAAAGAAGTTATTAATGGTAGAGTCTATACTCCCCCTACCGTTCTAGTGATTGGGTCCTATAAACATGGATTTAGTACTCCCATATTTTACTAGGGTGTGGGTCATCCATACCTCACTCATATAGGGTCGTTACTCCCCTATCATGTAGGGATCGATCCCTCTATTGTAGGAATCAGTACTCCCCTATCATTCCAGGTTTTGGGTCCTCTTTATGCAGTGCTATGGAAGAGTATTAACTACCCTTACAAGCCAGGGAGTGGGTCCTCTTGCTTAGGGTCGATACTCCCCTGACCTACTATGGTGTGGGTCCCCCATAGTGAACAAACTGACATAGTCCCCACTCTCCTATATTACCAGGGTGTGGGTCCTATAGTCATTGAGTGGTACTCCCCTAACAAGTAGGGTGCAGGTCCTTGATATACAAAGTTTTACTCCCCTACTAATTTACGGTGTAGGGCCTTTATGATTTTAACTCTGAGGTTGGAACCAAGGCGCTGGTCCTCACTTATGGATTCATACTCCCCCATCTTCGAGTAGTGACGGGGAGCAGGTCCTCCATAAGAGTTGGAGCTTCCTCGATTGTTAGACACAGATGCGAGGAGATGGTCCCTCCACATGATCTGAATGAGACCTAGATATGAGTCAGTGAACCCTCGATGGACTGAGTCATAGGCAACTCCTTACAGAGGCGACTGAGGTATCTCAGGTTATTCTGAACTAGCGCTCCCTCAACAGAGCACAGTGACGAGGAGTGTGCCTCTTCACTAGGGTTTCATTTTCCTTGTATCTAGCTCAAGGCTGTGATGACTAGTCCTCCAATGTCAATCACAGGAGTAAGACCTAGTATAATGTTCCTGATGGAGCACATTCTCTCAAATTTACCATTCAAAATGGTAGTATTTTACCTCATTGAGTGCATCTCTTGGATGGGGGAATTCTTATGTGGGTTTTTTCTTTTGATTTACCTTTGTAGTTTAGGGTCCCCTACAATGTATTTTTTTAATCACCCCTACATGGTCTTTTCCTGAACATGTTTATGTCTTCTGAATATGACCGACACGTTCACAATGTCAAGGGAAGATTAGGACCTAGCGGTGTTTAGTGAGATCAGACATATGAGGATTAATTCTACAACTTTAGGCAGCTACCCTTCACTTACCGTTTAGGTAATATTTCTAGAATATGAGCTTCAAGGAATTGGAGATTTAATTTTTTTCTGTCTTCTCTTTTGCGGGCTTCTATATTGGCCTAGTTTTACCCATTTGTACTTTATGTGTTGTTGTAATCTGGTTGTGTTTTAGTTAGTGTATTGCATGCATGGATTCCTTTGATTTTACTTTCTAGTACCTTTGGCTAGGATTTGTGTGCATGTGTAAAGTTACTCAGAAAATGCATACCAACTTTAGGATAATTCCTTCAACACTAGTCACCAACCCCTGGCCTTTGGGAGGCGAGCTTGGGGTAGTTGCGGAACGGGCCCCGGTGGACTGGTTATGACAATTTGGTTTTAGATTTGGTCATTTCTACCTCAATGACCAATGGTATGTTGTTATTTCTTTTGGAAAACAGTGATAAGTGTTTCGAGTTTGGATTTCAGGCTAGGTACTCTAGTGTTGGTGCGGCTGCCGACGTATCCATACACCAGGACTCTGGGAACCTGTTTTCTAACTCGGTACAGGGGAATACTTGTTGCATGGAAATAAAGGGTATATGCATCATGTAGTAATGTTTGTTCTTTTCCATGTCTGTCTTTAGTCATCTCTATAGATAGGATCTTTATCAATGGTTAATCTTGAAATATTTATAGATTCCATCACGATGATAGAAAGATAGGATTCTACAATGTGATCTTAATGATGGTCTGCACCGAGTGGATCCTTCCGTGTAGGGAACTGAATCTGTGGTGTTACCTTCAGGTGGTGAACCAGTGATTCAACCACCCATCGATTAGAAGTTTCTAAAAGTACTAATAGTGGAGGATGTGTGTAGGATGAGTGAAATTCACTTATTCTAGAGGTAGAGACCTACCAGGTTCCAATGTGAGACAGATCCTCAGGTACCTGAGGATTGTCTTTAGGCAGTTACATGATTCTTTCACTTAGTGAGGACACCACACAGAAGGATGGAAATCCTAGTTGCGAGCCTCATACAGTGATCATAGGGATGATGGTGGATATTGAGGATCCAGATGTATGATGAATAAAACCTCACTTGAATTGACTTTGAGTGCCTCTTTAGGAGCGATTTCAATCTGGTTACATTACGCTTTGTGTGTATACATGAACTATTTCACCTACGATAGGGCAACATGATGGTAAAAAAGTACATGGAGAGATCCATGGATCTTTTTGGATACTCTACAGATATGGGGTCAGACCCTTAAATAAATGCCCATACCTTTGTGTAGGGACTACGTTGAGATATTAGGGTTTTGGGGATACACCTTAGCATTATGACGTATGATGGTGTGCTGGAGAGGGAATTGGTGGTTGAGAGCTACATGGTGTAGGATCCGATGGAAGTGACCTATAGTCGAGGTCACAAGGTAGAGGCATCTGATTGAGCTAGAAGAAAACATGCAACAGGATCATGGTGTAAGAGGCATACCCATGCCTGAACATAGACACATGGGTGTCTGGTGCAAGACCAATGCCAAGGAGTTGATCATTTGCAGGAGGGGCGGTGTTAAGCTTACAATGATCAGTACATCTCTCTAGAGATCGCCCAAACCACAATTCCTCCTTTTCATAGATAATTCAGGGAGAATGTAGTTCCATAGGTCAGTTTATGATGCATAGGAGTTGGACGAGCTGTAGGAGGTAGTCTGCACTAGGCTCAGGGAGCTGGAGGATGTGTGTGAGGACAGCTGCATGCGATCTTGGCTTATGACCAAGAAGCTCTAGGAGAAATTTGAGGTACGATATGTGTCTTTTATTTTAGACTCCTTTTTAAATAGGCATAAATTTTAGTCGTCCTCCATTTTCTAAGAGTTCTATTTGGGACTTTGAGGTTCCGGTTGAACTGTGTACATGACCCTCATGCTTAGAGACTCATAGAGGATGAGACCTGTTGATCACACAGTAGCGCTGATAGTGTGATGTGACTCTTGGAGGTGAGAGTTGCGGTTAGGATCTCTTGGTTGTGGCATCGAGGACTTACAATGTCATTTTGGTTATGGAATACTATTGTTCCTTCATGGATTGACGATATTAGGTAATGTATGTGGTGTGTCTACAATAGTAAAGAAGGGTTTTCCCTTGAAGTGAAAGGGAATCCCAGGTCTCACAAGTTGGACACTCGGAAATAGCCCACATTTGGATCATTATGTGGTGTAGATTTGGATCCCGCGATGTTTTCAAAGTATGAAATGGTTGTTTACCGTCCATAATCAACTATGATACCCCAATGGAGTGTGGCCGTGTTCCAGTTTCGGCAATTTGTGTAGCTCCTAGAGGTTATAGAAAGAGGTCTAGTAAGACCAAACATTTGCTTGTGGGTAGCCCTTATTCATTCTCAAATACCCCATGCGTGTTTAGCGTAAACCTTGAATGCATAACAATTGTGGAGGCTTTAGCATAGTTCATCCAGGGTTGGATGTAAACTATGAGTATCTATTTTTATCTATGTCAAGTTAGCATTGAGGTGAGCCCTAGACCCCATGATTACAAATGGATCCGAGTGCGTAGTATTTTTTCCAAATGTTGCATCTAAATATACATGTTCATGTTGATGCATGATGTTGACCTAGGAGAAAGTGGACATAAATGTGGTCGATCTATGTGGTTTTTTAAGGGGCGTTCTTATAAGCATTGTAGGGACCCTGTATAAACTCATTTTTCTTCCCTTGGAAATAGGCTTTTTCTTTTGGGGCATCTCAAGAATCAGCATTTCAGGTCCATGTGGACAAACTACAGCTCCGGACGCGGTGTGACATGAACCTGTGACATGTTGTGGCTCATGTGGAGAAACATAGTACACTACATGGACCGGTTGATCGAGGATGTGGAAAAAGGTGGCATCATAGGGTCTCTAGATCTGGAAAATCTCTGCATTGACTGCATTGGTTCTGTGTTACCGGACTCATATGGTCAGGTTGTGTGTGGTATTTTTGGTCTACTCATACAGACCAGCTGGAGGGAGATGTAGCGCCAGCTGGCGCTGTGAGGTGTGGGATGGATATGGTAGATCCACATCCTGGATGAGGATGTTGGGCCACTCCGATGTGAGCAGAGATGGTGTAGGAGGGCTATGCCCTGCCAGGCGAGTCAGGCAAACAGTGGGCCGGACCTGCTACATAGTGGGCCGAGCCCAATTGGACGAACCCACTGTGCAGCTATTTCGGGCCGGGCGAAGCCGGCCCAGTTCGGGTCCTTTGGGTCGGGTCAGCCTTGTATCAGGTCAGTGGACCCTGGGTTGAGTCGGGTCAGTCTGTATGGGTCTACCAGGTCCCGGACACAACCAACCGTTGTTTTGCAAAAATTATCGTAACATCTAAACGAACGCTCTGTTCAATGAGACCGATGCATATTTGGGACCCTTGGGACAAGACTGTCCTTTTGAGAGTCTCTAAGTGAGTTTTTGAGAATGTTTGTGTATTTCCTTTTTTGTTTGTGGGGTATTCTCTCCCAATACAAGCAAACCTTAGAAATAATGAAGATGATTCTTATGATGATATGTTAGGATGGTTACTCCTAGATGAATCAAGGAGCAGGTACTTCTTATCCCTCTACATTTGTAGAGATGAGACTCCCCATGTTTTGGGTGTAGGTTCATTTTCCTTTGAGTGGTTTCCTCTGAAAGTGTTATTCCCCTGTAGGATTAGGGTAAAGGTTCTCAGAGAAGTTCGTAAAGGAAGATTCAGTACTCCCTTATCCTTCAAGGGAGTAAGTCCTCTATATTTGGAGTCGGTACTCTCCAATTTAACTAGGGCATGAGTAGTCCATACCTAATGCATATATGGTTGGTACTACCCTACCAGATAGAGAGAAAGTCATCTATTGTAGGAGTCAGTACTCCCATACTATTCCAGGGTGAGGGTCCTCCTTACACAGTGTTGTGGAAGAGTCGGTACTCCCCTATCATGCTAGGGAGAAATTCCTCTTGCCTGGGATCGGTACTCCCCTAACGTACTAGGGTTTGGGTCCTCCATAATGAACAAACTGAATGATTCGGTACTGCAATATATTACCAAGGTGTGGTTCCTATATTCACTGAGTGGTACTCCCCTACCGGGTAGGGTGCGATTCCTCGATGAAAAATGTTGTACTCCCCTACTGATTCAGTGGGCAGGTCCATCATGATTAGTAATCCCTTGTGGGAACCAGGATGTGGGTCCTCACTTACAGAGTCGTACTACCCCGTCTTTCAGTAGCAATGGGAAGTTGGTCCTCCATAAGATTTTTGATCTCCCTTTATTGTTGGAAACAACTATGAGGAGCAGTCCCATCCACTTGATGTGAAATATACTTAGATAGATGTTAGTTATCCCTTGATGGACTGAGGTGAAGACCACTCCTTATAGGAGAAACTAAGTTATCACATGTTAGCCTAGAGTTGAGATCCTTCAACTGAGCACAGTGATGAGGAGTATGCCTCTTCACTTGGGTTTCCTTAGTATTGTATTAGGCATAAGGACATGATGACTAGACCATTAGTGCTGATAACTAGAGTCAGGCCTAGTAGAATTTTCATTATGGAGCACGTTCTCTCAGATGTACCATTCTGAATGGTACGATTGTACATAATGTAGTACATCTCTCGAAAAGGTGACATCAGGGATGGCTGATCTTGTGGAGTGTGATATCTTGGTTTGTGTGTTATGAAATGAGCATTAGATGAGAGTCTTGAAGCTAGCTGTGTGGTTGGGACTATATTTTTTCCTTACTGGTTGAGACAATTATATTTGGATGTTCATGGTATATATATGGGCATATACCTGAGTAGATATGATTGTGAACTACTTTGCCTTTTTTCTCTTGTGCTTTACCTTTTTGGTTTAGGGGTCCCATAATGAGTATTATTTTACTCACCTCTACACGAGATTTTCCCACATTTGTCTGGTCTTGTGTAGATGACCGACTCTATGATGGAGTCTAGGGAGGACCAAGACCTGGAGGTGTTTTGTGATATCAGAGAGATGATGTGTAATTCTACAACTTCAACCAACAAACCTTCACCTACCCATCAGGTAGGCTTCCCATAAGATATGTTTCAATGAATTGGTGTTTTAATTTTGTTTTTTCTTTTCATTGATGGGCTTGCATACAGGCCTGGTTTTACTCCCCTTGTACTTTACATGATATTTTACTTTGGTGGTGTTTTACTTAGTGGATTTCATGGATGGATTCCTTGGATATTACGTTATATTACTATTGTCTTGGAGTTGTGTGGATGTGTACAATTACTGGGAAAATGCCTCCCATTTTTAAGATAATGTGTTCGGTGCTAGTTTCCACCCTATGGCCTTTGGGAGTTAGTCATGGGTTAGTTGTGTCATGAGCCCTGAGGGACAGGTCATGAAAAAAACAATAGTATGGAATATTGCCCATTTACTCATCCTATCTCCACAAGATTGTTATACCAAAATGGAACCCTATAGTAACCTATACACTGTATGTCCCAAATCTGTTGAGCTATTTTTTATGATCAAATTGAATAATAAAATTATCACCATTATATAATCCTGAAATGGTATCAATGACTCATTGTATCATTTAATCATAATGGGAGAGTTACCAACCCCTATTAAAGACCAAATTATTCACTAGAGGACTAGATAGATTGATGTGAGTACAACCTCTATCCATGTAAGGGGTTGCTATCATTTTAAAAGGGAGATCATACAAAAACATGTTATTATTTTGGATAACCTACATTTAGAATTTATAGGAGATTTATTACTATATTAATGTATGGTATGAACCACACATCATCAATGATGTTAATCCTAAGGGGATACCTAATCCAAAGTCCTTGTTACTCTTACCTCATGGTCATCAGAGTTGATGATCTAATGAAAGGGTACACTAACTGTGCTCCAAACCATTTATAAATATCAGATGCCTTCTCCTGGGGAGGTACATGAGAATGTTTTATATCCATTATCTAGTGTATAAACAAGCTTCAAGGGAAATGGTACAATGGGTGTGAATAAAAAAACTCTCCATCCTCCTACCAAGGTCAAATGGATGAGGTCTAGCTAAGGATTTCATGGTAAGAATGAATCTTTTGAGGTACTACACTAATCTATAATTCAATTCATGATCCCATTCTATATTCAGCGCAACACTGAAGACTAGACCAAATGTATTCATTCGTAACTCCTTCATACTCCAATGATATATAACACCAATAACCACCTCGAGTGTTTCGAACACCAAAATACATTCATGGGTCCCACAGCTCAATATGTGAATGTTTTTGGGGGTGTCCTCCTTCCCTATACTTGAATAAAATTCATTAATTGATCCATTAATCATCACTATTGATAAAAAATACATATATATCCCCAAAAATATCACTGAAGGATTCTTATATAAAATATAATAACACCATATTTAACTATATAGAATTATTTTTGGAATAAACTATTTCATTTTATAAATATAAATCATGGGTGGAAAAATATTTAGAACCCATCATAGGAGAATTTACAAAACATGGGTTATTTCTTGCATGTCATGTGAGCACCAAACATCCATCTAGATGATTATGAATTCTATCTTATCTTGTAATCTTTATATACATGGTTTACTTCCCATAGTACATGACATGTATACCATATGAAAATCCAAGTTGTGTAGTTTCAAACTAGAAGACATGTACTTAAAAACATGACATGTGGAATATATGGTTTCCTTATATTGTTTATCATGAATGGTGTATTTTCATTTAGATTGAAATGACATGTACTACAAAGTGTTTTGAATCTCACATGGGATGTAAGGATATGAATTGAGCCCCCCTAGAGACATCTACCCAACTATTTAACCTATATGGATATGGATTGATTTTTTTTTCAATATGTGGCATTGGATTTATTGATAGATTAACCAGAAGATAAACCAAGGTTAATTTTATTGAAAGTATAAGATTAATAATGGACATAGTGAAGTTTATTTCACCATAAAAAATGTTGTATAAAATGAATTATTTATTTTTCCAATGGTCTAGGTCAAAACAAGAATCCAACCACCATGGAGGCAGTCATCCATGATCCAAGAGATGCCCAACAAAGGTAGTAGTTCATTTGAGAACCAATGCAGTTCAACATTAGGTCATGTTATATGTAGATAACCATAGTGCAAGGAGACACCATGGTTAATTTGTTATATTATTGTTCGGTATCATATGAATTATTTGGTAATTGGATAGTGCATAGTTACTGAAAATATTTAGAATTACATAGGCAAGTTCGACGCAGGGAAATGAAATCTAAAATCCTTTCCATGATGAAGTGGTATATGCATTATGTTTCATATGTGAGGATGGAAAAGGGAAAATTACCATATGTTACAAATTTTTTTGGATTATTACAAAATTTAGGTGTTAGATCCATGTTATGGAGTAGATTATATCAAGATAACTCAATCCTTATATATTTTTCATCTAGAAATTATTCTATGGAAATAAATGTAAACATGGTGTTTTGTAAGAGTCATTTGGAATCTTCATCGTTGTAAATGGAATCCAATTTCATGGAGACCAGATTATTACACATAGTATTTTGCTATGTCATGTTTAGTTGAATATGATATAATTTTCAGACTATGGTGGTGTTTTCATAAAGGTAAATTGATCCAATAACATAAAGTCTTGTTAAAGTGAAGAATTACTTTCCATAGAAACATTTGGAAACATGGAGTAAGTGATTAATGAAATGTGTACGATCTGATGATTTAATTTCTATAGGTGTCCACACTATATTAAATGGACTATATAGATAATCGTTCAGTGTTCAAATGAGTTCTATGTATATTTTCCCGTGATCATGGGTGAGTAATGAGGAAGTCAAACGATATATATTTATCAATCTAGTTAAAAAGAAGCTACACCATAAGTGAATTAGTCTATGCCACAAGTTTTTATTGAGATCACATTATACTCCCTTATGGAACGTGTTGTTCTATAATGAAGGTATGAAATTGGATGATTACATTATTTAATAAGAGAACTTGTTATAGTAAATAATTTATTTGGACAAGTTAAAATTAAATTTTAAAGTTATTTCATGGAATTAACATTAATTTAGTAGATCTAAATTGGAACACTAAATGTCTGGGAATCCCTTTAAAATATCCGGAATATATAAGTGAGGAGTATTAATTAGAACCATTATATTAAGGGATACTAGTATATAAAAATATATATATGAGTTTTATAATTGGAAATACGGATATAGAAAATATTGAATGATCCTAATTTTATAATATAGAATATAGAATTTATATTATATAATAATGAATAAAAAAATATACATTGGCTCTCTTTGAAGACCTCAACATTGAAGAAGAAGATATTACTATAGTGAAGTGAAGAAGAGAAATTCCATTAATATACTGAAAGGTGAAGTAATGTGATTCCATGTCATATCATGGTGGGATGATGGTACTCATATAGTGATATTCATAGAAATATATGATAGATTAAGAGGATAAAAAAGTAATCCATATTTACTCGGTGCAATATAAAATGATATGTTGTATTGTACTTATCCTATGGGAAATTTTTTTATCCTTTCTTATAAAAGTGAACAAATAAAAAGTAATTGTATGGGAAGTTATATGAGGGTGATAATGAATTAACGATGAATGTTGCAAGGTTAGTGGTAATAAGTAGGATTTTACTAACCAAAACCCCAACCAGTGATCTTTGGAGATTCATTGTATCAACACATTATCAATCGCATGATCCTTGGAGTATCCAGAAGTAGAGAATAATGAAAAAAATAGTGTGTTACATTTTATTTCTTATTCGTATTATTTATGATACAATTTCAAAAAGTGGGTAAACTAACAATTTGTTATATCAGATATGTGATGGTCAACAGAAATAAAAATCATAATTAAATTTGTGAGAGATGTAAAATGTTTAACATTATACATAAGAGGTCAAGATTGTCATGTTTTGTGAGAGGGTTAAGGAAATGAGTAGGAATAAAAGAATTACCATACTTTTATTCACCCCTACCACCATTAAGTTATTTAAATTATAAAACTCTTTAGGGACATACAATTACTATCAATGAATATATAGAATTTTTTTTTATATAACTTGTAATTTTTTTTGCATGGATTTTCATCCATAGTGAAATATCATTATATTAATGAAAATAATTTCACATAGTCAAAAAAATTGTTCATGGAATATTTTGAATTTATTATTATAGTTCCTCATAATATTATTTTAGAAGAATTTTTTTGTTAAGATTACATAGTGTTATCTTTGAAACTGATCAAAGAAACATAAAAATTGATTCCTTAGTCAAAAAGGAATTAAAGAGTGTTCTTTGAGATGATGTCATCAGGAATGTTTTTGAGCACATGTATTCAGAAGATACGTGGGAAGTATTGGAAGTGTCATTTTTAAAAGATTATAAATTGAATGAAGTCCATGTGTATTGAAATATTTAGAATCTCATGGACAAGAATGTGAAATTGTATTTTTATCGAGAGGGAAAAATAGACTAAGGTTAATAATAAGTATTCTTGGGAGTTGAACTCTAAAATTGATTAAAATTCTAAATCTATAGTCTCGCCTATCTCTAACCCTAGTTTAGAGAAATAATGCGTAACTAAAGTTTCAACCAGTTTTATAAGGTTGAAAAAAATATGTAATTATGGTGAATAAGTTTTAGTAACATTCTGTCACAAATCTAAAGATTTTTCGAACAACTATAAAGAATATATAAAGTTATTAAAATAAGATTTGGATTAATAAAGAGTATGTATGGATTTTTTCTTTCATATTTTTTGGATTTATCCTTGAAAATAGAAGTCTATAATGGAAAGAATTTTCTTTGAGGTCTGAAATAGAGAATATATCCCCAAAAAAGGCATGTAAATGTGATTTTATTGAATGAATTTCCTCAAACATTAGAATGAAATTATCCACTGAATAAATTAAAAGTAAAATATTACCCCTCTTAAAACAAAACTAGAAGAGTCCAGATGGGTCAATATAGAAGATAACTCAAAAGTTATATATTTGGATTTCAATATGAATGAAAGTAATGAGAAAAATATAAAACATGAAGAGAGGTAAATACTTATGATCAATGGGAGAATATTCCTTCTCTAAAACCCAAAATCATTTAGATATTATAATAGAAAATTTTAATTATGGAAACAAATGGAATCTTTGATTTGTAAAAAGAAATATAGATCTAAAATATAGACATAAAGAGACGATTATTGAAAATATTATTAAAGGAGACCCTAAAAAGGTATATATAATGTGATAATATTATGGAAGGTTAGGTAATATCATGAGAACATGTTTTAAATATTAAATTCATTAATTTTGAACAAAACCTTCCATCCTAATATCTCAATCAAGATAATTTCAAATTATGTAATATTACAATGGAAAGTGATTTATATGTTCTATTATTGATCATATATAAAGGCATTGTAGTTAGAAGGAATCATGGAATGGGAAAAGATTATATAAAGAGATCATCCACTCATGTGACTTAAAAATGATGAAAATATTATAGAAAATTTATTTTTATGCTATAAAAAATGGATACTATTTTAGAGGAAAAATATGAATTCTGTCAAAGATTAAATCATTCAAAAAAATATAAATACTTATTATATAATCTTAGAAGGAAACAAGGAAAATATTGAAACAAAAAACAATTATCTACTCCATCTATGAGGAAGGTGGAATAACATGAGAAGAATAATCCACCAGGAAATGATATTTATTAGATGAAATGCATGAAAATTGAGGAATATGAATGCTGATGTGGTCTCACAAAAACCACTATAAGGAAAGAGTTAAAGACTAGTGAAGTTCCCTAAAATGGATATGGATCCCAAAATAATGTTCCACTAATGTTACAACACTGGGGTAATAATTAATGATTTTAATATATTATAAAATAATGTAAAATACTAATTTATATATGGAAAAGGTTCTCTCATTCAAGAAGAAATGTGTGTAATTGGTTTCACACAAAAAAGATTGATTGAAAAGGGGTTGAATAAGTTGGTTGTAAAATATGTTAAAATAAATAAGTGTTTGAATAAGTGATGAAATTCACTAAATTTGAAAATGGTAGAAAATATTGATGAAACACGAAGGGTTGGTATAATATGAAAAACACCATTCCTTGTAATGAGAAACTATGAGGTACCCCTATCCCATTGTGATTTAAATATTTATAACTTTTATAAAGAGTTGAAGAATTTAGGGGGGATAGACAATACATGGGGTAAGTGTACTCAAAAGAACATGAAATTAAACCTAAATGATAACATAGTTTAAGGCTGAATATTACATATAGTATGTGTTGTTTGAGGTATTTAAGGTCCAATTTAGTATTAGTCTTGAAGATTAATGTATGGATTATGTTTCATGGTGAATATGATGAAAAAATAATACTTTGGATGAAGTATAATACATAACAATAGATATAAAATAATCTAATGTGACATTATGAATTCAACTTGAAACAATGTGAAATAAAGAAAAATAATTTGTAGAATCATAATAGTAAAAGATAAGGATATACTGGAAGCATATATATAGCTGAATTCCATAATAATTTATTTATTTCTTCTCACAATTGGTATCAACTAGCTATATTGATCTGATACTGGATACTATTTTCCAGGAAATTTTTCACAGAAATTGGTAGCCTAATTTGAGTAAAAAATATTATTGTTAATAGATGGGGTCTCTTGTAGAGAATGTGATTAATTTATAATGTTTATTCATCCTTATATTTGAATTATGGGTCCAGTGAAGTACTAGTTTTCAAATAGTATCACATATTTTGAAAGTATATATGGTATAAATTGATTATTCAAGTGTTATATTTCAAAAAATTTATTATTTACTTCTTATATACTTACAATTTTTTTGAACACACAATGGGATAAGATGTTATACTTTTATTGGGGGAGTAGAAAGATCATGTTTTTATGGTTTTATTAAAATCAATATGAAACATAAATTTTTTTGGAGCTTATCTTGGACTCTTTTTTCCTACACTATGTTCAATTTTAGAAGAATTAGTGGACTAGTTTATAGCCCAAATTCTACATTGTAAATTTACTCACTGAATTAATTTTAGTTTATATAATTGTCACGAAAGCTCGTTTTGAGTAATATTCTAGAATTAAATATTCCAACCATAACTTTTTATAAGTTGTATTGAGATGTGGGTCAAATAAACTATTGACCAAGGATGAGTAATATATTGAACCAATAAAGTATTATGCATGAAATTTAAATCTCATAGGGGGAGAGAGAATCCTCCGTAAATAAAAAACAGATTGAATTATGTTTGGGAATGCCACTTTTTCATAAAATTATAAAAATCGGAAGATATGAGACATCTTAAATTCATCCTTATTGTCCTAGATTTTTTATAAATATTTACTTGAATTGGTATATATTTAATAGAGTTATAATTATGGGGATATAATCAACACTATTCAAACCCACAAGGGTTTGTATTGAATTTTTTGATAATTTGGGTTATTGGATTTTGTTGAAAATGTATGTGGAAGATGGACCAAGGTGATGTTTTTTATAATAAATTTTTAATATAGATAAAGTGATATGGGTTACACCACAATAGAGATAATATAAAATAGAAAATCTCATTCAATGGGCTAGGGTCATATGAGTAGATAACCACCGTGGATGTATCCAAACAATCTCAAAGTGAGCCTGGACTATGGTCGCATTGTAGGCTGGTACTAGTGCGGGTCAGCATTGGGGTGCGAGAAAATAAGCGAACAATGGTACTAGGTAAAAATATGATGAAGTAGTTTTGTTATGGATCCGTACTATTGGAGATATTAGGAAGGTGGATGATTCATACTATTGAAAGATAACATTCATTATGAATGAAATTTCAATATCGAACAATAGTGTCTAAGATAGATATCGTATTATATTTGTCTATATTGTAAGGGACATAAATGAGATTAGATAATGGAAACATTACTTGACATGAATAGATGTATTAGATTTATTGATGTTGTAGAAGATAGAGCCACATCATATAGACTATTGCATCAAGGTAACTCATACTGTGGGAAAAGGTTATTTAGAAATTTCTCTAGGGTTTTAAGGATAAACTTGAGGGGGTGAAAGATATATATTTTTACATATATTCAAGGTGAAGGTATTCCTATTCCGTGTATAATATATTACAACATAGTGAAATTTTCTAGGTTTGGTTTAGTTGAAACCAATATAAAGGTTGGTACTTGGTGGAAATTCTATTAGTGTAGACTGATCCCATCACATTAAGGATTCATGAAGAGAAAGAGTCCATGTTGTAGTAACATTATTTGATTCAAAAAAAGATATTGAGAAAGTACATATGATATGATGATTAATAATTCTATTTGTTCACACACCATAGGAAATGGGTTAGGTCATAGATATCTTGGTGTTCAAAGGGGTTTTGATGAGATTGTGTAGTGATCTTGGGTGAGTAACTAGTTTGTTAAAAGAGAGAGAAGAAATCTATACCAAAAAAATTATTGAAGTCAATTTATATGAAATAGTGGAATGTTCTATTCATTATAAAATTCATGAAAGTTTATTTCATCACTATAGAAAAAGGTAACATGAAGTATGTTTTCCAAAAAATTTGTAAATTCAAAAGGGATGTCATTTTTGGGCCATAACTCAGATTTAATGGATCTATGGACACATTAAATGTGTGGAACATCAAGAAAAATATCGAGAAGAGTGATGGAAGGAGGATTAATATGAACCATTAAAATAATATATACAAGCTTATAGATCTTCAGGTAACAGTTATGGATAAGGAAATTGAAATAGATATCATATTGAGATATCTATATTTTGTAACAGAGAAAATATAGTTACTATTTTTTAGTAAAAAATAAAAAGGCATATCTCAGTATTCATTGAATACCTTTCCATATAAGAAGGAAATATCAATGTTTTACTGTAAATATGCTGAATTCCAATAATATTCTAGGAAGTGAAAAAGGTAAACCCATGACATATCATAAAAGGTGGGTATTGATTATATGGGGATATTAAAAATAGTATTTGAAGGAGGAAGAGGCTAACAAAGGCACCCATGTCTACTTGGTGAAATATTAAAACAATAGGTAATATTGTCCTTGGATTATGAGCCAACTTGTTTTCCTTTCTTGTAACAGTGAGAAAAGAGAGAGGAATTGTGAGGTATGTAATCCTAGGGTGATAATGAATCAATCCTGAACATTATAAGTTTAGTGATACTATGAATGTGTTACCAAGAAAAAAACTCCAATTATTGAGATTTGGTGATTTAGTGAATTGACACATTGTTGACCGCTTTCTCCTTAAATTATCCCATTGTGGTGATCCATGTAAAAAATCAATGTGTCCCTTAAACGTTCTTGTTTATATTATGAAAAACATTGTATGATAAAGTGGGAAAAAACCATCAATTATATAAGATTTGGGCTAATCAAGAGAAATAATAATTACATAAGTATCTTATTGAAGAAAAGCAGAGTGACATGTATGATTAGTAGGTCAAGATCACGATGGTCTATGATAGTGTTACGTTAACATGTTTGGAAAAAAAGAATTTTAATTCCATAATTCACCTCGTCTCCTCATGGAATCTCATGAGCATGCCCCTTGAAGGGTCTAAATAAACAGTCTTACAAATAATTTTCATATAACATACATTCTATAGGTAATCTATATTTTACATTAGTTTCTCTAATGAACTCCATGATTTGTGTACCATAATTACACATTATGTGATTGGAAAACTCGAAAATAGATATTATAAAAACACAAAAATATTACCATTTCGATGTAAAATGCACCTCCACCATCCTTGATCCATCCAACCATGATTTAAATTACCGAATAAAATTAGAAAATAACTAATTAATAAGTATTAGGTTAATGTTGAAAACATGAATCACACCTTATTGAAAATTTTGATGTTTTAGGCCCAGCCATTGACAATCTCCATTCTAGTGCTACTTCCCCAAAACATAGCCTTAAATTAATCCATGGATGAGATCAACCATACCTATCCTCTATTATAAAAATGGTATCCCCCTTTATAAAATATTACTAATGATTTCAATTGGGGTAGTACAAAATTAATATTAAAATTAAAATTAATTCCTTAAAAATGAATCATCCACGTACATGAAACTCAGTTGATGTTTTTAACATACCTAGGTAAAACAATTCGATTAAAACCCCTGATTTGAAGTAAATGTTCTATCTAAATACCATTGTAGGTTATATATACATTTTAATTCATGGAAAATAATTATATTTAATTAAAAATTAATAAATATACTAAGAATTTCTGCACCTTATAAACTCTCCATATTTCTATCCAAGAGTAAACATACTATACGGAAAACATTAAGACAATATAAAATATTTTCAGGATAGTTTGTAATGGTAAATTTACCTTTTAAGACTTATCATAGGTATGAGGATCAAAAATCATAAATGAGTTTAGTTTTCCACATTAGAAAACATGAATCACCATAATAATGTCAAAATATCCAACATCAAATGATATCACAATAAAGGAATCTCAATCCGTATTCCAAATAAGGGATAAAATGAAACACCATTCAAATGCATAATCATCCATAACTCCTCATTAAATGAGACCCCAAAATGGATTCACATCAATACCCTCACGAATGACAAATCCAATGTTACTATAAACATCAGTTTCCTAAACATCATCCTAGAAAAATTCATCATCATTATCCTAATCTAATAAAACTAATACCTTTTTTAATTTAGAAAGTCATAATATGATTCCATATATAATTTTATTGTGTTCATCTAACTACTCAAAATTAGGTAAATAAATATTATTCTATTTCATAATAATAAACCTTTATAAAAAAACTCCCTACCGTGGATCACTCACAAGGATCTCTAATAATATATTTCCACACACAACTATCATATGAATAAATAATTTCTATATTTCATTTAAAATAATTAGAATCATTTGTTTTGATGGGTAAAAATTTATTACTCATGAATAATGATTATTATCTATACCAATAATTAAAATATGAAAACATACAACCCACAGTCAAGAATTTATTTCTCCGGAATTACTCCACATAGTAATAATAATATCCTATGGTGAAATTATAGATAATAAAATAATTAATATGGAATTAATGTGGTTGTTGGACACCATTAATTCTCCTGCTCCAGCCAATATCTGAGGTAACTTCAACAATGGTCTATATTTTCCTAAGCTATCACCTTTTTCAACATATCTATTGTTTTTGTTCATATGGACCCCCACAAGAATTAATAGCTTTATATAAATTACCTTTTATATCCAATGATAATGAGTTACACTATTCATTTTTTGAGAATGGTTCATCTAACTTGTGTTCAAGTCTATTATACTTTGAATATCTCAATGAACAATGTAATCCTTTTAACTAAACTAAAGCTCTTAAGGAAAAACTTTAACCACAACATATTCTTAGTACCCTTTTAAATGATAATTTACATTGATTTGGTTTTGGATAAAGGTAAAAACAGGTAATGACTTGGTTCCTAAAAAAATTTCCATGTGTTTCCCTAGGCTTATAGGTGCCAAAAAATTTATTTAATGGCCGCTGGTAGTAGCTGGATGTAATAGAATTTATCTCTCAGTAGAAACTTCTGGTATAATGTAGTGGTAGTATAATTATTACATTGGTAGAAACTAGTGGTAGCAGGTGGCGGTAAAAGATGGATATGGTAGCTATTAGTAGTAGATGGTAGTACCAGCTTGCAGTGTCATGTTCCAGTTTTTATAAAGTTCCCAAATTTTCCTATTTTATGTATTTTTTTACATAAAATGGATTTAAAGACTTTTTTAAGAGAATTAATAGGAATTTTAAAATATTATATTTATATCCACTATTTCCCAAAAAACAAGAGTTTCTAAATGGGTCTTCAGGGTGGATATAATGGGATTCACAATTAATGTATGAATCATAATCATGGAATATCATTCCTTTACATTGTTTGATCCTATCTTGATTTCCATTAGTCCATATGAACAATACTTGTTCTTAATACTTGGATAATCCCAAATATCCACCGAGAGATACACTATTGTTTTTTTCCTTGAATTTCAATTATTGGGTTGACACTTTTTTTAAGCAATAGTAAGTCACATCTATGGTTGTGGCATTGTCTTACTGAAGAGAGGATAGAAACAACCTTTACATGTAGGTTACACATTTTTTATTCTTATCATTCACATATAATCATAAATTTATCATGGATTATTCTTTTGAATGGATGTTTAATTGAGCATAATAAATATATAATCAGATAAAATAAAGGGGGATTGGTTTATGGTCATAATGATTTCATGTTGTTTCATTCCTCCATGATAATAGTTTCCCTATTGATTTTAAAGATAGTGTTATATCTAACTTATTCTTGATATCACGTTTATCAATGCATGTTTTATCATGTTTCATGGAAAATGGTAAAGAATTTAATGGCGTAATTAATTTGGTCGGCTAAAAGAATTCAGATGCATGTTTAACGAATCTGGTGTTTATTATAATTTAATGGTCATGAATTTGATTCTATATGAATGTTTGTTTGAAAGTTATTATTCAATGTGTTAATAGAATTTATAAAGAACCTAAAGTTATTAATTCTTGTAAATGGTGAAAATAATAAAATGACATGTAAATTGATATTTTTTCATTACATAGTTTAATGAAATTGGTTTTTTTCTAGGAATATTTTTAAATTAATTTGATATCTTATTATTGATTATACCTTTGGATTCCCATAGTAGTAACCTATGAATAATTGATCAATTAATTCATAATGCAATAAAAGTTGGTTATTTGATAGATATAAATTGTTGGGGGATGAGAGATCATTTTTTCTTGTGAAGGCCAAGTGCCTTTTTTAGGGATGAGTGATCCCATTAGCATGTGAAGTCTGCATAACATATTTTAAGCGACATGTTTTCCTATAGTCTATGTTTTTTATTTCCTTACCTATGAAGTACATTGGATATGATTATATGATGGATTATCCATATATGGATAATGATATGGGTGAGGAGGCCCAGATGATTTGGTAACAGTTGATGTCTTTGACAGAGATATGCATGTGGATCTGCATGAGGGAGTCATGGATGGAATAAGAGATTATGGAATAGGATAAATTCGATTTTACCCATTTATGAATTAAATGATAGGATGCTTTCTATTGATGAATATTTTTAAATGATTGATGGATAGGTTCCTTGTTCAATCTTCATTAATTTACCTACTACTAGTGGAATCTAGTTTTTCATAGTTATGGATATATTTTATGGTATCATAGGTTGTTTTCTTAGAGTACCTATAATTAAGGAATGGTAGTGTAAATGTTTTATATATTTTAACCCATGGGGATGGTTTTTCTATAATTTAAATGTTAGTGTAAATTCTAATAAATCATGGATTATTGGATTATGCCAGGAGGGATGGACTTTTCTTGGGGATAAAAAATTCTGTCTTAATCATTAATAATTGATGGTTTATGAAATTTTATTTGGAATAATGATAATTAATTAATTAAGAAAAAGGAAATGATGAAAATTAAAAAATTATTTTAATAAAATAATTTTAAAATGCATTGGTGATTATAATATATCACATTATTAATAGTGGCATCTGGGTGTCAGAGGGACGTTACCCGCAGTTAAGTATAATACTAGGTTGTTCCCACAGTGTTTTTGTGATATATATTATATCTTATTTATTATTTTATTTCATAAACTACCCCACTCATTCCATTAGGGTGATTAAAACCCATTGGACTCTTGAGGGGTGTTTTCCCCAACATCAAAATTAGTGAGAAATGGATGGATCAATACCCCCTCAGGCCAACATTATTCTCTTGGTAGTATAATGTGTTGGTATGCATTGTGGATAGTTTACCTACATATGTTTATAGAGGTATATGATGGATGGATGTTATTTCACATGAATTTATCTCTAGATATAGTATCCAATGTATTATTATAGGTATGATGTGTATATACTGTTATGGATTGAGGTACATTACATGGTGTATGGACTATGATGGATTGAGGTGTAATATAATATATATGATAAACATTAAACAAGATGTGGTTTCTCCCATAAAATAATTTTTTTCTATATGGATCTGCAATATGGGTTCATTTAATGGTGTGTTTCATGAGGTTCATCTTGTGAGGCATAGCCCAAGTGTCTTCAAGCTAGCTTCTTTTGGATATAGATGGATTTAGAATTTCAACATTGGGGAAGGTCTCAAAACTAGTGGGGAAGATTAATTTATGATCCCTTGATTTTTTATTACTATAATATATGATCTCATATATGTCATACTTGGTGATAGATAGGCTATGACTTAGTATACCTCTTTAAGTGACGAGTTTGTTTTACTTGTTTTTCACTGGACTTTTATATCCATTCATTATCTTTTACACAACAGGATTTGGGGAGGATCCTAATGAGTATACTATTATTATCACCCCATGTATATATAAATGGTTTTTCAAGTCTTAGTAGATGGGTTGAGATTGTTCTAGATATTAGTAGATATGGGTTTTACATGAGTTATTTGGGATTCTTGGTCACTTCGGTGTTTACTTTTGTAGTTTATTTACATTATTTTTTATTATATCGAATTTTTATGACATATCATGTGACAAACCCAACCTAAATATCCTATAAAACTGGAACCTGGACCGATCGTCCACAAACTTGAATGGAATTCCTATTCCCGATAAGCTAGCTAATAGCACCCAGGAATCATCAAAAAACATAGTGAGTGACTTCTCCCAATATTAGGTATAAAAAATGACATATATACACATGTAAATAATGAACCATTGGAAGAAAACATGTTTATATATGTCATAATAGAAATAGTATAACAAAATTGATACAACCGAAAAGGTAGAAAAAAATATCCAAGAGACAATTCCATGATCAAAGGACAAAAAATCTAAACAACTACACTAACAGTCTCTGTAGGAGTGCATTGTAAAAATTCACCATCTCACCATCTAGCTACCCAAAACCCAGCTAACAGAAAACCTCTCCATCTTACAATGGTGCCTTTCCTTTCCCTATATTTATATACATAACTAGAACTATGCACTACTGAAATGATTACACATGGTGTGAGATAATAGGATTAGTAGGATTTCACCCGGTTTTCCACATAAAATCTCATAAAAATAATTCAAGTATGCACAACTTTAAAGAAAACAAGGCCTGATAATTGTTTAATAGGTTTTATATCAGAAGCATTGTCTAACATTTAATTTATCCTTTTTCTATATTTCCAAATAATGTATTTTAATCAATTGAAAAGGATTTAATATCCATATTTCATGGTAGATATATCATTTAAATAAAAATATTACGTCACATATCATATCAAAATCATGGAAGTAAAATAAAAATAGTATAAACCAAGTATCCCAAATAGACCAAGAGGAAACACAGGTTATATCACCCCATAGACCAAACTAGATCAGGACAGTTAGGATATTTGTACCAAACATAGAAAATAATGTACTCATCTTGCATCTATACATAGGAATCAATCTTATAGAGTAGAGAAACACCCAAAAAGGTGAACCCACTAAGTGTTCTAACAAGTCCCTAGATTAACGGGCCTAGGGAGCGGAGGAACACCTCATGAGAACCCCTCACCTAATAGTGGAAGAGACCTATCACTGTACCTTCAACCTAATTACCCAAAGCATCAAAGGTTATCTCCTTTCCAAACCATTTCATCATAATATTTCATCATATCATGATTTGAAAATCATTTCATGGTTCTTTGATAAACCCTTTCAATTTAACAAAATAAGCGGAAACCATATTATATATAAAACAAGTTCTAAACACACAAAAAATTCATAATGACATTCAATTTAACCTAATAAAACGGGATCAATGTGATTCACCAACATAGGCTTTAAATGGAATCTTCTACCCCAAAACTCACATTGTATACTCCAGTAAGGGAATCCCTAAAAAGGAAGAAACCATAAATGAAAAAAAGGTCCTAGAATCAATATAAAAAATTCAAAACTAATTAAATTTTTCCAAAGGGTTAGCGATGAAGTGGAAACAATGCAGACCTCATGAACGCACACCCACCACACCACAACTCGTAATGTAAATGTCCCAGGGAAAATGATTCCACGACGGATCTTGAAAAAAATAATATAAAAATTAAAAACAGTTCAAAGTATCTGATAACACAATGCAAAGGAACTATAGTGATCAAATAAAATGAATAAATTGAAATTCTTACTCACCAATAGAGATGAAACCTAACCGCAATAGTGACCAATCGCTGAACAAATCAATCCAGATCGAACGAAGGCTCCCAAAATCACCTAAGGAGATCCCTTGGTTGAAAGGGTAGGATATTTCATGTCAAATGACAAATATATCACTAATAGGGTAACCTATAATCCCTTTCAATGATATTTTCATAGTGTGTAATCCATTTACACATATTGTAATCCTAGTGACTCAGATATGCTGAAAACTCATAACATTTTCATTAAAAACCTGAAAGATCGCATATTTTTTTAGGTATATCTCTCTCTATGATTATTGTAAAACTAATTTCACTTTAATTTTTC
Source organism: Viscum album (assembly GCA_963277665.1). Lineage (NCBI taxonomy): Eukaryota > Viridiplantae > Streptophyta > Magnoliopsida > Santalales > Viscaceae > Viscum > Viscum album. The sequence goes on from OY728141.1 coordinate 784,348,242, forward strand.
CCTTTATTTAAACCTTGTTTTTCTTATTTCATCATGGATATATGTTTTTTCGAATAAACATAGTCCTAGTTTATCGGGAAACTTGTGAAAATTTGAGAGGATCCATGCAGAGATCCTTTGATGGGGAAAATGATTTAATGTCCAAGTATGTATGTTTATTTGAATTAATGGAGTGTGGGTATAAATGATTCCAGTGTTACAAGTGACTCATATTTTACATGTATTATTTATGGATTTTGTACGGATCATTTTCAAGTCTAGGGATAGAGATGGAATGTGATTATGAGTCATAGTGTGAACGGAATAAATGTATAAAATATATTTGATATATTTAATAGAACATGCTAGAAATTTTCCTAAAAAAGTTTAATTATATCTAAATAGGGGAGAAAATTAGAAATCAATGAGCATTGTTGAGTTCAGAATTTAGTTTTCACCCAAGGCATTACATAACCTTTGTCGGGGCAAGATGTTTGTGAAAAAGTCATCATGGGTGTAATATAAACAAAATAATTGAATAAATTATTTTATTTATCCACTAATGAAGTTACCTAAAGTCATCTTTATGTATATGGATATGTAAAATCATTAGGGTTATCCACATAACCCTAGATCCATTAGAGAAATGTTTAAATATCATTGGAGGACATTTCTTAGGAGAACCTCAACTGAATCAAAGATCAGCGGCCTGTGTGCAATGGGATTTGAAGATCTTAGCAAAAACAATGAAATGGTATTGTTCTTCATCGTTGGTAGATCCATATTAAGGTAGGATGTTTTTTTATTGGTTTTATTCCTCGATTATTTTTCTTAGGATGAATATGACTCTTTCAACCAATGAATTGATTCACAGATCCTTAGTGTTATGGGATGGGATAGTTTCATTAGGGAATAAGATGAATTTCTTTGTGATTATTTTATTATAAATTCATTTATCAATCTAAAGAAAATGAATCGAGTTCAATAGAAACATCGATCGAGGTCCATTCCTCCTGGATATTATTTTTAATATCTCTCATATTTCTTTGTTCATTGCGGGTGATCACTTGGCTTGTGGTTCGATACACTCTAAGGAATAGATTTTTCTGAACGTGTTTCTTTGTGTAACAATTCAATATCATAGATTTAAGATAATGATGAAATAATTATTTTTTCATGATGGAAGAAGAAGTGGATTAGATAGTTTTGGAGACCCGGTTTTTGTATTCTTCATTGTGAAATGAATAACGATGTTTGAAGGTGATTTCAAAATGGATTTGATGGCCAGATTTTGATGATTTTGATGATGGAAATCCCTGGTTGATGATACTCCTGGGTTCTGGCATGGGGTGTTGTAGAATTTTTTTTCCAAATAGGTGGAGATGATTTGAAAATTTATATCTATAATTCTTGATATTTTCAATATACAGGATTTTTGCTTTAGAGTTACATTCAAGGTGAGACTCTCCTAGTGGCCACTAGGTTTTTGGGAGGGAGTTAAGTGTCAAATAGCATGTGGTCCCCTTTTGTTAAGTCAAAATGTACCTTAGAGGATAAACGAACATGGATCAAGGTACACTAACATGGGTACACCATGTGCCACTACATGGACATGGCTAGGGAAAGGGTACATAGGCATACCAATATACTAGGACACGAGCTCAAGTACATGGGTAGGGGAAAATTATGTACATATACACTAACATCGGCATGGGACATGTACATGGGTCTAACCTGGGGCTAAAGGAGTACTCTATGTACATATAGTACATATCATTTAATCAATCGATGTTAGATTATACCCATTTTCCTTTGTATCTTTGACATGTTTTTTAGGGTGTATTCTCAATATCCCTTCCCAGAGGTTAAGTATAGAATCACCTCCTACACATAGGACAATGATACTTTTTAGTAGGACTTTTTGGATAGATTTTTTGGAATCCTTCCATGAGTCCTAGAGTGTGAATCTCCATCATCTTCTATTCCAATGTGGATTTCATAATATCTTCATGAAAAAAACTATGTGGGAACTAATCCTCTACTTAGTGGGCTATTCCATATTGAGTTGTTGGTATAACCCATGTCCTTGGGAGTGATCCTCATATTGTATTGTTATCTTAAAATTTCCAATGTATACTTCTAATAGAGAGAACTCATGAGAACTACCTCTCACATAGATGCCATTTTTGCTACTAGACTCACTGATTTTATTCTACCAGATGACTCATATGTCTATCTTTTGAGCAGGAATCCTAGGTTGGCATTACAGATGATACCATACCATGATATTGCCTGTCTTTTTTGAGTATATTTGAATATTATTATTACATGTTCTACATACATATACTTGTGTAGTGTTGACTATAATTTTTTTTATTTTGGGTTTTGGGTTTTCCTACTAGGTATTATTATAATCACACAAACATGAGAGTTTCCCACATGTTTCAATCCTTGTGAAGATGAGCAGTATTTTGAAAAAGTCCTAGAGTGATTAGGACTTAATGGTTCTTAGTGAAACTAGACAAACCTTAATGTGTTCTTGTAGTATCTTGAAAACAGTCTTGATCTAATTTTAATGATAGACTTTTTTTTCAGACTCTTTTTGGTGGGATTCTATTTGTTCCTATTTAAATTCCATTCCTTTCTTTGTACTCTAGTTATGGGATTTAGATGTATGCTTGCAAGTTTGTTCAGTTGTTTTCACAATTCAATATTGTATAGGATTAGATATGTATGTGTGTGTACAATTTCCTATAGTAAGTCAAACCTTGATAGTGATATTCCTACTCGCTGCTAGTTTCCAGCCACTAGCCTATTAGAGGGAGTCATGGGGAGTCAGGACTTTGGCCCCATTGTGATAGGTCATGAAATATTGGTATCAGAGAAGTCAATTCTACCATAGGACTAGAGTATATGCGATTGGTTTGGGGTGGTATTGTTAAGTGTTTATAGTTTGTTTTTTATTCTTGATATTCCATTGTTAGTGTGGAGGTCGACATATTCATACACCAGTACTCTGATCACCTCCATTTCCACTCGGTACATGAGAACATTGGTTGTAGGGAAAATGGTACATTAATTATCAAGGAATGGGTTTTGATTTCCATGTCCTTCTTGAGTCATATCTCTAAATATACTCATTTACCATAGTACACCTTATCTATTTAAAGATGTATCCATAGAATATTCCATCAAGGATTCAAAATCAAAATCACAAGGATGATCCCCTTTCTAATGATTCATCGATACAAGTACTGGTTTAAGAGGATTTACCTATATTTGTTCCACCAACTATACCACCACTTATAGAGTAGCAGATGGTACCTACAGTACAAACATATTAGGTGAAAAATCTAAGCATGCTTCATGAGTTTCAATGATAGTGACCCCTCATGTTTTTTGGTGTGCCTGACACACAAGTATCTGAGGACTCTCATGAGGTAGTAACACATGTTTTTCATCGGGCCAGGAAACCTGTAGATCACATGGTTCTCATAGTAGAGAGCCATCTCTATGGCTCATAAGGATGATGGTGGGGTTTAGTGACCCATTCAAATTATTAGAATACTCTAAAATGGTCATACTTTTATAAATTCTTTTATATAGTAGTTCTCTCCTTCTACACTAAGGGTTCTACACATCTAGGATCTTATGAATCTTCAGTAGGGAAGTACGATTGTAGCTGATTATTCATTGAGGTCCACCAACCTCTCTAGGTACTTGATTTATATTGTTAAGGATCATTTACTTCAGGATCAGAACATAAATAGAGGATTTAATAGATGAATATGGTTTATAATTATACCTCTTATCGTTCATACCTATATTGGGGTGCTAGAGTGAGATTTAGTGGTTGAGAGATTTCTGTGAGAGAAAATTAAAACAGTGGCAGGCAGAAGTGGGCACCCAGGAATTGTGACTGTGGAAGAAGGGAGTTGGCATCAGTTTTAGGGACTAGTATGGGTCATTTCATACTTGGGAAAAATGGTGCTACTCATTTTATTTAAATGGACATCTTACATAATATTTTCCAACCTATTGTACATCTGACATGGATACCATGGATGGGCCACTGAGGAAGATAAATTGTAGGAGAAGATAGGTCTACAAGGTGGTAAGCATAGAAGAATATTTAGGATAATGGATAGAGGTCTTAGTCACTTTGACTTGTTACCACCACCACCCCTAGGTTAACCACACAAGGATTAGTGATATGAAAGACAAATGAGGGGGTAACTGTAGGCGGTCGAGCCTTACAACCCATAGGATCCAGGAATGATAAGATGTATGATCTACATATTTTCTATATTAGCTGATATATTGATAGGAACAGGCACTATTCAGTCCTTTATTTACACCTATCTAGTTTAAAAAATTACAATTTTTGTCAATCCTTTGGATCATCCCTTAAACATTGATACTCTTAATGGATGTAACTCAGTGATCACATACTTGTCTCAACAATTTTATTTGACTCTTGGAGGTTATAGTTTCTATTGGGATCTCTTTTTATCAGTGTTGAGGCCTTATATGGCCATCTTAAGTATAGACTGCTTATCCACCATTCATGGTCATATTGACTATTTCCTGAAGATGATACATTGTGTCTTTATTGATGGGACCAGGTTTTCCTTTTTTGTTGAAAAGGAACCCCAGGTTTCAAAGGATAGACCCATTCATTACAGGGTACATCCAATTACTCATTAGTTGGCTAGACTGAGCCTTGGTATAGTAGATTTTGTGAGCTTCTAGTTTCCTATAGTGGTGGTGGAATATGAGGAACTATTTCTTGAGGATGTTCTATGTTTACCTCCCCAGCAATATATTGACTTGTGAACTGATCTACACCATGTGATGGCACCAATATCTATGCCCATATATTGGATGGATCCTACAAAGCTTTGTGAGATGAGGGTTCATTTGGAGGAATATCAGAGAAAGGGATTTGCTAACCCCAGTGTGTCACCATGGGCCACCCTGTTATTTTTTTCACCAAGAAGGTGGATGGGAGATTAAGGTTTTGTGTATACTACTGGTGCTTGAACCAAATGACCTTGTAGAAAAACTATTCACTTCCAAGGATTGATTACCTCTTTAATCATTTGGGGGGGGCATGACGGTTCTTGATAGTTGACCTCATATCAAGATATCACCAGTGGCGAGTACAAGGTGAGGATATAACAAACATGGAATTCAAATGTTGTAATGAAATATAGGAGTACTTGGTTATCCCTTTTGGTGTGACAAACACCACAATAGTGTTCATGGGACTCATGAATTAGATATATCATCCCTTCTTATACTGGTTCATGGTAGTCTTCATCGACAATGTCCAGGTGTACTCGAATTCAAAAGAGGATCATGTGAGACACTTAATGATCGTTGTAGATGTTCTATGAGAGCAAAATCTTTACTAGAAGCTCTTGAAGTTCTAGTTTTGGATTAATGGGATTCAATTTCTAGGACATGTTATCTAAAAATATGTTGTGGTGGTGTACTCGGAAAAGGTTGATGTGGTGTTATCTTTGGATCCACCCATGAACATGAAAGTTGTGCAGATATTCCTTTTGTTATAAGGATATTACTGAAGATTCATACTTTATTTCTCCAGGATATCATCACCCAAGATAGAATTGAACCAAAAGTGGTATCCTTTCTTGTGGTTAGAGAGGTTCCAACAAGCTTTTCAAGAGTTAAGGAAAATATTGATGAAAGATCCGATCTTGAGAATTCCATAATAGGGTGCCGAGTGCACTGTGTTCTATGATACATCAGGTAATGGAATTGTTTTTGGTCAGCTACATAGGTTTGTAGTGATTGAATATTGTTTGTTTCAATTGATACCACACGTGCAGAACAATGAGACCCACAACGATGAGTTACTAGGGATATTCTTCACACAAAATATGTGGAAACACTGCCTAATGGGTGAGTACATTATATTAAATGATAACCATAAGAGTCTATAGTATATATTCTCTCATAAGGATCTTAACTAGAGACTGAGGTGATGGCTATATTTCCTCTAGAATTATGATATTGAGATTATTTATAATCATGGGAAGGGAGATGTGGTAGAATATTCTCTTAGTAAAAGATATTTTTCATAGTTTTTGAATCAGGGCGTAGAGTAGTTTCCCTTATTGTAGTTATCCTTTGTGGATGAAGATGAAAAATATCACAAATAGTCAATATTTTTTCCTTATATGTTACAATGATTCAGGGAGGCACAAATGTCTTATACTAATTGTGAGACCCTACGTGATCATATATCCACTGTACATGTATCTGATGGATTGTCTGGAGGTGGGGATCATGTTATTATTTTCATAAGATCCATGATGGTACTAGTGACTTTGTAGGAGGATGTTCTAAGAGAGTTTCATACATCTCCTTTGGTGGTACATCATGGTTTCGAACTGATGTACCAGGACCTCCAATTACAATTTTGGTGGTTATGGATGAAGAAGGGAGTTGCAATGTTTGTCTCTTGATGCCTCATTTGTAAGAAAGTGGAGGATGATCACCATGTTCAAGTGTTTTTATCTCACCCCTTGAGGTTCTAGAGTGGTAGTGGATAAAATATACAAGGAATTGTTTATGGGATTACCATGTTCCTATAGGGGACATGATTCTATATGGGTGATCGTAGAATGACTCAGCAATTTGTTCCACATCCTAGCTATTCAAGAGAAGAGTTTGGTTGAGGGCTTGGGACACCTATACATGTATAAGATAGGATAACTCCAGGGAGTTCCCTCGACTATCATTTTTTTACGGTGATTATCACTAAAAATATTTATTATGGAAAGGACGGTAGGAGGCATTTGGGAATCATTTGAATTTTATTTGAGCCTTCCACCCTGAGACTGGTGGCTAGACTAAGCAAACCATTCAGGATATGGAGGACATGATAAAAGCATACATTTTTACATTGGTCATACTTAGGAGGATCACCTACCATTTCTAGATTTATCATACAACATAATATACTATTTCACCATTGTTATGGAACCATTAGAGGACTTGTATGGATGACGCTACAAGTTTCCACTTTCCTGGACTAACCCAGGAGATCTATCACCCAGAGACCTAGAGATGGTGTGAGCCACTACCAAGAAGGTATAGATCATCCAAGAGTGGATTAGTACTTCATAGAGATGTCATAAGTCTTATGATGATTTTTGGAGGAGGGATTTGGAGTTGGAGGATGGAGATCATGTATTCTGACTGGTTTCACCTTGATGTGGATTATAGAGATTTGGTCAGGGAGGAAAGATATCTCAATTTTTCATGTTCCCTTTTCAAATACTATGTAGAGTTTTCATGGTGGAATACTACTTAAATATACTACCTCTATGAGATCGGGCACATAGAATCTTCCATATGTTGTAGATGAGGAGATATGTGCATGACCCATCAGATGTTATTGACTTGGGTGATCTCGACATCATGTATGGAGCCACATTTTATAATTACCTAGTAGATATAGAGGATCAGTAGGAGAGGATCATTCATGGATGAGAGATTCCTTTAGTGTGCGTTTTGTGGAAGAATAAGAATATTCAAGAGAGCACCTAGGTGTGGGAGGCTCAGATTCATTCATAAATCTCACATATCATTGTGAAGCCACTTGTTTTGTATTTTTAGGAGTTAAATCCTCAATATGGGGAGAATGTAGAAACTAATATTTTCCATGTATTATCTTTGGACATTGTAGGGATTATCTTTTAGGGTAGACATTGATAAAACATGTGATTCAAAGGCCCAGTGTGCCCAGAATAAATAGTTAAAATATATTAAATCTATTTAATATCACACAAATGAAGTTTTCATAAAAAAGTGTAATAACTTAAAAAATATAGTTTAGATTCGAAATTAGAGTACACTATTGAGTTCATAATGTTTATTTTACCTTATGTATTTCAGAACCTTTTCTGAAGTGGGATGTTTGTGGAAAAGACATTGTGACCTTAAAATAAATAATATAATTCTATAAATTATGTTATTCATTCATTGATGTGGAAACCTAAATTATTCTACAAGTGTATAGTTATTCCAAATCCTTAGGTTTATCTACATAATGCTAAAGTTTTCGGAGAATTGATTGAGATATTATTGGAGAATATATCTCGGCATAACCACAATCAAATTGAATATCGATGACCAGTGTGCAATGAGATTTAGAGATCTCACCAAAAATAATGAAACATGATTGTTCTTCATTAGTAATCAATCCGTGGTGATTGTGGACATTTTTTTTTGATTTTTTTTCTCCCCCATTTTTACTTCTTATAACAAATGAGAATCAATAAACCAAAAATTTAATTCATGTTTCATGCATGTTATAGGATGAGTTAGTTTTATCTAGGAAATGAGAGAATTTATTTGTGATTGTTTGATTATCTATTCATTTATCATTTTAACGTCAAAAAATTGAGTTCAACGTGAACATCATCTGAGTTTCATTCCTCATGAATGTCATTCTGGATTTCTCGCATATTTTATCATTCATCCAAATATATCCCTTGTCCCTTGGTTTGATAAACACCATGGAATTGACCATTGCACACCCATTTATTGGTATAACAATTCAATATCATAGATTCAAGATTTCCACAACATGATGATTTTCAGATGATGGAAGATACCATAGATCAGATGGTTTTGGATACATATTTTCTCTGTTATTTATCTCTCCATGAAGAAAGAAATTCAATGGTTTTTTAATGGATTTGATTTTTGAATTTTGATGATTTCATAATAGCAAGGCCCAGATGATGAAACCCCATGGTTTCATTATGGGGAGCTTCTGGAATAGTTACTCATGAAGTGTAGAAGATACATGATTGAATTCATATAATTAATTATATTTCTATTCTACACAGTGTGTAATATCGACCTGCATGTTGTGTGGGATCCATCCAGTGTTGGCTAGGGTTTCTGTAGATAGTTAAGTATCACATGGCATGTGACCTTGTCACATGGTGCATTATATCCTTTTGTTATCTTAGTTTATATCTAAAAGGGAACATGGAAAAAACATGAGGTACATGGCTATGGGAACTCCATGTACCACTACATGGAGATGGCCATGTGAAGGATACACTGGAATATCCATGTTTTGGGACACGGGCTGGAGTACATGGGTAGAGGCACACCATGTACTTTTACATTGACACTGGGGTAGGACATTTACATGAATAGGACTAGGGGAAAAGGGGTATGTCGGGTTCATCCCGTACACACCATGTACAACTTCGTTGTTGTCTTAGATCCCCTGTCCTTTGTATCATGGTCATGTTTCTTTAGGGTGCATTCCCAATATCCATTCCCATAGGTTTAGTATATAATGTCCTCATACACATAGGAAAGTGATCCCTTTAGTAGGTTTTCTTGGATATAGTTGTCGGATTTCTTCCATGAGGCTCGGAGTGGGATCCTCTATATTCTTTTTTCTCTAGGTAGATTTCTTAGTATCATCATTCCCAACACTATGTTGGAACCAATCCTCTACTTAGTGGGTAAATTCATATTGATTTATTGTTAAACCCCATGGCCTTGGGAGTGATCCACATTTATCTATCATTCTCTTCATAATTCTAGTGTATACTTATAATGGATTGACCTAATGAGTAGTACCTCTCATATAGACATTATTAGTTCTATCTGGTTCAGGCAGTGTGTTCTCGTGAATGAGTGCTATGGGGAAATATTGAGCTATAATCCATGGCTAGAATTATGGTTGAAACCTTAACATGAGATAGAGTATCATTTTTGAGAATATCTAAATATTCTTATTATATTTTTTATAAAAATATACCAGTGTAGAGATGATTGTTATTATTTTTTTAAATGATTATTTGGTGGGTTGTTATACTCACACCTACAGGAGCTTTTCCCACACATTTTGTGTCTTGTGAAGACAATTGACCATTTGAAAGTGACCTAGAGGGATATGGACATGGAAGTGATTAGTGATATTAGATAGACTGAGGCGTGTTCCTATGGTTTCTTAATATTAGTCCTCATCATACTTTGAGGTTAGACTAGTTTTTCAGTCTTTTTTTTGATGGGCTTGTAATTATACTTGTTTACTTTCAATTAATTTTTTCATACTCTGGTTGTGGGATTTATATTTATTCATGATTGGTTGTTTGGTTGTTTTTATATTTCATCATTGTGTGGGATTGTATATGTTTGTGTTTTTGTATATTTACATAGTCTAAGACCTTCCTTGTTAGTGATGCGCCTACTCGGTGCCAGTTGTCAGTCCCTCGAAAATAAGAGGTGGGATTGGGGTCTCGCAGCATGGGTCCGATTAGGATGTGTTTTGATAGGTTCTTGTTGTGATGAGAATACTTAAAATGGGTTTCATGTTTTTATAAGGGAAAATGTACAAAAAACTATCTATATGAAATTTAAAATATTTTTAAATGGGTTGCACAATGTGTAAAAGCCACAAGACACATGTCATGAACTGATACAAGTTATGAATTGAATACATGTTGTGAATACATTTCACATTGTGCAATTATTAGACAAATTAAATATTTATCCATGGATAAGGGATTTTTGGTGAATCCATCTAAAAATAAACACATGACATGTAATTGAATTAAATGTAGTGTAATTCCTTGAGATGTAATTGTAAATGTTTTATGCAGATGATTTTTTTCATTCCTTTGCTCACATTTCTCCTCTCAGACCTAGAGTCACTTCTTAGAAATTTTGGAAGCCTTCCTTACCTTACAAATTATTTTTTGAGAAATAAATCCCTAGTAAGCCATTTTGTTTAGGATTTCCCTTATATACCTTTATTCTCTGATCGTTGCGATGTAACTCCTCAACCATGGTCATTGTCGGTTTTGATCAAGGTCATCCATGTGATATTCTACTCTTTTTAGGTTATCTTTTTCCATTAGAAAAATTTCATTCTTATCCAATAAAATATTGGGGGTCTAAACCAAAACCATATGGTCGTATTTTCTAATTACTAATTATATGAAATATTGTGATTGTGATAATCATGTGTACAATAATTAATTAAATAGAATGATGATAATACTAGTTTAGATACCTCATTATATCCCTTTGGATTAAATTAATAATGTGACATGGCTTTTGGCTGCCCTGTGACATTCAATAATTCTTATATAGCTGGTTTTATCCTTGGCACCTGTTGTAATGCTTATATAGCATGCTATACAGTGACACATGTTGTAATTATTACATATTAGTCTTTTACCTGTGATTTATTGTACCATGGGTATATAGTTTTTGATGGAATAGATCTGAGACATCCTCATATAAATTCTAACATGCTTTTGAGGAATGTTTTGTTTTACTATGGCTATATGGTTATGGTTGGCATGGTTTTAAGAAATTCTTAGAGATATTCCAGCATGGTGTTGATGTAGGTTGTTGTTGTATTTATTGACTAGTGAATTAATTAATACACTTATTTATCATATTATTTCATACACTTCTTATCAGGATAGTTTGTTTATACGTGGAGGGGTCGAAAAACTATGTTTTACTCACACCCTATTTGGGTCATCATTTTGTACCTGAGTAGACTTCATGGATGTAGATTTGGGAAAGGACAGGGGACCTTGTTACTAACTTTTTTCTATCTGGATGGGTTTTAGTTAAGAGGTGGTTCAATAATGGGGTTCAGGATGGGATTCCTTTGGGTTTAACTTATTTTATATGACCCTTTTATTGAACTATTTTTAGTTTTAAATTTATATAAATATCATCCTATCATTACATGATTCCTAATTTTGGTATATTGATATATCCATTATATACCATGTTCTGTTATATGGTTTCTTCTATGTCTATTTCTTTAATTTCATTTGACTATATGGATTATTTTCACTATCTTGAAACATCATAGTAGGGTTATAATCTCCCCACTATACATATCACACTGTCTCTATTAGTCGGTATCCTCTTGTGTATGGGTTAGAGAATCGAGTGGTTTCTTATGGATTCCGGAAGTTGAGACCGTATGGTAGGAATTTTCCTACTCATGATATGGGGTTATAGGTGGTGGTAAATCCCAGGAAATTTTCATTACATTATCTTTTGGGAATTAATGTTGTGGAATACACGGACCATGAGATCCTCAGGTACATCTTTTTTTAGTAGGACCTAAACCATGGGCATAAAAGGTGGGCCAAATATCTATAATATTTTGACATAGAATTGTATTATACATTGAAAAAATAAAAATTGATTGCATGTGATCTGAGCCTAAGGAAATAAAAAAGGCATTGTGGGAGTCTTGTGACGAGTGGCTAATGATGTACCTCTTTGAAGACATGCGTATGAATGTTTAGGAGTCCCAGGTTTGGGTAGACCTGACTATAATATCTGTTATACCCATCATTTTAGACCAAATCAAGACAACATAGTAATATGATATGGAGGGATAAGTTTGGAAATGGAAATTATATGGTGGGGAGACATCATTATGATGGTATCTTGGAAATGGAAATTCACTTCTATTTTGTGGCTGATTATAGGTTCACATAGGCTTACATGAAGAGATGATGAGGGAGTTTCCTTCTTCTAGATGGGAGGTATATCCTAGATTGAAAAATATGTGTCATTTTCTTCGTATACAGTAATAGTTTCCTGAAATAGATATAGATGTAGTAGGGTTTTTGATAATATGTTTCAATTTCCATTAGGTGAAAGATATGAATAATAGGCTAGTGGGATTTTCCAGCCTTTTTCCATTTAAGAGTGGTAATGGGATGATGTCACTATGGAATTTGTGATAGAATTTCCTAGGAAAACCGATAAGAATAAAATTGTATGGGTGATTTTGGATCAATTGTTGAAGGTATCAAAAATATTTCCCATCAAGGAGAACTTCACAGTTGGTTATCTGGGTAGTCTTTACATGCGTGTGGTAGTTTGGCTACACTGTGTTCTGAGGAGTATCATTTCTGATAGAGATCATCATTTTACATTGTGGATATGGAATGTCTTTAAAAAGCCATGGTATTGAAGTTTCATTTTAGAATGAACTGTCATCCTTAGACCAATAATCAATCTCATAGGACTATTCTTGTTCTTTTGGACTTGATTCAAGCCTCTATTTGGGATTTTTGTGGTTCATGAAATAAACATATGTCAATCCTGGAGTTATCTTATAAAAATAGCTTCCATGAATCAATCTAGATGGAAACTTTCATGTATTTTTATGGATGTCTACGTCATTTTCCTAATTTTTAATTGGATATAGGTGAGTAACTGATTATTTGTCCTAGTCATGTAGAAGAGATGTCTAAGCAGGTTCAGTTGATCTGAATGTACTTGTTGACTGCATAGAGCAGGAAGAAATCCAATGTTGATCATCAGAGATGACCTTTGGAGATTAAATTTTAGAATCATTTTTTCCTTTAAGTGTCACCTAGATAGGGGAAATTCCATATTAGGAAATATAGATAGTTAGTACCCCAGTTTGTTGGGATTTTTGAGATAGTGGAAAGGGTTGGTCTAATAACATACTATTTAGTACTTCCATAGTACAATAATGTCATGAATGAATTTTGTTCACAAGTTACAACATTGGAAATATATTCCAGACTCATCTCACGGGATACATATAGTAGAATTTGATGTTTTTATTGATTTTTACTTTGAGGATCATCTGATATGGGTCATGGACCTTGGAGATAAATATCTCCAGGGTATGAATATATTATTGGGTCAATTGAAGTAGCGGCATGGGAGATTATAGGAAGAGACCTTGGAGAGGGAGTCTCATATATGAGCATAGTGGTAATACATTTTTTTTTGTCGTCCCACAGTGATTCTTGGAGTAGCTCATGGACAAGTAGTTATAAGTTGGGGAGGTTGTAATATCCCATCTTTTTCCGAGTACGTATCTCACCAAAATTATTTCGATTGTGTTCTTCCCCATATCCAAACCATGGTGGTCATGTTTTTTTATGGATTTATATTTTTTGAATAAATATATTATTCAGTTTTGAGTAAACATGAGAAAAATGGAGAGGATATATGCTGAGATAATTTGTTTGGGAAAATTACTTAAATTCCAAAGATGTATGTTTATATTAATTAATGGAGTCCATGTATAAATATTTCAAGTATTTCAAATGGTTCGTGGTAAGTTGGGAAGACATATAATGGCGTTCAAGTTTTTATAAGGGAAAATTGTCTGAAAACTCTTTGTAGGAAATTTACACACTTTGTAAATGGGTTACATGATGTGTAAAATCCACTAGCCTCATATAATGAACTTATACTAGATGTGAAGTGAGTACACACCATGAAGACATTATACATCATTTTATGTTTTTAAAAATTAAATATCTAACTAAGGCTATGTGTTTTTCATCATACCCATCAAAAAAGAAATGCATGACATCTAACAGTATTAAATTCCATGTAATTCCCTAAGTAGTGATTTTAATGGTGTTGTGTGGATGATCTATTTTTTAATTGCATTATAAAACATTATTATATCTTCCCTAGGGTAGTTTCAAATTATTTAAGAATCCTTCACTCCAATGTTGATAATTCATTTGAGAAATAAATCCCTGGTAAGTTGTTTTGTTTAGGTTTTCCATCCTCTCCCTTTGTTCTCTAATCATCGTGGTTTAACTATTTGACCATGGTCATTGATATTTTTGATCTAGGTTTTCCATTAGTTCTTTAGTACCTTTTTATTTATGGTATTTTGCCATTAGAAGTATTGTTATATTCTTTTGTAAAATTTTGTGGGTCCAAATCTTAACCCTATGTTCGGATATTTATTATTTCTCAGTATATATGTAATGTTGTGATTGTTCTAATGCATGTTCACAATAATTAATTAATTGAATATAATGACGATAATCATATGTTTTATTATTCATAGGATCCCTTTGGATTCAATTAATAATGTAACCTAGATTTTGGATACCCATTGGGTGAGAGAAACTTTGAAAATAATGATTTAAAAATGGATTACTTGTAATTTTTACCTTGATATGTGATTAAAGTGATTATGTGTTATAAATTCACCTTGGAAATAGATTATTTTATTAGTTGAAATAAATTTTAAGTTGAAATAAAAAAATTAATTAGAATGATTAACCATTTTGAATTATGTGGTACAATTTTGATATGTTTTGTGTTGTTATATGCTCTTTTTACACATGTCGTAATGCTTATATACCGGGTTCTGTCCTTGACACATGTTATAATGCTTATATACTAGGTTTTGACCCTGGAACATGGTATAATTCATATATAGTGGTTTGGATCCCAAAACATGTTGTAATGCTTATATACCATTTTTTGACCCCGAAGCATGTTGTAATGCTTATATACCAGGTCTCAAACCTGGAACATGTTGTAATGAATATATATTAGGATATTCCCTGACACATGATGTAATTATTATATAGTGGGATTGGGCCGATGATTTGTTACACCATGGGTATATGGTTATGGTAGGAATGGTTGTGAGACATACTATGAGACATTCCATCATGGAATTGATGAAGGTTATGTTTTAACATGGTTATATAGTTATGGTTGACATGCTTTGTAGACATATTCAGTTATATTTTAGCATAGTGCTGAAGAAGGTTTTTGTTCTGTTTTATTAATTGTAGAATTAAATAAAACACATTTTTATCATATTATTACATAAACTTCTTATCATACTAGATTTTTTAAAGATGATGGTGTCGAAATACTAATTTTTACTCACACACTATTTGGGTCATCGTTCGGTACCTGAGTAGATTTTGTGGATATAGGTTTGGACATGGTTAAGGGACCATGTTTCCGACATGTTTTTTACTGGATGGACTCAAATTTTGATATGGGTCTAACATGGATTTCAAGTCCATAGCATCTTGGGTTTATCTTGTGTCAGATGACTCATTTATTGTATTGTTTTCAAATATTACATTTAAATAATTATCATCCTATCATTACATGATTCTTTAATTTGGAATGTTGGAATCTTTTCATTTCCTAATTTTGTTATATGGTTTCACTATGTCTATTTCTATGATTTTTTATATAAATTATTTACACTTCTATGATACTTCATACTAGGGGTTAAAATATCTCCACTATAATTATCACACCCTGGATGCTAGTTGAAAGCCTCTATAATATGGGGAGGCACACATGAGGTCTTGTAACCAACCTTTTTGGCCATGTGAGAGAGTTTCAGATCGAAGGATGTTAAAAATAGATCTCTTGTCATTAAACAGCATGTAACCCTTAAATAGAGGATAATCATTCTTGTAGTGTACTTAGCTCATGAAATGATCCTTCCAACCAATAAACATCATATATTCTTTACATGGAATGTAAAATTCATGTAGATAGAAAAAAAAGAAAGATCATTTCACAAAAAGAAAAACATCCTTGGGAGTCCTCTGAACTCTGGGAGATCCCAGCAATTCCATTAACACATTTATACACAGACTCAACTAACTCAAAAAAACATACATCCCCAAAATTTAGGCCATATTTCTCAAAAACATTATCCATCTTGAGGAGTCCCAAGAGACACCGAATTCATGATGGGAGCATATCTCATCTTGTTGGCTTCCAACATCCATGGCCTAGGGTTTGATGGTCAAAGCACCTCACCCTTCCCCATTTGTGGGGGAGGGTCTTCTGATGCGAATTAATGGATATTAATCATTGCTCTTCACCCCCTTCTCGAATCGAGATTTCATCCCTCCCTTAACCCAGGTTTCTATTAGTCCAAAGGTTATAGAGTTATTCAATGGATCCCCACAGTTGTCAATTTCAAATCAAGAGTTCACTAATGCATCCTCCTTGCTTCATCTGACACTTCTTGCAAGATTCAAGTTGCATCACCCATCGATCGACTCTTTCTACTGCTTTGTCTTTGGATCCTAGGGACTGAAATATCGTGCAATAGTGGTGCTTCTCAACTCAATACCAATCTTGATAAGGTTCTCCTATGAGGAAAATTGGTTAAAATCTTGGTCATCTATGCCTTGTAGCTACAACAGTTCTCAGTTTCTTATCTTCTGATGGACATTAAATTTCCATCAAAAATGTGACTCACCTACAATGCTAGTATGGGTAATATTACAAGAACATCCTATTACATTTCAAAATATATAGATTATTTGTATGATTGTAAATCTCGTTGGTTAATATCTCTATTTGGATAGTAGGACTATCAATTTATGCCATCCGATTTATCCAAGGATATGCATTGAAGTTGATATGTTGAAGCACCCAGTGGAGTTATTGTAGGTTGTTTTAGGTGAAGTGTTCAATTATATGAAGCTGGTTATTTTTGAATCATGGTCTGGTTTCTGTACCCTGTTCAAAAAATTGGCTCATATTATTAGAGTTTTCTAGAGTGGGAAGTTGTTTTGGAAGAAGACATGTCTGATCACTAAGTATGTGGTCTTGGTTCTAGGAGAGGATTCAATTGTTGGTGGTGGTGCTTTGGTGGTGGAATGTAGTGGAACAATATTAGTTTTTGAGTTTGTTAATACTGATCGACCTCATAACTATGATAATGAGGTGTTGATATTCTAGAAGGAAGTTAACGGGGTGTCCAAACATTCCAAGGACACGCCTAAGGATCCAAAAAATTTATAAAAATTTTAGTAGGATGAAACATGTCCTAGGTGGGGAGTCCTACAAGTGATTTGGTGATTTATGGAGATCCATTGGAATTAGGTGATGGCATTGTAGGATTTTATTTTCGGTTGAATCGTGTTTTAGAAGTGGGAAATTCTTCAGATTGTGTGGTGATTCGGGGTGATATGGAGGTCTTGGGTGAGGGAATTGATGGAGATTCTGTTTCTAATGATAGTATAGAAGTTCAATTTGAGTTTGAGGGAGTTCCCAAGACTCATATTAATGGTTATTAAGTGGAATCAGTATGGTTAGGCGAAGGTACCACTTTGGGAGGAAATGCTGAGGTCCCTAAGGATCCAATCAGATCAATCCCTATAAGGGAAGTGTTTGATATAGAGCTTGTCAACTGTTTTGAAGGATTTTCTAAAGAGGATTTGGTGCATGAGGTTGAAACTGATAAGAGAAGACACTCTATGGATGATAAGAAGGCCTTGGGGAACATGACCGGTGATGGGTATTGGAGGGGAATTGGTAAACAGCACAAAGATTACTCCTATTTTCTACCACCCATGGAGACGCGTTCAGAAAATAAATTAAATTCCTAGTATATTTAAAGTGATGATCATGATCCACCCTTAGAATTAATTATGAGTTCAGTCAAAGAACCGGTTGAAAAAGGTTTTTCATATTAACACAAATGAAGAAGATGTTTTTATAGTGATGGGTAGGTCATTGAGGACGAATCTCAATGAGGAGTAGTAAAATAGGATGGATAGGAAGGAATTTATATTAGTAGGGGGATTAAATAATGGGAATAGAATCCTTGAGTAATACATTTAGACTTTGGAAAACTGATTTTTAGACTTGAGGTTCTCTTAAGGGTTGAAATAGACCCTCATGTATGAAATATCTTCTTGAAATTATTTAGGGAGCTAAAATATTGTCATCTTAAATTTTATTTTAATGTTTCAGTTATTGCTTTTTGTGTTTGAACCCATTGTTTCTCACTTTTACCTAAAAAGTGTTTGAAAAATGCATATTCTATTTTCAGTCCAAGACACAACCAATTAAAGAGGAAAACAAGAAAAGAGAATAGAAAATACTTGAAAGTGATTAATGGGATGTTACAAACTCCCAACCATAAAAATTTCCATCCTTAAGAAACCATGTGGATGAATAAAGCCCATTAAAGAGGTGAGGCAACTACTCCATCAGCAGTGACTCATTCTCCCAATTCTCATGAGAATCTAAAGTATGTTTCCATACAAATATTTTCAATGGAATTGAATTCTCATGCAATACTTTCACTTGAGACACAATGATCCAGAAGAGCTACTCAAAAACAGAAACTTATGGCTCTAAATAAATCTTTTCCCAACTCAAAATCGGGGAGGTGACATGATAGTATTTATTAATCTTCGATATGTGGATAACATCATGAATTAATATCAACTGAACAATAAATTACAACCAATAAGCAACCTACCGAATCTTCTTCGTGACCTTAAATGGTCCAACATATCTCTGAGCAAATTTTCCCTTTTTTCCAATATAATGATTTCCCAATCAAGGGGAAACATTCAAGAAAACCTGGTCACCTATAGATAACTCCAAAGGATGACGACATTGATCTGTATGAGATTTATATTGACTCTATTTTTTAACCATATGTTGATGTATATCCAGAATCCTCGCAAATGTCTCATGAACCAAACTCAATAAAACCAAAGAATCATTTCCCACCTCTACCCAATAAACTGGTTACATGCACAGTTATCCATATAAATCCTCAAAAAGATAAATTCTGATATATGAATGATAAATATTGTTACAATAAAACTAAATATATCCTAGATGGATATCCTATTGTCCACTAAAACTATGAATACTATCTGAAGAGAGAGACCAACTCAAAATGATCTCCGAAACATATTGGGTTTATCAAATTTCCTTGAACTCGTCATCATGCTTCTGACTCTATAGAATAGACTCAAGAAGAGATGATGATAACTAAACAATGATAAAACCATTTCTTAAAAATTATATCGATCATCCATATTCAACTGAGAATAAAACTATATAAGGATCAAATCTTCCTTCAATTCCATAACATCTTGTGATGGCACATTCCTGCTAAGATAATCTACAGCAAAAAACCCCTTCCCCAGGGTGTGGGTGGTATCAAAGTTAAACATCGAAAGGTATTTCAACCATCATCAGAATCTAAGATACAAATATTTTTTAGAATATGTATATATCAAACTCTTATGATCAAAAAATAGTAAGAAATTATCCCCAAAAAAGGTAGTTATACTAAAACGTAAGTGAATGTATAACCGTGGATAGATTTAAATCATGAGTGGGGTAATTCTTCTCATGTGGTCAAAGATATTGAGATTCATAAGATACTGCATGATAATCCTGTATAATCACACAACCTAAATCATAACCAAAATCATTTTAAAAAACCACATACCCTTTTCTAGGCATATGTAATTTCAAAATATGATCCAATTTTAGAATTCATTACATATCATCTAAAGAAGAATGAAATTTTGAATCCCACGTGATCTTCACCCCTTTCCATGTAAGATAATTCAATATTTATGGAAAATTTGATAGAACCTTCAAGAACTGTTTGTATTATCTAGAAATACAAAGTATTCTTTGAATCATTAAGACATTCAATAGTTCTTCCAAGAAAAACTACCTTTACATTTTTAGGATCAACTATTAAGTTATGATCAGAAATAACATTCCCTAATAAATTCAATTCTTGTATCAATGAATCTCATTTCAAAACATTTCCATAAAAATGGTGACTCCTAAGGATTTATAAAACCAAACTCAAATAGTTCCATCAATCTTACTCAGATATTGAGTAAACTAAAATATCATCCATGAACACTATGAAAAAAATTTGAGATACCGATGGAATATATAATTCATCAATTCTATAAAAAATCCAGGAGTGTTATTTTGACCAAATGGAATCAATATATATTCATAATCCCTTTACCTACTTTTGAAAGAAATATTCGGTATATTAGGCTTCTAAACACATAGTTGATAATAAAGAAATTGAGGAAAAATATTTTAAAACCACATTCCCTCTTTAACATCTCAATAAATCATCCACATGATGAAAAGGGTTTGTGCTCATAGTTGTTACCAAGTTAAACTTCTAGTAGTCCACACCCAATTGAAATTATCTATCAAACTTCTTGGAAATGAGCACTAAGGCAGCATAATGTGAAATAATAGGGTGAACAAAACCCTTTTAAATCAGGTTTTCCAATAGAATATTGATCTCTTTTATCTATAATGGTGTCATATGATATGAAGGTATCAAAATAGGCTATGTACCTATTATTATTTAAATCATAAAATCTAGATATTAATCTGGAGTAATACTGATAATATAATCTACAATTAGAAAAATCTTGGAAAATAATAGAGATACCAACAATAAGAGAAATATCATCAATCTCAATAGAAAAAACAAACAAAAAACTCCTAATCTCTTGTTGGGTAGTTCATACCTGACCAGAAATCATATCACACTCTCCCTAAAACACCCATGAGATCACATCAATTAAAAGAATAAAATACAGGCTGATGATAATAATAGGCCGTAGAAAAATTTCTAAAAATCCAATCCATCACAATGATTTTATTAAACAAATTTAGATCAAGAAAATTAAAATTTCAGAATAACATTGCATCAGCTGTCGATACCAAACAATAATGACATTGAAACCTCTATTATTTCCTCTTTCCCAGAGGTTTGTCTAACTCCATACAAAATTACATGATCTTTTTTGAAAGGTTAATAATATTAAAAAAATATCTAGATATAAATTTTTTTGAAGATCCAATATCTAATTAATCAATCAATACTGAGGATAAAATAAATATTGTACCTCTAAATAGTGTCAGATTCATATCTACCTCCATGAAAAAATCATTTATAGTTAGATGGTTCTTCATTTCAGAGGCATGTGGATGGAATCCTTTTGTTTGGTAAGAATATGAATGTTCCGTAATATCCTATGGATCTAATGATCCTTTTCCATATTGAGGAATAGACACATCCTTGAGGAAACACTACAGATGACCATAACATCCGCAACTGTTACACATATTTTATGTTAAAGGAAAACAACACTATGTACATCTGACCTTTCCACACTGATAGTAAGTTATAGGTACACCAATAATTACCTGTGGAGGTGTCAAAGGGGTTGTCTACTAACAACCACCACCATAACTCCTACGATGATCCTTACAATACCTCTTTTTCCCTAGTGCACCACTAAAACTACCACTAGGTGGAAGATAAGGGGAGGAATATCCAACCATTCCTAACAAATTCATCTTTTCCATTTTATCCCTATCCAATGTCTCCTTAGAGGTGGAAAGATTCATCATAAATACCTATGATCTAATATTTGGTCACAAACTTATAAGTACTTATATGATTTAAATTGGTTATTATTTACAACCTATAGTGAAAAATGACCCAGCTCTACAAACCGATTAGTGTTCACCAACACTGAATTCTCTCTCACCCACAAAAAGAGAAACTCTATAGACATCACTATTATTAGTGGATTTGGAAAAATGGAAAAATGGAGTCTTGAAACCCACATGTTAAAGAAAACGTTTCAATCCGCATATACCATGAAAATCCATTAATGATTTCTTGGACCCTAAAGTCTGAACATTGTGCACTTGACCTTGATAATCTCTGGTGTGTTTAAGAAGTTGAAGATCTGATCAATGGTTTCAATCCAATATTCTACATCTGTAGGTTCATTTAAACCATTAATGTATGGTGAATTTTCATTCCATAACTCGCATGATCAATCTATGTCTCATATATCTCCAAACTATACCTCAAAAACTATGTTATGAACTTGTGGTATATTTGAGTTAGCATCACAACATTCCCACATGAAAGCCTCAATAATTCTTTGAACCATAGGAGGATTCCCTTGAGGTACATTAGCTGAACCCTCATAAGGAACATACTGATCATGTCTTGAAGGTATACCAATTCATACCAAAATAGAATAAATGATTAGAAAAATATTAATCTCATTTCAAACTAGAAAACCAAAAATAACAAACTAAGATCAACATCAAGAGCTCAAGACAATATATACAAATCCCAATATCCCTTGGTATCTTGATTATCACCACAACAAGTGATGGTTAAGAACTCTCTACAATATACCTCTCAAGTATAGATAATATTATCTCTAGTCTACCAAACATCCCCAGACAAGGACTCTTGAGGATAAACCTCTTTTGATACCACTTTTTAACAAACATGACCCAAATACCATCTAAAACAGGAGCCCGACCCAATCCACCACAAACCCAAATATTGTTCTTGATCCCCACATGCTGGTGACTATCACCTAGAAATCAACAACAAATAGAGAGAATGATTTCACCCAACCTTAAATATACAACATGACAAATATACACACGTACAAAACAAAACATTAGAAAAAAGATATGTAAATATATATATATATATATTTCATAATAGAATGATAAAAATGGAATAGACATAAACAAAAAAGTAAAAAATTATCCTAGAGTAACGTCTAATAGCAATGGAAAATAAATCTAAACAGCTACACCAACAACATTCATGTGATAGGGTGGAAAAAACCTTAGTGCCTCATAGAAGCGCCTTTCCATTCCCTATATCAAAATACATAACAAGATCTACACACTGCTGAAGGGGTATAAAATGTGTGGGCTGACAATCTCAATTGGTTCCCACCCTGGTGTTCCTTATCATGTCTCTAAACAATAATCCAAACACAATAAAATTTGAAGAAAACAAGGTATGATAATATTTTAATCGTTTTTATATCTAAATCATGGGAAAAACAATAAATTTATCCTTTTTACACATTTCTGAATAATAGAGGTAACTCAATTACAAATAATTTCATATTCATATATTATAAGAGATATATCATGAAAAAAAATATTCATCACACATCATATCAAATTAATGGCAGTAAAATCAAAATGATATAAACCAAATATCCAGAATCATCCAACTAGTAGTATAGGTAATATCATGGTAGGGATCACATGAGGTTAGGATAGCCAGTAAACTCATACTTGACATACACAATTGCATATCCATCAATCTTCATTTCATATTCCTCAATCCTATATAGTATATGATAACCCCATAAAGTGAACACCCCAATAGGTCTAACAAGTCCCTAGAACAATGGGCATGGGGATCAGAGGAAATCACCATGAGAAATCCTTGATGGTGGATGAGACATATTACTATACATTCAACCTAAGTAACAAAGGTTTCCCATTTTCACTGTTTTTAACCCATTTCATGCTTTGAAATCCATTTAATAAAAATAATTTCACAATTATTTGAAAAACCCATTCCATTCAGAAAAACAAGGGGAAACCATATATTATAAAAACCATGATACACAGAAATATAAAATTAGTAATATCATTCCACTCTATTTAATAAAACAATTTATCAAAATTAGGAGAAATATAGTTCACCAACACAAGATAGAGATAAAACCACCTACCTCAAAACTAGGGTCACACATGCCTGTGATGGAATCCAACAAAAAAATAAACCAAAATCAAAAAATAATTCCATATATTCAATCTACACATCTCATAATTGACAAAATATAATAATAGGGTCAGTGGAGAAGAGGAAACAACACATACGTCAAGAACACACACTTTCCTCACCCCAACTCATAATGGAAATTGATCTTGAAACAAGATAGCATGATGAATATTGATGAAAACAAGAAGGAATATAACCATTAGTTAACATATCTAATAAAGAAATGAAAAAACACTATCATGATCAATGGAAATGAATAATCTTAATGTATTAATCACTCAAAGAGATTCAAACCACCTACAATGGTGATCAATCACTAATTAAATCATTCTGGACGGAATGGAGGATACCAAAGTTATCGAATGACAACCCTATGTCAAAAGGGGAAAATTATGAACAAAATATGGAAAAATCATATAACTCGAATGACACACTAAAATCAATGACTATGAATTTTATGTGGCATGTAATCCTTTCACATGTGGAGTAAGACTAGGGAATCGTATATGACGGAAAACCCATCACCTTTTCATTAAAAATAAATATTTTATCATTAAAAAATTGGAAACCCTTACACTGTGTGAAATTATTCATGATGTGTACTCAACTCATAGTTTGAGCCTAGAAACTACTATACGTTGTGTATGATTTGCATGGTTTGTAAACATCCTTCAGCAATTGAAAATAAAAGATACTTACAAGGAATGAAAAGATACCCTGGGAATTCTCAAAACATGGGGAGAACTGCATAATTCCATTAACACATTTATAATCATACCCCATTAAATTAAACAAACATAAATCCCCAAATATTATGTAATTGTTCATAGAAATTTTTATCAATCCTTGCGACTCTCAATATATAACTAATTAAAGTGGAAAATAATCTAATATAAGAGAAACTACCTAAAATCAAGTAATGGGATGTTACATTACATGTATAGAATTGGGATATATTATATCTTTATGATCAGGGGTTTATTGTTGTTTTGTCTTATATCACTCTTATGCGTGTTTCTCTTATAGGTAATATCTCTCATTTGTGTGAATTTTTATACCTTTCGTTCTTTTCACCAACTCATGGCCTACTAGAGCATAGACTTGGGGCCTACTAGAGTGTAGATGCGGGGTGTCACTATCTCCATTCCCTCATTTCAAACTCGAGAGGGGTACCTTGTGGGTGAGGGGGTCATGATAGTGCGGTATTAGAGTGTGTTTGAGGGATAAGTTGATGCTTTGAGTTAGGAATATGTTATACTACATGTGTATGTAGGTAAATAGTATCATATGTGAATAGTAAGTGATGTAAACATGGGATACTGGCTTATACATGGGTATATAGGGCTGCCCATGATCTAATGCGTGGAATTTTCATTTTACTGACCATACAAATCAAATTTTTACTGTATAGAGGATAGATATTGAAGAAAATATCATGAATCATTCTTATTTGTTCCTATTTTTGAAAGGGGTATACCATAGAATAGGGTATTCATTAAATTAATAAAATAAAATAATTAAGGAATTAAAATAATCTATTTAATATTCCATATTTTGGGTCTATAGCCATTTATTCTTCTTATAGGCATGCCACCATGTCAAATTCCTCATCATGTTCATACCCAATATTATTAATATTATGTACTAGAAGATTGAATAAGTTTAAAGGAAAATGGGGGTCATACATAGAGGAGGAAACTAGAAGTGTTTCAACACCAGATTCCATAAAAGTATGAGGGATCTATTTTAGACTCGATCATAGAAGACTGGTTGGATGTGGTTGAGATAGATTTTAGTTTGGTCTTTCATTGGAAGAAAAACTGGTTTTCATTGGATGAGATGATGTTTTGAGGATCGGTAAGGTAGTGGTAGATCTTGTTCTTCATGAATCATGGTGATTCGATAGTCTCATGGGAGATTTTCCAAGACAAGTTCCAAAAAAGTTTCTTTCCTCAATCGTGAAGAGGTCCCATCTCTAAGAGCTTCTTTCCCTTTGATAGGGGTGTTCCATCATGTGGGAGTTTGGGATCAATCTCAAGACCCTATAATGATATTATTTATACTTATTTACAGATGAGGAGGTTAGGGTGAGTCATTTGGTGGAAGTTTTACATCTAGATATCCATCACAAGGTCACACCATTCATGTTATCAACATATCTTGAGGGGATTGTGAGAGTATTGGTTGTAGAGAGGATGCTGGAAAAAATTGGTTAATTATGGGATGAGATTCATCATTATTCCTCAATTTGTAGATATATTTTTTGGGGTTCCTAGTTTTCTAGATAGAATTTATTTCTATTTTATAGTTCATATCCCTAATCATCCCATTTCTCTAGGGACAAAGGCTCTCAGACCTATTCTAAAGGATATTGTCTGTTTTTTTTCTTATGGAGGATGATTCCATCATAAAAAATGTGCCAGAAAATTCTAAGAAGGTTGTGAGTTCTATGATAAAAACCTTAGGTTCCTCCATTGAGGATGTTTTAGCAGAGAAAATATCATTAGTGTTCTCTATCTTTGGATCAATTGATATGGGATGGAGAAGGTAGATGACAGCCCTGAGATTATCCTCATCCGCATAGAGTAGAGGTTGGTTGTGGTGGTTCTCTTCATCAGGGTTAGAGAGTCCATAGAGCATGTTTTGGTTTTATTCTTGATCATGAATTTCTAGTGTCAGGTGATCTAAATGTCATTCAAGGTACCCTTTGTTGGTTTTCTACATGGGTGCAAGCTTTTTTTTATTCGGGGTTAATGCACTCCTTCATATCCCCTACCCCTCATCCATTCTTTGGGTTGTTAGGTGGAGAGGTCTACAGTGGCCTTAGCATTCACTATGTTGGTTTAAGGATGATATTATCAGCATGAATTATGTAAATACATGAGTTAGTCTTGGAGATGCACTAATATTTTGGATAATTCATATGTTTATGGATATAGCCACATGATATCATCCTCTATATAGATTTTCTGTATTATGTACAGGCTATTGTGAATTTATTTAAGAGGTAGGTTGTGTTCTATGATGTTGATAGAGATATTTCCATGTTCCTAGGTGAGCGAGACCCTTGGATGGGCCAATGTAATTTTTCGTATTTTTCTTTCTTGATGGCCAAGTTAATGAAAATTTCATCAAATGATTAGCTAACGTTGTTTCCCAGGGTTGTGTATGAGTATCTGGATGCCTTTATAGAGAAGTCTGTAGGGTTACCCCCTTAATGGGAGATCAAATTTGGGTTAGATCTAAAGCCAGGTGTGTCTCTTATCTCAATGTGCCTTTATATAAAGACCTTTTATTTTTTTTAATATTTTCAAGTATATCTTGTTGATCAATTAAAGTGATTTTTTATTTGAAAACCTATGTCATAGTGGGGTAAATTTTTTTTTGTGTGTGAAGATGGATAAAGGAATTTTGTGTCTGTGTATTGATTATCGTCACTTGAACAGGGTGACAATAATGACCCACTCACCTATTCCATAGATTGATGATTTATTTGATCAAATGAAAGAAGTTAGTGGGTTCTCATTGATCGATCTAGGGTTAGGATATCATTATATATAGGTGAAGGATGAGGATATTCCAGAAACTACTTTATAATGTCATTTTGAGAAATTATGAGTTCATCGTTATGTCCTTTATCGTGATGAATTCTCCAAAACAATCTCATAGGTTTGATGAACGGAGTGTTTATGGAGTATCTAGATAATTTCATGGATGTTTTCATTGATGGAATCTTTTTTACTCCACATATGATGAGGATCATGTTGAGAATCCATGTTCCATTTTGGGATTTAATTTTCATCATCAGATATTTGGTAATTTTGAATGTGTGAGTTCTAGGCCCATGAATTTCATTTCCTAGGGAATTTCATGTCCCACTAGGGAGTTGTACTGGATAATTTGAGGATTGAATTAGCAATTTCTCAGAAACCCCCCAAGAAAGTAGAATATGTGTTGGGTTTCCATGGACTTATAGGCTATTATAAACGATTTTTAGATGATTAATATTGGTCTACGACTCCTCTAAGAACCTTCAATAAAAAGGATTAGGTGTTCTTGTGGACTAACCAATTTCAAGCACCTTTTGAGTAACAGATGGAAAAGTAATTTAGTGATATAATTATGCATATACTAGAAGAGGGAGTTCATTTTTATGTTTTATGTGAGGTTTCATATGTATATTTTGATTATGTTATGATGTAAGGGAGATCAGTTGTTCCTTATGGGTATTGATAGTTACATTCTCATGAGCATAGCTATAACACCTTGATATTTTATGAAATATTTATTTGAGATTTAATTTAATTTCATTTATCCATTGTGTTATATGCAAAAAAGAGTTTAAAAACACCATGATATAATATTAACATATTTTTAAATTTTATATCAATAATCTTTCCGTTATATTAGAGGGTATGAGTAGGATTAACTTCTATATAAAAAATATATAAATGTATAGGTAAATGCTTAGTTAATAAGTACACAATGGGTTTTTTCTTAATAAAATAAACTAGCCAATATTTTTGAATTATTTTAATTAAATTTATGTATTAAATAATAATAAAAAAAATTGACATCCACCTAATATTTTTCTTCGAAGGGATACAAATAAATATGGTTTTATTCTTAAATACTGTATTTTTTAAAAAGCGGTTTTCGTCACGTTTCACACACATATTTTAAAAATGATTTATAACACTTATAGTTTTTGAATTTGATTAAATTGATTCCATATTTGAAATCACGTGGTTCAAAATTGGTACATATGACTCTTTTATTTTTTCCAATATGAATATTAACCATTGTAAAATTTCTCACCTTAGAAAATGGTAAATCAAGTTAATCTTGGTTAAAAGTAAGTGAAAAGGCCAAATATTTTTCTTCATGATTCTTATTAGTTGAATATAATTTTACCCTTATCACATTAGTCTTGAAATGAAGTTTTTCAATAGACCCATTTTAATGAAAATGACCAATATAAAATTTAAATCAATTACTATTACAAAATGTCATTCTATTAGTTTTAAATATCATTTGTATGTATTCAAGGGAAAAATAATCTTATGAGTGAATATAAGTGTCTTATGTGATATAAATTAAATTATTTTCATTATAGAATATTATTTATAATTTTTATTAATTATATTACGACCTCAAATTCCTATGAAATACTAATAGTGTATTTATTCAATGAAATGAAAATTTTAATAAAACATCAATAAGATATTAAAAATTATATAATTTTAATTATATAATGTTTTCCACTAATTTAATAGATCTATTTGACATTATATGAATGTATGGAAGATTTATACTCAAATTCCCCCCATTAATTGAAGTATTGAAACTCAAATTAAAAAAAATAGTGTTGAAAATGGCATTAATGTGATTTTATAATAACTAATATTATAAAAACGTTACATAATTAATAAAAATAATATTTTCGAAAAATATGAATGGTTTGTATTTTTAATCATCATTAAAGTTCTATTTATGGATATTTTGTTAAATTATAGTAATATTATTAACTATGAATTGGTGGAAAACATTAATATTACGATAATTGATAAAAAATGTTAATGAAGGGATAGAACAAAATGATAAGAGTAATAATCTGATCTAAACATTCCCAAATAACATTTATGAGAATATTTCAACTAATACACATATTATCTTCAAATATTTCCAATTATGAGTAATTTTTACTTCAAAATTGATTTAAATTAATTTAATTCTTTAAGAAATTCATTGAGTGCCCCACCCATAAATTATAAAAGGGCACCCATCCATTATATTCTTCACACCAACATGATCCTTATCAGTCAAAAATACCCTACCAAAATCCATTATCAACATCATTATTCATATTATATAGGTGATGGTCCTCTAAAAATACCAACTCTAGAGCCCTTAAGAGAATATCTAATAGGGTTATTTCAAAGGAGATGTAATCTCCTTAACCATTAAATTTATTTCTTATTATTTGTTTAACTATTCTAAATATATTATACACTTCATAAATTAACAAATTTTGTATCCTAAATTTACTTAAATTTTATTATGATTGTGAAACCACCTTGATCGGCCCTCTTTCCATCAAATTGGAACTGAAATTATCACACGTCAAATATATGGCTTACCATCTCAATGTAGAGATACAATTAATTTCTCATAACCATATTTTATGGATGGTTTTTATGATAGGTTTAATTTAAATATATTATACTTATGAAATATTTATACATCTGGAATTATAATATCATTTCTATCTTCTAACCTTCCAAGATGTTCGAAAATGATAACACTGATCATCCGTATGTGTGGACTACCACCTCCACAAAGCAATGTGATTCGTTTGTAATTCATATTTTAGATGGATGGTAATAAGGTTGGTTTTAATGAATATAATGATATATAATATTTAATAAATATTCTTTATTGTTGATTTATTATTTATCATTCTTATTTTTCGATCTTTCAAAAAATGGAAATAGCATTCACGCATATGTACGACCTATAGACTCAATGAATGGTCCAATTCTTATTTTAATTACTATGTTTTATTAATGACTCTAAACATGTATATAATGAATATATTTTATATTTATATCATTCTTAAAATTAATTATATGATTTATCCATGATGAAAATACAAATAGAAAAACTACTTAACTAGAACATACATAAAAACTGAAACAGATGTCACCAGTGACCTAGATTTTAATAAAGAAGTGTCAACAAACGAGTGATAAAATATTTTAATTAAATAATAAATGTTATGAGATATATGATTATAGTTATTTAATATATTTATAATGAATGTGTATTTATTATACATGGGATTTCAATGTATACAAAGGAAGTCGGACCAAATGAAAGGACTTTTCTTCTCAATTCTATTTCTATAGGACACATGTGATATTCAAAAATTGTTTATTTTTTGTGGTGTATATAATTACAATGAATTTATTTTATTATAACTATATTTCATGCATAACATTTAGATTGTTTTAATGTGTTGGTTTTGTATTTAAATGATGATTATTTACAATTTTGGAATGAATTGACTTGTTTTATTTTTTTTATAGAAGGAATAAGAGATTTTTGAAAAAGGTACAAAAAGAGGAAAAGTATGAGCTAAAAGAGACTTCTCCTGAGAAAAGTGATGTCATGCGACAATATTTTTTTTGAAGATGAAGCAGATCTCAAAATTTGAAGCATAATTACTAAACACCACGTAATGCAATTACACATCATGAAATTTTCAAAAAGAATTTACCACACAGGACAAGTCGTGATATCCACACATTCTATAAAATACAATAACACATCATTTAACTACATTACATGATGTGAAATTTTTTAGGAGAATATTTTGGAATATATTACACTGAGATTCAAAATGACTAAAATTCGTAGGATTAGATGTCGTGTAACCTAGTTACAAGTATTGATGTTGGTGATGTGCTAAAAAATAAAGATGACACAGTTAAGGCTTTGACGAGACTTTCCTATAAATACGTCCATCATCCACCCATTCAACATACTATGGGACCAGCAGGAGTAGTTATGACATTGATGGAGCATTATGAAATAGAGTGATGATCTGGATCCTATCTTTTCCACATTTCTTCTTCAGGTACCCATGTCGCTCGTTCTCATCATGACTAGCATGTGTGAGTAGTTTCATTTCTGCATGTTGATTTGATTGTAGGGGTATGAGTTTTTATAGATTATTTTATATTTTACATTTTTTTGGATTTGTACAAATGGATTATCAATTCCAAGTCTATCTATTTTCATATTTCATAACCATTATTGTGTTCTAAGTTTATTCATCTAATTAAATCAATTAGTTGACTTGTTTGTGTATATCTATTATGAAATATAGGTTATCTATGTTTAAAACTGGGTTTTTTCCTAGTTTAATGATTTCATTTATTATATTACCATTACAAATTAGAAATCATAGGACTAGGGAATTATACCAAGACCAAGGATCCCTGTTGACCCAAATCCAACTCCAAAACTAAATAAAATCAGCATCAATTAAATCCCTAGAACATGAACATGAAAATAACTAAACCTTTCCTACCTCATCTATTTATTTTAACCTTAATACTTAATGACAAAACTATTTCCTTGAAACCAATTAAAAAATTACAATTTCTATTTCATTAATTAATTTAGTACATACGGATCGTCCGTGTGGGTTCGACACATAAACATTCCAAAAATAATATTTTTAGTAGGTTTTCAAAGTATTAATAAATAAGTAATTTTTTATCCCCATTTTTATTAATGATTTCCAATGGGATGCAAAAATGTTTTCACAATTTCTGGGGACAGTTGCTTTATTAATTTTAATTTGGAATCTAGATAAATTTTTTATTATAATTAATTGTTTAATACATTAACTTGTTGTGTCATTGTTTCAGGTACAAATCCATTGCATGGATATTCCACTGAAGGGAATTAAATAACTAAATCTTTTTCATATGAACCAAAGTTGTAAATGACTATTCATATGAAAAAGAAATAAAATGAGATAGAAAACAAAGAATAGAGAACCATGGATGGCCGAGAGCAATTTGAATGAGCCAATCATGAGTTGGGTCAACCAATGGGACCATATGTAAAAATAAGGAATACAAGGGGAAATCACTAATAAATTATAGAAGACCCATGAACATGGGAGTTAATTCGAGATTTATGATACCCCTCATCACTTTTCAACACTTTTGTGATCAAGTTGGTGGTCATCCAAATGATCATGCATTCACTACAATTCACCAGTCAACCTCATGATGACCCAAACTCACACATAAAAAGTTTATTATAAATATGTGACATGTTTTAATATAATTACATAAAAAATTATGTAGTAAGGTTTCAACTATTAAAATTCTCACTGATAGACAATGCACAGGAGTGGATAAAAATTCTGCCACTGTATTTAATCACCGCATGGGAGGATATGGAAAGGAAGTTTTTAACAATGATTTTCTCGACCTCAAAGTCTACGAATCTACGGGTAAGTATTTTAAATTTTGAGAAATTAAATTTATAGTCCTTATATAGTTCATTGGATATATTTTAATGGTTAATAAGATGACATACTGATCATGGTATCAAAATGTGGTTATTAATTCAAATATTTTACAAATTAATGTCGTAGGGAAATTGGTCCATAGTTGATGTTTCTATAGAAGGTTGGGTTATGGGAAGGTCACCAGTAGAAATCAATGAGTTGTTAGTTGAGATGTCCAGCAACTTTTTTCAATGGAATCCAAAATAAGGGAGAGCACAAGGAGTGCATATGTTGTACAGTAGCTCAAATGGAGTTTATGAAAAAGAATATGGATGTTATAATGTATATCCAAAATCCACAATGTATGTATTAGAAAGATGATAATTATTTTGATTATAATTGTCACAATTACGATCATGGATAGAGGCCAGATCAACCAAAATATTATAATCAAAATCAAGGTCAAGGATTTCAATCGAGACAACATCGTTTTAAACCTCAACCTCAAGGGCCCTCACTGACCAGTCATGTCCATTCACTGGAGGAGGCCCTTACAACATTTATGACCATAAAATGAGTTTCACATAAAGAGTTGACTTCATATTAAAGAGATCAAGGTAATGCAATCTGAGATTTTACGAAATGACTCTCTAAACCAAAAATTTGTAATGAGGAACTTAGAAGGTCAAGTCTGCCAGATTGCCGAGGAACATAGAGGAAGAAAAAGAGGATAGATTTCAGGATTCCTAGAACAAAACCCCCATGAAGATGTTAAATACATATTTCCAATAAGTGGAAATAATAAACAAGGGAGAGTTATATAATTTAGAGTGCATAAATAACAACAACCATCAGGATTAATTAAATAATATCACAAGGAAGTTGAGGAAATAATGAAGAAGAAGCACCCCCACCGTACCAACGACCACTACCATTTCCATATTGGACAAAGCAAGTGAATATTTAGGAGAAAAATAAAATGTTTTTAGAGATATTCAATAAGATAAATAAAAACATCCCAATTTTTGAGGCAATAAAAAACATTCCATTGTACACAATGTTCTAGAAGGATTTGTTGATGAACAAAATGAATCTTAAATAATTAGCTACCATTCCACTAGCGGGTGAATGATCAGAGCATCCTACTAGAGAATCATAGGGATCCCTATAGTTTTCCATTCTAATTTCTATTAGTACTAATGAGTTTGGTAGGGATTTATGTGTTTTATGTTCTAGTGTAAATA
Source organism: Viscum album (assembly GCA_963277665.1). NCBI lineage: Eukaryota > Viridiplantae > Streptophyta > Magnoliopsida > Santalales > Viscaceae > Viscum > Viscum album. The sequence goes on from OY728141.1 coordinate 784,382,761, forward strand.
TTATGTCATATAAAAAATTCAATATCCCTAGACTGAATGAGATGTAACCAACTCTAGTTATGCTTCAACTAGATGATACAACAGAGATATTTAATTTAGGGATACCTGAAGATTTAAATTTCATAGTAGATATGTTCTATTTTTTAATAGATTTTATGGTGATGTACATGGATGATGAAAAAATCCCAATAATCTTGGGAAGACCATTCCCAGGTATAGGAAGGTCACTAGTTGATGTTCAAAATGGAGAGATGAGTTTTAGAGTTTGAGGATTAAATATAAAGATAAATTTTCACCATTTGATGCAAAAATCAGATGAACTAGTTGAGGATTTTTCAAGACATTATTTTCAAAAATCAAAAGACATTGTTTTCCATAAAAGAGGAGATGATATAGCTGCTATAGGAAGTGAATAAAGAAGTATGAATAAGCTAAAAATGACAATTAATTCCAAGATAAAAAAGGAGTATAGTGGAGGAACAATAATTGAAGAATAATTTTAAGAAGGAGAATAAGATTGGGTAGGTAATGAACCGCCATTTGTATTTATAATGGGATATGAACCACTGGATTAGGCCCATGGAGATAGAAAAAGTTTTCAACTACAGAAGAGTGAAATTACTTTCGTAGAAAGGGAGACAAGGAATACACACTAAGAAATCGAGGATTCAACATTTTTTAGATCCAGATCCGGTGAAATCTTTCCTACATTCAATCACCTAAGCTAAAGGTGGTAAGGTATACGAAATTATGGTAAAAAGAAGTGCTTGTGAGTGTCATTCTGAGTTTTTTAAGTATTTTTCATTATTTATTTTATATTATTAAGAGAAAACAATCATTCCAAAATATTTTTAAATTTCATTATTATGGCTTTTTCTTTCACATTTTTATTTTTTTTCCTGACCATCAATATAGACGATAATAAAAAGTAAGCAGTATTATATAAAGCGGAAAATGAATTACACATCATGATTTGGATTTAAATTTCGTGAAAAGGGTTGAGACAAACCAGTATATCCGAAGCTGAAGTATCAATCTAAATGGGAGTAAGAGTTTCTATTCTGTATTATTCAATTTTGTTCCCCACATATTAATTGTTTATAGAATTAATTTTCAATTGCAATTGCATTCCCTAGATTTCATTCATTCTCCAATAACCTGAACTAGGAGACACAAACTACCTCGGACAATTACCATGCCATGATTTTTTAAATTTCTTTGACAATGAATTTAAATGAGAAAAATGTGAAACATAATTATTATATATAAGAATGTGTATTAGGATATGATGAATCATGATTTTGGGGTGCATGTTAATCATTGTAAATGAATGTTTTATAAGATTTGGCCATGTGTTGAATTTCTAATGTTTTGATTAATTGGTTTCATTATTTGTATGAATTTATAGGAGTAATTGTTCCAAACCTTCATCTCATTCCCAAGACATCAACTAATCCAATATTTCCCATTCTTGCTTTCATATAATTTTTGTTAAACTCTGGCATGTTTACATCTAGAATTTACTTTTCATCTTACCTAAACTATTATTGAATACAATCACATTCAAAATGATTCATGCATTATTTTTTATTAACCTTTATCCTATAAACCATCATGCAGTAATAAATTTTGAATCCTATAGATGCCATGAATTTTATTATTGGGGAATGATCCATGTAACAATCTTATATTATCCAATCCTACCTTTTTCTAAATGTTTTTCATGATATTTAAAATAATAAGTGTGGGGGACGATATTTGATGGTTGTATCAGGATATACATCATTATGGATATTTTTTTCGTAATTTTTGTTATGATATAGGGAGAGGAAATATATTTTTCATCATAATTTTTTAGTCAACTATCTATCTAGAAAAATTAAAAAAAATAGAAAAAAAGAAAAAAAAATTGGGTTATGTTTTTGGAGGATCAAAAATCGTCATTTTCCATACCGAATATTTTTTGATCATATGTGGTTAAGTGGTGGATGTCAGATTTTTTCTAAGATTAACATTAAGAAAATAAATAAAAAGGAAAACAAGTATGAGGGGTTTATTCTATAATTAAAATTATAAGTATCATGATCCCACTTTTATATTTTGGGTAAAAAAACATAAATGACATCTGTAGATATTTATTTTCTTCCACTATATGAGACATAAATGACATCTGTAGATATCCAACATTCATCATTTACTCTCTATTCTTCTTCTTATCTTTCAATCTATCATCATCTATAATTTTACCCATGGTAAATATTTATTTTCTTCCATTATATGAGAGCTTCCTGGAGTTTAGGTATGCCTGAATTATTTCATTCAATATACAATTTTTTCACTTTTATTGATGAAGATTACTTGTAGTTATCATTGATGTTTATATAAATGACTTTGATTACATTCATAGTGGATTTAATGTCTGTTCCACATTAATGTTTTTCTTTTCACTCTATTGATGCCAAATTTCACTACAGTTGTAGGATTCTATCACTCTTTTTTTAATATGATATATAAAAATGATCTTCTCATTAATGCTCTTAATTATTTTTACATAAATATAGTTTTATTATCTTTAATTGTTGTACATATTAATTGTTCTAAACTGGTTATTCCTTAATGATTTCAGGTGGACACCTTCTATACATTCCATCTTATCAACAATCTTTCCCATATTCACCATTTTTGTTTATGTGTTGACCTCCTCCACATAACCTCTAAACTGTTGAGATATTGTTAGTTTTTAAATTTATTGACTAAAGATAAATAAATATTATTATTCTGGAAAACTCTTTAATCTATTCATGCACTATCATCATAACATTATTCAAAACTTGTCTTATAGTACTAACAAATCCCACAAATTTCATATTTTATATTGTGTTTCTATATAAAAATAGACATTATTTAATTTTACAGGCAATGGGAATACTAAGGTTTGGTTTCAATTCATTTATTACAATTACATTTCTCTTAATTTAACAATGCTTAATATGGGTTTTTTGGTGATATCAATAATAGATATTGTATACACTACTACTATTAATGATATTTTTAATGGTTCATTCATTCTCTTCATCGATGCATGAAATTAAACTACATATTATTCTTTAAATAATCTTTTCATAATAGTCATGAATTTTTTTACTAGTGCATAAATTTTTCATCTTAGATTTTATAATTTATATTATATGCTCACATGGATAATGAAAATTAATTACTTATCACTATAGATGTTTCATATGATTTCTATGGTTTACATCTTTCCTTTCCCTAATTCTTTAATTCCCTATCTTGAATTTGTTTTGAAATTTTAGGCAGACTACAAACACAAAAGATAAAACCAGTTAAGTTGAATGAAGAATCAGGTTTCACTACAATTTTGTTATTTTAGTATGTGGTAGAATATTTCTGAATTTTTTGGATACATTGAAAAATATCATTTGGGATTAAAATTTTAATTTGTGAATGTTTTTTATGCTCTATATTTTTTGTACATATTAACTGTTTGATTCTCTTTATTTTTTTTACATATTTAGGGTTATAAACCAATGATTACTCTCTGATTTTAGGTGTAAACCTCCAATAAATTCCTTAATATCAAAAATATTTCCCATGTTCACCAATGTTCTTATAGTGTTTCCCTCATTCACATCAACTCTCAGTTTTTGAGATATGGTTTGTTTTTGAATTCTTCGACTAACCATAAGTAAATATTATAATACTATATAACTATTTATACTATTCTTGTAGTATCGTCAAAAAATTATTCATAACTTCTATTACAATTCTAATGAATCACATACATTTTATATTTAATATTTTTTTCTATCACCAATGAGGCATTCTTTCATCATACAAGTGATGAGAATACTAAGGTCAGTTTTCTATTCATTTAATACAGTTTAATCTTTCTTAATTTAACTATATTTCATATATGTTTTTAGTGATGACGATATTGGATATTCTAAACACCGATACTATTAATGATATTGTTAATGGTTCTTTCATTTTATTCTTGGATGCATGGAACTCAACTTCATGTTATTCTCTAAATTAACTTTTCATAGTTGGCATGAATTTCTTTTCCAGCGCATTCATTTTTCATATTGGGGTTTCTAAATTATATCATATACTCACATGGATCGAACAACATATTTTTTTGTATGGGCTCACTAATGATGATCACCCATCAAACATAATATTTGATGATTGCATACATATAGTATGGAAATTTTTTAATTTTTGAAAATGGATGCACTTGTGTTTCTTTGAATATTCTATATGTACTTATTAATTATAAAACATAAAAGTAGAATTTAATGGTGATATTGATTCACAGACTACAACAATATGAAATCTATCTTAAAATATATATTTTTAATTCAATTTTATGTTTTCAGGTCTTCTAAAGTGGATGAGAGCTCTATTTTGATGGTTCATGGCATGGGTGAATGACTAAAATCACTAAAAAAAATCTGTAATCCACTCTGCTTACCCATTACTTGTCTCTATTTAGGCGAACATTAAAACCAACAACACAAAACTCTTTAGCTGATCTGAAGGCTATGTTAATGTTTTCGTGAATATTTAATATTCATTTTCATTTTAATATTTAATTACATTAGTTAAAAAATAAAATTATTTATGTTTTCAAAATTTTGACTGATATAAATAGGGAAATGAATTATCAATATTCTTATATGCCTTTTAATTTTTACTGGAATTACCCTTTTTCATTTAAATTTTAGTACTATAGGGATTTATAATATTCAAATGCCATGGTTTACACTATATCCTAGACTCATGCATTCATAAAGGTAACTATTTAATATTTTCCAATTGTTTATAATGATAAAATAGAGTTTTTATTCTTCATTATTTTCGATGGTTTTCTTGATTATGCACTCTCTATTTTTAAATTTGTTTAACCAATTTATGAAACTAACAGTAAGAACTTGCTATATTTTGACTTTTATATTTAGTATGATTATTGATCTATTTTTAGAATGGAAAAAACACCATGGTCAACTAGTCTGTTTTCTTCAAAAAATGCATATAAATTAACTAAATAATGGGTTTTTTCAAAATCTATAGGTATATTTTTTCCCAGTACATATAAACTAGTTTTCATTGAACCTAGATGTATGGGTGATATGTATTAAGTTTTTACTATAATACATTATATTTTTCAATGTAATTTCTTATTCTAATTTTTTTTGTATAGTATTTTAAACATGGATCATATAGCCTCATGTACAACATTTTTTATCATATTGATCATAATTTCAATCATCCATATAATTAATGATTTCATTCATGTATTTCAATTATTCATGTTTTAAATGAAGCTTTATTCTTTCAGATTTTTGAACCTATATTGATAATTTTACGATTATTAAAAATCCTAGCCTTATGTGAATCAGAACCTTATGTTTACAAAAAAAATTATCTTTTATTTGTTTCAAACATGGAGGACTTGGGTTTTCATCGAAAAACTGGTAATTTATGGGAAGGTTTAGATTCAGATGAAGTTGGTACGTGAATATTCCCTAGGTAATTTCAATAATTTTTATCTCTTTTGTTCCATTGTATTGCAGCAATGGGAATAAATATGATTTTTTCTAAAACATTCTAGACATTTTTGTAGCTCATATTGTTAGTTCTAGGTGGATTTTTCATATCATGAGGTATGAGAACAAATATATTTTTTGGATGATACATAAAGGATTGAAACTCCATAAAAAATTAAATTGTACAGCTAACATCAAGGGTCAGTGGATATTAGGGTACTCGAGCTCTCCTATGATGTATGCTCAAAATGAAATCTTAGTAAATTAGATTATGAGGAATTATTGGAAGAAGGTATTTTTTTCCTGATCAATATTTCGTTTTCATATTTTCTCCTTGCAAATAAATTCTTTCCCATTGTGATTTTTTAATATATAGAGGTTCTTCTGATTGGAAAATAATATTGACAGTTAAAAAAATAGGCTTCTGGGTTCTTCTTCGATTCATATTGGTATTGGATGGGTACATGATTTCATTTAACTTTTGATACATTGTGTCTCCCCCTTTATTCAATCGTGTCTCTGTAATTTATAATTTATGAATATGAATTTCATGAGATCTTGATATGTATTGATGTTTATGAACTGTCACAACATTTTAAAATCCTTAGGGTACCATTTCATGAAGAAATCATGGAACATGGTGTACTTTCTAGAGGTATTAATTCTTATAACAATTGAAAAAATCATAGATGTCCTGCATAAATTGTTATTCATAGATTTCATTAGTATTTATTCTAATTATTATTCATTAAATTTATATTTTTTTTCTATTGTTACATACAAGTATTTTTGAATGTGTCGTAAGATTATGAAGTTGAAGATTTAGAACCATCGATGTATCCCTTGGGGTGGGGGGTTTTGTCATCTCCCTGAAACTCCAGCTTATTATCCATGGATGTGACTCTAACAGTCCCACCGAACTACACCATCATCTACCAGACCATGGCCATCCATCTAGGATGGATTCAATCTCATTGTGACCAACTTGTCGGGGTTCCTTTCTGGAAGTCACCTCTACTTCCACGTCACACTCTATGTAGAACCACCGTGACCCCCACTTTCTCAAAAGCGGATGACTATACACCGTTTGAGGTGTCTCTGGAGAGCACTTTGAAGGTTCTTGGGTTTTCTAAAGGATATTCATTCGATGACATTCTTCTTTCCAAGAACTCAATTTTGGATAATTGAAAGAATTACCTAGACACCATTTCTCATGTGACCCTTATAAACTGGGAATCTATTTCATTCTGTTATCTGGTATTTATTCACCAATTCATTATTTGATGCATGTTCTACCAAATGTAATATTATTCCTGATATCTAATTTGATTCTATGTTTCATATTTACTAAAATTCTATCCAATGAATTTACATGTCTTCTTTGATTTAGGTATATATGTCAACATCTCCTTCTTTTCAATGTTATGGTATCAAAAATTCATGGTAATTGTTTTTCCCTATTATTTCTATTTCCATTTTCATAACACTTCATTTATTACTTTGTTGTTTGACATTAATATTTTTTGGATAGTTTATTATATTGTATCTTCTAGAAAATCAGGGTTTCATTTAATTTTTGATCTATATATTTGTTTCAACTATTTGTTATATTTTAATGAGGTACTATATCAAAGGGAGTTATGATTTTCTCAAATTTGTTAAGCTGGTGATGCAGGTAGGCCTGTACGTTCATCTCAGAATTCGGCCTTATGTATGTGTTGATTGGAATTCAGGGTAATTTTAAAGGTTTTTATTATGTACGAGATATTACTGTGTTTGAATTCATGAAATTTGATTGTTTTTTATTTCATTAAAAAGTACAGGCATTTCCCTATTTTGCTGAAATATGTTCTGGGGATCAGTTTTAGTACTAATAGTGGTCCATTCATAGTTAGTTTCGAAACCTATAATGATCCATTCAAAAATATTTTCTATATTTGTTTTCTTTTTAAATCCTAAACCCTCTAATTAATGGTTCTCCATCCACTCCACCTTCGGATCCTCCACCTCCTCTGATTCTACAGAAACAACCACGACTCAGAGTGGATTTCCATATTCTTCATAAAGGTATTGTTGGCATCGACTAATGGTTCTCTTAAAATATTGGTTTTCAATGTATCTGAGTCAAAATGCGAGTATCTATGCATCAACAAACAGCTTGGCTCAGTAACCAATTTCTAGGATCCCTCTACATCCTCAATTATTTTCGACATTTTCATCGGATTTCATCATCATCCTACATTTTAGTTTTGGAATCATCATCAACTGTGAGGTTTTCTGACTTCTTTATTACTCCATTATTTAAAATTAAAGCCATGGAGATATAAGTCATGTATGTTGATTCTGGTTTGTCTTTATCCTAAAAAAATTCACAAATCTACATGTATCAGTCAATATATATCATTTCCTACTTTGTGTTATTGAGATGTTGTGTGAGGATTGTTATATTACAATGTGAAATAAATCAAAACTAGTAATTTTAATTAGGTTCAGCAATATGATGCCTTTAATCTAGAATAAGTTCAATTCTATACCATTATATCAGGTGGTCATACTTTTAATAGGTTCTATTGGGGTAAGTTTTCATGTTTTAGTTAATTTTCCCTCCCTGATATCGTGGATATGTTGTCACTTCCTGATTTTACATGGAAGATCACTCCAAAAAATGCATCACTGAATATGTTTTGTTCATTTAACAAAAAATTTGTATTTCTATTAGCTTATATATAGATTTTTAATAAACCAGCATATATGATTTTTTGAAACCCTTGGGTTTTACCTACTCTCTTGCAATAGTCACCCAACAACGAGAACAATCTCCCTATGTATTTTATTTTCCTCCCAAAATAGATATGCCTTGGGAAGTAAATGATTTTTGTATTGGACATGTATTCACCAAATATGTGTTTTTTGTTAATTAAATGGTCAATTATGGGTTATAAATTGTTGACCTCACCTGTTTTGATAATCCCAATTGTGATTTCATATAATTTGATAATCCCTATTAATGATTATCTATATTCAAAAATCGCTCAACCTATGACACTCTATTATCATGATGATAATAATCTTAAAATAGTCCTTGATATATGTTAATCAATTTTTATCCATGTTTATATGAGTTCTGAATTAATTATAACCTAATCAGTTGTGCGTTGCATAAAACAGAAAAGTGTTAGTCACTGATCTGCGTTTAACTACTGATATAGAGCTGTGGGTGCTTAGTCTACCGATAGACTTAGTCTACCGATAGATAGAGTCACTGATTAGCTAAGATCATCGATAATATATGATCACTGATAAGCAGAGTTACTGATATGCATAGAGCTACTAATATGAAGAAGTATACTGATAGAACCAGTTCATAGAAAGCTGCCGATAGAAGTCTGCCTATCGAGTAAGTCTACAGATACATGTGAAAACAGCTACCGATGTAAGGAGCTACCGATAACCAGAACTACTGATACAAGTACAGAGTCACCAATACATAGAGCTACCGATAGACCACAACTACTGATAGATCAAGAGCGACCAATATACAGAGTTACCGATAGATAATGACGTTACTGATAGAATGAAGTCACCGATATATAGAGCTACCGATAGAGTAAGTTTAATGAAGGAAGGATTTATCGATACTAAGAGCTACCGGCGCAAAGAGCTACAGATACAAGTTCTAAGAGCTACCGATGGAAGGTCCTACTACACAAAGTCCACTGTACACATCTACCAACAGAAGCTACTAATGATTGACCAACCAGTCAAACTCTATACTCTCAATACTATTTATTGACTAAGCTAACGGTTACATTTGATTTTTCTAATGCAGTTAATGTTATTTATTGATTTTTGTTTCCATGTCAAGGAACCGTACCTAATACCCATGAAAAAGGTAATCATTCCTTTTTTTTCAGAGCTAAAAGCTATAAAAGGGAAGTTAAATACCTAACTGAAGAGTGACATATAGAAAGTGAAGTGTGTTTGTCAATGTAATGAAACAGAGATAACCAAGGAACTAATAAGGCACATGAAGGTGAAAAAGAAAAAGGCCCAACAACTTTCAAATGTGGAGCATTCACAAAAGACTACATACATACTCCAAGAAAATTGGACATACACTATGAAATTCTTTTCTAGAGTATAAAACAAGCTGCATCTTAAATGAAGAACTATATCAAACACTTCATTCACTTAGGCTGATATGCTGAACCTGGAACCAAGGAAAAAACGACACTCTGTTTTTCAGACAGAATATAGAGAAGGACTCAGAATCTTTTTTGACCAATCAAACGAGTCCAGAGCTGCACTTCCAATCACTAAAGCTTTTCTAAACTCATTAATACATTCTTTTAGTGATTCTTTCTTTATATTTCGAGCAGTGTGTGTACACAGTTTTTTTTACACACACACTATCTCCTGAGATAAACTATAGGATTCTTAAATCCTCAGTCAAACTCCATAACTCTCTGGTTTCCCACTGTGTCTAGTGGTAGAGGTCGAGTAAGACGTGAACACCTGTGAGCTGTTGTTTGTTTTCCCACATTGAACTGTGGTAGAGGTATTTGTACTTGGAAAGTGTGCTCACTGCTGTTTACCCCGATCTAGGGTGTGGATCAATTTATATAAATTGTTGAGAGGACTAAGTCTTGGCATGAGACTGAACCTCTTGGTTACATCTTCTATGCATTTTACTTTATGTCATAAGTATACTGTATATATTTCATATTCTAATGCTACTACTTTGAAATAAAATATTTTTTAAAGCTAATTTGATAGTTAAATTAGAAAGTGTTACTGTAAACTAGTAAGTTAGTTTCAAAAGTCAATTTAATACTCAGATTAAATTAATTGTGACCTAATCAATCACTGAGAAACTAATTGAACATTTACACTCTGTATAAATTCACTACAGTTTAACATTGTTTTTAATTTGGGGGAATTTAAGAGAAATATCTTCAAAAAATTTTTTATTGGAACTCAATTCAACCCCCCTCTTGAGTCTCCACTCCGACCAACATTTGGTACCAAAGGTTGTTTTTATTAAAGGTTTTCAAAAAAAAATAAATAGTGATTTTAGTTGCATCATTAAAGATCTTAAATTTCTGTTAGTTCTAAATTTTCTCTCTATAAAACTATTTTCTAAAATATAGTTATAGAAAATAGACTATAGGGTGTTGCTACTAGCATGCCACCTTTTTTCAATGGTACCAACTATGCTCAGTGGAAATTGAAAATGTAAATTGGTTTAGAAAGTATGGGTTTTGATATCTGGACTGCTATAGAGTCTCAATATAAAATTCCAGTAACTGAAAGAACAACATGGGATGAATCTAAAAATACTTCTTAAAATAATAATTGTAAAGATATGAATTCCATGTACAATGCTTTAAGATATGATGAGTTTAATAGAATTTATACTTTCAAAACCGCCTATGAAATATTGGATACTTTGGGTGTTTTTCATGAAAGAAAAACCAATGTTAAAGAAATGAGATTGAATAAATATACTATTAAATATGATAATTTTAAAATGAAGACCAATGAACCTATTTCTGACATGTATCTCAGGTTCAATGAGATTGTCAATACTATGAGCTCCTTTGGAAAGGTTGTTCCAGCAAAGGAACAAATCATGAGGATTTTGAGATGTCTACCAGATCGATGGAGGGGCACTTCTGTTTCAATCAGATAATCATGTGACATTGGTGCTCTGCCTATAAAAGAGGTTGTTGGTAAATTAATGATGTATGAGGAAGAACATAAAGTGAGTAAGGATGAAGATGATGAACCTAAGAGATAATATGTGGCTTTCAAGTATACTGCCTCAAAAACCAAAGACAATTGGAAAATGCATGTACCTAAAGAAAGTTCAACCACTGAAGACTTGGATTCAAACATAGATGCTCAAATGGATCAAATATCCAGGAGATTTGAGAAGTTTTATAGGAAGAATAAATTCTTCAAGAAATCTAACAACAAAGGAAAGTATGACAACAAGGGTCATTGGATGAATTATTGGATGAAATATGATAAGGAAGATGATATAGTCCGCTATGAATGCAAGAGGAAAGGAAACAGCAAGGCTAGCTGTCCAAATTAAAATTCAAAAAGAAACATGATTATAAGGACAAGAAGTACAAGAAAGCTATGAAAGCTACTTTGAGTACTTCGGAGGACATCACAAGTGAATTTGATGTTGCTGATTCTAAAAAGAATCATGCCAACATGTTCTTCCTAACCAATATATCAAATGTACTTGTTTCCCCTATGTGAAATGATTACTATTCTGGAAATAACAGTGATTCAGATAGTGATGAAAATAGTTCTAAGGCTGAACTATTTGGATACTAAAATATGCTGGAAGAAACATGTAATGAACTTAAGGACAAATATAAGTCATTAAAGAAACAACATGCTCTTATTTCCAATGTTAAATCTTCCTTTGATATAGAAAAAGAAAAGAATGCTCAACTGTTAATGGAAAATACTGAACTGAAAATTTCTAATGAGAAACTTAGAAATGACATAGAAAATTTCACAAAGGGAAATGATACACTTACTCAAATTTTAGGTAAACAAGTTGTACAAAAGTACACTATTGGTTCGGGATACCAACTTGGATAGAGACAGTTCACTAAAACTCGATTTATTCCTAGGTCTGGACAAAATTATGCTTATTCCAGTTCTGGAAATTTGTATGCTTAAACTAGTTATTCATATGGTTATAGATCAAATAAAGCTTATATTTCAAAATCTATTGATTCTATAAATTATATGAGACCCCTAAGACCAATATGGGTACCTAATGCTTTGATTTCTAACCATTCTGGACCTAAGAAGATCTGGGTACCAAAGTAATTTTCTATTTAAATTTGTTTTGTATGAAACCTGCTTAAAGAGTTCTCACAAAAAGGTATGGTACTTGGACAGTGGATGTTCAAGGCACATGTATGGAGATAACTCATGATTAAAAATCTTAATAAAGGTTGATGGAGGCAATGTCACCTTTGGTGATAATTCTAATGGAAAAATCATCGGCCCAGGCCAAATTGGTAATACTAATTCAGTTTTAATTTCTAATGTTTTATTCATTGATGGACTTAAATACAATATCTTAATTATTTCTCAGTTATGTGATGTCTTCAATGTGAAATTTGAAAATGATTATTGTAATGTTTTTAACTATAAAAATGATTTAGTATTTTCTGCCTTAATAAATAAAAATGTTTATGTTGTTGATCTGAATTCTTTAGCTTAGAAAAATGTTACTTGTTTAGATGATTTTCATAAAGAGTCTTGTCTTTGGCACAGAAGATTAGGACACTGCAACATCTATTAACTTAGAAAATAGACTAGGAAGAACTTGGTTAGAGACCTACCTAAACTTGAATTCCCCTCAGACAATGTTTTTAATACCTATCAAAAGGGAAAGCAACATAAAGTTTCTTTTAAATCAAAGAAAGAAGTTTCAACTTCTAAACCTCTCGAGTTGGTCCACATGGACATGTTTGGACCTTCTAGATTTTCTACTTTAAATGGGAAGCACTATGTCTATGTCCTAGTAGATGACTTTTCTTGATATACATGGGTATACTTCTTAACTCACAATGTAAAGATTGTTCTTACTTTATTAAATAATACAAGTCTCTAGAAAACCTTAGTGGACTTAAGATTAAAACCCTATGAAGTGATCATGGCCGTGAGTTTGAAAATCCTGAGTTTGACTATTATTGTTCACACAATGGATATAGTCACAACTTTTATACTCATAGGACACCTCAGTATAATGGTGTAGTAGAAAGAAGAAATAGAAACCTTTAAGAAATAGCAAGAACCATGCTTAATAGGTACGACCTGCCTATATATTTTTGGGCTGAAGCTGTGAATACATCTTGTTATATTATTAATAGTGTTTTAATTAGACCGGTTCTCAAGAAGACCTCTTTTGAACTATGGAATAATAGAAAACCCAATGTTAGTTACATCAGAGTATTTGGCTGCAAAGTTATTATTCTAAATACAAAGGATAATCTGGAAAAGTTTTCTTCTATGAGTGATGAAGGAATCTTTCTTGGTAATCTTTAACTAGAAAATCCTATAGAGTCTCTAATAAAAGGACCAAATGAGTTGAAGAATCTGTTCACATCAAGTTTGATGAAACTGATCCACATGAGCCTAAAACCTCTCTTGAAAATCTTGAAGATTATTTGACTATTCTGGACCTTTATGATAAAACTAAAGAACCTGCTGTAAAAACATCAAGTTCTGGACATATTCCAGAATCTGCTGCTATAGAACCCGAACATAGAGATGAACCAGAAATTTCTAGACCTACCTTTACTAGATCAACTAGGATTCTAAATAATCATCCTTTAGATTATGTTTTTGGTAATCTTGATAGAGGGACACAGACCAGATCATTTATAGGAAATCAGGCTGAACATTACGATTTCCTTTCACAGCTAGAACCTAAAAATATCAAAGATTATATCAATGACGAATTTTGGGTAATGACTATGCAAGAAGAGTTAAATACATTTGAATTAAACAATGTCTCAGAATTAATTGACAGACCCATGGACACTTTAAAAATAGGCAATAAATGGGTTTTTAGAAACAAAGTTGATGAGTTAGGAAATATAGTTAGAAACAAATCTAGGCTAGTTATATACGGATATAGTCATGAGGAAGGTATATACTATGAGGAAACCGTTGCACCTATAGCTAGATTAGAAGATATTAGAGTTATACATGCCTATGCTGCTAATATGAATTTCATGTTATATCAAATGGATGTCAAAAGTGCTTTTCTAAATGGTTTTATTGTTGAAGATGTTTTTGTTGAAAAACCACATGGATTTACTAATCCTCATTTTCCAAATCAAATTTTCAAAAAATCTAATGAATTATATGGTTTAAAACAATCTCCAAGAGCTTCTGAATGATAGACATAGTAATTTTCTTATTTCAAATTTTTTTACTAAAGGGATTGCTCATCCAACTATTTTTATTAAAAGAATTTATAAAGATGTTTTAACAGTTCAAATATATGTTGATGATATTATTTTTGGATCTTCTTAAACATTATTTATGTACTTAATTTTCAAAGAGTATGAAAAATGAATTTGAAATGAGTTTAATGAAAGAACATAAAAATTTTCTGGGATTTTAATTTTTTCAAATTGAAAATGGTATTATATTGAATAAAAGTAAATATACAAAGGATATTTTAAAACATTTTGGTTTAGATAGTATTAAGGAAAGTGATACTCCTATAATTATATTCTGTAAATTGGATACAGATGAAAATAGGAAACTAGAGGATCAAACCAATTATAGAGGTATGATTGGAAGCTTACTTTATCGTACTGCTAGTCGACCAGATATTATGTTTAGTGTATGCATGTTTGAAAGATTTCATGCTAACCCAAAAGAATATCATTTACTTGCTGTTAATAGAATATTCAAAAATCTTAAACACACTGTAAACTTTGGTTTGTTTTACCCAAAAGGACAATCCTTTGAGTTAATGAGTTACTCGGATGCTGACTTTGCTGGTTGCAAGTTATATAGAAAAAGCACATATGGAACATGTCATTTATTGGGAAAATCCTTAGTATCTTGGTGTAGTAAGAAGAATAATTTTGTAGCTTTGTCCACTTATGAAGTAGAGTACATAGCTGCTGGTAGATGTTGTGCACAAATACTGGGGATGAAACACACTCTTTTGGACTATGGATATGCCTTTAAGAATCTTTCAATCAACTGTGATAACACTAGTGCAATAAACATTTCAAAGAACCCTGTGTCTCACTCTAGGACCAAACACATTGATGTAAGGCACTATTTCTTGAGAGATCATTATCAAAAGGGTGATATTTTTCTTGAGTTTATAGGTACTGAACTTCAATTAGCTGACATTTTCGCAAAACCTTTGAGTTCGGATAGGTTATGTAACATTAGGCATGAGTTAGTTGTTTTTATCCTTGATTGGTAGCTACCTCACCGATGTAAATCCTCACCGATGTAAATTCTCAACGATTCAACCTCACCGATGTGAATACCACACCGATAATACCTCCCTGATGTGAATCCTCACCGATGAAACCTCACAGAGAGAAATTCTCACCGATAAACCCTACCGATGAGTGCGCTTTTTTAAACTTATCTCTGCCACCAGAATCTGAATCGTTTTTACTTTATTTGATTTCATTTATTTATTTTATGATTCCTAAATGATAAAAACAAAGTCCTAGCTTATTCTCAATCCATCGAGCCACAAACCCTTTACCCTAAAACGTTAGATCCCGAATCTCTCGAGAACCCTAAATCCCTCAAACCAGTGATGGAAAAAACCAAATTTCATACCATCAGAGATGACACTAATGAGCCGAATGCAATGAAGCAGAAGTCCATGCTAGAAGCAAGTGGTAGTGTTGGTAGAACTAGGTGAGGTAGGCGACCATTGAATCCCCATTTGCAGAATAGAGTTATTGTGATTGAAAAAGAGCTGTGTGTGGAATGGTTGCTGCCTAGCAAGTCATTAGTGCTCAAAGTGATGGAAGACAAAAAATGGGTAGATTTATTTTCGAATAATAGTGGTTCCTACTATCCAAATCCAGTGAAACGGTTTTTTGAGTCTCTATGCTTTGAACAACCTGAATATGAGATCCGAGTAAATTTTTTGTGAATGCAAAGGAGATGTCTTTTTCATCTGTTGAGTGGGCTGACTGCTTGAATGTTCCACATGAAGGTGTGTCTGGATATGTCTCGAAAGCTATCACACCTACAAGTGATATTTTATATTATGAGACTGCATTAGAGGAGCTCACCAGTGATGGAAATCAAACACATGTATCGGATGATGAGATGGATGGAGAGAACAGATTGTTGTTCAAGTTTGTTCAGCATGTCTTAATACCAAAGATAGGAGACATTGTGAATTTAAGATATCAGGATATCTATCTTCTGCATCTCTTAAAACATTGTGTAAAAGTGAATCTGTGCAGATTGCTGATGTTTCAAATGGAATACATGACAAGGCCGAAATCAAAGACTAATGCCCTATTCATTTCCAAGTTGATCTCAGAGATGATCAATGTGAAAGGGTTAGCTGAGTCTCAAGATGAGACAATGGTAGTAAGGATTAATTTCTGTATCACAACATCAGCTTGCAAATACATGAAGATAAACTGGAACCCATGGATAGGAGAATGGGATAATGATGACCAGAATTTGTATGATAAATTCATTCATGTGGATCATCCGTCAAGGCCTAAGCATATGAGAGATCTAGGTATAGGACCTGATGAAGGAGGTATAGGACCTGCTGAAATTGTATCTTCAGAAAGGGAAGTGTTAGTAGAAGAAGAGACTCCTACAGATGAGGAAGACCAACCAGCCGCTGAGCATGAAGAAGACAGAGATAATGTCTCTGAACCATTTGATTCTATTTGTTTATGTATAAGACCATTAATTTAAAGCTCAGTTGTGCCTATTAAGGATGTGGAAGGAGAAATGGAAGAAACTGTACACAATCCAGAGGACCCTCTTGTTGTTTCAAGGATAGAGTATATAGTAGAACATTATTATGAGGAATAATGACCTGCTGAGAATTCTCTTGTTGTACAAGAGAATTCACCCATTGAGGGGGAGCATCAAACCATGTTTAGAAGTGTTACAGTGGCTGTTGATATTGAGGACTGGGAAGAAGACCCAGGTTTTGTAGTCTCTGGATTAGACTATCATGATTCTGATAATGAGGCATCCCTCAATAGACCAAAAATCATTTATGATGTTGAGACTGAGTTGTTTCCAGAATATGTAGTCAGAATGCATGACCTGGATACTTTGAATAAAAATCTTAAGGACAGTTTTGTGGAAGAGGTAAAGAAGATGGTTGTTTCTCTGGAATCTTCAATTCAATTGATCATGACCAACTCAGTGGTCAGTTTAGCATTTGAAAGAGTACCTGTTGTAGTTGAATTAGGTGATATTATCACTAGGGATGATCTGGAATCCTTGAAGGATGAGATGAAAGAGTCTTTTAGTATCTTAGTTGCTGAGATGAAGCACTGTTTTGTTGAAAATATGAGTATTTTGGAAACATCAGTTGAACTCTTTATAGGTTGTAATTTGTCAACATTTTTGGCCGAAGTAGTGGAAGAAGTCAAAGATTTCCAGACTCAAGTTTCTATACTAGAAGAGGATCTTGAAACTCTAAAGAAATTTGTTGTCTCTTTGGACTCTTACATGAGTTATAAATCTCAAGCCGACAAGGACTTAGCCTATGTCAAAAGTTTTGTAGGCCAGACGGTTTTAGTGTTCGAAGGTTTTAAAACCTCCATTAAAGGTCATGTTAAAACCCAGGACTCCCAAGTTCAAAATCTTATTTTTTGGTTGACCAAAAACATCAAGGAAGCAGTAACCTTCTCTATTGGTTCTGTTGCTTCTAAACCCTTAGTGGATTTGAATCAGATTTGAGCTGTGATGAAGGAGGAGCTTGGTTCATCTTCAACCAGTGGCTCTGTGGACTCATCCGACCTAAGAAAAGTTGTTCTTTGTACTAGAGATTCATCTATATAAATAATGAAGATAGTCCCAGACTTTATGATAGAATCTTCTTCCTCTCATAAATTAGTGAAAGACAAAGTGGACTCCTATTTCCAAAATATTTACATGAAGATCCAAATGACCAACCACTTCAGGCTTATGATAGAGAATATGAAGTTGCCTCCTGTCAAAAAACCCTTCAGAGAACAAGTTAGCATGCTAATGGAATAGACTCTACTGTTGAAAAAATTCATAGAGAACAAGGATGATTTCATATCTACTATGGAGAGATGAGGAGGAATAATTATGGATTTCAGAAATCTTTTGATGCCTTTCCTGCATGTTCATTCTAGACCAGTGATTGTACCTCCAGCCCTACATACCTCTTCATCTACTACTTCTCATGTCCAGATGACTCCTGCATAAGCAATTTGAAGCCTCACACCTTTGATCACTCAGAGTGCTCCTCAGTACAGGCCAGGAACAGTGTCAGTGGCTCAGCCTCCAGTGATCATCTCTGGTGTTCCTAAGCCTTCACCTGCATCCACACCATGTGAATCCTCTTCTAATCCAATGGAAGAATCTCACATTAATTATTTGGATTGAACAAGTGGCTATGATATTTGATAGGAATACCTTGTATTGTGTTTTTCATTCTTTTTACCCTTTTGAAACATTTAATACACATGGATTTATTTTATTTCTCATTTTATTCCTATTTTCATTACTATTTCCCACTTTTTGATTATCACAAAGTGGGAGAAATATTCTATTCTACCAAGATTCTATAAAGGGGGAGAAATATTCTCTATGTATCAAAGAGGGAGAAATATTATCTATGGAAAAGATATCATGCTTTTCCCCTCTGATACCATTGCATTTAATTCTATGATACCATTTCATTTAATTCAATGATATCATTGCATCTAATTTTATCTCTGATACTGTCACATTTAATTCTACCTTTGATAAATTATGTTCTATAACATACTGTTTTCTCTAAGATAATTGGATTTAATTATATATCCTCTAATACAATTACTCACTATTTTTAAAACTATAATATCATAAGTTGTGATTATCAAATGGGGTGAGATTGTTGACCTAACCTGTTTTGATAATCCCAATTGTGATTTCATATAATTTTATAATCCCTATTAATGTTTATCTATATTCAAAAATCGCTCAATCTATGACATTCTATTATCAAGATGATAATAATATTAAAATATTCCTTGAAATATGTTAATCAATGTTTATCCATGTTTATACGTGTTCTGAAGTAATTCTAACCCAATCGGATATGTGTTGCATAAAATAGATAATTGTTAGTCACTGATCTGCATATATCTATTGATATAGAACTACCAGTACTTAGTCTACCAATAAACTTACTCTATCGATAGACAGATTCACTGATAAGCTAAGATCACCGATAAGCTAGGATCACCGATAAGCAGAGTTACTGATATGCACAGAGCTACCAATATGAATAAGTTTACCGATAGAACATGTTTACAGACAGCTACCGATAGAAGTCTGCCTATAGAGTAAGTCTACCGATACAAGTGAAAACAGCTACCGATGCAAGGAGCTACAGATAACCAGAACTACCGATACAAGTACAGAGTCACCAATACACAGAGATACCGATAGACCAAAGCTACTGATACATCAAGAGCGACCTATATACAAAGCTACTGATAGATAATGAAGTTACCGATGGAATTAATTCACCGATATATAAAGCTACCGATAGAGTAAGTCTACCAATAAAAGGAGTCACTGATAACAAGAGCTACCGACACAAAGAGCTATTGATACATGTTCAAAGAGATATCGATGGAACGTCCTGCTACACAAATTCCACCGTACACATCTTCCAACAGAAGCTACTAATGATTGACCAAACAGTCAAACTCTATACTCTCAATACTATTTATTTATTAAGCTAACGGTTACATTTATGTTTTTAATAAAGTTAATGTTATTTAATGATTTCTTTTTCCATGTCAGGGAATCATACATAGTACCCATGCAAAAGGTAATCATTCCTTTTTTCCAGAGCTGAAAGCTATAAAAGTGATGATAAATACCTAGCTGAAGAGTGACATATAGAAAGTGAATTGGGTGTGTCGATGTAATGAAATAGAGAGAAGCAAATAACTAAGAAGGCACACAAAGGTGAAAAAGAAAAAGGCCCAACAACTTTCAAACGTGGAGCATTCACTCAAGACTACATACATTCTCCAAGAACACTAGACATACACGAAGCAATTCTTTTCTAGAGGAGAACAGATGTTGCATCTTGAGTGAAGAACTACAATAATCACTTCATGCACTCAGGCTAATTTGTTGAACCTGGAACCAAGGAAGAAAACGACACTCCGTTTTTCAGATTGAAACCAGAGAAAGACTCAGAAGCTTTTATGACCAATCAAATGAGTCCAGAGCTGCACTTCCAATCAGTAAATCTTTTCTAAACTCATCAATACTTGCTTTTAGATATTCTTTCTTTATATTTCAAGCAGTGTGTGTACCCAATTTATTTTACACACACATTGTCTTTTGAGAAAAATTGGAGGATTCCTAAATCCTCACTCAAACTCCATAACTCTATTATTTCCCCCTGTGGCAAGTTGTAGAGGTTGAGTAAGACCTAGAAAGCTATGAGCTATTGTTTGTTTTCCCACGTAGAACTGTGGTAGAGGCCTTTGTACCTGGACAGTGTGTTCACTGTTTTTTACCCCGATCCAGGGTTTGGATCAATATATATAAATTGTTTAGAGGACTAAGTCTCATCTTGAGACTGAACCTCTTCGTTACATCTACTGTGCATTTTATTTTATGTCATAAGTATACTGTATATATTTCATATTCCACTGCTACTTCTTTGAAATACAATTTGTTTTAATGATACTTTGATAGTTAAATTAGAACATGTTTATACTTATTTTAAACCAGTAAGTTAGTTTCAAAAGTTAATTTAATCCTCAGATTACATTAACTGAGACCTAATGAATCTTTGAGAAACTAATTGAGCATTTACAATTTGTATAAATTCACTACAATTTAACATTGTTTTTAGATTGGGGGATTTTAAGAGAAATATTTTTAACAGAAATTTTTATTGGACCTCAATTCACCCCCCGCCCCCTCTTGAGTTTCCACTCTGACCAACATAAATGAACCACTCATTAGGGTTTGGATTCATAAAAATTATTATCATGGAAGAAATAGATAATTATTCTTCTAATCTTGATGACTAGGTGACACGATTTTCCCTTTTTTAATTTTCAGTTGCATCAGGAACACAATTCAAGGCTCTATTAGGTGTGATATTTTAATATTTGGTTTCCTTGTGTAGGATTTTGGAGGTAGGAATATGGGAGTGAGAATTTAATAGGAGTGTCTGGGGGCATCGTACCTTCTTTTTCTGGATCAAACCCGTTCAAAATGTTTATAAAGCTGGGCAGAATGGTAGACAAGCCTATTAAGTTTCTTCTTTATTCCATATTATTTTAAAAACTATGCATGCTATTTAATTAATACCTAGTTGACAACATGAATGACTTCACTTTTTGCCTTGATGATTTATATAGTTTTTGTACATCTTCAGTTATGTGAGAATCTAAAATTTGAGTGGTAGATTTGAAATTTTTTTACATGATTCAATATAATGTTAAAGGCTTCATGATGTATTGGTAATCAGGTTCATAAAAATCCATGAGAAGGCTCACATATTTGATTTATGAATCTAATAATCAATGTTGGTGAATCTTCACATATTCATAGCTGAGTCAGCCTAAATTTATTGGTCCACACTGTTATATGCATTGATTTCAAACTATTTATCCTATCTATATTCCAAAAAACACATTCATCTTGAAATTTAACATGAAAAAATAATTCAGTAGCACTTAATAGAAAACCTGGTATGAATCCCTTGAAACAAGTGGATCCAAATATAATTTATCGTTTCATAATTATCATTTTAATGATTTTTTTGCAGCAATTACTACGGATGAATCATTTAAAAAAAGTCATGTTTAATTCTATAAATTTATATTGTTATTTTTTTCATTATAATCTAATTTAGTCTAATTTATTGTCATCATTTATAAATGTATGACTTTTCTCCACATAATTCATATGTATGACATTAATACATACATTTCCTATGAGTAGAATACATTGGAGAATCCATATGAGTATAATACAATGCCATACAGTGCAATAATCGTTATACATATGAGTAGAATCCATTTTAAATAGTATGAATTTTTTTTCTAAAAATAAATTAACTTCTTACTATTGAACATTAAACACATTATCCCTGGTTTCAGATAAAATTTCATTTCATTGTAAAATACTCATTATCTATGTCACTTCATTTACATTTTTATTTGATCAACTATATAAAAACATGATTCTATTTATGTAAGACTAACTGGTTTTATTCAGTTAAGAGTATATACAAAAATATTCTGGTTTCAGGTATATTACTAGAAGAATAATGTACTCATTTCATTGACATCATTTTCATATATAAAACCCTCTCTAGAGGATGATGAGGTATGAAAAGTGCTTCATGGTTCACTTGGACTATCCTGATACACTGTCTGTAAAGCGGTAGAGGGAGCTCTATTTGAGCTCAGATTTACTATCCCAGAAGCTGCTTTAGTGGGAAATTTTTATGTGGGAGGCCTAGCCATCCCATTTCCCTTTATAAGAATTATTGGGGTTTCAGGTGGAGCCACATTTGGAAGCATTTTCAGGGTCTGTCTATACATCAGAGCACCAAGACCATAAGGGTCGGTCTTGGAAAAATAGGTAGCATGATCCCTAGTAATAGTGAAGGAACCATTCTCGATGGTGGCATCAAGGGGTAGGTAGAATAAGAAGGTGAGGTCGAGTAGGATTTCCTTATAAAGAGGCCAGGTTTTGACTGTAAGTTTCCCTTACATGATGGAAAGCATCTGCATGTCCAAGATTATCCTTGATCCTATAGTCAATAAAACACTATGTTAATTGCACTTCAAACTATTTATAATAAGACCTAACATTTGACGTGTGCTTCTATGCAGTATTGTGTTTCTTTATAAGTAACGGAGAATAATATGTCAAGTGTTGCAGTATTCAAAATAATTCCACAACAATTTATAGATGCAATGATGCCATTTGGCACCAAATGCTGCTTATATATCCTAGAATCTAGTGGTAGCTGGGAGGCGGTGATGCTGCTATGGAGGATCGTGGAGGATGGTGGGGGATAGAGGTGGATGAAACCTCAAGAAGAAAAAGATACATGTGGGTTTACTATTACCAGATTTTGGAGCAATACAGCATCATGGAACTGAGAGGCACTAGGGAATGCATGAGTAGTGGATCATTTATTTTGTCTCAATTACTTTTTTGTTGTAATTCTTTTACATTTCTCTTTTGCTACATGATTTTGAAAACTGAATCATTGGAACGTGTATTTTATTTCTAGATACATGATGAATAGTTTCACTCCATTTTAATTTTTCCCCAACATCCCACTCCGTCAACTTAATATTATTTCATTTATTTTCACATCTCTCATTTTTTATTACTACCACTATTTTATCGTTGATTTAATTTTCAATTTTTATTTTAGTGCCCCCATTATAGTTATTTTAATCAAAATTAAAAATAAATTCAAATCTTCTTACTAAACATTAAAAAATCCATATTCTTTTATACTGTTTTATCTTTGTCAACTATTTGAAAGGTGTATTCATATTCTATGCACTTCTATTCTGTTATCAGAGACCATTACATTCAAGTAAAAATTTATCCACCATTACTGTTTCTTCTCAACTTCTATAAATACTAATATGTTATTAAAAGAAAAACAAATAATCAAATACGCCATGCAATATCACATGTGAGTAATAGTTTCTTTAATAGCATGCATTACATGAAACGCTGAGTTTAAAAAATGATATACTATTAAAATATTATTTAATGTGATAGTTATAACATATCTATTAATTTTGTGGGTATGAATAAGATTAACTAATTTATTATATATATATATATTATTAGTAAATAACTACTCAATTTTTAGTGGACTTTTTAAAAAAATACATTCTCATCAAAAATATTTTTATGTAATTTGACCTATTTTTAATTTTTTAATTTTTTTAATTTTATAAAATGAACAAAATTTTAAGCATCATCATATTAAAATTTTCTTAGGATTAATTTTTTAGAATTTTCTAAAATGATTGATTTTCTAATGAATAGTAAGTAAAATATTGTTTTTATTAAAAAGTATTTTATAAAAAGGTACATTTTCTATTAAATGGATTAAATGTAATGAATAAATTCATATATTTTATATAATCAAATTTAGTCTACTATAATCAATTTTTTAATTTAGTATAAATATATTTCTATGGGTAAAAATGAATTTTCATGAAAAACTATTTTTATGTGTGTAATATGTTTCTATCTTAATAAATAAAATTAATCACTATTTCTGAATTATTTTAATGAAATTTATATATTAATTAATTAATTAAATGTTTTAACATTCATATAATATTTTAATATTCAAGGGATAGGAATAAATTTGGTTTTATACTAAAATGATATATTTTTTCCAAAAGCGGGTTTCACCATGTTTTGCTCACTTATTTTATAATTAATTTCTTCCACTTGTATGTTTTTTAATTGATAAATATATATTCCATATTTAGATTAACAAGGTTAATATATTTAAATTAGGCCATTTTATTTTTTGTCAATATGAATAGTAAGTGGGGTAAGATTTATCATCTTTGTAAAGGGTAAATCAGGTTAATCTGGGATAAAAAGAAGTTATAAACCCATAATTTTCAACCTAATCTTTATTGGAAAAAATTAATTAGTCACTTGTAAATTTATTCTGAAAAATTATTTGTTTAATGTACATGTGTATCTGAAAATTACCTATATGATATTTAAATCAATGAATGTTACAAAATTTCACTCTCTTAGTTTTAAAAATATCTTATGTGTACACATAAGGAAAAATGAATGTTATAAACAAATATAAGTGTCTATTATGATATTAATAAACGTATTTTAATTATTTATATTTATTTATTATTTTTAGAAGTTATATAATGACCTTAAAATCTTTTGTAAATATATTAAAATATTTATTCAATTAACATAAAATTAATATAAATGACTTTAAAATTATTAAAAGTGATGTAATTTTAAGTCATTAATGTGAAAAACGAATTTTTTATATAAATATGACATTATAAGGAGGTTTGGAATAATTAAATTATAATTCTACCATTGTATTGTAATATTTAAATTCAAATTAAATGAATACTGTTAAAATTGAAATTAACGATACTTTATAGTAAAGATTATTTAAATAAATGGTATAAATTTCATTAAATATTAGATTAAAAAAATAGTTTTATATGGTTGTAAACATAATTCATGTTCCATTAATGGGTTGGTTTTGTTTTATAGTAATATTATTAACCCTTAAATGATAGAAAACATTAATATTACTATAATTGAGAAAGGGGTTAATGAAGGGATAAAACAAAAATATAAGGGTGAAAATGTAATACAAGATTGCCTGTATTTTATTGGATAAGAGGATTTAAACTAATAATCATATTTTGTTCTAATATATTAAATTTGGATCCATTTTTACTTCAAAGTTTATTTATATTAATTTAATATTTTGATAAACTTTAAGAGTTCCAATACCCTCAATTATAAATAGACACCCCTCATTTCTATTATTCACAACAGCTTAAGCCTTATATCTCAAAAATAACCTAAAAAAATCCAGTATAAACTTACTTATTCCCATTATATTGGTTTTTTTCTTCCAAAATTACCAATCCTAGATCCCTTAAGATGAGATCTAAAGTAGTTATTTCAATGAAGAGCTAATCACCTTAACTGGTGACTTTCTTTTTAATTATTATTTTACCTCTTCTAAATATATTTTATTCTTAATAAAATAATAAATTAAGTATCGTAGATATATTAAAATTTTGATATTATTATTAAATCGCCTTTATTCACCCTCTTTACATCAAATGGGAAGTGAAGATATCGATCATGCGTACGAATGGCTTTCTCTATCCATGTAATGATACAATTCATTTCACATCACCATCCTTTTATGGGTGGGTTTTATGATGGGTTTAATATTAAAATATGATAATTGTTAAATAATTATAAAAATCTAATTAAACTATCATATCCACCTATTTATCATCACAATTTCTGGAAAATGATAACGTCGATCGTGCGTACATGTGGACTACCACCTTCACAAAGCAAAGTTATTCATTATTCATTTAGGTTTTACATGGATGGTAATAAGGATGTATTTAATGAATATATAGTATATATATTATATAATAATGATTCTGAATTTTTATTATTTACAATTATTTTGTTCCATCCATCGAGAAATGGAAACAACCTTCATGCGTGTGTACAGGATACTATTTCAAGGAATAGTGCATTTCATTTTTTTATATCTATATTTTATGAAAGACTATAAACCCTTATAAAATGATATATATGAAATTTATATTGTTACTAAAATTATAGGTATTATTTATCCATGATCAAAATGAATGTATCAAAACTACGGAACAATAACATATATAAAAAATGAAGCAGATATCACCTAGAACAATTCTTTTAATTAAGGGGTGTTAACAAAAACGTTATAAAAGGTTATAAGTAAATAATATGTGGTATTATATATATTATTATTATTATATAATATATTTATTATATATATATATTTATTATATAGGGGGTTCCAACATTTACAAAGGAATTCATACTTAATTTAAGGAATTTTATCTCACTTTTATTTATGTGGGACACATGACATATTCACCAATTCTTTATTTTGTGTGGTATATATGCTACCCATTAATGTATTTTATGATTAAATTTATGATAATTTATGAGCTTTACAAATCCATATAATTTTCATTATTTCATGGGGCTTACAATTCAAAAGTTACTAAAGTGGTAAGGATTTTATGTTATAGTCTCATTATTTATAGGGATTGTTAAAGATTAAGTCTCTAATAATGAAATTATATAATATATATCATATGAAAATCATTAATTTCCTCATCCTCTATTTATTTAATAATAATACATTTTTAGTTTCATTTTTCTCACCTAATGTGATCAAAATACTGAAAATATTTTTTAAGGAAAATCGACTTTATTTCACTCTTCGATCGAAAATAATTTTTCATCCATATAAATGTTTTTTAATTTTTTTTAAATATTTGTTATAATATTACCCGATAAATTTTTAAATTAATTTTTACCCATGTTTGATTTTATATAAAATCATTTTAAAAGGGAATTTTCTTGTTATTTTCCAAATGAGGTACTTATTTACTTTTTTGAAAATTTATAAAAGAAATATATTTTTATCATATACCGCATGAATGGAATTTCTAGATGTCATGAAAGCACAATTATTTGAATCTTCCTTTATAAGTTTCCATTCATATTTCTAAATAATTTTTTCCTCATAATATTTTTAATTTTTTTTGGATTTTATAGGTGTTATTTACAAATAGAATGGATATTTTACCCAAGAATGTTTTAATGATATGTTAATGGTATTTATATTCAATAAAGAAAATATCCTATGATTTAACTTATGATTTACTAGGAATATTATCCAAATATACCATTCTAATTGTTTCTCTAAATGGTTTATGTTTGTGATGACAATATTTTTTTGAAACTAATTCCTTTTACATGGGTTATACTATGATGAAATTTTTATGAAACCCATTTTTGTTAATGTATTATGATATAATGAATATTTTATTATATTATATAACACATATTTATGATTTTCATTATGTGAAGTGTGGGACTTATATATTCCTCTAGTGCATTGGGAAATTATTATTGTTCTACGAGCTCAAAGGTTATATGGGAGGTTATCCCAATCCCAAAAGATGGTACACTAGAAGGTATCCCAATCCCAAAGCTGGTATATGTGTGATTAGAAAAAGCCTAAAATTTTATAAATTTCTTAGTCGGTATCCATTATATAATCTTTTTTATACATATGTGTATGACACAATTCCATTTCATGTCATAATTTTAGCCTTCCATGGCTGATGTTCTTTGTTTCTATTATGATTCATATCATATAAATAACCATGATTTATTCTATGAATTTGGATTATTATTTATGATATGATGGGTATGATTTTAATATGCTATTCTCATGTTCTCATAATCTTTTTCATGTTATAATCAATTGAACACTGATATCTCCCTTTTTTAACCTTAATAGTAATATGATATATCCCTTTCTTATGTTTCATTTCCCAATGTTATGACGAAAAGTACTAAGTATGATTTTTCTTAGAGGGGTGATAGTTAGGTACAACTTAGTGGGAGAAGATTTGGATATTTTATGTACTAGTTGTTTATATATCAAGGTTTATGAAGTCAATATACCTATATTATTTTGGAAAGGATCATTATGTTATGTAATGAAAATTCCCATAAAAATATGTGATACTTCTGTATGAAAAGTACATGCCACCATAGTAACCATGCCACCCATAATCTTGATTTGGAAGTAGTTTTGTCTGTCTTAAATTTATAGTGACATTACCACATGAGGGAGAATTTTTTGGTTTTACCGAGCATAAGATCTTGAGTTATATCTTATCCTAGCATGAATTGAACTGGAATAATGATGGTGGATGGAATTCATGAAGGATTTCATCTTTAGGATTTCATATAAACTAAGAAATTGTAATATTGTAGTTGTTGTACTGTGTAGGATGTAATGTATTAATTTTTTTCATGAATCTAGAGATTCCTGGAGGGTGATGCAAGTTCATCCAGTAGTGCATCTTAATATGGGAGAGGATGGAGGTAGAGGCTATCTTTTCCAAATGAAATTGCATTTTACTTTGGTGCAGTAAGATAAGGATTCCCAACTAAGGAATTTTTAGGTGGGGGTCTAGAGAGAATAGGTTATCATTAGTAATTCCCATAATGTTTGTAAATAGGATGAAAAAAATTATTTTTGTTTCAATTAAATATTTTTTTACCTTTAGTGATGCGTTATATGGTTCTTCATGAGTTCCATAGCACACTATTAGAAGTACATCTAGGAATGAAAAAAATATATCATGCTCTTAGAGGTATTTTTCATTTGTTAAAGCATTTGTTTTTAAAGATAATGTCTTGATTTTTTGTATGCTAGAAGTTGACGAATGAGAACTATATTCCTAATGGGTTTATCCAACAGTTAGATATTCCTATGTTGAAGTGGGAGGTAATATGAGTGGAATTTGTTAATAGTTTACCTTGAGATCAAGTAGGATCTGATAATATGGTGATAGTGGAACATTTTGTAAAATCATACCACTTCATAGTGATCATGGAGTTAAGATTAGTGGAGGTTTTTTTGAGGTAGTACCTCGAGGATGCAGTGAGGCTGATTGAGTCCTAGAGATTATCACATTTTATTGTGATCCTCATTTTACCACCATGGTGTGTAGAGTTCAAGAAAATTATTTTGGATATCAGTTATCCCTTATCACTACTTTACATCCACATATGGATGTTCAAAGAGAGTGGACTATCCATATTCTTTAAGACATGTTTTATTCTAGTGTCTTGGATTTTGGAGGTTCATGGATGAGGACTCTACCTTTGGTTGAGTTTTCTTAAAAAAATATTTTTCACTACACCATTTGAATTTAACTGTTTGAATATTTGTAGATCAAACCATTCCATTCTCTATTGTTCTAGACTAGGGTCCAATATTTAGAAATTTCCAAGATGGATCTAGTGCATAACATAATAGATATAGTTTAAGTGATGTATGAGACGATGAAAAAAATAACAAGATCATCATAAGTCTATATCAATCATAGGATAGGGCCTCTAGAGTTCTATTATAAAGATAATGTTTTTATAATGGAGATTACTCTTCATGGGTAGATAACGTTTGGTAACTAGAGTACGATTTCTCCCCAGTTTGTTGGGCCTTTCAAGGTGTTGTCTTGTGTTTGATACACAGAACATCAGATAGAAATTATCCAATATATGATATCAATATGTGATGTTTTCAAATGAAATATCTACTTCATTTCATCCATGATTATTCTAATATCAATATTGGGGTGAGATCGATATTGATTATTATATGACCATCTAAGAGTGTCATATGGAGTTCTAGGACCTCCAAGAGAAGGTGTTATACTGGGTGTTATTCCCATGGTTCCTCTCTTATGGTGAAATTATGGAATGGATTAGAGTACTTCAAATTTGACTCATTGATAAATTCTTAGTGTTCCATGTTTTTTTCTTCTCTTTTTTCTTTGGTTTCTGTGGATGTTTCCATCTTCTATTTTATGATATTATTAATTTCTTATTGCTTTTTGTGGTCTTGTCTTTGTTACAGATGTATCTCCCCCAGCAGTGTCATTTTTTTATATTTTTATATTTAATGGGTTTTTATTTTTTCCTCTATGGGGGTAGTTGAGATCCTATAACAGTGAGACTCTTAAGAGGTATCTTGTAGGGTGGATTTTCGAACAACCCGATTCTTTCTCTTCCCTTTGGTTTTGGTTTAATTATCAATGAATGGAATTTTTTAAGTGGTATATAATAAATTTATATGGTTCCAAAGAACCTTTTCCATGTGATTCCATAGGCCTATGTGTGCCAAAAAAGAATTTTTAAATACTAACGGTAATAGTTGGATGTATTAGTTGGTGGTAAGAGACATAGTATGGTAGTATCAGCTGGTAGTGGAAGACATCGGTAGCAGTATTAGTCTAGTTTTAGCCTATATAAATAGTATGTAGTGGTAGAATCTACCCATATGAGTTGGTGGTATCAACCAGATGTAGCATTTGATAGTATCAATTAGTTGTAGAAGGTTCCACTATTTCCAAAATTTCTATTTTTTCATTTTTTACATCTTTTTGAGTTCGAAATGTTTTTAAAACCTTAAAAATGGGAATTATGATCAATTTAAAAATAGGATATTTATATCCTCTTGTTATTAAAAGTTTAGAGTTTTTAAATAGATCTTATCTATGGATTTAATGGGATTCACAATTAATATTCTAATTATGATCTGTAAATCCCATCAGTTTCCTAGTATTATCATGACTTTCCTTCATTTGAATCCTATTTTGATTTCCTTTAGTATATATGAACCATAATTTTTATTAAAACTTATATAATTACGTGAGTATCCAAGGAGCTTCATTGTTAGTGTTTTTTTGGAATCATAGATGCCGTATTGACACTTGGTTTAATTAAAATCATGTATTATCTAATGTTATGACATCATCTTGTTAAAGTGAGGTTGGAAAATATCTTTCTAGGTAGGGGATCTTTATATCTCTTTATCTTTCACATGAAATTGTAAATTTTCATTTTTTATCCTATTGAATGGAAGTGGAATTAACCATAATAAATTTATAATCTAATTAAATAAAAATGGATTGTTTTATAGTCATAGTGATCGCATGTTGTTTATTTACACTATGATAATAGTTTACTTCTTGATTTTGTAGATTTTTTGTTGTTTACCTTATGCTTGTTATTATGTTTTTTGTTTCTTGGTTTAGCATGTTCGATGGAAATTATAAAGTACAAAAAGATGGAATTCATTTGGTTGGATAAGAAACATAATAGTCATGTTTAATAAATATTATGTTTCTTATAATTTTATGGTAGTTAGTTTTATAAAAAATGCATGTTTTTTATGTTTTCATTTCATGTGTAAATGGAATTGATAAAAAATTGGAAGCTTGAAATTCATGTAATTGATGAGATGAATAAAAAAGCATGTTAATTGAGATTGTTCTTCTCACTGTTTGATGAAACTTGTTTTATTCTAGGGAAACCAATAAATATAATTTTATAGCTTAATATAGTTGAGGAATTAGGTTTCACATAGTTAGAACCTGTTAATAATTTAATCAATTAATTCAATATGGAATAAAAACTAGTTTCTTATTAAATATAACTTGTTTGGTGTTGATAGGTATTATTTTATTTCGAAGGTTGTGTGCCTTGCGTTTAGGGATGATTGATCATGTTACCTTGTAAAGGATGGGTTCTCAGTTTTTATTACCAAGATTCCATTTTGACTTTATTTAAATGTTATCTACCTTATAAATCACTCTATATATGATCTCGGGATACTATGAGACATGGATAGATGATGATATTGTAGGGTAGGCCCATATGATGTGGGAGAATTTGAGACCCATGATGGAAATATGTATGGGGATATGCATGAGGGTGTCGATGATAACACTGGGGATGATAGAACGGTTTAAATATGGGCCTAACTGTTGATGTGATGAAATCTAGGATTCTTTCTATTAATGAATCCATTTAAAGGAAGGATGACTAGAATGCTTCTTTAATCTACATTTATTTCTCCACTGCTAGTGGTAGCTGCTTATTCTTGGTTATGAATCAATTTTGTGTTATCTTAAGATATCTTCCTAGAGTAGAATTAATTATGGAATGGTAATGTTAATTTTCAATAATTTTTTATACCGATGGGGTTGGTTTTTCTAGTATTAAAAAAATAATGTGAACCCAAATTAACCATGGGCAGTTGGATTATGCCTGGAACGAAAAGACTTTGCTTGGGGATAATAAATTGTGGCTTAATCAATCATAACTGATGGTTTTAGAAATATTGTTTGGATTCATGTTAATTAATGGTTAATGAAATAATGAAGATAAACGAAATGATAAAAAGGGAACGATGTAATTTAATGATGTCCTTTTGAATTCTTGTGTTTTTATAGGATATCTTGTTTATATTAGTGGCATCCAGGAGCTCAAGAGCAAATAATAGTTGTTGTTTCTAAGATAAGGTTATTTCCATAGATTGGTTGTGATCTATATTTTATCTTGTATATTCTGTGATTTCATACGCTACCCTACCCATTTCAGTAAGGAGACTCAACCCCAATGGACTATGGGAGGGAGTTTTACCTAACATCAAGGTTGGTGAGGAATGGATGGATGACTGACCCCACTCTCGTCTATTAGTAGTATTATGTGCTAGTATTCATGGTGGTTAGTTTCCCCATATATGTGTGTAGATGGATGTGATGTCGATTAGTTATTTCACACACATTCATATTTGTTCACAATATCCAAATGATTATTATAGGTATGACATGTATAGGTTGTGATGGATTGAGGTAGCTTACTATGTGTATGGTATATGGTGCCTTGAGGTATAATACCCTAGGAATCATAATTGTGATACAGGTTGTAGTGGCTCCTGAAAACTACTTAGTTACAAAAAAGAGATGTGATATGTGGTGATGTGAAGATGAGTTACATGAGGTGCATGTTGTCATTCTTAGCCAAGTTTTCTTTGATATGGATTCTTTTGAAGAGAGCGGTGGATTAGGATATGAAATATTGGGGAAAATCGGAAAACCATGGGATAAGAAGTTGTGGGGTACCCTTGAGGTTTTATTATTATAATATATGATCACATGTAAGTGATACATGGTGAGATATAGTCATGGTGAGGTTGGGAGCTTAGTATATCAGTTAGGGTGAAAAATTGTCATCTCTTTTTTGTTCACTTGGATTTACTATAATTTCATTATATTTTTCATGAGATGCTCAAGTGAGGATAATACTGAGTATACACTTATGTTCACCCCATGTATATATAAAATGTTTTTCAGGTTTTTTGTATTAGGTTAGACATCATGATGGATATTACTAGCTTGTGGGTTTTCAAAAGATATTTGGTCATCATGGTCATTTTCAAGTTGACAATTCTAGTACTTTTAGTTCCTTTTTCAGATGTACTGGTTTTTTATGACATAAGATTAATATAATTTGGATCTCTTATATCTTTTTGGTCATGATTTTATTGGTGTTATTTATTATCACTCTCTTCTGCATGATAATCTTTGAGGTTAATGTCTCCCATTTTTGAGTATGGCTATACCCTTAGAGCTTTTTTTCAACCCATGGCCTAATAGTGGTGGGACTCGAGTAGTCACCATTTCCCTTCTATCATTATCAGCCCAAGAGGGGTACATTTGGGGGGAGGGGGTCATCACAACACTTCTGTAACCTTGATTTCTATGTTATGACTCCTTTTGTAAATGTATAAATATATCCTTATGTATATTTTTGAATTTCAAGATATTTATCCATATCCACACCAGCGTATCCCTCTATGAGTTCATTATCTCCCCATGGAACAAACAAATGTTTTATATACTTTTAAAATATTTTATAACACAATTAATGACATCATAATGTTGTTTTCTATAATATTAAATTAATATACTAATGGTTTCTTCTATATAAACAATATATAACCTCACAAATACCATGGAATACATCAAAATTGAAACTATTGATGAGTATGGAATCATCTTCATCATCTCAATATCATCATTATATAATAAAAATACACTCTTCTCTAAATATCTTTATTGGGAAATTGAATGTGCATTGATCTATATCTATTAATATTATACCACCTCAATACACATTTTACATACTTATCATGTTATTCATATGACATCATGTTATTTCGATCACATATGATTTTAATTAGTAAAATATTTTGAGTTATTCCCAAGACTTTCATATCAAATACTTTTTATAAAACATTATTTAATTGAATGATCAACACTTCATTATTTTCAATGATAAAAATATCATCAACATAAATTAATAAATCAATAGAGTTACTGATGGAGATATTCCATAAAACCATATATGCCTAGGATTTGTTTCTGCTATATCATATGTGATGATATACCAAGGATATAGAGTAAAACATAATAAGAACTGTGGAGTATTGTATTCTTTTATTGGGTTATCATATAGTGAGATATAAAGATATTGCCCCACTACCTTTAGATATGTCATAGTGTACACCCTAATGATATTATAACGGTTGTGAAATTATTTAATCATATCATATGATTAATATGGGTGTCAAAATGTTAAATGGTTACCATTTAGATATCATCCATTTTTACAATCATTATTTATTTTTTTTATTATGAAATGACCTAGAGAATAGTATTGGTTAAGAGGTTATAAATATTTGTAATGGTAATCCATTTACTTATATGTTATGAACATGTAAGTATATATATATATACAGGCTTGGGAATGTCCTCAGGACTATATAAAGGAGGCAACATCTTTGAGAATTATGTTCATCCATTACCCATGATCTCACTACTGAATTCTCTCATACCTCTTTTCCTTTTCCATTACATCTAAGAGGTGTTATCATATCATGGTTGTTATGAGTGTCCCACCAAAGCATTGGGTGATTTAGTCGATCTTTGGATACATCTCATAGGAAGAGTCCATTTATTTTCCGTAGTGATCTTCATCAAATATTTTTTTGATGTGGGAGAATATCAAATTTATAGTGAAAAGTGTAAGTTATTCCTTAGTTTATACAAGGTGTCAGTATCAAATAGCATGATGATTTAGGGAATAAAGGATTTTATTTTATTTTGACGCAATGGATAAGTTTTATTTGAACCTTAGAGACCCTTCAATGGGGTTAGGGCTTTTCCATGCTTCTTGATTCTCAAAATCATGTTTGAAAGTGAAGAAATTTTGATACCATATTGATGTTGTATTGGAAATCATAAAAATTGATAATTAGATTGAACTGTGGATACTTTTATGATATGGAATATCATAATGGTGATATGTGATTTGTACTATATTTGTGATATGTTATTTTTAGTATTTTTGGTTTTATGATATGTGATATCATAATCTGTTATTGGGATTTTCATGTTAATATGGGATATCATAAAAATAGTGTAGTGTAATCCTTCACTTTATAGTATATTTTAATGTACGATATAGCCCAATCATAACCACTGATAGTGACACTCATTATAAAAAAAATAGAGAATCAAATCACAAACACGATATAATGTATATTCTATCTTATTATTGATAATTCAGAATTATCAATTGTAATCCATGGCCCACAAGTCAAAGGTGTGGTATTGATTTTTTACAAAATTTTAACTTATGATATGGTCTATATCTAAGAATATTATATTCTTGAAAATTTCAATTTCTATAATTTTCAATTATGAATTAAATTATATAATCTATAAAATTTTGTAAATTATATAATTAAATATTATTTTAATATTTATATAATTTACTAATGTGTTTTTATATTACTTAATTATATTGTTTATAATTATTAATTAATAAATAAATATTCAAAATAATAATTGTTAATAATAATTTTTTTATTTATATAGAATTCTTTATAATTTTGATATAATGTTTTTTCAAAATAAATTCAAAGGATAATTTATGAAATGTATATAAATTATAATGTAAGGTAAAATGTGAATGTGTTTATATAGAATTATGAATTTTTTATAGTTATTAATTTCATACTTTAAAATTAAAGGACTTATTTGAGAAAAATATTTATTTTATATCAAAGGTACTTTTGATAATTTATATGATCATAGTTCAAATTAC
This sequence comes from Viscum album, assembly GCA_963277665.1. Lineage (NCBI taxonomy): Eukaryota > Viridiplantae > Streptophyta > Magnoliopsida > Santalales > Viscaceae > Viscum > Viscum album. The sequence continues at coordinate 784,419,462 of OY728141.1, forward strand.
ATTAAATATGTGATATTATGAATGTTTACATATTATATGAATAGTTCAAATATATAATTTTTATGTTTTAGAACTTAGGTATTTAGGTAAAATTTCATACCAATTTCAACATAAAGGAGTTCATATTAGGAATATATATAATTTTTTAAAATTAATGTATTTATGGAATGTTTATAAACCATGATTAAATTAAAAACTATTTATAATATATTTATGAATTATTCATTTATTTTTATCTATTTATCTATTTATTAATTGTTTATTTCTTTATTTTATTCACGATATAATTCATAATACAATTATTATGTTATTAAATGATGTATAATTTTTTAAAAGAGTGTTCATACTACTTATTTAAATTATAATGCATATATTTAAGTAGTAATATTATAGGAATGATAATTATTTTAGTTTTATTCTATCTTAAATCGGGATTATTCAAGAGTTGTGTAAAGAGTTACACATTAATATGGTATGAAAATATTGGTTTCATGGAAGGAATAGGGATTCCACACTAAATCATCCAAATAATGCATACATGTACTAGGTAAAACATGAGATAATATAGTGAGATTATATCAAATTAAAATACAATGTGTGAAGATTTTGTCTAGGGAAAACACTTTTCAAGACCTCAATCATTCAACCAGGTTGGTCTTTTCCAAAATAGGGAGTCCCTATATTATCTTGTAAAAGTTAATAATGTAATGAGTAAATCTAATATAATTAGGTGCATGTTTCTGTGGTTTTATTTTCATCACACTTAATTTGGAAACCTTAAGAGTTAGTAAACTAGAGAAATGGTGTTGATTTAATGCATATGATGGATTGGGAAAGAAATTGTCCTCTCAAACAAATAAGATTTGTATCTAATATGATTAGCCTGATTTTCTTCTAAAATAGCTAATGTTAGGAGGTTTATTCCAAATCAGGGTCATCCCTTAGTGAAAAATGGATTATTTCTGATAAATTAATTATTTATATTTTAAAAGGGGTCATCATTTTGGGGTATCACAATTAATAAAATCCCTTATTAAAAGATGTAAGTCATGATACTCATTTAGAAACATTATTGATAAATTAAATCATCATTATAAAGTATTACTTTAAGATCAATCTAGAGAAAGGAGAAAAAAGTGTATGAAACTTATTATATTATTGAAAAACATAATAATTGAGAGAAATAATATATTTGTTAGGGTAAAACCTTCCTAAGTAACCAAACATTGAATATTTTTATCAAGAGGATCTATATGATTCTGATAAGAATAGATAAAATCACTTGAGGTTTCACAAGGAATTAGATACTATATGATTAGAGTAACATTAATCATCACTCATATACTCAATGTGATTGAGTGTTATAATGACTAGGTGAGATTGAATATAACTTCTCAAGCTTGGTATTGATAATGAATTAATTTTTTAATCATCATTTTAAAGGATCCTATAATGTTAATGGGTTTAGTAAAAGTTTACCCCAATCAAAGTGTATGGGATATAAAAAAATTGCATGGGATGACTAGGATATTATGCAGTAAAGATAGTAAAAAAGGGTAAAGATTTAATCTTGAAGAAAATGATGATTGTGTATATCCAATAGTCATTGAAACACACCTGTTATGGGGGTGGAAAATGATATTTATTTTCACCCAGAGGTTGTAGTAGTGCTATTTATGAAATTCTTATATAGATATCAATATTTTATTCATGGCTTCATGAGTGAGAAAGTAAATAATATTACTTGATTTCAATGAATTGAATGTGAATAAACTTGGTTTTTGATATTTATATGACAGAAAATTGATTAGGTTTAGGCTTGGATTTATATTTATAATTATAGCACGATACATTAAATATAAATATCTTGTATTTATTAATTACATTAATGAATAGGTTAACATATATACTTTTTATTCACCATTGATTAATTTTTATTTTAGATAAAAATATCCCACAAAATCTTCTTGGATGATGTATTCACCTTATAATGTGTTAAATTTGTAGTAGGTCTCATTTAGATCCCATAAGAAATACTAGATTAGGTATTGAGAATCCCAAGTGTTCAGTATAGTCCACTATTTTTTCCACACATATTTAGTAATAACAAAACACTTCTCCACTTCCCCTAGATCACCCAATCAATGTGATACATAATCAATAATAGGGAGAGAAATATTGAAAATCAAGGAAATTTTAAATATTTATATTTGAAATAAAAAAAAAATTATTATCACACTAAAATTTTGAAATCAATAATTGAAAATAATTTAACATATATAAAAATATATTAATATAATTTTTGAAAACCTAGACTCAAGCATTACACATGGTAACCTTCCCTTCAACCAACCATAAAATATTTTACCCCTCCGTTATAAAGAAAACGATAGAGTTAGAATGCGAAGAAGTAATAATAAATGGTGAATAAAAATAAAATAAGTAAAAAATGTAGCATCTAGAATATGTCCACTCCCAATCCTCTGATTCTTCAATATTTTTATCCTTTTAGTGGAAATAAACCCTTGTATTTATATAGGGAGGTATCATATTTATCTCACTCATTTATATCTTTATATATCTTGGAAAAAATGAATATATATTTTTAAAGATATTCTGTGTTTAATATTCTTAAATTCTAGGTGTTTCCACATTTCAGTAGTGATATTCAATTCCATAGTAAAATTAGCAGCATATACCATTAGTAATCTACCATTTTTCATAAAATTATATCCTATATATCATTGCACATATACCTTTATAGATCATTGGATGTAAAACATGTGTTCCTTCCTAATGAACCATTGTGAGTTATCCTCCACTACTAATTCACAAAACCATAATTTTTCAAAGTACTTTTTCATCAACCACTACTTCATGATCCATAAATCTTGGGAACCACTATTCTATGGATCCACTATTATGGATCTTCTAACATTTCATGGTGTATGGGATTTATCCAATTTGGAATCTTGGTGGTTCTTGGAATTATAGGCGATGGTGAAGGAAATGATGAAGGTGGACTCATGATTCCCATCCAACATTCACAATGGTTGAATGGATATCTTGATTATATGAATAGCTGGGTAGAATAAATTATATTTAATGTGAGTATTATAAGGTCTTGTATTTCTGATGGTTCATATACTTGATCCCATGATTCCTAGGGTTGGCCATGACGATTCTCGATAGAAGTAGTGGAGGCAGTGGAGGTGAGCGGAAGGAGTGGCGAACATATCTTCCAAATATAAAATTAACTCAATGGAAACACACATATACAACTATCTCAATGGTATATCACATATACATTCATATAAATTGTATATCACATCTACCATTATCACAATGGTTCTTCTTCAAAAATGTAGTGAATGTATGAGCATGATAACATCTCCCTATTTTAGCGATAGAAACAATGAAAGAATTTAACTCTTCCATATGCATGGTGTATATGGTTCATATATAGGGGAGTTAAAGCATGGAAGGGGTTCTTGATTGACATGGTAGTAATTGTAGTAGTCCATCATGGATTCTTGGTGATTTCACAAATCACATCCGAAATTTATAGTTGATGGATGGATTTCCATTATCGAATATGGCATCATAAATCTTAAAATTTATCTCATAGTGATTATCTAAGGTCTTGAGGTACTTCTATGGAGATCTTGGGAAATGGTAGTGGTGCTAATCTGGAGAAATAGATCCCATGGAAGCTTTAATGGTGGATTTTGTGTGTTATAGTGGTCATGGTGGAAATGAAATGTTGCTTTCTCAAACCCTTCAGCTTTCACATTGGCTGGAGGGATCTCCATTTTCTTGCATGGAACTAAACTTATACTAAAGAGGTTCACACAATGTCTCCTGATGACCCATTTTACATCCATAGTGAATTGGGGCCATCAGAGTGGTTGTTGATCTTGATTTTGGGATTCTTAAGGGAAGAACACAGAGTTCAATAATATATGAAAGTGGCAGTGGGGTGGGGCTGAATGTGGTGAGCAATAGTGTCAAGTAGGGTGGGGGTGTTTGAGAATGTTAGAGCTGAGTTTTCTGGAATGGTGTTTTTTCTTCGAAAAATGAATAGTTTTCATTATATTTTTTTCTCACATCATACTAGAAAAGTTGTTAGGTGATCATATACACTAAATAACATGTAATTGGATTAATATTGATGTTGTATGGGGGTTGGAGGACACCCACCACCATTTATGAACACCCCATCCTAATTAGACCCTCCTCTAATCATCATGTGGGCTTGACCACCACACAATAATGCTAAAATGAGACTTGGCCTAGCTATATTATATAAGGGCCTCATTACCCTATGTGGACACATTCCCCTGCATGCTTGAGCCGGCTATCTCGGTGCATTATTGGTGGTTCGACCTACCTAGTAGACTAGTTATGTGGTAGGATATCCTAATTGAGGGCCAGTTTGGTCTTCGAAATAATTTTCAAACACAGAGAAATTACTCAAAAATATTAAATACAATTAATATAGCTTTAGGAAAATGTAAAAATAAATAAAAACTTTAAATCCTTTAGGAATTATACATTTTAGTTCATTTTAAATTCACATTTAAAATTTCCTATATTTTATTAAAACAATTAAATTTGAGGAAAATTTTCATCAAAATCATTCAAAAATCCTTAAATTTTGTTTAAAAATGTGCTTGAAATGTGAGTGTGTCAAATAACCCCATGCATAAATTATTCTTCTCCTCAAGTATAAAATCCAATGATTAAATTTGAGTGGTCACAATTCTTGTGAATATTTTAAGTTAAAATCCATTAAATAAAATGATTACCAATGTCAAATAAATATTAAAAAAATCACACAACAAATAAATTTAATTGCATATTTTTTAGAAAAAAAATCATATCAAGTATTTTAGTTATTCCCTTTAATAATGGTGTGTCATCTCTTTTAATTATTTGAAGTTCCACAATTTATTATTTTTAAATATTCCAACTCATGATTTATCTCTTTATTAATTTTTCTCACATTACTCATGATGTAAATTCAAGTAGATTTATGCTCATATCATGAGAAAATTATCCTTATCCAAACACTTGTAATGGAACTACTTTATTCACTTTGTAAATAAACAAGGCATATAAAAGCATGAGAACTTTTCAAAAAAGTTTACTCTACGACATCAAGGCTGGTGGGAATTGATGTTCAAAAATTAAGGCTCTAAGAGGAGGTTTATCTCTTAAATTAAAAATAATGATATCTAATTTAAAGATTAATGAAAATTACCTTTCATAATTTGATAAATCCCACTTCCCAATCTCAATTTAAGGTTATTAATAGTTAAATAATGATTAATTATGTTCACCTTATTCAATTTTCTCTACTTTTAAACTTTTCTCAGTTTTTTTTATTTCATTTTTTTTTATTTTTCAGAAGTTTTCTTTAGAATAAAAATCACATCCACCACCTAACCACTTATGATAAAAATCACCAGTATGGTAATGGTTATTTTTTATTCTTCCAAGTCATATCCCAATCCTATTTTTTTATTTTTCTGAAGAGGGGAAAAAATAATGTATAATGAAAAAATCACAAAATTTTCTTAATATCCACTATTCTAACCCCATTATTTTTCTGTATAATGTTGATCATCCATTTCATCATATATTCTCTCACCCCACACATTAATTTAAAAATATCATGAAATTATTAAGTGTAGTGAATGGATGAATAGAAAATGGCTTCAAACTTGGATCATTCCTAAAAAGGTCATTTATGGTCTCTAGGGGTTAAAAAGGATTAATGTATAAGGTGGAATCAAGTATAATAGAATATTAAAATATGATTCAATAATTTTAATTTATTTTCTACATAATCATTATATTGGAAAGTTTAAATTCATGTTCTTGAGGGTTCACTTTCGCATGATCAATCAAAAAATATGGTAAAGATGAAATAAGAAAATTTTGGTCTAAAAATCCTATTTGGATGGGAAAATATGATATTGGGAAAATCACTCATGTAATTAGTACTAGAAAAAATAAATTCACGTTAATTTCTTAAATTAAATCATAAAAATGATAGGGAATTTTTATTTAAATGAATCAACTAATTACCTCAAATCATGAGTCCTCATTTTAATATATGTTCTTCACTTTAATAATTAAATTATCCATTTTACTCATTCAATATCAGTATCATTGAAATATAAAACATTAAATCATAGGATTAATAAGAAAATCATGTACCATAGATAAGTCAAGTAAATCGTAAATTTAAGTATGGTCATGACATTTTTATTTTAATATAGCTACTAAAATTTTTAGTTCAAAATATATTTTGAAAAACATGACAGAAGTTGTAAACATATATAATGAAATTATTATCTCCCTGTTCACATAAAATGTTTTCTTTAATTCTTGTTTTGGGGGATTTCTATTGACTTCAATTGTCGTGGTCCAAGAAAAAATGTGTACCAGTGTAAGAACCATTTTATTAAAGTTCATGGGATGAAGGGAAGAGGTGAATTTATCCTAAATTCCTAAAACATAAAATCAATAAATCTCAGGTTACTTCTTAGAAGTTCCTATTTTATTTTTCTCTCTTAACCTAACCATAGGGAAAGAAATTAGTTGATAGGTTAGAGAATTATAAGCTTCTACATTGTTTCATGAGTTATATTCTCATGGAAAATTTTCAGTATATGCCCATTAACAGTGAATAAGATTATTTATTCTTTTTTTCTTAATCTAAATATCACCCAAGGGGTAGAAATTAGTGTCTATAAAAGGTCCTTACCACTTATAAATAATCTTACCTTTCATTAAATTTAGTTCATTATTTAAGAGTTGGATTTGGTCTCTAGGTTTAACAGTCTTTTGCTAGATCAATTTTTCTTATGCCACTATGGCCCTCTCTTTTTAAATTATTATGTTTTAAAAATAATCTATTTTCATTTCATCTAACTCATATAACTTTAGTTTTCTCACTTTTCTTGAACTCACCAAATCTAAATTCATCTATTTTAAATCCCAATTTGTATGGTACTCCAAATCCACAAGAAAATGACAACTCTTTCCATAAAACAACTTATATTGCCTCATTTATATAAGTGTTTTGTATGTTAATTGGTATTCCCATATGGTATCTCCAATATTTGGATCTAATCCTTCTAGTTTGGTTTAACTATTTCCTCCAAAATTCCTTTAATCACCCATTTCCTCCTTTTTTCTTGGCCAATTTTTAGGGGATGGTATGGTTTCGATCCCTTTTGGTGCACCTCATACTTTTTAATCATAGCCTTCATTATATTATTTGAAAAATGGGTCCCTTATTCACGGATGATTTCATTAAGCAATCCAAACCATTATAAGATTTTAGACCTGAAAAAATCACATACAAATTTGGCATCATCAGTCTTGATGGACTTAGGTTCCACCCATTTTGATACATAATCTACAGCAAGTTACTTGTAATAATTCTCAAAATATATAGGAAAGGGTGACATGAAATAAATTCCACATACTTCAAATATTTCACAGAAAATGATGTTTTTTAGGCATCTCCAATCTATTTGAAATATTTACATAATTTTAAAACTTATCATACTTTTTACGATTTTAATGGGAATATATAAATAAGTTTGGCTAATAAATTAAATATTCCAAAACATTTATAACCAATATTTGATGTCCAATGTGGCCTTTATAAGAATGTGTATGAAAAAATTGAAATAGTAATTCTATTTCACTCAACAGTATTCTCCTCCTTATGATTTAATCATTAAATATTTTACATAGAAATAGATCTTCCCAAATAAAGAACCCGGATTCATCTTTAAGTTTGTTCTTTTGATGATAGATAAGGTGATAACGTACCAGATATGTGGAAAAAAAATTTACTTTATTAGTATACAACGGTAGTTCACCTTACACAATGTACATTTTCTCTCTAGGTATATCATCATTGAGTGGGTTATTACTAGAATTTATATTTCAGCTGTGTTTTGAAGTCTTTTCGGGTGATATGCCACCTAATTTTGAGCTCCCTTCTTGTCATTGATCTCTAGGTTTAACTCTTAGAAGAGAATAATTCATCTCATTAGATTTTGTTTCGAATCATCCTTCTTCGTTAAATAACTATGTGATGCATGATCAAAAGATACCTTTACTTTATTTCCAAGAAAATAATATCTAAATTTCTCTAAGGAAAATACACCAATAGGGAACTATATTTTATTAGTTGTGTAATTGATCTGAGTTTTATCCAATGTTCTTGAGTCATAAGTTATGACTTATATTCTTCCTTAAATAATTTAGGAGAGGGATATTCCTACAAAATGGTTTGATTCATCATAAAGCATCTCAAATGTATCCTCTCAATATGGGGGTTGTATAATTGTTGTGGTAGTCAACTTTTCCATTATCTCATAAAATTCCCCCTACAATTGTTATTCAAAACAAAGTCATGTTCTTTTAAAATTAATCATGAAAAAGGAATGGAGATGCTAATAAATTCTTTGACGAATATTCTATAAAATCCCACATTGACCCAAAATGATCTAATATATCTCACACAGGTGGTATATGGTAAATAATTGATTACTTGCTCTTTAGAGTTATCTGCCTCAATGCCTTTTTTTGAAATGATATGCCCTGGAACTATCCCTTTTTAATTATAATGTGACACTTCTCAAAGGTCAAAACAAATTTTTTTTATGCTGCTTTTCAAAAAAAATCATATTCCCTAAGACATTATAAATGGAGTTTCCAAAAATGGTAAATTCGTCTAGAAGTACCTGTTGACAATCCTATTTGTCATTTTAGAATATTATTAACATACACTGTTGAAACATACCTAGAGTATTGTATAATCCAAAAGGCATCATCTTATAAGAAAAGTTCTTAAAAGGACAAGAAAATGTGTTCATCTCTTGTTTATATGGAAAAATTGGTACCTAAAAAAATTAGAAAATCCATCCATTAAACAATAATGTTTTATACCTTTTAACCTTTCTAGAATTTGGTCTATGAATGGTATGGGGTAGTTGTCTTTTTGGATGAATTTTTTAACATTATATAGTCAATGCACACCCTACAACTTTTCTAAACTTTCAAATGGACTATTTAATTATTATCATTTTTTAGAAATTTTAAACTGGTTTTCTTGGGAACCACATGGATGGGGTTGACCCATTGTGTGTCATAAATTGGGTATATTATTTCATCTTCCAACAGTTTTTCAATCTATTTTGTAAAAACATCCATAGCGGTCTGGTTTATTATTTTATAGGTTTTTAATAGGTCTGGAGTCCCCCAAAAGAAAAATTCTATTGGAATAGAATTTTTGGGTAATTATAATTATTAATCCAAAGCTCTACCCTATGTCTTGGTTATTTTCATTAAAAAGGTAAGCTACAATTTTCTTTTGGTCTTGGGATAGGAGATTAACTATCACTACAGGAAAAATCAATATTTGTGATGGGTTATTTTTGATGGGAATAAACCCTGTCACAAATAACCCATCCAGGAAGTTATTTGCTACGGGAAAATTTCCCCGTCGCAAATAACCAATTATTTGCGATGGGATTTCGTCTACTGTCGCAAATAGTTTGGCTCGACTTGCGCGCCAAACCGTGCGAATATTATTTGCGACGGGGCGATGTCTCCCATCGCAAATAGTTTGGCGTGGCTTGCGCGCCAAACCGCGCACGGGTATTTGCGATGGTACCCGTCCCAAATTCCCTGCAGTGCTTAATAGCTTTTTGCGACGGGGTGTCGTCTCGTCGCAAAAAGAGTGTCCGTGGGAACTATATGCGCAGAGCCCCATCGCAAATATCATTTCAGCCGCCAACAATAATTAATGCGGGCGACAATATTTGGGACGGGGCCTGTCGCAAATACCACTATTTGCGACGGGATACCCATCGCAAATAACCCCGTCGCAACTAATCTAACCTGTATATACCCGCACCCGTTTTTTTCCAAATCACTCAGATCTTCCTCTCCCACTCTCTTTATTTTTCAGTTTCAAGGAAAAAATTTACTTTAGTTGAAATTGTTTAGGCGATAGCAATTGGAAGGCGCCAATACCTTCATAATATCTAATTTTAAGGTATTTATATTTTATTTTTTTTATATTTTATTAATTTTTTATGTTAATTTAAATTGTTGTTTATCAGTTGTAATTAAATTAGATTTCAATTGATTTTTATTTATACTTATTTTTACTATGATATTGATATTGTTAGTGATAATTATAAATAATTAGTCATAATTAATATTAATTATATATAATTAGATATAATTAGTAATAAATAGATATAATTTGGAATAAATAGATATAATGAGCAATAAATAGATATAATTAGCCATAAATAGATATAATTAGCAATAAATAGATATAATTAGTAATAAATAGATATAATTAGAAATAAATAGATATAATTTGATATAATTAGTAATAAATGGATATAATTAGTAATAATTAGTGATAATTAGATATAATTAGAGATAATTAGAGATAATTTGTGATAATTTGTTATAATTTGCGATAATTAGATATAATTAGCGATAATTAGATATAATTAGCGATAATTATATATAATTAGCGATAATTAGATATAATTAGTCATAATTAGATATTATTAGTAATAATTAGATATAATTAGTAATAATTATATATAATTAGTAATAATTATATATAATTAGTAATAAATAGATATAATTAGTAATAAATAGATATAAATAGTAATAAATAGATATAAATAGATATAAAGAGTCATAAATAGTAATAAATAGATATAAATAGTTTTAAATAGATATAATTTGTAATTAATAGTAATAATTAGTAATAAATAGTAGTAAATAGTAATAATTAGATATAATTAGTACTAATTAGTAATAAATAGTAATAAATAGTAATAATTACTAAAAAATAGTAATAATTTGTAACAATTAGTAATAATTAGTAACAATTAGTAATAATTAGTAAGAATTAGTAATAATTAGTAATAATTAGTAATGATTAGTAATGATTAGTAATAATTAGTAATAATTAGTAATAATTAGTAATAAATAGTAATAAATAGATATAATTAGTAATAAATTGTTATAAATAGTAATAAATAGTAATAATTAGGAATAATTAGTAATAATTGGTAATAATTAGTCATAAATCATAATAATTAGTAATAAATAGTAAAAAATATTAATAATTAGTAATAATTAGTAATAATTGGTAATAATTAGTAATAATTAGTAATAATTAGTAATAATTAGATATAATGAGATATAATTAGATATAATTAGATATGGATAGTTATAATTAGAAATAATTAGTAATAATTAGTAATAATTAGTAATAATTAGTAATAATTAGTAAAAATTAGTAAAAATTAGTATTAATTAGTAATAATTAGTAATAATTAGTTAAAATTATTAATAATTCGTAATAATTAGTAATAATTAGTAATAATTATCTATAATTAGCTATAATTAAGAATAATTATCTCTAATTAGCTCTAATTAAATATAATCAGAAATCATTAGTAATAATTTGGAATAATTAGCTATTATTAACTATAATTAGCTATAATTTTCTATAATTAGCTATAATTAGATATAATTTGTTATAATTAGCTATAATTAGCTATAATTAGCTATAATTAGCTATAGTTAATTATAATTCTCTATTACTATCTATAATTATCTATAATTATCTATAATTAGGAATAATTAGCTATAATTAGATATAAATAGCAATAATTAGCTATAATTAGCTATAATTAGCTATAATTAGCTATAATTAGTAATAATTAGCTATAATTAGCTATAATTATAAATAAATAGGAATAATTAGCTATAATTATGAATAATTAGCTATAATTAGGACTAATTAGCTATAATTAGCCAAAATTAGAAATAATTAGCTATAATTAGAAATTATTAGCTATAATTTGGAATAATTAGCTATAATTAGAAATAATTAGTTATAAGTAGATATAATTATCTATAATTAATAATAATTATCTATAATTAGTTATAATTATCTATAATTAGTAATAATTAGAAATAATTAGTAATAATTAGTAATAATTAGTAATAATTAGTATTAATTAGTAATAAAAAATTATATTATCAATATTTACGAAAAATAAGTATAAATATTATTAAAATAATAAAAAATTTATAAAATATTAAAATTATTAATATTCACAATAGGCTTTGCTCTATGCTTAACATCTTCAAATCTCAAAGGGTCACCAATTTCCAGGTCTTGCGCAATAAAAAGATTGTGTTAGCCATGTCCAATGTAAACTCTATAATAGTCCTTACAGGGTTGATCACCTCACAAGTAGTGTTGCAATAGGACAACCCAAGTCATGCCATTCACATCTATAAGAATTATCGCACATGACCCTTTACATAGAACAATCTTCCATTAGAATTTAAGAGAAAGATACTGATATCCCCTTAAATTTTTAAGGAATAATGATATATATAAAGGGTCGTGTGGGATGATTCTTAGAGACGAGAACACCATTACTTCAGTCATCCTATTGCATCACTTGTTTCGAGGTGATCAACCATGCATGTACAATTATAGAGTTTACATTGGACATAGCTGGCACAGACTTTTTATTGCGAATGACTTGATAATTGGTGACCCTTTGAGATTTGAACATGTTAATAATATAGCAAAGTCTTTTGCGAATATTGATAATTTTAATATTCTATAAATTTTTTATTGTTTTATTATTATTAATAATGTTTTTATATAAATATTGATAATATAATTTTTTTATTAGTAATAATTATTAAATGAAATCTGCTTGGATAATGAAGGGAAATTTTGTAATCATCTCCACAATGATGATTACCAAATTTCCATTCATTATTCAAGCAGTTTTCATTTTGCTAAGTATTGCTAAGTATTGCAAAATTAGTAATAAATAGTAATAAATAGTAATAATTAATATTAAATTGTAATAATAAGTAATAAATTGTAATAAATTGTAATAATTAGTAACAATTAGTAATAATTTGTAATAATTATCAATAATTAGGAATAATTAATAATAATTAGCAATAATTAGGAATAATTAGAAATAATTAGTGTGATAAAGATGTTATTAAATGAACCGTCGAACAAAAGAGTAGCTGTCGATCCACTGGAAATTTTGTCTCCCTTAATTAATGGTAATTATTAAGTAGTTGTAATTATTTATCTTCTTTTTTCATATAGTGTTTATATAATTTCAAATTATTCAAAAACAGTGATGATTTTTTATTTTATGTAGAAAAATATGGAACAAGGAAGTCGAAATCATTCATTATTAGATGATCGATCCTGGATAAATCAGTATAGAAATCCGAATGGTTTTAGTTTAAATCCTATATATATTGAGGGTCTTGATGATTTCTTAGAATTTAAATCATCAAAACCAGAATATTTTTTAGAAGGCACAATTAAGTGTCCTTGAAAAAAATGTGCTCTGAGAATGTTGAACACATTTGAAAAGGTTGGGGGATATCACTTGCGGTTTGGTTTTCAACCAGATTATGTTTTTTGGTATCAACATGGTGAAAACAGTTCTAGAGAAGATCCTAATAACTTGATTCCAGATCCATAACTGGTTCAAAATTTAGTAAATGATGTTGCAGGTCCATCTGTGCAAAAAACTGAAACTCGCAATGATATTGATATAACTCCTGAGTTGGAACCATTCTAATTTTATGAGTTGTTGAGGTCTGCTAAGGATGCATCATATCCTGGTTGCAAGATAAGAAAATTAGAAGCTGTTTCAAAATTTATGGCTATTAAATCAGATAATGAAATGTCAAACAACTGTTTTGAACAGATATTTTTTTGGTTAAAACACTGTTACCTGATGGAAATGTGTTGCCTACAAATTACTATGAGAGCAAGAGGCTGATTCGTAATCTGGGCCTTAGTTACCGAAAGATTTATGCATGTCCAAATGATTTCATCTTATATTATGGAGAAAATGAGTCATTGGATAATTGTCCCACTTGTGGACAATCGACGTATAAAGAAGCTCGACCAGGGAAGTCTAAATTGATTCTAGTAAAATAGTTTAGATATTTCCCCCATACATCTAGGTTGCTGCATTTATTTATGTATCAAAACACAACATTAATGATTTCATGGCACAAAACCAAGATTTCAACTGATAAAATCTTGAATCATCCATCTGATGGTGATTCATGGAACCATTTTGACTGTTTGAATATGTCTTTTTTTTATAGAAGCCAAAAACGTGTGATTAGGTCTTTCTACTGACAGTTTTTGTCTGTTTGGTTCTTATGGAAGTCATTATTCATGTTGGAATGTCTTTATAACTTCGTACAATTTGACTCCATGTATGTTGATAAAGGAGACTTATATATTTTTGACTCTATTAATCCCGGGACATCTGAAAAAAAATTATGTTTATTTGAAACCATTGATTGATGAGTTTTGGAGTGACAATGTTAATACATATGATGTTTCTGGGAAAGAAAATTTCATATTGAAAGCTGCATTGATGTGGAAGATTAGTGACTTTCCAGCATATGGCATGATATCTGGTTGGAGTGAACATGGTCTGAAATCATGTCCTTACTGTATAAAAGAAAAAAAATACTTTATTTTATTCAATGGAAAAAACCTATGTATTTTGATTGTCACCGTAGATTTCTTCCAACCGATCATGCTTTTCATTGGAACAAATCTCAGTTCAGAAAAGGTACAATTGAAAGAGATGAACCTCCAAAGATGATCTCAGGTACAGAGTTAAAATCAATTATATTTTCATTACACCCCATAAAATTTGAACCAACAGTAAACCAACAGAAAATTTGTTGCTTTGGGAAAGAACATAATTGTATTAAATGGATCATTTTTAAGGATCTTGCATATCGGTCTGATTTTTTGGTCCGCCATATGTTGGATGTTATTCATAATGAGAAGAAATGTTTTGATAAATTTTTTCATACAGTTTTGGATACACCTGGTAAGACCAAAGATACTGTAAAGCCACGATTAGATCATGCCCAAATTGGCAGGCTACTAGAACATGAACTATTTGAAAATGTCAGATCACAGAGGTTAATGAAGAAAAAGTCATCTTATACACTGTCCAAAGAGAGTCACTTATTATTTTGTGAGAGGATTGCAGATTTTGGACTTTCAGATGGCTATGCTTCCAATTTGGGCAGATGTGTTGAGAATGGTTATATTACTAGTTTAAAAAATCATGATTTTCATATAATAATGGAAAGACTTATGCCTATTGGATTCAGGGTTTTTTTGAATTCTATGATTTGGGATTATATAATAGACATATCATAGTTTTTTTGAGACATTTGTGTAGAAAAAATAGACTAAGATGTGCTAAGAAAACTGGAAGAGGATGTTTCTATAATTATATGTAAACTGGAAAAAATCATTCCGCTGGATTTCATCGACTCAATGTAACATCTGATATTACATTTTCCACATGAAGCTAAATGTGGAGGTCCAGTTTAGTTTTGAAAGATGTACCTATTTGAGAGATTCATTCAGAAATTGAATAAAATACATAACAAAGAATCAGTTGAAGGCTCAATTAATGAAGCTTATTTTCAAGAGGAAATTGATTTTTTCTGCTCTCATTATTTTGAATCTCAATATCCCACAAAACACAATCGCATGGGATGAAATGAGGGGAATGTTAATGATGAAATGGAAAATAAATTATTAGTTTTTAATCAGCCAAGTCCTGGTTTCAGTGGAGTTCATGAATGATGGCTTTCAGATGATGAAAATCACAGAGCTCATACATACGTTCTGCTCAACTGTGAATAAAATGGCATAATTTTTCCTGTGAGGGCTTCTATAACGTATTCTATAATTTATGTTACAGTATTTAAAAATATTTTATTTTTAGGTTATATGATAATCATATCGAGAAACAAATTCCACAAATTATAGAATCTTCTCTTGAAGAACGAAGACAATTTTTTTTCTCAATGGTTTCAAAAACCGTTAACATAAATTATTGATGGTTTAATATCAATTCCGTTTATTATTTATTATATTGATAATTGTTTTACAAGTTTTCAGGTGTCTGAATGTGATGATAAAATTGATAAGCAACTGTGTATATTGAGTAACCCACCATAAAAAATGGTTAAATATTATAATGCATATGTGGTGAATGGTTTTCGATTTCATACACATGCATAAGGGGAATCAAAAAAACAATGAACAATGGAGTTTTCTTGAGAGGATCACATCACAGAGAAAATGAAGTTGACTTTTATGGAATTTTGGATGAAATTATTGAACTCTGTAATCTAGGACAGAATTACATAACAATGTTTAAATGTAGTTGGTTGGATACTCAGAGAGGCCGGCATGTTCATCTAACTCATGGAATCATCAATATTAAATATAAAAGTCTTCTTCCAGTATATGAACCATTTTTAGTGGCTCAAAAGCCACATAAAATTTATTATGCAAGGTACTGTGATACTTCAATATACTTGAGCGATTGGTAGAGAATAATAAAATGAAATCTTGGAAAAATCAGTGTACACAAAATAAATGTGGTTCCACTGAAGTGGAAGGAATTGAAATTTTTCAAGAGACTGCTCAAAATCCATTTGATTCACAAAGAGACATGAATATCGATGATGACACCCCACAATTAAGGATCGATGGTGATGAAGATGTTAATGATGTTACAAATGAATTTAAAATGATAAGATATGTTGAAACTAAAACACATTTGTATATTGATGATACTGTGGAGGAAGATGAAGACATTGACATTGAAAGCTATGGAGAAGAGGATGAAGATGAACATTGACACTGTTAAATGCTGGTTATAATCATGACTAATATATATCTATATATAATAGTTATTTACAACTATTTTCTAACAACAATAATTTTGTGTTTCAGATGGACTCTGATATATTACATGAGTTAGAGGAGGCTCAGCTACCTCTGGATGATGGGGATGTGGGATCATCTGACCCTCAACCCACTGGCGGTTCAAAGGGTATGCGGAGGTGGCGCAGTCTTGCACGACTAATGATTCCTGACCTTATCCATGAGAGAAATCTACATCATGGTTTCGATCCACACACATGGAGATATATTAATCTGTATAGTTTAGTTATATTTCATTAATTTATTTATATATATACTATTTTTTTGATTATTTATTCCTTTTTCAGAGTTTTGTGAATGTAGATATTTGACAGAGGAGCGTTATGTTGTGCAATTATTTTTATCTTCCATGTATCTTAAGGGAACAGATTCTCGTTGTTGTGCGACACAACATGTTCCATCATTGGCTGGTATGTAAATAAATAATATTTATTTTGAAATTTATTTTATTAAAAACTTGATATTATAAATTATTTGTAGGGTTTATGGTATCTTATCGATGATAACATGCGTGATGCTATCCACGCGGCATGGCATGTTTCTATACGTGGCCGTTTCCATCAGTTTTTGAACAATTTGAGAAGGAAATCCATTAAGAAAGTAGGGGTGACATAATTTGATGAGTCATGTAGATCCCACCGACCATAGTACAGTTCATCTCACGTTTGGGATGGATTATGTTTACACTGGTTGGGTGGTAGATTTTTGAGGAGATCTTCAGTGGGACGAAAGAACCAAGGGAGACAGGAGGTGACTAATCGAGCTGGTAGCCATATATTCAGTTCGCATATAGGGCATCTGGTAAGTATATTTTTTAAACATTTTAAATAACATTAAATATAAACAGTTTATTTTATATTTCTGTAGGCAGTCGAGCATCCCGATATTACGGAGTTCAACGTTTATTGGAGGATGTACAATTATCCATCCACTGGAGAGATTAGAGGTGATCGCCAACATCAGACTGTGGTTAGGATTATTTTTTTCTAGTTTACAATTAACTGCATATAATATTTTCACAATTGTAATTTTATATTGGAATTGAATGAGTCATATAAGGCGGTGACCTCTCAGACACAAGATGAGGGTCAGGATGAGACGACTGAGCAGACCAGTGCTCACCATTTCGATGAGGTGGCATGGATACAGGTGACCCAGTATGGCTTTGAGAAGGGTAGAGTAATTGGTATCATCTTTCATTTTACTCCTAGTACTTATTATGGTACTGCTGCGATGTCGGCATCCAGCTCAAGAGGAGCTCATGGAGAGGCATCATCTTCTGGCTCATAGTATCAGGAGTAGTTTCGATCATAGGCTGAGCTTATAGAGACTTTGCAGAAGTAGCAAGATGATATGTGTCGGTGGTAGTAGCAGTAGTAGCAGCATTATGAGGAGAATATGCGTTGATGGTAGTAGTAGAAGCAGTAGGAGGAGGAGATGCATCGATGGCAACTGCAACATCATGAGCAGATGGAGTACAAGCGATGCATGCCTCGTAGTTTAGGGATGTAGTTTCCTCCATCATCTCCTTCAGCTCCTCCACCTTCTCCAGAAGATGACCCCACGATGATTTTTTTATGTTACAAACATTTGAATTTAACATTTTAATATGAATTATTTACATTTTCTGTCTTTTATAATGGTGAAAATATTACATAATTTAATTTTTAAATTTTTTTTATTTTTTTATATTTTTTTTGAATATTTATAACTTTAATAGTTTTTATTTTATTTTTATTTTAATAATAATAATATTATATTTTCATTAATTTTAATTTTATTAATTTTTTTTTTAAAATTAATTTATTATTTGCGACGGGACCTTTGGTGATGGGCTCCTTTCGCAAATAGTCTAACTATATATTTTTAAAAACATATTTACGATGGGACTACTTTCCCATCGCGAATACTTTATTGTGATGGGCCCATCGCAGAACGTTATATATATATTGCGACGGGCCCATCGCGAAAAGGTTTATGTATATATAATACATATAATCATAGAATTATTTGCGACGATGATGTTTCTCGCCGAAAATACGATTATTTGCGACGATCCCATCACAAATAATTGTATTTGTGACAGCATTTTCTACAACGGGCTATTTGTGACGAGACCCCACAGCTAAAGCCTATTTGTGACGGGATCCCGTCGCAAATAACCAGAATTCCAGTAGTGTATGATTATTGGATAATTTTATCCCACAATATGGTACATATATCTTATGTCACATGGGAGGGGTTTTAATTCTATATTTTGGGGTTTCTATAAAGATGATATTGAATTCAAATTTCCTACTTTAAAAGATTGAATCTTTTTAGAAAAGCGTATCATATTTGTTTCTTCTAGAAAATTATCAAAGAATTCAGATGTTATTTCTTCTTTGGAAAGATTTCCTATTTTTTGAGTACTACATTGTTCCTCGGTTTTTTCAATGAAAATGTGATACACTAAAGATAAAAATTCTCTAAGCATACCAGAGTATCCAATGGGATCAATACCATCTTTGAGGGAAATTGTAATGAGTGAATGATTGTTTGAAGGATTCCTCTTGGAGTCAAGAATGTTGGATTACCCCTATCTACCTCCCAGATCCATAGTGAGGGTTACATAATACACATTAATGGTCATATTTTCCATCTTTAGGAATGTAATTATAAAAATAATTGGTTAATTCACTAGTGATTTATCTTCCTTCGTAGTGATCACATAAAAGTATATTGGAAAAACTTGTCCTTCATATACCACAAACATATCCTCCAAAACTCCAACTGGAAATATAGTGGATCTATTTTCTAGTTGGAAAACAACTCCTTTAAGATTTAGTTTACCTATTTTACAATATGAAAAGAAATATTTATAGATGACATTAATGGATGTACCAAGATCACTCAAAGAATTGAAAATCTTCAAAGAACCAACAGTGTATGGAATAGGGAATATTTGTGGATATTGACATTTTTTTGTAAGGGGGTGTGATGATCGCTGAAACACTTCTTCTAAGTATGATCTTATCATTCCCATAAATATTATATCTTTTGTTACACATTTCCTTAATCAATTTATCATATTTTTTAATCTCTTGTATGGATTAATACAGAGGTATGTTAATTTTAACCTTTTGAAATATATTTTGGATATATATCTAAATTATAACCTCTACAAACTTATTAGATTCTATAAATATGGAAGGTAATGCAAGGGGAATTTTTTATTCTCCACATTTTAACTTTGTTAATTTGTTTTAAATTCTTTACTTCCTAAATCATTTCATGGGTCCTTCTAAAATATTATAATATTTTAGTCTATGTTGAGTGGTTTAGTATTTCAAAATATTTCTAGAATTTTCATAATTCCTCAACTCCCCTTTTTCTATTTCATCTTGACATTGGTTGAATATCCTTCCTAATCCTTTTTATGTTCATCAATCGACTTTCTATTGGGTTTTAGTTTTTTTGGGATATATGTTTACCTTGGTTTCAAGAGAGCATTTCCACGTTATTCTAAATTTTTTTTGAGAAATACTTTACTGTATTTTTCTTCTCCTCAATCTCTTTTCCATTTCATTGATCAGCTAGTGGTGCACTAGATGATTGTATTACATGGTATTTTTATTGAAAAATATTTGGTTGATAATCTTGTTTGTGTTATTTTTTCTTTTTGGTTATTGGAAAGGGGGTAGATTCAAGATATTATCTTATAAAGGTGGTATAGCCTTACTTTTTTAAACTCCAAGCCTTTATTAGGCTTTCCTTTCCCTCTATGGTTGAATTTTTTGAAACATTCTTTGATATAATGTTCATGTGAAGCTCTCCATACTATATACCTCTGCACATTGATTAGTGAAGTGATGGAGTGATGAACACAACCTACATACCTAATGTAGGGTAGGTTGTTCTTTCACTTATTTCACACCCCTTATCTTTCTAGTATTGTTAATTCATCGTATTTGGTTTCAATTAACAGTGATGAGTCAAAAGGTTTTACTTCATAGAATCCTCTTATGCTTGTACATATTATTTTAATCTACTATGAATTATGTCTAATCTTCTTGTTTAGGGTATTATTTTCCATGGTTGTCTTATCAATAAAAGATCAACTGAATGATGCATCTAAACGTTTCCTCTCAATGTCTATCTGTACTTAGTAGAAAATACAAGGAAGTAATGATATTCTATAAAATGATGAGGACAGATTACACATAACTTTTTCAATCTTTACCAATATTCATATAGGGTTTATCTATTTTATTGTCTAATATCATTGGTATCATTCATTATTATGGAGATTTGGGAGGATGGGATGAATCATTGCATAAAACTAGTTAGTTTCCATGTTATTTGGATCCAATTGAGCACTTTATATATCACAAAAGTCTTCAAATTTGATTTAGTCAAAATGGTTTTCAAGATTAACATTCCTAAGACTAGTTATAAAATTACTCTATATAATAGGGTAAATAACAGGTAGTTCCTCATTAGAGTTCCTTGTAATGAATGTTATGGTTTTGATTAGTACCTACCACGTAGAAGTAGTTCCATGTTTTGACATTCTCCATTCATGGGGTGTGGAAAAATATATTTTATTTCCCCATAAGGGTGTAGAAATAACAGTAAAAAAAGTTTTATCTATTGAGATGTATTTTAACCGTGTTTTCACAAGTGAAAAAGTAAATAAAATAACATGATTTTAATAACTAGGAAGCGAAGAAGGTTGGTTTGTGAAATTTAGATGATAGAAATGTTATTTTTTTTATGGTTGGATTCCCTTTTAATATGTCATTTTCCATTAAAAATGAATCTCGTGTATTTATTAAATTTTTTAATAAAAGGATTAGAAAAAAATTCAATGTATTTACCCTTGATTAAGGTTGATTGAAAATAAATGCAATCCACAAAATTTCCATGGTTGGAGTATTCTCTTTCCAATGTGGGAAACTCATAGTGGTTCTTATTTGGATCAAATAGGTATTATTAACTCAAGTAGTGATCATCTAAAGTGTTCAAAATAGTACACTACTTCTTCCACACATATTTATTAGTCACCAAAAACATCTACACATATCCCTAGATCACCTAATTGATGTGGTCCAAAATCAAGAAGATGGAGAGAAAATTTATTAATCAAGGAAATTTTAAATATTTAGATTTGATATAAAAATATTATCGTATCAAATTAAAATTAATAAATTGAGAATTAAAAAAAATTAAAAAATAAAAAAGATGAAAATTTATTTGATAAAACTAGGACTCACGGTATATACATATTCACCACCCCTTAAACCAACCAAAAAAGGTTTTAGCACTTCAATAAAAGGAGAAAAGTGGAGTTATAAGAGGAGTATGTAATAATAAAGACTAAGAAAAATAAAATCATAAAAAACAGAGTATCCAACATCAGTCTTCTCCCAATCCTCTAATTCGTTGATCCTTCAATCCATTTTTAGTGTCAAAACATAAATATATTTATATAGGTAGGTAACCTCTTTATATAAAAATTTTTTATCTTTATATATCTTGAAAAAATTTTAATATATATTTTGAATATATTCTATCTTGAATCTAGAAAATTCCTGGGTGTTTCCAAATTCCAACACTGAGATGTAATTTCATAGTGGTGGTAATATAATCAACCATTGTCATGATGGTAGATCATATCTACCATTTCACATATAGCATTAGTTCCTAATGGTAACACAACATGATCTCTTTCCATATGAACCTCCTTAAGTTCTCCTCCACTAATTAATCACAAACCCATGATTTTTCAAAGTACTTCATCATCAACCATTACTTCATGATTCACTATTCCAAAGATAAACCATTTCGGATATCCCTTATTCTGGATCATCTACCATTTCATGGTGCATGGTATTTGTGCAATGTGGCATCTTTGTGGTGTTTGGAAAAATAGGCATTGGAAAAGGCAAAGGTGGAGGTTGCCTCACGATTCCCATTTTCCCTTTAGAGTGGATGGATGGATCTCCTGACTATGTGCAAGGATCATGTGCCATCATTTAAATATCATGATATTTTTCTATGGTCCTAGATGTGTAGTGATTTATTAGCTCAATTCCATGTTTCCAAGGGGTCGTTTGTGGTGTTTCCTAGTAGAATAAGTTGTGGTGGTGGCAGTGAGTTGTAAAAGAAATGAATGTATCTTCCAAATCTATTTTCGACTCAATGGTAGATCACATACACCATTTTTTAAAAAATATATCACATATATCATTTAATAAATGGAATATTACATCTATCTTGTATCAATGGTAGAATAAATCTTCTATTGTAACAACGGTGTTACTTCTCCACAGTGGTGTTTCTTTGAGCATGGTATCATCTCCCTCATTGAGAAATGGATATAGTTATAGAATCCTCCGCTTCCATATTTTTGGAGTTCATGGTTCTTTATGGGGGTAGGGTAGCACGGAGGGGGCACTTGAGTGACATGGAAGTGGTAGAAGTAGTTCAATGTGTCTCCTTAATGGCTTCAAGAATCACATCCATCCTTCAGAATTTTTTATGGATCTTATGTATCATTTCATGAATCATCAAATTGATCTCATATTTATCATCCTAGGACCTATAGGTCTTCCAAGGTGGACTCAGGCATTGATAGTGGTTCTAGACATGAGATCAAGCTGCTAGGATGTCTTTCATGGTGGATCTGATGTGCTGTAGTGGAAACTGTGGAAGTAAAATAGTGCTTCTTCAAGCCATCTAGCCATCATAGTGGATGGAGGGATTTCCCAGATCATTCCTAGAATTATAATTATTTTAAATAGGTTCTCTCATTGTTATCTAATGTCCCGATTTCCATCCATGGTTATTTGGGGCCAAGAAAGTGGTGTCCGAGCATGATTTTATGATTCTTCATGGTCATACATGGAGTTATGTGATATATGTAAGTGGTGGTGGGATGAGGATGGTTGTGGAAAGCGGTAGTGTTAAGCGGCATGGGGGTGTTTGAGCATGAGAGAGTAGAGAGTAATGGGGCTGTGTTATTTCTTTAAAAATAAAATAGTACCTAGAAAATTTCAATCTTATATTGGACTGGAGAAGCAGTGAGGAACTCAAGTATAGTACAAATCATTGAATCATATGGGTAGTAATTTCATTTGGGGTTAGAGGACCCCCATTGCCACTATGGATTTCTTCATCCTGAAAAAAACCACCTATAATCATTGTGTGGGATTAACCACCATAATCAAAGTAAAAATTGATATAAAAATTAGTTTTAATTAAAAATATGAATCAAATGTTTGTTTAATCATGGAGTGGATTCAATGAAATATTTTATGCTCATAGGGATCTAAATAAGGATGTATATTTTTAATTTTATATGATAAGAGAATTTTTCTATTGACGAATAATTATTATGAAAAAATTGATATGAAGGTTTTAATAAACATGGTTTACAAGTCATTAAATTTATTTAAAATTATTGGAAATAATATAATGATATTTTTTATAAAGGATATGATATGACCTAAATTCATGGATTGAGTATACATAGCTTCTAATGTTTCCTTAAGTAGAATTCTGAGAATATATAGCCACTGAAATAACCTTAATCATATCATGGGAGAATGTTTCAAAAAATGTATCAGTATGTAGAGTCCTAATCACTAATGTATTATAATATGAATCATATGTATATATTTATAATATATTATCTCAATGTATGGTGGGCTTATATTATTCATGAGATTCTTTTGTCTACTATTATTTAGTGACTGAATGATAATTATTATCATTCAAGGGATTCTTCCCGAATTTTTTATTATTAAAGAGTTTTTACAAACTATTTATGAAATGTGAGTTTTATTTATTCACGCATGAGATGATTGAGATTGAAAAAAACCTTTAATCATGTGTTATAATTTTTGAGAAAATGAGACAAAACTCTAGGAGTTTCCTTACTGGTCTTATAAATATCCCACTACCATATGATGTTTGGTAAGATTAATTTTTTCTTGTCCAAAACTCCCAAGAACCTAAATCTCTATTATTTAATCATCTTTATACCAATGGAACTCTCATTACATAGTGGTTAAAAGGGTACCTCTCATATGATGAGAAATTTAGGTCCAACCATGGATACCTGGGGTGTTTAGATTCCTTTAAATTCCACTCGACTGATCACTATAAAGCATAGTTGAAGGTGATCAATGGTAATTAAGATGATGCAATGGATACTATTGTATAAGGAATGTTGCGTTTAGAGGGTCCTTCATTTAATTTTTTATCTAAAATCCTACAATCATTCCTGGAGGTCTTGGATTGGTTTTCTTGATTACATATTATTATTCAAATTAGTTTTGTTTGAAACTTATGAAACCTTATAATGGTATTAGGACATTCCATGCTTCCAGATTCATGAAATTAGGTTTTTTACATGAAGAAACACAACAGTTAACTACATTATGTATTAACATAATCTCAAGTGAGATCCTAAAATTATGATTATGTGAAAATGTTACCTCACATTAACCTAATATTACTTTATTTTGATTATATATTTTGTGCTACGATAATTTTACACAACATTATGCAATAACATATTCTTTTGAGAGTCTCTCGTATTATTATTATATGATAACATAATCTATGTTGGGTCTTGAAATTATGTTATATTGATAATTTAATATGGTGTTTAAGGCTCATCATACGTTATATGATAACATAGTATACACCCCTTTTCACCATAATAAGTAAGCCTAAATTAGATACTTGAAATTATGTTGCGAGACAACATAATTTTTACTACTCCTTGCACAATGTAATACAATAACATAATCTTGAATAAAATCATTATATTATGTTATGTGATGACATAATCTTGAAATATACCTTGATATTATATTTATAAGATAACATAATATTCATTCCACATTTTTATTATTTATAAATTATAAATAAATAATGATAAAGGAATTTTTTGGATATTATTAGTTTATAATGTGTTTATAAATTTATTATTTATAAATAATTTATAATTAATATAAAATATTGATAATTATTAATATGAATGTTCTAATAAAAATATACTAATTTGGAAACTATTAGTGACCTTTTCAAAATCTTTTTCATAAAATTGATATGATCAAATGTTTAAATAATATTAACATGTGATATTTAAATTATAAAATATTTTTACATGAAAAAAATTTAAAATATAAAATGTTTAAATTTCACATAATATCGTATATTGAAATAAAATTTCATATAATAAATAATATAAAAATTTTACATTATAAAATGAATATAAAGTTTTTATATTAATGAATTACAGAATGCCTATAATAAAAAGCAAAAATTATAAATTTTTTATCATTTAGATTTGTTTTACGAATATTGATAAATTATTATCTCATGTTTAAATATTTTTAATGTTCATTTACTTAAAATTTATTACCCAATTTATTCATAGGAATAAATTGTTTATATATTTTGAATATATGTATTATTTAGTTAAAATTATTTAAATTTATTCTAGTATATTGTAAATAATTGCATTACATGATTGGAATTCCAACACAATATTTAGTTTTTCATCCATCGTGAAATAAATTTTAATTAATTTTATAAGATTGTATTTATTTTTTAAAAATATTGTAAACATATATGGGGTTAGAGTTATGATGAATTGAATTCACTCTTGAGTAATGTCACCCATGGGAGAGGGACTTGTGGCTGGACATCCCACTTACTTGGAGGTTATTCCCTGTTCATGAATGGAGGGTGTGGTATATATATTGATATTTTATTAATCAAGTAGATATTATCAATATCATACAATTTTAATCCTTTACATGAATAATTAATTTACCATATACAGACATCTATTTGCGTATGTGTAAATCATTTTGGTTTTTATTTTTTGATGGGAAAAAATAATGGGTTGTATAAAGAGTTACACATAAATATGGATTGAATATATTTATTTTATAATGGTAATAGGATCCCAAAATAAATCATAATAATCATGTTTACATAAAGGGAATAAAATCTGATAAGATTGTGCAAATAAATTCTACTCAAATATTATGTGTTAGATTCCATTAAATTAGACATTTTCTGAACCATGATCATTCAGTATGGGTGGTCCAAACTATTAAGTTACCATGTATTATATTATATAAATAAACTAATTGTATGAACCTAACCATGATGTTATTGTTCTTATAATTTTATTTCAGTTACGCTTAACTGGGAAAACCTTACCACTAGGATACTAATAGAATGGAATTTTTATTTATATCCATATGATGGATTGGGAAAGAAGTTTTCCATGGGATGATCTGAGATCAATATTTAATATAATTGAAAATATTATTCTACAAAATATATTCATGGATGATTTATTTTATCAACCTATAGTATATTAGTGTGAAATATTGATCTTGAGAAACTAATTGATATGATAATTTTAGAATGGTTCATCATTTAAGTGGGATATAATTTTATAAAAGTCCTTATTAAATGGTAATTAAACAAGATACTCATCTGTTATAATCTTCCATTAATGATAATATAATCATCATCCTAAAACATATCTTTGAGATCAAAACTATAGAAAGGAAAATATTAAAGTAAATATACCCTTATACTTGAAATAAAAGATAATTTCTTATGTAAGGTAAAATTATAGGTCTTAGCATAATTCTTTCCTTGGTAACTAATTATTGATGTTATTCAATAGTACAATATTAATTCTTATGAGATGCATAGAATTATAAACTTATGGATTCAAAGGAATTTGATTCTAAATAGCCCAATGAATTTTTCTCTTATTTTCTCAATATTATTAGAAATTTCATATGACACTCAATATGATTGAATATGCCAATGAGAATTGATGTTTCCTTAAGGCATGTTTCGATTGAAGAATTTAATTTATTAACATATATAGAAAGTTTTATACAAGATAAATTAAGTCAAGAAATTTTTACCTGATATTCTTAGGTCTTTGTAATAGATAATCTAGTCTTGTGATATCTAGGTTCTGGTGTTGAGAATACATGTGGGTAAAAGTTAAAAATATAATAAGATAATATAGTTAGAGATTCAAAAAATATTTATTCACGTAACCAATTGGGTTAAGTGAGACATAAATTATTTATCATGAAGGATGAGTAGAGATTCCATATGACGGAATTGTTCTAGGTACATAATCGAGTTTTAAAACTCTATGCAATGTCCTTTTCAAGATCCACTGTTATAGAGATTGACTTTGTAGTTTTGAAACTTATATGAAACCAATTTTATATGTTATAAATTTTTTAAATATGCAAGTGTTCAAAATTATTGGAATATTTGATAAATCATATTTTTATCATGAATTAATAGTTGTTATATTAAGGATTTTAATTTTAATGAATTTATCAAGATATTTTGAAACTAAGAAAGGATATGTTTCTTCGTATCAATTCTCATATATCATGAGAAAAGTTTTCTTTAACAAATAGTGGTTTTGAAAATGATGAGATGAATTAATTGTGTAAATGTGGTTTTTGTTTCATCAATTTCTATAAATTTTCTAAAAAAGAGATAAGGATAAATTTTTTATAAGGGATAAAATGTTTTCCCAAATATTTAATAAAATATGAGGTAATATGTTCTCACCATCGATCAATATCATATTTTAATAAAGACTTTTTTAGTGTCATATTATCCAAACCCATATAATAACATATATATTATGAAATAAAAATTTATTTTTCAATATTTCTAATCAGAGTAAATTGGAATTATTTCCCATAGAAAAGAGTTTTTGTATCTTATAATGATATTAAAATAATAATATAGTCTCCAAAAGACTAGTGGGAGTATTTATATAGTTATAGAAGACAAAATCTAACAACTAAAATGTTATAACAATCTAAAATTAAAGTTATTTAACATAATATACAAAACACATTAAAATCGAAATAGTAACCAAAAATATAATGATTCAATTTAGATACCATAGGAAGTAAAATACTACAATCCTCCTAAAAGATTATTCATGTTAAAATAAAAATTTAATATCATTTTCTCCTAAAATATTTTTAAGATTTGAAGGTAAGTAATATGCTAAATATTTACATTATTTCTATGGAAAAATTTGATCATAATTTTCCTAGGATAATGATGTTTAAGTTAGAACATTTATAAGTATACAAGAGAAGAGGATATCATAACATTTTATGTTGTGGAGTTAAAGAGTTTGAATATGTAGATAGAGTTAAAAATTGGGGATAAAAATATTAAATATCACCATAATTAAAACCTATTATATTCGTATATGTTTCTCATTAATGAGTTTAGTTGGGGGTTTTGGATTCTCACTTTCGGATGTGGCATGAATTACATATAAATGTAATGAGTTAACAATAACCTTTAAAGTTAAATAGTCATAAGTATAATGTTACACATCAAAATTTTAGAATACGTTTTATTTTAAATAAATACTATGTTTCATAGAGTATAAAACAAACATTGCTAAGCATAAAAAATGTGATATACTGTGGAAATATTATTATTCAGATATGACTGTTATAACCTAGACATCAGTTTGGGGGTATGAAAAAGAGAACATGTATCCCTTGGAACATCATGTATACAAACAGAGGGTGAAATTTTCTCATGGGTAACCACATGGTGGTCTCTAATACATGGCGGGAGGGGAACATGGTTACAGAACTTTTGGCATCTTTTGCACCATCAAATCGAAGTATTTTTTCTTTCTTTGTCTTGGGTTATTTTCCTAATGAGGGGATGAAATTGGTTGTTAATGATGATTTGGGTCTACATTACTTTAGACCTCCATAAGGTTTCATCTTCTATGGTTTTCCATATGGTGATATTTTCAACAACATATAAAAATTCTATTTGTCTATAAAATATGACTAAAAATACTTAAAGATTTATAGGGTCATTTTTATAAAATAGAGTATCCATTATATTATATTTTTTAAAATTTAAAATATAAATTTATGAATTTTAGAAATTTAATTTTATGAATTTAACTTCATTTTATGATTCATCGTATCAAAATTATATCCGAATGAATTCTTTAGATTGTGAAAAAATAGATGATTTTGGGTGAACAATGAAAAATACATATTTTATAAATAATTTCACTTTTAGGGCATTATCAAGATATAATAATGAATTTAAATTTTATAAGCCATTTTTTATATTTCATGTTTATTTATTAATATATTTTTTTTTAAATATAATGTTAAGCTTAGAAATTAATATTTGAAATTTTGGAAATCTAACTAATCTTTATATTCAAATAAAAAAAAAATTCGTACTTCACTTTTAATAAATTTTTCACAAGGTTCCATCTAGTTTTGGTGTTTTTTAAATTAAACAAGGTATACTTTATTTATCCTAATTTAATTAAATCAATTTTAATCAATATGATACATATTTTTATTATAAAATTATTTTTATTCTTAAAACATGCATTTTTCTAAAAAATAGTTTTTCATTGAATTCTAAGAACATAAAATTAAATTAATTTTTAATAATTCAGAAAATTGAATCGTATAAAATAGAATAAATTTCTTGGATAATTAATCTCTAATTTTTTTAATGATTCTCATTTTATTTTTAGTCAAAAATAATATTAATTGGGGTTAAATTTTATCACATTGGTAAAAGAGAAAATGGGTAAAAAGGGGTTAAAAATAAGAGATAAGGTCTTAAAATCTCTCAAAAACATGAAATTATTTCATTGGATTAATTTAAATTGAAAAAAATAATTCTATATTTAAAAAAAAGAAATTGTGTTCCATTTTATGTTAATAATGACCTTTACATTATTTTAAGTAATTAATAAGTATAAATTGTCACTCTATTTATTTTGATAACTATAATATGTTTTCGTAAGAATAAAAAGTTATTATTACTATTTATAAAGGGTTATTTTGAATATTTGTAAATAATTTTAATTATATTAAATTATTTTTATATTTTTGTAATGGTATGATACATAAAATATGTATGCATCACTGATGTAGAACTTGGGAAAGTGGGTGAAAATATAAGATAGTAGTTTTAAAATATTAAAAGTGGTGTTTTTTTTAAAATTTAAAGTCATGAACTAATTTTTTTAGGATAAAAATAAAATTTATGTCATTTTCTAAATATTCAAATTCTAAATCCATAGTAATATGGATGTTTTTGAAGTCGAATTCTTTGAATTGTCAAGAAGATGAGTTTAAAAAAAATCGTGTTAAAAAAATTATTATCTGATTTAAAAATTCAAAAAATATATACATTGTAATTTGAATGTTATATAGTGTATAATTACTACCATTTTCCACATATGATGCACTTTATCTTTTAAAATGACACTATTGTTCCTAAAATACTAAGTATCTTGTTTCCATGGTAAGGGTTAAAAAGGGTTAATGAGGGGTTAAACGAAATAGATGAGGGATAAAATAACATTAAAATTGTCTAAAACCTATTGGTAGAATTTATATAAATCCTATATAATCCATATTTATACATTTATCCAAATTAGAGCCACAATTTCATAGAAAATGGCATTATATGATTATAAATTATAGAATAATTACATTTTTTCCACTCTCCTCACATAAAAAGGGCCACCTCCTCTCCTGTCTTCTTTAAACATTCATTAGACAATTAACTCAACTAAAAACTATAAAAATATCCTATAAAATATACTATACACATTATATAGTTTTTATTATTCTTAAAATAACAATCCAAGTGTACTTATATAGAGATCTAAAAGAGGTTTTTCCTTGAAGAGGTAATCATCATAATAGAATATATTTCTGTTTAACTATTTCACTAACTCCTCCAAATATTAATTAAAAATTTTTAATACTAAAATAAATAAAATTATCTTACTAAAATTTTATTATTTTTAACCATCCTAATATAAAATGAAAATATTGTCATGTGTATGTACAGACAACCATCTCTACAACTGAATCATTTTATTTTCATCACCTCCTATAATGGATGTATATATGGATGTATTTAATGAATATATATTATTTTTATGACATAAGTATTATTATTTCAAGATAAAATAATATCTACTTCTTAATATCCTATCCATTAGAAAATGATAATGTCTCTTGTGCGTATGTGTGGATTACCACCTCTATGAAACAATGTGATTCATTTTCCCTTTATTCATAACATGTAATATAACAAAGATATATTAAATAAATATATATGATGTATATTATATTATTTTTATTATATAAATATACATTATTTTTTATATTTATTTGTTTCAATTTTTTGGAAAATGAATACATCACTTGTGCGTACGTGTAAGCAACCACCTTTAAGATGTGTTGTAAAAATAATTTCTTCACTACATTATATGAATGGTAGTGAAAGTTTATATAATCTATAAATATTTTATTTATGATATGATTAAAATTGTATAGATAATGAAACTATGAACAAGGATTATAGGCCCGAACTTTGGAATTGAAACATGTACCAAAAATAGAACAATGAAGACCTCGAGTGATAATTTAAGGATGATTTATTAATCGTTGATTAATTTGAATTATTAGTGAATTATACATAGTTATATAAGGATGAATATGTTTTCAGTATATATTTATAATAAACCTAAATTTATTATAAATGAGGTTAACAATGTATATGATGAATATAAATACTAAAGGTAAGGGTTTCTCAACTCACTTTTTTTTTCTATGAGACGTATGTCATATTCAAAACTTTTTTATTTTTTGTGGTATATAAATTACCCATTTATGTATTTAATAATTATTTTAATTAATCTTATAGAGATTTATAAATCTATCTAATGATATTATTGTCATGATGTTCTCCTTCAATATTGTTTCATTGATACATGTATCACGATATGTACCTTTTTTATAGTTTATATAATTCCCATTTAATATATTATATCACTAATATAATCATATTAATTTTATATAATATAATTTATTTTAATTATTTAAATGATTTTATATTTTAAAATTTACAAAAGCAGTAAGGGTTTATATTACAGACTCATTTCCTTTTAGGGTATTCTATGTTAAATTTTCATTGAGGGAAATTATATGATCCCTATAATTTTAACACAATATATTTTATTATACTGTATTTTCTTCTATAATTCATTTAATTATACCATTTTTCCCTCTTTAGTACATTAAAGGGATCAAAATAATGTTTTTCTGAATATCTTACTTTATTTCTCTTCTTTTGGTTGGGAATCTTTTTCATCAGTATCCATGTTCTTAAAAATATATGATGTGCGTTTTTACATATACATGGAATATTATAAAAAGGTTATTTTCAATAATGTTGAATTTTTTTTATAATTTTTTCAAATGATCCTTTAAAAAATTAGAACAGTTTATTTTTGTCTTTTTTCAAATGTGTAAAAATAAATTTATCTTTAATGTACAAATAAATTGACCATAATACTAAATTAACTCATTAATTATTTATGAAACCCACATTATATGTTTTAGATGTTTCAAAAAGAAAATATCATTCCCAATACTTTATGAATTTTAATTTTAAATGTTACTGGAATAAAAGTGAGGTTTTGTCTTGATATTAAATTTCTATTTTAAATGATTTCATAAATGAAAATTTAATCTATGTCAAAATTATTTAAGGATTTTTATGATTCACTTGGGATATACTATTATCATACCATCCAATTTACTTCTATGGATGTCATATGATGATGTTTTTAGGGTAATTTCATGAAATCCATTTCATTATAATGGGTTAATTACACTATGATGACATGATGAATGTTTTTATATTATTTTGACATACTTACATATGGTATTCATTATATTACGTGTGGGGCTAAAATTATATATCCCTCTAATTAAATTGATAAATATTTATATCTCCATATATAACCATGTTATGTGAGATCTTGATTTCATGTTCACAATGTTATATATGGACCTATTCATAATATGAAATATTTATAATGTGATGCGTGGACCTTGTTTCATGTCCATAAATTTATGTGGGTACATTTTTTAATGTATTAAACATGATTATTGTAACATTTTTGTGTTTAATTTTTTTGGCAATTATATTATTTCTTATGTTTATTCTTATGCCACATTCATATTTTTATTCCCATGTTATTCTCGAATGCTCACAATTTTTTTGATTCATGATTAAAATCATGTCTTATGTCATTATAATAACCTTATTACATGAATTATGTGTTATGATATTTATTAATTCGTTATTATTTTTGTATGTTATAATCATATTCTCAAATAGTTATGTTTATCTTATTCTCACATATGATCATCGATTAATATATCCAATGATTACCCTTACTTTGAATCTAATATCACCCTTTCTTTTGTTTCCATTTCCCTATGTCATGAATCATTATATTATATAATATATTCCTAGAATTATATCATGTGTATGGAATTATGTGGGATATGTTTTAGTCTTTTTATAGAATAAGAAAATATAAATATAACGGGAATAAATTCCATTTGATGATAAAAACAAGGGTTTTGTTATATAAATAGATATTTCCAAATTATTTAAAAATCTAAGACTATTTTTATGTGGTATATAAGTGACACAGTGTTGGTTATTTATATTTTAATTAGGGTTCATTAAAATTGGGTCACTTAAGTTGGTATCTAATCCAATATATAAAGATAATATTTTCATCACTATATTCGAGTATACTAGTCTCAGGATGTCTCAATTAGTATCATATGAGGGATTTGATAACTTTTAGGCTATGATGTTTTTAGAGGATAATAATTAAAGAGTTAAGGATACCATTATTGGTTGATAATTTTAAGTATGATCATATGTTTAAAGGCATTGATATGCTTTTTTGGTTTTATGCAATGTGATTTTAAGGGAACTGGTCACATTTTAGTATTTTTTTTATTGGGTTCTTATATATCATTGAGGTATATATTAACCTTGGGTTAAACACGTGATTTTGCATGAAGTTATCTAGGAATAATGTTATTATAGATATATATTTGATGGAAACACATAACCTTTAAGGTTAATACATTCTTTTATGTTGAGGTAAATATGGTTAACAGGAATCAAGGGATCATCATATTTTGGAATTAAATATTTTTATAATCATGAGATTGAAAAGTGATTTGGTGAGTAAGTTATTATTTAAATATTTTTTTGGAAGTTAAATTTATTTTAAATCTTATATGATTAAGGTAATAATAGTATTGTTATCTAGGATGAGATTTTATTTGATGAATAAATATTGATTTAACATATGGAAACGTAAATGTTTTTTAGTGGTTTTATGATGATTTAGGTTATTTTGGAAAATAATTAGTGTATTTTAGATAATATATGATTAAAGTGTATATATTTTTTAAGTGACCTCAAGAAATATTACATTGTTAGGGATAAATATAATGTTGATTTTGGATGAATATATGCTTAGATCATTATTATTTTCTTTGAGTTTAGAATATAGTTGATCATATTTTGGAAGAGTTCTAAGGATAATTATTTATGGAATTATTTGGGTTTATAGTTGGGTGTTATTGTTGAGTTTTAGATATTGATGTACAAAAATTATCTATATTGTATATTATATTAACATGTTCAAACCATTTTTCTTATTCGAAGGGTATAAATTAGGGGACAAATTTTTAATCCTTCTATAGATCTTGTAATTTCTTAAAGGATAATTTTAGTGCTTTCCCATGAAAAAATCATCAGTGTGTTTTGTCTTATGAAATGAAGTAGATTTGGAGAAATTTTTAAAACACAACCAAAGGAGTTAATTTTGGGAAGAAATCAAGTAATTATATTCTATCACATTGTTTATCTTGATGTAAATTTAATTCCACAAAATATTGAAATAGGAATTTAAATCTATCCAGAATTATGTGGAAAATATCTCCCATATATAGAGGAATACATTATTAAAAAGATTCACATACATGAGTCTTAAAATGTTAAATTCATGGTAATATAAATATTTTTGAAATGATAATATTCCTTTTCTTTACTTTGAAATTAATGTATTTTTTAGGATGAAATGTAATCGATGTGGATTAAAAGATATTTTTTCTACTTATGTATATTTATCTTACATTCCTTATAATTGATTTTGAAAAAAATTAAACATTTTTCATGAAACATGAAATAAAATTTTGAGGATTTAATTTCTTTTAGGTGGTAGAATATAACACACATATATTATTCAATGTAATTTCTTTTAACTAAATACAATTTTTTGTTTCCCATAACACACAACTACTTTCTTAAACAAACATACAAATACTATGGAAATATTATTATTTAAATATGACTATTAGAACTTATCTGTTGGTTTTGTGGGTATAAATAGAAGTATCCTCATTATGAAATATATGTTGAACATTTTTCCTTATTAAAATTTATTTATTAGTTACTAGGAAATAATTACACAATTTTGAATGATAACAATAAAATCATATAATATTAATAATAGTTAAGTTTAAAAAGGTAATTTATCTATAAATGATGGATTTCAATATATTTTTTGTTTTTCACTAAAAATATAAATTTATGAATATGATACTTTTAATGTTATTAAATGAACATATGTTTTGAATTTATTATATCAAAATTATTTGAGGGTAATATTTTGGTATTTTTCAGTAATAGTTGACCATTGGGTGAATAGTAAAAAAATTAAAATGATAAAGATAAAGTCTATTTTATAAAATTATCACGATATAAGAATAAATTGAGTGGTTATGAAACCTTATTTCTATTCCAATTTTATGAATTAATATAATTAATTTTCTAATATAATTTTCTTTAGTATTTCATTCACATTTTGATTATCTAAGATTATTAAAAATAAAAACTATTTTAGGTACTTATGTTTTAATAAAGTTTTCATAAGTTTCCATTATATTATGGATTATTTAAAATTAAATTAAATGCCCTTTGATTTTACCAGATTTAATTAATTAAAAAATAATCAACATTGTACATGATTTTGGTATAAAATCATTTTTATGATTAAAAGGGTATTTTTATAAAAACTATTTTTCATTGTGTTTTGATAACATCATTTAAAATTAATTTTTCCCACTTATAGAAATTAAATCATAGAAAATTTATTCCATATTTTGGATCATCATTTTCAAATTTTTTTAATAAAGCCTATTTTTTAGTTATATTCAATAGTAACTATGGTAAAAGTTTATCACATTAGTAAAGGGTTGAATTGGTTAAACAAGGTTAAAAATAAGGTATAATGTCCTAAAATCTGTCAAAAAATAGAATTTATTTCATTTTATGTTTGTATTTCCAATTAAATCATATTATATTTCAAAATATGTCAATCTGGTTCTAGTTTCCATTGATAATGACCATTATATAATTTTAAGTAAAGAATAACTAAAAACGTTTCTCTCTCTCTTTTGACTTGTATAATATGTTTTCATGAGAATAAAAATATTTTATGAATATTTCTAAATGGTTATTTAATATATGAAAATTTTATCTTTATTTTGTTTGTAATGGTATAATTACCTGAAATGTGCATGCATCACTGATGCGGTGCTTGTGAAACCAACTGAAATATCAATGAAAATAGTTTTAAAATATTAAAAGTAACATGTTTTGGGTAATTTAAAGTACTTAAATTTTTTTATTGATCAAAATTAAATGCATTTAATGATTTAAATATTCAAATTATAACACCATAATAATCTTGATGTTTTTTAATCCAAAATATGGGAGTAGTTTTGAAAATGGATTTTATGATATTCATGTTAAACAACATTTAACTAAATGATTTAAAAGAAAAAAATATTATATTTATCTATTCAATGTGATAAAATATATAATATCTACCATAATCCTCTTATTTTCCCATTTCACATTTATAATGACATTATTAACCCTTAAGAACTATGTATATTGTTACTAAAGTTAGGGCTAAAAGGGGGTAACGAGGGGTTAAACAAAAGATATAAGAATTCAAATTACCTAAAACTAGTTTCAATGGTATTTATTGAATTTATATAGACCCTATATCATAAAAAATTCAAAAATAATCCAATTTGGATATAATTTTCCATGAATTTTACATTATATTATTTTAATGTTTAAAATAATTATAATGGTGCCACACCTCGTCATCTATAAAATGGATCCTCCAATCCTATATTATTCAAGACTTTATGATCTAATTATCTAAAAAACCTATGAAATATTTCCTAAACATTCATATCCACTTAATATAGGTTTTTATGTTCTTAAAAGACAAACCAAATGGTACTTAAAGTAGATATCTAAATAAGATTTCACAAAGTGGTAATCACCTTTATCTAATCCTTTTAAGTTTATTTCTTCATTTACCTACTCCAAATATTAATTAACTATATTAACAAATAAATATAAGTACCATTAGAATGTAAATATTTAGTTATGTAAATAGATGAATTATTATCTATTGGTTATATATCCCAATGGAAATTCAAAACATAGTCATGTATACATATGGACAACCATCTCCACAACCGATATATTTTATTTTTAATCAATGACTCTCAAGGATGTTTATATATATTTATATTATATATTTCTTTATTTTATGAAATATTTATTACTCTTTAAAAATAAAATAATTTCTACCATCTTACCGTCCCATTAGATGGAAAATTAAAACCTAACTCGTGTGTGTGTGTGGACTAGCACCTCCATGAAGAGATGCAGTTTGTTTTTCCTTTCTTCTAAACATTATTGGAAATAAGGATATAATTAATTAATATATACGATGCTTATGAAATTATTATTATTATGTAAGGATATATTATTATATACCTTTATTTCTTTTCATTCATTAGAAAATGAAAAAATAACTCATGTATACGTGAAAACTACCGCCTCTAGAAAGTGATGTAGTTCATTTTTTATCACCACCTTCTATGAATAGTTAAAAAACTGTAGATGATGGATAAATATAATAAATATGACATGAATAAAATCCTCTTTATAATGAAACCATGACCAATTTCCGTGGACATGAACTATCAAATCGAAACATGTATGAAAAAAAAGAACAACAAACTCCAAGAATGATGATTTTAACAAGGGATTGTTAGTAAAATGAGTAATTGGAATTATAATTTAATCATATCTAGTAAGATAAGTATTAATATATATTTTTTGTAAATATATAATAAATATAAAATTATTATATAGGATGAAAATACTACATATGATAAAATTCATGAACTATGTTTATCAAACCTCAGCCAAGATTTTATTTTATTTTATTTGTTTTTATTTATTTCTAGATGTCTAATCTTTTTTATTTAGGTATGATTTAGTTTCTTGATAATTTTGGGTGGAGATTTAAAAAAATTAGGGGAAAGGGTATTATTCACGATTAGGGGTAACAGTGTGACAACTGTTCGTGAGGGTCTGTCATTAATACAATGTCAATTTTAATGGTTAGAGTATAGTTTCTCCAACCATGTGACTTTCCTAGGGGTAAACAAGTGATGCCTTATCATTTTCTAGTATGGATGACATTGTCGACGCATTATTTGGTAAACCGTATGAGTTTATCATAAATAATTAATTTTGTTTTATCTTTTTTTTCTTCATATTATTTTATCCACCTTTATCCCATTGTGTGATGGGTGATGTCATCCACCCTCTCCTCTCCAGTCACGTGCAACACCCCTTTCGGCTCCCTCGGCTTCCATTGGTTTCACTATATTTCATCTGGTTTCTTGGTTGATTATCTAATGTAATCCCTCATGTTCCCTCCTCCTTCCTTTGTTTTTAATTTTCCATCTTCCTATAGTCCCTCTTGAATTAGTCTAACCCTAGGGGTTTTGGGTTAACTAATTCTTACACTGAATCTTGTTTTTAGGGCATGCAATGGGTCTCTCGGGTCAGCTTCATGCACATTTTAGCGTCCTCCATTGAAGGATAAACATTTTGGTTCATTTTTTTAGATGATATAATTTGGGTAGGTTTTATTCCATTATTTTTATTGTTCCAAATTTTATGGGTTCCTTTTGTAATATTGGATTCCGAGTATTTTTATTGTGCATCATGGTCATCCTTGGAGTGGTTTACTACCACTGAAGTCAAAGATGACATACATATGTATTCATTGGTAGGAATATAAATATATATATGTAGGTTTTACCATTATATATATAAACCAATGGAAGGATGAATGTATATAATGGGGATAGGTGTGCCTATATATAAATATACATTTGAAAATTCATATGTGTATAAGAGTAAAGGTGTATATTAAAGTATAAGAATATGTTTAAGGACTCCCTTTTACATATTTGTCCATTCGTGTATGTAAATAGGG
This sequence comes from Viscum album, assembly GCA_963277665.1. Classification (NCBI taxonomy): domain Eukaryota; kingdom Viridiplantae; phylum Streptophyta; class Magnoliopsida; order Santalales; family Viscaceae; genus Viscum; species Viscum album. The sequence continues at coordinate 784,459,745 of OY728141.1, forward strand.
TATAGGTTTCCTTTTATATATGTGAACAGGCATATGTGTGCAAGAAGTAGATGGGAGATTGAAGTTTCCATTGTCTATAGAATCATCCCCTTAGTTTGGGGTTGGTTTCCTATGCTCGATCCATTAATTTGGATTCAATTATTGCTTGATCATTTTAAAATTATTTTTTTGTATTTATGTGGTATATAAATATGTTTTGAAAAAATTATTTCCCCTCTTGTGGTTGGTTTTTTTATTTTCATAATTTTTCTATGCATGTTTACAAGCTTACCTTAAAATGTGAAGTATCCTAAATGTTTAAAATAGTTTTCTAAATGATTCCTAACATGTGAATTATGTTTCCTAGAATTCAAATTATTTGGTTAAGTGTGTTATCTAAAACATGGATCATTTGGAACATTTAATTGTAGTTTAGTAATCAAATGACTTGAAATTCCCATTTTGAATCTTATGGACATGAATGATATTTTCAGCAGGGTTTTGGGGATTGGTTTTGAAATGGTAAATGTGTACACCCATTTAGAAATTTCATAAGATATATGTGTGATTTTCACCCCTATGGTCATCCTCTTGATGATAGGGTCTTCATATAGGTGGTTTCGGAGTTTGGATTAGGAAAGCCCAAAAGCATCTATGGGTTATGGTTAATACCATGCATGTGAGGAATAGATCATTATCCATTATACTATTGTCTTGGGATTCTTGGAAATCATATTGAGGGTATAAAGAAGGTTTTTTACTAGTAACAATTATATGGATTAGTTCCCCCTAGATTTATCGATGGGTAAGAGGGTCTTTTCCACTATTAAGGATAGTTTAGAGCTACCAATTTGTTATAGACTATACAGTGGCACTATACACCAACAGGTAAGTCTAAATAGAGTACATCCAGTGATTTATTCAGGATATGTTAGTAAATTCCCATGATTACATATCCGTATATTCCTATTTCATTTTGTAGCACTTTTGTCACTTGATCCAATGGCACATGTTTAACAAATACACTACTTTCCTTTGTTTGCAAGTATTTGTATAAAGTAACATTGTTTCCTTACATTTCATATTAAAGTACATATTCCAGAACTATTTTTCTTTTAAATAAATTTATTGGAATAGATTTTCATTTTTTGGAAACTATTTTTCATATGTATTGGAAATGGTTTTTTCTTAAAAATGGAATCATTTTACTTGTCCTTTCTAAAAGAGTGGAAATCTAATTTTTATATGACCTGTTTTCAAACTACAAGGACTTAGTTTTATTTTTAACAGTAAGGAATAGTGAATACTTTATTTATAAGGCTTACTATGTTGTAATAATCACACTTATATTTTTATATATTTTTTCTTTATTCTGGTGCTGCTTCTATCGCAGATTCAATCATCGTGGTGTGACATTGGTTAAGTGGTTGATGGTGATGTGCATGGTCACATAAAGGTATGTGTATTTTTATTTTATTTTCACCACTTTGATTCATTTTTATTTTTCATTTCATATTTCTTTCATTTTTTATGGTCCAAATCATTCACAATTACCTTATATTTTATGATCAACACAATTTTTCCTCCCAGGAGGATCAAGAACACCTCTCGAGACTTATTGTGGGCTGAATCGGGTAGCTGATTTTGGGTTAACCCAGTTTGGTTCATGAAACAGTGGTATCAGAGCATACCCTTGTTGTTTGTGGTGTTTAGTAGATCAAATATAGGATTTTTGGGTCTTAAGAGTTGGGTCATGGTTTTGTGCCTAATCACCACTATTCGTAATGAGACCTGATTTGCCAAGGGTTGTTGGGATTCAAGCCTTTATTTTGGGTTTTGGGTTATGTTTTTTGTGTTTGTTGAGTTTGATGAGCTTGTGTATGTTGGGGGATGGTATTAGAAGTGATACGGTACTAAACAACGAGCTTACATGGAATATTTAACAATGTGTAGCCTGCTTGTATGGTTAATATATTCCAGTGTTTAGGGAAGGCTTATTGTGTGGTCTTCTAAACCATTTGTTTGGTTTATGAATGACCCCTACTTCCCTAATTTGGTTATGTTGGTATGGGTGGTGATTTGGCCTAAATTTGGTTGGTTTGAGTGGATTTTGAAAGGAAAATGATTTTTGAAAATGTTTTCAGAGTGAAAAAAAAATTTAAAGGGGAAAATTCTTTTTTCCAGTGGTATTTTCGGTTTCAAAGGGAATGTGATGAATGTTTTAATATTTAAAGGCTTTATAAAATGTTATTTGAATTTTAAATTTTAAATTATTGGTTTTAATAGAAAAACTATTTTTATAACCCTTGGTATTTCCTATTAACGTTCATATACATGCATATGTGTGACTGTGTAGAAAGAATATTTTGGTACGTATTCATAGATGATATGAGTGGAAGAGTGATATAAGTATATGTGATAGTTCAATGTATTTTATAGGTGATTATTTAAAATCAATCATTTGACATGGTTTTTCCAAAGTGTTTTTTGACTGGTAATAAGGTTTTTTTAAATTGGATTTTATATAACGGTATTTGTGGTTTAAAAGGGAAAAGTGAGGTGCTGTTTTTAATTATAAAGTTTTATGTTCTGAAATTATTTTTGAAAATAGAAAAATGATTTTTATTTCAAATTGTGGAAATAAATTTAAAAATGGGTGAATTTGGGAATGGTGTTTTTGGATTGTTTTTTTATGTTGTTATGTTTTATTAGAGGGGATTGGGAAATTTTAGAGTGTCTTCATGTGTTTGTAAACTTTATATGTCATTAGAGTGTAGTTGTATTAGCTATGTTTGAAGTAATGGGACTGGACCAGTGGAAGGTGATCGTTCCATCCCCATTGTGATTTGGGTTGTCTTGGGAAATTGTATTGAACACTTCAATCTAGTGGTTTATTCTTGAGTAACTGAAGGAGAATAAATTTCTCAATCTCATGGATGCTTGACAAGGTCAACTAAAGATGAATGGGAAGGATGGCCATTTCAAGGATCAGTTTTCCCTTTCTTCTATGATATTGTTGATAAGTTACTTGTGAGCTCATATTTTCATTTGGGGTATTTGTCTAGGGTTAAAGAACTAGTTTCTTATGGTCATCTTGGAGGTTCCCCATCTAATGAGGAGTAAGAACTAGAGGAACCTATTCTGGGAAAATCTTGTTGTCAGTGCCTTCCTTTCATTCGTCAGACAACTCCCTTGGTTGCTCCCAGTGTGGTCATGTTGGGCTCTCTAAGACATCTTGTCGCAATCCTCTGAATTCTTGTTGTCGTTATGGTCACTTATGATACTTAAAGATGTTCTATAAATTTCATTACTGAAATTTGTTTTAGTCATGGATTATCAGTTCCTAACTACAGTGCAGTAGATTCTTCAAGAAATTAGGGCTCCATCAATAGGTATCAGAGTTAATATCTTTACATAGTCTTCGTATTTTTTGTTTTGGGGGATGTACATCCAACATGTTACCTTCTACATCAGAGTGGATTCCATTATTATTTTCCGCTATTGTGGTTTTTATCCTTGGGAACCTTTTATTTTGACGATTTTAGTGGCTATTTTATTGAAATTTATGTTGTTATTCATTAAAGAATATGAAATCTTAAGTGGATATTCTTAATTTTCACTGGAAATTGTTTTCATGTCATGCTCATTTGGAGATGTATTTATTTAATGAATCTTATGAATAATGGTTTGGTTTGGTGTTCATCTATAATTTCTTTTTTTTGGTTCCTCGAATGTTGGCGGTCAGTGTCATCGTGATTTTTAGCCTATAAAATGGTGGGAATACTATTCTATTTACATTGTGTAACTCATTTACAATTTCTATATTTTTTAGTTTTTAATTGTGGAGTTTAAATGTGACTCTTGGATTCATGGTTTTGTTCAGTATTGATTAGTTTTGAGTTCTAATTTTCTTATTTATTTGGTTGGGTGACTTTTTGGGGTAAGAAAGTGTTAATGGTGAGGAGAATTTTCACACCCTAACCCAAGATTTATTTTGGTTATTTTATGTCAATTTTTTTCAATATTTTTTATCATTTCATTTGAGGTTTGTGTTGGGTTCACGATAATTTCTAGTTTAATTTTAAAAAAAATAAGGTAAAAAAGTATTATTCATGGGTTTCACTCAGTTAGGGTTAACCATGAAAAAACCATACATGAGGTTCTATTATCACGACAATACTGATTGACGTGGGTATAGAACAATTTTCTAAATTTGAGACTATCCTAGCGGTAATTGTGTGATGCCTCAAGTTTTTCAAGTAAGGACAACATGACTGACATATGGTTTGGTTAGTCGTGTGGTTTACCCATAAATTTTTATGTTTTTATTTTTTTATTTTTTATTTCTTTTTTATTTTTTAATTTTATTCCTCTTATTTATTCCTACCTTATATCCATGTGCGATGTGTCATGTATTGCCCCCTCTCATATCCAAATATGTCATTTCCCCCCTCTGCTCCAAAATCTTTGGGTTATTTCACTTAATTTATTTTGGTTTCTTTGTCAATTATTCATTGTAATTCATCATATTCTCTCCTCCATAATTGGTTTGGCATTTTACATTTTCATATAGACCCTCTTGATTATTCAAAACCCTAGAGATTTCAGGTTTCCTATTTCTTACACTAATTCTTATTTCTAAGGCATGCAATGGGTCTCTCAGGTAGGCTTTGTTCACATTTCAGCATCTCTCTCTGAAAGTGATGAATTTTGGTTTTTTTCAGTTCACTGCCACTATTTGGGTAGTTTTTCATACACCATTGGTATTTTAACATATTTTTTTGGGTTCCTTTTGTGATTTTTGGTTCCTAGTAAATTTTAGTGCATCTTTGTCATCCTTAGAGTGGTTTTGATCCATAGGAGTCAAAGACGACTTAGATGTGTATATATAGGTAGGCATATACATATACATATATATATATATATCTGTGTGTGTGTGTGTAAGTTCCCCCTCTATAAATATTCACCCTTGGCAGGATTAATATATATAACGTGTCTTGGTTTTCTATATATATATATATATGACAATGCATACGCATGTAAGTATAATGGGGCATATGAAAGTGTAATAATATGTTTAAGGACCCCCTTATACATATTAGTCCATAAGAATATGTACATATGGGATACATTTTTATATATATGTAGGGAAGTGAATATGTGTGTGAGAAGTAAATGTAATATTAGATTTTCCATCATCTAAAGCAGTGTGACTTGAGTTTGAGTTAGGTTCCCTTTGCCTGGGCCTTTAATTTTAATTCATTAATTTCTATAGAATTTTAAAAGTATGTTTTTATATTTATATGGTATATACAAATGTTAGGAAAATTTAATTATTCCTTTTGGATTTTTTACATAATTTTTCTAATCATGTTTACAAGCATTCCTTTAAATATGAAGTATCCAAAATGTTTGAAATAGTTTCTTAAATTATTCATATAATGTGAAGTTTGTGTATTATAACTCAAAGTATTTGGTTAATTTTTTTATCTAAAACTTGGATTTTTTCACCTAAAAGTGTAGTTTTTCAGTCAAATTACTTTAAAGGCCTATTTGACATCTTCCGAACATGAATGATATTTTTACCCTAGTTTTAGGAAATGGTTTTGAAAGGAAAATGGGTGGGCCTGTTTGGTACATTGAGAAGGTATATGTGTGATGGTAACCCCTATTGTTACCCTCGCAATAATAGGGTATTCGCATAGGTGGTTTCGGTGTTGGGGCTAGGAAATAGTGGTGGAATATGTGGGTTATGGTCATTTCCATGTGTGTCAGGACCTAATAATTCTCTTTTAAACTATTATCATGGGATTATTGGGCATCATATATATGGTTGAGTGACGATTTCTTACTATTAATAATTATATGGATTGGTACCCTCTAGATTTTTCGATTCGTCATTGGGGATTTTCCACTGGTTAAGATAGGTTATAGTAGACAGTTGGTTATAGACAATAGAGCTGCACCATATGATAAAAGGTGAGTCTTAACTGTCTACATCCATGGATTGCTTCTGGAGATGTTTAGGAAATTCCCAATATTACATATTTGTATATTCCTATTTCATTTTATATCAAATTTTTCAATTAATCCCATGACACATATTTCATACATGTTTTATTTCCAATATTTTCTAGTACTTGTATAATGTTCCACCCTTTCATTGAATTTCATATTAGAATACCTGATCCAACACTATTTTTCTTTTAAAATAATTTATTGAAATGAATATTAATTTTATGGGAAATATTTTTGAAATATAATGGAAAAGGGTTTTCTGTAAAAATGGAATCATGATACTTGTTCTTTTTAAAGAGTGGAAACACATTTTTATATGTCCTAATTTAAAACTAGCATAACTTGGGTTTCTTTTTAAAATTATAGAATAAGGAATAGATTATTCAGGTACACCTACTGAATATTAATAGTCACACCTATAGTTTTACCTTTATTTTTACCTTATGGTGCAACTTCCAGCTCAGGTTTGGTCTTCATGGTATGATGTTGGTTTAGTGGTCAGTCGTGACCCACATGGTCACATGGATGTATGTGCAGCTTTATTTTATTTTCACTTCTAGTGTTCATTTTTATTGTTCGGTTTAAATTTTCTTAATTTTCATTTTTAATGGTTTTAATAATTCCCAATTACATTATCTTTGATTACTGACACTTATTTCTATCCGATTAGAATTAGTAATGCCTTTAGGGCATTGTTATAGGCTGGCTCAGGTGACCAGTAAGGGATTGACCCGAGTTAGTTCATGACAAAGGTAATAGTTTCTCATCTAAATTTTATTTCTAGGTTCCATATGTAATAATAATAATTTTTAATATTGTGTTATGTATATACAATGAATTTATGTATTATATAATTATTTTAATGAATTTAATAGGGATTTAAAATTCTATCTAATGATCTCCCTTTCATAAGGTCTTTAGTTATAGATTACCAATGTTTTATGTGTTCTTCATCTCAATATTGTTTTGTTGAGACATGTTTCATTTTATGAAACTATATATGATTAGATTGTTTATATATTACCAAATTTATATATTATATCACGAATATATTCATATACACTGTATTTAAATTTCTATTTTTTTATTTCTTCCAAGGGATTTATAATCCAAAAGTTATCAAAGCGGCAAAGGTTTATGTTGCAATCTCATTTATTTTTTAGAATATCTATATTAAATATCCATTGATCTAAATTATATAATCCCTATCATTTAAACCCCATGTATTTCCTTACCCTATGTTTATTTAGAGGGTTCTCATGTATTTTTAAAATTTTCTTCTCTCTAGTACCCAAAATGACTAATATTACGTTTTTTAAGAAAATCCAACCATGTTTCACTTCTTTTGGTCACAAATCCATGTATTATATAACCTTATTATAAAAAAATTATATATGTTTTTACCAATAATTAAGTTTCATAAATTCATTTTCACTACCTTTTCCTTTATTTAAAAGGTTTAAATAGAATCTTTTTAAATGATTTTTAAATATGTTGATTTTTAAATTTTACAAAATTGTGAAAATAATGTTCTCTTTTAACATATAAAACATGAACAGATTTTCCAATTATCATTTCCCTACTTATTTATCAATCACCATTTATATGTTTATATGGTTCTATAAATAATATTTTATTCTTAATTCTATGGGAATTTATTTTTTATATTTACCAAAATTAAAGGTATGTTTTCTCTTGATTTTCAAAGAATAATTTAAATGCTTCTATAAAAGATATTTTTCATCTATGTCAACATTCTTTAAGAATTATTATATTTCATTGGGTATATGATATTATGACACAGCCAACATTCTTTACCTAGATGGTTTATGATGATAATATTTTAAGGATAATTTTATGAAACCCATTTCTCTCCCATTAGTTAATTATTCTCTAATAGAATTATGAATGTTTTTTAGATATTGTGGCACACATATATATTATTTTCATTATGTTATGGGAGGGAATGAATTATATATCCCTTCAATGAATTGGTTAAATTTTTATATCTGATAATATAACCATGTTATCAATAAACTTTATTTCATGTTCAAAACATTAAGGGTGAACTTGTTCATATTATGAATTTTTTTTAATATTATGCAAGGACCTGGATGAATGTTCGTAAATTTTTAGGGGACTTGGTTTCATGTTATTAATATGATGGTTATACCTATTTCTGTTTTTACAAGTTTCTAAATCTATAAATTCCTAGTTTAATGATTGTGAAATATTCTATTATTATATACTTATGTTATGCTCTGTGGATCCTGATTTTGGCTTCATGATTATACACATGTCTTATGTTATGATAGTATCCTTATTTCATGACTCATTACTTGTGTTATTAACTGACTTGTTATAATAGAAATTAGTTATGATCATTTTATCATACCCTTATTCTTATCTTATGCTCACACATTATCATTTATTGATATCTCCCATGTTTATCCTTACTGAGTATCAAAGATCAACCTTTATTATGCTTCAATTTTTTAGGTTATGAAGAATGATATAATGTAAGATATTTATATAAGGGTTTAATTTGTGAATAATTATATATGATATGTTTAAGTCGTATTATAGAATAAATAAATGTAGGTATAATTGAAAAAATTAATATTTTATGAGAAATAATTGAATTTTTTATCATAATGGTTTTTTATAATTCTCTAAATCTTTAAACCTAAAATGTGTGACATACATAAGTGAATTAATGTTATATACTGATATTTTAATTATTAGTGGTTAAAATAATGTTTCTTTTGTTGGTATCTAAGATAGTATGTAATGATTCTGTTTTTAGTACCAAATCTAAGTGTACAAGTCCCATGCTATCTCAGCTGATCTGGAAGTCGAACATGTAATATATGTTAGATAAGTTCTTATGTAGAGTTTTATTATGTATTCTTAAAATATTTTAAGGATATAAAATATATCATATTAAATGAAATATCCACTTTATCATTCATATATATTGGTTTCATATATGTATATATTGATATAAATTTCGTGAAATGAAATTGTAATTGACCTATCAAAGTATGACTTCAAGTCATCCATAAGTGTTTTTCATTATGGTGTATTATAGGTTATCCAAAAATGATAAGGTTAGTGTGAGTTGGATATTTTTAGAAGATATATTAATATGATCATAAGGAATAAAAAGTGTTTTTATACACTATATGAGACGTAAGTATATCACATAGAGTTTCTTGAACCATACAGCCGAAATTTTATAGGTATATTACCAAATAAGAGTCCCCATTACTTGAGGTTGGTCATATACCAATCATGAGAACCATTATAATTGATACTATTGTTATGTTGTCCATTGTAACTTATCTAATTATGGGGTTTAGGGGAATTTTATTATCATCCTATCAGATAGAGCTCAACCAAGGTTGGATTTTTCCTCAAATATGATGCTTATATAATCTGATCCCTCTATTGGGATAGACTCATGAGTGTGTAGACACACATAGATAGTATATATGACGTACATATCTATTTGAATGATTGATATGTGATGTGATCCACAATAATGATGATGATAATGTATTTATTCATCTTCCAGGTGAATCTATACTTATATAATAAATAATTTATGAGTTCAATATATGGGACTTACATAGTCCATGTGATATGGTCAATTGATGTTCTGGACAAATGGAACATATGATAATACATGATAGTATGAGTTGGAGATGGTGGAAATGAGTATATAGATACATGTGTTTTATAAATATCATTCAAAATCCCTTTTCAACTTGAGTATAATTTATGTTTTTATAGAGGATTGTCTTTTTTTACATTTATGAATCTGGTGATTCATATTTGTTTTTAATTATAAAAAGACCCATGGGGTGACACTTTTTTGGTGAGTGAATGTGTAATGAGTGTAACTTAAAGAGTTAATCTAAAAGTGTTTTATTGAAAATCTAAAATTTTTTTCATAGGTATTCAACAGGTATTACATATGATGTGATAAAAGTTGAATTTAAAGATAGTTTTCTAACTGTGTTTAGGAAGATATCTAAAAACGTTTTTATATTTTCTCAGGAGTTGTTGTATATGATGCAATATAAGGAGAAATGCAACGAAGTCTTAATATTTTATAAAAGTTGGAGATTGAATGAGATGATATGACCTAAATCCTAGTCTTAAGGATAATTATCCACTAATTTATACTCAAGTATAATCTTGAGGATGCATATTTTCTAATGTAACATTAATATTACCATAGAAATACATTAATACCAATGTGTCCATTAGAAAAGTCTTGAGAGTACATTATCAACATTGTATTATAATATGCATGTGAAACTTATCTTGAGAATATGTTGTATCAGGCATATGGTATAAATGATATTCTATTGGAAAACTTAATTTATAAATTAAATGATAAATTTTATCATTCAAGAGAGTCTTCCACAATTTTCTATCATTAAGGAGATGTTAAATTATATATAAAAAATTAGAGTCTCATATTTTCATTTATGGAAGGCATGATTTATTCAAATAATTTACTCAAGCATCATAACACATGAGTAAATGCGACAAAACATGAGAATAATCCTCATGGGACCAACACAAAGATAATATAAATATAATGTATGTATGTGTGATGGTGATTTATTCTTAGATGAAACTCCATGGAACTCATAGGTCTCTTATTCTATAACCTTTACACCCATGTTCATAGAGACCTAAGATTTTCTGACATAAATATTATATTTTTTTAGATGAATATTTAATACATTTCACAAATACATGCCCAAGGTCAAAAAAGGTTTATTGTATTTATAGACTACATACAAAATCATCCAATTTCATGAAAGATCTTCAACATCTCCCCCAAATATCTCTCCATTTAGTAATCTTCATAGAAAATGGTGAGATTGAATCTAAATATAGGTAAACATGGGATATATCAATTAATTATAATAGTAAAGCATAATATATGAATAAGGGTACAAGATCAAGACAATAACATTACAAATTTCATACCCAATCTGTTAAAGATCATATACATGAGTACTAGAATAAATCTGGGAAGTTCATAAGACATGAATCATAAAGGAAATAAATTAACAAGTGTGATGAGACCATAATATATATATAGTAATCTTGAATAAAGATAATATATTGACATTGTAAAAATGTATAAATTGAAATAGATTCTCTCATTTTTTTAAGGATGTGAAATCAACCTATTGTATAAAATTATGGACATGAAAATATGGTCTATTAGTAATTGAATTGAGTCATATTTTTTATTCCTTATGTTTAGATATTGAATGGATTATTTTCAAGACTATGTGCTAAGATGACTTTCGATTCCAAGGCTCAGTGTGCCCAGATTAATTTTTCAAAAATAATAAATATATTAAATAGCATGAACATGAACTTTTCCTAAAAAATGAAATAAATTAAAAACTGGGGCTTGGATTATAAATACAAGGGTATCATTGAGGTTATAATGTGGGTTTTATGCTAGGTGTGATAAAACCTTTATTGGTGTAGGGAATTTGTGGAAAAGTCATTACAGGCGTAAAATAAATAAATAAATTGTATTTATTCATTGACGTAGTGACCTAATTATTTCCTTTTTAAACATTATTATGTTATATTTTCATGGTTATCCCCATTACCCTATAAATTTTTGGAAATCCATTGGAGAGTTCTGAAGGAGACTTCATTGGCAGATGACTAACAGATTGAAGATTAATGGATGGTATGAGATAGAATCAGAGGATCTCAACAATGATCATAATATAGCTCCATTATTCATTAGTGATCAGTAAAAATAAATATAGGAAGATTATTAGATTGTATTCTTCTCCATTTTATATTTCTATGATGAACATGGATCAATCATCCAATATATTGATATGTGTATCACACATATTTCGGGATGGTTTAGTTTATTTCAGGATTTGGGGAGTTTCATCATGTTTAATTGATTATCAAATTATTTATCATATAATGAAAAAAGTAATGTTGACACAAAAATCAGCTGAGGTAAATTCCCTATGGATGTTCTATTTTATTTTTCCCCTTTATCTTTCATTGCAGGTGACCCTTTGGATTGTGGATCGACGTATACTGCAGGTTTTAAGGTTGAACACATATTTCTTGGAAAATTAATTTGAAATAATTTATTTGGACATGGCATGATATGATGGTGGTGTGAAACTGGAAGTAGTAGATGATCGAATGATGTAGATACTCAGTTTTTGTGTTCTTTAGCAAGCAGTGAAGAATGATGTTTGAAGATATTTTTTGAATGGATTTATTGCCATAATTTGATGATTTACCGATGAAAAGGGTCGATCAATGATGATCCTTGATTCTGTAATGAGGTGTAGATGGATTGGTTGATGGACCATTGGATAAGACATGTAAAAACCTGATCTGGAATTATAGAAAATCCCATAACACATTGCATGAAATACGGAATTACAAGGTGTGTCGGTCCCTCCTAACGGCATCTAGGTTTCTGGGATAGTGTTTAGGATTACACTGTGTGTAACCCCCTCACATAGAATGTGACCCCTCCCCGGTGGCTCGGTGTGAACCTTAGAGTGTAAATAGACTTGGTTTGAGGTACATGGCCATAGGGAACACTGTTTACCCCTATGTAGACAAAACCAGCTTGGCTGTACATGGGCTAATCCAAGTACCAATACATGAGCAGAGATACATGGGTAGTAGCACACCATATCATTCTACATAGACACAGGCATGGGTTTTTACACAAACAATACCCAGGTCCAAAAGAACACAACATGTACTTCTAGTACACATTGTGTACTCTTTAAATGTTGTCTTGGATCCCTTGTACTCTACATCTTATACATGTTTCATTAGGATGAATTTTGCATTTCCTTTTTTGGGGGTCAATATAGAATTTCCTCCTACACATTGGATAGTGATCCCTTCAGCATGACTTCTAGGATGGTGTTGTTGGACTCCATTTGTTAGACATATAGGGAGATCCTCTATCATCTACTTACCCTAGGTGGTGTTCTTGGAATCATCATGACCAATACTATGTGGGCGTTGATCATGTACTTAGTGGATTAATCCAATTGAGTTTTTGGTATATTTTAAGGACTTCAGTGGGATCATCATATGTGTATCGTATCTCTTCCGAATTCTATAATATACATCCCAAGATGAAAACTATTGAGAGATACCTCTTAGATGGACTTCATTAGTAGTATTTGACTCATGTATTACTCTTCGATGAGTTTTATGTGGAACCTATGACCTGGAATCCTAGGTTGGCTTTACAGTTGTGAATTTACCTTTAGATTGGGTTTCTTTGTTGAGTATATCATGATAGTTTTATAATATGTGGTGTACACATATACCTATTTAGAGATGAATTTATCCATTTGTTATATTTTTTTGTTTTTAGAGTGTCCTACATCATATTTTACATACCACTACACGGGATTTTTCCCACACGTGTCATGTCATTTATTGTGTATATGATCAACCCTTTGATAGATTCCATTATGGACCAAGACAAGCTATCATAGTGAGAATGGATAGACCAATGTGTGTTCCTGTAATATCTTAATATAAATCCCTAGTTTACCTTCAGGTGGTACTTTTTTTAGACTCTTTATGGTGGGATTGTATTTGGACATGTTTAATTTCCTTTACTTCCCATCATACTATAGTTGTTGGATTTATATGTATTCTTTCATGTTTTTTTTCAACATTACATGGGATATGAGATGTGTGTGTGTGTGTGTGTGTATGGGTACTTAGGATAAGGTATCCTCTATTAGTGATATGCCTACTCGAAGCTTTTTCGAAGCCCCTAGCCTATTAGAGGTGGGATTTGGGAGTCATGTAATAGGCCCCATGGGATGGTTGGTGATATAGTGTTATCATAGAAGTTGATTATACCTTATTATAGGAATTAGATATAATGTTTTGGGGAAATGGTGTCACATGTTTTGAGTTTGACTTTTAAGACAGGGACACTAGTGTTGGTGTGGCCCCAGATGTATCCATAATCTAGGACTCTGGTCACCTAATATTCAACTCATTACATGATAACACTAGTTGTATGAAAAAATGGTACAATAATTGTATAAGAATGCATTGTGGATTCCATATACTTCATGAGTCAGCTATCCAGATATACTCACTGGCCATCATATATCTTGAGTATTTTAGGATACCTCCATGATATATCTTAGCAAGGATTCTACATCATGATCATGAGGATGATCCCATAAGTTATGATACATCAATATAGGGACTAGTTCTAGAGTTTTTACCTCTAGGTGGTGTACCAATAATACCACGACCTATAGAGAAGCATTTGGTACACATAATACCAACAGATGAGGAGTACACGATGAGGACACTTTATGATTTTTAGTGATAAGCACACCTTATGTTGCAATTTTCTCCTGACCCATAAGATTATGAGGACTAGATTGAGGTGGTGATGTGAGTTTTCCATCCAGTAATGACACCAGTAGATTAGATGGTATTCATAGTGGTGAGCCTTATCCATGGATCGGCTGGATGATGGTGGGTTTCATTACCCAGTCTTATGATGAGGTGATTTTAGCATTGTCAGTGTTTGATTGAATTTTCAGAGAGGGGTACACATCAGATACAATGATGGATTTACACATCTAGGAGCTTCTATAGCTCTGGAAGGGAAGCCCAATAGTATCTGAGTATCAATCATGGTTTACCAACCTCTCCAGGTACTCAATGGATATGGTTTGAGATTAGTCTTCCCAATCTCAAACCCTTGATTGAAGACTACATATATACATCTAGGTCAGCATTACAACTCTTTAAAATCCTACCTATACTGGGGTGAAAGAGTGAGCTTTGGTGTTTGATATTTTCTTGAATGAGATGACACATATAGTGGGTTCCAATATTAGGATCACAGAAGTCGATACCTCGACAATAGGGAGATGAAATCAGTCTCAGGGACCCAGGCGTGTGAGAAATTTCAATATTAGGTCCCAGGATAGAGGGTCGATGGTTCAGGGATCACAATATGAGTCCAATCAACCTAGAGAGGGGAAATGCAACTCATTTTATGTTAGGGTACAACTTTCCCAATATTGTCCAATATGTCATACATATGACAGAGAGACCATGGATGGGACATTGAGGCAGAGGCGGTGGTAGGAGTAGATAAATCTATTGGGTTGGTAGACACAGAATATGATCTTAAAGATAAGTAGTAGGTGGTGGGTGCTTTGACAAGTTACCACCCCCACCACCAGGTTGTCCATTACATGCTTTGGGAGCTAGAGGATAGGGGTAGGGGTTGTCGTATGTGGTCTAGGATTATGACCCAGAGGCTCCAAGAAGGATACGAGGTATGATCTATATATTTTCTAATTTATCTTTACTACTAATAGACATGGTTTGTATTCATTCATTTATTTCCACCTATCTGGTATGATACTTATATATTATAGTTGAGCCCTTGGATTGACCCTTACACTAGGAAACTCCTATTGTAAAAGACTTAGTGATCACATACATATGCCAGTAGAGTCACCTGACTCTCAGAGGTGAGGGTTTCTATTGGGATCAATTTGTAGCAGAAATGAGGCCTTCTAAAGTCATATTAGGTATGAAATTGTTTTCTATAGTGTATTCCAAGATTGAATGTTTCATGTAGAGGTTGTGGTGTGTCTATAGTGATGGGACTAGGTTCTAATTAAATGGTGAAAAAGAAACCAAAGGAGTTCTGGATAGAATAATGAATAAGAGGGTGCATCTGATTACTCATCAGTTGGAAAGAATGACCCTTATTGCAGTGGATTTAATGAGTTTTCTATTCCCTATAGTGGTGGGGGAGTGTGAAGATGAATTTCCATAGGATGTTCTAGGATTTTCACCCTATCGTTAGATACACTTCTATATTTATCTACACTTCGGGATGACAATGATATTAGTGATAGCACATCGTAGGGATCTTGTAGAGCTTCGAGAGCCGAGGGTACAGTTGGAGGACATGCATAGGAATGTCTTTGTTATACCCTATCAATCACTCTGGGTATCCTCGGTTTTATTCAATAAGAATGAGTATGGGATCATGAAGTTATTTTTTGGACTACCGGTGCTTGAACCAGGTGACCATCAAGAACAAGTAACCACTACAAAGGATTTATTAATTCTTTGATCAGTTGTGAGGGGCATGGGGGTTCTCAAATGATGACCTCAGATCAATCTATCACTAGTTTTGATTTTGGGGTGTGGATATACCAAATACGGAATTTATATTTCCTTACGATAACTATCAGTACATTGTGATTCTCTTTAGTGTGATGAACAACCCAACACTGTCCATGGGACTCTTGAACTAAATATTTAAACCTTTCCTAGATCGGTTCATTGTATTCTTAATCGATGATGTCCTTCTGTACTCGACATCAAAGGATGATCACGAGAAACACTTATGGATGGTTATGGAATTACTTCAAGAGCACTAGATTTATTGGAATCTCTCAAAGTTCCCATTTTGGATGTAGGTGGACCACTTTCTAGGAAATGTTATCTCAGTAGCTGAAGTGGTAGTAGACACATCCAAGGTCGAGGTAGTTTTAGGTTGGTAGCCACCCAAGAGCATAATAGTGGGGTAGATATTTCATAGTTTAATTGGATATTACCAAATATTTACCCCTTATTTATCCAATATATCAACACCCATGAAATCTTTTACCTAAAAAGGGTACCCTTTCATACAGATAGATAGGTTACAACATGCTTTTCATAATTTGAGGAAGAGATTTATGAGTGATCCCATCTTGAGATTTCCATAGAAGGGTATCGAGTATATAGTGATCTATAATGAATCAAAGATCATACTTCATTTTGTTTTTATGTAGAGGTATAAAATGATTTCATATGGTTCAACTCAATTTATACCACATGAGAAAAACTACACAAACCATTATCTAGAGTTAGAGGCAGTAGTGTTCACACTAAAAATATGGAAACACTACCTGATGGGTGAGAGGGGTTTCATATATTCTAATAAAAAAAGTCTACAATATATCTTCTCTCTTAAAGATCTTAGCTTGAGAAAAATACAATGATTATAGTTCCTCCTAGACTATGACTTCAAAATTTAATATACTCATATAAAGAGGAATTTGGTAGCAGATATTCTCAGTAGAAGATGGTATGAGTAGTTTTCTAAAATAGGCCTTAGAATAGTTCTCCTTGATGAATTTATAGTTTGTGAATAGATATGGAGCATCTTACCTCTATTAAATAACTGATACCCCTCCACTTTTACAGCGACTCTACAAGGATCATCTTGGGGATATCTACTGTGAGACCGTACATACACATATATCCCCTAAACATGCTCTTGATGAATTTTCTAAAGGTGGGGAGTATGTTATTATTTTTAGAGGATACATGATGGTACCAATGAATTTGTGGGATGAGGTTTTGATAGAGTTTTATAATTCTCATTTGTAGGTACATCCATGTGTGGAAAAGATTTACTATACTTATGATGTTAGTTTTGGTGGTTAAGGATGAATAAGGGAGTTGAAGATTTTATCTCTCAATTCCTTACTTGTTATAATGCGAATTCTTAGCACCAAGTTCCAGTGGTTTTAGATCAACCCATTGAGGTTCTAGAGAAGAAGTGGTTTGGGATATCAATGGTCTTCTTGACATGATTACCTCATATTTCTAGTGTAAGTGATTCCATATTGGTGATCGTAGACCAACTCACCAAGTCATCAAACATCTTATCTATCTATGATTAGAATTTAGTAGAGATCTTGATATGACTCTACATATAAGAGATAGACTGACTCCATGGAGTTACCTCGACTATCATTTCTGAGAGTGATGCTCGCTTCACATCTCTATTATAGAAGGTATTACAGAAGGCTTTTGGGAATTAGTTACAATTGAGCACGGTTTTTTACCTCAATACTTATATACAAGTAGAGGGAACCATTTTGTTCTTGTATGAAATGCTATGGGAATAAATGTTAGTCTTTGGTCATAGTTGGGATGATCACCTACCCCTAGGGGAGTTGTCATATAGTAATATAATCTATTCCACCATCTGTATAGCACCATTTGGGGGGTCTGTATGGTTGACACTACAGGTCACCACATTGTTAGAATAATCAAGGAGACACAAAACTTATGGTCCCATATTCTGTGTGAGCTATTACTAAGAAGGCTCATCTCATCGTAGTGAAGATGAGGACTGTACAGAGCGGTCAGAAGTCTTATGAAGACAAATGATGGAGGCCTTTGGAGTTCTAAGAGTGACACCATATATTCTCATAGGTTTCACCTCAAGTTAGATTATAGAGATTTGGTTAGGGTAGAAATATATCTCTAAAAGTCATTGTCCCTTCCATATACTATGTAATTTTGGTGATGTAGCATATTGTGTAGCTCTACCACCATAGTTATACTGAGTAATGTCATATTCCATGTGTCGCAACTTAGAAGGTATGTTCATGACCCATCACACTTTATCTATTGGGGTGATCTGGACATCAAGGATGGATCTACCATTGTTTATTACCCACTATATATCAAGGATCATAGAGAGAGGATCCTTTGGGTGAGTGATTCCTTTAGTGCATGTTCGGTGGAAGAACTATAATCTTCAGGATATTACATGAGAGAAGGAATATCATATTCATGTTCAGTACCCACATATCCTTGTTTATCCATATTTTGGATTTTTAGGACATAAAGCCTCAATGTGGGGAGAATTTCATGACTCATATTTTCCATGTATTTTTTTGGAAATTTTATGGATTATTTTTTAGACCGACCACTGAGACGACGTGTGATTTCGAGGCATGTTGTACCTAAAATAAAATTTAGAATTTTATTAAACATATTAAATAGAAGGTGCACAAAATTTTCTAGAAAAAGTTGAATAACTACAAAATGGGGGTCCTAATCAGAAATCAAAGGGCACCATTGAGTTCATCATGCAGGTTTTACCCTAAGCATGACATAACCATTTTCAGTGTGGGGTGTCTATGGAAAAGTTATCAAAGATGTAAAATAAGTAATATTATTTTATTTATCCATTAATGCAATGACTTAATTGTTTTTTTAAACTTTCATTTTGTGGATTTTTAGGATTATCCTCATTATAATTAAAATCATTTGAGATCCATTGGAGATCATTGAAAGAGATTCTATTAGGGGAAAAAGATCAGATCAAATATCGATGACTAGTGTGAGATAAAATCATAGGATCTCATCGACGGTCATGGAATAGCTTCATTCATCATTTGTGATCAATCTAAATCAAAATGGGATGTTTTTTTACTGGATTCTTACATATTTACTATTTATATGATAAATACTAATCAATCAACCAACAAATTGATCTTTGAATTGTACATATTATGGGATGGATTAGTTTATTTTATGAGTAGTAGAATTTCTACTTATTTGATTGATTATATATTTTTTCTATTGTTATATAAATGAATTGAGGTCGATGTGAACATCAGCCAATGTATATTCCTAATTGATGATATTTATGATTTTTCCCCCTTTATCATTCATTACGATCAACACTTTGGTCCGTGCGTCAACGTATATTGAAAAATCTTTGTTTTACTCATGATTATTGGAACGAAAGTTTGAAATCATTAGTATGGGATTGGCATGATGTGGTGGTGGTGTGACAATGGAATAGCCAGTGCAGCAGATGATTTACATACCTAGTTTTCATGTTCTTCGACACACATTAATGAACGAAGTTTAAGGGTGTTTCCTGAATGTATTTACAAACGTAATTAAATGAATCGATGATAGAAAGGGACATTTGATGATGCACCTCAATTACAGAATGAGATGTATCTAGATTGGTGGATGGATTAGAAAAAAATATGTATGGAAACCAGATCAGGGATTCTAGAAAAACCTGCAACAAACACTATGAAATCTGATATTACATGGCATGTGGGGCCTTCCTAATGGTTCTTAGGGTTCTCAGATAGAGTTAAGGATTAGATGACGTGTGACCCTGTCACATGTCATGTGACCGCTCCCAAGTGGCTCGACACGTAACTCAAATGGAACAATGTCACAATATGAGGTACACTACCATGAGCACATCGTGTACCCATATATGGACACAGCAATCCAGTATGTACATGAGATAAGCCAGATACTGGTACTTGGGAATAGGTACACAAGAATCATCACACTGTATACTCCTACACAAACATGGGCATGGTTCGTTTACATGGGAAGGACCTAGGGAGAATATAGAACATTGTGTACATATAGTACAGGTCATGTAATCCTTAAATTTTTTTAATAGAGCCATTTTACTCTACATCTTGGACATGTTTTGTTAAGGTTCATTCCCTATATCATTTTCCTAAGGGTTGGTATATAATCACCTCCTACACATAAGAGAGTGATCCCTTCTATATGACATCTTGGATAGAGTCATTGGAATCATTCCATGAGGACTAAGGTAAGAACCCCTATCATCTTCATCACCTTGGTGGAGTTTTAAGAATTTTCAAAACCAACACTACATGGGCATCGATCCTCTACTTAGATGGTTCATGTAGATTGAGTTGTTGGTATACCCATTACCTTGGCTGTGATCCTAATCTATGTATCGTATCTCTTAAAACTTTTAGAATATACTTCCTATGATGAAACTTGACGAGACCTTCCATGTGGATGGATGTCATTATAGCTATCTAAATTGTATAGTGTGTTCTCCTAGATGAGATCTATATCGAACCTAGGAGCTAGAATCCTAGGATGGAAAAATAGTTGTGACTTTACCAATGGAATATGTGCCTTTTTTTAGTATATCTAGATATTCTTGTTATATGTGTTGTAGATGTATACATGTGTAGATACGAATATTTTATTTATATGATTTGTGGTTTCTGGGTGTCTTACCAAGTATTATTATAATCACCCTTTCATGGGATTTTCCCACATGTGTTGCTTCATGTCTTGTGAAGATTATCGGCCCTTTGATAGAGTCATAGAGGGACCAAGACTAGTTAGTTCTTAGTGAGATTGGATAGACTAAAGTGTGCTCCTGCAGTTTCATGAGAGCAGTGTCTAGTTTACTTTCAGGTTGGTCTAATTTCCCGACTCATGGAAGAGGGATTGTTTTTTTTTCAATCTACATTCCTTTAATTCTTGTCGTGATCTAGTTGTGAAATTTATAACCATACAAGAGTTTTTGTTTTTTTTCAAATTTCATCATTTTATTACCCTCGATATTTTTTGTGTGTGTACTAGTACTTAGGATAAGCCCTCCCATGTTAGTGATATTCCTACTCTGTGCTAGTCTCCAACCCTTGTCCTATGAGAAGAAATCATGAGGAGTCGGAACATGCGGCCCATTATTACATGTCATGAAATTAATCTTTTGGACATGAAACCCATGTCCATGCATGAATTTGTGAACATGAAATTAGGTTCATGCATAACATATTTACCTTGTGAGTTATTCATCTTTATCGAATTCATTGGATATCTATAATGTGCTAACCTATCATTAGTTTATAACGTAACCACTGGTCTTTGGTTATAGTACACCCATAATCTATGGTTATAAAGAAACTAGAATCCTTGGTTATAACATAACCACCATACTTGGTTATAAAAAACCTTAATCCTTTATTTATAATTAAACCACCCATCACAGAATTAAAAACATAAATATGTGTACCTGAAGATCATAAAATAGTAATCATATCATCCAATAATATTTCATGTAATGGAAATATGTTTTATAAAAATGTAATCAATTCATCATAGCATAACCCATAAATGGTTTCCAAAAACATTGAAACATTATAATAATAAACCATACATGAAAAAATATGGATGGTTCTCTCGGATAATATCCCTAGTAAAACATAAGATACACAAAAATAATTAACGAATATAAATTCCATAAAAATTTCATTAAATCATTCTTGAGGAAAATGCCATTCCCATTTTAGAGTCACTTCATTAAAATCTAAATATTTCCCAAATATTAAATAAAAATTTTTATCTGAAAATATACATGGAAACATGTATGTTAATATTTAATTCATTAAGTGTTCATGAAAAAAGAAAATACTATCTATGTCTTACACATGAAAACAAATATTCATTTCACATTTTCAGTAAAAAGTGAAAAGTTCGTCATTTCAAAAAAATGAAAAGAATATTCCTTTTAAAAAAATTAAAAAAAATTTAAATAAGTGTAAAATTTAATTTCAACAATATTTGGAGAATATTAAAAATATTATTAAAAACAGTTTTAGAAAACATGTACAATAGAAAGGTTTTTCTACCAAAGAGAAAAATAAAGTTGATTTTCCATAAAAACATAATATTAGAAAATTGAGTTAAAAATAGAGTAAAATAAAAAGAATACATATAATATAAAAATATAATATGATTATAATAAATTTCATGAGAATCTTGAGAGGTATATTTTAATATTTCATCATTGGAATCATAATCATTAACAATATTTATCAACAATTAGATTTTAACATAAAACCCTTAACACTTTGATAGATTTTGAATCATAATCCCCATGAAAGAAGGAAACTTTTCTGGATTTTTAAGTCACTATAACATTAATAAAAATCAACTTGAAAAAAACTCATTCAAATAATTTACACCATATAAAAGAAAAATGTGGTTAATATGGCATGTGTCTCATAGAAGTAAAAGTGAGTTGAAAATCACTTACCACAAGTCGTGAATTTATTAAAAAATGTTATAAATAATGACTAAAAATTAATAGATTATTATAAATATATTCCAGAACCATAATCATTTCTATAAAAACATATATTATTTACTTTACCACCATTTTATTAACAAATATTTAATAAATCACTTTATCGGGTGATGACTGTTTCAATTTTCATGTAAGATTTGGTTTGGTAGTTTTTGTCCTTATACATTTATTATGCTTATATAATCTAAAGATTATTAATAATGATATAAATATAATAAATATTCATTATATACAGATTTATAGTCATTCATAAAATTTATAGATGGTAAAATTAATTAAATTTTTCATGGAGATGGTAAGTCGTACGTATTCATGAACAATGTTTCCATTTTTGGATGGGTGGAACAAAAGAAAGGTAATTAACTATTCAAAGTAATAGAATCATTTTCATATGATATATATCATATATTTTCATTAAATATATTATTATTACCATCCTTGTAAACATAAAATTAAAAACGTATCACATCGCTTCGTAGAGGTGGTATTCCACACATACGCATGAGATATGTTATCGTTTTCCAATGGATTAGAAGGTAAGAAGGTAGTTGTTATATTAAAATCCCAGAATTATAATTTTGTCATAATCATAATATATATATATATATATATATATCTATGTGTGTTTTTTTGTGTGTGTTCAATCCATCACCATCTGTATTTGTGAGAGGAAATGATGGAAAAAGAATTACATCGATTCACAAGGTTGTAGTCTATCGTACACACGATCGACGATTTCATTTCTCATTGGATAGACGAGGAGATGGATATAGGTTATTCAATTAACATAATAAAATATCAATAAATTTAATATATTTGTGTAATTATTTCATCATAATTGAATAATATATTAATGTCATGGAAGAATAAATAAAATAAAACCCTTGTTTAAGAATGATACCTCTTCATTAGACAAACGCTTTTAGTTTTCACCAAAATCCTTGTTAGGAGTGATTAATAATAAAAATAATAATATTAGGAAATGGTGAGGTAATTAAGTAATTATGTTGGTTATGTTTTTTTTTTGAACCAATAGTATTAGAAATTGTGATGATTAACGGAGAGGTGTTCCCTTTTATAATTGACGGAGATGATGCACTTGGAATTTTTAAAAATAATAACTTATACTCATATTTTAAAATTTAAAAGGATAAAAATGGATCATTATCAAACATTATATGAGATAAGGTAAAAATATGGATAAAAAATATTAGTGGGACATGTTTTTAGTACATTTTAACCATATCATTTTATGTTTAACCCTCTGTAAACATGTTTTATCTTTAATCATGATAATTAAAATTTAACGTTTTTACTATTAATTAAGAATTTTTTTTTGGATTATATTATATAATATTAATTATCATTGTTAAAAATATTGAATCAGTTTTTTTGAAATTAAATTTAATTATTTCATAGAATTTAAGGTTAAATTAAACCCATATACACAATGAATAACGGTTTCCAAAGAAAATATTTCAAAAGTATAAAAAGCTTTTATATCCAAATTCACCATGGAATTGATTAAAATTAATTAAATTGGTATATTAATTATATAATTGAACTAATTTTAGTTTTAAAATTTTATTAATTAAAAAAATAAACATGAAAATTCTCTATGTGAAAAGGAAGTTTTAATACAAATCAATATTTTTCACTATTCATCAAAAAATTAATCTTTTCAGAAAATTCCCATAAATTCACTCTATGTTAATTTTGACATTTTTATTTCAAAAATAAAGTATATTTTTTATTTAAATTTTATAAAGGTTCCTAAATTAATTTTATTTTTTTTTTACAAAAATCAATTAAGATAATTTTTTAAATGTATTTTAAAAACTTAAAAAGACTTCACAAAAAATTATGTTATTATATATCAATATATTTTCATTATCTAAACCCTTAATAATTAATTTTAAAAATGTGGTTATCTTATTTATACCTTAAAATTTAAGTTTTGGGTTATAATGGTTATGTTTAAATAATAATTTTTTAATTGTATCATGCGATTCATCAAAACTCGATGTTGCACGTAACACATGCTATGGAATAAATATTATTTAATTGAAAAATAAATATATTTCATAAAATATCAAAATGTTACATTTTACTACAGTTAAATGATTTTTTCCTTCATAATTCCATCACTCCAATACAAACAACAGATGATACATCTACCTCATTATATCCTCAGGTTCCCATATAGCTTCTTCAAGTTAGTGGTTTCACCATAAATCATTAACTGGGTGAGTGGTCTTGTTTCATAAAAATTTCTCTATATGATATAGAATCACCACATGTTATTCATATGAAAGATTATGACCCATAAGTATAACCTACAAGTTTATTACATGTGAAGTATCAGGTATTTACTTCCTTGGGAGAGATACAGGGAAGTCATCTTGGACTTGGGTGCGGTTTGGTGGATGTTACAAGTGATAAAAAATCATCCCTTATCAATAAAAAATTTTGAATGGGAATATATAATTAGATATCAACATTAATTTCTTCCCAAACCTCTTAAGATTTTTTGATGGATAAATTTATTGTAAAACCATATCACCAACTTTAAAATCTATATAACACTGACAAATGTTAGTATAACTTTGTTATCGACTGTAATATTTCTTGATTTGTTGTTGAATGGATCTGACTTTCTCTATCAGTTACTTAGATATCATATGTCCCATTTTATTTCCTTCTCCAACATTATCCTTAACTTGATGATATACTAAGAACAAAAATACATATTTTGAAATATCACTCTTCATTTCATCCCTGCAGAAAAACTCTTTTAAATATCTATACATATTTTTACTTCCAGGATGAATGGGGAATAAATAAATATGATATTCCCCTAATATCTCCTTCTTCAATTCCTATATTTATTGAAAAAATACATAGTTCTTGAATATTATCATTCCATCACAATCATTTTTAAACATAGGAACATTTCTCTCCCTCTTCTGTAGCTCTAAATATTCCTTATTCACCTATTTAATCATTACATTAATAGATGGTTGAACAATCATTTAATAAAGACTTGATTTCTATTATTCCCTAAATATTTCTTCATCCATAATTTGAAAATCCATAAATATTAGATCCTTTGTGATACTCATCATTGATAAGCTATCATGATCCTTTCGACTCAAAGCTCGACCACCTTGTTCACTTTCTTAGGGATGTAATGTATTGAGAAGTCATAATCTTTAATTATTTCTGTCTATCTTCTCTTGAACATATTAAAATATTTTTGTGTAAAAATATACTTTAAACTCTTATAATCATAATATATATCATACATATATTCATAAATATAATTACTCCATTTATTTAATGAAAAAATTATGATATATGACTATAAATTATGAGTTCGATAATTTTTTTCATGAACCTTCAGTTATCACGAGGAAAACGATATCATCGTATAATTGTTTCTGAGGACACATCTCATAACATTATTTGATTAATCATTATATATTATAAAATCACATTTATTACAAGGTAATTTATTCATAGGTTCACTATATAGGATTGTATTATTTTTCCAGGTATGCTCCTTTTGAGTTTTCACTTTTGTTCTAGGGTTGGAGAGGGATTGATTTTAGTTTGGAAGTCTTATAGGTAGTTGGATCATTAAAGTAATTTCTTTTTTGAAAAAAATCTATAGAAAATTTATAGGCCATTTAAATGGGTTACATGATGTTTAAATTTTTAATCAATAAAAAAACTCAAGGCTATGGTTTTTTTAGCATAAACAATTAAAAAGAATTACACATCATCTAAGGTAATTACATGCCACGTAATTCCCCGCGTTGAAATGTTAAAGTTCTAGTGAAGTTTATTTTAGTATCATTACTTCATGCATCCTTTTTTCACTTGACCCTAGGGTGATTCCCAATGGTTTTGGAAATATTTATTCTTATCTTTTGGTCATAAATTGGTGTTTAATTCCTTGTAAGCCTTTTTTATTTGGTTTCTATATGTTCCCCATTCCTCTGAGGAAGTGGTGGAACCTTTTGACCATTGTTGGTTTTAGGGGTTGGTCTTAATCCTAGGTTTTGGTCCAGGTCCCTTCTTTGATTATTAATTAGACCATAATACATCAATTCAGGGCTGTGGTATAGAGATTGTTCATCAATGATCTTGAAGAAGTTAGTCTATTTGTAAATTCCCATAGTCTTGATTGAAATATTGTGTATGTAATTCTGAAATTTCAATTACCACATTGGGGAATTGCATTCTAAATTAAATTGATTAATTTAATTTCCATGTGATATTGAAATTTTTTGAACTTTTGGAAATTAAAATTGGAATTAGTAAATATTGTGATGATTAATATTGGATTAAATCATGATTTTTGGATTTGATGAATCATCAGAATATGTAATTGTGAATAAAAGGAATTTTGAAATGGTTTCATAATGTAATTGTGAAACAGATAGCCACCCATGGGGAGTGAATATATATTTAAATTATTTAATGGTGATTTTATCTTGTATGATAAATCGAAATTTTGAATGTGATATCCACCAATGGGGTGTATCGATAGGATTGAAATGAGTTGTGGGATTGGGATTATTTCTCTAAATACCCATGAGGTGTGAGACTGCCACTCTAGGTCTTCAATATATTTACCGATTTATATATGATAATTGATTTTTGGGATAAGGATGGCTGCTCTAAATACCCATGGGGTTATAGACTACTACCCAAGGCCCCCATTGTTTAAATGTGAAATTAAATTAGAATAAAAAATAGAAACCATGAGATGTGATATGTGATATCCCATATGGATGTTCTAGACTCCGGTATGTTATGAAGTATGTAATGATGGTTTGGGTTTCCTCATGAACCTTGGAAATTTATGTTTTTAATTAAAAAATAATTAAATGTGATTACTATTTACATTATTTTACTTTATTGTTTATACAACTACTTGCACTATTATTAAATGGATAATGTTTTACATGACTTTGGTGGTGGCCTACTAATTTTACTCACACCCAACTAAGGATACCAGATCGGTACTCAAATATAATTTATTCTTGTGGTATAGGATAATGGGAAGAGACCTATGTTAGATGGATGAGTTGGGATGAAGCATGGATGGGTTAACTGGACGTGATGTTAGGACCTGCTTAGGGAGTTGTCAGTGTGTCTTTATTTTTGGGTTTAATTTAGATACTTGAAACATATATGGCATGACATATATACTAATTTAGTTTTGGATATTGATTTCCAATTTTGGTCATCATGTGAAACAAGTATTATTATGGTTATGTTTATTAATTAATTATTTCCACAATTGTAATTCTTTGATAAAGATGGTATAGCCCCCCATGTTGTATATTTTACATTCTCTACTAATTAGAAGACTCAATTATATGGGGAGGAGTGCATGAGTTCTTGTAACCAAAATGATCAGGGCAACATTATGTGGCACCAAGGTCGGGACGCTACATGTTGAGTAACATTCACTTTAGATCCTTGAAATTTTCTTCACACTCATTTTTTCAAATAAAAATAGAACCATTATGAGTTAACTTGGTTAGTGGATTAGATAGTCATAAGATATTCCCTACAATTAAATGATAATATTAATCAAAACCAAGAAATACTTTTATCATAGTCACATTGGTTAATCTAGGTCAACATTAAATAACTTAGATCTTTTAAATATTCACTAGTATACCATTTCTTGAGATTATATGACCCAAAAATGAAACCTTTTGTAGCCAAAATTCACACTTTGCAAATTTTTAATACAGTTTCTCCTTCCTTGGGGTATTTAGTAGAATTATCAGGAGTTCTTCATTCTATTCCTTTCTCTTGAAGTAGATATTAATATTATATATAAAAATTATAAAAAACTGATCAAGGTAATCTCTAAATACACTATTCATTAAAATCCATGAAGATAGAAGGACTATTAGTAAGACAGAATGGAATCACTATATATTCATAGTGTCTATATGATGTACATAATGTTTTCCCTGGTATATCCATCATCTTAAACCACAATTAATGATATCCAAAATAAAGTTCAATCTTGAAAAAGTATTGATATCCACATTGATGATCAAATAGGTTATGATCTAGATCAGTTCCCAATAATCAATACAAATTTACATTGATCCATACTTCTTTATAACCAAAAGAACTAGTGCACCAAAAGGTGACACACATGGTAAAATGAATCTCATGTCAAGATTTTCCTAGAGTTGATTATTTAATTCTTGCAACTCCATCATGGTTGTTCTATATGTTGTTTTTGAAAAAGCTGTAGCACCATGTATGACCTATTTTGAGAACTCAATCTCTAAATTTGGTGGGAGACTAGAAAACTCTTTCAAAAATATATCAACAAAATCGAACACAATATGAATATAATCAATATTAAGTTCGTCCAAAACCATCTGAGATAAAAAATACCTTTTGAATATGGGTCAAGACCCATACAATGTATGTAATTTCCTTTTGAAGTTTTTATTCATCCTTATACAGATAAATGAGAAATGGTTCATTAAGAATACAAAATATGACCTCCCAAACAATATAATTAATATGAGCACCATATAAAGAAATCTAATCCATCACTAGGATCACATAAAATTAATGTATAGGAAGAATCACAAGATCCGTATGAATCATATTTGCACAAACTTCTATTAGAGAGGGACTATAGACTTGAGATGTGACCATCATACCATTAATGGTCTTCACCAATAACTCAATATCTAATCATTGGGAATAAGAATTTTAATTATTAATTACTTTTCATGATATAATAGAATTTATAAAAATAAAATAAAATAAGATCCATTATTATTTGAGCATACTTTTTTACTTCCCTAAATTTATTGTTTTATCTTCAATCCCTTAGTAAAACCAAAATGGCTATCATGTCCATTATGCATCATTGATCAGGGTGATCGATCATTTATAGAATTCCTAAATATTGACTCTTTATTTTCAATCTATGACACCTTAGGTTTAACCTAGATCACTTGTAGACATAATCTATTCAAATAATTCATGATGGTTAATAAAGGGAATGTAAATTATCCTCAGAATATCCCCCATGAGTATCAAACCAAGTGTGAAGCAAGCCTTTTTTCATGCACCAAGTGATAATCGAGTAAAATTTAAATGTTCCCTTTTTAGAGTTATTTACCCTAGGTAAAACAATTCCAAATCCATGTCTAATTATATTTTCTTGATAGGTATGTTTTTATAGAAAGACCACACTCCTTTATTTACCTTAAATTAGGATGTTATTCTATACTTATTATCATACTAAGGGTTCTTAATAATGTTTTCTCATCCATGATTCCAATGGTTAACTAATCCTTTTCAATAATACCAACTATAGAGACCATATCCTTCCATAAAAAATATTACATTTAGATGAATATTCAATAAATTTTAAAAATAAATGCTCATAGATTGTAAAGTATTAGTTTCTTTGGATACTAGATACAAAATATTCTTATTTCATGAAATATATTCAATATCTCACACAAATATCTCCCCATTTAGTGATATTTATAACAACCCTTATCTTTATTACATAATCGTACATGATTTAGTTACACAAAATTACAATTAATACCACCCATAAGATCAATAAGTCTAGTATATTTGGTAATTAGGTACATTTCATTACACCTTCAAATATGAATTACAATATCGTTATTGAAAACTTATTTAACATGATTGAGGATAAAACTACATTAGTTATCCATAGATAAAATATATAATAATGGGGTGAGATAAAAATCCTTTTAAGGGAATAAACATGGAATAACATGAATAAAATAATACTTGTCATAAAATAGACATAATAGTGGGAATAAAGTAACATGGATCATAAAGCATGATATAGCATGATAATCATAACATCAGAAATGTAGAAACAACGTAAAACATTGTATCATAGGTCAAGGATAAACATCCCAGACTTCATTGGGAAAAAATTCATACAATGGAATCAGGCACACCCCTATCCAAATATTATGTATCATGATACTAAAAATTACCCAATGCATTTTAGTGATTTGTAGTTTTGGGCGCACCTGTTACTTTCATTTCATTCTCATGCTTCAATGTTCCACATAGATCATAAAATATGGATTCATTCATCGTAATTTATTCACTGATAAAAGAGTGTGGAATACATATATTTAAGTTCCCAAAAAAGTTATATGTTCAAAAACGTAAACACCCTTGATAAGAAATGGGTATGGTATTCAATACACAATTGGTGTGGCATTGAAAATTGTGGTGAAAATTTGGAAACATAACAGCATCACATTAAAATTCATAAAATGGATTATGAGAGTGAAATGGATCTATAAACATTTCTAAATTAAGTGGATAGTAATAGGGACATGGAAGGAAATTTCAACCCTTACATAATTATAAAATGAAGGTATATAATAATAAATAATCTTGAATAAAAGGAGATGAAAAATTATGCTGACAAAATTTCAGAATCGTAACAGGTGTACATGGGAGGGATTAATGAGAGTGAAAGGGGTATATCAACATTTATAAATAATGAGGGAGTTGTGGGTGAGGTGATAAAAATATACCCCGTCAATAGTAATTTAAAATAAAAGGGCGTAATAAGATAAATAAACATGGATAAAGTGGCGAAAGGAAAGAACCATTACTAGTGTGTGACTCCAAAAGCACGAAAAGGGGCTTCTTGAGAGATTTTGTCACCTTGGGAGGATTCTATTAAGGGTAGGTAAGATTAAATATGTTCTCCAACTATTATTGGTGAATAAAATTGGTTTATTGGATTGGTTTATATAGGGAATAAGTGGGGAGTTCTTTAATATTTCACTAACATAGGTTTTGGACTCTATATAATAAAATATTCATAACCAAAAACCTTACCATGGAGTTTTCCCATGTTTCATACCATATGAAAGTGTTTTAATTATATTATTAGTTAATGTGTAGAACAAATTAAAATAATTCCCCTACTTATGTAGAGGTTAATCACAATTTTAAATTAAATAATCTAAAATCATAAAATATATTATTTAATTTGTAGGATCCATAAAATCATGAAAAAATTAATAAAAAAAATTAAAATCACATTATTTGAAGGATGCAACATATATTTGGTCTAGGATACAGATTATAGTATTTATTAGATCATTTATTGATCATTATGATTTCATAAAACACACTATATAATAAAATGCTATTTAATTTTTCTCGAAATTTGGAATGTTATAAAATAAATTGAAAAATTAATCATTGGATAAATTATATGTTCTTATTCTAAAAATAATATTTATTTTATCCAAATAATTATCCAGATATGGTCATTTTCACTTTTAAAATAAGATTTGATATTTATTGAAAAATGAAAAGTTTTTTTCAAAAACAATTTTTGAAACCCTGTAAAAAAGTACATTTCACTTCATAGAAATTTTTTGTCCATTATTGATAAAACATATTCATTAATATCCTTTTATTGAAATTTTATTTATTTAAAAAACCCAATAATTAATCAAAATAAATCCCTTAATTTAATTTGAATATTACCCAAAAATAAAATTTGGTTTTAATTGAATCAAAATAAAAATCATTTGTAAACTAACAATAAAAATAAAAATAAAAGAATTATTCTATATCATATAAATACTCATGTTATTAATGTCTTAAAACATATTAATTTATTAAATCGGTGCATGCCCTAAGAGTAAGGTGTGCGATGGTGATACTTTCTTAGGGTTGTTCGGCGAACATGGTTTGGGTCGTCATCTCGATGAGCTTGAAATTCACCTATAAATAGTTTCCCTCATGCTTAAGTTATTGGATATTATCATGGGATAGTCATGGTTAAATCACGTATATGATATCTCCCCCATAAGATCTTATAAACATGATTCATAGAGCATGATTCTACAAGAAGAGTCCATAACATCCATAGTCAATTTTAATTGGATTTCTTACAGCCTTATATTTATACCAATCAAGTTATCAATATTTAACGACTACATTATCAATGGTAATGATTATTAATTGTATTTTTAATCCAATAAAAAAATTATATGTGTTTTATATAACCATATTACTTAATAAAACATAAAATCATAAGGAAATATTATTTATAATAGTTTGGGTCATTACAATTTTCCCCCATGAGAAATTTTTCACTTAAAATTTTCATTTCACCCCCTTAAAATAGATAAGGGTATTACTTCCTCATCACTTCCTCCAGTTCCCACATTTCTTCTTCAAAATATTGGTTACTTAATAACACTTTGACAAGGTGCATTTTCTTATTTAGTAGAAAATTTTATCTATTATCTAAGATCTTCACCACCTTCTCTTCATAATAGAGCTCATTATCCAATGGCACCACCTCATGATTTTGTATATGTGAGGGGTTAGTTATATACATACTAAAGAGTGATACATGGAATACACTATAATCTTGAGATTGGATAGGTGGGACTAAAAGTCGATAGGCCACCGCTCCGATGTTGATCCCATACTTCTTTAAAGTCAATTGAGCATGCTCTCAACATGTCCTCAAATGTATGGATAGTCTGTTCTAATTGGACATCATTTTGGGGGTGATATATTTTGATGAAGATAAAATCAGCATTTAGAGCGTGCTAAAGACTTTTCCTGAAATTGGAGGGGAATCTTGGATCTCAATAGTATATAATCAATAGGGGTAATCTATGCTGCCTGACCACTTCCCTAATGAATATCCTTGGAAGTATATCATGTGAAAATTGTTCTCATATATAAATGAATTGTGAAGACTTTTTAAGATGATCCATCACAACCAATATAGAATTATTCCATATTTATGTCTTTGAAATATCAGTGAAAACTTATATGGTGATGTTTTCCCATTTATATATATGTATCGTAAGGGATGCATCATCCCCTTAGATTTCTCATTTTTTCTTTCATTTGATGTCATACAAGACATATTGATGTATATTTTATGATCTCTATATTTATATTGTCCCACCAATATTATTCATATAGATCTCGATAGATCTTTGTGATTCCTAGGTGGATAGAGAAGGTTGACCTATGTTCATCATCCAACAACTCCTTCTTTAACTCAGGATTGGATAGTATACATAGTCTTGACCCAAATATAACCACACCTTCATCATTAAAATTTATCTTAGAGAATTTATCTTTAATTATAGCTTCCACATTCTACTGAATTCGCACATCATCAATTTGAGTAACCCTTTAGCCTCTCTAGAAGATATGGTTGATCAATAATTTATGAAATGGATTGATTATTTTCCATCATTTGTGATTCCCATGTCCATCCTCTATAAGTATAAGAAGATAGTTTCCTTCTTCATTCACATGAAAGGGAGAATTTTTAGATCTTTTATACCTAGAGAATCTTCCACATTATCCAAATTACAATGATGGTAGTGAATTGAGCAGTCATAGTATTTGATCATCTCTAACCATCTTTATAAGTGCATATTCATCTCTATCAGTGTGAATATATACTTGAGGATTTTTTAATCTACATATATTTCACCCTTCTCTTCAAATAAGAAATTCCACCATATTTTCAAAATTAATATCACTGCATCCAACTCCAGATCATGTGTTGTGTATTTCTATTCATGAACATTCAACTCCCTTGAATTATAGGTAATGAATTTGTCATTTTTCATCAACACACATCCCACGCCCTTCATCGATGCATCGTTGAATAACACGAAAATCTATCCACTTGTGGGTAGAGTGAGCATAGGCTCAGTGTTAATACTCTTTTTCAACACATTGAATCTTTCTTCGCATTCATAATTCATCAAAAACATGGATTCCTTCTGAATTATTTTG
Organism: Viscum album; assembly: GCA_963277665.1. Taxonomy (NCBI): domain Eukaryota; kingdom Viridiplantae; phylum Streptophyta; class Magnoliopsida; order Santalales; family Viscaceae; genus Viscum; species Viscum album. The sequence goes on from OY728141.1 coordinate 784,494,411, forward strand.
GTAAGATGGTTTGATAATCATGATAAATTTCTCACGAAATGGTGATATTACCATGCAAACCCAAGTAAAGTACATATATATGTCACATATGTTGGTATCACCCATCCTTCAAATCATTTTTTCTTTGAAGGGTCAAAAAATATCTCATTTATTATGCTTATATGTCTTTAGAAAGTTACATCCTTAGACCATAACTCAAATTTTCTCTACATTTCATAAATCTTCTCCTTCCTCGTGGTTTTTAGAATAGTGCTCAGATTCTCCTCATGATTTCCTTACTTTTGGAGTAAATTAGAATATCATCTATAGAGACTACCAAAAAGAATTTTGATGTAATCCCTAAAGACTCTATTCATCAAGTCCATGAATATTTATATGGAATTACTGATTCCAAAGTCATCACTATGAAATCATAGTGAATGTACCTTATACGAAAGGCATTATTGGGGATATCCTCCATCTTTACCCTAACATGGTAATATCCTAGCCACATATCCACCTTGGAGAAGTATTGTGCTTCACATACCTAATTAAACAATTAATACATCATTAGAAGAGGATATTTTTTCTTTATCATGATCTTGTTGAGCACACAATAATCGATGAAAAGGTTCATTGACTCATACTTCTTCTTAATGAAGAAGACTAGTGCAGCCAAAGGTGAAGCACCCAGGATAGGAAAATTTTATCCATATTATCCTATAATTGTTGCATTAACTCCCCAAGTTCCACAATAGAAATTCTATAAGGTTTCTTGGATAATGGTAATACCCCATGTATAAGATCAATTGAAACTTAAGCCTCTCAACTTGGAGGAAGATAAGGAAATTCCTCGGGAAACACATCGGCATATTCCCTCACAATGTTCATGTCTTCAAGGATGATTCTTTCCTTATAATAAATCATTTGAGATAGATATTATTTATCATAGGGAAATAATATCCATACATGAGATGATGGTTCTAAATAAGATTAATCCCCCTCCTTACACTTGTATATAATCGGGAGTAAATTCCCAATACGTAGAGTGATTTCCTTCTCATGGAAATTTATGTTGGATAAATGCAGATAAATTTAAATCATTCCCATAATTTCTTCAAATACCATCAAAGATAGTATGACATGGTTCACCAGGATTTTTAACCCACAAAATTGTGATAAATGAGGTGTTATATAGTTGGGATGAAATAATTTCCCAATTTTTTGTATTTGTCAATATATCCACTTCCATGATTTATTATGGAGTTTGAATAGTTCTAATAAAATTTCACGATATGAAGGAATGTGTAGAACTAGAATAAAAAGTATGTACCCTATTCTTGAGTGAATTACTAGTGTACCTGTAACCACTTCGTGGTCTGGATTCACTTCGGCGGTAGGGGTGGAAAAATATATTCTTTTCTACAGTTGAGGTCTTTGGTTGTCTTAGAAAACCCTTGGATTAGTGAATTTGGTGTGAAAAATGTCTTGGTTTCTTTAATATTTAGCAATGAATATTGATTTGAGGGTGTATTGGAGAATTCGTTTCCTCCATCATAGTAGTGTGTTTTTCCTACCATCAATCACTTGATAGGGGCCCTTTCTTCCCACACCTATAACATTTATTCATCCCCTTCAAGAAATTTATAGGGTGCCTATTTCTGCACCATTGGAAAGTAGAATGTTTAAATTTATAGGAACTTTTAGATATCTTTATCAGACAGCCATAATTGATCTCCACATATTTATTCTTATCCCCATGATACCCCTGAGATTCGTTGATCTCCATTTAAATGTTTAGGGAACATTGGAAAATTTCCCCTTAACTATAAAAGCCATGGATTTCCAAGGCTTTTCATAGACTATGGTTTATCCCAGCAAAGAATTTTCCAAATTTTCATTTAGGGGTAATTAAAAAGTTATTGGTGTGTTGTGAAAGTCTTGTAAATTTTACTTCAGATGCCCCGTTAGATTCGTTATCCTTTTTCCTAAGGGCAAGGAAGTCCCTTTCCATTTTTAGTTAAAGGGTGCAGGGAAAATATTTATGGAAAACATTATCCAAAAATCCTTTTATCCCATCACATCGATCCCTTACTTAAGATTTTTATTTTTTATCAATGTAAACCACTAATTATCTTTACCCACCATGTGATTAATATCAAAATGAACCTTCTCTTGTTTCGAGCATTGAAGGATGGAGAAGATCTTATCAGTGGATTTGATCCCTTATTCGACGATTAAGGGATTAGATGATCCATTTTATATAGGAGTCCAATGTTGCATGAAGCTTTAGATTGTCGATATTTCTATTCTAGGGGGATTTGGATTATCCTCCTGATACATGTTTCTATTCAAAACCTAAGTCGTCTAAGAGATAATCGTTATTATGTTTATGATTCTAACTCCCATCAAGTTTTTCATCTTATTGGGGTAAACATCACATTTTCCTTCATGATGATTGTTTACCCAATTCCTACTATTTCCTACCATTATCTATAATATAATATAAAATATGGGTGATATTTTTCATACTATTAAACTCATAAAGGGAAATCCAATGACAATAAAGCTAGAACCTATAAATTACATATATTTCCTTAACATATGACATTATAGGCTTCAATATATTCTATCCATGATCTATTTCATAACATATATTAATATGGGAATTTTTTATTTCCTTAATAATGGTTCTTTCTAATCTTATGATTTTACCAAATCATATCCCCCTAGAGTATCAAAATAGTTGTGTGGTAAGGCTCGTTTTCATGTTCCACGTTACCTCGAGTCAGGCCCGGGACACCTTTCCGATGTTGTTACCCCTTGGTACATTTGTGCCAGAACCATTTCCACATGTAGTATCAAGATAGGGATTTATATTCTTGATAAACCACTTACTATATAATCAACAAAATTTTAAGGATGTTTTCATATAATTAGTATTATCCCTAAGGATTTTTCTAGAGTTTTCTAATCCTAATCCAAAAAATAACTAAACATTTTATATAATATGATCTATAAAATTCTGTATATTTATAACACATTCATACATGTTTTAATTACATAATATTACACTAAATACAACCTAAAAGATCAATAATTGTAGTTTCTTTTGTAATTTGGTACGTTTCATTACAACTCTGAACATGAATTACAACATCCTTATTGAAAACTTATTAAACATGCCTGAGCTTAGAACTGTATTTGATATCCTATGGAAAAATAAATAAGAAATGGGTGAGATATAAAGACTAGTAAGGGAATAAACATGTCATAACATGAATATAATAATACATTTTAGGCAATGGGAATAACCATGGGAATAAAGTAACATGAATCATAAATCATGATATAGCATGATAATTATAACATGAGAAATGTGGAAACAACTTAAGACCCTACATCATAGGTTAAGGATAAACCTCCAAGACTTTATGGTGGACAAAATACCAAAAAATAATTAGGTACAACCCTCTTCCAACATAACATATCATGATACTAAACATTACCCAATTCATTGGAGTGCAATATAATTACAGGCGCACTTGTCACTTTCATTTCATTCGAATTCTTAAGTGTGCCACATAGATCATAAAATATGGATAAATTCCTAATACTTTAATCCCTGATAATTTATTGTGGAATACACACATGTAATTAACCAATAAAATGGTATATGTGTATATAATTTAACGCCCTTGATAGGAAATCAGTACGGTATTCAATACACAATTGGTTTGGCATGGAAAATCACGGTGAAAATTCGACAGAATAACGACATCACTAAACAAATTCATAAAATCGTTTATGAGAGAGAAATGTGTCTCTCACATTTTGTACATGAATTAGACTATAATAGATGAATGGAAATACCTTTTCACACATACAGAATTAGAAATGGAAGGCATGCGATAGTAAATACTTTTGAATAAAAATTGAACGGAGAGGATGGTCATGAAATTTCATCATGGTAACAGATGTACATGGGAGGGATTGATGAGGGAGAAAGGGGTATCTCATAATTTATACATGATAAGTGAAGTATGGCGTGGTGAGAAAACAAACCCTGTCATTAGAAATTGAAAAAATGACATGATAAGATAAAGAAACTTGGGTAAATATGCAAAAGGAAATAACCCTTACTGGATTGTTTGACTCCAAAATCCTGAAAAGACGATTCTTGAGAGCTTGGGGTGACTTATAAGGATTATAGAGAGGTTAGGAAAGATTATATATATTCTCCAAGTATTTTTAGTGAATATAATTGTGATCTTGGGTGGGTTTATATAGAGAATGAATGGGGAATTTTTTAATATTTAACAAACTTAGGTTTTCGACTCTATATAATAAAATATTCAAAATCAAAAACCTTGCAATAGTTTTTCCGAATGTTTTTACCAAATGTGAGTGTTTTCAATTATTTTATTAGGAAATGGGATAAACATATTAAAATAATTCCCTTGGTTATGTAGATATGGGTCACACTTTTAAATAAATGAATTTAAAATCATAAAATATTTTTTATAATTTGGAGGACTCATAATGGAATTATAAAATTAATAAAATAAACATAAAATCATATTATTTATTTGGAAAACATATATCTGGCTGAGGATATCCCTTATGGCATTTGTTAACTCATTTTTGGATCAATATGATGTCATAAATCTCATCATGTATCTATACGATATTTACTTTTTTTTGAATTCTGTTATCTCAAGAAATTATTAAAAATTAATCATTGGATATTTTTGACATTATTATTCAAAAAAAATATTTATTTTATCCAAATAATATTCCAAATATTTAAATTTTCACTTTTAAAATAAGATTCGACCTTCATTGAAAAATTATTGGGTTTTGAAAAAATTATTTTTTTAAAACCTTATAAAAAGTAGATTTCACATCATATATATTATATTCACATTATTAATAAAACGTATTTAATAATAAAAATTAGTTAAAATAATATTTTTTTCCAAAAAATATTAATTCATCAAAATAACTCCCTTGATTGATTTTGAATATTACCCAAAAAAACACAAAATCTGTTTAATTAAATCAAAATCGAAATCATTTATAAAGTAATAATAAAATAGAAAATAAATTAATTATTATTTACTATCTAAATATTCATATTATTAAGGTATTGATAAATATTCCTTTATTACATTGTTATACTCCCTAAGAGTAAGGTTCATGATAGTGAGGCTTTCATGGGGTCGTTCGGCGAACATGGTTTGGACTATGATCTCGATGAGCTTAAAATTTCTCCCATAAAAGGTTTTTCTCATACATAAGTTATTGGTTCTCAAATTAGTCTTGGTCGAGGGAAAATACCATAGATTCTACCTCCCTCATAAGATTCGAAAAACAGAATTCATAGGGCATGGTTATACTAGATGAGGCCATCAGTTCCTTTGTCAGTTTCAATTGGATTTTTAAAGCCTTATTTTTACACTAATAATGTGATCATTGTTTAACTGCTATAATATATGTGGTAAGGTTTCTTAATAGTATTTTGAATCCAATACAAAAATTTCATGTGTTTTCTATAACCATATTAGATAATAAAACATTAAATCGTAAGGGAATTTTATTTATAACAGTTTGGGTAATTACACTCTTCATATACATACCCTATATAAAACCTTTCATTATTGACCTAGGGAAATGAAACATAATAAATAGTGAGATCAGATGCTCATAAAGGTAAATATGGGAGATATTAATAGATGATAACAAATAATCATAAGATCATAATTATAGAATCGGATCATGACTATAACTTTTTAATTTTCATACCAAATATATCAAAGATCATATATATGAGACATGGAATAAACCTTGGTAGTTTATAAGGCACGAATCATAATGGATATCAATGAAAATAATCCATCAAATCATAATATAGACCTAGGAATGAGGAATAAATATAAAATAATTGTATTTTGAGCATGTATGAATAGAAATAGGTTCACTCATTAGATTAAGTACATGAAATCATCTCCTTTCATAAACTTATGGACCAGATGACCAGGTCCACTGTTAATATTATGGGCATGAAAACCAGATCCATGCATGAATTTGGGAACATGAAATCAGATTCATCCATAAAATATTTACTTCATTAGTTATTCATTATTACCCAATGTGTAGGATAGTTATAACATTATCACCAACCCTTGGTTTGTAACAACCCGTCTTTGGTTATAACACAACCACCATCCCTGATTATAATGTAATAACTATACTTGTTTATAACATGACCACCAACCATGTTTATAACCTAACCATTTTCCATGGTTTTTAACCAAACCACCCATCACATATTGAAAATAATACATATGTGTCCCCTAAGATGATAAAAAATTCATCATATCACCACAACATAACCCATGAAAAAGAAATCAGGTTCATCAACATTTAATCAATTTATCATAGCATAACCAATAAAGGGTTTCAAAAAAATCCATCATCGTAACCATAAACCATCTGAAGAAAGAATAAATATGATAAAATTAGATCATATCCTCAGTAAAATATAAGAAACACCAAAGGTTGTTATCATTTATGAATATAAATTCCATAATAATATTATAAAAACTTTTTTGATGACAATATCCTTTCTATTTTAAAATAAATTCATTAAATTATGAAAACATTCCAAATATTATAGAAAAATTTTCTTCTAATATATCCATAGAAACTTTTAAGGAGAGATTTAAATCAATAAGATGAAATGATAGAGGAATGTAGTGTTCATGCCATACATGTTAAAACCAAGATTCCTTTCACAGTTTCAAAAAAATTTAAAAAGTAACTCATTTTGGAAAATGAAAATAAAATTCATTTTAAAAAACATTTAAAAAATTAAAAAATGTTTTCATAATATTAGAAACATTCTTGAAAACATTATTTTAAATCATGGAAATGAAAGAGAAAGGGTTTTCAAACAAGTAGATTAATAAAGTCAATTTTCCTTAAAATAATTACATCGATATCTTGAGTTCTTAAAGAGATTAAAATGAAAGTAAAACATTCATTCTTAATAAATAACTAGAGTATAATAATTTTTATGAGTTTCTTGAGACTTATATCATAATATTTCACCATCAAAATCATAATCATAAACAATCCTGATCAATAATAATATTTTAACACAAAAACCCTTACAATTTTATTATATTTTTAATAACAATTTCCATGAAATAAAGAAAATTATATGGATATTTTAATCCCCATTAATATCATAATAATAATCACAAAATAAACACATGGTTATTATATACACCACACAAAATAAACCTGTGGTGAATATGGCACGGGATACATAGATTTAAAATTCAGACAATAATCCTTGACCTCAAGTCTTGATTTTATTCAAACATGTTAAAAAATAGGGTATAATAAATATATTATTATTATAATTATTTCCTATAAAAATAACAATATATATAATACCATATATCACTTACTCTACCACCCATTTAACAAAAATTATTTACTAAAATCATTGTTATAGGTGATAATTGATTCTTTTTTCATGTATGTTCTAGTTTGGTAGTTTTAGTCCTTGTACATTGATTTTGGTTACATAATATACAAAATTTTAATAGTTATATAAATAAAATTTACATTTATTATATATATATATATGTATATATATTCATTCATAAAAAATAGAGGTGGTAAAACGAATTACAATGTTCATGGAGATGATAGGTCGTACATACACATGAACACTATTTCCATTTTTTCAAAGGATGGAATGAATTAAATTTATCTAAATATTAAAATTCATAGAATAATTGTAAAATCAAACATATTATATATATTCATTATATATAAACTTATTACTAACCATGCCAAAGTAAAATAAAAAATGTATCACATCGCTTCATAGAGATTGTAGTCCACACTTACGCACAAGCATCGTTATCATTTTCCAATAGATTGGAAGGTAAGAAAGTATTTGTGATATCATAATCTTAGAGGTATAATCATTTCATAAATATCATATAAATATGTTAAATACATCATTATATTTGACAATGATAGGTGGGGATGGGAAAAAAATTACATCGGTTCTCGAGGCGGTAGTCCACCGTACATAAAATAAGTGGTTTTGTTTCACATTGTATAAAGGAGGATATCGATATTTTTTAAGATGTTTATATAAAAAATATAATTATATCTAATTTAATTGTGTAATTATTTCAATATAATTAATGAATATTTGAATGAGGTGGAATAAGATATAAGATAAAATGCTTTGTTAATAATGATTCCACTTCTTCATAAAAACTCTTTAGGTTCGCACGGAAAGCCTTCTTAAGAGGGATTAATAAAAAATTATGGCCTCTAGTATGTGTATAATTATGTAAGGAAGTAATTTTGGTAGTTATTTACTAATCCAAAATTCATTGGAAGTGTTAAGTGGAGCGGAGAGGGGGTTCTCTTTTATATGTGGGGGATAAAAAACACTTGCAATTTTTTAAACAAAAAAGGTATAACAACATTTTAAAAAAGGATCTGAAATGGATCATGGTTAGACCATAGATTATATAAGGTCAAAATATTTCCATAAAATAGTAATTATATAGTTTTTAGGTCACTTTAACCCTTTTCCTCAGTAAACCCATTATGACCTAAACTCTAGTAATTAAGATTTAATATTGTTACCATTCATAATGAAAAAACTTTAAGTTGACAATATTATTTACTATTAATTATTATGATACCAAATTTTTAATAAATTTTTTCAAATTCAACTGACCAAATTTTTGTAATATAATTTCAAATTAAACTCATAGATACGATGAAAAATAGATTTCCAATGAAAAATATTTCAATTGTATGAAATTATTTTATATCAAAATTAAACATGAAATTTCTTAAAATTACATAAATTGTATTAATAATAATATAATTGAACGAAATTTAAATTTAAAATAATCTTAAAACATAATATAACTAGTAAATTATATAACTAAAAAGTCAGTTTTTAATGAAAATCAATATTTATCACTGTTTATTGAAAATTTTATCCTTTAAAATAAATAAAAAATACACTCTAAAATAATTTTGACAAGTTAATTTAAAAAATTAATTTTAATTTTTCTAATAAATTTTCTACAAGTGGTAAAAATTAAATTTATTATTTGATAATAGAAAGCAATAAAAATTTGTTTTTGCAAAAAATATATTTTCAATCCATATAAAGACTTCACTAAAATTAATGTTCTTATATATAAATATATTTTATTCATTTAAAACCATCATAATTATTTTTAAAAATGTGTTTATCCTATTAATACATCCAAATTTAGCATCTTTTTTATAATGTTTATGATTAAATAATAATATTTTTAATAGTATGTTGTGATTCGTCACAGCTCAATGTTGTGTAAAACTCATGCTATCAAAGAAATTAAATTTATTTGAAAAAAATTATTTAATAAAATAACAGGGAGTTACCATGGAACAAACATGACACGGTTTTTGTAATGGTCCCTCCCATATGATGAGTGATTCAAGAGCAACTTGTGGATACCTACAAATGTGGGAGTCCTTAAACTGCCCTCGAGTGATCATAATCAAGAACACTTTAGGGTATTTATAGGTAATGAAGATGAAAAAAAATGATAATACAATGTAAGAAAAATACTTTTAGTGTTTTACATGTTAGTTTCATTCAGGGTTTTTATAATAATGCATGGAATTGTAGTTTTGGGTTTCTTGATCTCTTTTACTTCCTCTAATAAGTGTTATTAGAGCCCTATAAACCCCAATATTTTATCTAGGATAAATTATTTATCCAGGATGTTCGTTAAAATATGGTGGATATGATTCCATCACCCTTTGTTGGAATATTTTCAAAAATAAAGCCTATTTTTTATCAATACTCCAAACACATAAAATACCAAATAATATATAGATAAGATAGTTTATTTGTTAACATTCCCAATAATGTAAATAAGTATTTTTTTTGAACAAAAATATTTTTTGTATATTATAATGATGTCCTAGAAACAAAATAATTTATAAGAAGTTAGTTAGAGAATATTTGTGCTTATATAAGTTCATGTTCTATAAAATAAGTTTATTCCGATCAAAATTTTAAGTGAATGTCACTTGATTTCTGAAAACAATTTTAGGGTATGTTAGAAATGGAAATTTAAAAAGTTGTATTTGGTTAACTAATAAATAATAATGAAATTTTTTAATGTAAATGTTCTATGAATAATTATGTTGATTAAATTATAAAGAGTTTCTAGAACACAACGAATGTTATTAACATCCTAAAATTTAATGTTGTGAATTATAAGAGTTTAAATGCTTGTTCAACATGTTAAACATTAAGAATATGATTCCTACATCTCACCATTATTAAAAAATACTATATTCGTAGATGTTAAACAAAAAAATATTTTATCAACTGATTTTATTAGATGGTCACATAGATATGTGGAAGGAATTACATAGGGATATAATAAATTTAACAAAGTCCTAAAAGTATAGAAAACATAAGGCCTCTTTGATAGTATATCATGTATGATATGATTATAAGGGAACTTATATTTTTTTATTAGTATTATTAATGTAATTTTAATAATATAAAAGGTATAATATTATTAACAAGGTATTGTCTACATTATTATTATTTATTTTTTATTTCATATACTAATGAATTGAAATGATAAGTAACCTATGAGAGAGAGAATTTGAGTTATTCGTACTCGATTTTTATCATGGATTATCTTTGGTTTTGATGAATATTTAAGGTTTGAATGAGTTTGGTTTCAAATAGTGATATTATATGTTCCCATGAGGTATAAAAGATGTTTTTTGTGCTAGATAAATCCATTTATAAACCACATGGACTTCCATAAACTATATTTTGTGTAGTATAGGTGTATGTTTTATATTTGGATTTCCTCATACTTAGGGTTGTAAATATATCTATAATAATAAATGTTATATGTTGATACCATTTTTACTTAATAGGCAAGGCTTCATTAATTATGTGTGGTTGGGTATTTTGTTGATCATGTTGTTGATTATGTCTTATAAAACATGGTATTTTTAATCCCATTTGAAAAGTATTATATTAGGGAACTCAATTGAGATACAACAAAGATGTGTACAATTTTACCTAGATAAAAATGCGATGTCATTATTTATATGGATGAGTGTAATGTGATATACTCATATTCTCAAATGAATGAAATGTGATGTATTAATTTACATGTTAAGTCAAAACTAGGATAATCTAGAACATATGAGTAGCTATATGGGATTATCATACACTATTTTCCCTGGTTACAAGATGTATTGGATAAAGGATCATATGAATATTAAATTTTGTATATGATATAACTGGTGGAAACTGTTATGTATTTGATGGAGATGTTCTAGATAACTTTATAGCTTGAGTAGCCCGAATGGTTTTCTAGAGGGCTCTATTGGAATAGTTTTATGAATTGAACAATTCATATTTGTATTCAATACTACAAATTCCAATGGAGTCCCACTTTTTGGTTCATTAAATTAGGATTGAGTTTTTAAAAACTCAGAGAGTTGATCTAAAAGTGTTTAGAGTTTATCCAAATGGATTTCTATATGGATATTCATAAGGTATTTCATATGATGTAATACATTATGAAGTTCATGATACATTTACAAAAGAGTTTTTTAATATTTTGAAAAGAGTTTTGGATATGGTTTCGATTATTTGTTATATATGATTTAATATATAGTTAAATGATACAATGTTAATAGGTCATTTGAGTAATTTGGAGATTGATGGAGATATGACATAAAACCAAATATTTATAAGATTTTTTTTATTATATATAATATGTTATGATGTAAATATGTCATATAGTATGACATAATAAAAACTAATTAATATCATATTCCTTGGTTGGGGAATACTGTGATATAGAGATATCACATCACTACCTTTATCTATGTAGTAGTTTATGATATTGAGATATCATAATGCTTTTGACATTAGAAAATTGTATCATATGATTAATATGAATAGTGAAATGTTTAATTGTTGACATTAATATTTTCTCTATATTTGATATCATTAATAATATTTATCATAAAATGAAAAGATCAGGAGAATAGTATTTCCTAATAGGTTACAAAGAGTTTTTACTATAATCCATTTGCTGATATGTTATGGATTCATGAGTAAATGAATTCAATAGCGTAGAATTGTCTTAAAGACTATATTAATGAATAATTATCCCTTGGTGTAGTGTGTGATCCATTTACTGATTTATCAATACTTAAATATCTCATATATATTTTAATTTTCCTTCCATAGCATCATACAAATACAAACATATCATGGTTTCACGGACGATCCCACCTAGGCATTAGTTGATTCAGTTGATCCATCAATACACCTCAGAGGAAATATTTTATTATTCTATTTATATTGATAATCATAAATCACTTTATTAAATTAATATTCTTGATAATATATGCTGAATGGTAGAAGGAAATTATTTTTTGAAACATAGTTTCAGTTTTTTATAACATTTTGATCATGGGAATTGTGGTTTTTACTATCATTTAATGCATTTGATAAGTGTTATTACATCATTAAAAATCATATATTCAACATCTTGGAATCAGTTTATTTATACACACTAACCTATTTATGATTATTTATATACATAAAAAACCATAAATGAGTATAACATCTTATTCCAGAAACTTGGGGCCAGTTTTAGATATTACATACTTTTCTTCAATTTATGCATTAGATTTCCTTTTCCAGGAGCCTCAAAACCATTAGATAACATCATATATATCTATTTGGTAAGTTATTTATGAATAAATGTTATCTTCAAATCCTTTTTCTCATTATCCTAGTCTATAATGGACACCAATCTAAAAATTACTTGGATTTAATTCATTTTAACCATCTGGGGAAAATATCACCAAAGTTAATCACTTTATATTAAAGTATCATTTCGACCACCAGCCAGGACTTATAGTTTTCCCCCTATACATTACCATGATTATTCATCTTAATCACCCATTTTTTATGAGTTTCATATTACCTATTGTTATTTTAACCAAACCATATATTTGGTTCAAAATTAATAACTCATTATCATCCACTATTTCATGAATACATATGAGTTTTTTGGGATTAGATACTATTTTATGATTTATGTTTGGATAAATCTCATAATTTAACAATATAAACACTTATTTTGACTGTTTTTTGATGAAATATTAATTCATATATATATTTGAACCTATAAAATATCATATTCAGAAAGCACACTATAGACTATCCTATTATGGTTTTATAATTTATGGTGGAGAGGATTAAGTCTCCCTCTTGTTAATACTATATTTTACTACTTATTAGTCTACTATTTATAGTCCTTTTGAAACCTCTCCAAATTTAGTGGAGGGTTATGATGGTAAAAGTTAGGTATTAGGAATTTTTTAATTGTAATTTTATCTTTAAGACATTCTAGGTTTTTTAATTTCCTTAATCGTCTGGTTCTCATTGAATCTAATATATTTGCTTCTAATAACATTCTTCTCCTTTGCTTAGGAATTCATGTATATGAACTCCTCATTTTAATAAATAATTAATATATTTAGAGAAAGCTATTTCGATACATGTATAAAATATATACAACCAAATATTCATAGATTAGTGTAAAATAGATGTTTACATTGATATCCATTCTATGGAATCATGAAATTTATAGGGACAAGTGTTGATTTGTTAATGAGGTTGTAATAACCCTAAATATAGAAGGATGATCATGGTGGTTACTTTATTACATTGGAACTAGATATAAGTAATCACATCCTGAAGGACCAAATAGTTTAGTATTTTGGGTAAACATGATACATACATGATTTACATATTACATTTGAAAAAACAAATATACCACATAATTTTTTATAGAATAACATTCTTCCCTCTAGAATGTCCATTGATTACAATCGTATTACACATCATGGATTCTTGGGGATAGTAAACATTAAAAATTAGTGACCTATAATACTCTATAGGGGTATTTGTAATATGTAATATATCATGAATAAATAATTCATAATCAATATGTAAAGGTAAATAACTCAAACATATTCCATTTAACCAATAAATTGAGAATAATATAGTAGGAATAAATAATGATCAATTAATTCCATTTAATTAATAACATGATAATGAAACATAACCATGGATATTCTTACTAATTTAATAATCACACGGAATATCAATAACTGAAACTATAATGATAGAGGGCACAATATCAAACATCTAAAACATATCATCAAGGATTCATTACAAGATATCTAATACTACCATGGATTAATACCAGCATCTAATACCTTCAACACTATAGTAACATATAATACCGTCAAATTCATACTGACATCTAATATTGTTGACATCATGATGACATCTAATATTATCGACATCGTGCCGACATCTAATATTGTCGATAATATGTCAATATGTAATATTGTTCTCTTCATGCAGACATCTAATACTATTGGCTTTCTTCCAATATAAAATATCATTTAATTTGTTCTGAAATCTAATATTGTCTCATACTTAGTAAAATGCATTACTAATTTTGATAAATAATACATCAAAATCAACATGCCTTAACAAAATCATTAACTATATGTATTTGAATAGCTAGTTATTAGAAATATCAATACTTCCTCCAATAAAAATGATCATAAACCACCCAAAGAATATAATGAATTGTATCATAAGGGTACACCCACGTCATAAGATTAAAATCAAAATTTGACATAGATGAAAATACATTAAATAGATAACTCGGATATTTCTTGAGGATAAAACCCTTTTACTTTAAAAATGAATTTTAAAATATAAAAAATATAGATTTAATAAAGTAATAATTTCATTTAAAAAACCTTCTGAACTTGTAAATGAGGATTAAAACATTAAGGTTTCATGATAGTGGGATATTTTTTTCATGTCGTATGATTCAAAAAAATATTCCTTTCACATTTTTGTAATAAAAATCAAAAATTATAATTTCTCAAAAATAATTGGAAGATTCCATTTAAAACATTTTTATAAAACTAAACAATGAATAAAAATGGAATTAAATAATCAATTAATAATATTAATAACATTTCTTAATCCATTTTTAGAAAACATGGTCTTGGAAGATAAATATTACGTAGTGGAGACTTAAACATAAACAACCTCAGATAATGATGACATTATGAAATAAACCCTTACCAAATTAGTTTCTTTTTAATTTGAAGCCCCATGAAAAAATAACCTCAAATGATACTTTAAGTACCATAAATAAAAATGTATTTATTTTATAATATATCAAATGGGTATTATATTTAAGACACAATAGAACTAAGTGGTGAATAAAGTGTATGTCCCACTGAAGTAAAAGTGAGATATGAAACCCTTATCAATTTATAGTCAGTTGAATCATATTCCCCATGAACAAATAAAATTTAACAAAACATTAAATATCTTGATAATAAATTAATTAATGATATGATGTGTCAAAGGGGTGTTATATAAACGTTATAAAACAATATTGGTGAATCAAATCCAAATATATCTCAATGAAATAAAATTGAGATGAAGTCCTTTACCTCGGGTTCGAATTGCTTCCAAAATGGTCAAAAATCAAGTATAATATTTTTAAACATATAATTAAGTTATTATATAACCATATTTATATTTATAACATCTTATATAATACTTTTTAAACATATTACCACTTATTCATTGATAATATTTCATTATTTTCACTGTTTTGGGTGTTAAATTCCTTGTTTTCTCATGCATGTTTTGTCATAAAATTATTAGATATCTTTTATCGTATATATATATAACTAATATCAATAATTATATTAATGTTATAAATACCCTCTTTATTCATTAGATATATTTTTATAATCTTTATTGAAAGTTGTACATATAAAATAAATCTCATCTTTTCCTGGAGACGGTAACACGTATATACTCACAAGTAATGATATACTTTATAAAAGGTTGAAATGGTAAGGAATTGGATGATATATTAATTTTAAAAAATCAATATCAATTCATAATTATCATATATATCCATTATTTCCATCATTAGAAACAACCAGACAAACTGGTGATGAAAAAAAATTACACCGCTATGTGGAGACAGTAATCCACACGCACTCACATGTGGTGATTTTATTTTTTATAGGATGGTTAAAAAGTATAATATGGTTGTATCATAATCATAATAACACCTAATTATATATATGATATTGTATTTTTTAATTTATGATGAAAATAACACATGAATAGGAAATAAAAGAAGAAATAAAGTTGAAATAGTTTGTAACGATGGTTATCTCTTATTTGGAAAAATTATTTAATATAACTTATTAAGGTATCTATTTGTGGTCTTATGTAGGGATAATAGACTCTATAACATGAATAAATATTTAATTTAGGGAAATTTGTAGGTTTTGGTTAATCCGAATGGATAAAAGTGGTAGAGAAATGAAGGAAGGGGAACCCTTTTATATTGTGGTGAGGGGAACTTTTGGAAATTAAAGAATCAATATCATGTAATAATTATCATATATAAACATATTATTTCCATCATTATAAGCATCCAAGTAAACTGGTGATGAATAAATAATTACACTGTTGTGTGGATATGATATGTTGTATTGACGCATGTGCGGTGCTTTTATTTTTCAAAGGATGGATAAAAGGTGGAATATGGTTATATCATAATCATAATAATATTTATGTATATATGATATTGGATTTATAAATTTTTTATGAAAAAAATACATTAATATTAAATACAAGAAGAAATAAACTTGAATGAGTTTGAAAATATGATTACCTCCTCTTCAGCGAAATTCCATTAGATCTTTTCTTTAGGGACCAAGGGTTGTTCTTTTTAAAGGACCAAAACCTCTAGAACTTGGATAAATATGTTGATAAGGTAAATGGATAGGTTTTGGTCTATTTAAATGGCTCATATTAGTGTAAATACGTGAAGGAATGGGTTTCCTTTTATAATTATGGTGAGGCGTACTTTTTCAATTTCTCAAAATATTAAAATATGAAAAGACTATTCTAGAGAAAAATGTATCAAAATGGAAAATAATTTCATAGAAGTTGACTTTTTTACTGTATCATATTCAATTTATCCTCATTTAAAATTTTATGGTTTTTAAATAATTTAATAATATATAATATTCATAAAATATAATAATTTTTAGTCTTGACAATGTTCATTACTTTGACATTAAGAATATCAAGATAATAAGATATATTCAAACCAAAAAATTTAATACATCTAAAATATGTAATATTCATATTGAAAATTCATGTATAATATTAATTAATTCAAATTTTATTAATTTTAATAGTTTTAAAATCATTTATTTGATATTTCCTTAAATTGAATAATTACAACATCGGCATTGTGTAAGCATTTAATGTAATTATTTGTTCACTATGAATTAAAAATAGATTACCATGATATAGATAAATATTTTGTATTGTCTACAATTTTTTGTGTATTATTTTTAAATAATATATGGAATTATTTCGAGACCGGGCTCGAAGAAGGCACATCATTTTGAGGCTATGTGAGCCCGAAATGGTGGTTTGAACTTTTTGAGTTATGTGAGTCGAAAAATGTGTGCGGTTGTGGTTGTTTCTAAAAGGATGCCTGGATTAAATATCTGAGGGCACTATTGAATCCAAGATGATGAATTTACCTAAGAACGAGTCTAACATCGTCCGGTGCAGGTTGAGGGAAAAGGATAATTTTTGACGTTTTTAGTAAAACAAAATAAAATAAATTCGCAATGTTTATTTTATTTTATATGGAAACATCTGCTACAACGCGGCGACGGGGCAGCTGTTTCCTTAATTAAACATCATAATGACTCAGAAATGGATATCTGGACTCATTAATACCGCAGTGTATTTGAATTCCAAACACGTTTCCCTTTTTATTGGGATAATCGAATGTTTCTCGTTGTCAAGGATTGAGAGGAAACTCTCAATGACAAACGACGATGGATCGAAGTGGAGAATCGCTACACCAACGAGGTTGGGGGATCTCGACGATGACGGTAGCACAACTCCTTCGTCAGCGATCGATCCTAGTTGAGGTAGGGGTTTGTTATTTAAATTCTTTTCCGCGATTTTGATTTAAACGACGAATGTGGATCAACCACGACCAAGTGGATCCACAGATTTCTGTGTTCTTGTGAGAGGGTTTTATTGGGATGATTTGGGGAATTGAGCCATGTTGAATTTTTATTGTTTGATTCTACTCCATTTAATCCTACTAACGAGAGAGGATCAACGCCGTGATGAACAACGGCGGTGGTTCGTTCCTCGATTTGTTCATTGGATTTCTTCTCCTTTCTCTTATCCGTGCGTTCTTCACGTTCTTCGCGGGGTGAGGAAAAATAGATCATTTCACATCTGTTTTGTGATGTAATGATCCAAAATTAAAGATTCGACACCACAATGTCCTTCTAGAGGTGTGATGACGATAGCGGACGACCAATCAGACCAAATCAAGAAGGGTCGTTCTTCGAGATTCTTCATGCTAGTGGATTGTTTCACATTTTTCAGAGCATATCGGAGGTACGAAAACAACCGAATCGGCTTCCTGGTGTTGGGGAACGAAATCCTGGGAGTTTCAATGCGATTGGACGGCTATATCGAGGATCGAGACATCAGGGAAGGCGCGATGGTAGAGGTTTGCGGTTCTGGAAATTTCAAGAATACACGGCGTGCATCTCTGAAGAACACGCCGTGTGGGCCAGCTCAGTGGTGACTATGGTTTCGGGCATCAAATAAGAATCACACGGCGTGTGACCTAGGTCACACGATGTGTTGGACCTTCCCCGAAGCTCGTCTTGTATCAAGTAAGGTACATAGACACGGGTTGGACTACACAGCTTCAGAACAAGGCGTGTACTCTCTACGAAGAAAGGCAGAGGAAGCTCCGCGGGACATGGTGTGTATCCCGGGGATACACAGACACTGGATGGAGTACACGGCCATGTACTCCACCACATGTCTAGGTGAGGCTAGTAATGCAGGTCACCCCATGTACCCAATACATAGGATGGTACACATGGGTTGAGGTCATGTACGGGAACACAGTCGCGTACACGGTGCCAACCCCAGATAACTCGGACACGGCGTGTACTCTATACCACACGTCATGTAATAACTTTTCTACATGACTAGCCTTACAAAATGGGACCTTGTAAATGTTCAGCACCCCTGGTCTGAAGACCGGGCGTGTGAAATTTCTACACACCGTGTACTTTTTGGAAAACAAACTGGTCTTCTTGTCCACTGTTTCTTGGACATGTTTTGTTTGGTTTAGTACCCCTTCTTCTCGTTCCCTTGAAGTTCAGGCAACATTTCTTTCTACATGAGTATGATACCTTCAGAAAGAAATTCTGTGATAGAGTCATGCATCCATCCTTGAGGCCCGGATTGAGATCCTCTATCCATTCTTGACCCTAGGTAGAGTCAGGCATCGACTTGACCAACTCTTCCAGGAGTCAATCCTCTACCTAGAAGGTGTATTCCAGATGAGTTGTGGTATTACCCATGTCCCTTGCAGTGATCCTCATCCATGTATCGTGACCATTCCCCACTCAAGAGTGTGTCTCCTGTAATGAGTGCATCTTTCTTTCGCGATCTTTCCCCAATCATGAGTGTGTCATCCCGTAATGAGTGCATTGACCTCTCATGACGTTTCCTGATGAATAGAACTTCTTGGACGAACATCATCAGAGCTACCAGACTCGTGGAGTGTGTTCTCCGGGAATGAGTGCTTATTGGAATATTCAAACTGAATCCCTAATGGGGTTATGCGATTGTGAGACTTGTCTCTAGACTGCAGGCCGGGGTTTTGATTATATGTGGTTTGTGTTTCTCTTGTTATATAATTTATAGAAATATGTTGTGTATAGATGAATGTACCTTTACATCATGTACTACTTTGTGGTTTTTGGGGTCCTCTACTGAGTATTTTTATACTCATCCATGCACGGACTTTGCGCACACATGTCGTGTCTTGTGCAGACGAGCAGCCTTTTGATAGTGTTCATGGCGGACTAGGATAGGACCAAGCTTTCTAAGTTCCCTACAGGCCGAGGCATTCCTCGACTACGAGAAATGGTCCCAGTACCTCTTTGTGTTTATAGGATGGACTTTTTAGTTTTCATACTTTTGATTTGGTGGGATTGTATTCTAGCCTAGTTTACATTCAGTACTTTACCTTCTCTCATACTCTGTTGGTTGGGTTTAGTTGTATGCATGAATTTTGTTCCATAGTGTTTTTACAGTTCATCATTTGTGGGCTTGGAGATGTGTGCACGTGTACAGGTGCTTAGTAAATGCCTCCCATGTTAGTAATATGCGTACTCGGTGCTAGTCACCTACCCCTGGACTATTAGAGGAGGGCTTGGGGAGTCACGGTGCGGGTCCCACTAGGATGGGTTGTGACAGAGTGGTATCAGAGGGTGGTTGGTTCTACTTTAGGACCAAGTGTCTGTGAGATTGATTTGGGGCAATAGTGTTAAGTGTTTCGAGATTAGCTTTCAGTCCCGAGACTCCAGTGTTGGTGCAGCGGCTGACGTATCCATACACCAGGACATTGATTAATCTGCTTTTTGACTAGGTACATGAAATCACTAGTTGTGTGGAAGTAAAGTAATGGTACTTGCATCATATATGAATGGTTTGTGTTTTCCATTTCCTTTTTGTCATCTATCCAGATATACTCATTGACCATGGTACATAGTGTTTCATTACAGGATGCCTTCGCGACGCATACCCGCTAGGATTCCGTAGCACGATCACAAGGATGAAACCCTCAGTGACGAGACTTCGATTCAAGGACTAGTTCCCCTGGTGTTGCCACCAGGTGGTGCACCTACTATACCACCACCAGTTGATTAGCTTGTGGTACGTGCAGTACCGACCGTTGGTGCACCTGCTATTTTTCTTGATGGAATAATTGTTTAATCACATGTAATAATGGGGTTAATAAATAATTTATCTTTAGGAATCTCTTCCATTTGAGACATTTCAACATAATAGATCAAGTAAGTCAACATGAGCATCCCTATCATGGATGATAATTTTATTGATCTTGCAGCTGATTTTCATACAACATGTTATGATTCGTCGATCACTCTAATTGAGAGAAAAATACGAATTTATTTCATAAAAATAGAATGTTTATAAAAAAATCTCTACCATGGAGATCTCACAAGGGTTTATAAAAACATATTACCACACACCTCTACCATATGGAGAGTAAATATCAATATTTAAATAAAAAAAAGGTCAAACCTCACATTTCAGTACATAAATAATTATAAGACATGAAAAATAATTATTTTATTTAAAAATTATAATAATATGAATAAATTACACCCCATGATCAAGGATTTGTTTTTTACTAACAACTCTATATGGTAATAATATTATATATATGTGAAATCATATATGTTCCAATAAATAAAATGAAATTAATTTAACATTTTTTTCATCATTAAGCGGGGGGGTTCTTATTTTAATTAATGATCACGTGTTATCTAATGTGAAATTGAGTGAAATAATATTTTATCACATCGAACAGATGTTAAAAAAACCCTATGTTTGTGCATCTAATTTTTATACACCCCCATACATCACTAAAAAGTGTTTCTCAATGAAATTAAGGTGATTTTGATGGAAATAATTCATGCATCGGGGAAGTTTCACTCAATAGATTCATGAGAGATTAATTTTCATAATTTTTTTAATTATTTATAATAAAATAATGAGATCAAAATTGGTGTGGGAAGATCTATATACAAAAATGGTGAATCCTGATAAAATAAATTCCTCACAAAACAAAAAAATGTGGTATATTAAATGAGCTTGAATGATTTATATACATAAAACAATATTGGTTCAACATATATGATAAGAACACCACGCCACATTATATTAATTGTGAAATAATGAAAATATGAAATCTTTAAAAAAAGAACAAGTGATGTTGGACTAGAGAAACTTTCTAAAGTGTGGTCCTCATTAAATAGGGTGTCCACCTATGAATTGTTCCCTGATAAGTTAACATTTGTATATCTCTTGTATAGAATAATTCCATTTAAAAAAGTTTGAAGTACATAAATGATTAGAAAAACATAAATGAAGAATAATACAATGATAATTATTATATATCCACACATACACCAAGAACTATGATATGTCCTTTCAAGAAAATCATCAAAAAATAGATACTAAAAGAATTTTATCAAAGGATACAGTCAAACTCCTTGAATATTGTATGGTGATAATGTTTCCACTAGAATATATGACATTAGGTAAATTATATGACCAGAAAATGAAAAACATAAGGAACACGAACACAAATAATTTCATTATTCAGATAGAATACACTATGTTCACAAAGGGGGGAACAAATCATTTATTTCTAGGTTATAGACACACATATGTTTTTTATAATATATCCACACAACAAAATTCCTTTATCTAATTACAATTAAAATATAGAAAAATAACAACTAAAAAAATTTATGAGTTGAAACTTCCTTTTATGTGAGATAAATATTTCCCTCCTCCATATGTGAATTATTTCAAAACAATTGACCTGGATGTGTCAAGATGCATCTTGTGTAAAAAAAATTATTCTTGTGATATCGTATCAACCATATTTAATATTTTAAATTCTATATATATATATATTTTTCATAATCCCTACCTAATATTTAAAACAGAAAGTCAATGTGTACCCCCGACATTATTTTCTAAAACAACAGGGGCATCTAACCCCCAAACCTTCATTCGGACTGGTTTGTACTTCCCCTGCACCCACCCATGACCTCAATATCATGGTTGAATGGTAATGTTAGGGAATATTGTACAATATGATATAACTCAAATTAGGGTCCTCAAATATCAACATATTAGTAATGGTAAAGATCAACCATGAAACTAAGCTTGAGGAATCCCCCTATTTTTCTCTATATTCTCTCTATTTTTATTTTGGATACAAAATGCGACCATGAAATTTTTATACACAAAAAAATATTATCTAGTGCCTTGGTAAATTAATTGTTGAGTAATGATGGAAGACACCAACCAAATGAACATGAGGTATCTAGGTGTCTAGTGACAAGATAATCTTGGTTGAAATTTAGGAAACATGAAATACTGTAATAACACTAGATATTCCAAAAAACGATTGTGTATAAAATATCTGAAAAAATATAAGGTACATGGAAATAAAACATTGGTTTCCAAGGTAACAAGTGGATTATAAGGTATTATATTGGGTCAAATTTACTTCTAAAAACACAAACTGTCAATTCCAGGATCATCACATCAGCACAATCAAGGGCTTTGATCACCCTTCTAAAAATATTATAGGGTCATGAATGCTAGATAAAAATAAGGGTAAAAAAAGTACAAAAAAATAAAGGATAATGAATATAATCCAAAAAAGTTAAATATAGGTAAAAATGTGGTAAACAAATATATAAGATCCCATAGGGGTATTTGTTTTATAGAAATCAATGATCCTAAATGATATATCCTCTAAATCACAAAGGCATAAATTTATTTGTAAGGATTGGAGTGCATGGAACCATAGATTTTTGTAACTATAATTGAAAAAAATTTCACCCTATCAAACAACTATTCACACACCCTTTTGAGAGCTCATTGCAAACAACCAAATCAAAACCAAGAATAATTTAGTAAACACTAGTTATAGAACATCCAAGTTTGTGTGGTTTAGAAGAAGTACAAATATTCAGGAAATGAAAATTCTCAATAAAATATGAAAAATAGAAATATGAACACTTAACTGAGTAATAAGTTCCTAGAGATATGTGAACTACTAAGGAGAAAGTGATAATAGATTTATAAACACTCTAAAGTATACAACACTGTTATATTGATCATGTGACCCCACTTGTTCATATATAGAAAACTTCCATAGAAGATAGAAAATCTAGTTAGTTAAATTATCATATGATATTTATGGATGAACCGTCACATAACCATTACCACTTTAAATAACCCACCTATTATAATTAATTAACTTCTACATTCTATGAAGAGTATATGATTTAATGAATCATCTTATAGTAACTTTAATTTCAAAATGTTCTTTTGTTTTCTTTTTTAGACTCATGGTTCAAATTTCTACTCTATATAGTTTTGTATTTCATTCTAAAATTTAATTCTTCCCATAATTTTAAAATACTTACTAGTAAATGGTATTTAATAAAATCCTAACAACCATACACTTGATATTCATTTTTAAGGTTTCATGAGAAATTATGTCTGGTATCAATTCATCATGTTCGAGAATATCTCCTTTTCAACTCAATAAATCCATTCCAGTGTTTATTCTATGGTCATTTAAAATAAAAAAAATATTCATTCCTCATTGAAGCACAACACCACCATAGATTTTTATGCACTAATAATTTATTCATAATATACAATAGATCCATATTCTTATTCAACTTTCGTAGTTCCATCATGTATTCTTCAATAATATTCTAGATGAAGTGATACCTCAAATGAATGTGCATAATCATAATTCAAACACTAGGCTATTTCTTATGTGAATCAAATTTTGCATATCATAGAATAGTGAGTTGGTTTCATTCTGTATTTCAATTTTCTAAAAATTGACCTTTCTACAACCCCCCTCCCCCCCGCCAACATATTTTTTTCTACCATAACTATAATTCACACAAACTACATGTCTAAAAATGATAATAAATGTTGAATACTTGATATATAGATTAGGAAAATACCTAAAAAAGTAAACACAAAACGGTAGTTTTTATTCCTTGTGTATGTATATAAACTAAAATAAGTATTCGTAAACCCTTATAATGAATAATTCATTTTGAATCAAAGTTCCAAATCCACTAAACCATTGAGATATTTAAGAATAC
This sequence comes from Viscum album, assembly GCA_963277665.1. NCBI lineage: Eukaryota > Viridiplantae > Streptophyta > Magnoliopsida > Santalales > Viscaceae > Viscum > Viscum album. The sequence goes on from OY728141.1 coordinate 784,519,434, forward strand.
ACTTAACAGCATTTGAGTGTTCCTGTCCATGATTTTTTATGAACCTACTAACTATACAAACTAATTGTTCAATATTAGGCCTTTTACAATCTATAGATTAAGTTATAATTTCAATAGATGACTAATAAAGATCCTTCAACATGTACTTATCCTCCACATTAATGTTAAGTTCCTAATCTATTAAACATTTGAAGTTTTTTACTAGAGGTTCTCAAAGGTTTGGACTTACTCATTCTTAATTTATCCAACACCATCTAGACATACTCCGGCTGAGTCAGGAATAGTGTCATTGTTTTTTAGTCACATCTAATCTTCTTCCACAACATAATATTTGTGGAACCAAGATCATTTATCATAAATTATCTAGAAAAATCAATCTTTAACTCTAATATTATTTAATTCATTAGTCTCACTACAGTAATTTTATCAATATAGAGAATGACAATAAAGGAAAACACATCGACAGACACCATATGATAGAACTAATGATATGTATTTCACCAGAAGAACATTTATAATTCCATGAAGCTATAAGACATTAAATTCCATTGTATTGGTGCCTACTTAATACCATAAAAACTCACACCAGAAATTTTATTATGTTTAGTGAAAAAATTTCTAACTGGTCCATGTAAATCTCATCCTCTAAATATATGTTTTGGAACATAGTCTTGACGAAAAGTTATTCAAGAAAAGGACCATCCATATAAACTATGTTGAGAACCATCTGAATCATTATGTTATTTACAATAGTAAATAATATTTCATGAAATTCCACTCTATTATATTATTAAAATCTTCCCACAATTAGACTTTCCTTGGATCGGTTCTTACCACTTTCTTCCCCTATTATATGATAAACCCATTTATTCTAAAATTACCTATTTACTAAAAGTATTTATATTATATGTTCAGAATATAACAAAATAATGCAATCCAACTCTTCCTGAATGTCTAAATCCAACTATAATGAGTTTCTCAATTTTATCTCCACATCCAGGCATTCAGTTTTTCCACCAATCATATGTAGTAAATAATGCATTTAAAAATCAAATTTTTTACTAGTATTAAAAAACTGGTTTCCCATCTCAATTACTATGGTTTAGTTCCTTCGAAATTCGACAATTTCAAAACCATTCCCTATGTTTTCATGTTATTTTAGCATTTCGGTACATCATATCCTGGTACTTCTAAGAGGGATTAATATTTTTGTTCTAGATTTATGTTCCACTTAATGAAATTTTATGATCCCTAAACAATATTGAACTATCCATACTTTTTTAGATAAACATTTCATTAATTTCTTATTTTCTCCAAAATATATCTTCATCTAGGTTCTGATCCTTGTATGTAATCTCCTTATTGGAAAAAGATATTCTGGATTCTAATAACCTTTCACCAATTGTTATCCTAGAGATAAAATGTAAATTTTCTAACAATGTATCTATAAACTAAATATGTTTTGAAATTATCTTTTGAATTATGCATTTTACTGGAAAAAACATAGGAATTCATGACACATTCAAAATCATTTTGTAGAATCAAAACAACTTATCGTCAAAAAAAAGTGTCGGAAAATAGTGGATACTTGCTAAAATTTCAAGTGTTAACTCGTCTTTCATGACTATCTTTCTGCAATTTTATATTCTTACCAAGTTTACAACACACAAATTCAATAAGACTAAATCATTTCCTATTTATCCTTTATCGTATGTTCTCACTCTTCCTATGAATTCTACTAATGGAATGTCTCCTTCGTTCAGTAATAAAATCAATTCTGGTAGAACCTATGGCTTTCATCCTCCAAATATAATTATTCAAAATAAAATATCATATTCCCTCAAATTTCAACCCATAATTACCACTATTATTACTTAATATAGTATCGATCACATCATATGAATCCATAAGTGATGAAATAATTATCAATTCCCACACACCTCCATTGAAATTTATCCCAAAAAAACCAATTTTTTTAGATAATTTGGAATTCATTCATATCTCTAGTGAAATTTTACCCCAATATACCTTAATAAACTTATATTCATTCTAAAAAACTCATATTATATAATTACTAAATCAAAAACATCTTGTTCATTGTGAAAATCATCTCATATATATTCTCAATCATTTAAATTAATTCAGAAATTTTCTTCTCTCGAAGGATATTAATGGCTATATTCATGAAAAATATCATACAAATAAAACATATTGAATTATGACTAATAATTTTACATTCATACATTATCATTAATTCCAAATTAACCCCTTAAAATATAATCTACATATCTCTTCAGAATATGTAATCTTCAACATGTACTCTCTTGAATCTAAAATATATTCTATTAAATTTTCTGGCCACACATTTCCCTTGTCTAATTCCACCATTCCGAAAAAAAAACTCCCACTAAAACTAAAATGAGTCAAGGAAATAAAACACCTCACTTTCCATGATTCTCTATCTAGAGTGACCAAAACTCCGTTACAATAACCTCCAATACCACTTATTATGCTATAACCTATTACCCCGAACAATCTAACATCCACGTCATAAAGGTTAAAATATATATTGAAGGTCTAAAATTCATGACAACAATGAGTAGTGTATCCATAACTGAGAAGCCTCACACCCAATCCACACACTATTTCCACACCCTATGAATCACCCATAGAAAAAAAAATTAAAACCAATAAAAATATAAGAAATAGTCAATATAAAACATAGATATTTACATGATTTAGAACAATTATTACACCATAGGAAATAACTAAAATCAATAGATGTGGAATGATAGAAATAAAAACACTCAACTATGTTACAAGTTTCTAGAGAGAGGTGTACTGGTCATCAGAATATAACATAGAATTAATAGTACTCTACAGAATACGACAACATTGTATTGTGAAATTGAATGAACCCATCTATTTATATAACATGTCTAAAGAAACCAACACGTTCAATCGATTAAAGTTACATTATACCTTTATAGACAACCCTCTATTTGACCATGGTCACCGCTAGAAACCTGATAAAAACATTTTTATAACATCTTTACTTAGTGAACAGTGCATGCATATGAAACTCATCATAAAACATCCTCACTTCTTGAAGAGACTTTGGGTGTTTATAGAATGTAGTTTTTATTTTCTAATTTATCTAGTTCTGTATTAAATTTTAAAAATTACACCTTTTTAGAATTTACTACACAAAATCTTGAAATGTTTTCTCAAACTGAAGTAAATATATCATCCAAATAACATATAATTGTATTCAAACTAAAAAAACATTAAACATTTACATGTGGATAATATGATATAACTTAAATTCCGAAAATAAAAAATAAAATTTAACTTAAAACACAGTTGTAATATATTTCATAAGTCACACACAGTAGCAATGTTATTTTCACCACCTACAAGAATGTAGATATTCCCATAATCATCATAAAAGTATCTATTATCCACCAAATCATCATGAGAAAACATTTGGAGAGCTTCTATCTTTACACTATAATCTAGTGTTCCCCATATCCTTATTTTTTATTAAGTTTACAATATTTTCCCTATATATTATGTTTCATTTTTGTTGGTTAGAGTGGAAACTCAAGAGGGGGGGTGAATTGAATTCCAATTAAATATATGTTCAAAAATATTTCAATTAAAATGCCCCAAATTGAATAAAAAGATAATTTGTAGTGAATTTTTATAAATGTAAAGGGTCTGGTAGGTTCTCAAAGATTGATTAGTTCTTAGTTAATCTAATCTGGAGATTAATTAACTTTTGAAGCTAACCTAATACTTTACAAAACAAACAAACACTTTCTAGATTAACTACCAATGTAACTTTAAAATTGTTTTTTATTTCAAAGTAAGTAGCAATGGAATATAAATTAGATATTGTATACATTAACCATAAACTAAAATACATAGCAGTTATAACCAAGAGGTTCAGTCTCAAGCCGAGACTTAGTCCTCTCAAATTTATATAAATTTGATCCACACCCTGGATCGGGGTTAACAACAGTTTACAAACTATCCAGGTACTCAGACCTCTACCACTGTTATTTGTGGGAAAAAAAGAAAACAACACACATTCTATCTAGGTTCAAATTGACCTCTACCACTATCCTCAGTGGGACACAAGAAGGTGTTGAATGTTTGGAATGAGGATTTAGTAACCTTTAGTTCAGCACAGGAGATAGTGTGTGTGTAAAATAGACAAGATACACACACTGCTCATAAGTAAACCAAGAATCACTAAGAGTAAGTATGAATGAGTTTAGAAAATCTCTAGTGATTGGTAGTGCGACACTGGACTCATTTGATTCAGCAGAAATGATTCTAAGTCCTTCTCTGATTTTTCTATTGAAAAACAGAGTGTCGAGGTTCAGCTTGGTGTTCTTCACAAGTGAATATGTTTTCTTGATTTTTCATGTGTTATTCAGTTGAATTTAATTGCATGCATGAGAGTTCATTGATGATATTGCAATTTGTTCTTCAGTGCACAAGATTTCTCCTCTGTTCAGTATAGAGCACTCGTGTTTCTTGAGTTGTCATGCGTACATATGTTTTTCTCTTTTCTTTACTGCAACTCAATCTTCCTTATAATCACTGAGCTCTTGCAAAAGAATGATTCCCTTTTCATAGGTAAGAGGTACTGTTTCCTGAGAGACCAAAAACAATCATTAAATGTCATTAATCGCATTAAAAACATAAAATATGACCATTAGTAATATTTAAATAATATTGACAAAAAGTTTAAGAAGCGGTGTCACAGTAGTTATGAAAATGGTGTCTCCTTCATGGTATGTCTTTCATGGTATGTTCTTCATGGTATGGATGTCATGACATGTCTGTCATGGTGTGTCACTCACAGTGTGTCACTCACGGTGTCAGCGTCATGGTGTGTCGCTCATAGAGTGTCGCTCACGGTGTCTGCGTCCCGGTATGTCGCTCACAGTTTCTACATCATAGTGTGTCGCTCATGGTGTCTGTGTCATGGTGTCTGAGACTTAGGCTTCACGGTGTCTGTTTCAGTGTTTCTGTTCATTGTGTGTATTTCTTTCTCACAATGTCTAACTTACTGTGTCAAGCTTCACAGTGTCTTGTACGTAGATAAATAACTGTGTTCAAACATAAACAGTAATATTCATAAAATGGATTGAAAATAACCATTATAAACTATATGATAACATGAAACATAAATACATATGGTTAACATTATATGTGAGATTTGTGACTAATTTTATGATGTGTGATTATTACTAGGATTGGTAAATCATAATGAGATTTGTGATCATGAATATGATTTGTAATTATTATTCAGATTTGTGATAATTAAAACATGATTAATACATGAGGACTCCAACAATATCCCCCTTTTTGATGATCACAAATCATGTATAGGTAATGTATAAATTAAATGCAACTGCAGAGAATGTAACATATAGAGTAACATATTCTAGAATAATGTATCACTATTTCTCACCCTTTTGGGATTATCAAAAAAATAGAAAGAGTAGAGAAAAAATAGTTCATATGACATTAAAGAGGTTCAGAATACACCATACAGTACAAATACAAATAATAATCAATCAAAGACATCCCCATCAAAAAGAATGCAGTTACTAGGATTCATCAGGGATTGGCCTTCTCTTTTCCTTTATCAGTTGCTGATGTGGAAGAAGGCATAGAGGTGGTAGGAAGAGAAGGTAAAGGTAGACCTTCAATGATAGAGGGAGCCAAATATGGAGCTGTAGAAGATATGGTCTATGGAAGATCAAGAATGACTGGCCTGATTTGAGTTAGAGCTTGGCTAACTGACATGGTAGTGGAGGCTAAGGCAGGTAGTCAAGGTCTAAGAGGGGTAGCCGCTGGAGCAACTATTGCAGTACTTTGGACATGGAGATAGTTCTTCAGAAGGATGATGAAGTCTATGATAATTTATCCTCCATATTGCATAGCCTTTTCAAAATCCTCATTATTCTCCATGAATTTATCCAACAATCTTGTGAACTCGGTGAGTTTTTGAACTTGAGTTTGAAAGACTGAGTCACATGAGGTATCTTCAAATTTTCCACAAGATATATAAAGTGATTTTCCATATCAGATTTGGAGAAAATCCATGTGAGATAGAAATCTGTCTTCTTGGTGATCTCCTGTTGATCATCATTGGCAATCTTAGAATGAATTTTAACCAATTCAAGTGCTCGGTGATGGTTATTAACTACTTCAGATAAAGGAGGAAAATCAAAACCACTGATGGCATTCTAAATTTCATCCTTGATTAAAGATCTGATCAAAGAATCATCCAAAGAAAGTGTGATGGTCTGACCCGGGGAAGGAGAATCCTTGACAACTACGGTTAAAGCTTTGAGCTGTTTCAATACCTTTTGAATATAGCCAGTGTATTCATCGGTCAGATTATTCACGTTCTCTGCAAGTTCTCTTATGCGTTGCAACATCTTTGTGTGCATTTCGCCAATATTTTAATCAAAATATAACAGATAGGGATTCATTTGGGACACAATGTCTCAAGAAATGTTGGAAATAGAAGGTACATGAGAAACAGAAACAGGTACAGGAGTAGGAGTAGGCTCTGATCTTGAAGACAGTTCTTTCTACATGACTACTACCATAAGTTTCAATGTTGCAACATCAGCACTATGAAATTTATTTTCAACCCTTACTTATTGAATTTCTTGGATCATTATGGGTTGAATATGAAAAATAATATTTTCCAAAAGAATAGAGGCATCATCCGGATTTAGTTGAGTCAAAGGAAGAGGTTGAGAGGATATAATCTTCTCAACTCCAGCTAATATAGTCTCTCCCAAGAATTTAATATATTCTTTACTGAAAAAATATTTCTTATCAGGAAAGGATTCAGGTGAAGGAAAAAGTCCATGGGTAGGTTTAGGGTCTGGTTGCGGTTCAGAGTCAGTTTCAGTTTTAGATTCAGATTCAGGTTGAGGTTCAGGTTGCGGTTCAGGTTGAGAGACTGACTTCAATTGAAACAAAGAAGAATGTTCAATCCCAGATGTAGTCAGTTGCTGTGATTCACTCACATCATAGAAGCTGGGGAATTCATACTGAGTGTACACAGAGTGTAACACCCCAGGTAAATAAAGAATATGACATTTCATATTTATCTATATTTGTGAATAAAATATTGAAATGACTTTAAAGGGGACGCTATGCTTGATGGCGTACCCAACACGCAACAACGAGTTTCTTAGGAATCTTACGTTGCACTCTAATAATAAAATAATATTATTTTACATGGTAGTTAACATGTAGTCGTTGTATTGGAGGGAATGGATAGAAATAACTAAAATATGATTATATATGTTTTTAAATGTTTTTACTTTTATCCAATAAAAGCTAAAGGCTTAAAATACGGAAAGAATTCGATTTTAGGCGTATATGCCCTAGTTTTCACTAAAGGTTCACTTATCACCTTTTAATGAAGAACTGTCATTAAATATAGTTTTGATCACTCTTATACATTCTTTTGGAGCAAATAAAACTCTTATTAAGAATCAGGACATCAAATTTTACTTTGTGTAATTTTTTGGTATTTTTTCGATAAAGTTCATTTTTTAATGAATAGTGTAAAATGTTGTGTTTTAATTCAAAACCTCTTTTTAATATAATTTATTTATATGATTAGATAATATTTTGAATTGGTTTTAAAGTGAAAATAGAAAATATTTTTACCATTAAATCCAATAGTGGTCGTTGGAATTAATTTCACTTTGGAATCAGATTTAAACTAATGTCAATCTTTTGATACTTATTGTTTTATAAAAACACGCTATTTGCTCTAACAGCGGAAATTAATTATTAAATTAAATAATGTGATTAATATGTTTTGAATTTTGTAAAACGGAATTCATTTTTGAATTCGGAATATCAAATATAGCTTATGGTGAATTTTTGGGGTTTTTCTGAAAAACTTCAATTTTTCATGAATAGTGAAACCACTAAGTGGTACTTATAAAAACTGATTTTTCCGTTTAAATGAAATTTTGCCATATTTGTGCTTTGAATTTCAAAAATCCAACATACATGGTTGTCATTAAGAAGTAAAATGTGGTTCAATGGGATAAAAATAATTTTTTGGTTAATAGTAACTTATTAAGTTTTTAATCGCGATTAGTGGTAATTAGTGTAGTTTAAGGTAAAAATAATGCTTTAATAAAATAAGATGAGCTTGACACATGTTCTACCCTCATTGGTTGTGTCATGGCCGACCAAGACAAGCCATGGGTCAACTTGGGGACCCCATGGATCCACTTTGGTTGGGAAATGGCATAAATAACTTTTTATTTAATGTAAAAGTAAAAATGACACAAACATGATATGTTTTACTAAAACAATTTTTAAGAGGGGTTATACAAGTCATATTTTTGATTATAAATAGTCATTGGAAATATAAAAATATTTCCTACATCATAGTATTTTTTTTATAATTTTTAGACATTAAATAAATTAAATTATTTATGACATAATAATGATGCAACGATGACATCATTATTTGACGATTTAAATAAAATGGAAAGATAATGTAAATTATATGAACTACACATGTCCAAAACTTATTGTATGGGTGGATTTAGAATCCGTATCACCTTATCCACGAATTATATCAATGTGGGACCTTTTGAAACTGAAACACATTTTCAAATAAAGTAATATTTCTTACTTTCCAAAAGTGCCCATCCTCTCCTCTTATAAAAGGCCCCCACCTCTACCACCTTACACACACTCCTCAAGCCTTTGGCTCGGCCAACCCCTGCCCATTTACTCTCTCCATATCCCTATCCTCATCCTAGAGGATTCCCTTTGGGCAGAATCCTTTCAAAGGAAGCCTTTAGGCTCAAATCAAAAGGAGTTACACTTTTAAAGGTAATTCATTCTCTCATGTTCATTTGTTTTATTTTGCTTCTCCAACCCCCTAAACTCTTTTTATTTACATCTTTTGTAACAACACCAGTATCTTCAATATAATATGATGTTGTTATAAGATTTATTGGAGCTACACTCTCACACAACTACATCAAATGGTTAATGAACATACGGTTTCCGTGGATGGTGAAATTCTGCCTCCCGAAACGATGATTGTTCAATACTCATTTAACACCTTCAAATGTGGCCATTATGATGTCACTATTTTTATATATGATATATAATATGTTTATGTTTTACTTATTCTTCTGTATTTTTCATTTTTGTCTTACCTTTATGGCTTCCATTATGGGTATACGCGATATCTTCATTTAAGGAAGTGCGGACTACCGCCCCCTCAAAGTGATTTGATTCGTTAAATACCATATGTGAGACGTATAAAGGATGGAAATATGATATTATATATGATATTATACTGGAATTATAATATACCTATATATCTTTATTATTCCATTCTATAAAATACGAAATAGAAATCAATGTAGCGTTCATGCGTACGTACGGCTTACCATCTCCATGAACGGTGCATTTCATTTCTTACCTATAAATGATTATGTTATGTTATAAATGCATGCATGTACTGGATATATATGACATATATGATATCTAAATCATGAATACAATTCTGTATATAATAAACATTTGGCCACACAAACAACATGTAATTGTAAGAAGTCCACCTTCGACTTAAGAACCAAATATCGACAAAACAATCATTATTAACTTAATGATTACATAATGTTTATGACATGGTAATAAGTGATATAAAAGGAAAAATTAACTTGAAAATGGTTCTTAAGGAAGTATAAATTGACTCAAGTTTATTATTCAGGAGATTAAAGAACGATCGAGTCAAGTCGGACCCGAGGTAAGGGATCTTATTTCTCTCTTTCTTTTTAAGTACACTCTTTTATGTCATTCCTTTTAAGCTCATATTTATTATGATTGGGATGTTCTTTTATATTACTCCTACTGTACTTATTATGTTCATATGATTAGAGACCCTATTTCCTCTCATCAATCCATTTTGGATGTTTTGAGTGGCGCCGTTAGGCGGCCGAATATTCGTAAGGGATTTTTTTTCATCTCACATTTATTCCCATGAGATTTATGCTACATTGGCCAAAAATTCCATTGAGTGGTGTATGTACTGCCCATTATTCTACTCTTTGTGTAATATACTTTTGTTTATGAGTATTTACATCAATTATCTATTGTCCTTCTTTCATGGGGTGTATGTTTTGAAAGATACCCAAGTCGGTAAGGGAACCTTTCACCCTCATCTTTTTTTTAAAAGACTTCCTTTGTTGGGTATTTTAATTTACCTATTGTTATATTGGGATATGTTCTAATATATCCTTATTGATGTAAATTTTGTGTCCAAGTGATGAGATACACTTTTTATCTCTCATCAACTCATTTTGATGTGATGCCGTTAGGCTGTCAAGGGAACTTTTTAACCCAATTTCGATTTCTTTGGGTTCAACATGTAGTCATTGAATATGTCATCCATTGCATATGTGTGAATGACCGATTATTGTTTTACACGTAATATCCATTTATATTGGGTGTAATTATATTTGTCACACATATTTTTGAGATTGATTTGTCCTTAATTTAAGGATACCTTCTTTATAAGGTATTTCATCACATTTGACATTTCTATTGAGGGTTCATTGTTGTTATGCACCAATTCACTCTTATATGGTGTATATACTGTCCTTTGGAGTATTATATCATGAATCCATTTATTCTCATGATATTATAAAGTTCTGACTAAATGTTATTCCTCAATTATGGTATTCAAGTGTCTCTAATTTTGGTAAAACCCCTTTAACAAAAATATCACTTTAAATGTTTTAATTATTTGTTCTTATTAATATCCATGTTTTCAAAATGGTTTTAAGGATTTATTTATATGGATATTAATGGTTTAAAATTTTAAGATTCAAGGTGGTATGGGACACTTTGATTCAAAAATCTCTTTATTAAATGTTTTAAATGGTTTTGGAAATGTTTTCTTTTTGTATGGATTCATTATTTCAAAATACTAAAATGTTATATTGTGATTGAAATGTGGAAATGTTTTGTTTCCTTTAGGAATGTTTTATGTGATACGTTTATGTTATGGTTCATGGGCATTGTTATGAAAACAGGTGGTTCCGTGATAAACTATGGGCGGGTGAGCCCGATATATCTCTCCAATGCATTGGGTAACGCGAAGGAGTGAAACGTTGAGGTTTCTCCGAAGAGATTTAGGGAATATACTATGATGGGTATTCCAAAACGTAACCAAGAGGGTTACTCCCTACGTAAGAATGTTATGAATGCCTCAATTTACCTTTATGTCTCATGATTTCTATGATTTATTCATGGTTTGAGGAGGTATGTTAAAGTTCCTTTGTTTTATGGGTAAAGTATGATTTCATTCTTATGTATATATGAACTCATGTTTCCTTTCCATATTTTTATAACCCTTACTGAACTTTTTATGCTCATCCCAAGTTTTTGAAATGTTTTTCATAGGTCAAGGGAAAGGTACATGATGTGATGATAGTGTCAAGGATGTGTCAAGAAAGAATCCATCTTTTATTTTCAATATGTTACCGTTGATGGGAAAAATGAATACTGTCTTTTATGTAACCACTTTGTTTAAGTGTGGAATGTAAAGCAAGTTTCATGATCTAATTCTCTAAAACTCTAAACCTGAAAAGATCCTCAATGTGTAATCTTGTAATAACTCAAGATTAAGTAAGTTTTAAGGCTGGGGCCTTATAGTTGGTATCAATGGTCGGTTTAGATAACTTTAGAGGTTAGGGTATTCTTTAAGCATAAGTGACATTACCATAATGGTTAGGATTTCAGACAGAGTACTAGTTTTAGATAAAGTGAATGAGTAAGAATATCTTAGTGTTTATCTTCCTCATTAGTACATGATGGTTTTGTTGTTATACTCACACTGACCTTTTTGGTTTTAGCAAATGGATGGATCTAGCATGCACCAAAGTAACAGTGGATGTGAAGGGAACTGTGACAGTCTTTTGAGAAAGAAACTGAATGATATGGGGGCTGCAATGAGAACTCTTTTGGTTATCCTCAACCAACTATCTGGAGTCATGATTGACCACCTAAACCTTGGAGATTTCTCTAAGGCATCATATATGCAAGAAACAAATCCCTACGGAAGTACAGGTAATAATCATAAAGGTAAGTGTGTTCAAAAACCTATGTGTCAAAGATGTGTAAAGAAACACCTAGGAAATGTTTCAAAGGGACAGAAATATGCTATAGATGTGGAAATGAAGGTTATAAAGCAAGAACCTGCTATGAAAAAAGGAAGCATCTAGTTTAATCGTGGAAAGGGAAAGAAGTTCTTTCTGAGGGATCAATTGAATGTTTTAAATGTGGTGTGCATGGTCATTATGCAAACACATGTCCTATGAAGAAGTTTCGTGAATGGGGTCACCAAGAGCGTACCAATATTCGTTTACCAATACCTAATGCCATTCCGATTGAGGATGAAGAAACTGACAATGACCAATCAAAGGTATGTACTATTTCATGACTATTTTTTTCCTATTTTGGAATCTTAGGATATGATTCATGATTTTGTTTGTAGGAAAGAGGTATTTCTGAATAAGTTGGAAAGGAATGGATAATGGATCCTGAAGAATGTTGAATGAGTAAGATGTCAACATATAAGGTCTTCAAGAGTTATGGTGAAATTCTTAAGAGTATTTCATCTCTTTTGATGATGGGGTTACATTAGAAGACTTTTTATATTATGTGTAACCCTGATGTTTAATATAGGCAAATTTTATTCAAGTAATAGTTATCTTTTCTTTTGTGGACATAGTTATAAAGAACCATTTGGGTTTATATGATCCTTACTTTTGAGGTAATTATGGGTTACTATATGTTATGATTGAAGTGAAAAGCATGAGATAAAATTGAGGTTAAATTATGTTATGGTTATTTTTGATGATTTTATCCCTTTTTTGGGAATTATTTTAGAATTATATAGTTTTGGAAAAAGGACAACACGTAGACCGTGTGACTACCCGTCGAGTCGGACAAAGCTGCGGGAATTGAACCCACAACCAAAGTACGACTGGTATTTATCGCCTACCACTGGAATACATGAATTCCCTCGTTAGTTTTACTGATTCTTTTTAGTTATATGATTTTATGAATTATGAGTATGTTGATTTTTGAGGATATGTGATTAGGATAATTACTTTTCAATGCGAGACATTAGAAGCAACTAATGTTGTTTGGAGATAAATGTTACGATTTAACTTGGATGACTATGTGACTAAATCCTTCAAATATTTGGTTTTCAATCTTATATTGGTTTACTTTGAAGAATTTTATTGACAAATTGTTTATCAGATGGCCCTCATTGAACTTTGGGTTTTGTTGGACAAATTTTGGAGATTAAAAATAGATTTTCTTTTTAATGGGTTATCCTTTTCTGGATTATCTGACCTTGTACTAACCTTTTTGGTTTTGGTTTTGGTTAAAGCCTAAATACATGGGATGTATATAGTTATCTTTTTTGTATTAGGTGATTCTATAGAAGTTTATTATAGTAGTCTTAATGCGAACAAGTCTCCCTAAATACTCGTCTTATGAAAAAATATGAGTTTGATTAAGGAATCAAGTAAAATTTGAAAGTCAACATGATAAGTGATTGTGTTTCCTTATGAATAAATTCCTCAATAAAAAGTAACTTAAAACAAAAATGTTGTCTATTAACTTTTCCTACTGGGGAACCCAACACCGTTTAACCCATCACAAGTTTGTGATTTTGTTATTGTTAACTTTCTCCTAAACATGTTTTCTATCACTCTTCCTCAGAACATGACCCTATGTTTTCTCCTCCATGTCCATGTTTTCATACTTGGAATCCTAGTAAGGGTTAACTCGGGTGACCTTTGTACTTATCTTTCTTTATTTTAAAGTGATTTTTTTACCGACTCTTCTTCCGATGTGGGACTTTCAAGGATGTTTCCAAGCGCAATTTTAAAATTGCGAGGACGCAATTCCCAAAAGGGGGGATGTATGTAACACCCCAGGTAAATAAAGAATATGACATTTCATATTTATCCATATTTGTGAATAAAATATTGAAATGACTTTAAAGGGGATGCTATGCTTGATGGCGTACCCAACACGCAACAACGAGTTTCTTGGGAATCTTACGTTGCACTCTAATAATAAAATAATATTATTTTAAATGGTAGTTAACATGTAGCTGTTGTATTGGCGGGAATGGGTAGAAATAAATCAAATATGATTATATATGTTTTTAAATGTTTTTACTTTTATCCAATAAAATCTAAAGGCTTAAAATACGGAAAGAATTCAATTTTAGGCGTATATGCCCTAGTTTTCACTAAAGGTTCACTTATCGCCTTTTAATGGAGAACTGTCATTAAATATAGTTTTAATCACTCTTATACATTCTTTTCGACCAAATAAAACTCTTATTAAGAATCAGGACATCAAATTTTACTTTGTGTAATTTTTTGGTATTTTTTCGATAAAGTTCATTTTTTAATGAATAGTGTAAAATGTTGTGTTTTAATTCAACACCTATTTTTAATATAATTTATTTATATGATTAGATAATATTTATAATTGGTTTTAAAGTTAAAATAGAAAATATTTTTACCATTAAATCCAATAGTGGTCGTTGGAATTAATTTCACTTTGAAATCAGACTTAAACTAATGTCAATCTTTTGATACTTATTGTTTTATAAAAACACGCTATTTGCTCTGACAGCGGGAATTAATTATTAAATTAATTAATGTGATTAATATGTTTTGAATTTTGTAAAACGGACTTCATTTTTAATTCGGAATATCAAATATAGCTTATGGTGAATTTTTGGGATTTTTTCTGAAAAACTTCAATTTTTGATGAATAGTGAAACCACTAAGTGGTACTTATAAAAACTGATTTTTCCGTTTAAATGAAATTTTTCCATCTTTGTGTTTTGAATTTCAAAAATCCGACATACATGGTTTTTATTAAGAAGTAAAATGTGGTTCAATGGGATAAAAATAATTTTTTGGTGAATAGTAACTTATTAAGTTTTTAATCGCGATTAGTGGAATTAGTGTAGTTTAAGGTAAAAATAATGCTTTAATAAAATAAGATGAGCTTGAAAAATGTCCTACCATCATTGGTTGTGTCATGGCCGACCAAGACAAGCCATGGGTCAACTTGGGGACCCCATGGATCCACATTGGTTGGGAAATGACATAAATAACTTTTTATTTAATGTAAAAGTAAAAATGACACAAACATGATATGTTTTACTAAAAAAAATTTTTAAGAGGGGTTATACAAGTCATATTTTTTATTATAAATAGTCATTGTAAAGATAAAAAGATTTCCTACATCATAGTATTTTTTTTATAATTTTTAGACATTAAATAAATTAAATTATTTATGACATAATAATGATGCAGCGATGACATCATTATTTGACGATTTAAATAAAATGGAAAGATAATGTAAACTCTATGAACTACACATGTCCAAATCTTATTGGATGGGTGGATTTTGAAGCCTTATCACCTTATCCACGAATTATATCAATGTGGGACCTTTTGAAACCGAAACACATTTTCAAATAAAGTAATATTTCTTACTTTCCAAAAGTGCCCCTCCTCTCCTCTTATAAAAGGCCCCCACCTCTACCACCTTACACACACTCCTCAAGCCTTTGTCTCAGCCAAACCCTGCCCATTTACTCTCTCCACATCCCTCTGCTAATCCTAGAGGATTCCCATTGGGTATAATCCATTCAAAGGAAGCCTTTAGGCTCAAATCAAAAAGAGTTACACTTTTAAAGGTAATTCATTCTCTCATGTTCATTTGTTTTATTTTGCTTCTCCAACCCCCTAAACTCTTTTTATTTACTTCTTTTGTAACAACACCAATATCTTAAATATACTAGGATGTTGTTATAAGATTTATTCGAGCTACACTCTCACACAACTACATCAAATGGTTAAAGAACATACAGATTCCGTGGATGGTGAAATTCTGCCTCCCGAAATGATGATTATTCAATACTCATTTAACACCTTCAAAGGTTGCCATTATGATGTCACTATTTTTATATATGATATATAATATGTTTATTTTTTAATTATTCTTATGTATTTTTCATTTTTGTCTTACCTTTATGGCTTCTATTATGGGTATACGCGATATCTTCATTTAAGGAAGTGCGGACTACCACCCCCTCAAAGTGATTTGATTCATTAAATACCATATGTGGGACGTATAAAGGATGAAAATATGATATTATATATGATATTATACTGCAATTATAATATACCTTTATATCATTATTATTACATTCTATAAAATACGAAATAGAAATCAAAGTAGCGTTCATGCGTACGTACGGCTTACCGTCTCCATGAACGGTGCATTTAATTTCTTACCTCTAAATGATTATGTAATGTTATAAATGCATGAATGTACTGGATATATATGACATATATGATATCTAAATCATGAATACAATTCTGTACATAATAAACATTTGGCCACACAAACAACATGTAATTGTAAGAAGTCCACCTTCGACTTAAGAACCAAATATCGACAAAACAATCATTATTAACTTAATGATTACATAATGTTTATGACATGGTAATAAGTGATATAAAAGGAATAATGAACTTGAAAAAGGTTCTTAAGGAAGTAGAAATTAACTCAATTTTATTATTCAGGAGATTAAAGAACGATCGAGTCAAGTCGGACCCGAGGTAAGGGATCTTATTTCTCTCTTTCTTTTTAACTACACTCTTTTATGTCATTCCTTTTAAGCTCATATTTCTTATGATTGGGATGTTATTTTATATTACTCCTACTTTACTTATTATGTTCATATGATTAGAGACCCTATATCCTCTCATCAATCCATTTTGGAAGTTTTGAGTGGCGCTGTTAGGCTGCCGAATTTTCGTAAGGGATTTTTTTCATCTCACTTTTATTCCCGTGAGATTTATGCTACATTGGCCAAAAATTCCATTGAGTGGTGTATGTACTACCCATTATTATACTCTTTGTGTAATATACTTTTGTTTATCAGTATTTAAATCAATGATCTATTGTCCTTCTTTCATGGGGTGTATGTTTTGAAAGATACCCAAGTCGGTAAGGGAAGCTTTCACCCTCATCTTTTTTTTAAAAGACTTCCTTTGTTGGGTCTTTTAATTTACCTATTGTTATATTGGGATATGTTCGCATATATAATTATTTATGTAAATTTTATGTCCAAGTGATTAGATACACTTTTTATCTCTAATCAACTCATTTTGATGTGATGTCGTTAGGCTGTCAAGGGAACTTTTTAACCCAATTTCGATTTCTTTGGGTTCAACATGTAGTCATTGAATATGTCATCCATTGAATATGTGTGAATGACCGATTATTGTTTTACACGTAATATCCATTTATATTGGGTGTAATTATATTTGTCACACATATTTTTGAGATTGATTTGTCCTTAATTTAAGGATACCTTCTTTATAAGGGATTTCATCACATTTGACATTTCTATTGAGGGTTCATTGTTGTTATGCACCAATTCACTCTTATATGGTGTATATACTGTCCTTTGGAGTATTATATCATGAATCCATTTATTATCATGATATTATAAAGTTCTGACTAAATGTTATTCCTCAATTATGGTATTCAAGTGTCTCTAATTTTGGTAAAACCCCTTTAACCAAAATATCGCATTAAATGTTTTAATTATTTGTTCTTATTAATATCCATGTTTTCAAAATGGTTTTAAGGATTTATTTATATGGATATTAATGGTTTAAAATTTTAAGATTCAAGGTGGTATGGGACACTTTGATTCAAAAATCTCTTTATTAAATGTTTTAAATGGTTTTGGAAATGTTTTCTTTTTGTATGGAATCATTATTTCAAAATACTAAAATGTTATATTGTGATAGAAATGTGGAAATGTTTTGTTTCCTTTAGGCATGTTTTATGTGATACGTTTATGTTATGGTTCTTGGGAATTGTTATGAAAACAGGTGGTTCCGTGATAAACTAAGGGAGGGTGAGCCCGATATAGCTCTCCAGTGCATTGGGTAACGCGAAGGAGTGAAACAATGAGGTTTCTCCGAAGAGATTTAGAGAATATACTATGATGAGTATTCCAAAACGTAACCAAGAGGGTTACTCCCTACGTAAGAATGTTATTAATGCCTAAAGTTACCTTTATGTCTTATGATTTCTATGATTTATTCATGGTTTGAGGAGGTATGTTAAAGTTCATTTTTTTTATGGGTAAAGTATGATTTCATTCTTATGTATTTATGAACTCATGTTTCCTTTCCATATTTTTATAACCCTTACTGAGCTTTTTAAGCTCATCCCAAGTTTTTGAAATGTTTTTCACAGGTCAAGGGAAAGTTACATGATGTGATGATAGTGTCAAGGATGTGTCAAGAAAGAATCCATGTTTTATTTTCAATATGTTACCGTAGATGGGAAAAATGAATACTGTCTTTTATGTAACCACTTTGTTTATGTGTGTAATGTAATGCAAGTTGCATGATCTAATTCTCTAAAACTCTAAACCTGAAAAAATCCTCAATGTGTAATCTTGTAATAACTCAAGATTAATTATGTTTTAAGGCTGGGGCCTTATACAGAGTGTGTCTTAGTTTTTGGAGATGCATCACCAGGCTCAACTTCATCAATCTGAAGATTTTGAGGTTCCTCCCCCTCAAAATGTGCTTCCATTTCAGAATCTTGAGGCTCTGTAATTGGGTTAAGATCCATCGGATCATCTCTAATCCCTTCACCCATTTCTTGTCGTGCCAACTAAAAGGAAACTTCCATCCCCTCTTCATCAGAGGGTATGTACTAAGGAACAGATTTTTCCTCAGGTAGAGCTTCCAGACATGCTTCATTTTCAACGAGGAGTTCTTCTAGAACATGATCTGTCTCTTCCATGGCTTGCTACATAGATTGAGAAAAATATAAATCTCTTGTAGCTTCATATTTTGATTTTTGATTAATATAATCTCTTGGGGAAGGAGGTTCTTCTTCTTCAATCAAAAAATAAGGACCACCAGTCCTTTCCTTTTCAATAACAACCTCTTCTCTTGAAACTCTAGCAGGAACAGCAGCAGGGACAACAGTCCTTTCTTCCTGAACATGAGCTACTTCCTCACGAGGTATTTCAGTCTCTTATCCTTCTTCTTCCTCTTCTGGATACTCATCCATCTCATCTGGTTCCAAACAATAATCAGTAAAGTTCTTAGGCCATGTAGGATAATCAAAAGCATTGAAATTTTCATAAACCTTTTCATTATCTTCATCCCACTGCTTCTTCTAGGAGTTCCAGTTTATCTTCATCCTTCTGATGGAAGGCTTGGATAAACAGTACTCAAAATCAACAAGATTTTCTT
This sequence comes from Viscum album, assembly GCA_963277665.1. Taxonomy (NCBI): domain Eukaryota; kingdom Viridiplantae; phylum Streptophyta; class Magnoliopsida; order Santalales; family Viscaceae; genus Viscum; species Viscum album. Next base: position 784,538,873 of record OY728141.1, read on the forward strand.
CATTTGGTCCAACTACTCCCTTGGCAACTAACATAGCTGAAATCATCCTTGAGTAGAATAGGGATGTGGATTTGGAAGTGACCTTAATCAATTCACACATGTGATGAATGATATATTTGCACAGATTTATCTTATAGCCATTCTTCATCAGATGAATCATAAAGACATCCTAATACATCAAAACAGTAAATTCTCCTCTCCTTTGACTAATCAAATTCTGAACAAACTTAAACAGCAACTTTGTATCCCCATCCAATTCAACCGTTATGACCCTTCTCTTGGTGACATTTCCAGTTAGAATTTCCAAGGCATTCTCTAGGTCAATGATGTCGGTTGTAGGAGGATGGTCTCTTTGGTAATCATCACAAATACCTTCATGAGGAATCCTTAGGCATGCAGCCCATAACCACAAAGAGAATGAGAATTCTTGTCCACTTATCTAGCTTGTTACCATAAATTTTTCACCAGCATCAAAGGAAAACTTTACATACTGATAGAACTAAGAAACCAACCTCGGGTAAATAGGTCTGTTTTATCTAGAGAACCATTCAATCCGTCCTTGTTCTCTTAATACTTTCAGGACTAAAGACTTTATGGACAAAATACACTCAAGGAAGATTTCCTTTTTTGGGGAAATAGTATGTCTTACTAGGTTAGGATTCAGGGGTCCTTTGGGTGAAAGCTTCGGTGCTTTCCTCCGTTTGTTTGAGCGGCGCTTCTATGATGAGGGTGAAGATGGGAACTTCATCCTTCGAATCCACTGACAATTCAGGAAAGAGAGAAGAAGGGAAGGTTTTGCAAGGTTGAGAAGGTTCAGGAGAGAGTTCAGGTGAGGAATCAAGTGAAACCCTTACGTTTTATAATTTGGGAATGTCAAACTTCACAAAAATAAAAACACGGGAAAGGAAATAAAGGTGAAATAAAAATTACAGCGATACAGGTTAAAATAAATACAAAAAATAATCTTCATAGTGAGACTGTGAGTATTCGTTACGGTGCGAGGATAAGAGGTCATCACTGTGATACAATTAGTGGTCATCAAGGTGAGACAGAGAGTGTTCAGTTTAGTCACGGTGAGATAGTGAGTAAACTGTTCAGTTATAGTGAGACAGTGAGTGTTAGAATGTGAACACTATGTGTTAACTGTGAGACCGTAAGCATGAGATAGTAACCGAGAAACAGTGAGTATGAAACATTAAAGTAATTTAGCAAAATATTAAACAGTAAGACCATTAAGACATCTATTTATGATTGATCATGCCATGATCATATATGATGTAATCTAGTCTCTCAGAATTTAATGGTTTAGTGAATATATCAACATGTTGATAGTCAGTACCAATGAATTCCAAAGTGATATCACCTTTTTGATAATGATCCCTCAAAAAATGATTCCTTACATCAATATGTATTGTCCTAGAATGTGAAACGGGATTCTTTGAAATGTTAATAGAACTTGTGTTGTCACAATTTATTGGTACATGTCTGAATTGATATCCATAGTCTATTAATGTGTGTTTCATCCACAAAAATTGGGCACAACAACTTCTAGCATCTATTTATTCATCTTCTATATTAGATATTGAAACATAGTTTTGTTTCTTACTACACCATGATACTAGTGACTTTCCTAAAAGGTGACATGTTCTAGAGGTTCTTTTTCTATCTTGCTTACATCCAGAAAAATCAGCATCAGAATAACTAACTAGTTCAAATGATTGTCCTTTTGGATAGAACAGTCCAAAATTAGGTGTATGGTTGAGGTATTTGAAAATTCTTTTTACTGCATTTCTATGTGATTCTTTAGGGTTTTCTTGAAAACGAGAACACATACATACACTAAACATAATATTAGCATGGATATCAGTTATACAGAGTAGACTTCCAATCATTCCTCTATAACTGGTTTGATCAACAAATTTTCCATCTTCATCAAGATCCAACTTACAGGTGGTACTCATGGGAGTGTCACTACTTTTTGTGCTATCCAATCCAAAACGTTTTAGAAGATCTCTAGTATAATTACTTTGAGTCAAAATAATTCCTTCATTATTTTGAATGATTTTAAATCCAAGAAATAATTTTAGGTCGACCATTAAACTCATTTCAAATTCGTTTTTCATCATTTTAGAAAAATCAACACATAATGAATTTTTTTAAGATCCAAAAATAATATCATCTACATAAATTTTAACAACTGAAACATCTTTAGAAATTCATTTTATAAAGAGAGTAGGATCAGCTATTCCTTTTGTAAAAAATTTGGAAATTAGAAAAGTACATAATCTATCATACCAAGCTCTTGGAGCTTGCTTTAAACCATATAAAGCTTTTGATAATTTGATAAAGATGATTTTGAAAATAAGGGTTTGTAAATACAAGGGGTTTTTCAAAAAAAAAACATCCTCAGCTATATGCCCATTTAATAATGAATTCATGACATCCATTTGATATAGTTTGAAATTCAGATGTGCTGCATAAGCAAGTTGAATCCTAATGGCTTCAAGTCATGCTACTGGAGAAAAAGTCTCCTCATAGTCAATTACTTCTTCTTGACTATAGCCTTGTGCATCAAATCGAGCCTTGTTTCTAACTACGTTTCCAGCTTCATCTAATTTATTTCTAAACACCCATTTAGTGCCTATGACAAAAGTGTCCTTGGGTCTTTCTATATGTTTCCAAACATTATTTCATTCAAACTGATTAAGTTCTTCTTGCATATCAATTACCCAACATTCATCATTAATAACAACATCAATGTTTTTAGGTTCAAGTTGTGAAAAGAAGGCTTGATGTTCAACCTGATTTCTAAGAGAAGCTCTAGTCCATGTCCCACTATCCAGGTTTCCTACAACAACATCTAAAGGATGATTCATTAGAATCCTAGTTGATCTAGTAAAGGTAGGACTAGAAATTTCAGGCTCTTCTTTAGGTTCGGGTTCATTAGGAGGAGATTCTGAAATATTTCCAGAACTGGTTGTCTTCACTGTAGGATCATTGAATTTGTCATTAAGGTTCAGAACAGACAAATCATCCTCAATATTTTCAAGAAAATGCTAAGGTTCATGTTGATCTGTTTCATCAAATTTGATATTAATAGATTCTTCCACACACTTGGTTCTCTTATTGAAAACTCTATAGGCTTTGCTAGTTATAGAATATCCTAAAAAGTTTCCTTCATCACTCTTAGAAGCAAACTTGTCCAGATTATCCTTGGTATTAAGAATAAATAATTTGCAACCAAAGACTCTAAAGTAGCTAACATTAGGTTTCCTATTGTTCCATAGTCCATAAGGGGTATTTTTAGGACAGGTCTAACTAAAAATATATTGATGATATAACAAGTTGTATTTACAGCTTTACTACAAAAGTAAATAGACAGGTCATACTCATTAAGCAGTGTTCTATAAATTTCTTTAAGGGTTCTATTTCTTCATTCAACTACGCCTTTCTTCTGAGGTGTCCTAGGGGTAGAGAAATTTTGAGTATATCCATTGTGTGATAAAAAGGAGTCAAACTCATGATTTTCAAACTCATGTCCCTGATCACTTATCATGGTCTTAATCATAAGCCCACTAAGGTTTTCTACAGAATTGGAGTACTTAATAATGTAAGAAAAAGCTTCACTTTTGTCAGCTAAGAAGTATACCCAAGTATATCTAGAAAAATCATCTACTATGAAATAGACATAGTGCTTCCCATTTAAACTAGAAACTCTATAAGGTCCAAACTAGTCCATGTGAACCAACTTGAGAGTTTGAGAAGTTGACACTTCTTTCTATGGTTTGAAAGAGATTGTGTATTGCTTTCCTTTTTGACAGGGATTACAAACTTTGTAATTTGGAAAATCATGTTTGGGTAAGTCTCTAACTATGTTCTTCCTAGTCATTTTTCTATGTGAATGTATATTACAGTGTCCTAATATTCTATTCCAAATCCAAGATTCTTTATGGAAAGCATTTAAAAAAGTAATGTTTTGTTTAGCGAAATAATTTAAATAAACTGTATAAACATTTTCATTTCTCAAGGTAGAAAATACTAAAAAAAATTGGAATTAAAACGTTACAAGAATAATTTTCAAACATAAAATTAAAGCCATCATCACAGAACTGAGAAATACTTAACAGATTATATTTAAGTCCATCAAAAAATAAAACTTTAGAAATTAAAACTGAGTTAGTGTTACCAATTTGGCATAGGTCGATGATATTTCTTTTAGAATTATCACCAAAGGTGACATAGCCTCCATCAACCTTTATTAAGATCTTGAGGCATGAATAATTTTCAGACATGTGCCTTGAACATCCACTGTCCAAGTACCATGTTTTCCTACATAAACTCTTTAAACATGTTTCCTACAAAACAGATATAGATGGAATTTGATTTTGGTACCCAAATCTTCTTGGGTCCAGAAAGGTTAGCAATCAAAGCTTTAGGTACCCAAATTTGTCTTATGGGTCTCATATAATTAATAGATTCAGCAGATTTTGACAGATAAACTCTATTTGTTCTATAACTATGTGAGTAACCAGTTGAAGCATATGACATTCTAGAACTAGAACTAGGTGAGTTTTGTCCAGATTTAGGAATAAATCAATTTTTGGTAAACTGTCTCTGTCCAGGTTGGTATCCCAAACCAGAAGTATACTTTGGTGCAACATGTTTACGTAGAATTTGATTAAGTTTATCTTTTCCCTATGTGAATTTTTCTAATTCCTTTCTAAGTTTCTCATTAGACATTTTCAATTCAGTATTTTCCTTCAACAGTTGAGCATTCTTTTCATTTTCAATCTAAAAGGACGATTTAACGGTAGCTATGAGAGCATGCTGTTTCTTTAAGGCTTTTTACTTGTCAATAAGTTTATTATAGGTCTCTTCTATAATGTTACAATATTCAAATAGTTATTCACTAGACCTAATTTCATAATTATCTGAATCACTGTTATTTCCATAATAATAATAATTTAGATCATGGGAAACAGGTACCTTGGATATGTTAGTCATAAAGCACATATTGGCATGAGTCATTTCAGAATTAGTAACCTCTGATTCACTTGTTCTATCTTCTGAAGCACTACAAGTTGATTTCATTGCTTTCGTGTAATTCTTGTCCTTATAATCATATTTCTTTTTTAATTTTAACTTTGGACAGTCAGCCTTGATGTATATATCATCTTCCTTATCAGATTTCTTCAAATCCTTCTTCCACTTACCTTGTTGATCATACGTACCCTTGTAGTTTGGTTTTATGAAAAACATCTTCTTCCTATAGAATTTCTTAAATCTTCTGGACATCTGAGCCATTTCTTCATCACTGCCAGATTCTGAACTTTCACCAATTGAGCTTTCAGTAGGAATGTGAGTTTTCTCCTTGTCCTTTCTCTTTGAAGCAGTAGACTTAAATTCCACTGACTTCCTTTTAGGTTCATCATCTTCATTCTTATTCACCTTGAGTTCTTCGTCATACATCATAAGCTTACCAATAATTTCTTTAGAAGGCAGAATACCAATGTCACACGATTCTCTGATTGAAACATATGTGCCTCTCCATCAGTCCGGTAGACATCTCAATATTCTCATGATTTGTTCCATTGCTGGAACAACATTTCCAAGTGAGCTCATAGTGTTGACAATCTCATTAAAACTGAGATACATGTTAGAGATAGGTTCATCAATCTTCATTTTAAAATTATCATATTTAATAGTATAAGTAATTAATCTCATTTACATCATGTTGGTTGTTCCTTCATGAGAAATAGCCAAGGTGTCCCAGATTTAATGAGTTGTTTTACATGCAGAAATTCGGTTAAATTACTCATCACCTAAAGAACAGTAAAGGGTATTCATAGCATTAATGTTATTATTATAGTCAGATGTTGTATCATCATCCCAGGTAGATCTAGCAGTTTTAGGGATCTCATATTCTGGTTCTATAGAAGACCAATTATCAAAACCAATACTTTCCATACGAATTTTCATTTTAATTTTCCATTGAGCATAATTCACACCATTAAAGAAGGGTGGCCTATTAGTAGCAGCACATTCAAGTCTATTATCCAAAGTAGGATTTTAGAAAATAAATTTAAAGAGATAAAATTTAGAACTAATAGAAATTTAATATCATTAAGATACAACTAAAATCATAATTAAAAAACAGAGTGTTTTGAAAACATTGAAAAACAAAAACTACCTTTGATACCAAATGTTTTTATGAGTGTACACTCAAGAGGGGTTGAATTGAGTTCCAATTAAAATTTATGTTAAAAAATATTTCTATTAAAATCCCCAAAATTTAATAAAAAGATAATCTGTAGTGAATTTGTATTAATGTAAAGGGTCAGCTATGTTCTAAAAGATTGATTAGTTCTCAGTTAATCTAATCTGAATATTAATTAACTTTTGAAGCTAACCTAATAATTTACAAAACATACAAACAATTGCTAGATTAACTATCAAAGTAACTTTATAAAAGTTGTGTATTTCAAATTAAGTTGCAGCGGAATATAAATTAGTTATGTTATACATTAAACATAAACTAAAATGAACAGTAGTTATAACCAAGAGGTTTAGTCTCAGGCCGAGACTTAGTCCTCTAAAATTTATATAAATTTGATCCCCACCCTAGATTGGGGTTAACAACAGTTTACAAAATATCCAGGTACTCAGGCCTCTAGCACTGTTCTTCATGGGAAAACAAATACAACAACACACATGTTGTCCAGGTCCTACTTGACCTATACCACTATCCTCAGTGGGACACAAGAAGGTGTAGAAAGTTTGGAATGAGGATTTAGTATCCTCCAATTCATCACATGAGACAGTGTGTGTGTAAAATATATAGGATACACACACTTCTTGAAAGTAAACCAATAATCAGTTCGAGTAAGTATGAATGAGTTTAGAAAAGCTCTAGTGATTGGATGTGTAGTTCTGGACTCGTTGGATTCTACAGAAATGCTTCTAATTCCTTCTCTAATTTTTCTTTGAAAGACAGAGTGTCGAGGTTCATCTTGGTGTTCTTAACAAGTGAATATGTCCTCTTGATTATTCGTGCGTTCTTCAGTTGAATTGGATTGCATGCATGAGAGTTCTTTAAAGATATTGCAATGTGTTATTCTGTTCTCACGATTGATCTTTTGTTCTGTACAGAGCACTTGTGAATCTTGAGTTTCCGCACATCCATAAGTTCTAGTATTTTCATTACTGTAGATCAATATTCCTTATACTAATCGAGATTTGGCAATATAATGATTTCCTTTTCATAGGTACAAGGTACGGTTTCCCGACAGACCAACACTTATCATTAAATTTCATTAATTGCATTAAAAACATCAAATATGACCGTTAATAATATTTAAATAATATTTAAATAAAGGTTAAGAAATAGTGTCACACTAGTTATGAAAATGTTGTCTCCTTCATGGTATGTATTTCACAGTATGATCTTCACGGTATGTCTTTCACAGTATGTCCTTCACAGTATGTCTATCACGGTATGTCTGTCACGGTGTGTCGCTCACGGTGTGTCGCTCACGGTGTCGACGTCATGGTGTGTCACTCACAGTGTTTCGCTCACAGTGTATACATCACGGTTTACCGCTCACGATGTATACTTCACGGTGTGTCGCTCATAGTGTCTACGTCACAGTGTCTGAGACTTAGGCTTCACATTGTCTGTTTCAGTGTTTCTATTGCCAGTGTCCGTTTCTTGCTCATAGTGTCTTACTTTCTGTGTCAAGCTTCACGGTTTCTTGTACATAGACAAAGAACTGTGTTCAAACATAAACATTAATATACATAAAATGGATTGAGATTAACCATTATAAAGTATAAGATAACTTGAAACATAAATACATATGAGTAACAAGATATGTGAGATTTGTGACTAATGATAAGATGTGTAATTATTACTAAGAATGGTATATCATAATGAGATTTGTGATCATGAATAAGATTTGTAATTATTATTGAGATTTGAGATCATTAAAATATGATTAATACATGAGGATTCCAAAAAAATTAATATTATTTTTCATAATGTGAGGACTATATTTTTTTCAGGTCTTTCCCATTTTGATTTTAAGGCTAGAGAATGTGGTTAGAATCCATATGCCTAGTTATTTGATGAAATCATAGTATGAACTCAATATTCACTATAATAATTATGATTTATGGATTGAGTCTAGATTCATGAAATAAAGTGTTTCATGGTGGAATTTGATGGATCTATCTAGAAGAAATTCATAGAGTGAATTAGTTTATTAAGGAATGGATGCGTTTTTTGGTTTTAGGGAAGAGTAAAATATATTTTCGGTGGATATTAATTTTAGGAATTCCTGAAATAAAGTACCCATTCACATAATGAATAATTCATAGCATTATTATTTATAAGTTGGAAATACCCCCCTGAGATTCTCATATTTCACCTTTCCTCTCCCAAACCATTGAAAAGTAGGAAATATTATTCGAAATTATTTAAATCCTCTTCAATCATATTAAACCCCAGTCTTCAAGATTTTGTTCTTAGGTTATATAAGGTTATTTTTCCCTTATCAAATGATTAATTTTTTTAGTTCTTCTTTTTTCTTAGTATTTTTGGTTTTTCCCTTTTATTGTTTTTATGTTTCTTTTAAATATATAGTTACATTATTGGGATGATGTTTTCAAGATCATTAATTTTCTACGGAAGACATAATCAACATTTGGAACATAGAGTTCTATTATTGATTGTAGAATGTTGAGATATTCATGTTGATGTAAGAGATTTGTTAAATTTCAATTGATTTAAAGTGAATGTTTTAGGTTATCATTATTTAAATCTTTTGGTAAAAGTGGAATTAACATAATGAGGATAAGAACATGGTAATTTTTAATAAGAATAATGTTTTTGTTAGAGTTTTTTAATGATTTTGGTTTTATAATTGTTCATACCACTTATTTTTCTAATATAGTGTGTTGTATTTATGTTGTTCCTATAATTGTGATTAGCATGGTTGTTTTGCTAAAAATATTTAAAACAATATAAATTTTGGAATAATTGTAATGACATGATCAAATATAGAGGCATGTAATCTGATATTTTTTCATCATTATTTTTTATGGAATAATAAATTAAATATAAGCACAATTATATGTTTTTTAAAATTTATTGATAGATAATAAGTTATAGGTTTATTATTTTTTGAAACCTATTTATAATATAAATGTTAATTAAATATGGAATTTAAAATGGTTATTTTATAAATATAAATTTTTTGGGTCTGAGAAATCATGTTCCTATTGTGGAAGGCTTGTAAGAATTGGTTTTATGTCCTTATTTACTTTTCCTATGTATGAAAATAAATTTTAAATGTACATGTGATATATAAATTTTATTTCTATGTTTTGTCACTTTGATAACCATGTTTGGTTGGTTTTCTTGTTGAGAAATGGGTTGGGAGTCTGGGGATATTTGACTAATGATTGTTAAGAAATAGTTTGGAACCTTGGATAAGTGGTGGGATAGGATCCTAGGATGCTGTGATCATTGATTTTAGTGGTGGGAACATTTAATTTTATACACTATGGTGTCGAATAATGGGGTGATCGGTATGAGTTCTGTAATGTACCATATTTTGGACCAGTTGAAATTTATAAACAAATTAATGTTTTCATTTGATGGATGGGTAAAACATTACATCTATATTTTCTATGTAAATATAAGAGTTTGAATACTTAAAAGTGGTATTAAGCTGTGTAATGAGGCTTGGGTTGATTTAATGTTTTAGGAGAGTCCCAATAGTTCATTACCCAAAATGGATGTTTTGGAAAAATTAACCTAGGCACATGGTCAGTACTAACCATGTTGTATAACCATGATACATATTTATTATGGTCGCATAGTTTGGATAACCATGATAGAAAGACTATGATACTATGAAAAATGTTTCATATGTGTTGAGAGGCTCAAACAGTTGGTGCATAGTTTGTTTCATCATGCATTGCAACTGTGTGGGGTAGGATTTGTTTGTGGTAGTATCCCTAGATGGATGGTGCATGGATTGTAAATTGTGCAGGGTAGCCGTGCAGCTCAAAGTGCTTATTAGTTTAGGGGCACCACACTATTGTTGCAAGTTTTCCCTCACCATGTGACTTAATTATTTACATGTTAAAAAGGATAAAAATAAAAACTTTTCCCCTCCAACCCTCAAAAAGTTTTCACCCCATTTGCACCCTCATTTGGCCAAGAGGCTACCCCACATAATCCCTTTTCTACCTCTACTAATATAAGATGTTTCTACTCCATTATTTGTCTGAATTTCATTCATTTCATCTAATTGGAAGCCTATTAGTTAACCTATGTTTCTTCTTAATTTATTTATTTGTTTTAATTTCCATATTTAATGTTAGTTTAATGTGATCTCATATGCTATTTTTCAGGGTGTTTGTCTATTCTACTAATTTATATCATTTTGGTTGAAAAAAATCATAATAATAGACGATTGAAGTTTCATAAGTAATACATAAGTGGTGTATATTATTTTTCCTTGAAGTTGGATCATTTATCAAATTTCACATTATTTCATGCACCATACTTTTCATATATTTCCTCTTAAAAGTAATATTAATTATGTAAATGATAATTCCTTAAATTAGATAGTTGTTGTGTGTTAAATTGCATTATTGGATGTTGTTCCCTTTAACATTAATGACCCCCTTAGTTTGTGATTATTATATTCACATATCACTTACACCTTGGATGTGAAATTAAACTACCTTGATAGGTGTGTAAAATTTTCCCTCACAAAGATAGGTTAAACTAAATTAAATCAAATGGTTAAATATAACCAATTATCCCATTTATACCATTCAAAAAGGAACTGGTTATGGAATGAAAATAATTGAATAGGGAATTGATTGATTACATGAATCATAGTGAATTATAATATGGAAAGGATTCACTATTATCCATGCTTAAACCATTAGATGGAATAATGTAAGGCATGTATTTTAAATATGGCCATATTTATTACGTTTAAATTATGAAAAAAAAGGAACAGTCATGATGAATCATGTCTATCCCACTATGGAAAGTTATCATGGAATTATATATACCTTTTAACATGTATGGTTCCAAAAACTATGTAAATTTTACCTGGACCCTGATTACTCTTTAGTTTATTCTTGTATTACCCTTTACAAGTGTTGTGACTAAGAAGGGTTAAATGAATTACTATGCCTTGGGATAAACATGGATTTCCCAAGAAATAATTCCATGTAGAGGCGCATAGGTTAAATGAGATAGTATTAACCCTCGAATGATACCTGGATTCTTAATATGGAATTCCTTGGATGGGTTTAAAGGATAAATATATTAATTCACCTTGTCTAGTTCTAGGTTTCCTTGTACGGAATTCCTTGGAAGGGTTCATTGGTTGAATTATATTATGTAACACGTTGGTTGATTGATGTAATTCTAATAAATAATTCTTTGGATTATCTCATAGGTTGAATGAGGGTGTATATACCATGAGAGATACATGTATTCCTCATACAGAATTCCTTGGATAATCTTATTAGTTAAATGTAATTATGTTATTCCTTAGGCGACATGTGGATTCTGATTTAGAATTCCTTAAATGGGATCAAAGGTAATATGATATAATATTTTTCTTGAATTATAATGGATTTATCCTAGAACACTAAATATTTAATTTCATGTAACATGTAGATCTCTTCATGGTCATTATTATACATGGACACCTTGTTTTAATACCCAGAGTCTCATTTTATAAATAAATAAGATATTAAATGCATGTGTGTCTACCCATTATTAAATACCCATGGCCCTAGTGACCCTATACATGGACGGCATGGTCTTATTCATTGAGTCCCTATATGAAATCATATATATTTTTTTATATATATATATAGGCATATATATACATCAGGGAACATATTCGATGACATTACAGCTTAGGTCGAAGTAGGTGTAGTTGGTTAGGTTTCCCATGAGGGACCTAGGCTCGACATGGTTTATTCTTTTATATATCATTTCTTAATTCCTTACTATTATACCTACACAAAACATCATTTTTTTTATTCATAGACTCGATATAATTAGAAACAATTGCTGTTAGACTACTGATTTTATTTCACAACCTTTTTAGGACACCATTTGGTACCTAGACAAACCTCACGGTTTCAAGTTAGTATGATGGTTTGTTCTTTATTATTGTTACTCATTATGGACTAGGGATTGACATAGAGCTGGGGTATGAAAATATACTTCGAAATCCTTTAGGATAAGGAGTTTTTATTTATTTATTCCCTCTTTGTCTACTCACTTTCTCTGTATTTGTGGTATGTAGATGTTGTATGTCTATTGTTTTATGTTTTGTAGTATTACATGGACATACATGGTTGTTTATTGAATTATTATCAATTTTCATATATTATCATCTTTTGATGATATCATGTTTTTATACTTCCACTATTTCATTTTTTTATATACATTTGTTTTACGCTAATCATGAGGGTATAGTCTCCCCACTATACCATCATTAGACTCTTGCTTCTTGTTAGGAACCTCTATCATATGGGGAGACACTGTTGATGTGATATGGTGAATCGACTCAAGGTGATATTTTAGTGGCTCAATGTTAAGGTCATTATAATGTGGTATGAGATATTTTTTTTCTATTTTTATTAATATTTGGGATAGTATATAGGAGACTATGAATGTTTTGGTACTTGATAGATAACACTTTTCTAGGTCAGGCCAACCCATCCCTGGGTAAAATATTAAGTATCCATTTATGGGATTATTGTTCATGTTTCATTACTATTGTTGATTATGATTTCACCTTGATTGATTGAAATGATTTTCCACTACTTACTGGTTTTTTTAATTTATAGTAATTTACCCTTATCCCAGAATGGAAAGGAGATATTTCTACATACAACATTATAGGCACATAATGATTCACATTCCGCACATATGATGTGCAATGTAGGTTGTATGTCTTGAAAACCTAATGATTATATCAATACCATGATTCCATGATTATTTATTTTTATTACCTATAAACCATTCTTGGGTGATTATTTCTGTGTTTATCTATACACTCTACTTAGGTAGTAGCTTGATAGTCCTACTCATATTTATTACAAATTTAATTTCTTCCTTGATAAAATTGGGGTTTATGTTTTTTAAATAAATTCTCTCTATATACGTAAAAAATGTTTTCCAACTTATCATTATGGTGTAATTTTATTTAACTAACTGATTATGACATGTTTAATCCATCGACCGATAGTTTCATGGGCTGAAACATTAATGGTTTTGATTATATGGGTTACAATTTCAATTTATATTGTGTTTGGGACTTTATAAATTTGGAATGGTAACCCATATAATCAAATCAATATATATGAAATTATTGTACATTGAGACCGAAGATAACAACCAGATCAAAATTACATGAATACCTATTGTAACTTAAAAAGGAATGTACCTTTATTTTGTAATGGTAATTCATCTAATTGGAATAATGTATAAATATAATAGTTGTTAAAATTTGACTTATAAAATTATTTGATTATTTATGGATTATTGACTTGACTCAATCTAAGTAGTTCTGTCATGGTATATATGATTTAGAGATAATCTATACCTAACCCCAGTAAGTATTTCCTGAAATGATATTCTTATGAAATAAAACCATAAAGGGTTTGATTAAAATTTAAATAAAAACAACTATTATTTTGTTTCACTTAAATGGACATGTGTTATAACGATGGCACCCACATATGTCACCCTTATCTTTTATTTTTACTCCTTAACCCCATGGGGGTATATCCATGTTTCATGGGATGCTTATTTAAAGTTTCATTAGCTAATTATATGGTGTTTACTATAAATTTATGGAGGCATATGATCCACTTATGACATAGGGAATGAAAAGAAATCAAATTTCTTTGTTTTTCTAGTGCAGAACAGTGGTTACCCAAAGTTATATCACTTGTGAGGCTTCACATTTATCTACAGATAAATTTTAATTCAACTAAGAACTACTTCTTTTTTTTATTATAATAATCGGTTTTTAGTTTTTGGGTTTTGAAAAAATAATGAATTTTAAAACTAAAACTACAATTACATGAATTGTAGATGTGATTATAATGAAAGAACATAGCCTTTAGGTTTTGTCCCAAGTAAATTCATTATCCATTGTTTATTATTTTAAAATTTAGTTTAATACCTCAATTCTAAAATATCATACATGAACTACTAATCTTGTATTTATTAGTTTGGGAATCCTAGAATCTTACGAAATCTAAATTCCACCACCTCCTATAATCAAGGTTGATGGAACACATCAATCGAATGTGTGATGCCTTCCAGGACTCGGATCCAACGCATATCGTTTCATCTATTGAATGGATCAGCTCAACCATATTAAGAACTTGTGTTCAATATAAGGGAGGACAAATATATAAACAAAAGAATATAAGTGAAGTAGAGTTCCATGCCAAAGGGGGAAACAGTTTCAATTGTACACTTCACATTAATCAACCATAAAGATATTTAAAATATAAAATTATTTATAAAATAAATTCAGAACACATCTAAACTCCCCTAAGGCCAAACCTTTGGTTAGCCTTCCATTATTGGGAGTAATAGTCACTAGGATAAACAATGAATATAAGAATAATATAAAAATTAAATAAAATAAAAAGGAGAATAATGAGAGAGAGTAATAATGAGATATAGATTATAATATAAAATAAAAGAGAATGTGAATTAGAAAAATACAATAATAGATAAAATAATAAAAAAAAGATTTATAAGAAGAATAAGGATGATGGATAACTTGATTAAGAAAATGCATGAGTTACGAAATTAAGAAACAAAATTAAAACAAAATCCAAAATGAACTTAGTAGAATAAAAATAATTAAAAGCATATAATCAACCATTTGGTAGTCAGTAGTGTGAGTCATATTCTCTCCTCCATCGATCTCCCCCCATAGCAGTGGTAATAACCTCTATTAATAGATGGGATAATCCCCTTCAGTATTCTCAAAATCCAAAATAAAATCCCACACACACACAAATATATCTTGTTCAAAATATCATTGTGACCCACTGGTGAAGCATTAAAAACACCTAATGATATTAGGTGTTTCTGTTTTCTATAATTAGATTAAACTGTCGAATGGAAGCTTTCTCACATTCATGGTTTCATGGCTTGTGAAACATATATGCATGAAAAAATGGGCTTCCTTGTCCTAAGAAAGTTATTGAATCCGATCTATCCTTCATAGTGGCTGGATGTATCAAGCTCTATATCATGGGGGATTCATGACGGTCATTGAGGGTGGAGAAGATGTTCCCCAATGGTCATGATCCTTGAAACTGGACAGGATATCAAGCTCGATCTTCCTAGTGGTTATCTGTGGTATTTCCCAACCAATTAAAATTGTGAAAATCCAATGTCGAGTGGAATAAGAGGTGTGTC
The DNA here is from genome assembly GCA_963277665.1 of Viscum album. Classification (NCBI taxonomy): domain Eukaryota; kingdom Viridiplantae; phylum Streptophyta; class Magnoliopsida; order Santalales; family Viscaceae; genus Viscum; species Viscum album. The sequence continues at coordinate 784,554,372 of OY728141.1, forward strand.
ATAGTATTGTCAAAGTGATGTTAGGAGGAATAATTCCATTTTGAATAAAATGAACAGTCCCTACATAATTTACATCCCACGTCAGAGATGATATTTTAGGCTATGTTTATTTATAGTGAAATTCATTCCATCACCAAATCGGAATTCTTCTTTGAGGATAGGATCCTGGTACTCTACACATGCACATAATGTGACGTACCTACCCTATGTGGCACATGCATTCCTAGTCCCAATATATGCATTCATGGATTCTCTCTAAAGTCCCAGTCTACTCTACCTCCATAAGCAAGTTATCCCATAGCCTTCTTGGTTTTTTGGCCCTTGAAATGGGATGGATACGTTTCTTGTGGATTTGGTTTTTGAGGTATAGCTCATGGATGACCATATATTTTACCAACATTAAACATAAATATTATCTATTAAAATCACCATAAAATTCAATAGAAAATTATACATTAAAAGTTATCATTTTAAGGAATTATTATTCCTCCAATGAAAATTCCCACATTTTAATAAAACATAAATATATATGGGTATATTCATTATAACCAATTCCAAATATTTAATAAAATACTAAAAATATGCATGAAAAATAAGAGTTTAAAATACCCCACACATAAATTATAATTGTATTCAAGCATTAAATCTCAACATTAAATTGAAGAGGGCACCAATGTTATAAATATTTAAAAAACAATGAAATAAAATGTAAATAATTATTAATGAAAAACCAAATTTTTGGATTCCACATAATATATAAATTCATTTTCACATTTTTCAATAAATCAATCAATCCAATAACGTTAATTTATATCTTTTGAAATTTGTGAAAGTTATCCATTAATTAATTAAATATCCTCCATGTATTAATATTAGACATGGAAATTCCTAATTTACTTCACTTTTGAATCTTTTTATCTCATCCCTCATGATACAAATTCAACTAGAGTTATATTCATATCAAATTTAAATTATCCCAATCCATAGGCTTGAAAGGAATATAATTTATCCAATTTGTAATGACAAAAAACTCATGAAATCATAAGGACTTTTCTATGAAGGTTCAAATGACTCTATGGAGTAATGTTGGTAGGAATTGATGTTAAAAATTAAGTCCCAAATGAGGAGGTTTATCTATTTAAATATAAATCATGATATAAAAAGTAAATTCATGATAAAATTTTCACCTTCAAAGTAAAAAATCCTACATCTTGAAAAAAAATTAAGGTAATGAAATATGAAATAATAATGAATGGTGTTCTCCTTCTTGATTTTTCATTACTTTTTTAATTTTTTTCAAATTATTTTTTCATATTTTAATTTTTACTTTTTTGAAATCTATGCATGAAGTCTCACATCCCTCACCTAAAAACATATGATAAAAAAACATCATTCTAGTAATGGTAATTTTTTATTCATCAAAGTCTCAAACCATTCATTTTTATTGTTTTTCTTCATGAAGGGAAACCAAGAAAGTATAATGAAAGAATCAACAAATTTTATCAATACAGATAATTAGAACCCCCACACATTTTCCTCAAAATTTAGTTCATCCTTCAGACACGACTTCAATCACCCTCACACTTCAACATTAAAATATCATGAAAATACTAATAAGATGGTAGGAATAGATACAAATTGCTTAAAATGTGCCTCATCACTAAAAAGGACATTCATGTTCTCTATGGACTAAAAAGAGATAAACGTATAATGTGGTCTCAAGCATAATTCATTATTAATAAAAATTACTTTATCATCCGAGTGAGTAACTCAATAGGGGGTTAATTGAATAACCAATTAAAATTTCAATTAAAAAAATTTAAATCAAATCCTCCAATTTAAAATTAATTCTCCTAGTTAATAAAAAATAGTGGTTTGATAAATGTTTTTTCTTTTAAAAAAGTCTCAAATCATGATTTGTTTTTAGTTAAAACATTATTGGACATTACTTTAACTTTTGAAATCAATTTACTAAAACAAATCCTAATATAAACCTGGTCAAGAATTACTATCAAAGAACGATTTTTTTTCACATAATGAAAAAAATAAATTATTTATTTGAAATAAAATAACTAAATCACACAATAAAATAAACAAGGGGTTCAGTCTCAAATCAAGACCTAATCTCCTCCACGTGGAAATCACCCACTGCCAAGCAGTTTATGGAGATATAATCTAATCCAAAATCAAATCATGTATACAAAAAACATCTTAAATGCTATATAGGATAAAATTATCTTCCATAGTTACACATGGGATGTAAAACAAACATATGAAACAAAAAGGACCTCTTCCAAAACCATTTTGGGTAATTATATAATAATAGATAGAAAATAATATCACTTATTCTATAATTCTAGTTAAAGAGATAGTTTGTGTTAATAAAAATAAAAAAACAACACAGTGCTCAAATGTAAAATAAAAAAATAGATATAGAAATAAAAAAGATATAAAAATTTAATATTTCTTGGTAAATAGTGCTTCAGATGATCGAGTGTCCTAAAATGTGGCTATGTGAGGTGCTTGAGCTGGTTCTCTGAAAGATGTAGTAAAACAGAGCACTGTAAGGATATCTTTTCTATATATTGGAAAGGATCATGATATTTAATGAGTTTCACTCTTCCAAATTTGAAATTCAGTAGTAATCCATCATGTAAAATCTTGTGTGAGTTATCCTTATAGGATTCATCAAATTGTATACTTCTTGATCATCTTGTATTAAATATATATACATCGGTGGTTCTTCAAAAAAATATAAAGAACTGCATGCACCCATTGAAGAATAATCATCCATATATTCTAAATCCCCATACTGATTCTAATTGTTCCTTTAAATTTTCCATTTAATGGTTATGAAAATAATCATAAAAACCTTATACATTTATTTTATTAATATAGTTGTTCAGATAATTTAATTCAAAATAGGAAGAACAGTGAAAAAATCTCTTATGGGGGTGGCCTAATTTTGGCAGTGACTCGTGTCTAGTTATTAGTCATCCAAAAGTGATTCAGTCTGAGAGTGGATCTATTAATCTAATGGCACTAAAGATGTTTGTGACATAATCTAGAAATGATTAATTTGAACTAACAGTATCTCCAGCTGGTAGTGATTCATTTGAACTAATGGTGAGTCAGGTCTATCATTGAGACATTTTAAACTAATAGTGACTTATTCCAACACTTATCCAAATTTTCACTAAACATACTTATAAAGTAAAATGATATTATAAAATATAAATCTCATTAGAAACATAATAAAATTTATTTGTGAGCATTAAAATAAGGAGTTTCCAACAATATTCCCCTTTTTCATGATAAAAAATCATTTCATTTTTATAAACCATGTACAAAATAAACATAGGTAAATAGAGATGTATTTAAAGAATAACAGTATGATTAACATTTCAAATTTCAAATGTGAGGTATAATGTAATGAGGTATCAAAGATAAGGCTAATTAAGGTTGTCAAATGTAAAGTAAATCACATCAAAAAATGATAGTATCAAAGGAAAAATAATAGTGGTATAAAAAGACGAGTCGAAATAATCTAGGTAGAAAACAAATCAGATAAATACATCCAAATAAAGAATGTATCAAAGAAAAACTAGGTATCAAAGGTGAAAATCAATGGATATATAAATTTTCTATTAAAGGAAAAGGAAAAAATAAAATGAATCCCCATTCATATCAAACAAAATTAAGTGCATGTAAATTCCAAAACTATTATCCCCCTTTTCGAATTACTAAAAAAGTAAAAAAAGAAACAACAAATAAAAAGATATGAATAATAGGAGAGATACATGTTAGTAAGCACATAAGGATCGTGATATTAAATCCCAAAAAGAAATATAAGTAAAAGTACATCAAGATCCCTATCAAATATTAATGTCTAATCAGAGTCACTCTCATCCTAGGAGTTAGAATCAGAAGGGCCTTTTCCATTTCTAGAAGCTGCAGAAATGAAGTACAAGATGATGGGGCTAAGGTACAAGATGAAGGTGCTTAAGCAAGTTAAGGAAGCTCTCAATTAATAATTGTCTTGAGATGCCTAATAGCATCAACTGAAGACAGGATGAAGGGATTTTATTGATGAGGTAAAGGTTCTAAAGTATCAAAGGTGAATGCAGACATGGGAATCACCTATGGTGAAACCACATTAGTGTTGGATACATAGATTATGGGCTTTATATGGTTGAAAAAATCTAGAATAATGTTTCCTCCCTTCTTCATAGCACTAAAATATCATTCTTTTCCCCAATTAAACAATTAAGAAGAGGATTCATCACCATTAACTGGTTGAAATGTTCATTTAACTCCTTATTAATAGGTGTAATCCTTAGGTTTTCACCAAAAACATAAAATGAGAATTCAACTCATGTTTGGTAAACATTTTGTAAACTTAATATTTAAAGACCTTGGTGATGGTTTCCCTAACACTTTGATATTTATTTACACATTCCCTTAATTGTTTTTGTATGTTCTCATCATACTATCAAATCTACCTCAGGTTATCCTAATGAATATCATGAATATATCCCAAAAAAAATTTAAACTCCTCTATGAATATAGACCAGATTAAATCAGAATCAATTGAAACTAAAGGAGGTGGAGCACTAGACATAAAAGACATTGTGGGTACATTTTCCAACCTCTATGTCATAGTATCCGAACTTTTTAAAAATATGTATCTAATATCCTACATAATAGACCTCATAATCTCAATTTCACTAGACAACCTTCTATTTTCAATTTAAACTTACTGAATGTTAAAATTCATCATTGGATGGATATGGAATACAACTAGCTCAAACAGGTGTTGGGCATCAGTTTTACTAATCTGTGTGAACAAATTATCTTGAGACCTCAAATCCTATATAATTCGTCAAGTTGTATCCCACTAAAATACTCCATATATTCTCTAGAAATAACATATGAAGGCATGGGTGATGTAGCAGGTGAAGGAACAACATCTCTCTCAACACTAGGAATTCTAACCTCTGCATGCTCTAGTCTTGTAGGTATATTTGAACCAAAAGCCGGAAGCTCACCATTATGATCAATCTGCCCAACCAAATATCCCTTAGGATCTATCCCAACTCTATCATAGATATAATTTCATACATCCTTTTGGGGATTGCTCGCATCATTATCATCTAAATCATCATAATATAATTTTAGCAACTTGGAATCTAGGGAAGGCTCCCCCTTAAAGGATACCTCATCTTATGCCAAAAAAGAAATGCCTTGATCAAATCTATGCTCTCCATCATCTTCTTCAACATATATGGAATTTGAATAGTCCAATCCAAGATGAACATAGCTTGGGAGTTTCCCCCACTCATCATGAGTATCTACAAAAACTACAAAAGATGTCTCATTAGTAGGGTCAACTCTGATAGAACAATGGGATTTATCCCCATTAGTAGATACTTTGGTCTCTCCTCTAGAGGATACAGTATCACCAAAAAGTTGATATGGAATTGATATCTCAAGATAAATATAATTTATTAATCCTAGTATCTCCGTAAACCTAATTGATGTAGTAGAACTAGTAGGGGTGGATGATGTGATGGTTCCCTAATAGAATCAGTATCATCATGATCAGGTCCCCCACCATCACTATCCTCATCATAATTTCCATTCTCACCATTACCATATTACCCAATATTATCAATATCACAACCATATTATACCTCTAATACTTCCTTAGAAGATTTAGGAAACGAACTATTAATCTTCCCATTTCTATAAACATCATTCTCATCATCATCATCATCTCTATCACTTAAGATAATTTCACTGGAAGGTAGATAAATTGGTGGAGTATTAGGTCCAAAAGGCATAACAAAAGTTTTAGTGATTTTTGGTTCATTACCTCCCCCACTATGGTATCCACCACCTCATCAAAATATATATCTACCTACTCTTCTTCATCCACATCAGTGTACTCCACTATCTCATCTTTCTCTAATCCAAGATCAACAAGGTTCTTGGGTCTGGTAGGATGATATATAGGATTAAAATCCTCATACTGCATATCATTATCTATAACACACATCTTCCCCTAAGGGTTCCAATATTCTCTCCTAATTCTATAAATAACATTCTTTTGGAATAAACCACCACATTTCACTCCAAATTATTCCTCTTCATCTATCAAAAAAATCAACATGGACAAAATTAACATAGGATAAATTAAAAGTTAGATCTAGAGGATTACTTATAAATTTCTGTCATATATACCATAATGTATCTACAAAGTTTGATCATGTACCCTCTTTTCATAAGGAATAGTTGATACACATCTTGATATATTTTTCTATTTACGTCCCCTTTTGGGGACATATGAAATGCTGCATGAACATAAATAGAAGTTTACATTCAGCGCATAAATTAGTAGAGGTAGGACTTCCCATAGTCCCATCACAAGTTAGTTCTAGACAATTATTTTTATAACTGAACAATCCAATATAAATGGGTATCATAACTTCATAATCCTCAAAAACTTATCGATGAGGTACTTTTAAAAACCGTTCCCATTCCATTGAAGAAAAGGTAACCTCATTACCATCAATATTTTTTTTAATTGAAAATTTATTCTTCCCAAATTTCAACTTAGAATACTTATAGAACTAATGAACCAACCTAGGATAGAATGATCATTAATTTCTAGAAAACTATTCTACCCATCCTTGTTCTTAGATTACCCTTAACACTAACAACTTACTGGAAAGCAACCATTCAACATCCACTTATTTCATGATCACTGCAACACGATTCAAAAGCTATGAGTTCCTCAGTTCGATAAAATCTCGACCTGGTTCTCCATTGGAATTATTTGTAGGCCTTGATTCCTAAATATAAAACATAAAAGGGTACTTCATCATCAACATTTCAGAAAAACAAATACTAAATGAGGGGTTTTATAAGGCTGATTGGCGAGATAGAAAGGGAAGGTGAAATGGATCAAAGGAAGAAAGTGATAGAGAGACTGAGTCATATTCAAACTTTAAGCCCAATTTATCTTATAGGGATTCAAAATAATAAAATATAACAATAGGAAATGAATAAAATAAAATAAAAAACTGATCCTAAAAATTAACAATGATAGAAACAGTTGAAATATATTTTGGTGACTTGTCCAATGGTGTCTCACCAACGAGGACTTTCCAACAGTAAATATTCATTGGTGAATCCCCAATGGTGACTCGCCAATGGTGAATCACCGACGGTGACTCACTAACGGTGATTTGCCAATGTTGACTCGCCAATGGTGACTCGATAATGGTAACTCACTAATGGTGAATACCTAATGGTGAGTTTCCAATTATGACTCTCCAATAGTGACTCACCAATGGTGACTCACCAAAAATAACCCACCAATGGTGACTTTTCAATGGAGGCTTGTCCAACAATAAGGACTAACTAAAATTTACCATTTCTAATTCATGTTTGATATAGTTCAACCTCTCATAATTAAATGATTTTGTCAAAATATAAAAAACTCGATGTTCAGTTCAAATGAATCAATAGTTGTATCACCCTTTTGAAAATGGTCCCCCAAAAAGTGATCCCTTAAATAAATATGTGTTTTCCTATATTATGACACTTGCTTTTTTGAAATATTTATCACACTTTATTTGTCAAAATTTATATTTACATGTCTGAATTGATATCCATAGTCTAGTAATTTGTGTTTCATCCATAAAATCTAAGAAAAATAAATCCCAGAAGCTTTGTATTTAGCTTCAAAAGTAGAAAGAGAAAAAAAAATTCTTACTACTCTAATATAATAGAGACATTCCCAAAATTTGAAATGTTCCTGAGGTTATTTTTCAATATGACTTTAAACTATAAAAATTGACATCTAAATGACTCAGTCTATATAATTATAATTCTCTATAATACAACAAACCTAAATTGGTTTTATGTTTGAGATATTTGAAAATACATTTAACAGAAAATAAATTTTAATTTTTAGCATTTTATAAAAAATGGGAACACATACACACACTAAACATAATATCATGTATCCTAGTAGTTAAGTAATGAAAAAAATCCAACCATTCCTATGTAACTAGGTTGATCTACTAACTGTACATCTTCATCAGGATCAATCTTATAGGTAGTACTCATGGGAGTGTCAAAACCTTTAGTGTTATCCGAACTAAAACATTTTAATAGATCGTTAATTTACTTACTTTGATTTATAATAATTGAATTTTTATTATGAAAAATATTAAAACTAAGAAAAAATTTATGTTCAATCATTAATCTCATTTCAAAATCATTTTTCATAATCTTTTCAGAATCAGTACACAACGTATCTTTTAATGATCCAAATATAATATCATTAATATAGATTTTAACTATCAAATCAACTTTAGAAATTGTTTTTTATAAAAAATGTAGGATCAATTATACCTTTTGAAAAAACTTTAGAAATAAAAAAAGATCTGAGAATATCATTCCAAGCTCAAGGATCATGTTTTATACCATATTACTATTTCATTAATATGAAAACATGATTTTAAAAATGTGTATTTTGAAATCCAGGGGGTTGTACAACAAAAATATCCTTAATTATATAACCTTTTAAAAATTCAATTTGGAAATCCATTTGATATAGTTTTAAATGTAAATATTCTACAGAGGCAATCAATATTCTTATATATTAAATTCTAGCCACTGTTGGAAATGTTTACTCATATTAAATACCCTCTTCTTGACTATATTATTGTGCAATCAATATATCTTTATTTCATACGGTTGTGCCTAACTCATAAATCTTAATTCTAAACACCCATTTAGTCACAATATTGATATTTCCTTTAGGTCAAACTACAAGTTCCCAAACACTATTTATTTAAAACTTATTAAGTTTATATTTCATTGAATTCACCCAAAATTTATCATTAATTACATCATTGATGTTCTTAGGTTCAATATGTGACAAGAATGATTCATGTTCAACCTGATTTCTAAGTTCAGCTTTAGTTGATGTACCTCAATCTTGTTTCCCAACTATAGTATCTAGAGTACTGTATCTATGATTCCAAACAAATATTGTTAAATAAGGGTTTTTACCTCAAGGCGATCTTTATATTCAATTTTTGGTTGCTTCTTAGAGATAGATGATTTTTATGCTTTTTTAAAGAATTATTATAAGGTTTGGAATTTATTTTCAAAGTGTAAAAATACTCATCAAGGTTTTATAAAGGGTTCTTAGGAACATTTGGATCTATTTAAATAAATTTTAAAATAAAATATTATTAAAAAATATTGTTTCTATTATTAAATACTCTATATGATTTACTAGAAGTTGAAATACCAAGGTAAATTTTCCTTCATCACTCTGGGAATAAAATTTTCCAATACTATCATTTGTGTTAAGAATAAATACTTCACAAAAAAAACTCTGAAGTAACTAACCATTAGATTTATTCTTTTAGATAGTTCATGAGGGGTATTCTTTGTGATAGGACTAATTAAAACTATATTAATGATATAATAGGTTGTACTCACTACCTATGATAAAAATTAACAAGATGGTTATTCATATTAAGAATAGTTCCTGAAATTTCATGGAGTGTTATATTTCTCCTTTCTATAACACATTTATGTTGTGGGGTCTTAGGAGTAAATAAATTATTATTATATCAATTTAGTGAGAAAAATTATTCAAATTATTTATTTTAAACCTCATGGTTATGATCACTTCTTATGGTCTTAATCCTAATTCAACTAATATTTTATACATATTTATCAAACATGGTAAAATAGGAATGGGATTTTCTTTTTTGATCTATAAATAATATCTATGTATACTTATAAAAGTCATCTACAAGGACATAAACATAGTTCCTCCCATTCAAACTAGAACCTCTATATGGTCCAAAGAAATCTATCTGAACCAAGTCAAGGTGTTGATAAGTAAAAACATATTTCTTTACGTTGAAATATATCATGTCTTATTTCCCTTTTTTACAGGATTATATACTTTATCATTTGGGAATTCTATTTTAGGTAGAACCTATACTAATCCTTTCCTAGTTATCTTTCTGTGTAACTTAATTTTAAAATGGCCTAGTCTTCTATTCCAAATCCAATATTCATTTTGAAAAGAATTTAGATAGGATATATTTTGAGAAAATAAAGAATCTAAACTCACCTCATAAACATTTTCATTTCTCAAATAATTAAAAACTTATGAATTTTTAGAATAAAAAACATTACAATAATTATTTTTAAATTTCACATAAAAAATATTGACACATAACTGTGAGATTCTAAAAGGATTTTACTTCAAACCATATACAAAGAATACGTTATAAATTAAAACAGTATTATAACTACCCACTTGACCATTGAAAATAATTTTCCCTTTAGTATTTTCACCAAAAGTGACATGTCCATCGTCAAATTTTATCAAATTCTTGAAACTTGAATAATAGTTAGTCATGTATTTGGAATAGCTAATGTCTAGGAAATATATCTTCCTAATGGAGCGTTTCATGTAGGTCCCCTAAAAAATATGTTTTACACCAATAATGATTTTGGTACCCAAATTTTTTTGTGTCTAAAAATATCAGTAATTAATGATTTAGGAACAAATATTTTTATAATAGGTTTCATATAAGATAAATGTCAAATTTTGGAAATAAAAACATTGTTTGGTCTAGAAGTGTAAAAACTAGTAGCCAAACTTGAACTAAGAATGAAACTATGTTTAACTATTCTTGTATATCTAGGATAATATCCAATACCAGTAGTGTATTTTGGAGAATTGTGTTTTCAAATAATTTTTGTGAGAGTATTTATACCATTGGTAAATATTTCTAGATATTTATTTAATTTCTCATTAAAAAATTTTAAATCATTATTCTCTTTTAATAGCTGATAATTTTTATATTTCTAAACACTATGGTTGGATTTAAAATTAACAATTAAAGAATGATGTCCCTTTAGAAATCATTATTTATCCTTAATAACATTTATTGTATATTATAGAATGTTATAGTACTCAAACATCTCCTCATTAGTCAAGTTATCATAATTATTTTCATCTTCAGAATGATTTGAAATATGTTCATGAGAAGCAAGAAAGACATCAGATACCTTAGATGTGATCATTAAAAAAACATATTGGCTTTATCATGATTTTCCCATTAGGTTGGGTCTGAATCACTCGATCTGTCTTTATGAGAAATCTAATTTACATTGATTGATTTCTTGTACTTCTTATCCTTATCACTGTTTTTTTATATTTGAATAGTCAGCTTTGACGTTCCCTTTTCTTTTCCATTAATAACACGCTATTTCATTTGAAGTCGCACACCCCTTATAATCCGTCTACCAATTTACCCTATTGACATATTTTCTATTGTATCTTGGTTTCTGAAAGAAATTAGTCTTCTTATAAAACTTTCAAAATATTCTATAGATGATCCATCTCTTTATCACTATCAGCAGGTGATTTTTTATCACATGATGTTTCTCCTTTTGTTTATAGGTAGTGGATTTGAAGGCTACATACTTTATTTTTGGTTCATCATCATCATCATCTATATTTACCATATGTTCTTCTCATAGAACACAAACTTTATAATAATCTCCTTGACAGGTACCTTAGTAATATCACATGAATATCTGATTGACACTTAAGTTCCTCTCCATATTTCTAGTAAGAACCTCAAAAGGTGCATCACTTAGTATTTATCAGAAATAAGATTCCCCAATGAGTGCATTATATTCATGATATTATTACAGATGAGATACATGTCATAAATAAGCTCATCAAGTTTCATATTAAATGAATCATATTCTATAATATAGGTATTTAACTATATTTCTTTTAAATTAGTTATTCCGTCATGAGAAATAGCTAAAGTGTCCAAAATTTCAAAATTAGTTGTTCATGTATATATTCTATTGAATTATTCATAACCCAAATCACAATACATGTAATTCATATCATTATAGTTATTATTGTATGAAATTTTGGTGGTATCATCCCATGTATTTCTAAAAGTATTATGTATTTAATATTTATCTACAATATTAGTATAAATTTCAAAACCAATTCTCTCAATATGAATTAACATCTTAATTTTACACTAAGCATAGTTAGTTCCATTAAAAACGGAGGACTTTTGGAAATATAAAAATCATTTCTATTATATATAAAGAACTAAATTTTGAATTGGAATAAATTTGAGATCTTGAAAACACAACTAAAACCATAGTAGAAAAGATATTTATAAAAAATCATTATTACCAACGTTTGGTCAACGTAAGTAACTAAAGAGGGGGGTGAATTGAGTACCAAATAAAATTTCTATTAAAAAAATTTAAATAAAATCTTCTAATTTAAAATTAATTTTCCTAGTTGATAAAAAAAGTAGTTTGATAAAAGTTTTTCCTTTTAAATGATTTCTCAAAGCTTTATTAGCGATCAGTTAAAAAAATATTGGAAATCACATTAACTTTTGAAGTCAATTTACTCAAACTTATACTAATATAAATAGTAGTTAAGAATAAATATCTAAGTACTAGTTTTCTTCATGTTTTTAAAAAAAAATTATTTAACGCTTTGAAATGAAGAAAACCAAACTAGTTTTTGTAATGCAATAAACAAGGGGTTCAGTCTCTAGTTGATACCTAATCGCCTCTACTTGGAAATCACCCAATTCCAAGATTATTATATTACTATAATCTGATCTACAACATGGATCAATTATACAAACTAAATATTACAATATGTATAGGATGAAATCCTCATCCACAGTTATATGTGGGATGTAAAAGAAACATAGGCCACATAAGAAACTCCCTTCCATAATCACTGTGTATAATCATATTAAAAAATATAGAATATAATATCCAGTATTCTCTAATTCTAGCACATGATACAGTGTGTGTTAATTAATATAGAAAACAAATAAATTCTTGAAAGTAAAATCAAACAATAAAATATCATGAAATAAGATATAGAAAAGGAAATATTATTTGGTATGTAGTGCATAAGATTCTAAAGTGTCCTAAAATGTGTCTTATTGGGGATCTCGAACAGATTATCTAAAAATTTTAGTAAAACAAAGCATCTTAAGGTTCTCTTTTCTATCTATAGGAAATGTTCAAGATCATCAATGAGTTATACTCTTTCACAAATTAATGCCAGTAAGAATTCATAATGTAAGATCTCATGTGAAAGATCCTTTCCGGATTCATCAAGTCATGCACTTCTTGATCATCTCATATTGAACATTTATTCATAAGGGAATATTCTAAAAATATTAAGCATTGCCTACACCCATTAAATAATAATCATCCAGATCTTCTCGATCCTTGTACAGACTCTGAATTTTCAATTAATGCATCTTTAAAATGGTTAAGAAAATAATTATAAAATTACCTTATGCATTTATTTCATTAATATAGATTTTGGGAGAATTTAATTCAAAATTGGAAAAACATCGATAGATGCTTTTATAACGATGACTCAGTTTTGGTGATGACCCGTGTCTAGCAGTGAGTCATGCTGGTAGTGATTCAGTTTGGTAGTGAATCATATTATATAATGGTCACTTACGTTGGTGGTGACCCGAGCTAGAGGTGACTCATTTAAACTAATGGTTGATCAATCTAGCACGGAGTATAGCTAGAAGTAAGTCATTTTAACTAACTTTTATTCATGTTTGGTGGTGACTCATTAAAAATTTATGGTGATTCATCCCAACAATTATCGAAATTTTCATCAAATTTTATTAAAAAGTAAAATTCTACCATTAAATAGTTACCTCATTAGAGAAATAATAAAAATGATTTTTGATCATTAAAATAAGGATTTTTTAATATCAAAACCCATTTTAAATGTTTTTTAAACATTCATTAGCTTCCACAATTACGTATACAAGTTAAAGAAGGTGGAATTCCCCAAGAAAACTCGTGAAATATGCTTAAGATAAATTAGGAAATATATTGTCTAGAAATCCTCTCCGGAATGGAACATATGATTTGGGTCAATAAATCATGTCATGAATAATAATAATAAATGAATTAATATGAATATTAGATGTTTAATTCATGAATAATTATTGGGAAGTTTCATTTACATGAAACAACCAATTGCTTCAAATCAAGAGTCATCATTTTAATATCTTTTCATTACTCTATTCATTCAATTATAAACATTAGTAATTAATTAATATTATTATTAAAATATAAAAAATCACATCATAAGGTTCTTAAGAAACTCATATCTATTGGATATGTCAATTATAGCATAAATTCAAAGCATGGGAATGAAATTTCTAGTTTAAAGCTCAAATACAGTTTTTAGAAAAAAATTAGTGAGTTTAAATGATAAACATTAAAAGTGAACTCCATTTTCTTGTGAATATTTTATTCCCCTTCATCAACTATTTGGTGGATTCCATATGCCATTTTGGTCATAAGGAAGTAAATCACTCAATTAATATGAAATATTGATTCCAGTTAAGCTCAAAAAGATAAATAATTATGGCTTCATGATAAACTAATTCCTAAGAATTAAATTTAAATGTATATTATTAGAATGAAAATTGAAAAATTATACTTGGTTTAATCCCCACGTGGGACCTGGATTTTTACTACCTCTAAAAGGGAAGTACATCTATTATTCATCATATAATGTTGTGTTGAGATTTTTTTATTTGAACCACTATATGTGTATTTTCCTACTTCACTTATACTTTTTTTAAGGAATCCATGGATAGAGTAGATAAAATTCATCCCATTCAAAATTTGGTATAGATTTCATGGTGGGGGTAGGTTGAAGTATGGATCATACTCCTTTTTTATTTCTATTTCTGATACTTCCTCCTTCTTTTCTAGTTTTCTCTCAATATGTGATGCATGGATTGAATAATCAAATGTGATTTTAGAATGTATTTTAAATTAGAAATAATTTAAACTTTATCAATAAATATATATATTCCCCCTTAAATTTTAGAAGCCTCTATCAAATTTTCCTTTGGAAAGGTAACTTGGATCTACTTATGGTCCTCATATAATTCATGTTCAATAAAATTAGGTAATTCCATGTGTTCCTCAATAGGTTCAAGTTATTCTCTTTAAACATTATATAAGGAAAAAACAAGGATTATCCGAATCTGAAAAATAAAAAAAAAGTGGAAATTAATAATCAAATTATATTTAATAAAATAAAATGAGATATTTATTGAGATATGATCAACTCTATTTCTTGGTTCAGATTCAATATCCTTCTCAATGGTAATTTACTTTTGGATTCATATGGTAGAATATAGAGGTAGTTTTTAAGGCTCCTCTATCTTTTCATCAAATTATATCCCATGGGAGGTGTCTTATTCCATGTATAGAGATATATTCAATGGTACTCTCTCTTCTACCTTATTGACTGGCAGATTGCTTTTAATTTCATTTTTTTCTTAATAACTCCAAAATTGATCATGATTTTTTGATATCCCATGTTCACATCAGCATGTGATTCCCCAACATCACTCTCTATATCTTCATGGTAGGTTTAGATGTGGATCTTAAAATTCTTGGGTTTTGGATACTCCTCATGTTTGGCCTCAACTTCATGGATGAATTCAGTGAAATTATAGAAGACCAATGGTACCTCCCTTGTGGCCTTCAGTCTTTGATATTTAGTTTGGACTTGATATACCATGCCTATCAGTTTATGAAGTGATGTACTATCCAATGACCACATGAAATATTATTTAATGGAACTCTAAGATAATCATCCCTTCTTGATAGGACATCCTTATCATCATGTACCACTTTATCTTGGTCTTTCACGTGAGGGTAATTTTTCCATGAATTGAAAAAATAGTGATTTAAAAACATCATGGAATTTTTTTTAATATAAAACCATAAAAAATAATATACAATATCAAAATTGAAAAAAATATTGATCAGATTCATGGAAATGATGCCAATTTTGATGAATGCCTATCATAGGGCATGGTAAAGGAAAATTTATTTGTTTTCTTATAAAAGAACAGTGGCTGATTAGGGTATTCTCACTTGAATATCTTCATAGTTGGATACTCACTAATTAAAATTCACCTAAGAACTACTTTTTTGATTTTAATATTTTATGAAAGCAATAGATTTTTCGATTTTGGTAATTGTAAAAATAATTTAATATAAAACTAAAACTATACTAACATGCAATGAATATGATATTAGAAAGAATATCCCTGAACTTTAGGTTCGGTCTCAAATTACTTCATTATCTTTTTTTATTGTTTTAAAAGTAGGTTGTATATGTCAATTCTGAAATCTCATGCATGAACTACTAATCTATTATTTATTGTTTTTTAAATCTTAGATGTCAAAACAATGTATATTTCACCTTCTCATATAATCAAGGTTAATGGAACACCTCAATTGAGAGTGTGACACCTTCCATGACCAAGATCCATCGTATGTCATTTCAAACATTGAAAAGATCAACTCCACTTTATGAAGATCATTTGTCTAACAGTAGGGAGTGGAAATATTTTAACAAAGGAATAGAAGTGAAGTTTATTTTCATGTCGTATTGGACAACCACCACACTCATGAACATTACTTTAATCCACCAAAAAAAATTCAAAATTTAAAATAATTTAAGCACTGAATTTAGAAAACACCTGTCCTACCATGATGTTAATCCTTATTTCATCCTCCCATTATCAAGAGTAACAGATCAGTAGTGGAAAGAAATTCATAGAAGAATAATATTTGATTAAAATAAAATAATAATAAAAATAATTAATTATAATGAGAGTGATTGAGAGAGAGAAATAAAATTAAATGAAAGAGAATGATAATAATAAAATAAAACAAAAAACGGGATAAGAAAATAAGATGAAAAATAATAATAAGGGTGGATAACATAATTAAGAAATAATGAGATAAAATATTAACAACCCAAATTAAAAAAATAAAAAATAAACTAAGTAGAATATGTAGAAATAAAATAATAGAAGTGGTCCTTTGACAGTCATCGGTGTGATCCATCATCCCTCCTTAATTGATATATCCCTTGGAAATGGTAATCATATATATTTATGTAGGGGATTATCCAATTTAGTCTTCTTAAAATAAAAAATCAAATATCATATATATGTATGTATTCTTCAAAAAACCCCTAAGGCTCACATGTGAATCATTTAAAACACTTGAAGATATCGGGTGTTTCTATTTTTTATCGTTGTTTGAAACTATAGAATTGAAGCATTCACACATGCTTAGATTTATAGATATTGCAATGTGTATATGGGGGTAAATATTCTTCATCAAAATATACAACTTCCCCAATCCCATCCGGCCTTCATAATAGTCGGATGGAACAATCTCCTCATCATGAGGGGTTTCATGGATGTCGTTTTGGGTGGAGAAGATATTAACAGGTGGTACCGAGACTCAAAATTTGACAAGAGATCAATATAGATCTTCATAGTTTTCATTCATAGTGTTTCCCATCATGTGTAGATGGTGGAGGGCCGGTTCTGAGTGGAAGAGTAGGTAGAGGTATTATGTCTGAGCAGGGGTCATATGAAGTTAGGAGGCATGTCTCCTAGTACATTGCACACACACACATAATTGACTATGCCTACCACATGTATCCCTTTTGGGAATAGGCCCAATATATACATCTTTGGGTTCTCCCCATAGGTTTGGTCGCCTCTACCACTAAGAGTGGGATATCATAAATCATGCTTGGAAGATCAGACCCTAAAAGGGGCTATATAAGTGGCTTGTGGGTTGTGGGTGAGGACTAGCTCATGGATGTCCATATTTTATAAAAAATAAAAATTCTAAATAAAAATACTTATATAATCAATGATAAATTTAAACTTTAAAAGTACACATTTTAAGGAATTTGTATTCCTCAAATGAAAATTCCCACATTCTAATAAAACAATGATATATATGGGAATATTCAACAAAAATCATTCCAAATATTTAATAAAATACTAAATAATGTTCATGAAAAATTATTGTTTCATAATCATACCTATCCAGTCCAATTAAATGGTAAAAATAATTGTTGTATGATTATGATATTTATTGATATGTGGCTTCAATTAATTATAATTCTTATTGAATCCTAAAGTGTGTTTTACTCTATAGATTTTCAGTTGATTTTTTTATGACTTATTTTGAACATCAGAGCTTATGGATAAATAAAATTGATGGATAAATGGTTGAAAAGAAAATTGAAATGTATTTTACCGATCATGTTATATGGTGTCAGCTAAATAAAATACTAAGTGTAGGCTGTAAATTTTTTTCCCTTATGGTTCTTTGAATTTAATATCAGAACCTCTTAAGCATTTTAAATAAATGAGAATTTATGTGACAACTAAATGATAACCATAATGAAGTGTTCTTAACATTGAACCTCATGTAATGTTTGTTAAAATGTGGCCTTTATATTTTCTTTGAATAGGAACATTTACATTTCACATAGGTATTGGTAGACATTTTGTTTTATAGTTATCATAGAGGTTAGTCTAGTGGACCTAATGACTTTTCATTTGTGACCTTATTTAATGGTTTATTTCTTGTGTTGATACAAGTCTATCTAGATAGAGGTATCACCCTTAAAAATTAGATAATTACTAAATTCATATAATGGGTTTTTAGAATGGAGGTTTCATTATGGTGTCATTGAGTCAAGTAGAACTCTTAGTTTAATGAACGAAACCTAGGTAAGGTGGGTTTTCATATGAAATTTGATCTTTCTCAGAGCTGTGAGCATCATGTAATGCTCCAATTCGATGACTTAGACATTCACAAGGCATGGTTAGCCTCTTTGATAGCCATGTGACATGTCTTATCTTCTAAATGGTGTATGATTCAAGAGTCTTAATCCTATTAAAAATCTAATGGATAACACAAATCTGAGTTGATCCATGTGTTTTCTATTACATTCAATGATTTTTTTGCACTATTATGTAGTTTATATATCATAGTAGCACACGTTTCTACATGCAGTGCTCATTAACTAAAAGAGTGATTCACTAATTTTTTGTAATTAGAGCGATAAGGTCACATAATAGCTTATACCATGTGTGTAACACCCCGGGTAAATAAAGAATATGACATTTTCACATTTATCCATATTTGTGAATAAAATATTAATATAACTTTAAAGGGTATTCTATGCTCGATGGCGTACCCAATACGCAACAACGAGTTTCTTTGGAATCTTATGTTGCACTCTAATAATAAAATAATATTATTTTAAATTGTAGTTAACGCCTAGTCATTGTAATGGCGGGAATGAAAAGAACTAACTACAAAATGATTATATATGTTTGTCAAATATTTTTACTTTTTACAATAAATGTTAGAGGATTAAAAATTCGAATGAATCCAATTTTAAGCGTAAACATTCTAATATTCTTTGAAAGGTCGATTAACCGCATTTTGATGACGAACATATTTTAAATCCACTTTTTGACAATTTTATGTGTTATATTTGACAAAATAAAATTCTTCTTTAGAATCGGGACATCAACATTTACTTTGTGTAAATTTTTGGTATTTTTCCGATAATGTTCATTTTTTAATGAATAGTTAAAAATGTCGTATTTTGATTCAAAACCTCTTTTTAATCTAATTTATTTATATGATTATATTATCTTTTGAATTGGTTTAAAAGTGAAATTAGAATATATTTTTACCATTTAATCCAATAGTGGTCGTTTTAATTAATTTCATCTTGAAATTGGACTTAAACTAGTGTCAAGATTTTGATACTTTTTTGTTTTATAAAAACACGCTATTTGCTCTGACAGTGGGAATTAATTATTAAATTAATTAATGTTACCTATATGTTTTGAATTTTGTAAATTACACATAATTTTTTAATTCGGAATATGAAATATATCCTCGGGTGAATTTTTTGTAATTTTCTGAAAAAATTCAATTTTTGATGAATAGTGAAACCACTAAGTGGTAGTTAAAGAAACCGATTTTTCATTTAAATGAAACTTTACCACTTCAGTGATTTGAATTTCAAAAACCTGAAATAAATGGTTGTCATTAAGAAGTAAAATGTGGTTTAATGGGATTAAAATAATTTTTTGGTGAATGCTAACTTTTAAGTTTATTAATCGCGATTAGAGGTAATTAGTGTAATATAAGGTAAAAATAATGTTTTAATAATATGAAATGACCTAGAAACATGTCCTAACATCATTTGATGTGTCATGGACGACCAATACAATAAATTTGTCGACTTGGGGACCCCATGGAGACACTTTGGTAGGAAAATGACATTAATAACTTTTTATTTAATGTTAAAATTAAAATGTCACAAACATGTGTTGTTTTACTAAAACAATTTTTATATGGGGTTATAAAAGTCATATTTTAGACTATAAGTATTCCTTGGAAATATAAAAAGATTTCGTAAATCATAGTATTTTTTGATAATTTTTGGACATTAACTAAATTAAATTATTTATGACACCATGATGATGCAGCGATTACCTCATTATTTAATTATTTAAATAATATTGAAAGATTATGTAAAATATATGATCTACACATGCCCAAAACCTATTGTATGAGTGTAGATCGAACCCTTATCAACTTATACTAGAAAAAAATCAATGTGGAACCTTTAAAATACGAAACTCATTCTAAAATAAAGAAACATTTCTTTACATTCCAAGAGTGTCCCTCCTCTCCTCTTATAAAAGGACCACACCTCTACCACCTTACCCACACCTCTCAAGACTTTGGCTCGTCCAAACCCTGCCATTTCATCTCTACACATCCCTATCTTCATCATTGAAGCCTCACTTTTGGCAGAATCCTTTCCAAGGAAGCCTTTGAGCTCAAATCAAAGAGAGTTACCAGATTTAAAGGTAGTGTCCTCTCTTGTGTTCTTTTGGATTATATTGCTTCTCCAACCCCCTAAACTCTTTTTATTATTTTATTTTGTAACAACTCCAGTATATTCAATATACTAGTATTTTGTTATAAGAAGCATTCGAGCTACACTTACACACACCTACATCTAATGGTTAAAGAACATACTGTTTCTATGGATGGCGAATTTCTGGCTCACGAAACGATGATTGTTCAACACTCATATAACACCTTCAAAGGTGTCCATTAAGATGTCACTATATTTATATATGATATATAATATGTATATATTTTACTTATTATTCTTTATTTTTCTTTTGTGGCATACCTTTATGGTTTCCATTGTGGGTAAACATGATAATTTCATTTTAGGAAGTGCGGACTACCGCCCCCTCAATGTGATTTGATTCGTCAATGCCATATGTGGGATGTATAAAGGAAGGATTTAAAGTTATTATATATTATATATGTTACGTATAAATTATGAATATAATTCTGTAATTAAAATATACATACCTCTCATTTGGTTTTAATTCCACTAATATGACATAGAAATGAAAGTAGCGTTCATGGGTACGTACGGCTTACCGTCTCCATGTACGGTGCATTTCATTTCCTACCTCTAAATGATTATGTAATATTATAAATACTTTTATATTCTGGATATATATGATATATATGATATCCAAATCCCAAATAACATTCTGGAGATAATGAACCTTTGACCACACGAACAACATGTAATTGTAAGAAGTCCACTTTCGACTTAAGAACCAAATATCAACAAAACAATCATTATTACCATAAATGATTACATAATGCTTATAACATGGAAATAAGTGATATAAAGTAATAATGAACTTGAAAAAGGTTCTTAAGAAATTGTAAATTAACTCAAGTTTATTATTCAGGATGTTAATGAACGATCAAGTCAAGTCGGACCCGAGGTAAGGGATCTCACTCCTCTCTTTCTTTTTAAGTACACTCATTTATGTCATTCCTTTTAAGCTCATCTTTATTATGATTGGGATGTTCTTTTATATTAATCCTACTGTAATTTTTATGTTCATATGGTGAGAGACCTTATTTTCTCTCATCAATCCATTTTGGATGTTTTGAGTGGCGCCATTAGGCTGCCGAATTTTCGTAAGAGATATAACCTCTCTCTTTTTTTTAGTACTTCATTTATGTCACTTCTTT
Organism: Viscum album; assembly: GCA_963277665.1. Taxonomy (NCBI): domain Eukaryota; kingdom Viridiplantae; phylum Streptophyta; class Magnoliopsida; order Santalales; family Viscaceae; genus Viscum; species Viscum album. The sequence goes on from OY728141.1 coordinate 784,576,476, forward strand.
TAAGCTCCTATTTGTTATGATTGGGGATGTTATTTTATATTCCTCTTTCTTTAAATTTTATTGTAATATTATGAGAGACTCTATTTTATCTCATCAATCCATTTTTTGGATCTTTTAAGTGGCGTTGTTAGGCTGCCGAGTTTTCGTAAGGGATTGTTCATCACACTTTTAGTCCCGTGAGATTTATGCTACATTTGAAACCATTTACTTTGAGTGGTGTATGTACTTCCCATTATTATACTCTTTGTGTAATATAATTTCATTTATGGCTACTTACATATTCATTATATGACCCTTCTTCAATGTGGTTTGCGTTTCGAAAGTTACCCAAGTCGGTAAGGGAACCTTTCACCCTCCTCTTTTTAAAATACTTATTTTGTTATGTCTTTTAATTCACATAATATTTTGTTGGGATATGTTATTCTATATCCTTATTGATGTAAATTGTATGTCCAAGTGATGAGATACCCTTTTTATATCTCATCAAATCTTTTTATGAATTTTGAAGTGACGTCGTTATGCTGTCGAATTTCTATAAGGGAACTTCTTAACCCACTTTAAATTCTTTGGGTTAAACCTCTAATTATTGATTTTTTATGCCAAGATTATTTGTGGAATCTCTATGTTGTATTTTCCACAAAACATTGTGTGGATATACTATTTTTACACATAATCATCTCATTGATAAATTCTTATGTCATTTAGACGGACTTGTATCAAAAATCATAACTCAATCTCATTTCATTGAGTTAATTATCTATGTCATTGGTTTTGTTTTTCCATGATTATGTGTGAATGACCTCTGATTTTTTTACACTTAATATCCACTTATATTTTGTGTATTCGTGTTTGTCACACATAATCATGTAATTGATTTATCCTTAATCTAAGGATACTGACTTTGTAAGGGATTTGGTCTCAATCTCCTTTCATTGAGGCATATTTGGTTTTACACACAAATTTCTTTTATATGGTGTATAAACCCCTTTGACATTTAATTTTATTCAAAAGGAATCTTTTTATACGAATCATTTTTCTAAACGACAATGAGGAATGTTTCTTTTAACGTACGCGGTGACAACGACCTTTTCCACCGCCGTGATTATTATTTGGTCTATGGCTTCCTCAACAAGTTGTAATGTTTTTTAAAATGAAATAAATATCATATACTCTTTTATGTATGTTGGTATTTAAAATGGTTTTTATAAAGGATTTATTATGTCGATATATTTATGTGATATATTATGATCAAAATGTGGAAATGTTTTATTTCCATTATATTTGTTTAATGTCTTATGATTTTATAATGGTACTTGGACATTATGATGGGTGGTGTCGTGAATACCAGGACGGGTGGTTACGTTATAACCTCCAATGCATTGGGTATGGAAGTCGGCCGTATGGATATTCCATTAAGTATGTGTGGAAGTCGACCGTATGGTTATTCCATTTAAGTTTGTTTATGTCCCAAGATACCTTTGTATGTTATGTGTTCTTTATATGGGTTTTATGGTAATATTTTGGTTACAAAAGGGTAAGTAATTTATTTTATTCAGGGATGAGTTTTTACTACTTCCTAAAGGTGAAAGGTATTACTTTGATAAAGTATACATGGTTTACTTATTGCTTTGAAAAACTAAAAGTTTTCATTCTTTGTGTATCCTTTGCTGAGCTTTTTATGCTCATCACAAGTTTTTTTGAAATGTTTTTCACAGGACATAAAGTTGAATAGGGCCAAGGATGGGATCAAGGAAATGTCAGGTTTTCCAAAACATGGAACTAGACATGTTTCTTTTTATGAGTTTTTATTTTATGGAAACTTAGTAGAAGTGTCTACTTTGTAATATTTGGAGATGTAATAGTTAATATCTAATTCTCTAAAAACTCTAAACTTGAAAATATCCTCAATGTGAATTATTCATTTAATTCAACATTAAGTAAGGTTTAAGGCCAGGGCCTTATAGTTGGCATCGGAGGTCGGTTTAGATAAATTTAGAGGTTAGGGTATTATCTAAGCATAAGTGACATTACCATAATGTTTAGGATTTCAGAAAGAGTCCTAGTTTTAGATTAAGTGAATGAGTAAGTATATCTTAGTGTTTATCTTCCTCATTAGTACATGATGGTTTTTTTGATATACTCACACTGACCTTTTTGGTTTTAGTAAATGGCTGGATCTATCAGGCACCAAAGTAACAGTGGATGTGAAAGAAACTGTGACAGTTTTCTGAGCGAGCAAGTGTATGATATGGGAGTTGCAATGAGAACTCTTGTGTTTATCCTCAACAAACTATCTGGAGTCATTATTGACCACCTAAACCTTTGTGATTTATATAAGGAATCATATATGTGAGAAACAAATCCCTACGGAACTACAAGTAATAATCATAAAGGTAAGTTTGTTCAAAAACCTATGTGTCAAAGATGTGGAAAGAAACACCTAGGAAAATGTTTCAAAGGGACAGAAATATGGTATAGATGTGGAAATGAAGGTCATAAATAAATAACCTGTCATGGAAAAAGGAAGAATCTAGTTGACTCAGGGAAAGGGAAATAAGTTAATTCTGAGGGATCAATTGAATGTTTTAAACGTGGTGTGCATGGTCAGTATGCAAACACATGTCCTATGAAGAAGTTTCGTGAATGGGATCACCAAGATCGTAAAAATATTCATTTACCAATACCTAATTCCATTCCGATTGAGGATTAAGTAACTGACAATGACCAATCAAAGGTATGGATTATTTCATAACATTTGTTTTCCTATTTTGGAATCTTATGATATGATTCATGATTTTGTTTGTTGGAAAGAAGTATTTCAGAATAAGTTGTAAAGTAATGTTTAATGGATCATGAATAATGTTGAATGAGTATGAAGTCAACATATAATGGATTCAAGAGTTATGGTGAAATTCTTAAGAGAATTAAGTCTCTTTTGATGATGGGGTTACATTAGAAGACTTTTTATAGTATGTGTAAACCCTGATGTTTAATATATGAAAATTATATTCAAGGAATAGTTATCTGTTCTTGTGTGGACATAGTTATAAAGAACCATTTAAGTTTATATGATCCTTACTTTTGAGGTAATTATGGGTTACTATATGTTATGATGGAAAGTGAATGGTATGAGATAAAATTGAGGTTAAATTATGTTATGGTTATTTTTGATGATTTTATCTCTTTTTGGGGAATGATTTGAGAATTATATAGTTTGAAAAAGGACAACACGCAGACCGTGTGACAACCCATCGCGTCGGACAAAGCTGTGGGAATCGAACCCACAACAATGTGCGACTTGTATTTATCGCCTACCACTGGACTACGTGATGTCCCTGGTTAGTTTGACTACTTCTTTTTAGTTAGATGATTTTATGAATTAAGATTATGTTTATTTTGTGTTATCTATGTAAATTTATTAACCTATCATGGAGGAAATGTGATTAGGTTAATTACTTTTCAATACAAGACTTTAAGAGCAACTGATGTTGTTTGGAGATAAATGATATGATTTAACATGGAAGACTATGTGATTAAATCTTTAAAATATTTGGGTTTCAATCTTAGTTTGGTTTACTTATGGTCTTCGTTGAACTTTGGGTTTTGTTGAAAAAAATATAGAGATTAAGAATAGATTTTCTTTTTATAAAGGGTTATCCTTTTATGGATTATATGATCTTGTAATAACCTTTTTTGTTTTGGTTTTGGTAAAAGTATAAAGACATGGGAAGTATATAGTTCTCTTTTTTGGATTAGGTGATTCTCTAGAAGTTTATTATAGTACTCCTAAGGCGAACAAGTCCTCCAAAATACTCGTCTTTTGGAGAAAATATGAGTTTGATTAAGGAATCTAGTAAAAGTTGAAAGTCTAAGTGACAAGTAAGTATGTTTCATTATGATTTAGTCAAGCTCAAAAAAATAAATTCCTCAATGAAGAGTAACTTAAAACCAAAAATTTTGTCTGTTAACTTTTCCTAATGGGGAATCGAATACCGTTTAACCCATCACAAGTTTGTGATTTTCTTATGGTTAACTTTCTCCTAGAAATGTTTACTATCACTCTCCATCAGAACATGAACCTTTGTTTTTTTCCTCCATGTCCATATTTTCATACTTGGAATCCTAGTATGGGTTAACATGGGTGACCTTTGTACTTATCTTTGTTTATTTTTTAAAGTGATTGTTTTACTGACTCTTGTTCCGATGTGGGATTTTCATTGAAGTTTCCAAGCCCAATTTTAAAATTGCGAGGATGCAATTCCCAAAAGGGGGGAATGATGTAACACCCCAGGTAAATAAAGAATATTAAATTTCACATTTATCCTTATTTGTGAATAAAATATTAATATAACTTTAAAGAGGACGCTATGCTTGATGGCGTACCCAATACGCAACAACGAGTTTCTTGGGAATCTTACGTTACACTCTAATAACAATATAATATTATTTTAAATTGAAGATTACGCCTAGTCATTGTAATGGATGGAATGAACAGAACTGACTACAAAATGATTATCTATGTTTGTCAAATATTTTTACTTTTTACAATAAATTTTAGAGGATTAAAAATTCGAATGAATCCAATTTTAAGCGTAAACATTCTAATATTCTTTAAAAGGTCGATTAACTCCCTTTTGATGACAAACCACTTTTAAATCCACATTTTCACAATTTTATGTGTAATATTTGACAAAATAAAATTCTTCTTTAGAATCGGGACATCAAAATTTACTTTGTGTAAATTTTTCGCATTATTCCGATAATGTTCAATTTTTAATGAATAATGAAAAATGTCGTATTTTGATTCAAAGCCTCTTTTTAATATAATTTATTTATATGATTATATTATCTTTTTAATTGGTTTCAAAGTGAAATTATAATATATTTTTACATTTTAATCCAATAGTGGTCGTTTGAATTAATTTCATCTTGAAATTGGACTTAAACTAGTGTCAATCTTTTGATACTTTTTGTTTCATACAATCACGCTATTTGCTCTGACAGTGGGAATTAATTATTAAATTAATTAATGTAACTTATATGTTTTGAATTTTTTAAATTAGACATCATTTTTGAATTCTGAATATAAGATATATCCTAGGGTGAATTTTTGGTAATTTCTGAAAAACATCAATTTTTGATGAATAGTGAAACCACTAAGTGGTACTTAACGAAACTGATTTTTCGTTTAAATAAAACTTTACCACTTCTGTGATTTGAATTTCAAAAAGCCTACATACATGGTTGTCATTAAGAAGTAAAATGTGGTTCAATGGGACTAAAATAATTTTTTGGTGAATAGTATCTTTTATGTTTATTAATCACGATTAGAGGTAATTAGTGTAATTTAAGGTAAAAATAATGTTTTAATAATATGAAATGACCAAGACATATGTCCTACCCTCATTGGATGTGTCATGGACGACAAATACAATCCCTGGGTCAACTTGGGGACCCCATGGAGCCACTTTGGTAGGAAAATGACATTAATACCTTTTTATTTAATGTTAAAATTAAAATGTCACAAACATGTGTTGTTTTACTAAAACAATTTTTACATGGGGTTATACAAGTCAGATTTTTGACTATAAATATTTATTGGAAATCTAAAAAGATTTCCTACATCATAGTAATTTTTTATAATTTTTAGACATTAACTAAATTAAATTATTTATGACACCATGATGATGCAGCGATTACCTCAGTATTTAACGATTTAAATAAAATGGAAAGATAATGTAAAATCAAAGACCTACAAATGCCCAAAACCTATTGGATTAGTGGATTTCGAACCCTTATCATCTTATCCTCAAAACACATCAATGTGGGACCTTTAAAATCCGAAACTCATTCTAAAATAAAGTAACATTTCCTTACTTTCCAAGAGTGCCCCTCCTCTCCTCTTATAAAAGGCCCCCACCTCTACCACCTTTCCAACACCACTCAAGCCTTTAGATTGGACAACCCCTACCATTTCGTCGATCCACATACCTATATTCATCATTGAAGCCTCACATTGGGCATAACCTCCAATTAATTGGGTATGGAAGTCGGTCGTATGGCTATTTCATTAAGCATGTGTGGAACTCGACCGTATGGTTATTCCATTTAAGTATGTTTATGTCCCAAGTTACCTTTGTATGTTATGTGTTCTTTATATGGTTTTTATGGTAATATTTTGGTTACAAAAGGGTAAGAAATTATATTTTATTCAGTGAAGTGTTTTTACTACTTCCTAAAGGTAAAAGGTATTACTTTGATAAAGTATACACGGTTTACTTGTTGCTTTGAAAAAATAACAATTTTCATTCTTTGTGTATCCCTTGCTGAGCTTTTTATGCTCATCACAAGTTTTTTTGAAATGTTATTCACAGGACTTAAAGTTGAATAGGGCCAAGGATGGGATCAAGGAAATGTCAGGCTGTCCAAAACATGGAACTAGACATGTTTCTTTTTAAGATTTTTTATTTTATGGAAACTTAGTAGAAGTGTCTAATTTGTAATCTTTGGATATGTAATAGTTAAGATCTAATTATCTAAAAACTCGAAACCTGAAAAGATCCTAAATGTGAATTATTCATTTAATTCAATAGTAAGTAAGGTTTAAGGTCGGTTCCTTATAATGTGGGTTCAGGATTTCTTGGGAAGGATCATGAGTACATTAAATATATATATTCGGGTAATCTTTGGATAGAGTGACCTAGGTGTGAGAGATCATTGTGAGAGTTATAACTTTGAATTGATTATAGGAAGGTAAATTCCCACAATGATTTAGGATGATATATGAAAATAAACGACTGTGATAACACTATGAATTTGAATTAGTTTTGGATATAATTATGTTTTTTTATGATGTGGATGAACATGACTCGGGATGAGAATAACATGTATGTATAATGTTGAATCTATTCTAATAGTGATGATAACTGGGTGGTTTTCCCTCTTCTTGTTTTAGAATATATAGTAGGTGTTTTGGCCACATCTATGAACTAATTTTGGTTGGGGTGGATCTTGATCCATGGGATGAATTCTCATTTTCAGTAAAATGATTACCTAGACACTCCTAAGGTTGGGATGGTCATGAGGGTTTTGAAATGTTTATAAATGGAACACAGCCATAATGGACCACTTGAAAATGTTCAGAACGAATTATAGGAGATGGTAAGTTAGTGATTTTGATATTTCAATACTTGATCAGGAAAATGAATTTTAAAACTCAGATGTGTGTTTAAACTAGTACAAGATTATATATTTAGTCTCAGGGTGAATGAGTGATTCCAGAGTTTGATGGGTCGATAGCACATCTATGCGTGCATGGCAGTACAATGGTGAGGTGGTTGGTTGAGTACCAAATCATTTATTAATATCAAGATTCCAGGTTAGGCTTCAGTGTTTGTTCTTGAGTGATCATAGTTAGAATAGAATCAAAGGTGATGTCGTCAAGCCCTTAATTATAACATTGGTTGTTAAGATGGACACCTCTTAAATAGGCTTTTCTGGAGTGGATTGATTGATGCTTCTAAGATCAAATTTTGAAGGTGATTTAAGGAAACCTTATTTGAATATTTTTCTAATTCTAGTTTAGCGGTGAACATACCCAAAATCTAGACATCTTCCCAAGTAAACTAATATAGAGTTAAGTATATATGAAGCTCAATAATTAAAAAAATTCATTTTTTTAGAAAAGTGTAATTCTTTGGAGTTGTTCTTAAGAAAATAAATAAAAAAGTTTTATGGTTTGGATGATTCCATCGACTATTGTAGTGTAACCCTAATATAAGTGTAGGACTAGTCATTAGATTGTCATTTGAATTTTATGTTCCATGAAAAATGGAATGGAATACTTTTGTACTTCTCAATAAATACCAAGTAATTTTTTGGGATGTTCATTTCTTGACTATGTTTATGGACCTAGATCTATATATAGTTGTTTATTGTCTTGATTAATTTGTGGATTTCATAGTAGGAATTACTTGAATGGGCTCATGAATCCCATGTGATTATTTAACTCGTCTTCTAGGTGAGATACCACCTTGGGATCGATGAATGGTTCTTATGTCTCGATGGATCAACTATGTACTGAGGCTTCACTGTTACACTCTAGATGATATACTACCTTGGATAATCTCTTTAAAATCTGGTGGATTATTCCATTTTTAACCCAAACTTGTATTCGGGATCGTTTAGTGATTAGATTATTTTGATCCAAGGATGTTGGATCAAAATTTTACTGATGTTCATGTTATGAAATGATAATAGAAATTAACATGGGTAGGATTATCCTAGAAATGTCACTTGAGGCAATTTATGGGATTAGATGAGCATTCTTGGAATGATCTTGGTATGACTCACATTAAAATAATTAGGAAATAGGTTTGGTAAAACATTGCTTGTTAAGCCAGGTGTTTTAAGAAATGATGGCTGGAGGGGGTCTCCTTGACATCTATTGATAAGATGATGTTGTAAGTGAGGAACCTCCACTAGCATGTCATGGGATATGAATGGTGAAATACAATAGTTAGATGAGGCTTTTTATGTAAAATCCAATATGACCAGGCTAAATGTGATCAATTATAAATTTTGCATTTTTATCAGTTATAACTCATCCCAAGAGTGTCAATAGGATGGTGAGTATGTGCTTCCATATTATATTTTTATGATGGATGTTTCATGGCCCAAAACGGTATGTTTAATATTTAGTACATATAGTGGGTAGATCCATGTGATGGTTGGTGAAAGAGATGAAAATGGTATAGTGTCTTAGGTTACATAGTTTTGGGTAAATTTTATCTCAATTTTTTAGTTCTGAATATGATTTTTTATTCCGTTTTTTTGGTTTGAGTGTTGTATAAAAAAGTGATTCTTAGAGGTGCATTTGGAATTTGGAAATGAAATGTATCCATTTTAATAGAAATTAATGTGAAATGTAGGTTTTTTGATTATTCCATTATCCCCAAATTATTTTTGGGGGATTTAAATTTCAAATTTTGGGGGGTTTTAACGTCACATATTTTGGGCTGGTTGAAAATATTAAAGGAAATTGAACATTTCATTTAGTGGATGGTCGAAGCATTAAAAAAATATTTTGAATTTAAATCTGAGAGTTGGAACACTTTAAAGTTTTTTTGATGTATAATGAGTAATGGTGTTTGTTTAAATGTATTGGTAGATTCCCAAGGGTTCAAGGCCCAAAAAAGAAGTTTGGGAAAATATTTCCTATGTGTGTGTTTAGTATTAACTATGTTGTACATCTGTGCGGTATGTTTATAATGGGAACACGGTTGGTTAAACACAATAGGTGGCCTAAAAACCCATGAAAATGGTGCATAGGGGTGTAGAGATGTGCATGGTTTGAATATGGTGTCTTTAACCATGCGCTATAATTATGTGGGTTTGGAGTCATTTGGGGATGTACCTCTCCACATATTGAGCCCATATCATAAACTATGAAAGGTAACCTGGCGTCTTGGAGTTTCTTAGGATTGTTCCACCACATCGTTAGTGCATTATTTTCCTAACCGTGCAGCCTAACCGTGCACCGATTAAAAGGGTAAAAAATACCATTTTACCCCTCCAACCCTTAAATGGTTTTCACCCCATTTCTAACCTCATTCATCTTATAGAATACCCTATGTGTTCCCTCTTCTTCCAATCCTTCTATATGGTCTTTCTCTTCTATTCTTGGTATGGATAAGATTTAGTTAATCACATTGGAAGACTCTTGGTTAATGTATGATTAATCTTTCTACCTTTCTCTATTTTTATTTCCATATTGAATTTTATTTCAATGTGATCTCATATGCCCTGTTTTTATGGTGTTTGACTATTCTTATGATTTCACTCATTCTAGATTGAATCAAATCCTAAAAATCGTTAAGTGAAGTTACCTAAGTATGAGGTAGGTGTGCTATATTCTTTTCCCATAAAGTTTCATCTTTTATAAAATGTGTTATTATGTTGCGCTCCTGACTTTATGTGCATCACTCATTTAATGTAAAATTAATTATGTAAGTGATAATAGTTTAAATTAGAAAATAAGAGTGAATTAAAGGTCATATTTGTAGGTCATTCCCTTTGACTCAGACAACCCCCTTGGGGTGTGTTGCTTATATTTCAATGGCCCATATTCCTTGTCTATGAAATTAATCCACCTTTATAGTTTTTTTGAATTGTCCCTCAAAATGAGATGTTAAATTAAATTAAATTAAAAGGTTTAATTCCATCAATTGGCCTGTTTAATCCATTAATGATTGAACTAGTTATGGAATTGAATGAATTGAATGGTGAATTTATTGATTACATAAATCATGATGAATTAGAATGTGAAAAGTATTTAAACTTTTACATGATTAAACAATTAGATGGAATTGTTTAGTTCATGTATTTAAACATGGACATATATATTAATCATGAATAATTTAAAAATGGAATGATCGTTATGAATCATTTCAATTCCACCATTAATAGTTCTCATGGGTTTTCATATACCATTTAGTATGTATTATTCCAATTATTATGGATAGGTCACTTGGAACCTGATTACTCTTTACTTTTTGCTTGGGTTTACCTTTATAAGTGATGTGACTAACAAGGGTTAAATTTATTATATACCTTAAAATAATTGTGGATTTGTTAAGAAGGAATGTCTCTAACAGGTTCATAGGTTAAAAGACCTAGTATTAAGCCTTGAATGATACTAATATTCATGATATAAAATTCCATGGATGGGTAAAGAGTTTAAATTAATTATTTAACCTTGAATGATAGCATGATTCCTTATACAAAACTCCTTGGATGTGTTTATAAGATAAATGATATTATGTTACACCTTGAGCAATACCTAGATTTATGATATTGAATTACTTGGATGTGATCATAGGTGGAATGAGAATGTATATACCATGAGTGATACCAATATTCTTTATACATAATTCCATTGATGGGATCAATGGTTAAATTTAATTATGTTACACATTAGGATACAGTTCGATTCCAATTCATAATTCTTGGGAAAGGCACATAGTTTGTATGATATAATATTATGATTAAATTACAAGGGATTACTCTAGACCACTAAATCATTAATGTTATGTGACAAGTACATCCTTGTATAGTAATAATTGTATATGGAAACTTAGTTTGAATACCTCAGGTCCCATTTTTTTAAATAAATAATATGTTAAATTCTTGGGTGGATTCCTCTTATTAAAAATGCAAGGCTTTATTGAACATATAAATGGATTCCTTGGTCTTATTCATTAGGTATACTTAAAATAACACACACACAGACACACACACACATATATATATATATTCATATATATATATATGATGGTGCATGTTCAGAGAAATTTTGTATTAAGCTAAATCATTTATAGTTATCCAGGTGTCCCATGATGGACCTGGGATCGACATGATTCATTTTTTATATATAATAGCTCAATATCTTATTGTTATACTTGTACACAATTTAATTATATATTCATGTACTGGATAGAATTAGAACCCATTGGTGTTGTCCTACTGAAATTATCTCACACCCTTTTTTGGAAACTATTTGGTACCCAGACAAACCTCATGGGTACAGGTGAGGATCATGGTTTATGATCTCTTATTGTTACACCTTATAGACTAGGACTTTACATGGAGGAGGGAGCTGAGCATGTACTCGAGATGCCTTTATAATATGGAGTCTTTTTTTTATTTATTCACAATCTATCTAGTCCTGTGGTATGTATCTATTGTATGTATATATTGTATGTCTACTACATTGTGTGTTGTATAATTACGTGGACATGCATGGTTGTTTATTGATTTATTATCAACTGTCAGATATTATTATCTTATGTTGCTCTATTATTTAGCTTCTTTTACCATTTTCTTATTGTGTATACAACTGTGATACTCTAGTTATGAGTTTATAGTCTCCACACCGTAGCATCATTTTCCCTCATTTCTAGTCATTAGGCTCTGGCATATGGGGAGGCGTGATTGAGTCCATGTGGCAAACTAGACAGGGGGGATCATTTTAATGGCTCCTAAATCGGTATGTTACATGGTTAGAGTTGTTATTTCTCATTGATATGTTTAATATTTCTTGATTCTTACTTGATTCTTGGTTGATGGTCAGGTGGCTAGTTGTCATTGTTGTTGGGTCCCCACTGCTTGATGTTGTTGGACTCTTTATAGAGCATTTGCAGTTATGTTGTGGTATCTTAGGATGAATCCTAGAGTACTCAGATAATTTATGAATGATAAATGAATAAATAAGTAACCCACGAGATAAGGTTTTATTTAGGGAAATAATTCAAAATAGTTTTAAATTTTAATTAATAGAAACTATGATATGTTTGAAAAAGAAGATCCAAGGAGCATGGGTATGAAATATGGAATTTGAAATCTAGATTAATAAATCTCATTGACTATAAAGAAATTTTAAAACCATATGGAATAATGATGGAATAGATGAAAATATAATAAAGATATTTAAAAGTGTCATCCACACTTGGATTCGTCAGAATAAAATGCCAATCTTGGAAATTGATAATCTGAATTAGTTAATATATAATTAATTAATTAATTAGTAATCTGATTATTGTGTTATTTCGGGTTATGTAGTCCATATTAGTGGTAGTGAGGTGACCCATGAATAACATATAGAAATATTTCATCATTTAAGATTAATATTAAATATATCTCATAACAATACATTCCCAAGAACCTTAAGGGGTTAGTGTCTTTAGATACTAGATACATTATCATATTATTTTAGAAAAAGTTTTCAATATCTCCAATAATGATCTTCTTACATAGTGCACTTCTTAGAAATTCATTACTTAAATGCTCCATTCATAGCCTAGGGAAAGGAAACATAAGGAATGTTGAGTACAAATTATTGGTAAGGGTAAACATAAGGGATATCAATCAATGACCTTAATTGGGCATAAGATAAGCATAAGGTTATGATAGAGTAATCAGAAATTATAATAATCCTACCCAATTAGTCAAAGATAATAAATTATAAATCATGGAATAATACTTTTTCATAATAAATGACAAAATTCAAATGTGTTTGAAATCATCAATAATCAACCATTATCCATGAGAGCATATCATAATCATGAGTGATAAGTTTATAACATACACATAAGTGTAGAAAATAACTTCCTTAGTAAAGAATCACTACCAAGACTATCATATAGGAATGGATTCACTTACATTCCATCATTTTGGTTTGGAAAAAATCCCTCAAGGTAACTTTGCAGCATTTTTGGGTTGGTTGGGTTTATTGACAAAGTAGGTTTCAATGGTGATTTTCCTTTTTCTATAAATATTATTGAAAATCCATGTTTACAAAGAACCATGAAAAATGAATGTAAGATCTTGATGTCATACAAAAGAACAGATACAAGGTGGTGTCGTTTTTCAGTGTTTTCCAAATTTTTGGGGTCCAAAATGTGGGATTTAGTGAGCATTGTAAATAGTGTACTTCCATGAGGATCCCTTCAAAGTATGGAAAAGTTAGGAGTTTCAAAAATATTGGATTCATGAAGTGGATTTCATAGAGACGAGAAGAAATATTTGATTACCATGAGCAAGGTAGGCCTAAAAAATTGAATCACTTGATTTGAATCAACATTGTAAAAGATATACCTGAAATAAAAAAGCTCTAGAATAGTTAGAAATTTGAAGAATTAACCAATTTTCACAATTTCGACAAACAATCACCATAAATACTAAAATGACGAAAATTGGATCATATTGATTAATTGGAAGGGATTAAATCATTGAATAACACATTAAAAATAATGAAAATATTAACTCTATCAATTTCCCCACACTTAGAACTTGACTCCCAGACAAGTCAAAATTAAATCATATATAATTTTAATCACATGCCAATGAGATCCACAAATTTCATACCAAGAAACCAAATGATATCATACCTCATAAAAAAACATTATTCCAAGTTTTCAAACCAATCCATTCAATATTTTCCACTTCATTTCTCCTCCCATGCACATAAGACACTACCTCATGTGCATTTTCGATCATCTCACAAATGTCAATGTTCATAAAACAATTCTAATCCAAACTAATTAATGCATCACTATAGGCTTGATAACTTTCTATTCCACCACACTATGTGAGTCATGGACATTTATTTATCATGAAGACTTTGAATGGTTGTTATGTGGTTTTCGATTGGTAGGATTTGTATGTGAAAAATTATGAGGCTGAATGAGGAGGAATTGTATCTTTTTGAAGCAAAATGGAAGATTCTAATTTTCTCTAAATTATGGCCTCTTCCTCACTCCCATTGGTAGAAAATTAGCTCCATCATCATGAAAACTCAGGAAATTTTTACACAATTTCCCTTAGTGGAAAATCAGCTCCATCATCATGAAAAATATAGGAATTTTCACCAATTCAAAATATCAGTAGAAAAAAATTCATTCATCTCAAACATGATTTTTCTTGAAATCACCATATTTGGACAACTTTTTTTTACTTTAGAAGATCCAGAAATACACTACCTCTTTTTTTTTAAATCTGTAGAAAGGAAACCTCTTTCAACATAATGGTCATTTAGCAGCAAACACATATTTTCATCTTTTGACTTTTTACCAATATTTATAAAAAATGAGTGACCACAATAAAAGATAGATTTAATTCACACATAAGTTATACTAGATCATGCAATTTCACTTCAATATCATGTTGTATATGGAAAAAAATTTAAATTTGAAATACAAGGGTGAGCCTCTAAATGGCAGGTCTCCTCCTCCTATCGCATCCATAGGGTTCATCTGCCTGTTTTTAATCCTTCCCCATATGGCGTGGTATGGCCTCAATGCCTGATGTCTCTCCTCAACTCGGTGTTGGCTGTTGATGGACATGCGTGGTCTGGCTTTGCCTGGTGGTGGCTTTGTTTCACCTCCTGACTCCAGGATTTTCTGGATCTGGCATGTTCGTGGTTGAATATGACGTTCTCGGTGAAATATTTGGAGTTCCTGGCATTGGTGTTGAATGTGATGGATCTATGTGGTTTGGTTTTTCCAAGCGGCAGCTCTATTGTGTCTCTTGGTTTTGGGATATCCAAGTTGGTGTGTTAGTTGTCGGATCTGGCATGCTCGACGACTTATTTGGAGTTCCTGGATTAGGGGACATGGCTTGGCGCATGCGTCTATTGCTCTAGGTAGTCCAGCTTTGGAACTCCTGGAATCAAGTTACCTATTCCTTCAATCACTAGTTTCTTTGTTTTCCCTGTTTTTGAGGAGGGACTCAACTTCCAGCGACTGCCCTGGTGTCAGTTCTGGGGTGTGTGGCATTTTCCCCAGCCTGCTTCCGACTTCTCCGTGCAGCTTCGTCCTATTTTGACATCTGCTTTTGGTGTTCTCTGGTGTGCTATGGTCTGTTTCCATTGGCAAGGAGGGGAGGTATTGGGTCTTTATGATACAGTTTTTTGAATGATTTTGACCTTAGGTTGTGATGATCCCTTGCATCCCTAGTTTGAGGGTCGTATCATGGTGGTTCTGCTTACTTGAATGGTTTGTGGTTTGAAGGTGGAATGTTTTTTTTAGACATGACATCATGAGAATACTTTGGTGGAGGATTGAGAGCTGGAGATCCATCTTTGTAGTGTTTTTGGATTTAGTTATCTGAGAGTTTATAGTGCAATCCATCAGATTGGGCCTCTACTTTGACACAGGACACTTTCTTGTCAATTAGTCTTGAAACGGTTGGGAGCTTCTTCATGATCAAATGTTGGGGAGGATCAGTTTAGTGTTATCGTTCAGGATTCACTATTTCAATCCTTCACATGTGATTTCCCTATGTCTATGATGTCTTTGTGTTTCCACCCACTTCATCCCTTAAAATGGGTTCTTTATCACATAATAAAATAATTGAAGGCCTTCAGGCTGTTTGAGGTTGGAGGATAGATAAGGAAAATTAGCTTGTAATGTGGCTAACCTGATAAGAAGATCATGGATTATAAGGTATAAAAGGATCAAATGTAGAAGGGAAACCAAAATGAACAGGATTCTCTAGAATAGGGGGCTTAAAACAAATGAAATGCCTCATTAATTTAAAACACAAGTACCTCAAACCCTCATGTTTGGAAAGGAATAAATCAAACTCTGGTTAAAGAAATCATGGATTGGTTCTCTAAATAAATGAGTTAACTAAAAAGAATAAGAGAAAAGATGGTTCATAATCCAACCAAGAAAGTGATATTAATGATAAAGACAGTGATATGTGGCATGAGATTCAAAAATCAGAGTATTTTTTATGATATTTGAAATTAATTTAACTTGACAGAAAGCCACATTAATCATTCATTTAGGCTCAGTTTAATGGAATAAATTGGTTCACATATTGGAATGGGTTTAAAAAATGACAATGATAATCATTTCAGTGAAAAAGTGTCAAAAACACACAAACAAATGAAAAATATAAACACACAAATTTGAAAAAAAATGCACTTTTTAAAAAATATACAAACAAACAAACAGATGAAAATCTAAAACTAAAAAGGATCCCTCCCCCAATCTTAAATTTTATAGTGTCCAAAATTCATTCAAATGGATTTCATGCATAAGTATATTCTTAAATCTATAACAGTGGTAATAAATTGTGAAGGAGAGGTACAACCTGATGACTTTTATTGATAGACAGGTTGGAGGAGTGTGATCTCCTCCATAAGATCTAATGGAATGGTCTCATGGAATTTCTTTAGCCGATGTCCATTAACAGTGAATGGCTCTGGCTCTCCATCCTTCCAAATCTTCACAACAACTAAATTATATACATTAGTAACCATAAATAGACCCTCCCATCTATAAGGAAGTTTGCCTGGCATCTTCTTGAGTCTTTAGTGGAATAACCACACATTTTCTCCAAGATGAAATTATTTAGGTTGGATCAGCTTATCATGTTCTACTCTTGTTCTCTCTTTGTAAATACTAGAATTTTTAAAATCTTCCCTTCTAGTTTCCTCTAACTCTTGCAACTACAACCTTCTCTCCTACACAGTACTTTAAAGATCCTAATTCATCTTCCTAAAAACCCAATTTTCCTTATGCTCTAATTCTATAGGTAGGTGAATACTTTTCCCATAAATTATCCTATATGGATTCATTCTATTCAGGCTTTTGTAGGATGTCCTATAAACCCATAATGTGTCTTCCAACCTTTTTCTCCAATCCTTCCTATTTTTTTAATGATCTTATCCAAAATTAAATTGATTTCCCTATTAGAAACTTTAGCTTGACCATTTATCTATGGGTGATAGGGAGTTGATTTTTTAGGATGCACCTCATACTTCTTCAGTATATCCTCCATTCTATTTTTGAAAAATTGATTCCCTTGATCACTGATGATGGCTCATGGTACTCCAAACCTACAAAATATATTAGTCCTTACAAAACCACAAACAATTTTAGCATCATCAGTCCGGGTGTATTTTTCTTTCCACCCATTTGGAGACATAATCAACTGTAAGAAAGATATATGAATTTCCAAATGAAATTGGGAAAGAATCTGAAAACTCTATCCCCCATACATCAAAAATCTCACAAAAATTTAGTGGTTATTGGGGCATTTCTTGTCTCTTTGAAATGTTTCCAGGAAACTAAATTTTCTTACACCTTCTGAAAAATTCATGAGATTTTTAAATAAATTGGCCAATAAAATCAATATTATAAAACCTTCTTTGTTGTCCTTTGATGTCCAATGTGGCATCCACAAGTTAATGTGTGATAAAAATCAAAGATAGAACTAGTTTTTCTCTCAGGAAAACATCTTCTTATCACTTGGTCATTGCAAATATTCCAAATAATTAGATCACATCAAATGTAATATCTATATGTAGATTTTAGTTTGTGAATTTTGTGAGAATTGAAATGAGATGGGACATGATATGTTACTAGATAATTTACCATGTTAGCTTACCAAGGTGCTTCTACTTCAACCACGTAAAACTTCTCTCCTAGAAGGTTATCATTCAATGGTTATTTTTCAAGAATTTCAGCTTTACCAGTGTTGGGAAGTGTTATTAAATGATCATCCAATGAGTTCTTAGTTACATTATTGTCCCTGATTTCTATGTGGAACTCCTGAAGCAGTAACATCCATCTCACTAGTCTTGGTATAACTTCATCCTTCTTCATTAACTACCTAATATCTGCATAATCAGAAAACACAGGGACTTTAGTTCAAAGATAATATGATATAAATATTTCTAAATAAAAAAACTACTAAAAAATCATTTTCTGTGGTTTTGTAATTTAATTGAGTCGCATCCAGGTTTCTTGAGGCATAGGAAATGACTTTTGTCCTACCCTCAATTCACTAGGAAAGGACTGCTCCAACTACTTGATTAGAAGCATCACATAGTAGCTCAAATGGTTAATCGAAATTTGGTGGTTGCATAATGGGTGGAGTAATCAATATCACACCAATCTAATCAATGGATTCCCTAAATGAACTATTTAAATAAAAAATAGCATCTTTCAAAATCATTCTAGAGATAGGAAGATAAATCTTACTGAAATGTTTGATAAACCTCTTTTAAAATCCTTTATGTCCTAAAAATTATCTAACATGCTTTACACAAATTGGGTAAGGAAAATAATTTATCACTTCAATTTTTGATTTATAAACTTCAATGGCCTTTTTTAAAATTACTTTCCCAAGGAAAATCCCTCTTTTAAACATTAAATTTCACTTTTAAAAATTTAAAACAAAATTCTTTTCAATGCCGGTTTTCAAAAAAAATCCATATTTAAAAAAAATGGTCCAAAGAGTTTCAAAAAACTATAAAATAATATAATAAAACATCCAAAAAATATTTAATGTGATTATAAAATATACTTATCATGAACCTCTAAAATTTACCTAGATCATTACATAATCAAAATAGAATCCTTTTATATTCAAAAGTGTCAAAGGTACATGTAAAAGTTGTCTTCTCATGATCCTAGAGAGCAATGGGTACCTGGAAATAACCTAAAAATCCATACAAAAAGAAATAATGATTTCTCCATAAAAATATCTCTAACATCTGATCAATGAAGATAATGGGGAAATTATCTTTCCATGTGACCGTATTCAAATTCCTAAAATAAATACACACTCTCCAGCGATTCTGAATTCTCACAGGGATTAATTTATTCTTTTCATTCCTCATAGTGGTTAGGCTATTTTTTTAAACTACATGAATTGGGATTACCCTTTGTTAATATGTGATGGGATAGATGATCCCATCTTCCATGATATTCTCGATCTTCTTTTTCACAACCTCTATCAAGGTTGGATTTAGCCTCCATTGAGGCTATCTGACAGGTTTGCAATCTCCCTCAAGAAAAATTATTTGTTAGCATATTTTTGGGTTTATTCCAGGGAAATCACTTAATATACCCTATTTCTTGTACATATTCTCTAAAAAATATATAAATGATTTTTCATGGGTTTTATATAGATTATTATCATTTATCACTGCTAATTTATCTCCATCCTTAAGGTCCACATATTTAAAATAAATAGGAATTTGTTTTAATTATAGATCACAGGGATGCTAAAGGGGTGAAACTAAACTAAGGTTCCCCACTTCAATTGGTTATAACTCCTACACAAAATTAATCATATAATCATCCTCATCATTTAACAAATCATCAAAGAAATCAGATTTTACCTCTTCTTCCCACATGATATCATAATCTCCACTATTTTGTGCATCAATATGTTCAATGATATTTTAAATGGATAAAAATCTCCTAATGATGACAATTCACGTAAAATACCTGATTATTCAATGTTTTTAGCACCAACTTCATGGGATAGTGAAAAGAGTGAGTGATCATCCCATGGGTTCCTCATGGATTCAAAAAAATTGAAGTGGACGGTGCTATCTCCAAAATCCATAGTGTGTTTAACGTCATGGAAAATGATGATGTTTTTGGATGTATTCCGGAAACGTGTACCCAAAATTATGGGTGATTGTGAAAGGCTTATATATTCTAGAATATTCAACACATATAAGTCAGTTAGGAATAAGATATATTTGACTTTCACGAGGACATCTTCTAGAACTCCTGTAGGGAATACTGTAGATCTATTTTTATGATAGACCACCACTATTGTGCACTTTAAATATCCAATTTTCGAATAACTGTATAATAAGTGAGGAAATACATTAATTGAATCACCTAGATCACCCAAATAATTTGAGAAATTTAAAGAACCAATTGTGCATTGAATGGAAAATGTCTATGGATCTTGACATTTGGTTGGAAATTCTAGTGTGATAAGGGTTGAGACACTTTTTCCCAATTTTAACCTCTCATTCCCTTGAAGTATCCTCTTCGTTGGGAAAATATCCTTTAAAATTTTAGCATACATTGGAATTTTTTTGAGTGCTTCAAGAAGGGGGATATGAATTTCAACTTCTTGGAAGGTCTCCCAATTTTCGTTTTGAAGTGATTCTTCCTACAATATTTTTTATTCAATAATACTTGTTGGAAATGGTGGGGTATGTATTTATTATCCATTTTTTCATTTTAATGGGCGTTTCTTGTCTCCCCTTTATTTTCATATCCTTCTCCTCCTCCTCTTTCTTCTCTTCATCATAGTGCATTGTCATAGAATTATCAGAATTTAAAACATCATTCTCCATCAACTCATGTGGTCTTGTTTTAGGTCCATGGGATTATGGTGGTGATAGTTACTTTCCACTTATTTTTATGATCATGATGAAATTAACTGTTGGGTTTTTTATTTTTTGATAATGGACTCCCCCCAGATTTTTGGTTAGGAAGTCCCTAAGACTTTCAAACTGGTTGGACAAATCTTTTACGGTGTTTTTTATCCCCTAAATATCAGATTTTTGTTGTTGGTTCAGAATTAAGGATTGTGCACTTATAGATGGAGGATCATAGGTTTTTGGGAATGTGGGTGGTTGGTGGTGTGAAATAAGGTTATAATATTTGTTTTGATGAAATGGTGGTGGGTTTTGGAATTTTTTGCTGGATTGCGGGTTGGTTTTGGAACTGTTTTGGTTCAAGGGTCTATATTGATTTTGCATATTTCTAAACCCATATTGAACATGATTTGGATCTCTCCATCCTTGATTTTTTTGGAACTACATCATCTGAAATATTGTTGAAAAATTTTCTATTCCCTTTATTTTAGCACATCTGTCAGTGAAATGATTAGGTGATGAGCCCAAACCACACACCTTAGCTAGTTCTTGTTGGTCACTCACTTGCTTCAGGGAAATATATCTCCCCATACTTGCTATATATTAAATATCCCATAAAGATGATGGATTAGATGTTATTACCTAATGAATTCATGTTATACCAGTACCTCTTCTACCAAAATATTGTGAGTTCTAAGAGATATTCTCAATCAATCTCATAGATTCTTTTAATGAATTTTCAATAAATGCACCGCCATATGATTCATCCATAAGGTTTATATCATTCTCCATTAAGACTTGATAATAGAATACAAGAAATTTATGATCCTAAATTTATTTATGTGGGTAGTTGGAACATAACTTTTTGAATTTTTCCCAATACTCATAATGAGATCCTTTAGATGATTGTCTAATGGCATAGACATCCTTTCTGATGGTTGTGCTTCTGTAGGTGAGGAAGAATATATGCATGAAGCATCTCACCAAGTCATTACAATCATAATCATCTCTAGGTTTTAGTCTATAAAACCATTCTTTTTCAACTCCGTCCAATGAAAATGGGAACACCTTCCACTTTACTTATTCTTTGGCTACACCACAGGGTCTGAAGGTTGAGAAGACATGTGTGAACTCTTTCATATGTTTGTTGGGATCTTCACATAACAAGTCAGGAAAGTTTGGAAGAAATGGAATCACATTAGTTTTCATATCAAAATCATTTTGTAATACTATCATGAAGATTTTATTATTTTTATTATTGAATATTGGTTCATATATTTCTCTAAGAGTTGCTTTTTGATTTCCAGCAATGATCATAAGTTGGGAGTGAACACTTGAAGTTTCACTCGAGTCTACAAGAGAAATGTCTTCAAATTCAGATTGTAAATTAAGGTTTATAAGTATATTAAACAAATTTAATTCAATTTTAGGATCATGGGGTAAGTTTCATTGTTTTAGGTTCTAGTATTGAAATATTAAAGATAAAATAAGAAAATAGAACAGAGAGAGAGGGAGAAAAATGTTGGCACTACCTCCCTATAAATGGTGCCAGGTTTTGACACGTTCCTATCATGGGGTGTGAAAAAAAAATTCATAATTTAAAATGTAATATAGAATTCACGATAGGTTATACGGAGAGAAGATCACATAACTATCATGTTTTCACCTTAAAATTTGAGAAATAAGGGGTTGTTTTTTTTATTGTTTGATTTTACAAAAGAAAGAAAACAATTGAAATTAAAGTCGAACACTAATCTATGAAGAGAGTGATGGAGTTAGGGTAGTATAACCTTTTATAATTTCATAATCGTCATAAAAATTATTCACCCTCTCTTTCTATTGAATAATAAATAAAATAATCATCAATCGAGTTATCAATCAACCTTGGTTGAAGAAAGAAATGGAACACACTCTTATGTGCATGGAAGTTCATAAAAAATTCCTAAATTAGTAACGAATGTCCTGATCGAGAATTATTGTTACTTATAAATCTAGAAATGATTCACTAGTTCCACATACATGCCAACATCCCTATACACTCACCACCTAACACAAAATGCTCGATCAAGACAAATTGTACTAGGTAGAGGGAGTTAAAAGTTCTTCAACCAATGATAAAACAATAAATATACTAAAACCCAAAACACAATATCATTAAGAGAATTTGTAACCACTGCAAATAGAAATTATTCAATAGAAAAAAGGTTTTTATATTTAAGCTTAAGACTCTGACATTACAAAAGTGAAACTCTCCATTCCCTAATAACTCAAAGGATTTACCACTCCATGTTAAGGTTAAGAGAGTTGAACGGAAAAAACAGAGCATAATTAAACTAAGAAAAAAATAAAAAAGACAATGAAAAACCATTCAAGAATACAATCCTCCAACACAACCCCTATTGAAACTTCTTTAACAACCATGAATGGAAGTGGACACTCATATAAATAGGTTTGAGGGGTGGAAAATTTTCCCTCTAGATTCACTCCTCCGAAATATTGAATCAATTTTGAATCATAAATGGAATAATATCAGATAGGTTCATTTATAAATGTTATTACCCTATATCTTTATCATTATTTCTCAAACACTCATAATATTTTGACAAGTTTAAAAATTGTTATAACCAAATTACATATGAATACTTTTTCTACCTGAGGAGACTTCTCAATTCCCCCCACTTTAGAGAATATAATGGATGCCTTAATGAGCAGATTTATTTATAAAAATTATTGTAAATATGCATGTTAGAGTCCTATTTCTTTTACAGATAAAATAAATTCACTTGGATTTATGTAGGCCCAGATATAATTCAATAACTGAGGTGGGATCTATTCTATCACCCCGAAAACTCTCTCTACCTGATTGATTTTTCTCGGCTAGTGGGTGTCGAATTAGATATGGCCCCAGAAGAAAATGTTGAAACACACGAGAAAAGGAAGCCTAAAAATGAAATCAATAAATTTGGATCAACATTGAAAAATATATGCCTGAAATAAAAAAGCTCTAGAAAACTCCTAATTATTCATAATTATCCAATTTTCATAATTAAGCCAAAAGAATCTCAATAAAATAATAAATTGAAGGAAATCAGCTCATATTGATTAATTGTAATGGAATAAATCATTCAAAAAACACATAAATATAGTGAATATATTAACTCTATTAGTATGTATAGGAAACATGTGGAATGTTTCAAAAGATTAAAATATATTAATGTATTTCTCAATAAATATTTCTCTAAAATGAATTATCACAGAATATTATATTATATTATTCCAAAATTTTACTATAAAATAGGGTTTGTAATTGTTTTTTTTCCATTTTAACCCTTATCATTTTATTTTTAACCCTTTTAACTTGTTTTAACTATTATTGTGTTGACTGATTTTTTTACCAGTGACTGTTCATAATGAAAAAAAAATTAAGTTTTTCTTATTAAATAATATTAATTAAACTTATTAAAATAATTGGATCCATTTTACAATATTAAATTTATATAAGTGGAAAATTTTATTTCTAAAATAAGTTTGAAAAACGCAACAAACCCTTTTTAGGAAAATACATTTGAAGCATAATACTTAGTATAGATTCTTTACTTGCCAGGTAAAACCTATTAGATTTTTGTTAAAATATTTTATTGAATATTTTATATACACATTTAATTAATATAATTCATCAATGGATATTAATTAAATTTATGAGTACAAAAACAAATTATGCACATAAAAAATATTTTTTTAGAAAAAACAACTCTTTTTACCTAGAAATGATTTTTTTATTTCTAACCAATCAAAAACTATTGAATTCATTTTATAAATATTTAAAAAATAATTATCCAAATTTTAGTTATTTCTATTCATACCCTCCAATCCAATGGCTAGCAGATAACTTTCACATTAAATAATAATAATTTAATAGCATACCATGGTTCATTTAAACTCGGTGTTTTGTATAAATAATGTTATCAAAGAAATAAAATTTAATTAAAGAGAAATATATTATAATAATATAGAGTTTTTACATTCTATCCCCTTAAAATACTTTTTCCCTTCACACTCTATCACTTTGATTCAATCAAATGAGGATACTTTTACCACATCACATCCTTAAGTTCCTAAGTTGCTTCCCTAAATTTATGATTCATCTAGAGAAATTTAACCATGTGAGTTGTTTTATTATATAGCACATTATATCAATAATTCAATATTTCTACTGGTTTTTCTTCATATTATAATATCATGCTCTATTTCTACAACCTCTATTTTTATTACATGTGATGGATCAAGTATTTAGTTCCTCCGGAGAAATACATGGAACACATCATAAACCTGAGATATTTTTGGTGGAAGCACCAAGAAATTAATACCTATACCAATATAATCAAGAATATTCAAAATGATTATATATCTAGTTCTCATCATTCCCTTCATTCTAAATCTCATAACCTTATCCCATGGATAAATTCATAACAATACCATTTCAATAACATCGAATTCTAGATCTCACTAATGATTTTCACCATAACTAATCTATCGACTCTGAGCTGTCTTGATGTGATAATAAATGAATATGACCTTTTATATCATTTACGTGTCTAGTATAGTACCCAATGTCTTTCTTAATCTAACTTTATCCCATCACATTGGAGTTATAAACTTACCTATATAAAGGTATTAATAAGGTGCCATCTAAATGCTTGAGTGAACGTTATTGTCGTAAGAAAATTATATCAAAGGAAGGTGTTGATCCCAAAAACATTTTAAATCAAAATAATATGATATCAGCATATACGATAGGATTTTAATGGTCCTATCAGACTTACCATATATCTATGGATGATATGTAGTTCTAATGTTCAACTATGTATTCAGTGCTAGCTGAAAAATTCTCCTGAATATTGAGATAAACCATAGATCCAGATCATATACAATATAATGTTTTACTTCATAAAACATTGAAAATTATTTAATATATATCCTATAAATATTATCAAGATATAAATATTCTTATATGGAAATGAATTACCTTGATTTTATAAGTTGATTGACTACAACAAAAATATAATTCTTCCCTTTATATGTTCTGGGGTGTTTGATGATGAAATATATAGTAATTTTTTTCCAAATACCATTATGGTATTGGTAATGGTTTTCACAACCTTTATAATTATATATCTCAATATTAACTTTTTTACATACTAAGAATTGATAAACATACTCTACAATATTTTTTCATGTTATCCCACTGGAAATACTCTTTTAGATCCCTATATATCTTCTTACATCTAAGAAGAATAAAGAATGATGAACTATGATCTTCATCAAACATATCCTTTTAAAAGTTTTATATTTATATGACACATAATTATATCTTGAACTATCACAATCATGGTTTATCTCGGGAACATTAATCACCTTCTTCTATGGTTTCACATATTCCTTCTATGCCTCTTTAGTCTTAACATAGATGGATGATTGAACATTCAACATATAAAGATATGATCTATCCCATTTACTAATGATTTCAAGATCCATATTCTATAAATCAATAAATACTATATCATTATCTATCCTCATTATGGATAAAAATTCATATTCCTTCTGACTCAAAGCATCATCCACCTTATTCACCTTACTAGGGAGGTGATGTATTAAGTTTTCATAATCTTAAGTCAGCTCCAACCATATTCTATGTTTCATATTCAACTCCTTCAATGGGAATATTTAATAAAAGTTTTGTAATATATATAAATTTATTTATTTATTTATTTAACACCATTCAGCATAAAGATAATTCCTTCAAACCTTCGATTAAAAAATTATTGTTGTCATCTCTAAATTCAGATTAGGTTATTTTGTTCATGGGTTTTTAATTTGTGTGGGGACTAATCTATCACTATATCATTCTATATGAGGATGAATCCAATTTACTACTTCAATTAAACTCTATTAATCCCAAACCATTCACTACTTTATTTTATTATAAGAATAGTTGCATTGAATAACCTTCTTTTCAGCTCCTTGAAATGTTTCTCACATTCAATTTTTCAAAGGAACACAACTCCCTTTCGAGTCAACTTGGATAGTAGATTAGATTTCCATGGGAAATAACTCAAAAAGAATTGGTAGTATCTTTAAAACCTAACAAAACTATGAATCTCAATTACTATGGTTTATCTTGAAAATTTCTTCGTAACATTTATTTTTAATGATCCACCATTATACCCTCACTTGAGATTATATGACCCAAGAATGAAACTTTTTTTTAAAATAATTCACACATGCTAAAATTGGTATTCAATTTTTATTTCCTTGGGAATTCAAAAAAACAGAAAATTATCTTCATATTCTTCTATTATATTTTAATATATTTGAAAATAATCTATAAATACTACAAACAAACTGATCAAAGAAATATTTATATAACTTATTCATTAGATATATTAAGATAATGGGGGAATTAGAATATCTAAATGTAATCCCTATAAATTTATAATGACCATACCTTGTATGAATGTTTATATTTGTTATATCCTCATTCTTGACTCTCAATTGATCATATCCCAAATGAAGTTCAATATTTGAAAAGTATTTAGCTTCATACTGTTGATCAAACAAATCATCAATATATTGTATAAGAAATTTGTTCTTGATATTGATTGTGTTATGTTATTGATAATAAATGAAAATGTGAATTTACCTTGAATTATTCTTAACAAAAAGAATAAGTTCACCCCATGTTAATTCCCTAGTGTGTATAACTCCATTATCAATAATATCCTAGAGTTTCATTGTCAATTATTAAAAAACAATCAGGGACATTATATATGGAGTATTAGAAATAGGTGTAGCACAGCGTATGAGTTCTTTTGAAAAGACAACTTCATGATTCAATGGAAGACTATATAAGTATTTCGGATATACATCACCATAATCTTGAATAATTGGCATATCTTTGATGTTGAGTTTCTCCCCAACCATTTGAGATAAATATCCCTCAATAATAGGTAGTAAAACCTATAAAATATAAGTAACATCCATTAGAATTTAATATTCATCCTCATATGGAAAGACGATCATAGGCTGATTCTTTATATCCAATTTGATTTTATTATTCTATAAATTTAAAAAGGATCGATGTATAGACATCAAATTTTTTCTCAAAATCACATCAAATTACACTAAAGGAAAAATAATAATATTTTTATTGGGAAAATTCTAAAAAAAATTTAACATGGAATTCCTAACTCTTTAGTGGTGTATAATTGTTCCTTATCCATTATTATCTAATTAAATAATTTATATAGTATATGAATTTAATTGTTCTATGAGTTATCCCTTGGATTAGGGAATGGAATTGGATAATTCCCATGTTCCCCACACATTATACATTGAATTATAAATGGTACTTTATGATGTAATTTATTTCCATCCATCAAAATTTTTATTTTCCCTTAGAAATTAATTTATCTATTCCCTAATTTTCCACACACAAAAATCTATTTCTTCCTTTGAGACATTTTCTGGAGTGCTTCTTCCCACTTTCTCTCTATGTAGGAAGCTGAATATTATTTCCTCCAAATTCTTCATCAACTAAAGTTCATTGAAACAATATCTATACCTTAATATGTGTGTTAAGAAACTCAACCATGTTGATGTTGTTAATTATATATTAAGATTTTTGGTTAGTCATAGTCAAATGTTTTTGTATTCTATTTCCCCTTTCATTTAGTTTCTTATAATGGAATCTAATTAATTTACCATAATATCTCGTGTTAACATGATTACCCAAAGGTTCAATCATTGACTAAGACCAAAGACCATTGTTTGAGTATCAATATTCATATTTCGTAATCATGTGGTCATGAAAAGTCATTCATATGATGTATAAATCATGAAACCTTATTTTCAATCAATTAATCCATTGGTTTAACCTAGTTCATTCATGGTCATAATTTATTCAAATCATTCATAATGGTGAATAAATAGAATTTGAATTAACCCTATTATATCCTCTGAAGTGTTTATCCAGGTGTGAAGAATTAGACCCACTCATTATGCACCAGTGATGACTATGTTAATACCCAATCTAACCATTTCATATTTTTTATGATCTACAGTTGTATACACTCTCATTAATCCCAATAGCGATGTATTTTCTAGGTAAATTATACAATATCTTTTTCAACAAATCTTTAGGATGTTTTCATATACTCAGATTTAACCATTAGGTTTTCAAAAAAGTTCTTTAATCCTAATATCCAAAAATAACTAAACCTTATTCTGATACCAATTGAGGTGACCAAATCATAACATAATTAAATATTAGATAATTTTAGATGAATATTAAATGCATATCATAACAATAAACACCCCAAAACTATAAAGGATTAGTGTTTTTGGATAATAGATACACTATTATATTATTTACTGAAAACAATATTCAACAAATCCCAAAATGATTTCTCAAAGAGTATACATCTTAGATATATCCTATTTAAAAATTTTATTCATAACATAGAGAAAGGAAACATAATTAATGGCAATATCATATTCTTAGTAAGGTTAAACATTGAAGATATTAATCAATGGTCATAATTTAGCATAATATAAGCATAAGGGTATGAGAACTTTATTATAACATTGGAAAATTATACCAAATTAAACAAATATCATTAATAATAAATCATGGAATAAGGTTTTAAAAAAATATATATATAATTCATTAGTGTGAATAATCCTCAACAAGTAATCATGATATATAAGAACATATCATATGCATTAGAAATTAAATTTTCTTATATACATAAGAATAGGAAATCATTTCCTTAGTGAAGGCTCCCTACCAAGACTAGCATAGTGGACTAGGTTCACTCCCCATTCCATAATTTTCTTAGTCATAGTTCACTCCCAAGAATATATAATTGGATAGATTCCCTTCCTAAACTCAGTTCACTCCCCATTCATGTCCTTATTATCTCATGAGATACCATTCTTTACCCAATCAATTTGAGGGATATATAATTTTGATCCCACCCATCACATAATAAAAACCATACATATATGTTCCATAAGATCATAAAATGTTCATCAAATCATCATATAAGAACCCATGAAAATAAATTGATTTTATGATCATTACATCATTTCATCATAGCATAACCTGTTGAAAATAAATGGGTTTTATAATGGTTTCATCGTGACTTAATTGACATGTGGTAAAGAATTTGTTTTTATAGGATCTACCATAATTCATCATCATCATAAGTCTTCCAAAGAAATAAATCAGATGGTATCCTAAAATAATATCCCCATTATAATATTCAAAAACGTAAAGTATGTTGACATAGATTAAAATACCTTTAAAATATCATTTTAATGTTTCTTTCAAAACATGATAAAAATATATTTTATTTTTATAACATTTTAACTAAAAAATCCCAAAATTTAGATAAAATTCATATATTTGAAAAAAAAGATGGAAAAAAATAAATTAATATTAATATAAATGAATAGTCATTATGGTAGTTTATTACTTTCATACTATATACATAAAAAGAGAACATTCATTTCTCACTTTTACAAAAAAATAAATATAAAATTACATGTTTATACCTATACGCATTAGCAACATTATTGTTTCCCAAAATAAGAAATATTGAGATGGTAGATAAGATATTATAATTAAAAACACCTACTTATGTCATAAATATCACATATAATCATTATATACATCACTATAAATATCCATGTGAGGTGGTGATGGGATATAAATTATATCGCTATGTGGAGGCGGTAGTCAACACATACGCACAAGTTAAACATTCATTTATTATTAGATGGAAAAGAGGTGGAAAATGGTTGTCCCATTATTATAATAACATAATGGTAAATTTATTATATTGAAATAATCATGTTATGATGGATACGATAGGTTTAGAGATTGTTGAATAACAAATAAAATTGAAAGTACTCGGTTAAGAGTTGCACCTCTTTGTTTAGAAACCTCATTTGTTTTGCACAATAATACATAAAATATTAGTGTTATGTTCAAAAAGAGACCTCCAATACATGGGTTCAGATATAGGGAAAGTATTTCAGTATGTATTTGACTAAGATAATAGTTTCCTAAATTGTGGTGAATATGGGATAGTTGGTGTCCTTTTATAAGGAAGGGAGAGGACACACTTAGAATGTTTCAATAGATTAAAATATATTAATGTATAAATCATAGAAAATGGTTGTAAAATGACTCATATTAAAATATTATATGAAATAGTGTTTAAATATGACTATAAATTATGATTTAGACAAGTTTTTATGTGATTTTAAACCTTAATATTTTAGTTTTAACCCTTTTAAATCATCTTAACTCTTACCGTGGAAATTGATCTTTTTTACAAAGTTAAAATTCATAATGAATAAAAATATTGTTGACCCTATTACATGATATTAATTATATTGATTCAAAATATTGGGTAAATTTTACTATATTAAATTTTTGAAATTGTAATAAATTCATTTTAAAATATTGTAAAATACGCAACAAAATTGTTCTTAATAAAATGTATTAATAAGAATAAAACTATGTATTCCTTCATTTTTTCATGTAAAAACTATTATTTGAATATTAAATTATTATATTGAATATATTATCAAAAAAATAATATCATAAATTTATACAAATTAATTTAACTCCTTAATATAAAAACACATTGTGTTCGTGAAAATAGTTTTTGAGGCAAAAATATCTTTTTATACCTTAAAATGATTTTATATTAATTTATAACCAATTAAAAATTTATTTCATTTTATGAATATATTAAAAAATAATAATTTATTTAGTCATATTCATACCTTGTAATACAATGGATTAGTGGTAATTAACAAATTAAATAATAATAATTCAATATTATATCATGGTTTGTTTAAACTCTGTGTTGCATGTAAAATAAGTTATAAAATAAATAAAATTTAATTGAAGATAAATATATGATAAAATTACAGGTTATTACTAGAATTATGGGTCTTTCTTAATGATATAAATAGTTGATTCCAAGTCTAGATAGTTTCCCTTAGTGTGGTTTGTGCACAATATTATTTATATTTTCTGATTTCATATGCTACCCTACCCATGTTGGTAGGGAAAATGACACCAAAATGTTATGGGGTGTGTTTTTTCCAATGCTGGGTATTTTAATGAATTAATGGTTTAATATTCCTACTACCTCACACTTCATTTAGATATGGATATGTAGGAATATAATGGGATTTAATGGGTTATGTTAAAGGGTGTGTTTCTACCCCATGCTATGGAGGCTCTTGGTTTATAATAAATTTCTGTGTGTATTGTAATAGATTAAAGTATAGCTCAAAATTTTATCTATATATGGTGGTTTAATATTCCCATTGGTTTACATGCGTAGTCTATGAAGGCATGAGGTATAATATATTTAAATAGGGTACTGTTGATTTTGAGTGCACACATAGTTACAGATGGGATGGTGATGATGATGAGATGGATATGTGGACAAATGAAAACCTAAGATATTAGGACCTATATAGGAAAGAGGTAGGTAGGTTCAAGGCTTGACTAACATTAGGGGTGAATGTTTTATAGAAGGAATGAGAACCGTATGTGTGGTATTAGGGTTTAGGATAGAAAAACCAGTGGATATGTGTAAGTGTGGTACTATCATTTATATATATTCATTGGATATATAATGGATTAATTTTATAATTTATTTAGTGTGTGAGCCATGGTAATCATGGGGAAAATACAATTACATATTTGAGATATTATTTGTTTTCATTTTTTTCATTTTATAGGCTTTTGTATACCTATTTCACATTTTACATGATAAGTTTTTGGGAGGATCTTATTGAGTATACATGTTATGCTCATCTTGTGTATATATAAACTATATTTCTTGTCAGGAGGATCAATTTAATGACGAGGTTGCACAATAATAGATTAAAAAATTTATTGAGTTTCAATCAATATTTGTTGGATTCCTTTATCACTACCTAGTATTACATTTGTTACATGAAGCTTCTTTTAAGTTTATGTATGAAATTACATGTATTGGGATTTATAATTTTATTTATTCATGTTTTTGGTTGGTATTTTATCATTATTATCTATTTACTCAAATTTATAGTTGGTAATTAATCCTATGTGTTGGATTGATATACCCTCGGTGCTATTTTCCAACATGTGTTCTATTAAAAGTGAGTTTTGGGTGTTATTATCTTTCTTACTTCATTTATAGCCTATATGAGGTACCTTTAGACATAGATCATCATGACATAGTGGTATCAAAGGATATGGTTGAGATATATTATGATTTTTAGAGTTAGCAACTTGTGAGGATTCATGATTTTGTAGGAGAAAATGTTAGTTGGAAATAGTATATATTGTAAACATGGGGGACCAACTATTACATAAATTTTTTTTGTCACTTCAGATCCCAGTAATGAACTTTAAAGTATACTAAACAAGCTAAGTGAAGTGATGTTACATGAATGTTAGATACCTAAAAAGTATCATGAATGATAATGTTCTATGCTGGTGTTTTAATTTATTTAAACATTGAGAAATGAAATGAAATAAATTAATTAATTAATCAACCATAAAATATTGTTTTCCCCTATGTTTAAAAGTACTACCATTGAATCATTTTGTAGATACGACACCAGGATAATGTAACCATTAGGTTCATGTGAAATATATTCAGTAAGATATTATGAAGTACCACCTCAAAGTGGAGGTCTAATATGATGAAATTTAGAGGACACTCTGATCGTTCCATCCCCATGGTCTGAAGTGGTACGATGGGTCTATTATAGTTCAAGATACAAAATATTAGCTGGATGATGTGTAGATAGCCTTAATTTATATCCATTATTATTAGGAGAACATTTTTTCCTTAACTATGATGATATTGTGTGGGTTAGCTCAACAGTGGGGTATTTTATACCTTTCAGATTGTGAGGAATCAGTTATTTCATAGGAAAAGTCAAGTGATTTGTTTTATACTGAGTTTTTATCTCTGTCCTCTAAGGTGGGTTGTCATCATAAGATCTTTACCATTCAATAGAGGTGTTACAATGTTTGAGATTTTATTATCTACTATAATTACCTCTTAAATTATCCTTCGAAATATTTTACAGATAATGGGGCTTATGAAAGACATTTCAAGGAGGATTTAGGTTCATAAATCATGTTTCAGGTCACTTCATTTATTTTGATGTCATATAATGAGGTATAGGTGAAATAAAATGCCATTTAGAGGACATTTTATAAATCTATATGGTCATAGGATGTGATTTATCATGACTCATCACATTTTACTTATATGATAGGGAGTTCATAGTTTCTTGGACAAAATAAATTTCAATTATCTGGGTGTTGGTTTTAAACATCTTTAATATGCAACAATAGAGCTAGAAGTTCTTGGTATCTTTCTAGTGAATCCTTCATGGTTTTACTTTATTACAGGGTTCATGCCCATAGAAATCATAATTTCTTAACCTTTATCAGTAGTCAGCATGCGTTTGGTGGCTTATTTTAAGCCAAACCTTCAATGGAGTTTCATCTAAGGTGGCAGTTGCATAAGAAAATTCATGATTTTAATTATCATTGAGAAAATTTGGTATGAAGGTGTAATACTCTGTGATATCACTTATACATAAGTATATTAGGCAGGTCATGTATATATAGGTGGTCACCATTAGGGACAGATAGTTTATGGAGAATTATGTGCTCAGATACATTCTTTAGTGTTTCCAGCATCAGTCTATCTCGATGTCTTATGAGGTATTATAGGCATGTTTTTACTTATTTTTATGCATTATTTTGTTATATAGTTATGAAATAATTTTTTTCAACCTCTTTAGTGTATTATTTGGGAATTTATGGGGAGAGAAATCCAATTCTATTAGCATCGATTACACCAATTATAGTTTGAGCTAGCATGCTTGATGTCTGCAGAGATTGGGAGTTGGTGGTTGAGAAGCACCAATCATGGGGAGGCTTCCTATGTTTATAGATATAGCCATATTATATAATCCATTACATTTATTGGTTTTATTATATTCTATATGTTGTGGATTTCATCAGTAGACACATTATATTCTATGGAATTGATGGAGACCATGGGATGTTAGTCAGTGAGGGACACCCTCAGATGGTTTTGAAGTGCATTGAATATAAATCTTCTATATTGGTTGAGTTGATGATGTGGTTTTTGGAGTTTTATACGATGGTGTTTTATAGGGTTGTTTAATAGTACCCTGATGTTTTTCCTAAATAGGTTTTTGTGTTACCCCCTTGATGAGAGATTGGATTTTGGATAAAAGTACAATGAGGTCATTCTTTGATATTGATGTCTCTATATTAGATGGACACATATAAGTTAAATGAGCTTCAGATATAGGTATTTTATATCTTATATATAGGATAAATTCAATCTAGTGTGTCTCCTTAGAGTGATCTGGATTTATTTTTGAATAAGGTAGATGGTTGTTTGTGAGTGTTTATAAATTATTTCCATTTGAACCAGGTGACTATGAAGAAACACTTCCATTTTCTATGGATGGAAAATTTATTTGATCGATTTAAGGGGGTTATATGGTTCTCAAAGATCAAATTTTGTCCTGGGTATCATCAAATATGAGTAAAGGACAAGAATATCTTGAATACTTCTTTCATATTTTATTATAGTAATTACAAGTTTATTGTGATTTCGTTCAGTGTAATTAATGCTTCATATATGTTCATGGGGTTAATGAATGTAGTGTTAAATGAGATTCTAAACTAGTTTATGGTGGTATATATTAATAATATCCTTGTGTTTTCAGTATCAATGGAGGATCACATTGAGCATCTACGAGTCGTGTTAGGATTTTTTAGGTTTCAATAGTTTATTGTAAATCTATTCAAGTGTGAGATCTATACCTATGAAGTCTCTTTGTTAGGGCATTTCATGTCTCACGATGGATTATACATTTATACTTTGATGGTTGGGGCAGTTGTTTCTTAGGTATAACCTAAGAGTATTACAGAGGTGTGGATTTTCCTTGGTCTAGCTGGTTATCATAAGAGTTTAATCCTTAGATTCTATTGAACTATAACTCATATGAAATATCCTACTATAAATGATTAGTTTTTTGTGTAGGAAAACTAGTAATGTAAATTTTTCATGTTTTTTTAAAAGGTCGGGGATGAAGACTCATTTTTTTATTAAATCTATGCAAATACCTCTTTTAACTAGGTAGTGGGAGACTCATAACATAGCCTGAAGCCCCAGTGAGCATATAGCCCTATACGAGGCCCGTAAGCCCAACTTTTTGGCCCAAGGCACATTCTATGAATACTAATGCTACAGTACCAGCGCTACTGTAGTACAACATAGTACCCATCGTCGCTACAGTGTTCTGCCACCGCTACAGTGCCCTGGCACTGCTATAGTGCATGTTGTTGCTATAGTGTGTCGCTACTACAGCACCACAACATTACTGTTACAGTGACCTACACCCAATGGGTTTCGAACCCCCATTTTTCATGTAGAATTATAGTGTGCTTACCACTAAGACAAACCCCAACTACTGATTTTTTTCATATATTTAAATGATAAAATAGTCAATTCTCAATCTCTTCATTATCTATAATAGGTTGTTGTGTTTGGGGTTTACTATGTTTCATCACATCTTATGGATCTTGGTAATTTAAACATCATGAATGTAACTATTCAACCCATGATCATGATCTTGTTGTGTTAGTGTTTTCTCTAATGTTTTAGAGACGCTACCTTGCCAGTGAACGTTTTTTAGGATTATAAAATCAAAATGAGTTTGAATTAAATATTCTCCCATTATGAATTGAATCAATTGTTGTGATATTTGATGGAGATATAACAATGATATAACTTTGATATTTCCATTACACTGAGAAAAGGTAATTTTAAAAAAGATAAATTAAGTAGGAAGACATTAGGTGTTGTTGTGTGTGTGTATGGAGACTATTGGAGGTTGATGGAAGAGTTTTATATTATTCACCTTGATATGGGAGTTTTTAATGGAAGATGTTTTCTTTACCAAATGATAGTTCAGTCATCTTTAGTTCAGAATGTATAGGAGTCCCCAATTGAAGACCCTTAGGTAGAGGTTTAGTGTGATTGTGTTGATTATAGTGATGCTCTAGAGGGTTATTCTATAGATTGACAACATTGACTTATGTTCCATGGAAATATTTTACTTCCTTTAGTGATGTTTGAGGTGTTTCTCTATTATTTCTATAGTTATAACATATTGGTATATCTTGGTTTTTTAACGATGCATTATGCTCTTTAAAAACAGTTTTTTGTGGTCTAGATTGAAGTATTCAATTATAGGGTTTATCTCTCAGTGTTTGTTCTACTAAAAGGTGTAGCTTGACCATTATGTTTTTTGTTGGATTTTTTTAGAAATTTGATTTCCCCTAATAGAGTTTGGATGATGTTCTATTGGTCTTCATTACCATCTTACCTGAATTTCATGAAGGTTGTGATTCTATAGTGGTGATCCTAGACCGTCTAATGATGTTAGCTCACTTTTAGTGATTAAGGAATCAATCATAGTGGAAGTGTTTTCAGGGATGTTCCAAGAGGAGGTAATGAGGATTCATGGTTTTATGAAGACAATCATCAATGATCATAATACCTATTTTACCTCCTGATTTTGGGGAGTTATCTAGTTTCTTTTAGTTCTCAATTATCCCTTGGAACCACTTTGCATTCCTATATGGATGGTAAAATGGATTAGAGACTATAAAGACTCTAGAAAACGTTTTTTTTCTTGTATTCTACATTTTGGATTTATTTGGGTTTGAAAACTACCCTTGGTGGAGTTTTATTACTATAATAGTCACCACTACACTATTTGTATGGAACCATTTGAATATCTAATGGTTGAACTTTCCAATATAAATTATGTTGGACTGAGGTTGGAGAGTCAGTTTTTCATGGGTTGGTATTGGTGTAGATTATAATTGAGAAGGTACTATTGATCTATGAGTGAATGAAGGTGGAATAGTATTTCCATAAGTCTTATGATAATCCTTGGAGGATTCCTCTAAAGGTAAATGTTTGTTATCGTGGGTTCATAAAGGTGTCTCCTCATTGTGGGAAATAATGGTTCAATTGTGGGTGTAAGCTTTCTCCCATGTTTTCAAGACCATTTATGGTGTTGGAATGGATTGGAACCAGAGATTATCAGTTAGAAATACCTCCAAAAATGGGTTAGATACATGAAATATTCCACATATCACAACTTCAATAATATAATTATAATGATTCAAACATCACTAATTAGGGAAAAATAGATATTGAAATACTGTGACCATAGAGGCACATCCTATCAAGATTCAGTGTAACATCCCACCCCTCACCAATGGATTAGAAAGGTAGTGTGATATTAATTGGCCTTATGTGACATCCCCAAGACACCAAAGGCTAGTAATAAATTCTATGGGTTTTATAACATTTGGGGGACCATTTTCCCTTTTGAAAATAAAATATCCAAACCAAGTATACAATATCCAAACAGCCAATAAATTATGTATGAGAATAATTTATACAACTCAAGTAATACTAATTGAAAACCAATCACTATATCAGAATTCAATGTAGAAAACAAGATCAATGCCAGCAAAAAAAAGCATAAGACAAAACAAAAAAAACTCAAAGACACCAAATACACCAACTTCAAAGCTCCCAACCAACTCCAATATCCAACTCCTAAATTAATTATCAAAGCATCATGATGTGTTACTAAAGAAATGAGATACTTTTCCTTTAACTATGTCCTGATATAAAAAATATGCAAATGCACCAAACTGCCAAAGTATGGGTGAGTGATGAAACATGATAGGTATTCCTAGAATGACTTCCCAAATAAAACCACAAGGATAGAACATGTTATCACATTTATATTAAATAGTTTAAAATTTTTAAAATAATTTATTTCATAGTTAAACTAATTTCCAAACGAAAAATATTTTCTAAAATAAAACAGTTTTCCAAACCAAATACATTTCTAAGAAAAATATCCAAATAAATCATTAAAATATTTCAAAAATTAATCTAGCACAAACCATTAAATTTAACACTACCAAACACACACACACACTCAATCTTGGTGTTACCATTGATTGTTGAACTTCCAATCCATACTCCATCCCTTAGATGTTGGTACATC
The DNA here is from genome assembly GCA_963277665.1 of Viscum album. Lineage (NCBI taxonomy): Eukaryota > Viridiplantae > Streptophyta > Magnoliopsida > Santalales > Viscaceae > Viscum > Viscum album. The sequence continues at coordinate 784,615,414 of OY728141.1, forward strand.
GCGACCAATATCCATCCTATTCAACTCAAACTCTTCCTTTTAATACAACAACCATGAAAACACAATCTTTTCCAAAAAATTTCAATAAAACTATCCTTTTATTGAAAACACTTTTCCATACATCAAAACCAATCAACCATTATAAACCACCACAAAAATCAAGTTACCACTTTCACCTTCAACTAAAACACCCAATTATCAAGATTCCATAAACCATCACAAAAAATGGATTCCATCAATAATTGATCAACAATTTCAAACTGAATTTGAAGAAAAATAAATAAATTTTAAATCAAGCATTCATGTTATATTGAGATGGGTAGATAGTGAATCCACTTACCATGGAGACTATGGTTAAAATGAAGAACGACACAAATTCAACAACAAAACTAAGTTAGAACTCGAAAACCCCACCCTATATCTTGTTACCTAACATAAAAACATCCATATCACATATTTATTGGAATAAAACAACATTATTCTATACCCAAAGGATTATATTCATGAAACCATGAGAGTTAAGAAGAAGAATATAAGGAAAAACAACCAAGAACATAGACTTTCCATGGAATCTGAACTTCAACACACTAATATTTACAAACAGATCACTCCATGATCAATAGGAATTGTATCCACAGCCTTTAGGAAAAGTGGAATTCAAATTAGGGTCATATTATAGTGAAAAACTTCAATTAAGTAAAAAACCAATGTTATATCCACAACTTTTTTTATGTATCTTTTAGTTGTGTATGGATAGGTCACACGGTTAGGAAAACTGTGTGCTAACCATGCACAAGACCTTTTTCCCCAAATGTATGGTTTCCACTGGGTGGCTACATGGTTTGTCCAAACCAAATTCCTAACCACGTGCCTACCAAAATCGCATTTCCTCACTTTTCATGTTTTTCTATAGAAGATTAAAAGTTTCTACTAACCATGATCAAACCGTGATCCTTAATAAAATCCTCAAAAACGTCCTAAAATTATTTAAAAACATCCCAAAAGTTACCCAATCACTTTAGAAAATTAACATAATTAAATAAAATGTTACTTCAATGAAACCAGGTGTGATACATTATAAACCATCAATATATGGTGTTGCATGGGTGTGATATCCCTTTGTTTCGTGTCATGTAGATACATGGTGTCTTGGAGAAGGGAAAATAGGAGTGGGAGTTATAGATTCCTTATCGGTATCATGAGTTATTCAGTTTGTGATCTTTTTTTATTTAATGATTTGTTTAATCCTTGGTTTGGTGAAATTTTAATGCTTGGTATTTAAATTATATTATTTCACTTACTTGGTGTTGTGCTTATTTTATCCATTCCCATGAGATGTATTTCCCCTAGGATTTTTTTTTTAATTTTGGTTGGTGTTGGTGTGAGTTTTTTACTTTTTCCCTCTAGTGGGATGGTTTTTTTCTTAATGTAGTGAGATCCTTGAGAGGTATATCATCAGGTGGTTGTTTGGATACCTTCCCATTTTTTGGTTTTGATTTATATTCTATAGTGTGAGAATTGATGGAGTGATATCAAATGTAAGGACCCAATTTTTCTCAAGTCATTACCTTTGTGAGTTTGTGGTAGGGGTGGGTTTTTTTAATCTAAAAGGAAAGTTACTCAAGGAATTCATGGTGTGAACTCAATTTTCATGGTGTAAATTGTTACTCATGGATTCAATCCTTATTCATGGATGAAAGGGTTGTAGTATTGAAATTAGTGGTTCCTCCTAGAATAAATTTCTAGAATGAATTATATTTTCACTATGTAAATGTGTTTTCATGATTTTGGTAAGAGATTACTGATTTGTAGGTGATTGTAGGATTTTTGGAATTCATAGCATGAATTAACCTTTCACATTGAAAATTATGTGTAACTAGCCTTGTCATATGTTGGGGAGACCCCTAAAGATACTCATATATCCCTTCTCATATCTCAAACCCTAGGTTACTAGGAGATCTTTTTTGAATGCCTCTTAATTATCCTTTAATTGGATTCAACCCACATCTTCTAGAGGTCAGTTCATAGTGGTATGAGGTTATTTTTTCATTATATGATGGTTTTTTTATCTTCCATTCTTTTTATTACATTCATTGGAGTGTTGTTTCTTCACTTTTATTGTGGGTACTATTAATTAATGATATATTGAACTTGATAGGCTAGTGTTTTAGGGATTTTTAGTTTTCCATGATACATTTATTCAGAGTTGGGAACTTGGTGTTTCATTCTTGATCTGTGAACATTGAGATCTTCATTTTTTGATGGGAGTCATGATAATTTTTTTATTTATTTAAATTGAATGTGTCAGATCATAATTATTTAATAATTTTGGTAATGGTGGAATTATCCTAATGAAAATAATAAAATTTTAATTTAAAGGAAGAATAATGATTTGGTTTTGGATTTTAATCGCTTTTTGTTTTATGCTTATTGTTGCTTCTTGTTTTACTAAGCTAGTGTGAAAAATTTATTATGTGTATTTTTTGTGCATAGCATGGTTATTTTTCTAGAAATATGAAATAAAATGTAAATATAAAATATTTATAATGATGTTTTTAAATAAAGAGGCTTGTAATCTAATAATTTGATTTTTTATTTTTTATGGAATGTAAATGTAATATTAAATTCCAATTTAAGTTGTTTTTATGTTGTTGATAACTGATATGTTATAGGTTTATTGTTTCGAGAAACCTATGTATAAAAAGCCGGTTATTTCAATATGGGAATTGACATGGTTTCTTGTTAAAGATGAATGTGTGGGGGATAATTGAGTCCATTATTACAGTGTAAGTATTTTATTCCTTGGTTATATTGATTTCATTCCATTTCTTGTTTGTAAAAAATACCTTTAAAATTTTTGTGTTCCCCAAGAATTTTGGAGACATGTTGTGTTTTTTATCATTATGTTTGGTCAATTTTCATGATGAGCAATGGGTTGGGATCCCAAGGCTGTTTTACTGACAGTTTTTTAATATGGTTGGGAATATTGAAAGAGAAGTGGGTTGGGATCTTAGGTAGTGGAGATGGTTGATTTCATTGGTGGCATGACAGTTTGATTTAATTCCCAATATTGTGGGACACTAGGGCTATAGAGATGAGTTCAAAGTGGATTTTTCTCATCGATATGTTTTATCATGATTAATGATTTATTTATAATTTATTGATACTTTTTTGATGGTCAAGTGGTCTGATGTTCTTATTTTTGGGTTTCCATTGTATTACAATATCATAATATCTTCTTGAAATTTATAATTGTTTTTTGGTCGCTTAGGTGGGTTCTTAAAGTACATAGATAATTTTTGAATGATAAAGGAATAAATAATTTACCTATAGGGTGGGCTGTTATTAAAAACTATAATTTTTAATAGTTTTTAATGTTAATTTGTGGAAACTATGAGATAGTTTAATAGGATTCTCCCAGGATAATGGGTATGAAATATGGAATTTTTAATGAGGTTTCATAAATTCTATTGGAAAAAAATAGTTAAACCAGATTGAATATTGAATAAATACCTTAGAATATAAGAAAGATAATTAAATGTGTCATAAACACTTGTCTTAAGAAGGACAAAATTTCAATCTTGGGAAATTTTTGTGTTAATTAATTAATTTCTAATTATTAAATTAATTTGGAAGTTTATGCTTGTGTTGTAGTTTGATATCTAGTCTTTAGTAGTGGAAATTGGGGGGGGGGGTCTAGAGTGATTATAGTGGTAGACGAGTCTAATGATACGTAGTTTCCCTAATTTTGGTTTGTGGATGATATTATTTATATATTCTAATTTCATATATTACCCCACCCTTGTTGGTAGGGAAACCAACACCCATATGTTTTAGGGTCTGTTTTCTACAATATCCATGATAGAACGTATCCCTATCCCATAATCTCCTTTTGGATATAGATGAGTAGGCATCTCTCAAGCTATAATGGCTTATGGTATAGGGTGCATTCCTACCCTAGTATGTGATGGATCTTGATGTACTATATATTTTTGTTTGTGATGTAATGGCTTGAGGTATAGTGTATATAAGTATTATGTCTTTGTGGTTTTGGAATCCCATGGGTGTACATGTGTGGGTTATGATGGATTGAGGTATAATGGATTTACATAGGTTATACTGGATTTATATCACACACCTGGTTACAAATAGGGTAGTGATGATGATGAGAAGGATATGTGGACTGATTCCAACATGATATGTTGTGACCTGCATGGGATTAAGGTAGGAAAATTCAAGACCTGAATCACTTATGTGATGATATACTTTTGAAAGGGATGAGCATAGGATGTGTGGAATTGGGGTTTGAGAGAAGCAAACTTTTGAAGAATGGGGAGCAGGGTACCATAAATTAGATATATTTATATATCTAGGTGTTCTCTTTTAATATAGAATTTTTTATTTCTTTGGGTTATTTAATGAGTGTTCCATGGCAAGGATAGGGAAAATAGTGTTACCTATTTAGGTGATGAGTTATCATTCTTTGTTTAGTCATTGTGAATTAGTATGATTCTTTCACATTTTTCATTAGGATTTTTAGGGAGGATCCTACCAAGTATTCATTTTATACTCACCCTACATATATAAAAACTGTTTTTCAGATCAAGTGAATCCAGTTGGTGACCGGGATAGGAATTACAAGTTCATAAGAGTTATTGAGAAGATGTCATGAGTTTCTAGATTTAATTGTAGCTTCCTCATCTTAATTTTAGTACGTTCAGTTTCCTTTCAGTTTATATATAACATTACATATATTTTTATTTCTTCTTTTATATATTTGTGATGTTGGTTGGTTGTTTATCGTTCTTATCTATTTTTCCTTAAATTTATAGAGGGAAATGCCTCCTATGTGTGTTATTGATATTCCCAATGTTCTAGTCTCTAACCCATGGCATGTTAGAGGAGAGCTTCGGGTATCATTATCTATCATTTTTCATTTTTATCCCAGGTTTGGAACTATTTGAGGAAGGGGGCCCTAAAATTTAGTCATGAAATCCATTATCTATTTAGTGGGTATGTTTTATTATTTGGGTGTGTCGTTTTCAATTTCTTCATGAGTGGAGTCACATATACAATGCAGTTTACTCTTACACATATTTATTTTATTAAATAATATATAAATGGATTATATTCCTAGTTTGATATTATTGTGACATTCAACTATCTCATTTCATACCTTTTTTGAAAAAAATACAAAAAAAATACAAAATCCATAAAATATAAGTTTTTGAATATTTTTTACATTGTTATTAAAAAAATTAACTACTTTTATCTAACAAAAAAAATCTATACATACACCCATGAAAAATATACTTTTAGAACTGATCCATTTACATTTTTTCTTAGTGAGGCTCAATGGTTTCCACCATATCATGTGACCTCTTGGTAGATTAATGGATCATTTCTAGGATAATCACTCTTGTGAGAAAATATGAGAATACATAATGAAAAAAAGGAATAGAAAATTTTAGTAGAATAAATAAATAAATATAAATATTTTATCATGGAAACCCCCCTCCTATGAGTAGGATTAAGAAACCAAGGGGAAAATATAAAAATACTACTAGTAATTAGAGTTTAATAATTCATGTAAATGACTAGACATAAATTTAAAAATATAGAATAGAAAACCTATGTGAAAACCCACACCTCAATACACCTCAACCTTCTCTCTAAAAAATATCCTGTGACAAAATTTCACCACTTAGCGCTCAAAATTGATCACATGGAATCATTGAGGTGATTATTAAGATGATCTAAGAAACCATTTCTCAATATGATATATCATTTCTACCCCTACTATTTTACTACAAATGTATCTCCTTTCACACCCTCTACGTGGTTCCCTTTTACTTTTTTTATAGTGTATAAATTCTATAAAACAATGTGTGCATCATATGAAATAAAAATACACATGGGAAAACAAATATCCCCTACATTAGAAACCATTTAATTCTAATGGAATATTTGACAAAAAATCAAACTCCTATTTTATCTCATTATTGAAAACCGAATGTGGGGTGAACTATTTCAATATCCCCCTTCAACTCGACAACGATGGAGATTAATTCCAACAAAATCAGTATGATTGAATGACAATTGGTATTTCACAATTAATCTACCTTGATAGAAAATAATGAGTCACACCATTTTCAAATTTAAAAAAACCTGAAAACCACCCTAGTAAAATAAATTCAACCATCATTGTATTCATAATACCTAAATCTGTGATGTCATGTAGAACAAGACCACAACCAATAATAGATATCTTTTACAAAATAGTGATCACCACACAATCTAGAGCGCCAATAGAAACAAATTTCACCCCATACTCAATATCCTTCGAGTAATTGGAAATATTAGTTCGTTATGTTAGTTATCAATTTTAATATTTTCTTTACTATTGGAACTCTCTATAGAAAAAAGAATTAGGTGTAAAGTATGAAACATGTGACATCGACTACTTTATCATACAAACCTTAAGCATCCTACTCAATGATCATTGAATCATTTGTGATAATCATCCATTCCAAATATATAATGAATCCCTCTTCACATCTGTATTCATCACTTCACTATACACCTTTACAATAATCTTGTAAAAAATATCAATCATTCTTCCTCACGCATATACCATCAACCCTCATGATAAATTTCAACTTCCATTTCTAAATGAACTAAAGAACCCATTTTTATTTAGAGCATAAATAGATAAAATATTTGGGTATACCTAGAACATGCTACACAACCCTCAACATCTGTGTACAACCATCATATATTATGATATAAATATCACTTACACCAATGAAACTGAAAAAAATATTCATTTTACATATTCAATATACCAACATCACATTATTTTTATAAAGAAAATAAAATTCTCTTTAAAGTAATATTATACAAATATACGAAATCAATCCCCGATTTTTGGTTCAAAGTTTATTAAGGAAAATCAATGCCATCAAAAGTTCAATACCATCACCCTTTATAAAACTTACACTAGTATCCTCAAAATCAGAATCATGCCTCTATTATTTTATATGGTTATTTTCTCTAACATTAAAAATTATTTTCACATGACCCACCTTGTCATAATAAAAGCACATGACTTTTACATTTTCCCCTCATAGACATTTCTAGTTAACATTTCCATTTTTCACATCCAGAATACCACTACTATAGTAAGCTTCTCCATCATTAGCCTTTAATCAAGTATTGTTCATAAAAAATGATAAAATCACATCATCTAACTATACAATGTCTTTTGTGAATGAAAATGTGGTGATGATATTATTGTGTGAATATTTCATATAAACCAATAGAATTAAGGATTTATCTTCTTCTTCCGTTTCAACAGGTATTATATTTCATTTATCATTAATCTTATCTTCTACTAAAGAAAACCCTATCTGATGTTTTTTGAACTCATCTTGATGCTAACATAAATATCCATTATCTGTAATTTTAAAGAATTATATTTTTTTAGATATAAATGATTTATAAGAGAAATTTATTTATAACTACTTTGAATCTTCACCTTGATATCCTTCATATCTATCAGATTCATCACCTCTACTAGAGTATTTTCAACCAAATACACTTATAAAAGAGTATTTTCAACAAAATACATATAAATAGTGTTTTTAACTAAGTTTATAATATCATTCTAATCATCATCATTCTTATTCTCTGTATTCTTGGTTTTTTTCTATAGTTTTTTCATTGTCTTCTCATGATTAAAAATATTTTTTACCCTTTTCGATATATTAAAATCATTTTTCTCGTTAACCAGTTTTATGTGGATAAACATCCTTTTCCATGAATCACTCATATTCAATGATAAAAAACATTAATAACCTCACTCGGATACCATTTATTGGTAGAAGAACAAATGAATTCTTATGTAATTATCTTAGGAAAAAATGTGAGAATCTCTAAGGGAAACAAAAGTGAAAATTTATTTAAAATTAATAAATCGGCACATAGATTTTAAATTATAAAACCCCTATAATATATAAGATAAAAAATCATTTGAAAACTCTAAAAATTTATGATAGATCCTAGAGTAAAAATTCAAGTAAATGTACAAATTTGAATTTCAAAATATGGCATAGAAAACCTTCACTAAAAAAAACAACATCTGAATTCACATATTTCTTCTCTCATAAAAATTTACTATGAAAAAGAATCACCCCTCACAGATCAAATACTATCATGTGGAATTTTTATAGAATGTCCTTGGACACGTAAACAAGCTTCTCCAAAATCCTACTAATCACTATTACCCACAATACACATGTTATTCATGTATCTTCGTTCACACCATCGATACATCATCCATGTTCCTCTTTTATAGTGTAATAATTCCATAAAAATAAATGTAAAATATATAAAATCCAAATATCCATGGGATATACATATCACTGCTTTTTTTAGAAACTACGTAATTCTAATGAGGGATTTGAAAAACATCCAAACTCTGGTTTTATCTCCTCCTTGAGAACTAACATTGTTAAACCCTATTAGAACATTCATTATGAATCCAACATCACAAATTGTCATCAGAATCTAAATCATCCAATAAGTTAATATTTAATTTCTAAATTCAATAATAAAGCATAAAACATTGACTTATCCCAAGACTTAAATATTGGTAAAAATAAGATATTTACATATGTTTCCTTTGAATTATAGGGGAGGTACCCTTATGATAGGCTGGTTAAACTCTATGATTACCATGTTTTTTGTAAACATTATATATCATGTGATTTTTATATAACATTTATTGAGTTTTTATATTATTTTTTAACATTATTTTAATGGGATTAAGTTTAAAAGTTATTATAAGGGTGGGGTGTAAAATTTTCTAAATGATGTAAACACATTTTTCAATTTTATTATAATTTTTTAATACTATAAACAGATTTGTATAACAGTAATTAATTTTAATTTTTTTAAAAAATTTGGGGTCAAATACCTTTTTTAAGACGACAAGAAAACAGAGGAGACAAAGGATGGGGTTAGACATAGAAAAACTACCATTATAAAAAATTAGTCAATACCTAACTTTTACCTAATCTCAGCCCTAATGATACACTCCTCAGCATGAATAGAATTCTAATTTGATCACCCACTGTTACATCCTCTCCCTATTTGATAACGACCTCACACATAATATTTCACTTGTTTCTAAATTCATTAAATTCCATTTTACTCTGAGTCATTTCTTCCATCATCAGTCTGAACCTCTTTATTAGATGATTCATCAGGCAATGTAACCTCATTTCTTTTCCCTATGTGGGACTGATCCCCATATGGTTGTATTTCTCATTTAGAAAGAGTTTTCAAGACAATATTCCTCAAGAAAAACATTATCTCTTCCTTCATGCCCATCAATAAGAGAATCAAGCACTCAATATGGATTGTGGATAATCACATGTGCTTTTGAAGTTTCATTTGATTCTTAGGAAATGGGTTCCAAAACACCTACATCAATTGGGGATGATCCCCATAGTTTTTCTAAAATAATAGCGATTACATCCCTTAATGACTTTAATTTTAAAAACTAGATGATGGATTTTCTCCCTTAGCATAATAATCACCCCTCATTATAAATTCACAGTCCTCCACCCTACTACCAATTATTTGTGATGAAATCCATCATGCAATGAAATTCCAGTGATGTGAAATACATGGTCTCTCCAATATGTATTTTATAATAATTATAAATATTATAGAAATTTATTTGAATTTCATAATTAATTAAATATTTCTAATATAGTGCAATTATTTCATTAAAAAAATGACATTGTTAGTTAAAGAATAGATAAATTATTACTATAATTATAAAACAATTAATGTAATATGTAATAATTAGTAGTAATTCACAATTTGTTAGTGATTGATTAATAATAATGTAATTATAATTATTTATTATTAATTGTTATTTAATAATAATTGATGGTAATTAGGAATAATTAATAATATTTAATACTAATTTGATATCACTAATGATAATTAATAATGATTAATAATAATTAGTAATAACTACTAATAATTAGAAGTAAGTAATAATTAATTAACAATAATTTTTACTAACTATTAATAAGTTAATAATAATTATGAATAATTATTAATAATTATTAATTATAATTAATTATTTGAAATTTAAAATATTTAATAATAATTTAATATTAACGAAGAATAATTGATAACAATTAATAATTAATTAATAATTAATTTTGAATAATTAGTAGTAATTAGTAATGATTTGTATTAATCAATATAAATTAAAAATAAATAAAAATAATACATAGTTTACACGTAATAATTAAGAATAATTAATAATTAATTAGTATTATTTATGAATATTTTTTATTACTTAATAATAATTGTAAAACATTGACAATAGTGAGCTATTATTAATTATTTATTATTAATTATTATAAATTAGTAATAAAAAATGATAATTGAAGAAAATTATTAATTAAAAAGGATTAGTAATTATTAATTAGAAATAATTATGAATAATTAATCAAAATTGAAAATAATTAATAAATAATTATGAATAATTAATAAGAAAATCTTGTATTATTAACAAAAAAAATGAGTATGAAAAATTCTTTCACAATCATTCTATTATCCCTCAAAATCAAATATACATGGAGAGTTGATAGATTTCATACCAAAGGAATAACAACAGTTTACATACTCCCCACTATCAAGGGCTCTCATCCACTAAGCATGAATAAACAAAGGTGTATACCAAACATTTCTATATCTAGAAATAGAATTAAACACTTAAAACAACATGATACAAAACCATGAAAAATATTCTCTACAAAAAGGAAACACAAAAAATCTATACATCAAATAATAAAGTGTCTTTAATTAGATAGTTTACAACAAATCTAAAAGTATCGAAACCCATGATACCTATTTCCTTGAAACTCATTTGTCTAAAAATTCATGAGTGTTCCTAACATATTTCTAAACCCTGACTTAAGCCTAGGAGAATGGAATTTACAACCCATTCTCACCCAAGATAGTTTTTTTAATTTCATATCCAAAAAAAATTTACTACTGTAATTATTTCAAGAATAACATTAACTATTCATTGAGGGTTTAATTATAAACTAAAAACACCATTTATTTTGTTTTACGTTGATATTTTTTTCCACATTATCATCTTTATAGAATTGCTTTTTTATTGATGTAATGTTTATATAATGGATAATTGTTTAATATTAGATAATTTGTAGTTGGAACTTTGAATACTTCAATATAATGATAAAAACAGATGTCTTGTGGAAAATTTGATAAAAAACTATTTAATTCAATATATCTATATTTCTTAGAACAAATATTTTTACTGGATTTGGTTAATTTTATTCAAAATAATATTTTTAGGTGTTCGAATTTATAAAATAAATTTTCTATGATTTTTTATCTCAATTAAATTTTTTTGAAATGGATTTTCATTCATTATAAAAAAATTGAAAATTAATGGGTGTTTCTATTATGAGTTTCATAATTATTTTAAGGTTATTTAATAATAATGAATTTAAATTATTTTTTGATTACAATCAATTTTTTCAGAATATATAGGATTAGGAAATTATCAAATCCTGTAAGATATTTTTGGTAGAAGTCTCATAAGAATTTTTAGTATCGTCTGTGTAATACATTTTCAATAGAATCTACGTATAATATTTTCTACATGCATGTAATAAATTTTTTGTTGTGTATAGGAAGTTTTGGTATCTTCATAGGATGTCTCATCCACCATATCACGTAAGATAATTATTCTACCAGCTACCCTCATAATACATTTATCTTATGTATAAGATATTTCCCTTCCATCACCATTTTTTGAATGAAGCTGATCTTAGCACAACTTAAAATTTTACCTTTAACATGGAGATTTGATAGAATATCAAATATTGAAGCATGAAACCAAGATTTGTTAAAATAAAAACTAGTGTAATATGATTATGAAAATAATGAAATTAGTTTTATGATTAAATAAATGGTCAAGTTCATGCGTAGTGAGATTAGGATCAGACTGACACCAGAAGAGGATTCATAATTTAATAACATGACCTTCAGTAGGAGAACCATTCTAAAATAAAACTAAGCCTTGATTAAAGAATAAACAAATTTATGGGATAATTGGTACACCAAAATCTAAAGTTCCAAGGGTATTGGTATGATTCATTTATGGAAACAATAATGGGAATATGACTTGAATCCTAACATGGACAAATGAGGCTAAAGAAACCTCGATGTCGCTTCAACTCGAATGAATGTCATCATTGCATATCATGGTGAAGACCACTCAGAATGATTTTATCATTATTGATTGTGATCAAATGGTATTGAACATTAACGGATTCAATTTATGTTGTGAAAGGATTTTAGATTGAACCAATTTTGGGATGAAAATGGTACCAAGTGCTCAAAAAGATGATGATTGGGTTTGTCACTAAGAGTTATAGTTGAAATCTTGACCCAAATTTTCTAGTTTGTTCTCTATGATAGTTTGAATTGAAGAATATTATATTGATTAAATGATACCAAATATTTTTAATTATATATCTTTTATTGGTGAAAACCATCTTTTTAATTATATAATGGAGTGTTAAGGCCAAAGTTGAAACAATTGAAGTTGAAGGTGGATTTTACAAGTCTAGTTTGAGCTTGGAGTTTAGATAAGTAAATAATTGATATTGATATTTGGAGGGAAGGAAAATTGAGATCTGGTGAATTTAATTTATTTGATAATGTGTTGAATCACCATATTTTATTGGTTTAGGAGGTCTATATTTCTTAGTTTAACATGAACTAAGTTCCAAGTTGAATTGAATGTGGTTGAAACTAAATGGAAGATGAAGTTTTGTTAAATCTATGGAAAAAAAAGAACCAAACATATGTCCAAGGTCATGGAATTTTTATGTTGAGGAATAAATTGCTTTATATCTAGATCAATCATGTTTTTATGTGTGAAATTCACGTTTTTGAAGGACATATGATATTATTGTAGTAGTGATGATAAGTGGTGTCAAGAACCAGCATGAGTCGACCCTGAACTGGTCACACAGGCCAGCCCACGACAAGTCCCGAGAGGTGTTCCTGATCCTCCTGGGATGTCAACAAGAACCAGATACATGAATATAGTACACAAGGTAAAAATTTCTCCCAAATATCAAATATCAAATAAACAGCATAAAGAAATGGACAGCCCAAAATATATTTATATAAAAATTGAACTGAACATTATTTGTACAAGAAACTGAAAGTGCAACTAAACCTACAACTCAGCTGACCAAACTGATAACCAACTAACTCCATTGACCCCACCGTCCACTCTCCAACACAATGATCCTACATTTCCCATGGTGATTGAACTCAAGATGAAACCTTCAGAAGGGCTAAAAACAGAAGAAGACTATCGGCGTGAGTATTAAAACTCAGCAGGATAGCACGATATTCTATTACCAATGAAATTACATTAAAATAAAAGAAACATAAATTTCATGTTTTAAATACAAGATATAAATTAATGTTTTTTAAATGAGGTTCCATCCTATAATAATTATTTGACCAAAAATATCATGTTTTATTAACAGGAATGTTAGTAACAACTTTTCAAAGAGGTAAAACTTCAAAATGAAAATAGTTTTCAAGATGGATGATTTAAAGAATATGCATTTTTAAATAAATCAAAAACTCTTCTGAATTTACAAAGTAAAGACAACGTATGTCGACAGTGAGTACAAAATAGCCAATGGGCACAAGTCACGGGAACACCCCTATGAACTAGTTAGTTGTGAGCCCCAGGTACCTTGTATCTTGGTGAAAGTAACCATAATAAATATCCATTCTCATGCACATGATCCACTAGTAGGGAGAATACCCATAACCTAGTGTTCCCCCAACATCATCATCATCATAGTTTAGTTAGTGTTGTCATCATCAAACTTGCTACGTGAAACAGGGTCCAAACCCCAAAAGATCTCTAGAATACTAGTACATGTCTTCCCACCTAGATACATGGGATTCCCTTTAGTTCTCAATAATGTTACACATATTATAAAATACACATTTCACATAAAAATTACATTACCAAAGCATAAAAACACAAACATACCGCAAACATCCTTCACATTTCTTTCATGAATCAATAAACCACTAAAAAGTTTTGTAAAATGATTTCAAGGTGTATAACGAGGCCTTGCAAATAAAATCCATTCATAAATGATATTTTGAGGCCTCAAACCCATAAATAACTTGTCAAAATAGAATTTTCATCCTGAAAAACAATTAATAAATCAATTTCATGGACCATAAAATGGTCCCAAAAGATAGAAGATGAAATGAACATGGAAACCATTTTTACAAAACAAAATGCCAAAAAGGCCTTAAAGCAGTTCTCGAAAATAAAATTTGAAAAAGGATTGAATTTAAATTTTATTAATGATGTTTATACACACCATTATATCAGAAAACTACATTCATAAATCATTTAAAACACATAGGTTACACATTCAAAACACAACCATTTTCATAAGGATGTGAAACATGTCATTTTCTGGAAACTCGGGCAAAACATGTTATAAACCAAAACCCACTTATTTGTAAACCCAAATCCAAATTGGAAAGCCATATAAGGACCCAAAAATACCATTTAAATTATTCAAATGAGTTTTTAAATCCAAAAAAATAATTATTAAATCACACTTAACACATAAAATCCAACTGGAAAATTTACCGAACACATAACATGCCCGTTTAAACAAGACAATAAATTTTAAGAACTGCACAAGGAATAAAACACCAATTGCATGCCATATATTATTAAATATAATGTAACATGTTCAAAATACCATAATACAGGTTCTAAACCTCACAAAACAATTGTGAAAGATAGCGAAACATTTAAAGAGACGCTTGGCGTGCACTTTTATGACAAAACAACACTACCTTTCGCAAAACAAGGTTTAAAAAACCATTATGCACACCCAAAAATTTATAAAAAGGGTGAAAAACAATAATAAACATATATATCAGGTTTGAAAAATATGAAAATTATGAAACTTAAATAATAAAGGCAAGTGAAAGGGATATCTTACCTCAAATCCTTGGCGTAATTGAAACGCACACCTGATATCACCATCTGAGGGTTTATAAACCCTAAACCTATGATGACCTGCCCCAGACAAAAAAAACCCCCATAAAAAATCATAGTATAACATAACCCTTGGTATATAATTACTATTGGAGAATATAAAACCAAGAAATAATGAAAGGAGGTGGAAGAGGAAGGATAAATGAGAAGAAATCTCACCTTGAAACTAGAAAAATCTTCATCTTCCCCTAGATCTGCACCCATAGAGGATAGGGAATGGCTTAAAACTCTTTTTCAAGGCTCCTAAAATCAGTAATAACCAAGGTAAGAAGATTTGTGGCAGAAAGAGTATGAATTTAAGGATTTATGTATGAAACAATGTACCTTTGAAATTCTGGACGATTTGAGAGACATTGAGAAAGCATTCACTATTCCTCAACTCATATGAGTTCCAAAGTGGTAAAATCTATAATGGGGGTGAGGATAGGGGTATTGTATTTGTGTGGGAGGTATAATAACAGAAAAATATTTAAAATTGAATTATATATAAAAGAAACAAATTAATTGTTTAAAATTACAAATGGGGCCATGGGATGGCCCAATATATAAATCAGTAACACAAATTCACCATTATTATGAATTATTAAGGGGTAAAAAAGGATATGGTGGTTTGGATATGTTAGGGGAGGAAATGTATGAAATTTAACGGGTGAAAAATGTTGAGAAAAATGAGTTATAAAAGAAACAAATTTTTTTTTAAATCTAGAAATGGGCTCACGGTTGGCCCAAATCATGAAGTAACCTCCCTTTCTCCAAAAAAATCCTAAACAAGCAATGGAAAACCCAAATTATGGAGATTATATGTAGATGAAACGCGAAAACTCAAAATTAATTTCACCCATGACCTAAGAAAAGGATCTCGATTTCAAATAAATCAGATCAAACCAAAGACATGAAAAGAACCGAGTGTGACAAGCGGTCAATAATACACCTCTAATAATGAATTGCATTAAACATATAAATTTATTGGGATTTTTTCATTAAAAGGAGAGTGTAGTGGAATTTTATGAGACAAATGAACTAATTAATAGTATAGAGACTAAAGAACAACTTGTGACCAATAGCTCCAGAGAATAATGGTATGAACTGGGAGTCATGAGTGGGGATTCATGAAGAAAATAAGTTATAGATTGATGGGGGAGTGGGAATTGAACTTTGTAGAGAAGAGGTCATTATAACTTATCTAATTCCCACATGAATTTATATTATCATTTTTTAATATTTTTCCTTTTTATGAACACTCATTTTAACCAATAGTTTTTGGAGAATTCAATTGTTGTTGTATGTTTTCAATTTTTGTTCCAAATTTTTTTTCTTGATATTTAAATTCATTATTCTTAGATATATTAATTTCAATTCAATTAATGTTTTTTGTTGATGAATTGTCATATGAAATCCAAATATAAGATTTTTCTAATCAACATTCCTACTAAAAAATTGGTAGATTGATCATATAGTTTTGATAGAATGGACAATCAAGTTCAAATGATAGTTTTCATTCTTGAGTTACTCATCTTGATTGAAAACCTTTTTTTATAACACCATTCATTTAATTGGGTACTTCAGTTGAATTCCTTACCAATCATATTTACTATATGTATTCTATTATAAACCAATGTTATGACATTATTCACTCTCTTCACACATCACACTCATTTATTCTTTAATTTCATTTCTAGACACACTTTAATTCAGTATGCAATTTTCTTCCCATAATTTACAGTAGTTTAGGTTTTATGTAATCCATTAGACTTATCACCCTTTATCCCATGGTTCCAATTGTTCTTTCCACTATACTAGTGTGAATATGATATATAAATGAAATTTTTATAGTGCAAAAACCTATCCTAAATTATCATTTTTATGGGGATGGTTGATGGTGAGTAACTTAGTATTAAAAAAGAAGAAAAATCAAATTAACATAAAAAGAACACAAAATAACATTTTTTTATATCAGTGATGAGTTTATTAAAAACTACTACTTGGTTTGTGTTTGAACTAGATAATTTTTTTCATATTATTGGTGGAACATCTTTAATTACATGAACCTTATTATGGTTGAGTTTTTATGTAATTTTTAATATTTTTTGTTATTTTTGTATTATTTTAAATATACTGAAATTGAGTCTTATTTTTCAAATTTGTTTATAAACAAATAGATCAATTTTGAGGTAGGGATCATCAAAGTGAAATGTACTATATTTTATTTGTAAAATATGGAAAAATATCTTTGTATTATTCTTATAATTGGCTATAGAAACCTTATTTATTTGAGTCAAACCAAGAATATTTTGAGCCAAACCTAAAAATAAATTAATTAAGGAATAATTTATTTTTAAAAAGATTCCTATATTTAACTAATATTAAGAAGAATAAATAATTTCAAATTCATAAAATAAGGCTTGAATGAATTGTCAAAAGATCAATGAATAATAACAAATCAAAATGATTAATGAAGTAAATGAATTGGCGGATTTTGAGAATGAGCAATTTGGGAATGTGAAGAACATGATTAAACATGTGTTAAAGAATCTATAAATGATAAAATCTTCAAAATATTATTTAAATTATTTAATTTTTTTAAATGTTGGAATATGAATAATATCAGATTATTAAATTCCTACTTAAACCTGAAAAAGTTATGACTTTTGGGGATAAGGTTTCTTGGTATGATGATAACATTAAAAAATAAAATTGAAATGTTTAAAACCCTTAATCCTTTTTTATGAAATAATGTAAAATGAGATAGGGATTGATATTATGAAATTTAAGGGAGAGAAATAGAATATGGAAAACATTGATTTAAAAAATTTTGAAATTGCACTTCAAATTTGATCTTATCTATTTAAAAATTGAGAACCCAAAAAAATTTGAATTGGTTTTTATGTTGAGGATGAGGGACTGTACTTTGAACAATAATTAATCGATGAATGATTTCTAATTGAATATTTCATTATTAATTTAACAATTTAATTTTATAGTGAAAGGGGAATCAGTGATAATAAATTTGGGAAGGACCTTTGAATATGGATCTTTCATTCTTTACCTTTAATGAAATAGAATTGGAACTTCTATTCAATAATATTGACATAGATGACCCAAGTTTTATTGTATTTTTTTTTGGGGATGTTGTTTTTGAACTCAAACTGTTATTTATGGTTGAGAACACAGTATTTGAACTCAGTATAGATAATTTGTCAGGGATTATGAATGCTAGTAATGTTTTAACAATTGAGGAAATAATGGAAGAAAGTCATAACACGTAAAAACCTAAATTTGAAAATTTTAAATATTTACAAACAGAAACTCTTCCCTATTCAAAAATGAATTCATCAGCTAATGATTTGTTGTTTAGGCTATTGGAAATAAAATTTTATGTTCAAAACGAAATTTTGATGCTGAAAAAATTAATGTGCTTCACATAGGGCTGGATATGAATTATTTTCAGAGTAATGCGATTTTTTTAAAAAAAAGTATTGAAAATTATAGATGATTTCATTATAAAATCCCAACCCATGTTCCACTAAAAGTTTCCCCAGTCTAGTGGGACACATGGCCTCATGTGTGCCTCTCCATATACAAGTGGCTTCCAACTAGCAGTGAGGGCCTATGGTGTTTCTATGAGGATAGTATTCCCTCATGTTAGAGAAGACCACAACAGATATAATATAAAATTACAGATGGTTAAAAATAGAGTAATAATAATAATGAATGAACCATAATGAAAGTGAAAGTAAGAAAAATCAAACATAGATATCAATCAACTTAAAAGTTGAATAGTATCATATACAAAATGATGACGATGGAATGTCTCAAAAAAATTTGAAAACATGTATACATAGATGCAGGTAGATAGTACACTACATGTTGTACAAAAGAAAAAAAGACAAAAAACTATTCAAACATCTTGTGCACTAGCTTGGTAATATTCTACCAAGATCTATCCTAAGAAAGTAATCAATTTAGGTGTCCAATGAGGGATGCTTCCCCTTATACATACCGGTTATCAAAAAATCTTACTAGGTACCAATTGCAGTCCAGATAGGGTGTGAGATAAATCTTTGTAGTAAACCACCAATGATGTCAATAAAAATGCAGTCTGTGAATATAAATAGAATAGAGTGAAAAAATATATAAATTTAAATCAATTCCAAAATAATAACTCATAGATACTTCAACCTCAACTAGTATTGTCTATGAACATGATACCGATTAATTAATTCATTTAATATTAGTTTTCATAGATAATTCATGTGAAGGTGTCATCAACACTAAAATAGATCATAATAATAACAAAGGAGGATCCAATGTGAAACCATGGAATAATTTACCTCATGGGTTATCCAACTCATAGTAATATTACATGCAGTATGGCTATAAAGGGGTTTGATTGTAATCTAAGAGGAAGTACCCAAGGAATTCCACTATAAATAATTCTAACAGAGTCCTAGGATCTCATCCACGGTAATCATAGGCTAAGAATGACTTTTCCAAATGGGGTGAATCTATGGTATCACATGTCCGAAGACATCAAGCTAGATCAAAGGAGAGTTTCACGACCCGACCCTACCCGGGCTCGAGCTGCAACTACCCCAAGCCCGCCTACATAGGCCAGGGGCTAGTGACCAGCGTCGAAGGCACAACAACTCGGGGAGGCATTTCCCTAAGTACCTGTACACACACATGCAGCACACTCAATACAACAGTGTAGAGTAAAATAAAAGGCATGTAAAGAAAAAGGGAAACTGCTATATATAAACCACAAAGTGCATCAACCTCTGCAAGTTCAAAGAAATATGAAGGTACACTGAAAAGAAAAGGGTCAAAACACGCGCCCAATTAGAAAAGTGCCACAACCCGACAACAGGTAAAAAGAAGAAAAACAGCTAGAAGGTTCCCCCACATGAAACCCCACTCCGACCACAAAACGCAGTCCAAGCTCCCAAACTCCTAAGCTCATCTAACGTCACAACCATCCTCTCCGTCATCTACAAGGGCACACCAAGTGCGGGCAAAGCCCAAGTAGGGGTGAGTATAAAAATACTCATTATGATACCCCAAAGGCTCGAGGGAGAAACAAAGGAGGTTCTGAAGGGTGAGAAGTAGAGCGAATAGGGAAAAGTAAAGGAGTACAACCGAGAGTGCAGTAAAGAGTACAATAAAGAGTCCATCTCAACCCAACAAGAGAAAGGAGATAGAATCGTCCAGACAGAAGGATGTGGAAACGGTGAGAATCTGAACTTCTCGTCGAGTCTTCGCTACCTATAGCAGGAGAGTAGACTCATCCAACCACAAGAAGCTAGACACGGGAAGCACATGGCATACCTCGCGCATCTTCGCCTCACTTGGAAGGAGAGTAACCAAACCCAAGAAGTGGGTACCAGAACAAGGTATATACAAATACATATGCTCAATAAGATGCCTGAACAAGGTTGTAAGGGGATCTCAATACCATAGCTCAGCCCAAGAAAAGTGAGTCATCAACAGTCCCAGAAGTAACACCATCGATGCCCAGCATCCCGCAAGTCTGCCCCGTACTACAAGTCAAGGGACTTAAACCACGACACCATGTCACTGCCCCGCAGTTGAGAGGTCTTCTCAAAGTCGACAGGGGACCCCCTACCCAGCCCCACTGGAGGGTCCCTGGAAGTTGACGGGTTCCCACTACAGGGAGATCCAGAAAGTCGACAGGTGCCACACTACCCAGTCACGTAATAGGGTAATCCACTGGAGGGAGACCCGGCTGAAGTTGGCGACGGGACCACTGCCCAGCCCAGCTAGAGGTAACCCGGCATCGGGGACCACTGACCAACCCAGCTGGAGGTAAGCCCAGCAAAGAGGACCACTACCTAGCCCAGCTGGAGGTAATCCCAGCACTGCTCTGGCCATCCCTGCTGGATGGTACTACTCGGTGAACACTGATGCACTATCCATCCCTGCTGGATGGTAACCCACTAGCGAACCCTGCTCGAAACAACATCAGTCCTGCTAGAAACAACCTCAGCCCTACTGGAAACAACCTTATCCCGACTGGAACAACCTCCTGGGAAGGGGATCGATACCCGCTTAAAGTGTTGGTCACACTAAATCCACAAGAACTCTACCAGGGAACACGGGGTGATGGGAGAAACTCCCTAGGCCTCACAAGGCGATCCCACTCCAATACGCTGAGTTACTATCGAAGCAGACCGAGACATATCATCCTAGAAAGTGGGGGAAACACCCACGCTGCACGAACACCATTAGTTGTAAATAGTGTTGCAGTCCTGTGAAAGGGCACGGTACTAAAACCCCTAACAGATGAAGAAATAGAGGCACAAACCATCTCTGCTGGCCAAACCATCGAGAATGAAACTAGGGGGAGACCACTCAACCCTGCTGGTCAAAACCATCGAGAAGAGGACCAGGGAAAAAATCAACCCTACTGGTCAAAAAATAAGAACAGAGGAACCCTCTATGTCACGAGAGGTTAAAAGTACGTAAATCAGAACATGGAACATACATGGGGCCCACACAATGTGTGGCCCCAAGTCAACCCCAACCAAGCGCACAAACATTCTCAGGTACCAACATCCACATGTACCTCCCAGCGCACCTGTATACTCCCAGAGTATTCCACGTCTCCAGCCCAAAGGATAATGTGCACACGGCACCCAACGTCAACGAGAAGGTGTGAACGTAACAACTCCACCTCAATGGCCCATGCATGGCCAACCACATCTCTTCACTCACACGAGAGTGCACGTGATCACACGCCAAGGGTCCGCTACAAACATGGCAGGACCTACCACCACCGAAGCACCATTCATGGTTCCAAATTTAATAAGATCGCGTATGAGGCTCTGCCCGCCTCAACAGATTACACTGTTGTAATCCTCGCGGAAAGACATGTGAGATAGACTACTTTCTTGCCTCAAACGGATATCAGATGGAAAAGTCGCCAACATCGCCTCACGCCCGAACGACGTCCCGTGATCTCGATCCTCGGCCCCGAATACAGTCGGGCGCATCACACCAATGCGATCCCCTCAGTATAACACGTCAAAAGCACTACTCACATGAGTTCAATGGATATCCGGAGAAAAAGGTGTGTTCCGGCGAACCGCACATGAGTAGTTCTTCGTGGGACCCACAACCTGGTCCCGAAACACAACAAACGGATCACACTGTTGCGATCCTCTCGAAAAAGAACACAAGATTGACCACTCATTTGTCTGAAATGGACACCCAATGATAATGTTGGAAAAATCATCGTCAACTCCCGAACGGCCCTCATGGGGCCCACACCATTGTGCAGAATTAAAGCCGGCAGACTGCGCCAATGCAATGCCCCCGGAAAAAATCTAGAATCGACTACTTGCACGCCCCGAAAAGAAGCCCTATGAGAAATTCACTATACGCTGCTCGGAGCTCAAAAGACGGGTCGTGGGAACCACACCTCAACTTCGGCCTCAACACCTGAAACCACCCTGTAAAAGCTTCTCCCTGGCGCCAGGGTCACAAAGCCACTGACGGCGCTCAAAACGGACGTCAGACGTCTTCGCGCCGTCTCAAACAAGAATTCTCGAAAAAAAACACTCAAACGTTTGATGGCGTGCCGCGCTTCCAAGGCCCCTGACCCAGGGATTAAAATCACCCGAAACCATCTCAAATTAATCCCCTCATTCTGAGGGATGCGCCGCCACAGACATCTCGCGAAACCGACTCCTGGTTTATGATTTATTAAAGTATAAATCATTTTATAATAATAATAATAATATATTATTATTATTATTATTATAACCTTAATTATTATTATTTATTTATTTTTAAACCAAAACCAGACCGGCCGTTCGGCCAGTCTCCTTCTTCTCCCAACATGACAGGCAAAAGGCGGGTCCTAGTTTCCTCCCGCAGCACCAGAGGTCGCCGCCTCGGGTCCTCCACTGACCGCGCCAGGCCGGCGCCCGCCTGCTACCGAAGACCCGCCATGCACCGCGCTCGCCGTCCACAAGTCCCAGCCGACCGCCTCCGCCTGGCGCCTTCGCGCTCGCCATCGCCGACTCCCTTAGCAGCCCCCTCGACCGCGAGGCACCGTCGCCCCCAGCTTCCTCCGCGGCCGCTCCGCCTCAACACCAACCACTGACTGCCTGTGCTGGCCCGCTGCCGAGATGCCTCCTCCGCCTGGAGCCGCTCCGCCTCCATTCGGCTCACCGTGCCTCCGCCTGGGATGGTCGGCCACCGCGCCTACCCTCCATAAACACTCAGAAACTCCTGAATTTCCTGCAACATTCGTCGGACCGCTGCAGGCAGCTCGGAGCTCGGAATTCAAATCCGAAGGATGCGTCGGAAAGATACTAAAAACTACTACGTTCTCATGGGTTTCGATTGGACGATCAAACAACAATATACCCATATAATTGAGGTTGAAATAATGTTTGTAAATTAAAATGCAAAACGAAATAACTCCTACCTCTTGGGCATTGCCCGGAGCTTCACGGAGGATCCGCCGCCGCGTCGTCGCCTTGCTGGAGCTTCCTCACCACAGTGGAGGAGGAGAGGGAAGAGGTTTGGAGGGCTTCTCCAAGGGTGAACAAGGGAGGGGGGAGGAGATGAGGGTTTAAATAAAATTAAATTTTTCTAATTAATTTACGCACGTAATTTAACATGCATCTGAAACCTTCGACATAGTCGAGGTTAAGCCACCCCTAGGCCAACAACCACCTTTCGAGCACAACGATAGTCTCGAAATTTTAATCTGAGACCCCGTTCAAAAGTTATTAAACTGAACGCCCAAAGCCGCCAAATTACGAAAACACCCATGAGGCCATTTTTCACAAACGGCTCATGCCTGAAAAACATATACCCCTCGTAGGGTAAACGGAACATTCCGAACACAATGGTGGCCTCTATTTTACAATCTGAGCCACCTTTTAAGAGATACATGAGTTTAAACATTAAACGAATAAATTAATTAATTAATTTATCAGTTTAACCTTCTGAAAGCGAGCGAGGGGTCCAAACATCCCGTGCCGACAAGTTTTATATCATTCCTAGGGTAAACACCCAATTCCGGACCCATCCGTACACTCATATTCCTGATCCGGATCACCATTTAGGAGTTATCAAATTTATTTGGCGTTTCCAGTGTGAACGCACTGAAAATTTAATTCCGGCCACTCTGGGGCTCGGAATCGCACTCTGTCCGAAGGAGCTGCTCTGGATTATCATCAAGAATATTCCAATGTCTTCCACATCAAAAACTGGGTTCTTACATCATTACCTCCTTCATGCTTTTCATCCCCGAAAATCAAAACTAGGGAGAAACATAGGGTACTAAGCCCACACCTGGCTCTTCCGTACCTAGAAGAACTCTCACATAGCTCTGCGCCACCACACACAGACCAAAGAATTTATCCTTTCACGCGAGATCGGACCTTGCCGACGTCGAGCATAGGAGCACACACACTTCTCTTCAGGCAAACCACGCAGAAGACATCGTGCACCCACTCCAGAGTTTGGGGTTTGGGAAAGGCGGCGGGGAACCTCTCCATCCCTTTACACGGTTTCAAACGGTCCGAAGGTCCCCAGGGGTATCTCACCTCCCCGACCGAACCCTTACATTGCACGCCACAACTGGAATCAATGCCCACACCTGGAACAAGGTTCGGTGATTCCCTCCTTCAGAATATCCATATGGTAAAACTCCCAAGGATATCTGATCACGCAAGATTCCACAACCGATGTCTCGCAACCAGTACTCTCTTACATGCTCAGAAAGTGATGGAGTCGACACCATTGATTAAAGAAAAAGGTCCCACGCCTTTTACCTTACCAACAGAGGGTTACACCCAACGCCCTAGGTCACCCTGGTAACACCTCAAACAAGGAGTAGGGAGGAAATCATTTCACATGCAGAGTCTAACAATTCTACTGAAAAAAGTAGAAGAGCTGTAGAGCATACCTCTTATCACCTCATGCTCTATAGGATCGTAGAATTACAAAGCTCGCGGCTGTCAGTGGTCCCAACTGTCAGCTCCTAGAGCCTAACATGGATTCCCTAATGGTGATGGAAAGATCTCGTAAAGCCATCCCCCACTACCAGCTCCTCCCGCTCCTCTGCTAGCACCACCTCCCTGGGTACTACTCCGATCACGGCGCTGCCTCTGTCGTGGTGGCGCACCTACTGCCTGCCCAAAGCTCTCTGCATGCCTAGTCAGGTAGTCCCGTTCCAGGTGACCTCGCCCATCACAAGCATAACATCGGCGCTCTATGGGCTGCCCTGGTGCCCTTCGACACCATTGGGGTGTACGACCACGGCCCGAGTTCCACTCACGGAAGGGCATCCTCGGCTGAGGCCATGCACCTTTTCACCATAGTGGTAGAAGACCATGTCTCTAAAACCAACAGTGGGAAGGACACCTGTATCAAGGTTCTGTCATATGGCGCCTGCTAGCTACGACAGACGTCTCGGTTTCGTCATGCCTGTTGCCACCACCAATTCTAGAACGTGACAGGAAGCCCTCTGTCACGAGTTCCTGCTTTAGCACCCCGACATATGTGGAAATTCCCAAGGGTACTATGACAACACGAATCTCTTGGCGGAGACCCTTCTCAAACTTCTGCGCTCGGATGTTGTCGTCCTGGACCAAGTTCGGGTAAAAGTGTGCACGGTCTGTGAAACTAGTCGTGTACTCGGCCACCAGCATCCCTCCCTACTGAAACTGCAGGAGCTCCTGAATCCGAACGGAGCACAAGGAGGAGGGGAAAAACTTTTCACAGAACAGTAACTGGAAGTCTCCCCACAAAAGCGACGACTCGTCGAGAAACTGAGTCACCATACTCCAGCAACGCCAAGCTATTCCACGAAAAAGGTTGGCTGCCAAAGCCACTCCCTGATCTACCGGCTTCTGCACAAGCTTGAAAAGGCGATCAACTATCTCTAGCCAAACCTCTGCTGCCTGAGGGTCTGGCTCACCACTGAACCTCAGCGGTCTCTGCCGCTGGAACTCACAGAGTGCGCTCAACCTAAGCTCAAGCTCAGAATGCTCTGATGAAACTGCCTGCTGCTCAACAGGTGGGGGTGCTGCTACTGGACCACACGAAGAAAGGGGCTCTCATTATGGGTCCTAGACTGTGGCCTCATAGTTCACATGGTCATCGTCATGAACCAAAGCTGGTATCCTGTCTGGCTGTCTTCGCGGAGACATCCTAAATATTTTCAAGGAGTATCGTGGTTAGATGAGCATATATGTATATACCAATAACAACAACGATGGGGAGCTGACTCAAGAAGGACAGTCAAATAATCAATCCTATGTGATGCACAAACCAAATTTTCCCTACAACATGTGTCTCAGTATACCGGGTCAACAACCGGGTTATCAAGGTCTTGGTGAATGGATATGTCGGCCACCGCACCATCATTGGGATCCCTAGCCTGAGATCCACTCTCGAGACACATAAAAACTGGTGCCCTATATCCCAACCAATTATTTTTATTTTAGCGATGTTAGAACAACATCCCAAGGAACGAACCACCTCTGATACCACTTTGTCACGACCCAACCCTACCCAGGCTCGAGCCGCAACAACCCCATGCCCGCCTCTATAGGCCAGGGGCTGGCGACTAGCGCCGAAGGCACAACAACTTGGGGAGGCCTTTGCCTTAGTATCTGTACGCACACATGCAACACACTCAATGAAACAGTACAGAGTAAAATAAAATAAAAGTAAAGAAAAAGGGGAACTGCTATATATAAACCACAAAGTGCATTGACCTCTACAATTACAAAGAAAGCTGAAGATACACTGAAAAGTAAAGGGGAAAAACACGCACCCAATTAGAAATGTGCCACAACCCGACAATAGGTAAACAAAAGAAAAACCACTGGAAAGGTACCCCACCTAGAACCTGACTCCAACCACCACACTCGGTCCAAGCTCCCAAGCTCCTAAGCTCCTCTGACGTCACAACCAACATGTCCGTCGTCTGCAAGGGCACACCATGTGCGGGAAAATCCCAAGTAGGGGTGAGTATAAAAATACTCATTAGGATACCCTTAAATCTCGAGGGAGCAACGAAGGAGGAACCGAAGGGTGAGTAGTAGAGCGAACAAGGAAAAGTAAAGGAGTACATCCGAGAGTGCAGTAAAGAGTACAGTAAAGAGTCCAACTAAACCCAACGAGATAAAAGAGATAGACTCGTCCAGACACAAGGAGATTGAAATGGTGAGAAGATGAACTTCTCATCGAGTCTTTGCTACCTATAGCAGGAGAGTAGACTTGTCCATCCACAAGAAGCTATACATGGGAATCACGTGGCATACCTCGCGCGGCTTTGCCTCACCTGGAAGGAGAGTCACCAAACCCAAGAAGTGGGTACCAGAACAAGGTATATACAAATACATATGCTCAATAAGATGCCCGAACATGGTCATAAGGGGATCTCCATACCATAGAATAGCGCACGAAAAGTGAGTGGCCAACAGTCCCAGATGTAACACCGTCGATGCCCAGCAACCCGCACGTCTGCCCCGAACTACATGTCAAGGTGCTCCAACCACCACACCATGTCAATGGCCCACAGTCGAGAGGTCTTCTCAAAGTCGACATGCGATCCCCAGCCCAGCCCTACTAGAGGGTCCCTGGAAGTCGACGTGTTCCCACTACAGGGAGACCTAGAAAGTCGACGGGTTCCACACTGCACAGTCCTGTAATAGGGTAATCCACTGGAGGGCGACCCGGCTAAAGTTGGAGACGGGATCGCTGCTTTGCCCAGCTGGAGGTATCCCGGCATCGGGGACCACTGCCCAGCCCAGCTGGAGGTAAGCCCGGCATCGGGGACCACTGCCCAGCCCAGCTGGAGATAAGCCCGGCATCGGGGACCACTGCCCAGCCCACCTGGAGGTAAGCCCGACACTGCTCTGGACATCCCTGCTGGATGGTAATGCTCGGTGAACACCTCTACACTGGTCATCCCTACTGGATGGTAACCCACTGGTGAGCCCTGCTCGAAACAACCTCAGCCCTGCTGGAAACAACCTCATCCTTGCTGGAAAAAATCTCAACCCTGGTAGAACAGCCTCCTGGGTAGAGGATCGATTCCCCCGTAATGTTTTGGTTACACCGAATACACAACAACTCTACCAGGGAACACGGGGTGACGGGAGAAACTCCCCATGCCTCACAAGGCGATCCCATGCCAATATGCTGAGTCACTATCGAAGCGGACAGAGATATCTCATTCCAAAAAGTTGGGAAAACACCCACGCTGCACGAATACCCGTATTCGTAAACGGTGTCGCAGTCCAGTGAAAGGGCACAATACTAAAACCCCTCACAGTTGAAGAAACAGAGGCACAAACCTTCTCTTCCATCCAAAACATCAAGAACGAAACCAGTGGGAGACCACTCAACCCTGCTGGTCAAAACCTTCGAGATGAGGACCAGGGGAAAACACAACCCTGCTGGTCAACAAACAAGAACAGAGGAACCCTCTACGTCATGAGAGGTCAAAAGTACGTAAATCAGAGCACAACACGCACGTGGTGCCCACATGATGTGTGGCTCCAAGTCAACCCCAACCAAGCGCACAAACATTCTCAATTACCAACATCCACATGTACCTCCCAGTGCACCTGTATACTCCAATAGTATACCACGTCTCGAGCCCAAAGGCTAACGTGCACAAGACACCCAACATCAATGAGAAGGCATGAACGTAACAACTCTACCTCAATGGACCAGGCACGACCAACCACATCTCTTCACTCACACGTGAGTTCACGCGATCACACGCCAAGTGTCCGCTACAAACATGGCAGGACGAACCAACACCAGAGCACCTTTCATGCTTCCACATTTAATAATATCGCGTATGAGGCTCCGCCCCCCTGAAAAAATTACACCGTTGTAATCCTTGTGGAAAGAGATGCGAGATAGACTAATTACTCGCCTCAAACGGATATCCGATGGAAAAGTTGACAACATCGCCTCACGCCTGAACGACGTCCCATGATCCCGAGCCTCGTCCCCTAATATAGTCGGGCGCTTCGCACCAATGCGATCACCTCAGGATAACATTTCAAAAGCACTAAACACATGAGTGCAACGGATATCCGGATAAAAAGGTGCATTCCAGCACACCGCACACGAGTGGTGCTTCGTGGGACCCGTAACCCGGTCATGAAACACAACGAACAGATTGCACCGTTGTAATCCTCTCGAAAAAGTACACAAGATTGACTCTTCATTTGTCCAAAACGGACACCCGGTGATAATGCTGGAAAAATCACCGTCAACTCCTGAACGACCCTCGTTGGGCCCGCACCATCGTGCAGAATTAATGTTGGCAGACTGCGCTAATGCAATGACCCCAGAAAGACATCTAGAATCGACAGTTCACACGCCCCGAACGGACGCCCGATGAGAAAGTCGTTATACGTTGCTCACAGCTCAAAAGACGGGTCATGGGGCTCATGCCTCAACTTCGGTCTCAACGCCTAAAACCACCATGGAAAGCATCGCCCCTACGCCAGGGTCCCAACGCCACTGACGGTGCTCAAAATGGACGTCGGACATGTCCACGCCGTCCAAAACAATAATTCCTGAAAAAAAAAATAACGTTGAACCACTTGATAGCATGTCGCGTTTCTAAGGCCCCTATCTAAGGGATTAAAATCACCCGAAAACATCTGAAATTATTCCTCTCATTCTGAGCCATGCGCCGCCGCAGACAACTCGCGAAACCGACTCCCTATTTATGATTTATTAACGTATAAATCATTTTATAATAATAAAAAAATAAAAATATATTATTATTATTATTATAACCTTAATTATTATTATATATTTTTTTTAACCAAAACAAGACAGGCCATTTGGCCGGTCTTCTTTTCTCCCAACAGGACCCGCAAAAGGCGAGTCATGGTTTCCTCCCGCAGCACCCGAGGTCGCCGCCTCGGGTCCTCCGCTGACCGCGCGAGGACGAAGCCTGCCTACTGTCGATGATCCGCCGCGCGCCGCACTCGCCGTCTACGGGTCCCTGCCGATCGCCTACGCATGGTACCTCCGCGTTCGCCGTCGCCGACACCCTCAGCAGCCCCCTCGACCATGAGCCGCCATCACCCCCATCTTCCTCCGCGGCCGCTTCGCCTCAATACCAGCCGCCGACCACCCGTGCTGGCCCGCTGCTGAGATGTGGCCTCTGCTTAGAGCCGCTCTGCCGCCGTCCGTCTCACCGCACCACCTCCTAGGATGTGTGGCCGCCGCTCCTACCAACTAAAAACACTCAGAAACTCCTGAATTTCCCGCAACACTCGCCGGACCGCTGCGGGCATCTCGGAACTCAGAATTCAAATCTGAAGGATGTGTCGGAAAGAGCATAAAAACTACTACGTGATCAGGGGTTTCGATTAAATGATCAAACAAAAATCGATACATATAATTGAGGTTGAAATGAGGTTTGGAAATTAAAATGCAAAACGAAATAACTCATACCTCTTGGGCGTTGCCCAGAGCATCACAGAGGATCCGCCATCGCATCGTCGCCTTGCCGCAGCTTCCACGCCTTAGTGGATGAGGAGAGGGAAGAGGGTTGGAGGGCCTCGCCAGGGGGTGAACAAGGGAGGGGGAAGGTCATGAGGGTTTAAATAAAATTAATTTTTTTAATTAATTTAAACCCGTAATTTAACCCACATCTGAAACCTTCGACAGAGTCAAGGTTAAGCCTCACCTAGGCCAAACACAACCTCCTGAGCACAACAGCGGTCTCGGAATTTTAATCTGAGACCCCGATCAAATGTTATTAAACTGAAAGGCCAAAGCCGCCAAATTACGAAAACGCCCATGGGGCCATTTTTCACAGACGGCCCGCGCCCGCAAAACATATACCCCTCCATGGGTAAACGGCACATTCCAAACTCAACGGTGCCCTCGGTTTTCCAATCTGAGCCACCATTTAAGAGATACATGAGTTTAACCATTAAATTAATAAAAAAAATTAATTAATTTATCTGTTTAACATTCTAAAAGCGAGCGAGGGTCCAAACATCCCGTGCTGAAAAGTTTTATGTCATTCCTACGGTAAACACCCCATTCCGGACCCATCCGTACACTCAGATTCCTGATTTGGATCACCATTTAGGAGTTATCACATTTATTTTGTGTTTCCAGTGTGAATGCATGGAAACATTAATTCTAGCCACTCCGGGGCTCGGAATCGCACACTTTCTGAAGGCTCTGCTCTGGAATATCATCAAGAATATTCCAACGTCTTCCATAGCAAAAACTGGGTTCTTAAAGAGAGTATATGAGGCATACTAAAATCTGAAGAGATAGTGAAGGGATCGTACTACGTCATGCTAGGATTCCACTAGTATACAAGGACCATGATACAAGGTGGGTATCTCCTTTTGAATCGACTCCACGAATCGGAGTGGAATCCATTGAGTTATCAAGGAATTACCTCGAGAATAAATGTATGGATATCAAGTTTGACCACTCCTATATAGGTAAAAAGGTTCATATTCAATAGGCACCTTATACATAATTCATTATTTAATTTAAGGTCGTGTAATACTCAAGCCTTTTAGTAATTCAATTGGTTCATTACATACCCTTTCAATACTAATGATATATTGTATCAAGGACATTAAACCAATTTCCATTAAATTACATTTAACTAGGCCAAGTGATATAATATACAGGCCATTAAAAATTTAAGTATTCATTTATTTAATTGAAACACTTACCATAGAAGATTTAAGTGATATATATATATATGTATATATATATATATATATTATACATGTGATATTCATTATTAATTCATAATTAATTTTAATTAAAAAGGAATTATCATTAGTGGGGATAATCCATCACACCCAAGTGGTGTATCAAATAATTATAACATGGGTCATAAAGTCATAAGAATAAGATCATCTTACTTTAGTTGGATGGTGTTGAGGTCAAAACCTCAAATGGAATGAATATCCTTTATATTTAGGGCTCTAGAATATGATAAAAATGATTATAATAAATGCATATAAAATTCAGAGGTAATTCCTGGTGAAACTGATGTGTTCACAACGATGGAAAATTATAAACAATGAGACTTTAAGGGATGAATCATAGACCACTTACCTTATTCCTGTTGCACTCTCCTTATCCAGTGTCATCCCTTAGTTTGGTATGGATAAAAATAATATGGGAGAATGGATCAAAACCTTAAAAATAGGGAATATGATCCTATATCAAAATAGCATCATCAAGGGAAAGAAAAATGATGAACTAATCCTAAGGATTGAAGATATTACCCTGAGGAAGCTAGTGATATGAATAGAGATCGAATTAAAATTATGATCAGAGTTTTATCCAAAACCTAGGATAATGCCAATGTGGGAGCTCAAACATGAAGAAGGGGAACCTCCATCACTGGAAATATGAAATAGAAGTATGGGTTTATGTTTTAAACAATTTAAGGGAAAATGGTCCTTTTACTCATAAATTATGGGTCACTTATTTTGGCTGCATGGTTGGCCAAATTATGAGCCAACCGTGTGCTAGGATATGTCCTTGGAGGGAAACCTCATAGTTTGGGGACACTATTTGAGAAATAGTTTGCTAAAAGGGTCATTTAGATCTTTTGATAACTATAGAGCTTTGTAATGGGTGTGCAACCCTACGTTCTTGGTTAGGGAAAACTATGAAACCTACATTTCCTTCTGAAATAAAAAGTACAGTTAGGATAAACTACATGGGAGGGGATTCATGGTTTTTACTAACCATGTGGCTCTATTATTTCTTCCATCGACAGGGGTTCCGAGCTCTGAACAAACCCCGAACACCCCCGCTCCCTCGCCTAGACTTTCATGACCTCATTAGGCATTCATAATAGTTATAAGATAATTAATTATACAAAAATTTAAAGGATTGATACCTCATTTAATAATATATTTCTTAAAGTCATCCCCCTTAATGGAACTCATCCCGGAGTTACCCTTCCAAGTGTAGAGAATTTCTTTAAGAGAACAAATCTGATCACTGAGCATGTCCATCAGCCTCCTACTCCTATGTATCATCTTGTACATGGCCATAGTGCCATAGAACCGATACTAAAGGTATATCACAACCTCTAATTTTATTTATACTCTAGTTAATGATGCATATGAGATAATCCTCAAACAAAGCATCAATATCCGACTCAAAATCCATATGATCAAAACTATTAGACCATTCGGCATGATAATGGTGAAGATATGAAACATAGAAGTATTCATGCATGGAATGGTACCTCAGAGGTAATAATAACTGATAAAATATAGGACTGGATCATTCAAACATCTCAAACAACCCAAAAAAATGAGGTGACAACATATGTTGCCTTTGTATCCATATATTCCCAAGCTTGTGCAATGCCCACAAGAAAAAACGAGACCTGACCTCAAACTCTAGGGGTCATTGATGATGATTAGCATATGATTTTGGTCTAGAATGTGTCGTATATAAATTTTTTTGATTCATTTTTACCTTCATTGAAGTATCCTATATGAGACAAGGACAAGGTATCACTTCCTCATCTGCCTCTATCCATTACAGGGGTGAATAGAACACCCTACCATATAAGGCCTCATATGAAGCCATCTAAATCATTTCATGAAATATATTATTATCATAAAACATCAAGAGAGATATATACTTATCCCAAGGACTATTGAAATCACGGAAACGTGTTTAGAGAATTTCCTCTAACACTTATTTCATCCATTCCTACTGGACAACATTTTGAGGGTGAAAAGTCATGCTAAGAAGCACATATGTACCCATATCACTATATAACCCCTACTGAAACCTCATTGTGAAATGAGAATCCCTATATAAAATAATAGTACAAGGGACCCCATATGGCCGAAAATCTCATTGACATACAGTATTCACATCTCATCAATTAATAAATTATCCCAGATATGAAGGAAGTGTGATACATTCATCATTCAATCCACAACTACCCAAACTGCATCACTACCTCGAGGACACCTTGGAAAGATGACTAGAAAATACATTATAATGTCCTCCCATTTCTATTATGGGACTATAAATGGCTATAATAAGATAGTAGGTCCTTGGTGCTCCACCTTCACCTGCTGACTTGTGGAACACCTAGTGATAATACCTGCTCTCTGATGTTTCATCTCAGACAAGCAATACTGGTGACACATATCATGGAACATATTATAGATTCTTTGATGAACTTCCCAAGGAGAAGAATGGTATCCTCACATCAGTTCTTCTTTCATATCTATAGAAACATATACACACCCATGTATATGTATTATTTCTTCTCCATCCATGTATTAATCTATAGGAGGGTCCTCACCTGATATACTCTCCTAGATAAAAAAAACCATCGGGATATAAAAAAGTGCCTGCACTTCGCACTATCATGGAGTGGAGAGGAAAATTCTAAGTCCCTAAAAAAATTCTCCTTATGGATCTAATGAAACTCTAGATACTTCTCATAGAAGAGGTTTATCGATTTCTATTCATCAATGGCTTCTTGAACAGTCTATGTCGGAGTGTTCTGGATCAACGCATCATCCACTTCATTTTTATTTCCAGGTGTATAGGCAAGATAAAAGTCAATATACTAAATATATTCAACCCCTATTTGTTTTATAATATTCAAATCATGTTGTGTGAACATTATTTGAGGCTCCTTTGGTCTATATACACCACAAAACACTAACCCATTATATAGTGTCTCATGTAGCCCAAGGCATAAACAAGAGGTATCATCTTAAGGTTGTGTGTTAGGTAGTTACACTCATGTGGTCTCAACATGATATACTTGTATGTAATGTATATATCATCTTGTATCATTATTTCACACAATCTAATGCTTGCTACATCATAAGAAATGGTATATCTACTACCAAGCTCTAAATGAATCAGAATTGGTGTCAATGTAAGCCTTCCTTTCTGCTCTAAGAAGGATTTATTTCGCCCTTTAGACCACAATAACATCACACCATTCATGATAGGTCCATTGAGAGGTAAAACAAGGTGTGATAATTAATATATTAAATCCCTATGATATACAACGATCCCCAAGAAACTCAATATATCAAACATTTTCTTGGGCTACTCCCAGGAAACCACAACACTAACCTTCTCTTAGTCAACTGATACTCCTGTTTCCAAGATAATTTAACCCAAGGAATGAACATTTTTTATCCATATGTGGATCTTATAAATATTAGAATATATTTGATTCTCTCTCAGTGTATTCAAAATTATCTCAACATGTTTAGAATGGTCACTACTAGTATGAGAATACACTAAGATGTCATCCTTTAAAACAAAAAAAATATAGATAGAGGTGGAAAACCTTATTTATCAAATCCATGAAAATGGTTGTTGAGTTATTAAGACAGAATGACATAATGATATACTCATACAAACTTTACTAACTTTAGAACGACGTATGTGGTATATCTGAAGGCATGACTCACACATAATCATATCTTCGTATCAGGTAAATCTTAAAGAATTCCATAGATCCTGAAAACAAGTCAATGATATCATTTGTTAGAGGAAGTGGATATCATTTCTTAACTATAAGTTGGTATCAACATATAAACAAATGGTATCATCCTTCTTCTTGGTGAAAAATATTGATGAACTCCAAGAATAAATATTAGGTTATATAAAACCCTTAGAATATAAATCCTCTAACTCTCTCTTGAGATCCTATAGCTCAGTAGTTTCCATCATGTATAGTGTAATAGATATTAGATCTACTCCTAGAACATGCTCAATCATAAAATATTCCTCTCTCTCAGTAGGTAATTCATACAAATCATCTCGAAAGACGTCCCTAAAATGATCTACTATGGGAGGAAAATATATCATATGCATTCTTTGCTCCCCCATTAAGAGACTAGAAATATGAAAGATAACTTGACCTAACCCAGGATGATATGGTCCATCTCTATAATTTTTTAAATCCCACTCACTCTTATTAATATATCTACAACCCACTAGTGATGTAAATGATACCCTGCAGCAATAACAGTCCATATAGGTGTGATAGGGAACCAACCTCTAATGTCCCAACCTAGGATATACTTAACTAATGTCCTAGGTCGATGGGTCACATGGAATCAACCAAGCCTCCCCGTATTCCAAAGGTTTATGAATAGAAGTGATGGTGTAAAGTGGTATAGTGGTGAGACTAAACCCTCATATCAGAGTGGCACAACGAATATAATAATTAAACATACAATAGTGAAAGCATATATAAACAGATGACAGTGTGGAAATTATATAATAATAAACTACGAAAGCATAAATTACCAAAAAAATGAAATATATTCAAAATAAAAATAGTTGAGTCATATATAATGATTTCATTGAATTCTCATTTATAATAAGGGTAAATAGGGTACATGAATATACAATATGATATACAAAAATATAAAAAGGTGAAAAGACTACTCCGCTAGCATCAGATGCATATACTCGGCCCTCTTCACCCATGCTCTATGCTATATGTAAAATAGATCAGGTATTTGTAGTATAGTAATTTCCCTCATCCATAACTATAGAAATTTAATCTACTCAGGTACCAAAGGTTTCCCATATAGGGTGTGATATAAAATCTCAGTAGGCAACCACAAATGGTATCCATAAATAATCCCACTAGTGTACATAGCTAAGAAGTGTGTAGGTATAATGAATAATTAACTATAAATATTAATAAATAATAGTTGGATTAGATTCTTATAGGAAAATCGGCTAGATCTACCTACTTCGGCATAGGTTGGTGTATGTCTGATCAGTAACCATATATATATAATAACTATAATATATATATATATAGTTATATATTGTATACACCTATATACACTATGTACGTGGGGATATATGTAGGAATATACATGGATACTAGGTGCTAGATGGACCAAGGGTGTATCTCAGACATCCATAACTATTTTAATGAGATATAGTCTCAAATAAAGGGTACATGCTAGGAATCTCATTGTCAATGTGAGACATCTTGCTTATCACTCAAGATAGGTGGGGTGAGAGTTCATTCCCAACACCCAATACAGAGGATCATGGAATGTCATTACCATATCCCAAATAAATGTATAATGGTGTGAGATGTCATTCTCAACACCAGATATAAGGGAGAGTAAAACATCATGCTCAACTATTCCCTTAACCATCATTCAATAGCCCATAAAAATGGCATACTCATAATAATAATAATAATGACATGAGGGATCCCCTCTAATGGATTAAAATAATCGATCCTAATAAAACCAAGGAATCACTGTTCATATAATCCATATAAATTTAAATCATGCATCACATGGTGTGGCCTTTCTACCTGTTATCATTTATTAGAATTAATCCATTTAATTAACTAAGGAAATGAAATTCAATCTCAATATAAACCCTTAGAAGGTGTTTTGATCCAGTGAAAATTATATTATGGAGTTAAATTCCATTCAGCACACCCAAAGGGGTAACAATAATTTATTTTACCATCCTCGAAAAAAATATCAAGTATTCAAAGAAGTATCACAACATACATATAATTATTTGGAATGTAAAAAATGCATTTAAAGGTGATGTATGGAAATTTACGGCACACTGCACATTGTCTAATATCTATGAAAACACTAAAACTTTTGGGAAATATTTATAGAAAACATACCTTACGGTTATAGATGACTCCTCATCCAATATGACCTTCATATTTTAAATAGATCAGAAAAAATGAAGAAAGATTCAATGCACTAAAAATGGGCCATATATTCCTGCACCAAAATAAAGAAAGATATGGAAAGAATAATTTTTAAAGAAATAAATAGGATTTGATTTCATATAAATATAGATCCAAAACTTCTGATGGTGTTTGATTTGGAGTCCAGATGAGAGAAAGAGATAAAATTCTAACCATGGAGGAGATAAGATCTCTCATGGGTGAGAGGAGGGTTGTTTATCCATTGGAAATGAGAGAAGGAATAGTGTTTAAAGATTTTAGTTCTTTAAATGAAAAATTATAGAATCAACCTCCAACACTAGGTCATGTATTTTGGCCATAGAGTTGTCCAAATCATGCACCAACCATATGCCGCCCCACAACCTAAAGCGATTTCATAGGATAGGTGCACAGTTTGGTCAACTGTGCACAAGCCATGTGAATCCCACTATCAAAATGTATAAAATTTCCACATGGGAATGCGCCTAGGCTCGCATGGTTATCGAAAAACTATGCAGACTCTTACAAGGCACTGAGTACCCCACATGGTTACGCTACACGGTTATTACTAACAGTACAATAACCATGTGTCCCACTTTGTCTACTCAATTCTCAGAGTTCTGAGCTCCAAACAAGCCTAGGATTATCCTAGAATATTCTTTAAGCCCAAGGTAATATTTACCAAGGCTAAAAATGGTTTAAATTAAAAAAATGAACAATAAAAATGAGAAAATTTGGGTCATTAGAACATCCCCTCTTTAAATAAACACATCCCCATGTTGTCCTTCTGAGGGTAAAGAAGAATCATCTGAGAACAGCTCCATCCACTAGATTCATATATCATCTTCTCACTCCTAGGTTGCATCCTATACTCATTCGTATAGCTATAACACATGTACTAATTGAAAAATCCTACCTCAGAGTTACTTCAGGCTCGGATTTGTGATATAAACTGGATACTCCTAGAAGGAAGAATCCATATCTAAATCAACCTCATCAGTTTAAAAAACATGTGATGGGTCTATATAATACCAAAGAAGTTGTGATACATGAAATACGTCATGAATATATTTGTATCTATGAAGAACTATTATCTGGTAGGCCACTGGTCTGATTCATTTCCAAAATTCAAAGAGTCCGATGAATTGAGGAAAAACCTCACCCTACCTCTAAATTCATTGATGGACCAACCTGGGAAAAGGTTGCAAGAAAACCCGATCTTCAACCCCATACTCAAGGGGTCATAATCATCAGTTGGAATAAGTCCTTGATTGTACTAATCTATCAATATATGTGATTTGATCAAGTAGACCTACACTAAATTCTTTTAAATGAGATGTGGTCCAATAAAATATGCCTCCCCAACCTATATCCAGTATAGAGGTGATCAAATAGGACTTCCACATAAGGATTCATAGGGATTCATATGAATGGTATCCTAAAAATGTTATTTTAAGCTAACTCCGCAAGGGGTAGGTGTTTCTACCAAGAACCCCCAATGTCAAGGAAATATTCAAGAAGCATGTCCGCTAACTCATAAATCATCCACTCTATATATCCATTAGTATGAGGGTGATAGGCCATGCTCAAAAGAACTTGTGTACCCAATGCCTTTTGAAACCACATCCAGAATCATAATGTGAAGCGATAATCTCTGTTAGAAATGATAGATCATGGAGTTCCATGAAGACGTACAACCTCAATACCATATAGCCACCCTAGCTCATCTGTCTAGAAGGTCTCTCTAAAAGGTAATAAGTGTGAAACCATTATCTAATGATCAAAAAATACCCAAATATATATCATTTCCATGAGGTGTTTTGGGTAAAACAGTCATTAAGTCTATAGAAATATTATCCCATTTCCACATGGGAATGGACAATGACTGTAAAAGTCATTCCATACGCTGATGTTCTTCCATCACCTAATAACAGGTAGAAAAATGTGCAATAAAACTAGTTATATATTATTTCATAGCAGGCCACCAAAAATAGTCATATAAGTCTCAATACATCTTGGTGACACCCGATGTACAACCCAAACAAGGCATAAAATTTTTGTATGATCTCCTCTCTGATGTCTATAGGGACCCAAATACGTTCATGAAAGCATAAGATCTCATCATCATCCATGATCCAATGAGAATATGAATCTTGATCTAAGATAATATCCCAATGTACTAGGCCCTTAGGATCTTATATTTTCCTCATTCTCACCCATTCTTGAGGGTAGATACCACTACTAACTCTATGAGGTTATCCTTCCCATGTTCCTCCTAAAGCTCAACATGCATCTCTAAAAATATTTCCATGAGCCACCACTCACCACGGGCCTCCTGATCTTCCTATTTCTGAGTCTTCCAGCTCAGAGCATCAGCAAAAAAAATTACCTTTTTCATTCATATATGCCATCTCAAAATCAAATAATTACAGGTACTTGACCCATCTTCACTTGCTGATATTCATATCCTGTTGAGTGAAAAATATACTTGAAGATTTTGTGATCCCGGAATACCACAAAATGATCTCCAAGAAAATAGTTTCTCCATCATTATAAAGCATGAACATCATCATCTAGATTGAGGTCATGTGTCAGGTAATTTTTTTCATGACACCTCAATTTACGAGACCCGTATTCTATGACTTTCTCATCCTACATCAAAACATCCCCCAATGAAATACCTGATATGTCACATTAAACGATATGGATCCTTTCTGGATTCAATGGAGTAATGATTTGAATTAAAGTCAATCCCCACATTATCTCTTTAAAAGATACTTCATAATCTTCAAATAAGGTATATATCACACCCTTCTTAGTAAATATCGTTAGAGGTGTTGCAAGGTGTGAGAATTTCTAGATGAAGCATCCCTAATAACCGTCTAACCCCAATAAACTATGTATGTCAAATAAATTCTTAGGATTATATGAGGAAACTATATCTCTAAACTTATCTAGATCTACCGATACTCCTGACTCTATGATTATGTGACCCATTAATTGGAATTTATCAATCTAGAAGTGTCATTTTCTGATCTTAGCATAAAGATGGTTCTCTCGAAGTGTATTCATTATGATTGAAAGATGATTGGAATGGTCATGTCAATAATGACAATTCACTATGATATCATCCACAAATACTACCACAAATGAATCTAGTTATGAGTGGAAAACATGATATATTAATTCCATGAAAACATCTAGCACATTCAGGAGACTAAACGACATAATGATGTACTCATATAGACTATACCTTCTCTAGAAAGTTGTGTGAGGTATTTCTGATGATCTCTCACATACCTAATGATATCTTATCCTCAAATCAATCTACTAAAAACCATCTCTCCTCGTATCTTATCAAATATGTCATATATTTGAATTAGTGGATACCATTTCTTTAACATAATCTAGTTCAACCATTGTTAATCAATGAAATTCTAGAGGGTACCAACCTCCTTCTTTGAAAAATTAAATGGTGAGCCCCGTGGAGAAGTTATAGTTCAGATAAAACCTTAAACCTTAAGGTCCACCAACTACTTATTAATCTCTCGAAGATGTATAGGTTCCATCCTATAAAGAGGAATGGACAATAGATTCGATCATAACACTAACTCGATAGTGAATTATACCTCTTTCACTGAAGGTATTCCGGAAATTCAACAACAATGATTTACCTAAAATGATCAAATAATAGAGAAAAAATAGTGGGTCGTAACCCCTAATCATATAAGAAGATACTAGAAATCTGGGTCATCACTTTGCTCAACCCTTGAAGCTTAGGTCCTGATTGAGTCACTTGGATGTCCCATTCTCCTTGATGAATATGTCTACCACCCTCTGGTTATGTGAATTTCACCCTCTGGAAATAATAATAAATGTAGTATTGATAGGGAAATAACGAATCCTTATCAATGATTACATCAAAACCTATCATATTGAGCATGAAATGATTACATTCGAAGAGATGTTGACCTATCTCAAGGGGACAATAATAAAAACGGTGAATCCTTTTTTATTGGATACCAAAAAGGGTATAAAGTGTCATAACACCATAGTAAAAAATCTATCGTGTGGCCTATAATCTTCATGATTTCCTCAGATATATAATATATTGACGTGATTGTGTCAAATAAAGTAGAAACTAAAGTAGAGGCTACTAGAATAGTATTTAGAATATTAAAAGGTCCAGCACTTTGCTCCATCGATATAGGATACACTACATGTAAATTGACAATACTACGACCTAGAGTCACAATTTGAATGCCCTGAGTAGTCCCTCTCTACTAGAACTAAGACTCCTGATTTTGATCACCTTTACCTTGAGCACCACCTCAGCTAGAGTAGTCAATGATATTCCAACTTCCTTCCGGATAATATACTACTAACCCTGCTTCTTAAAATGGTGTAGGTGTAGATCCCTACTTTTTAGGAACTAATGGAAATTCCTACAGAAATACTAGATATTTCGTATCCTACCACAACCTCTGCATTCTATTGGATCCCACATACACTGAGGTTTTGTGTTTTATAGCTTCCCACACTTGGTAAGTATCAAGAAGCTATCAGTATAAACCGTCAAACTGTTACTACCCCCATGTGAACCTCAAAAATTATTCATTCTCCCACTATACGAAACACTACCTAGTCTGAGTGTCGAAGCTCCTTGGATTACACTATTCTCTTCCCTTAAATTTCTCTCAGTAATGGGGTAATGGTTGATTGTCTCAAAAATAGTAGTCATCTAAGAGAAATTGATCTTTGATCGGATGGCATATACCAAACCATCCTCAAATCGCCTCGTAATCATAATACCATCACCTGTTAGAGTTGGTGAGAATATATGCAGTTTAGTGAAACGAGATGAATATTCCATGTCATAAGTCAATCCTTACGATAGTTTCTTAATCAGACCTCAATGTCTATAGAAAAAAGTTGTCATAAAATATCATTTGGAATTCTACCAAGATCATATCTCAATGTCAGTCTGCCTAGATAATGGCATCCCACCATCTCTTGGAAAAATCACATAGCATATATGTAGCGATATTGAACCTCCACTCTAGATGAATCCCTAAATGCTCGAAAATATAAATCATGGAATACTGCCATGAATCTACATCATGAGGTATATCATCCCCAAAAAATGTACAAGGGTGTTGCTGCTGAAACTCCCAAGTCAACTCTAACATAGTCGAGGCAGTTCAAGAAAAACCGTTGATAGATTACATCATGCAGATAAATACTTCTCTAAACTGGGAATTGGTTCCCATATTAGGAATAAGAGGTGCTTCCATAGGGGCAAATATGATAGGGATCACTGGTAGATCCGAGCACACCACGTCTGGTGTATGGTCATCGATGCATTCATGACGTACTACATGAGGATGTCAGGGTAGAATGATTATACATTTTCAAACACATGTATTAGAAAGTAATTTAATAGTTGAAAATGTTGTATATAGATAATATGATAGGTACATGTCCTTCCTAGAGAAAATTTCACACCTCTCTACGTGCTCCAAAATCCAGGTCTAGGTGATACGGAAATACCATATTAGGCCAGAATAATGTAAGAGACACCCCAACTACCCACTACAAAGGTCAGGTTTTGTTCTAGGTCTCATATAACACAATATGGTTTCCAATATCTGTAGTGTAAATAGCATGGTATAGATGAAAACACCATTTAGTTTATAATTAGTATCCCATTTAGCAATAACCAATTGAATTTTTAAATATTTAATTTCCATCAGAGTTCTTAATCTTTTATATTTAATATACGCATCAGAGTCCAAAATCAGATGGTCCAGAATCCACAACATGTTATAAATGGGTAATTAAGGTTTCTTTCCCAATATATGTAATAAATCACCATTTAGATTAATTTAAGCACATTAATTAATCCAATTATATTCTCCCTATAAGAAATGTCATCACATTTCAATACACGATAATCAGAAACCAACTATATGCTATAGAAAAATGCATGAGTAAAATAGTTGGAGAACTGAAACATTCATGGCATATTAGTAATAATGTTCCTATAATGATGCTTGAAATGTCACACCCAGAGAAATATCGTTTAAATAACAATAATATTAATAACATCATAAGACATGTGTGTCACAAAATAGTGAAGTCATGTCAAAGGTAACTACCCTAATCCAATAATAGAAATAACTCATCCCAAGTAATTTGGGTTTCCCAAATACATGGTTTA
Source organism: Viscum album (assembly GCA_963277665.1). Lineage (NCBI taxonomy): Eukaryota > Viridiplantae > Streptophyta > Magnoliopsida > Santalales > Viscaceae > Viscum > Viscum album. Next base: position 784,659,574 of record OY728141.1, read on the forward strand.
ACTACTCCTTGCCACATGCTCATTACAAAATTCAATTACCTCTTAGTCTCCTATCAAACAACCAAATAGTAAGACAAAAGGGAAAAAATATTATACTAATTTATAATGTCCAAACCCGGGATCAACTTAATCGATTCCCTAAGCCAGTGGGTCACATGGACTCATGAGAGCCTCACCATATTCCATAGGTACTGACTAGTGGAAAGGGTGTGAGGTGGTAATCTGTGGAGACTATAACCTTGTATCAGAGTGTAACAATGGATATAATAAATAAATGGACAACAACATAATCATATATATACATATGGTATGGTGGAAATGATATAATAATAAAATTCAGAAGTGTAAATAACCAAAAAACTGAAATATAATAAAAATAAAAACTGATGATTCATATACAATTATTTCCTACAATGATCATATACAAAATGGGGAATTGGTGGACATGCATATACAACATGTTATAAAAAAAAGGCCAAAATACATATCCACAAGAATCGCAGTCATAAGATAATTCCTTTGATCCCAGTTTCAATTCTATATGTAAACAATATCAAGAATACTTATCAGGAAACTTTCACTTATCCATACCTACATACAGGTAATCTACTTGGGTACCAAAGGCGGACCGAGTAGGGTATGAGATAAAATTCAAGTAGGAAACCACCAACGGTGTCTACATATAATCCAAATAGTATAAATAGGTAAGAAGTGTGTAGGTATAATGAATAATAACTGATGTAGAATAATAAACAATAGTCAGCTTTGTTCTTATAGGACACCAGGCTAGCTCTACCGACATTGGCAAAGGTCGGTGTATGTCTGATCAGCAACCATATATATATATAATACACACACATATATATAGTTATATATTGTATATACTTATTTTAACAATGTACGTGAGGATGTAAGTAGGTATATACATGGATACTAGGTGCTAGCTAGACCTGTGGCATAACTCTAGCATCCATAACTAGTCAAATGGGATATAAGATCAGGAAAATGGTACATGCCCTAAATCTCATTATGAAAGTGAGATGTCATGCTCATCATTTCATATATATGGGGTGATATTTCATGACCAACACCCAATATAGTGGAATTTAGATCATCACTATCATCTTTGAAATAAAATTATAACAGTTCAAGATGACTTGCTCAACACCCGATGTAAGGGATAGTGAAACGTCATTCTCAAAAAATCCCATATCCATCATTCAAAAACCCATAATAATGGATTACTCGTAATAATATTAATGACATGATGAATCACCTATAATGGATTATAATCATCAATCTCAATATAACCAAGGCATTGTTCATATAATCTATATTAATGAAACATATATCAATCGGTATAGCCTTGACACCCATTATCACCCTTAAAATGTGTTCCGGTCCATTAAAGAATTATTTAATAGAGGGAATTTCCATTCGACACACCCAAAGGGGTGTCTATAATTGAGATCAAAATCTTATAAACACTTAGCAATGATACAAAAGAGTATCAAAACATACATATAATTATTTATAAAGAAAAACACATTATAAGGCATTGTGCAGAAATGTTAAACACGTGGTACAATGGAGAATATCTACGAAAACAGTAAAACTTTTTGGAAATATTTCTATGTATCCTACCACATGGTTGTATATGAATCCTCATCCAATATCGGCTTCATATTTGAATTATATTTTAATAAAAATGATGAATGTTCCAACACCCAGAAATTAGGGCTTATGATCTTGCACCTAAAAAAGAGATGGAAAGAATAATAATGAAAGGAATCAAGATGATTTGAGTTCTTATTGATATGGGTCCAATGATTTAGATTGTGTTTGATTTAGAGAACAAATGATAGAATGGAATCAAATACTAACCATGGAGGATATGACAGCTCTCATGGGTTAGATGATGGGTGTTCATCCGCTAGAAATGAAAGGAGAAAGTGGGATTATTGTTTTAAATTCATTATGGGTAAAACCATAAAATCACCCTCTAACACTAGGTCACATGATTTGGAAGCACAGTTGGCCAAACTGTGTGCCAACAATGTGCCACACCACTGCCTAAGGAGGGAACCAACATAATCTAAGTGCACGGTCTGGTTAACTATGAACAAGTCATGTGAAGCCCGCTGATAAGATGTTTGAAATTTTTTGTAAGGGAATGCTCTGAGGCTTCCACGGTTGTAGAAAAACCCAGAGAACTCTTATAGGCCACTGATTTCCCCACATGGTTATGTCGTATGGTTATTACTAACATTTCGGTAACTATGTGGCCCACTCCATTTTCTTAATTATCAAATCTCTGGGCTTCGAATAATCCCTGAATAATCCTAGAACCTTCCTTAGGATATAGGGAACAATTACCAAGGTCCAACAAAATAATTTTAACTGGAAAAAAATGATTCATACCTTTGAGAAAATGTTGGTTGTTTCATTACCAGTCCACCCATATAATGACATCAATGCCCATCATCTCGAGTGTTAATCGGTCCCATAAAAAGGAGAAACTGCCTACCTCAAGGGGAAAATCCTTACATTGGAATATTCTTTCTAACCACACTCCCAACAGTGTGTATTGGTTCATCACGCCATAGAAGTAGTGGATTCCATACCCATAACTTTCACGGTTGAAAATTAGATGAAGGAGTGTGAAGCACATGTATTGACTAAAGTAGATATAATAATAGAGTCTACAAGAATAGTACCACATACTATAGATGGTTATGTACTCTTATCCTGGGGTATTAGCCTTAAATAATTAATCTATACTGATTTATGACCCTATTCTATTGTTTTATTTCTATGATTAGGTACACACTTCTGTCACTGATAATCAAAATTATGGATACCATGGCCATGACCACCCCCTCATCATGTCCTTCTAGTTCTAATCCAACTTTCAGCCTGGTGGACATAACTAATCATTCCCATGAAGGTGGAGTTGGTGTAGATCCTCTTTCACTAGAAGTGGGTGGAATATTCTGGAAGAATCTCTAAAGATGTATCATATGAACACAAGCATGGAACACTAAAGGGTCTTTATCACACCAAGGATTTAGATTCCCCTGTCATCCATATTGATGAAATAAAATGGAATTGTCGGTGTGGATACTCTAGCCACTAATTCTTTGAAGAGAAACCTCAAGGCTACACTTCCTACTACTAGAATGACTACTTCCCTGCCTCAGCACTAAACCTCTATACATATTACTATCATCTTCTCCCATTTTTCTCTCAGTGATAAGTATCTAATTAATGATATCATAAGAGGTAGGTTCACTAATAGAAAAATACCCTATACAAATGGTTTGGAACCATTGGTATAGCCTATACCATCGTTTTGGAGAACCGTTGGCTGGTTTGGTGGGGGGATAGGTCTATACCAACGGTTCTGGGAAAACCATTGGTATAGTCATATACAAATGGTTTCATAAAACTGTTGATATAGGTAATTCAAAAAAAATAATCCTTGGTTGGTTTTGATCCCATTACCTTCCCTTTATAATCCAAAGACCTAACCACTTACCAAACATGACTTTTGTGAATGTAATTTTATAAATATATAAATATATATATATATATATTCATATGTATTTTAAATTTTGATTAATTTAATATTATTTAAAATAATATTTCATAAAAGAACGTATGTACCTATACCAACGATTCTCAAAACCGTTGGTATAGACCTATACCAACGGTTTTGAGAATCATTGGTATATGTGGTTGGATTTTTTGAGTTATACCAACAGTTTTGGCCAAACTATTGGAATAGGTCCAACTAGTGACATATACCAACGGTTTGGCCAAAACAATTGGTATAGGTCCATATAAATGACATATACCAACGTTTTGGCCCAACTGTTGGTATAGGTCCAAATTAGTGACCTTTAACAACGGTTTGGTCAAAACCGTTGGTAAAGGTCCTATTTCTAGTAGTGGTAGGTGAAGGAAATTATCCTATGAGTTTATGTAATACATGATCCCATCATTAAAATATCTCACTCATGATAGCTCATCCCCAACTCGAAGCAGTGCAAAGATTTGGAATATAGTAAAACATGATGAATAGTTCATAACAGACATAGAACCCTCCTACTGATGTATGAACTCTCTGGCTTGATCAGCTCTCAGTTTTTGAGGGAAAAGGTTATCATAGAAGGTATCCTAGAAGTTAGCCCATACTATGACTTGATGATAACCATCATGGGTAATCATATCCCACCAGCTGTTGGAGGAATCATAGAGAATATAGGTGGTAAGCTTGACCCTCCCCTCTAGAGGCATCTCTAGATTCATGAAGATAGAAATAGTGTCTTTCAACCAAGAATCAGAAACTAGTGGACCTCCATCCCCTAAAAATTTGGGAGGGTATTGTTAGTGTATCTCATGGGTCAGATCATCCATAGTAGGTGTAGGTTATGGAGAACCATTCATGGACTACATCAGATGTAGGAAACTCTCACAAAGCTGAGCATTGGTGCCTAGTTTAGGTATAATAGGTTTTACCTCTAGTGGAACTTCAAGAAGCAAGACTGGTAGCTCAAGGACCACCATCTCTAAAGTGTAGTCTCCGCCTCCCTCATGGCGCATGACTTTAGGACATTATAGTGGAATATCTCTTAAAATTACAAGAAAACGCCTCAGAATAACATTTTTGAATAGATAGATGAACTAGTGGAAGAGAATGATAATATTAAGTGCTCACTACCCAAGGTACTACCTCAACTAGTCACTTATAGTTCTAGGGAAGTGGTATGTTTCAAACTTTTATTTATAGGTGTTCTGCAAGATAAAGAGTCAATTTTACATTTCCTCTTTATTTACAAGAATCCATTTCATTTTATAAATAATGTTTTACATTAAATGTGTGTATGTGCCGTTATACATATATCATGGTTCGATTAAATAGATCATCATTCCTAGTTAATAATGTCCCATAAACTTTATAATAGAAGTAAAAATCTATCCAATTTTAATTAGTTATATTACATTCGGTCTAAAAATGTTATGGGTAATGTGTGATGGATCGACTATGTAAATTCCCCCATTCAATTCACAAGATCCCATGCACCTCATAAATTGAAACTGGTAGTCACTTAATCATATCCAATCCCAACTTATTTAACAAAATGTACATAGGTGACATGGGTATAAAATAGCTATTTATGATTCCACCATCAAATTATATAGGAAAACACTATTTTTATTGATGTGGACATTTTAAAAGACCGATTATCATACGTGTCAGAAGATGATAGCAACACAAGTATATAAAATAACCATATTTTACTCAACAATCATAGGTACCACAAGAAGCTAAAGCAGTGAAATTCACTTAAATGGAATGGCATATGTCTGGCATGAGAATTCTATGTTCCTATAATGATGAATGTAACAATACTCTTTATTGTATGAGGCCAAAGTAAAATATCTGCATATCATATCAAAATACCAAAATCCATGTGCATCAATCAATGGTGAAATTATATCAACTATAATAATTAAAATACAAAATAAGAATTTCCAATTCTAAGGCAACCTGGTGTTTACCCCGAACATGAGTTGGTTTCTCCCAGGAATGGATCATTTCCTAGTTCCAACATGTTCTTAATCTCTTTTTTATGTTTTCACAAACAATTAGACAAAATAAAAATAAATCACTTTGATACCAGTTTGTGATATCCTGATGTGTATGCCAATCAGAGGTTCTCCAAGATGGTGGGCCACATTACCTCAAGCACACCTCCCCATATTCCAGAGGCTACAAACTAGTAGTGAGGTCTTAGGGTGTGTATATGGGGATATTATTCCCTCATGTAAAAGTGGATCATAGAAAATATAATATAATATAACATATAGATATTAATAGTAAAATAATAATAATGAATAAATAAGCCTGACTGTAGAACAATGAAAAATAAACCGTCAATAATAATCAACTCAAAAGATGAACATTATCATATACTAAATTATGATGATGTCATGTCTTGACAAAAAAGGAAAATAGGTATACACGTCATCAGGTAGATAGTACACTACATGTTGTACAAAAGATAAAAAGATAAAAACCCATCCAAGCATCCCAAGAACTGGCCTAGTCATCTAACACCAAGCTCCATCCTAAGAAAGAAATCATGTTAGGTTTCCAAGGTATGACACTTCCTCTTGTCCATACCTACAATCATAAAATCTTCTTGGTACCAACGATGGCCCGGATAGGGTGTGATGTAAATATAAGTAGGCCAATAGTAATGGCTTCTATAAAAATCAAATATTTGAATATAAACTATGTTGTGTAAAGATATATGTATAAATTTAAAGAAATTCCAAAATAATAACCCATACCTACTTCATCTTTAGTTGGTATTGTCTCTAAACATGATATAATTTAATTAATTAATTTAAGAATAGGTTATATAGATAAAACATGTGATGGTGTCATCAATACTGAAATAGATCATAATAATTACAAATGAGGATCCAAGGTGCAATGAAGTCACTCTTGACCTCAGGGTTTGTCCATGTCATAGTAATATTACATGAAATATCGTTATAAAGGGGTCTTAGTGTAATCCAAGGGGAAAACACAAGAAATTCCAGTAAAAATAATTATAACTGAGTTCAGGGATATCATACAAGGTAATCATGGGATAAGCACGACTTGTCCTAATGGGGTGAATTCATGGTGCTATGTGTCCAAAGACATCAAACCAGATCCAAATAGTGCATATGAGTTATCCTAATATCTATAGGGATTGTGAAGGGATCCAACGACATCCATTTGGGAATACTCTGTTAGATAATGACCATGTTACGAGGTGGATATCTCCCTTAGAAAATTGATCCTTTAATTGGAATGTAATCCTCTGATTTCGTAAACCATTCCCTCTGGAATCCAAGACTAGCTCAAGACTAACCATTCCTATAAATGTAAAAAAGTCCATATGCAATAGGAACCTTATATATTATTCATTATTTAATTTAATTCCATGTAGTACTCATGCCTTTTAGTAATTCAACTAGTTCATTATGTACCCTTTCATTAATCAAGACAATGAGTATGAAGGAAATGAAACTATTTACCATTCAATTACATTTAACTATGACAATTGATATATATAAATTTACTTTCTATTAAAAAATTAAATATTAATTGATTTTATTGAAACACTTACCTTAAACGGTTTAAATGATACATATATATATATAATATACATGTATTATCCATTTTCAATACATAATTCATTTTAATGAAAAAGTACTTACCATTAGAGGGGTCAAAACAACACACCCTAATAGTGTATCAAATAATTATAACAAGGTTTATAAAGGCATGACATGAAAATCACCCTACTTGAGGTATATTGTGTTGAGGTCGTAGCCTCCAATGACATAAAGGTCATGTATAATTTGGGCTCTATAATACGAGAAAAATAATTATAATAATTGAATATGAATTGTAGAGTCAATTCCTGGTGAAACTAGCATGCACACATCGAAAAAAAATTTTAAATGATGAGACATTAAGGTATGAGTCTTAGACCATATACCTTATTCATGTAACACTCTCCTCATCTAGTATCGACCCTTAGTGTTTCCTAGAGCATAAGAAAACGGTAGAACAGATCTACACCCTAAAAATAGGGTCCATGAGCCTACATTAAAATAGTATCATTGAGGGAAAAAATTATGAACTGAGCCTAAGGATTGAAGATATACTAGGCGGAATCCAATGAGATGAACAATGTTCAAATTAGACTTTGGATTAGAGTTTTATCCAAGAACATAGGTTGATTCCACAATGGGATATCTAATTTGAAAAGGGGGAGCCTATATAGCTGGAAACAGAAAATAAGAGGATTGGATTATGTTTTAATGAATTTAAGGGAAGAATGTTTATTTTAACTAGATATTTTGGGTCACAAGGTTTAGTCACATGGTTGGCCAAATCATGCGCCAATCGTGCACGATGCTCTGTCCATGGAGGAAACACTCATGGTTTAGCCGCACGGTTTGAGAAACCATACACAAACCATTCCATTTGGCTATGATAAAAACTATATAGGTTTGTCCCAGGTATGTGGCCCTAGGTGCATGGTTAGGGAAAATTGTGTTCCATAATTTACTCTGAAATTCCTCACATGGTTAGAAGAAACCATATGGACTGAGATTCAAGGGTTTTTACTAACTGTGTGGCCCGTTTATTTCTTCCACCGGTCAGGATTTTGAGATTCGAACAAGCCTCAGAAACCCCCCAAGACATTTGTGACCTCATTAGGCATCCATAATATGTCCAAGATAAATAATTAGACAAAAAATTAAAGGATTTGTGCCTCATAGAAAAATTATGATATTAGAAGCATCATGATTTTGATGATTTTGAGTTCCAAATTCTTCATTATTGTTATGAGGATAGTGATGCACCTTTATGAGAGCCTTATACACTATTTCCACCTCAAAATATATTGAATTGTCTAAATGTTGTATAACATTCATATGTGGACCATAAGATTTACACAACAGTCAAGGGGTTCTCCTGAGGTTATTTTAATGTTATGAAGGGATTAATTATTTTAATATAACTTTGTAATCCCACATAACTCATACTTAAATTAAACAAATAGGCTATCAACATGTAGTGGTTATGGGATTCGAAGTCACATCCGGTTAGTGACTATGGTTAGTTAATCATGAGATTCTGACAGAGGACTAAAAACCTATAATTTTATAGTAGGCAACCCATGGACAAATATAATTTTTTTTTTGTTTTTATCAAAATAAAATTCCCACTTTCTTTTTTTAATAAACCATACCCCTTTATCATCGTTTCCTTATATTGGAATTTTAAATTCTAGCACACTAATTTTCTGCTAAAATTTCATCATGTTTTTTTTCAAAAGTTTCATTGCAATTTATGTCACATTTTCTTGTATAATATTTTTTTTATCAGTTAATGGAATTAAGGGATGGTTTATTATATTATTTTAGGTACATTATTAGGAGAATAAAATTGGATTATGATTTTTTTAAGGATATAGATTTTGGTCCTAGTCAGAACAGAGAAACACTAGATGTTAGGGGGTAATTTTTTACATTCTTCCTTGAAATATAAATTTATAAATTTTATTTCATTATCCCTAATACATGTATTAATCTAAATAGTTAGTTTAATATTGATGTGAAATATACTCATTATTAGAAATTTCGTGGGGGTATTTTTTAATTGTTTGAGTTTGAATGCAAGCAGAATTATAGTTTAAAATATATGTGTTCTTTTATTCCCATATTCTATATTGTTGAAAATTAGTTTGAAATAGACATAAAAATGTTATTAGAACCTTGAATTTTTCTTTTGTTTTTTTGAGTGTGTTTAATGTATTTTCACAGTGATGTTATCATTTTTAATCAATGATATAAATGTTACATTCTGAGTTTAATTGAATTTTTTTCCTTTACATTGAGAAAATACATGTAAATTTTAAATTATGTTTTGAGGCATTTTTGAAATTTTGGAAACATTCTATTTTAAATAAACTACTGCACTGAAAACATTATTTTACACTATTGAATTTGGAAAATTATTTTATACTAAACTATTTTAAATGTTTCTCACACCATGAAGTTAAAAATCTGGGACTATGTTGACTTATAAGTGTGTGGGGGGTTCTCTGTTGTGTCGAACTGTATTCTATTGATGCACCTCAAAATTCGCAGAAAATGTTTCATAATTGACATTATTTTTTTAGTTTTTTTTCATTTTAATTGTTTAAAAACATTTCTGATAATTGAAGACTATTTCTCCACCTTGAGATGATTTATCATTTATTTTCAACCATGGATTTAATCTGGCAGCATAATTTTATTTCCCCTTGAAACAACTTTATTTTTCTAAAATAATTGGAGTTTGTCTTATAATTTCCATTGAATTTGAACTTTTCAATTGGGAATAAACACATATTATTTAAATCCAAATGGTTTGGGAAATGAACTCCTAATAATAATTAGATTTTTCTCATTACACTACATAAAATAGTTATTTATCAGTGGTTGTTTGAGATGGTATGTTAAATCGCCGCTAAAAAATTTAAATCATGTCTCGGTGGTTCTTTAAAAAACATTGTGAAATTTAATGTTTTTATTAAAAAGAGAACTTATACCCCCCCATACCATAATCCATAACACCATCGTGCTTCCCCCATCTCCAGTTCTCAGGTATCTCCTGATCCATCCGAGCCCAAGCCCCCTAATCCCTCACTAACATTGTAGTCACAAACCCCAAGAGATCCTCCCCATTGTTCTCTAATTTCCCCCTCTTTGATTTCAATTGGGTTATTTTTGTTTTTGGTTTTATTCATCAAGGAAAATTTATTCTAACCACTTCCACATTCATTATTCTCTTCTTTTCAATCATTCTTTATCTCAATGTGGTCTTGGTGACCTAAGGATTAATTTTAACATGATTTTTAATTTTATAATTCTCATATTTGTTTTCCTAGAGATTTTTAGGTACCTATTACCTTGGTTTAGGTGGAGTAACACAAAATGTTGTAAAATATAGAGTGTTTTTGGTATGTAGTATGTTGCATAACACTTGAAATTTGAAACCATGCTATTTTAATGGGTTTAAAGTCTTGTTTGGTGCATTAAAGAAATGTTATCATGTATAAATAATATCTTTGTAAAAGTATGGGTTTCATATTTTGAATTTTATTTAAAGAGAAAAGGATTATGGTTTGTTTTCAATGTATTTTTTTAAATCCATCCAGTCCAAGTTATAATATAAATTCACAGTTTGATCTTTGACATTTTTTATTATTTGTAAAGGGTATGTGTGGTCTCCAAACTAATTTTATTAATTATTGTAAGGGGAATGAGTGTACTTTTTCTTTAGTAAGAAATTTATGTAACTAAAATGGTTAAGTAATTTTATCATGGTTGTGTATAGGTTTTCAATGCTAGTCAATTAAATTGTTTTTATAAGAAATATTCAACACCAACATCAGTTATATTTTCCTCGCTCCATTAAAAATATTTTTCCATTATTTTCAAATTCCTATCATTACTTATAAAATAAAATATTTTATTGGAATAGAATTGTATTTATAATAATTTTCATGGAAATAAGAAACCCAAGGACACTTTAATTTTATTATACTTCAAGGGAGCCGCAATCTCCTCCTTTGTATTTTTTATCAATACCACTGTTCTAATACAAAATATTATATCACTAAACTCAATTAAATATTCTAGTATCTACATATTGTTAATAAAAACATTTTCATTTTTGTGCCTTTATTTTTTAGTTGATATTTGAATGTGTGAGACCAATCCTTTAGATAAATATGGTCCAAGTGATAGAAAGAATGTACTAATCAAGAGATAAGAATATCTCTTGGTGTGACCTATAAGGTGGGATCATTAAGGTATTTTAGGTAGGCAGATCCCCCCATATGGCGGTGTGTTTTCCAAAGGGATTCAGACCAAATTTATAAGGCACTATAGAGTTGTTGTCCTATGATGCAGAACGTATAATTAGTAATTTTATTATCTTGTTTACTCTTATTATAGGATCATTTATTATTGGTAATGACCGTAATTTTTAAATAAATATATATAAGATCTTGATTTTGGAAGATCGATGTAATTATTCTTGAGTTTAATGATGGATATAGAAGAAAGAAAGATAAAGACCGGTCATTTTGGTTTATCTATCATTAGATTATTGATAATATAGATAAAATATTATCATTTCCAAAATGATATTCTCTTTCCACTTATTTGTGTTAAAGTTACTATAAAATACATGACTAATTGAACGTTACTCGATCGGTTGGTTTGGGCAGTTGTGAGGGTCTAATGTGGTACTATTAGGATTCTATAACCTCATATCATAGTTTGCAATAGTAATGTAAAAACACAATCTTCAGACACATCATATTACATGGATGGAACATATCTGTATATCAAGATATAATATAAAATGAAATATAGTAAATGTTTTAACAACCATATAATCCATCAAACTAACCACCCACTAGGACAATTACCCAAACATAGTGAATAAAAAAATACATGAAAAATGTCTCTATTACATCTCATAGTCGAACCTCATCAAATCTCATTACACCATCTGATCTATCATGTATGATCATGAAAAAATCAACATGACCCTCATCCCCAAACGTGATCATGTAATAAATATATGATAGTTGTTTTGGTACCAATTTGAATTGGTGGCCTGTGTATATATATATATATATATATATATATATTATTTCATGGTTCAATAATAGTTGACTTCCTTTAATGAGCGGTCTCTTTCCTTCAAAATTGATTTTTCTTGAAAAAATTATATTTATAAATTAATTTTCAATGTTCTTTTTGATAAATGATTTTCAAATAACATTTGAAATATAGTTTTCAAATAGTGTGAAAATGGTTTGGCTTCTGAAGCTCGTTATAAAATCTCGATTAACACTTAAACAAAAATGTTTTTATACTATCCACGATTGATTTCCTTTTTTTACTTTCAATTTTTTAGTACATATATGAATCTTTATATAATTATTTGGGTTATATTTTTTTCACTTCCATTTATCTCTTTTACTACATAGTAATACTTTAGTTTTTTAATTTTTTAATAATGTGTAGGAACATTGTGATATATGTGGATAAAAGCTGGATAACATTACCGAGGAACAAACCATATTATGCTAAGGGTTTGGGGGAGTTTTTAGATTTTTTAATTTTCAATCGATACGTTGATCGGAGAATAATATTTTCATATCCTAAATGTAAATTGATAATATGGTTGAAGATATATGATGATTATGAACACTTGATATTGAAGCAATTCCATACTCAATATTTGTGTTGGATTTGGGATAGAGAATCGAGAATTACATAATGTTTTGGAACTAATTTCAATTGAATGAATGAGGCCCCAACTTCAAAGAAAATGTACAATGAAATGAAAAACATTATAAATGATGAATTCGGTGTTGAAGGACAACAACATCAACATCAAAACATATCAGAACAACTAGTTGATGGGGATATAAATAACAACTCGAAAAGTGTTGCTTTTTGGACTATAAGACAACCAGATCAAGATTTTAACATATCATTGGAACCTCATCTTGATCCTATGGTGAATAATATAATATAGGACTTCACTAATCATACAAATGTGTTTCATGGTTTAAATGATGATATAAATCATGATTTGTATGGTGGATATTTGAAATATTCAAAATGTTTTTTTCTATTGACGTTGTACCATATCAAATGCGTATGTGGAATCATAAATAAGGTGATTTCCAGGATATTGTAAATTTTAAGTGATTCTTTTTCTAATTCTATGATCCCTAGGTATTTTTATGATATGAAAAAAGTTGTTAAAAATCTTGGTCTGAATTATAAAAAATACATGTTTTTCCAATGATTGTATGTTTTATTGGGGTGAAGATTCTAACAGATAGGATTCCAAAAAAAATTATTCTTCTATAAGGCAGTCAATGGGTGATATTGGAAGTATGAATGAATATACTAATGTAAATAAGAATAAAAGGAACACACATGTAAAGGTTTTGTGTTACTTTCCTTTAATACCTCGATTGAAAAGAGTATTCATGTCATCGAAAACTATTGAGTACATGAAGTGGAATTCTGTATACAATAACAATGATGGGTTAATGTGACATCCTATATATTCAAAAAATGTGGAAAACCTTTTATTCTTTACATCTAAATTTATCATCTGATCCTAGGAATTCTCTATTAGTATTGGATATCGATGGATTCAACCCATTTAGGATTTTGAGCACCAGAGCATTTGGTTGGTTGGTTTGATCCCTTAAAATATTCCTCTATGGAAGTGTATGCAGAAAATGTATTTTATCATTTCGATGACTATTACAGGAAAAACAATTCTTGTAAATGATATTGATGTATACTTTCATCCTCTAACTGAATAATTATAGATGTTATGGAGAAATGGTGTTGATACATATGATGAATCATCTAGAACAATGTTCAAAATGAATGCTTCTCAAATGTGAACCATTAGTGACTTCCCTAGACATGGGAATTTATATGGTAGGAATAGTTACATAGGTTTGGATTATCCTATTTGTAAATTTTATTTTGAGCATGAACGACTACCTCACAGTAATAAATGGTTCTTGTTGTGTCATCGATTATTTCTCAAAGCATCTCATAGATTTCAGTTGAACAAGTAAAAATTCAATGGTTCTATTGATTGTAGACCACCTCCTATGTTGTTGAAAAGTTCTAAAATTTTGGAAAAACTTGGAAATGTTGAAAGAGAATTTGGGATGGTGAATCATTTGAGTGATAGTGGGAAACTTGTTTGAAGTGCATCATCAAGTGAAATCAGAACGAAATAATGGAAGAAAAAAATTATACTCTTCAAAATTCCATATTGAGAATTAATTATGTTGAAATATAATCATGATGTTATGCATATTGAGAAGAATTTTAGTGACAGTTTGATCCTCACATTTCATAATGAGTATGGAAAATTGAAGTTTCATCTCAATGATTGTAAGGCCTTACAAACAATGAAAATAAAGTGTGATATCTAGCCAAATGAGAATGGAAAGTATGTTCTAGAAATTTTTGTAATGAAAAATAGGGATATATATACATTCCTTCGAATTTTAAAAAATGAGAATGTATCTGATGGGTATTTAAGTAACATCTCAATGTGTGTTGATTTAAAGTATCATAGGATACATGTATTCAAAATTCATCATTCCCATATTTTGTTACAATAGTTACTACCATTGGCATTGTGTATATTATTAGCTTAAAAGGTTACTATTGTTGTACTCCAATTTTTCACATTCTTTAGAAAAATGTGTTAAAAAATCTACAACCATTTGATCTTGAAAACCTTCTGTAGATATTTGTATTGACACTTTTTTCAATGGTGATAATCTTTCCTCCATCGTTTTTCACTATAATGATGCATTTAACTATGCATTTGGTTGAGGAAGCTCAATTAGCTGGCCTCATTCATTATCGATCGATGTATCCATTTGATAGGTACTTTATTTATATGTTTTTCCTATGAAGTAATAAATTATTTGAACTTCATTAAATACACAATTATGTTTTATTTATTTTATTTCATAGATATCTCAGAAATTTGAAATCATATGTGAAAAATAAATCTTAACCTGAAGGATATATTACTAAAGACTATTTGAAAGAGGATTGTATCACCTTTGGTTCTAGATGCTTAGATGAAATTGAGACAAGATTCAATCAAGTTGGAAATGTTGACTACACATCAAATCAATGTCAAATACCTAGGAAATCAAATAATATTTCCTAATATTGGCCGATCAGTTGGGAGGAGCTCAAATGATTCACTGACAGAAATGGAATTATTACAAACACATAGATGTGTGCTGCTGAATAGTGAAATTGTAGAATCAGTTATTGAAGAGATATGGAATAAAATAAAGTGGCCAATGCGAATATGAACATGAAATGAGAATGATATAACAAAATCTGTTAATAAAGAGCATGTAAAATAGTTTACACAATGTTTATGTTCATAAATATTTAAATCAATGTAGATATTAGGTTGAAACATTTATTTTGTAAATATAATAATGCATATTACTTTTTGTAGATCATGAATTTTGTTACTCAATATGAGATGTCAAAATATTTGAAGTTTCTGGCGCGAGGTTCTTCTAAAATAGGCTAGAAAGTTCAACGCTAAAAATGTGATTGGTTTTAAATTTCATATAGTCATTCCGGAAGAGGGTTTTAGAGAACATAATAGTGGTATATTTATGTTTTCTGAAGTGGGATAATATGGAAATTTGAGGGATATTATCGAATTAAACTATAATGGGCATTTTATATTTGTTTTATTCATATGTTTTGGGTCGATATTATCAGAGGTGTTAAAATAGAATCCTTGCAATTTACCTATGTGAACTTCTCTCGCATGATGGATGTCAGTGACTATGAAATACAGGATCTGTATATATTATTATCATAAGAAAATACGGTATATTATGTGGAAGATTTCATGAATGAATGGTGGAGTTTAGTTATTCATGTTAAACAAATATACTTGTGTAACATGGGTGAAAAAGTAAAAGATTTGACATTTGACACTTAATCTCATCAACAACAAGAGGTGAACTAATTTTTCCATCATGATATTGAAAATATTAGTCATACAAGGGTGGATGAGGTAGATTAATTAAAGATGGAGCAGGAAAATGACATTATTGAAGGAAAAAATGATTGTATGTGAATACATGCATTCATTTATTTTCCACTTATATTATATGTGTAGTCATTCATTATCATAGCTATATATATTTTGTTTATCAATATTGTGCATCTGTTATCATTTCTAATTTTTTCTATAATAATTGTTTTGAAATATATGTTCTAAAGTTAATTTTATTTGATTAAATGATAGGAATGCCAAGGAGGGATCATTTTATTGATCCCAGTAGACTCTCAGTAAACGTTCCCTCAACCACACCGATGGATGATGATCCATCAGTCTCCCTTATTATAGCATCTGAGACACCCTCCACATCCTCCCTTACAATGTCTCTCACATCCTCCATTCCATAAACTTCTGGCACACCCTTTTTAAGTGTCCCATTAGTAGCTGAGATGGTTCCTCCCCGTTCAGCAGGCTAAGTAGCGAAGGAGAAAGTAATCACTCATGTTTCTTCATGGGGATATTGAAGGGTGATAGTTATAGGTACAAATTTTATGATGAATAAAGTTATTTAACTTTAATTATAATACTTAATTTTTTTCATGAAATATGGAAAAGTTACTACTATAGAGAGAAATATGAATAATTCAGATGTCTAGAATCTAAATGAACTAAAGATAGTTTTCCCAGTTGACTACTATTGGGTCCTAACGGATGATGTCATAGGATTATTTGGTTAGAGGGAGTTTTTTACCAGCAAAGCACAATTCAAAAATTTGTGGATCATATAATGATTCAAGATGGAAAGGTCATCGCTTTTCAAAAAATGATTTATGAATTATATCAAAAGATGATGGGATCTATCCATGATGATATTACATCAATGGCTGGTAGTGAGCAGGTAAATCAGACAACATCAAAATCATTTAGTACACAAAATTTTATTAGATTTAAGTTTAAATTTAAATATACAACACTGTTTAATTTTCAACATAATTTTCATGTAGGTGCTAGTAGCAAGATGTGGAGATGATGATGGAAAGGATGTCGAGTAGAGTTTATTAGGATTGTACATGGAGTAGTGAATGTGGAACACCAATCAATGTTATTTTTGACTGTTTTATTTTCATTTTCTATTGTGGGTGATTTCATAGGGCCTTTTGATCTAGATTACCGAAAATACTTTAGATACATAATGTTATTAATGTGGTACATCAGAAACTCATCAATGTGTTATAGTTGGATATCTTGATATGTTATGGCTGGATATCTGTATTTATTTGGCTATTTTGGGGATGTAGAAACTGTAACTATATTTTTTAAAAATTGATATATAACTGTGGTATAACTGCTTCCACATATGACAAATTATTATTTAGCAGCGATTTAAACCACTACTATTTAAGGTGGATATTTTTGAGGTGGTTTTTTGGGTTTTAGCGGTGGTTTTGCTTTCTAGAAAATGTCTAAAGTATTGTGGCGATTTGAACCACCATTATCTTTTAGTCATTTTTTTAGAATTGAAACCACCGCTAAACAAATGTTCTGCGATGGTTCCCAAAAACTACCATTAAAAGGAAATGACCAAAATGAGATGACTATCAACGTCAACTTTAATGTTGGCTTTTGAAACCATTGTAGAATCATATAGTGGTGGTTTAAACTGGCGCCATATGTCGATTTTTTTGTAGTGTTATTTTGAAACTTGTAGATGAGTCAATTATGGCGTGTGGTTAATTATAAAATATCACTCATTCATTGGTGTGTCTAATTATGATGAGTTTCTAATTACGTTTGTCTTTTCACTAAGGAAAAAAATTGATGTTTGAAAGGTAATTGAATGAAAAGTGAGTTTGTTTAATTCATATCATTATATTAAAATTTAGTCATCCTTGTAAATCTTGAAACAAAATTTTCATTGAATATTTTCACTTTTAGGTAGACAAATCATCATTTCTACTTGAAAGGGTCCATTAGAGAAAACATTTTTAAAGATCACCTCATTGTTGGAATTTCAATTCATTAAATTTTAATATTTTATTCCATTGAATTTCTTACATTGATTACTTATGAAAAAACATTGATTTATGTATAAGGAAATTAATTGTGGCCTTAATTTGATATATTTTTATCACATCATATTTCTTGAAATAATTGTGTTTGTAATGGTGAAATTTTTTTATAATGAAGAACTATTGAATATTGTATAATTTGTAGTTCAAACTATGATCCCTTGAATAGGTTGATAAAAATATTTTCTTTGGTGGAAAAAAGATCTTTGATTTAATATACAAATATATCTTTGAACAAATATTTTACACCTTGTGGGGATTTTTTTGAAATATTTATTTTTATGGTGTAGTAATTAATAATTTCAATGTTTCAAGATTTTTTATCTCAATTATGTTTTTTTGGAATTATTTTTAATTATTTTTTATGAAATTAAAAAATCATTGATGTTTATGTAGTGATTTTCAAAATTATTTTGAAATTATTTTATTGTAATCAATTTACAGTTTTATTTTATTTGCAATCAATTTTTATGAATTTCATGGCATAGGAAATTTTCAAGTCTCAAGATATTTTTTGAAGCAGTCTGGTAGGTAATTCAAGAACTATCTGTGTAAGACATTTTTAGTAGAATTTTCATAAGAAAATTTCTGCATGTGTAAGAAATTTTAGGCAGCTAGTATTAATATTTGGCTTTCAAGTATGAAATTTCATCCACTATGTCTCGTAGGAGATTTATTCCACCAACATCCTATGTAAGACATTTCTCTTGTGCAAAGGATATTTCTTCCACCATCTCCTGGTTTTTGAATGAAGATGATATTCGCGTAACCTGAGATTCAAAATTAAATAAGGAGATCAAACTGAGGCTTAAAGATTGATACATAAATCTAAGAGTAACTGAAATAGAACATAAATAAATTTGATTATTGGGTGCATAAAATTTGGTTTATGCTTGATGAAATGGGAGAGTTTATGCGCAATGAGACTAGGATTAGGTTGAGTAATATGTGTTCGCCCGTTCGTATAATATTATCCGCTACCTTCCCCGTGTAAGTACGTCACCCGATCTAATTATATAAATTTCCGTCCCCCTTTCTATTTTGTTTCCCTTCTTTGTGTGTCATTCATGAGAGTGGGAGGGTTCCGCACAACAAAATTGGTATCAAAGGGTGAGTTTGAAAATCATGGGGAGGAAATCACATGTAGTTTATGTGCTTCTAGGTGGGTGTCTCCACTTCTCTGTTGTAGTCTGCACTTCTTGCTAGAAGCTAGTGTCTAAATTCCGATATACCTCTCTAAAACTTGTTGTTGTTTGCACATCTGCAACTTGGTGCAGTCCGTGCCTCTATAACCACTCGCCCTACTATCTGCATCATTATGGATCATTGGAACTGATGTTTGCAAGTTGGAGTTCCCTTGTTTGGTCTTTTTTCCCCTCTCCACAATGTCTTTTTTGTCGTTTGAAGAGATTAAAAAAAGGAAAAGGGTTGGGGGATGGTGGTCTTGGCCACACCTAAGCAAAAGGAAAATTTGAAAAGGAGAAAAATTGAAAAGTGGTAATTTTTTTGTCGTGTGGTGGAAATAATGTGAGGGGATATGTTTTTGGATTTTTGTGTATGTGAAAGTCAAAATGGGGAAAAAAGATTTAAGAAAAAAATAATAAGTGGTGGCATGAGAAATCTGATGGTTAAAGTTTCATATGCAAGCGTCATTGGAGTGTTGATGTATTCGATGGTGTGTATAAGAACTGATATTTCACACGAAATGAGTATGATAAGTCGGTATATGCATGACATACATAATGTTCATTGGAAAATAGTCAAATGGATTCTATGGTATATCAAAGGTTCTATAGATGTTTGATTGACGTTTATGAGTGATACAAATGATGGAAGATTTCTTGTCAAATATGTTGATTAAAATTATGCAGGGGACCCAGAGAAGCAACAATCTACAACTGGTTAGGTGTTTCACTATGGCAGGAGGACCTGTAAGCTGGAGATCTACTTTACAATCAACTATGGCTTTGTCTACTACAGAGGCAGAGAATAGGACAACAAAAAAAGCTTTCAAAGATTCTATTTGGTTACATGGCTTGATCATATACTTAGGGATCATCTAAGAGAAAGTTGATGTACTTTGTAATAAACAATGTGTTTATTACAATGCACTCAAGAAGAAAACAACCCTAGCGACTCATTGATGTTCTTTCTAATAGTCAGAGTGCAATTTTTCATTCAAAGAATCAGGTCCATCACAGTCAAACCAAACATATTGGTTTTCGGTTCCATTTTTTCTGTGAGATTATCAATGAGAAATGTATCTCTAGAATTGATCAACATCTCTTGTATTTGATATGTTTTCAAACATTGGGAAGGCAATAACAAAAAATTTCGTTTGAACATCAACATAGTGGTATTTTTCATTGTTGAATGTTGACGAAAAACCCACCATTCAAAATGGCGGCTGACCACCATGGATTTTCAGCCGCCAATTGATATTTTAAAATGGGTTGGCACTGCCTAAAAACTGCAGCTGGAGAGTGGTGCCGCTCATAAGAAAATTGCAGCAACTATTTTGATTTTTTCACCACCCCTGCGTGATGTGTGGGAAAGATGGGTGGGTGTGCCGAGATCTAATATGTGTGTTGAATTATAAATATTTTTTCTTTTATTAGAATAATATTACCCACTATCTTCATGTAGGTCACCCGACCTCACCATGTAAATTTGTATGTTTTTCGTGCCTTGTATAGTTTCTTGGAGGGGGAGGGGGTGACGGTTCTTTTGGGAAAGACGGAAAAAGCGATGGACATGCAGGCAATTGATAGGTGAACGCGCAGCGGAAATAAATTCAATCCCCCCCAAATAAAATGGATGCACAACGACCGGAAATTAAATGTCCAAAAAATAAAGTTAACACCAGAAATTTTTACTTGGAAAACCATAAAGGGAAAAACCACGGGACCTAGTCCAGAAAGAGGGATCCACTAAAATCAAGAGGTCCACAGTAGAGACTGCCCAAAAATTGAAGGTATGTCAAAATTAATAATCAAGATTAAAAGTGTGGATAAAAAGATGCAGTGATGTAAAGATGATTGTCAAAGAAAGGAAATCACCAAATATGATTTTCTCTCGGTGTTATTACTACTGATGATGTTGAAATTCCTTGCCTCTGCCTCCTTATAGGAAAAAAATCAGTGTCAAATAATGTCACCGCGTCAAAAGAGTGTCACCGCGTGAATTAATTCACACGTTCTTGGCCCACATTAAAACACCACATTAAAGGAGAAACCCACGTGAATCTCCAATTTATGAGATGTTATGCGGTGCGCCAACTAGGAAGGCGCCCAATAATCTCCTCCTCCGAATCGAGTGGGGATCACCTCCAACCCTGTAATCTATCGGTATGTCTCGAATTTTCCTCTTGGTAAACTCTTGATCAACAGGTCTGACCCGTTGTCATCAGTGTGGATCTTCTCAAGCTCTAACTGTCTCAAATCAAGGACGTTTGCAGATCCAATGATATTGAACATCGATATGAATTGAACTTCCATGAAAAGTGTAATTTTTCCCAAACAAATAGCACTCTAACTATCAAAAAATAAATCATATCTGCCCTGATTTAAACTGATCTCTAGAATAAAAGTTTTTACCCACAACAATTATTTTCATGACTCAGTAGCTGCAATAAAATCTGACTCTTTTCAAGATAAAGCAACAAATCTCTATAATCTAGACTGCCAAGATCTTGCCCCCTACAAAGGTGATCAAAAAACTGAAGTAGACTTCCTCGAATCGATATCTCCTGCCATATCTGAATCAGTAATGCCACAAATAATAGGTTCCACATTGCCCAAACAAAGTCTTAGATCATATGTACCACGAAGATAATGAAAAATGTACTTCAATGCTCTCCAATGCTCTCTACCTGGATTTGATAGAAAATGACTGACCACACCAACTACATGAGCTATATCAGGTCTAGTACATACCATTGCATATATCAAACAACCAACGACTGATGAATACGGTATGTGTTGCATCTCCTCTCTCTCTTCATCAGTAGAAGGTGACTGACTGGTACTGAGATTAAAATGTAATGAAAGATAAGTACTAACCACTTTCACTCTATCCATAGAAATCTCTGAAGAACCTTCTCAATGTATGTCTCCTGATATAACCACAATTTCTTGGCCTTCCTGTCATGGGAGATCCTCATGCCAAAAATATGTCGTGTTGGCCCCAAGTCTTTCATCGCAAAATACTGACAAAGATCCTTCTTCAATCTGTCAATTATAGAAGTATCATGGCCATCAATGAGAATGTCATCAACATAAAGCAATAGTATAACAAAACTATCATCAGTAACTCTCTGAACAAAAAAAATGATCAGAAGATGTCCTCCTAAAACATTGATGAGAAATAAAAGTTTCCAACTTCGTATACCACTGCCTTAGATCTTCCTTCAAACCATACAATCTATTCTTCAACTTGAAGACATGATTTTCTTAACCTGTTTCAACAAAACCCTATGGTTTCTCCACATAAATCACCTCCCTTAAATCTCATTGGAGTAAATTTTTCTTCACATCCATATGCTCAATCTACAGATCTAAACTGGAAGCCAAACCATGAACAACTCGAATGGAATACATTTTCATAATAGGTGTGAAAATCTCACCCAAATCAATACCTTTATTTTGACGGAAGCCTTTGACGACTACCATTCCCTGGTATCATGGATGAGAATTGTATTCATCATTTTTAATCCAATAAATACACCGATTTTGAAAATCTCTCTTCAATGTTGGTAACTTCACCAGGTCAAAAATGTGATTGTCATGCAATGATGTCATCTCATCATTCATTTCTGCAACCCATCAATCATTCTATTCACTCTCCATTGCCTCATCAAATGATTCTGGTTCTCCCCCTTCAGCAAGAATCACATACGCATCAGGTAAATCTCGAGTAAAATTGGTGTGATGCCAAGATGGCCTCCGAAGTGGAACTGTGGGTTCATTAATAACCCTTAGAACCGGATCCTCAGAAACAAAAGGGGCATCAGAAACTTCAACTAAAACCTGTTCACCTTGAGCATCATTCTACAGATCGACATGATCACCAGAATCAACAATATGAGGTAAATGTGAATCAGAACCTGACTTAGGACTGAAAAAACCATTAGTAGTTGGAGAAGCATCTTTTTCTCCCTTATAAATGTCTGCAATCGTCTGATCCTCCTTAAACACTGCATCGTGGCTTCTGACATGTTTCTTCAAAAAAAGGATCATAGAACATGTTCCCAAACTCATCTTGTCCATAGCCAATAAAAATGCACTGGACTGTCTTACCAACCAATTTGGATCTCTCATCTCTAGGCAGACGAATAAAATCCATGCAACCAAAAACACCCAAGTTTTCGTACCTGATATCTTCTCCATACCAAAACTTGTCAGGAGTGTCTATCTGCAAAGAAACAATAGGTGAAAAATTGATAATATAAGAAGTAGTAAGAAAAGCCTCACCCCAAAAATGCCCAGGCAATTTTTCTTCTGAAAGTAAACAACGACCTCTTTCCAGCAATGCCTTGTTCATCCTCTTAGCTACAAGATTTAGTTGAGGTGTCTTGGGTGGAGTCTTCAAATGACAAATATCATCCTACATGCAATACTGATCAAACTGACCACAATACTCTCCCCCATTGTCAGTGCGAATACATTTCAATTTCTTGCCCGATTATCTCTCATCAGAACCCTTAAATTGCTTAAAAACACTGAGCACCTACCTTTTTTCTTTAAAAACATAAACCCCGAGCTTTTGTGAGTAGTCATCAATAAAATTAACAAAATAAACACCACCACTAAAGGTCTTCAATTTTAAAGGACCACAAACTTCAGATTGTACTAACTCATGTACCTGTGACTTCTTGTATGGAGGATGAATGCTGAAACTCACTTTGCTATATTTCCCATCCATGCAATGATAACATGTGTCCAATTTGACACTCTTAAAATCTGGAAGAAGATTTCTCTTGGCCAAACTACCAAGACCTTTCTCACTAATTTGAATGAGCCTCTTATGCCACAACTTGGACAAAACACTGCAAGCAGTATCACAAGAAATAAAAGCTCTAGTCCAGTACAAACCTGATTGCTTCTTCCCACGAGCCACAACCAAAGAGACCTTGTAAAGATTCCATTGGAAATTACCAAAAGTGCTGATAAACCCTTCATCATAAATAACGCTGGTAGAGATAAGATTCAAACGATCCTCGGGTACATGTCAGTCATTCTTCAAAATTAGCTTACTTCCAGTACTGGTCTTTAAACAAACAGTCTCGAAGCCTACAATGTCACTATCACCATCATTGCCCATCTTCAAAATTCCAAAATTACATGGACTGTATCATGTAAAGAAATCCTTCTTCGACGTCACGTTAAAACTGTCACCACTATCAACATCCCAGTAAGAATCATCAGAAGCAATGTTAATGGAGTCATAAACAATAAAAAGATAACCCCCTGTAGCAGTGACAACATGATCATCTCCATCACCATTTTTTTCTTTGACTTTTCCTTCATTATATTATCGCTTTTCTGCTGATAACAAAATTTATTAGCATTCCCTTTTTACCACAATGATTAAATTCAAAATCTCTCTACTTGGGTCTGCATTTGCTTCTGCCTCTACTCTTATCTTGACTGCTCTGCCCTCAGTCCAGGCATCTCCCCCTGTTCTCTGTGACCAAAATCTCGGAAGATGATTTCTCCTAAGTGTGTCTCCTAACCTCTTCATTTAAAATAGCAAACATGAGAAAACTAAATGTCACAACAGCATTAAGTGCAGAACCAGTTAGAGTAACACGTAAATTTTCCCATGAATCGGGTAAAGTGTTAAGCAACAAAAGAGCTAAAACCTTATCTTCCAAATTGAGTCTCATGCTAGACAACTGCTAAAAACATCCTTGATATTCACTTAAATAATCAGAAATAGACGTACCTTCTCTGTACCTCATGTTCATCATTTTCTTGAGTAGGAACCGTTTATTGTTTCCCATCTTCAAAGCGTAGGTTGTCTCAAGCTTCTCCCACAATGTTCTGGCGTGAGAGATATTGAAAATGTGGTTCATCACATTGTATTCAACCCATTGGAGAATGATGCTGCTAACCATCTCATTCTCGAACACCCATTATTTTTCTTACAACCTCTCTGGCTTCTGAGTACAAAACACTAGAAGATGCATTCCCTTGACAAAAAGAAGATCCTTCATTTTAAGTCGCCACATATGGTAGTTGGTACCATTTAACAAAATCATCTGACTATAGTTTCCCTCCATAATAAAAATTAAATAAAACTAAACCCTCTGATACCAGATGTTGGGAAAAATGGGAAAACAATAGATTTGCAATCAATTTAAAAGAAAACATGCAGCGGAAATAAATACTCCCCCACCCCAAATAAAACGGATGTGCAATGACCTGAAATTAAATGCGCAGAAAATAAATTTGACACTGGAAATTTTTACTTGGAAAACCCAAAAGGGAAAAACCACAGGACCTATTCCAGAAAGAATGATCCACTAAAATCAAGAGGAACACGGTAGAGACTCCCCAAAAATATAAGGGATCTCAAAATTAATAATCAATAATAAAAGTGTGGATAAAAAGACTGAGAGTAGTAAATATGATTGTCAAAGAAAGGCGATCACCAAAGGGGATTTTCTCTCGGTGTTGTTGCTACCGGTGATGTTGAAATTCCTTGCCTATGCATCCTTAGAGGAAAAAAGAATAATCGTCAAATAATGTCGCCGCGCCAAAACAGTGTCACCATGTGAATTAATTCACGCGGTCTTGGCCCGCATAAAAACACTGCATTAAAGGAGAAAACCGCACGATTATCCAATTGAGGAGGCGTTACATGGTGCGCAAACCAGGAAGGCACCCAACAGGTTCCACACATGAGGTTGAAGATAGAAGATGGTTCAAAATTGAAACACTCGACCCTCACAAGGAGAACATATAAAAAATCGAATCGAGGCTCGGTTGAAGATGAAAACAAGGCTGTGGAAGAACTGATGCACATCCAGCAGAAGAAACAGGGGTGCTGGTGCAAAATATTGATGAAAACTGAAACAAGAAGATTATTCAATGATCGAAATGGAGAATTGAGGATGAAGCAACCTCGACCCTGCCTGAGCTCGAAATAAGAACACTATTCCACATCTTGGTGAAGACCACTCATGATTCTTCGATCAATGTTGACTGTGATTGAATGGAAAGATGTTTGAAGGGATTAAATCGAAGATGGGAATTAAATTGATATTGAACTGAATTCAAGATGGAAATGGAACTCGATGCTCAAATGGAAGATTCACAAGTTCATCATCGAGAGATGTAGCTGGGAGATTGAACTGTGTTCACTAGATTGTTCCCTTTACAGTTATGAATGAGAGAAGATGACAAGGCTTCAATGATCCCAAATGTTGTTGCACTGAAATTGTATATTTGTGCACACCATCTATTCGAAGAAATGTTGTAATGATATACCAAGGTCAGAGTTGAAACAATTGAAGTTGAATGGGACATCTACCAGTCTAGTTCGAGATTGGAGTGAGGTTGAGTTGAGAGTTGAGCCAGATATTTGGAGATAATGAAATTGTATCCCTGATAAATAGATGATGATAGAGATGGGTCCAAATCTCCATAATGGTAGAGGAAGTCGACATTTCTCAGATGGGTTCCACGTTGAGCCAGTTGGAGACAAAATTAAGTGGAAGATGAAGTTGTGTTCACTGTAAAAAAGCATAAGAACTGACCATGTTTCCAAGGTGATGGAATTATGATGTTAAAGAATAGATGGGTTTATATCCAGATTAATCAAGTGTAAATGAAAGAACCAGAATCATTTAATTAAATACACTATTATTATAGCATTAGTGACAAAATCCAATAATACACTCTTCCATTCAACTATAACCAAATGGGGTGGAGGATTTAGTAAGTAAAGTTGGTGGGATTTTCCTTTAAAGGGTAGAGAATAAAATTTATCTAGGAGGAATGAACTAATTATGCATAAAGAGATGGGGTCAGCCAAAATTGCAACTAACACCTTCACATAGCAGAGGGGAAAGGACTGACAAGCACAAGTGGGGATTTAAGAAGAAGGAAAGTTATACATTAATGGGGGAGTGCGAACTGAACTCAATGAAAAGATCTCCTTCTACCATATCCCATTTCCTTTTTCATTTATATTACCTTTTTCTTGTGTTTTTCCTTTCATTTACATATATTCATTGTAAAAACTATTTTAAGGGAATGATTTTTTTTGTGGTTTATTTTCAATTTCTATTCTATATTTTTCTTCTTGATGTTACAATTCATTCTTCTTAGGAATTTTCTGTTCAATTAATTTTTTTATTGATGAATCAACAGATGAAAACCAATTATAATATTGTTGGAATCAATTTTACCACTGAAACATATCAATAGATCAAGGAGCTTGTTTTGAGAGAATAAACATTCAAGATCAAACGAAATTATCCCTTTTTGAGTGACTCCTCTTGTTTGGAATCCTTTTATTTAATCAGATTTCTTGCATTTCTCCTGCCAAAACCTTAGGTTCTAGCATTACTAACAATTTTCACATATCACACTAATTTCATATATCATTTCATTTGTGAAAGCACATCAATTCATCATCAGTTTTTCTTGTCACTGTTTTTAGTATTTTAGGTTTTAAATAATCATTTTGACTAATCACTCATCTCTCCTTTTGTTAGATCCCGTTTTCCATTATATTACTGTGATTAAAACATATAAATGACAATGTTCCATCAAAATTTGGCTCTATTATTAGGAGTGGTTGGAACATAGTGAATTAGGGTTCAAAGAAATGAAATAAAATAAACATAAAAAAGAATACACAATTTTTTTTTGTCCTCGTTGCTTATTTTTTTAAAATATAAAATTTTTCCAAAGACAAAAATTTTTCCCTACTCATTGATGGTTTAATTCTAAAATCAATTAACCATCAACTACGTTCTTTCTATGCTTTCTTGGTACAAAAAACTAACAAGGATGTACCTTTAGCTACAAGATGGTTTGAAAATCCAAATAGATCTAAAAAAAATCTTTAGTCCCATGATTGGGAAATACAGTTGAATTGACCATGAATCTAAGTATGTGTTGACCACCAGAGTCACCATTCTATGTTGCATGACCCCCCTAAACAATGCCTCAAACTATGCCTCTATGTTTTAAGTCAAGCATCTAATTGAACTATTTCTACCTGGTGACCTATTTTGTTACTTCTTTCCCAAATTTTTCCTATATGTTTGTAATACTTTAAAACACTTAATTTGAATGTTCTCTGACCATTGATCCTATCCAATGTAGATTTTCTTAATCGTACTACACAACTATACATTCTAATGAAAATTGTTTCTGAGAACAACTAAATACTAAAAAAACTAGCCAAATGGCCGTTTACCCGATGCAAAAAACCACCCCCTTGTGATAGAAAAAAACCTTGAAAACTTAATTCACACCATAAACAAATCCCATTTACCCAAACCTCATATTTAATAGTATACTTCATAGCCTTAAAAGTTAAATCTCAAAACCAATCTAATATTAATTGCTTCTCGAATCATTAGTTACACCTTATGAAACCATTTATATTCTACTATTCTAATAACCCACCGTCTTTCTCTAGTCAGTATATTGAAAACAGTCTAAACACTCATACACCACTATAAGAAAAATGGAACTAAATTTTTTTGTTACCATTCCAACTGTTACCAATTTTCTAAAATCAATACCTTCTCGCCATGAATACTATTGTTGTTACAAAACCCTCAAATTGTGCTATCCTGTCATACATAAAAAATCAAGTTGCACATTATTTTATATATTCACATACCTATAACGAACCACTACATTCCCAACACCTAATCCATTTCTCCAATCAAGTCATACAATTCCCCTGACTCAAACAAAACTACAACAGAATTAAACCATAACAAACAAGGATATGAAAATCAATTGATACATCAAATTCATTCCAATATAAGGCAATCCAAATTGAACCATTCTCAAAACATCCTTGAAAAAATCCAAAAATAAAAAATAAAATTCAAGTATTGAAATGATAAAAGATTTTACTAAATTTTCCACAATCTAAGCCTCTGTCTTTATCCCCTAGGACATACTAAATGAATCCTCCATCTCTCATGGGGAAGCCATGCTAAAGAAGTTATGTCATGTCTCCCTCCCATTTATTTCCCATGGATTTACTACACGGAAATAGTGAGATAAGCCACTCTTTCCTATTATATGATTCAAACCCATTCTTAATGAGTAAGATGAAACACTGAATATAATCTAATGAAACCTCATAGGTCATAATCCTTAAGTGAAGAACATCACCCATTGAGTCATCACTCACTACACATATCACTTACCTACCCTATATAGTCAGGGGGTTACATTAACCAATGGATAACATTGAGCACCCACACTTCTAATCTATTCATGAGGAACATATACTAAAGGATAAGGATAGGTGTCTAGAACCTCCATCTATACATAGAGTCACATAAAGAAATATTTAAATTTATGTGGTTCATGTGCATTTCTTAACTCCCCATATCTTAACTGTGATGCAACACTAAAACCAATTCAATAATCCAATCTAGGGAATTAACTCATTCTATCTTGAGATAAACTTCTCACTACTAAAAAACATCATTGTTCCTAGAAAATAATTATTAAAAAACAAAATCTCTAGTGTTCAAGCATTAATTAAAATAAAAAATGAAAACGATTGTTGTAAAACTCATTTTTTCCAAAAGATGATTTTTTAAACCATTTCAGTATCATTTCCAAGGATTATCATAGTTTGAAAAAAAGCAACAGAAAAATTACTACACCCATTTCAAATCATTTATAATACATCTTTTTACCACATATGTAATTATAAAGAAATAATACGTCTAAACCAAGTCATACCTTAGGTTTTAATAAAACCACCAATGTTAACATCATAATAGGTCAACATAAATACACCAATCACGGATAAACATTCCATGAAAACCAATTATTCTTCAAAAGTATATTTAAACTAAAACCTAAATATTGACTCAATTTTAACACAAAGAATATTTAATATGAAAATCATAATCTAAAAAATTCAATCAGTCATAAAATTTGTAAAACATTATAATTAAATTTTAATTTCCACAAAATAATTTTAAAAAAACTATTTTAAATAACACGTTTTATAGAAACAGACATTTAAAAACTATTTTAGAAATTAAAACAAATACCACCATGAATGGAAAAACTCCCTTTCCACACTATGGTCAAATAATCCCAAAACACTTTCAAATGATGAAATAACAAAAACAATTTTTTTTAAAAACCACTTCATTTTACTTTATAGAATTAAGTGATATTGAAAAACAATTATATATGTAATAATTATATACCAAAAAATATCGATACAATCTAAAAAATTATTTAAAAAACCCATTTCAATTGATTTTGTAGACCATATCCTCTATGAAACATCCCACACAAATTTTTTTCCTAGAAAAAGGAAATACCAAAATGAAGGTTTCATTTAACCCTAAATACTTTTTTCTAATAACTTTATTTCACTTCATAAAGAAATATTATTCCCTTTTCAATATCACATGGAAGCATGATAATTTTTAATAACACAGTCTAAAAAATCAAGAAAATTATTCTGATAATGTTGACCATTAACTTCAAACCAGATAGATTTGCACAAAATAAACCATTTATCCATATATATATTGTACTTTTTGACATTAAAATTTAATAAATGACCATATCATTTTATAAAATCCCAACCTTAATGAATAAGACTCAATAAACAATCAAAATAACCTATATTAAAGTCTATACTCATATGAAATTATATTATGCCCTTTATTTTCAACTATAACTAATGCCAAAAAT
The DNA here is from genome assembly GCA_963277665.1 of Viscum album. Taxonomy (NCBI): domain Eukaryota; kingdom Viridiplantae; phylum Streptophyta; class Magnoliopsida; order Santalales; family Viscaceae; genus Viscum; species Viscum album. The sequence goes on from OY728141.1 coordinate 784,690,815, forward strand.
AAGATGTATATTTTTATAAACATGTACTAAAACCAAATACTTTTTCAATTATTAAAAAAAATGAATACTCATTAATCTGACCAAACATTAACCACATCTAGGTTTAAAATATTACAAACAGTTCATAAATTCAACTATATTATTTTGTGTATTAAATCCCAAACCAAGGCACAATGAAATTCACCATGACGTGGGTAGTGTTTTCACTTAGTATATAATGACACGTCAAGGTGATCTAATAGAATCATATATGATATCATTAAAAATAACCTAAATTGATATTATCACATATATTCAAATAATAACACATCATAATATGATATATAAATGTAACATTGGTTGTTAATAGAGTTTAACAATCGGAATAATGAAAGATGATAATCTTGTTATGTGTTAAAAAATTGATTAACCATTTAATAACATTTGAATTGCTTGAATTACAACATTATTAATCATTTAATCATGGGGAACTATTTAAAATGAATATAAGGACCTTATTTTGAAAATGGATATTACTCACACATAATCAAAACTCTCTCAATATCAATTATCTATTTTCCCTAAAAGAGGAGGTGTTGGCACACCATTCAGATAATTGACGTCCTACCAAATAATTATGCAATTCTAGGGGATAATGGATATCATTGTTGGAATGAAAAATTTGGTTTTTATTGAGTGAACTCAATCAAACTCACTACCAAAAAAGAAAAAAAACTTATATAGTGAGGTACACTATTTTATATTTTTATTTATTCATTTTTTCATTTACATTCTTGGTCAATATTTTTATTGATTTATGAAATTATTCCCCTACTAACGGGTTTAGAGTTTTTCCATGTAACCCATCAGTGATATCATAACATAGGGTAGTGACGAATAGATAGTATGAAGTTTAGTTTGGAAGACCCAAAATGTCAATTTTCAAGGACAATAGTTAGGGTCATTTCATCACACAATGGCCTTCAAAATTTTCCCCTCAAAATGACATGGTTGGCCAATCACAACATCATGGTTGGTTAAAATTTCCAGTATAATGACATAGAATAATTGAAAATAATTATGGTTATATTAACCATAAAATAGAGCGTCATATTGAATATCACCACAATAAGGTTAACTATAACATCTATGACCCGAATACCTGATCTTTACTTGGACCACATGAACTACTACCCTGAGAAATTTTTTTGATCCATAAGGGTTGTAGTTTTGAACAATGGGCCTGAGCCTATTATTGGGGAAAGATTTTGCCACTTCAAATTAATCATATGGTCACAACTAGTTTTATCTGAGAAATTGATGTCACTCATCCATATATTGAGAATCTCTATAAGACAACAACAACATAAATACTAGAACAATAACATTATAGAAATGATAACACACCTATATAAATTTAATCAAACCCTTCAAGATGTAGTCTAAAATGAACAAAAACAATAAATTAAATTTGGGGTCAAATAGGGATAAGGACTTATAAAACTGGAAACTATATAGAAATATGGGATGTTCCAAATGGTCCTCAAATCCACCACAACACCCACAGAATCACTAAATTAGATACCATACCTACTCCTATGAAAAACAAGTATAACAAGATTCAAAAATCCAAAAACTATCTTGGTACCTAGAATTAAACAAGGCAAGATGCATGCCCATTGGAGTGTCCATACAGGGATTGAGAATTTACATATTCAGCATGGAACCACCAATGTGCCTCAAGATGATAATGAATACCTAGGTGTATATAAGAACATGTAAACTAATTAATGTGAAAATATAATAAAATAACTTCACAAATAATAAACGGTTACAATATAGAAGATATGTATAATGAGAATTTAATATATGAACCAATTCTAATGAAAAACAAACATCCTATACCAGGAACGTTCATACTAGACAAACTTTCTTTAGGAACAGTGCATAAAATCTAAGGTGAACATGATTGGGAAACTATGAAGCCTATTATAATTTATAAAAAAAATTATGGTATAAAACCCATCATGTGGAAACTGAAATGTGTATACAAGAGTTAGGGAACTACAAAACCATCCCTTCAAGGATAGAGGAAGTGATATAAAAGACTCTAGGCATTGTCAGTGCATCCCATTATGTATACCCAATAATAACGTACTTACTTAAAAATTATACAGTAGAAAAATAACTCTTCTAACATTCTCATTAACATATCAAAATAATATCCATACTACATAACATTGCATTCAAAATAACTATAATGAGCATTAAAAAATAAGTGAGAATACATACTATAACATCAAGCACTAATTATATTACTTACACAATAAAATTAAATGTTAGTATGAAAAAAATCACAATTGGACTAATAGAGATGAAATTATGATAAAATTCAATATTATAAACATGGGTCCATACATTCAACAAGTCAAGGTATAATATGTTTTTTTGGGAAGTAGATTGGAAATTCACACCAAATATTACATGTAGTGAAAACAACAATTCAAGGTTCATTTAAAACATATTATTAAGAGTTTCTAATTATTACATGAGTAACATCTACTGTGAACTAAAATTAAACTATGAAATAGGTTAATTATATTATCGATGAAAACTAATCCATGGTTTTTGTAAACTAGGGAAGAATTAAGTGAGTCATAGGTTTTTAGTTCAAATCTATAGTTTGAAATGTAAGGTTATTTTAAAAATAAGTTTATAAAATTAAACAATTGTCTAAGAAAAGAAATTTATTATAAAAGTATACCCATAGAATAATGGGAATGACAACCATTTTAAACATTCACCGCTGAAAGATAAATATAATTAGAATACACTTTAAATTCTAATCTTGAAATCTAACCCTTGTTAATTGTATTAAATTTTGGATTTCCTAAAAAAGAAGTAGTTTTCTAAAATAGGGATACAAGATAAAGATTTATAATCAATCAATAAAAATTTAGATTTATTATAAAATAAACATACTAGAATTTAAATATAGTAAGTTTTATTTAGTAAAATGATTCTGTAGTAAAGACCCACCATGTATAAAAACCATAATTAATTTTCTCTTAAATAACCCCATAATCACCTAGCCACTTATAAAAGTCTCAACTGGCACTAAGTTCAGATTGTTGAATTATAAATTATCAAATATAGAGTTAAATGAAATAATATCACTTAGTATAATATGGTAATGGGAAATGAAAGTTTGTAATTATTAAGGAAATGGATCACTATTTAAAAATTGAAATTAAAGGTCTTATATATTTTACATATTAACCAATGAAAACATGATAAATTATCCTATACAAATTCACAAGTATGTTTATTATGTTTAATAAGTCAAATAAGAATAAAAATAAATTATAAAATTATAATTCACTATACAAGAACAAGTGAAGGTATTATAATAACCAATTCAAGAACCTTATTTAGAACATTTATTATTTTACTCATTAAAGATGTATATTATCATAAATATGAATGATTATTAACAAAAATTTTGAAAACCCATTTTTAAGGGAAGAAATGTATTAATATATTTAACCTATATATTATTATAAAAACACTTTTAGAGGTATTTAATTTTTATAAAAAATCATTAAAAACCCATTCATTTATAATTATGAAAATAATTGATTACTATTTATTATTAATTTTGGAAAACAATTTACAGACATGTATCTTTTAAATACACTCAAAGAGTTGAGACCCCCTACCTTAACCATTTGGGGGTTTTCCTAAAACCAAACCATCCTTGAAAAGTTGATAAACCCATAAACCAAACATTCATAAATAATTTCCTCTAATAAAACAATAATCATAAATAAATAATAACTCACCTTAATTGAAACAAAAAAGAACAACTCCTAAATCTGTTAACTATAAAAAATCTGAAGGTATAACAAAAAAACCCACCCATATTACAATTAAATCCTTAGAATAAACCATATCCACATAACTTCACATAAAAACAATGATATAATGGAATAAAATAACCCTCTAGGGGTTCCTCCTAACTATGTAAAAGGAAGCCTCATGATTATAGGTGATTTCACCATGTTAAGTTGAAACCACAAATAAAAACCCATAGATAAGATAGAAGAAAACAAATAATATGGAGAAAAAAATGAATATCGGTTGAAAGAGTATGGGTTAACATGGGTTTGGTGGGATAAAACTCTTTGATTTTTTCTTGATTCATGTGGTAAGAGAAGAAAAAATTAGGGGACAAGAGGATATATATAGAAGTATCATGATAGGGATAGAAAAAAATGGGTTCATAGGGGAAAATACAAAAGTTAAATAAGGGTTTTAAAGAAAATGACCCATTTTTTCCTCTTAAAACCCCCCACTTGGGCCTACCAGGTTTGCAATGGAACCCCACAATGCCCCCACCACTTCCACACACACTGGGCACCTAATGTCAACTATTGAAAAATATAGTAGGTGAGACCTCCTTTTGTTATACCAGAACCACTGACTAACCTATAAAATCATAAATAATTCCCCAAAACACCTATAATTATTTTTACAAATTTCAAAATCCATGTATGAATCACAAAAATAAAAATAACCACTCCACAAAAATCAAAAAATCAAAATTAAAACTTTTTTCATTCGTCTAAATTCCCCCAAAACATAAAATTCCATTTAAATTTTATTATAAAGGACACAAGATGTTGCATGATCCCCTCTATATGACTTATCATCAATTCTATGTTCAAGGAAATGTTCAATCAAAGAATTAATACCTCACATATAACTTGATCAACCACAAGGACTTTAGGAATTAACACAAGACATCCACCACAACCTAGATAGAAAATCTTAAAAATCACATCAATTCACTAAACGCCGTCATATTTTAAAATCCATGTTGCATATTGACCTCAAAAATACTAATACACACACTAAATCACTCAATATAATATCTAGAAATAATTACCACAAAAAAACACAACCCCAAAAAATTTATTAAATCTTTAAATTCAACCCATCTACAAATGGTCAATTTATAAACAAAATACCATTAATCATCCCAAACAATCACTGAGATTATAATACATGGCTCTTAAAATCATTATAATCCACTAATAATTCAAGGTCATAATATACAGACGTTTTTACATAATAACTTCATTCTTTAAAAAACCAACCACAGAACTACACATATTCTTACTATGTTCCCCACCATAAGAGTATACTAGTCTCTAAAATGCATTTTCTGATACTGCTATCCCATTAGATTAAAATATTCTTATATAAAATAGTTTTATAAAAAAAATCCATTTCAGAACTACTAGTAAAAACCATTTTTAAAACACTACATTTAAGAAAACACTCTTTTTTACCTGAATTAAATTTTAGGAAAAACCCTCTTCATTCAACTTTTTGAAACATTTTCACTTAAAAATTCTATTTTGAAATTCACTACTCAATTCATTTTCAAAGAATTTTTATTTAAAAAACCACATACTAATTTATTTTTAGAAAACAACTATTAATTTTACTTTCTAAAAATTTACTAATTAATTATCATATATTTCATAAAAGAAAAATATGAAAACAACTTACAAAATAATAATAACATGGATTCATAGATAGATGAAATATTTGTATTATTAGATGGAAAATAACATACTTATAATTATACATTAATTTTTTTTTCTATATTACTTTACTAAATAGGAAACAATATACTTTCTCATTCATATCATTTTAGAATTTTAAAACTCATTATAAAAAAATAATGAAAAACATTATTTAGTCATCAATTTGTATAATAATTCAATAATAATTTACAAAAATAGAATTTGATAGGATGATTAAAGGTATAAATTATTATGAATTTAAAATAATAAATAACTAACAGGAGGTATATAATAAGAAACAATATGGAAACATATGTGATTTTATTTAATTAATTAGATGGTATCTAATAAGGTATGTGGGAAACACTCTTTACTTTATTAGTTATTGTTTAATTAACTAATCTCATTCACATATATGGGTTATGATAAAAATAAGTTTTCATTAAGAGTTACATATTTAAAATGGACCAACCTATATAAGTCAATTGTAAAATAGGGATACTTGAAGATTTAGAATATTTCGATGCCCTAGAAGCTGTATTTAGAAATAAGAAGCCAACCACCTCGATGATTCTCCCTCTAAAATACCTAAAACAATTTCTTAAAATACAATAAAAGTGAAAAAAATAAATGAAATTAAAAAATAAATAAACAAAAGGAATTACGTTTTTTATGAATTCTTATACCATAAGAAACTATAAATTCACTAGAAGTGTAAAAAATATATTATAATAAAAAATTCACCCTAAAACATAAGGTTTTAGAATATTAGGTTTAATAAACCACATATATTACAACTGAACCCAGAACCAGTTTCTAGATATTATCTTTTAGTTAATCTAGTTACACCACCAACCAAAATTCATTGGATAATACCTCATAGATATAAGTAATATATGAATCTAATCACACCGTAAAAGGCAATCCCCACATCAAATTATCTTGTTAATATATAATTCATTATTTTAAAAACATTAGGAATTATGTTTTACAAAATATCCTAAAGAGTATTATGTAATTCCTTTTTATATTTTATGTATCCATACCCACTTTAGTAATAATATACAAAAATCATCCTCTAGATTTACTACTTACATTAACTAGACTCACCATCAATACCATTTCCAATTTTTGGACATCTATTTTTGATAGAATTTTCTCCTCTTCATTTTGTATAATTAAAAAGTTCTAAAAGTTACTACTTTATGTAATATTTAGTACATATCTAGAAAATATCTTCCTTTATCATGTTAAAAAATATCATTTGTTATGATTCCCCAAATAAAACTCTAGGATACAATTACTATGTTTTGAAACTCTCTTTCTTAGTTCACCCCTTACAGTCTATTAAAGCTTCTGAGATCCCAAGACACCCAATTTATTTAAGCCGTATTGAAGAAAAACAACTCTTTATAATTTCTTGAGCACTAATTTCATCTATCCTATCCGATAAATTCAAATTCACATTAACCATTAGTAAATATCAAACAAAATCATCCATAAACATCCTGTTGAAGTGCAATTCTGGTTCAATATTTATCATATGGGTGTATAAAGATGGATTATTGGACAAGTGAATCATGACATAGCTTCCAAAGTGTAACATGTTGATTTTATACCTTCTTATAATATCATTTGTACGGACCACTAACCACACCAACTCCTTCACTACTTCCACAATTACTATTTACTTAAATTCTATGGTTGATAATGACATTATCAGTTATAATCATGACATCCCAATCGTGGATGCACCTCCAAAATTAAAAAAATAACTAGTAGTTCACTTTCACTGAGTAGTATCACTACTAAAACTTGTATCCACTAACTCTTTCAAGGGATCATAGATTATGAGTTATCATGAAATCTCTGATAAACATTTGAGGTACTGGAAGATCTAATTTATGAACTACAAGTGTTCCTTTCCAGGAAACAATATGATTTTTTAAACACACATACCACTTTTCTGTACTTGTAAAAACCATGTAATACATTATACCTCTCGCAATCAATGTATTTGAAAAAAATTTCATGTACTTAGGACTCTCATATCTCATAGGTTCCTTATAATTTAAAATTTTGATGTGTTTATCTAGGAGAAACCTCACAGGATTTGATACAGTTATCAAGAATCATTATAATACTTTCTAGATGAACTCTAACTAATAATGTAAAAAAGTTATGAATCTCATGTCTCCCATGATCCTCATCACAAAAATATATATACCATAACCATGATATTTCATCTAGAAAATTCTATAAAAAACCTTCAACTCCTATAGGATTTCCTTCATCGGTCCAACTTAGATTATCTCTTAAACATAAAGAATAATGAATATGAAATAATCATCATAATACACCTTTTAGTAATATAAATGATCTACATTTATTAAGAAAAACATTCATTCCATGATGATCTTGTCAAACTTCCGATTCTACTTCCTTGGAACCTTCTTAAGCCCATATAGACTTCTCTTAAGCATACACATCATGCCCATGTACTATTTGAGTATAATAACTTTTGGTCACTCCATGTAAATTTCTTCCTCCAAATACAAATAAAGGAACACTAACTTGACATCCAACTATTCAAATAACAAACCCTCTGTGGAAACCAGGTTGATTACTATCTAAATAGGTTTTTATTTCCCAATAAGAGAGAAAATCTCATTGTAATGAACACCTTTTGATTGTTATAACCACTTCAAAATTAACCATACATTACAATCAAATATATTATTTTATTCATCCATCAAAATATAGTACCAATTGTTCTGAAGATCCATTTTTTTCTTTTGAAAGATAAGTTAGATATCATATACTATCAACATGTAAGGAATCCAAATATCCATTTATTGGTAACTCTTACTATAATAGTTTACTCAAACATGTCACCCACAAATGATTTTGGGTTCCCAGAGTCCATGGGAAGTAAAACAATTAATTTGGGAATCAAACATCTACATCAGGTTTCAATCCTTGGTAGACTGCCTCAACTCATATGGTACATCTCCTTCCTGAAAAATATATTTGGAAACTCTTCCTTCAGAATTTAAATAAATCATTTTTTAATAATTTTTTTATCAAAACATTCTATTTCCGAACATGGTTATACCAATCAAACTCCATCTTCCATGATTTTTGAGTAGCTTAGCACCACCCAATCGTTGATTAGGTCATACTTTCCTTTATATATTGAAATACTAGAATTTGTAACTATATAAACTGACCTATATTAATTTTCAATAAGGACCATGGAGATAAGTATCTTATAAACATGACCATTATATGGCCTGTGGTAGTAGTGCACCCAACTCCCCCCATATCCATTCCCTTATGAGATTCATCCCCTACCCCACAAGATTCCTCCACCCCCTACCATCATGAGATTACTCCCCATATTTTCCACCCAACCTCCAACCATCCTACTTCGACACAACTAACAAAATTCCCCATAATCCTATTCCTCCTCCGATACACCCACCCAACCTCCCCACTGATACATCTCTGACATTTCTCTGATGTGGTCTCCCCACCTCCTCCTTAAACACACCTAAAAAATGGGCACCCCACCTTCACATGATCCTCATACCATATCAAGGCTTCAAAATGGATTCAACGTGTGTCCGACATGGATTTGACTTGGACACCCCACCTTCAGGGATCCTCCTCCTTCGACGTGAGCACCCTCGATCGTTCTCCATCGATGCAGCAAACCCACCTATGTTATTTATCATCTTAACCACACCCTACCATCACAATACTCCTCCTACTATGATTTATTACTAACCCTATTTGGGAGACCCTAGGGAAATAAGTGCCTCTCATGAAAAATATTTATCTCCTACCCTTCTAATGAATTGCTTCTACGTAATTGGTTCGGGTTCCCCCAATTTTCCCTGTAAACTAATTTTTAATCTTCTAAAATATGTGTTTAGTTAGATATTGAACTTTATTCATTTCATGATCATAAAATTTCATTCTTTTCCACAACATCAGTATATTATTTAGATCCCATAGTATTATTTTTTCATAATGTGATTTTCCACTAGTTATACATGCTTACACGGTTACAAATGTATGAATTGGTTATATTTCATATTTTCACATGTTTATATTTATGTATGTTTATATTAGTGGTTGACTATAATTTTATGCATTCCAGTTTCCAATATGACCATACCAAACTTTTTATAGTACTGAAATTACATGGATATTATAGGAATAATAATGTTTCTAGGAACAACTGTATGATTTTGATCATGTTAGAGTTTATAAAACAGAAATAACTGAAAACTACTAATTTAACTTATCAATAACTGTAACTGTTTTTTAGAAGAGTTTCCCATTAATGAAATCATGTTATACAACTAATTTTTTCATATTTTATATAATAGAACAAAAAAATTTATTTTTTAAATCTATTACCATATGTGATAAGTATAGAAACGGTTTTAAATAAGTGAATTCAATAAGAAAGTCATTATTTTTGTGTTATGCTCTTAAACATTTTTTAGTAAGTATACTTATTTTTTTCATGTCATAAAACACTACAAACCAGGATCATAAATTAATTATTTTTGGTATATGATATTTTTCATTCATTGTTGATATTTTTCTAATTATTTTTAATAGTTATGTTTTATATTAAGCCATGTTATAGTATTTATTTTCAATGATATGAAATTTTACTTTATGAGATCTCATGATTTATTATTTTCTAAATAGTTTTTTCATTTACGAGGATACATGACATTGTGACATGTAATTCAATATATGGAGAAGGATTTTGTAAGTAAATTAGGTATTTGTTTTGATGAATAATTATTGGGGATTGATTTTTTAATGGACAAGAATATATTTTCTATGACCAATATAGAATTTTCATTTTTTTTATTGTTAAATATAAAACTATTACTCTTTTAATATTGTGATATAATAAGATTTTAGAAACTATAATACAAGTTCTATAAATAGTTTTAAAATTTTGTTGTCCTACAAACAAAACATAGGTGACTCAACATTCTTCAACATTTTTATTCACTGGTTGAAGTTATTATTAGAGTGTACTAACTAATTTGAATATATTATAATTAATGTCATTATAACATAACTACTATTTATTTTTGAAAAACAGTTCAATACATGTTACATGATTTTTATTGTGTACGAAATTGAATGAAACATTTATTGTGATGAAAAAATATATGTCAAAGGATTTTTCCGGTCAATTATTATATTTCTGGTTTTCACTAAAACAATCATTTCAGTTTCCATCAGTGTGTTTATTTTGGGAGGGTAGTTTCAAGTACAATGTTTTATTATTGCATGATTCTCTTTTTTATTATCTATTAACAGCAACCTATGTCCAAAATATGAGTATCTATTCAATTTGACATTACTGTTTATTACCTTACAGGGTGATTCTTCAGATTAATGATCCTAAACAAATGACTCGAGTGTTATGTTAATGTCATGATTTTACATAATGAAATGTAATAAATTATTCCATATATCATTTACTTATATATTAAAAATGTGTTCAAAGAGATTACTTTCACATTGTATTTCTGTTTAGTTATTGATGTTATAGATATTCTATTTTAAATTATTTCAAGAAAATATGAGTTTATATGTTAATATTTTTGAATTTTTTGAGCTTATATTGTAAAGTTTATTAAAAATTATAAACCAAAAAGTCCATATAGTTAATATATTAATTTTATTAAACAAATCAACATCCAAATAAATATATAAACATAGTTTAAATGTACTTTTTATGAAGATAAATTGTGAACGAATTAGAAATGGTTTATATAATTATTTATTTGTTAATATATTTTATATACTTATAATATTATATGTTAATACTATTTATATGTTTATACTGATTATATTATAATAATGCCTATAGGTTTATATGTCAATAAAAATTTAATTTTTCATTAATTCAGGTACTAGAGAAAATTTCCTAAATGTATCATGATCAGATGTTGATGTTATATGTAAAAATATCTGTTTTTTTAAATCATCCGCAAGATAAAGGTGATCTCATGGACTCTGGGGATCTTTCTCACAATAATAAAATTGATGGTTTAATAATTGATTATTCATTTTTGGTTCATCATTATTAAAATTCTTTTAGCATTTTTAACAGTGATAACGAAGTGACCATCATTAAAGCTGGTGAGTGATGACCTAGGACCAATGATATTCTTCACACTAGGAAAATGTTAAATGTTACATCTTCATTTCTACCTCTTGGTAAAAAAAACTATTATTGATTTTTTTTATAAAAACAATATGAAATTTAACAGAACATATATTGATTTTTTCATTCCTTTTCTTGTTAAATCACATGTGATGAAATAATTCTCACTATTGAGTGTGTGTTGGGTATTTTTTATGATTATTTGAGTGTTAAATCAACCTCAATTTTATATTTAAAATTCATTTTCTTAGTTTAATGTCAGATTATAGTTACTCTTTTTTCTTCTATTCAGTAGTAACTAAACACATTGATAATATCTCAATAGGAAATAGAGTTCTTTCACTATAGTTTAGTGTTATTACCCTACTTCTAAAATTTTATAAGTGGGGTATCTTATTGTTTTAGTCTATATAATTGGTGAAATATATTTAAAAAACCCTTATATCTGATGACTAAAATATTTTCCTGGTTTCTATGAATTACATCAATCATTAATATTAAATACCATTAAATTTGGTTATTCATGTTTCCTTTAATATTTTTATTTTCAATTTTTTGTTATTAATATATTGTTTCATATTATTCATGTGTACACAATCTGATTACTTACCTCATTAATTTTTCACCATGATGTAGTGTATTTAAGAAGTTATTCATATTATAATTTATATATTTTGGTATTATTATATATATCTAGTTTAAATTATTTTCTATTCATATATTTTTATTAATTTTATCTTTATACTTATGCTCTATATTTCATTCCCAAAGTCTTTAATTTTTTACACATATAACTTCATTTTAACATTTGCAATGTCTTTCATTTTTAACACATATAACCTCATTTTTACTTTTACATTTTTAAATGATTTATAAATTCTGAATATTATTCTACATAAAGTTACAATATAAAAAAACCAAATAGTTGTGTTTCATTATCTCTTATGACATGACCTATGATAGTAAATACTTTTTACTTTCTACTATATTCTTAATATTTTAACTGTTGATTAATTTGTTTATTATATATGCATTAATTCAAGATATGGATGATAATTTGGAACTAGATTCCAAATCCAATGACTTAAAACCAAAGTAATGAGTTTTTTTAATATTGTATCTTTTTTATTTAGTTGCAGTAGATTTCCAATGTAACAATATTTCCATTTTTCAAAATACCAAATATCATTCCTTAAAAACCATGATTAATTATGAATTAAACTTAATTAATTGAATGTAAATGTAATTCTTAAACAGTATGTTTTCTCTAAACTATTAATTTTGGATCATTTACATGACCTGAGGTAATTTTTTTCTTTATAACTGGAGTCCCTTTCCACACATTGTGGAAAGATTATATTTTGATTTTAATAAATTGTAACCATAGTTGAAACTAGAAATTTCGGTTATATTTGGTATATTAAATAAGCATTCTTGAATAGAGTAGTGAATTATAAGTGTTCAACTATATTTTATCTTCAAGAAGGCATGATAAGTTGATCTTATTATCTATATTTCTTTAACCATTCTTTCTGGACTCCTTTGAATCATATTTCTATATCCTCATTTATTAGTGAAATTTTGCCTAATCAATTTTACTAATAATTTCAGATGCTATCAAAAACATCAATTTTCATCATCTTCATATGCCTTCATAGTTTCCAATTATTTTTTATACTACTTCTAATAGTGTATATAATTATTTCATTGAACTTTTTTTTAAATTATAATCAGTGGCCTTTTAAGTCAGGTCCCTTCATATATTGTTGGAACATCATTGATACAAAACAAAATAGATCTATTTTAGTAGTTTCTAAAACTATTTATTTCTGTTGTTACATTGAATATCATATATTTGGATGGAGATTATTTGTCTAAATAGAGTTATGCCAGCTGAGTTTGGTGATCACAGTTACATATAAGTTATGTAACTATTTAGTATTTATGATTTCATTAAGAATGATAATTTGATATAAAGGATATTTTTTAAATTTAATTTTTTAGTTGATCTCAAAGGGTTGTAATAATGGATTATTAAAATTCTTACATGATTATATTTTTGTCATTGGTGGGATATCACTTCCAATTGCATCAATTTTTCCATACAAGAATTTTTTTTAAAGTTCCACTAATCAAATTATATGTATTTTTATTATTATTTTCAATTGTTTTTATTTAATTTATTTTTTATCTTATGTGCATTTTCTAGTCTGAAATTTGAACTATGATTTAATGATAGATGTCTTATGGGAATTTATCTTAGTGGTTATGTTTCTATGGAAATACACGTAAAGGCCATACTTTTTTCAATATTTTGATGGAAACTAGCATGTTAGACCACTTCCTGATGTGTCTAGGAAATTATAGTAATTTAAAGAGACTCTAAGGACACTTCCAAAATGAGTATGGAAGAGGGTATTTATCTAATTTCATTTTTGAAATCAAAACTGATATTTTATTTCCTCTCTACTATTGAGATCAATAAAATTATGCATGGCATGTTTGGATTGGTTTAAATTGTTCATCATTTTGGTATCAACATGAGAACTTGATGATTTGGGTAGATCATTAAATATTCTTTTTTGTTTTCCCATAAGAAATATATTTATTAATTAATAATTCAAGGAATTTTATAATTCCATGGGTGGGATGTGGAGGCCACAAATGCTTGTTGGAAAGCCCATCCACTTCTCCTACAGTACTGGATGCCAAGAAGGTGGCTAGAAAACCATGGCATAAGTTCTCAATCCCACTTTCCCTCATCCTTTGATGGTAACTCATCTTATTTAATAACTTTTATTCCATTATTATGTGGTATTTATTTATGATTTCTATTTCTAAAATATCCACATGAATTATTATGTAGAAATTATTTGGGATTTATGTTTGTTCATGAACCCCTTTCAAACTACATTATGTGAATTCATTTTATTTATTATGATTTTTTATACTTCATTCATTTTAGTGCTTATTCTTATGCTTTTGTTTATTCTCATTTTATTCCATACACAATTAGTTAAATATAATATATACAAATTCTAAATCTGATAGTGCATATGTGAATTTGTTTTTAAAATAATGATATTCCTTACATAATTAATGAAATACAATATGTACACAATTTGAATTTGATAGTTCATATGTGAATTCAATAGTGCATATTCATACGTAAACATATAATGAAATACATACACATTATCAAATTAAAAATGAATCTTCTAATGTTTATGATTATAGTAAGGCTTATTGAGAAATTATAATATATAGACTATTTCAAATATTGTAATATATATAGCCTAATAAATACATTATATTTAGTTAAAGATTATAAAAAACCATGTTTATTAAAAACATTGTCTTCTATTTCTTAATATATTTTGCATAAAAATACATTAGATTTATCTTATACTTATAAAAACTGAGTTATGTGAATACATAATCATTTTATTATGATTACTATTATGCTAATTCTTATATAGATACTGATATAAATACCAATTTTTCAACAAGTCAATGCATATGATTATGTTAATTCCTATTCTTATATATATATACTATAACACACACAAGTTTTATAATTTATAGTGCTTATTCATATTCTTTTACTTATTCTTATACTTTAACAAATACTATAACACATACACATCTTCATATACTGCAATATAAAAATATTGTAATAAGACCACGATTATATGAACACATTTTCACATTTTCATATACATTAATGTAGAAATACATTAATATACAAATACTATAATGATATAATACAATAATTCATACACATATTCATATATTATGATATAAAAATACTAAAATATTCAAATATTGTAATACTAAATTACTATGATACATTTTCATATAGTGTATTATACATTTTACTATAATATAATATATATTTTAAAATGTTCATATATTATTATACAATAATAATATAATATAGTAATACTCTAATATACATTTTCCCTCATGAAATGTATATTTTGAAGGAAAAAACACGTCTACTATCAATATAAATTTTAAATTACAATATATCAGATCACCATCGAGCATTTGATAAAGAGAAATGGATTTTTGTTCATTATTGAAATTCAAGTACTTCTCACAGACATCTAGAAGTATTTTTAAAACATAAAATTAGTATTTTTTAATCGTAGTCATATTTTATTAGATATATTTTATGGATCTAACAACACTAATTAGTTTTATGGTACCTTTTAATTCTTACCAGGTGTATGTCATTATTGGAATATCATGCTACAACAGTGGAGTTATAGAATCCATGAGTTCAGTTATCAAGAATGGAACCCTTTTGGTTTGAACTTGTACTTTTAGTTCATTCATTTACTTCATAAATTTATCAAAACATGTTTACATCAATATAAACAATTCCTTTTTCGTTAATATTACCTCTTTTTCTGGCTTCATCTGTGTAATCGCTATACATTTTCATATATTTTAATTCCTTTCCATGTAATTTCTTCTACATTCATATACATGAATATAAATTTTTTAAACCTTCAATAATGTATTAACAGAAAAAATGATAAACAAAAGTAACATATTAGGTTGATATAAACACTAACAAATAAGCTGGTAACTGTAATATAAAAAACCCACAATATATAGACATTATTAAAATTCTGAAATATAGAAAGACTGTATTAATAGTTAAAATACATTATAATTAGGTAAAATCACATTGGGATCCTGAAAAACCATTTTTCATTTATTTGGACAATAAAATCCAAGATCATAGCCATAAGATAGAGTGTGAGACCTA
Organism: Viscum album; assembly: GCA_963277665.1. Classification (NCBI taxonomy): domain Eukaryota; kingdom Viridiplantae; phylum Streptophyta; class Magnoliopsida; order Santalales; family Viscaceae; genus Viscum; species Viscum album. The sequence goes on from OY728141.1 coordinate 784,707,379, forward strand.
CAAGTGTGAGGTTTTTTTCTCCAACCTTCTTGCAGTTCTGATAGGTATTGAGGAGAATAAACCACATTTATCAATTAAGGTGAAAAATATAATGTTGGTTATGTAGGAAATCCTTCATAGTTAGTTTTATGCAGTTTTGAGTTTCTGTTTCCTATTTGATTTTTAGATATTGTGACTAGTTTTTGGGTAAAGTTGTTTCTTTTATCTTATTATAGAAAAAATGTGTGGAGAGTTAAGTTAGATAAAATTATTATTTTCATGTAGAGTTTCATGTGACATTTTACATGTAATTATTATGTATTCTTCATTTTGTATAATGAATATGTGGCCATGTTGAATGAACTAATACAATATATCTGTAGAAAGTCAAATTTATCAAAATATATTCATGTTTTGATAGCGTGTAGGGTCACATCATGAGTCATAGGAGAAGTAGGAGTTCATATATTTATTGCTGAATTTTTATACTAACAAGGTATCAATATAGAATTGAAAATTTTGTTGATGAAAAATATAAAGGGGGATATTGAACCCAAATAGATTGGGAAAATGATTATTATATTTTTTTCAGTGATAAGTTATGTAAAAATGAGTTTAATCTAAAGCTGATGAATAATTTTGAACTAAAATTATATATTGTTTCTTAAATGTTATCACTATAGAATACAAGCAGAGTCTATATCTACTTTTGGAAGGTATCATTGAACAATATTCTTTGTATAGATTATTAATGTAAAAAATGTAAGAGTATTTTTATAAAATTAATGATGTTGAGGAATGATGTAATATGAAATTAATTATACTACTATGTAAAAATGGATATTTCATGAAGCAGTAATATCTTGTAATTATTGAGCTGAACATTGTTAAAGAAATAATATTGTGTAAGTCGAAGAAAATTTGTTCTAGGATAATCATTTTCTAATGTATTGGAACATATATTTTAGAATTAGATTCAATTATTTTTCATGAATACATGGGATCTATATAAATAAGTAGTATCATAGGAATAACTAGAAGAGAAATCTAGTTCTAAAAGATGAAGTGTTTGGGAGACTATGAAATTTTGTAAGGTAATATCTAGATAATGAAGAATGGATGAGGATTCCTATGAAATATGTAAGAGTTATTGGGAAGGAACTGAAGAAGAAACATATGAATACATTTAGATTTAATTTTTCATTATATCATGCATTTAAAACTCTATAAACATTGGATGGAGTATTGATTTATTCTAATTGGAGAAATTTTGATTTGTGGGATGTTTAAGACATTTAAAAAGGACTATGTCTATAAAATTAATTATAAATCTTTATTGAGTATGTATGATCCACTCTAAATATTCAATTTATAAATAATGAATTATTTTAAAAACATATGGATGAATAAAATTCATTTACTCACACATAAGTGTATTTATAAGCTATTGATTTAGATATACCTATAAATGAATAATTAAAGGATATGTTGTGATAAATATGAATGCTATCATGGATAATGAATTTTTTGGTATAGAAGGAATTTAGTAAAAAAATTGATAAAAGGATAGGTAATTGTAACTTAAAACATACATAATGGTTTCCTATTTGAAGAATAATGATATATTTTTCTACGAGGAAATATTTTACGAAAAAGCAGAAGGTTCTATGGTGATCTTTCAATGTAATAAATAACAAGATTATTTTTTGAATATTGGGATTCATGCTAATTATGAAAGGTGATGTTTTTATAAGATGAGAAGTGATGTTTTCAAGAGATAGAATAATTTATACGTGAGCTACGGTTCATATTTTTTTTAAATTGAATGTGATCATCTGAGAACTTGCATGTTATTTTTTATGTCAGCTAGTAGGTAGGATATTGGTTTTAGCAGCCTGTTGGATGGTGTTTTTTATTAGAATTTAGAGGCTATATCCATGGTTGTAAACTATGGTGGTAGTCATAGTACCCTAGTTTAAATAGTGGATATTGGAATAGTGTAATGATTTATAACCATGGTATTATGTTTATGTGAAAGAGGTTGTAGCAATCATTATAAACAATGGAAAGTGGGCTATAACTACAGTTTGAATCATGGAAATAAGGCCATTTCCATGGTTTAAAACCATGTATATAATTATGTATGGTGGATTATATTTCCATAGTTATAAAATGTGATAATAGTGATATTTCGATGATTCAATCCACAACTATTATTTTTCCCTATATCCACACCAGTAGGAGCCATGACCTATCATACCATGGAAATTTCCTATAGCCACAATTTTGAGGTCTATATACACTGTTAAAAACTAAAACTATAGCATATTATTTATAGAATCATTGTTTCCTCATTTTCAAGAGTGTATTTTTACTAGATATAATCTTTCCATAATATCTCCTCATTGATCATGACCTTTGAGACTCTGATAATCTTTCATTGGCTATTATTCCAGTGTCCAATAATTTTTTTCATCATCATATCCATCAATGAAATATTTCCAAAACTTATATTCCAACATATATAAATCCAAGGAATTGATATGGGCATACAATATAAAATAAAAAACATCTAGGTTAACAATATTAACATTTCATTTGACCTATGTTCCTTTGAAAGTTTTTATGCCAATGGATTGGAAGGGCACTAATACAAAATATTGTCTTTACAGTTAACTAATTCAGCCCTAAATTCCATCGAGAAACCAAAACATAAACTCATGATTATGGAATTAATATTTATCATCTGATTCATCTAGTCTGTAATATAATGTTTATTACATGTTTTGGGAACAGTCTTCTCCATATGGATTCTATTCATCCAACTTAATGAACGAAACTATTATCTTCCATACTCACCGCCATTATCAGAATGAACGCATTTCAAATTCAATATAGTCTACACTGACATAATGGACCTCTATATATGTAATTTATCTAAAAAATTAGACATTAGTCTGAGGAAAAAACTAAAAGCATCATTATAGAATAACCAGTGAAGGTAAGATAATACACTGTTGCCCCGTGATATTGAACCGGTGCTGCTTCACATATATCCATATAAACATGATCAAGATTCCAATTCGTTTTTATCCTACCAAAAAAATTTGAATAAAACTATTAGGCCTAAAAGGGGATTAAGTGAGAAATATCATGAGGGGTTGTGGGGTGAATGAGGGTTTAATTTTTTTCCTAAATCAATATTTGCTCTAAAAACTAACACTACCATACATAAATATTAACCACTTACTTAAAAGGGTCACACAATTATGATATTATTTTAAATTTGATATAATTAATATTTTACTTGACATTCCCTTCACATGATTTATAAATTTTTTCTTATCCCAATATCACTGTGTTATGATATTGATCGCGTTGTCGAGCACGTCAGATTAGTTGTTTAATTTTGACTAGAATATCTGTAGTATAGCAGCAACCCTAGGTCATCTCCTGAAATAGCCTTAGATCATTAATTTAAAAATTGGGTTTTGAAAATGAATGTATAAGGTGAATGAGGTTTTATAAAACTTGGATATTTTATGATTAAAGATGAAAATAGAAAATGAAAGCGATAAAACAATGTAGATATTAACAGAATTAATTAGGCGTGACCAACTCGGGGTACTCTCATGATGTTTATCCTTCATCGCTTCATGATATAGGGTTATTATCCTTTAATCCCTGTTTTGAAACACCTAGATCCAGAATGTTACTAAGTTTATACTAGGATACCTCCTAGGGTTTAGTCGAAAACACAAAATGATTCACCGGACACCGACGATGATTGGGTGAATTGTGTTTGACTTCATAACCAAAACTCACCAAGGAAACACACGAAGAAATCGATGAGCTGTCCAGGTTTTTATGTTATTTCACTGTGATACCATGACATAAATGTACATGGCCTTGACTGTGCTCATGTGAGTTCATTTGACCAATATGAACCACACAATCACCACAATTGAAATGGGGAAAAGAAAGTAGTGAATGGTGTGTACAACATCACATGAATGGGTATCCCCAAACATGATCATATAGGTTGATCATGACATACCAGTACAAAACACATTAAAATAAGAATAGAGGATGATGAAAAACAACACAAAAACCTATAATTCAAATGATCATTCAAATATTTCAAACATGAAGCTTGGGATTTACATCACGTTCCTCCCCGGGTGATCACTGGGGGTTTCGAAACCCAAGGGAGGGGAAGAAGAAGAAGATGTTAAAGTATCACTTCATATAGCCTCCCGAACTTCTAGGGATGTTGAGAAGACTCCTTGGGGACTCCAAAATGGATGAACCTTTCCTCCTAGCCGAATTTTCATATGGGGAGCCCAAGGTTCCATTTTATAAGAAAATTGGAAGGTGGTTTTAGGCACACAGATTTCTTCAATCCACATGTACCATGCATTTCTTCCTTCAGATAGCCTTACCTCGCTTTGGAGAAAATAATAAAGTAATATCCCCACCTCTTTTCTATCTCCACAAAATGTTTGGAACCATTTGTACAACTATAACTCTATATATTGATAAAATACAGAACACCACATTTGACATGGTCCATCTTTGATTCCTTGGATAGATCAGTTAGTATGGGAATTGTAGAGGCCGAATGGGGCTTCAGTTACTTCATATGAAATGGTTCCCATCAAATGTTGGACCTCCCCACAAAATTTCATCCCATTTCGATGCATAGTTCTGTATAAATACACAGTTGAGTCCACTGGTGTTCTTGGATCTTGTGCAGATTGGCCCATCTTTCTTGGACTTCATCATGGGTTCTCCAAATCACCTCCACCTTAAATATAATTATCAAATCATGTAACATATCCCTTTTTAAAAGTGATAAAAACAAAACAATTTAATCAATCATGGAGTTAAATTAGTTATTATACTTGTAATTTTCAACACAATACCATTTTAATATATTGGTATAAGGGTGAAAAAAATAGTGAATTGTGGTACGATCAGATATGTAGAATTAAAATAAAAAATAACACAAGACGCATTTATTTTACTTGTTTGAACACTATAGGAAAATACAAGGAGTATGCATGGAAATGTTCTTACACATTTAAATCACTAAATATTTTTTGCTGATCACCCCTGTTTGGGATGATATCCCTTACAATTCTCTCATTCACTTAATGCTTTAAATGGAAAAATAGTGTTAGATGGTGAACTATTGTTGTGCAAGTTCTCAAAAATATTTATAACTAAGTTCAAAATAGTGGCTTAGTTAGTTCATTCTCTAGAGGATCTGTCGTAGTCAATTACTCACTAATTCAAATTAAATTATTTTTTATATTTTTATATTTATAAAATAAAATGAAAAAAATAGAGATTTGACAAATTATAATGTAAAATTAAAATTAAAAATACATATATAATGCAAAAAGAATGAATGCAGACAAAATGATGTTAGGAAGAAATAAGGAATTCCAAAGAGAATCACCCTGAGTGAACTATCGTCATCTCTTAATTAGTTTAGAATTTAATAAATTAAAAAATGTCATCTTATGTGTGGAAATACTCCTATATATATGGTTTTTAATATAATACTCTATCAATGATCATCTAGAGACCACACATTCACCTCCTCGATCGAGGGATAATATTTCAGAAGTGAAAGCTAATCTTTAGGTTGTAAAGTTGAGACACAGTGGTTCCTTTCCCACTAAATATCACCAAGTTATAACTCTAATAAAATAAGAATCTTCAAAAATTAATGTTCAATGACTTGATTTCATCCCTTTATTACTCCCCCGAGAACTTCCTTGGGTTAGCTACTCATGATCTTGAGCATAAGAGTTCACAGTGGAGAAGACCAGAGTGAAAACCTGAAAGATAAAAATACGAGAGAATGAGATGATGAAGAAGAATAAAAAATATTAAAAATGTAGAATACTATTAAAAAATAAACTAAACTACAAAACTATAGAAAACGTTCCTACAAAGGACACCTCAAAGTTTCCAACACTTTAAGAAGCAGAAGGAGGATATTTTTATAGGCAAACTGATGAAATATTTGGCTTCAAAAGGAATCCCTGAATGACCCCATGTGTTTATCCTATTAAATGACATAATTTTGGAATAGTTAATTATTTAATTTTTTTATAATATATATCCTTTATAGGACCAAAAAACATCAGCTTCATTGGACACTTTTGGAGAGAGATATGGAAGACTTACTCTAAGAAATTTATTATAGCCAAGTGACTCTTCATATTCCACAACACTAAATTCCATCGCATTTATGGAACTGAAAATGAATGAATAACTAATGGGATAATTAATTAAAGTTGTTAACACGCATGTTATACTGCATAATATTGAATGTGAACTCATTTTGTTAGGAATTTATGGTTATATGGTCCGAAAAATAATGTTCTCTGGATCTATTCACAGATTGTGAGGCAGGAATTATGAGCCAGATTTGGGCCCTAAAATGGATTATTGAGCTTCAGATATAAAAGGATAAAATTAATACCATAAAATATAAAAAATAAAAAATAATAATTTTGAAATTTGGTTCAGTTTATAAAAATTTATAGTTGAAACATTGATATAAAAAACTGTTAAAATTCCAAAATAAGGCATTATTTCCAATTAAGATCAAAAATGATCCTAAAACATAAAATGTGAAAAATTCCCTTAAAAGAATAAATTGTTGGGATTAAAAACATTTAATATAATAATAAATTAATTTAAATTATTTTTTCTATCAATTCCCCCACACATAAACATTGCTCTTTTGGGCAATCATCTAATACCACGGTCAAAACAAACTTTCAAAGCATAAATGAAACCATATCTCTATTATACTATCAAAGAAAATATAATTCCACCTATATGGATAATAATTTTACAGATCATAAAAATCATATGAAACCATTAAATCTCATTTCAATCCTCACATTAATGTTTCACCTACCTCCCTGAAAAAATATTTTTCTCTTCACTCAAGGATATTTAATGAGGACTTTTTCTCATTCTCAAAATAATGTGTGATCTCCATAGGCATTATATCCTCCTAGTATGTCCACTTAATATATTCAAAAACATATTAATAATAAGGTATTTTTCATTGGGTTTTTAGAGGGTGATTGTTGGCAGGTTTTAAATGTAAAAACATCTAAGGCAGAATGAGCAGGATTATGCTCTAAAGTAAAGTAAATGCATGAAAATTGTTTTTCTCAAGAATGGGGTGCTCCTTAATCCGCTAGAAAATGATTCACCTCCAAAAATATATTTCCGGGAATTTCACACTTTTAATTTCATCATTAATGAATTTATTCCCTCTTTCTCCCATTTATATCATTGTTCCATCTTCGATTCAGATTTGAATTTCTCTTCAGAATCATATTTTTTGAGGAAAAGAGATATAGCTTTTGATCTTCAAAAATTGTTGACCTCTCATAACATATGTGTAACGATATTTTTTACCACCCATACATATTTCTATAATGAAATATATTCCACCCAAGCATAAATAAATATGTAAACAATTTCAATTCAGATCAATTAGATTTTTCAAGAATGAAAATCACAACTCATTCCCCCCCCCAAACATGAGTTCAATAATAATCATGCATTTAACTTTTAGAGAAGGTTGGAAAGGGACAAATGCATTGTAATTTGGATTCCAAATGAGGTATTTTATGGATACTAGGTGCTTAAATAAGGTTAGATGAAAATTTAGGCAAAATAAGAGTTCAACGTAAAAGGGATTTTAATGTAATGCCTCAATCATATTTGACACATTCAATGAAATCTAACTGCTTTGAAGAAGAGAAAATTATAATGTTATGGATAACACAACATGTAACAAGACTCTTAAGAAAAATATGAATCTAAAAAAGTTGTCAAAAAGGATTATAAACCTCTTGGTTTGGGAAATATTTTCAATCAAGACAGTAGTAGTGCACATGAGTTTTACAATAAATCAATCTTCATAAATTGAAAAGAACAAAAATATAGAAACTAAATCCACTGAAACATTATTTAAATCATAAAATATTTAAATAAAGAAATGTTCCAAAAATAACAATATGGTTTTAATTTTCCAAATTAATCAATTTTGTTCAAGAATCCTAAAAACACACTCAAAAATGAAAATGGAAAACATGAAACATCTAGAAAAAGATACAAAAAAATAAAGTGAAATCACAAAAAAGTGCATACAAACAAGTTCTCATACCTCCCCCAAACTTATTCCATTTACATCCCCCTTTTATATCAAATTATATTATAAATTGTTACATTCAAAATATACACTGGTCATAAAATAAAATAAATAAAAGGAAAGACAACAACAGATTTATTTTTCAGTGGCAGCCTTATGTTAAGATCTTTGATTCTACCACTTTAATACTAAAAGAAAGAAATGAAAAGTCATATTAAAAATAAATAAAAATAAAGAGAAAGGGGTTATAAAATATATAATTCTTGGTTTATACCCCCAAGCAGATGTTAGGTTTTTACTGCCCCTAGTCAGGCAGTAGCAATGGATTATCCCCAATGCAAAGGTGAGTGTGGTGTCTTTATGATTAACCACCACGTGATAATTTTTCTAGTATCCATGAGTAAAAAAAATATTTGACAACCCCAAAAAAGAAAATTATGTTCCCAACCCCCATGAAAGATGAAATATAGAATTTAATGTCTATAGTGGGTGGGAAGAAATATAGGTACTCCATGTTGACTTCAATAGTGTCCTCCTCCATATGATATGAAAGTTGTTTTAGAGGAGGTAGTCATACCACCACCATCTTCTCTATATCTTCTTCCTCAATCACCAACAATTGGTTAGTCTCTTCCTTAACATATAATACCTACTTCATTTGTGTTGTATTAGAAATTTCTTAAAATTGTATGTCAGAATACAATTCATATTGAATTAGATTAAAACATTATGAATCAATTAAGAAATATTCCTTTTCAAGTAAGTCATATTGAAAATTGATCTCTTCATGTAAGCCCATTGGAAAATACATATCATTATGTTCATATTATTAATCATCTTACAAATCAAGAGAGAGTTTTAATGGTGATTATTTTTAATTTTCAATAATGGGATGATCCATTCACAGGTTATCTTCGACAAAGCTATTCCAAGATTCCTTCAAAATTCTTGATCTCCCATAAGTGCATCAGGTGACATGCTTACATTAGGGGCCTCCTCAATAAATGGTTCAGTTCAAGATGATATTTTTAATTCATTAAGAATATCTTTCTCACCAATCTTAGGTTCTTTAATATAAAAAATGAGTACTGAAATCTCTTCCACCACTCATTTTGGTTCATGTTCAGGTTTAGTTTGACATTTCTCTTGACATACATGTATGTATTCCGAAATAAACTCTTTTTCACTCTCCATTTTTTCCAATAAATTACTAATACATATTATATTTAGCATCTAGATCATTGTAAACTTCTTCTGGAACCTGATATCAGTAAGACCATGCATAATAGTATGAATTGAAATACATAATGAACAAAAATATTGTTTAGTGTTTTTAAAATTTATGATTTTTTAAAAAAAAGGAAAATTATTTAATTATTTTGAATAAAAATAGTGAGTGAAGACCACATGGATCCTCATAAATAATTACAATTTGTTGAAGCATTGTCATGCATGTTCTCAAAAATATTTATAACTAAGTGCAGCATATTGGCTAACCTAGATCGTTCTCTTGAGGAGTTGTCACAATCAATCACTAACTAATTCTAATTAATTGTTTAATATATTTATATTTATGAAATAAAATGAACAGAAAAGGAAATTTGAAAAATGAGAATGAAATATTGGAAATAAACATGCTGATGCAATGCAAATAGAATGAATGTAGAAAAAATGATGTTAGGAACAAAGGAGACATTCATGAGGGAATCACCTCGAGTGAACCTTTATTGTCTCTTAATTAGATTCTAATTTAATTTTTGAACACAATCTATCATATGTGTGGACATGATACTCCACATATGGTTGTGAATACATGGTTACCTCAACGATCACCGAGTTACCACACATTCACCTCCTCGATTGAGGGATAATATTGCCGAAGTGAAAGATAAGCCTCAGGTGGCAAGTGAAGACACAAATGCACCATTCATACTAAGATAACCCATGGTATAACTCTAAGAAAATAATAAACATTAAAAATGAATGATAAAATAATTTATTCTATCACTTTATTACTCCCTAGGGAACTTCCTAGGATAGGTACTCAGGATCATGAGCATAAGAGTTCACAGTGGAGAACATCAGAGTGAAAATATGAAAGATAAAAATACAAGAGAATGAGATAAAGAAGAAGAAGAAAAATATTTTAAAAATGTAGAATAATATTAAAAAATAATTTAAACTAAAAAAAATATATAGAAATATACAACAAAGGATACCCCTACGTTTCCAACACTTTGATACGAAGGAGAACATTTTTATATGCCAAAGGATGAAATATTTGGCTCCAAAAATAATCTCCAAAAGTTCCCACGTGTTTGACCTCTTAAATGAACAAATTTTGGAATTATTATTTATTTATAGTTTTTAAAATATCATTCCTCTATCATCCTATAAAATATCATCTTCATTGGACACTTTTGGATAGACATAAGGTTGATTTACTCCAAGAACATTATTATGGATAGGCGACTCCTCATATTCCACAACACCGAATTCCATCACATTTATGAAATTCAAAATGAATATATAACGCATGGAAATATTAGTGAGACTTTTACATAATTTTATCTTGAATAATATTGAATTAAAGATCATTTTTTTGGAATTTTAGGAAATATAAGCTCCACAAGAAAGTTCTCCATATCAATGCATAGATTTCGAGGCCATAATTGTGAGCTAGATTTGGGCCCTAAAATTATTGATTGAGATTTGGGTCTAGAAGGATAAAATTAATACCATAGAACACAAAAACCTCTAAAAAAGAAAAATATTTCAATTTTTATCTATTTATAAATAGTTATGGCCAAAACATTGAAATAAATAAAAACTTTTAAAATTACAAAATAATCATTTTTTCCAATTAAGCTAAAAAATGACCCTAAAAATAAAATGTTACAATTTATCTTTAAATAAAACATTTTTGGGATTAGAAACATTGAATATAATAATAAATTAAATTTAAATATTGGTTATATCATTAGCATATAATCAGTGAATATTATCACACAATTTTATAAACTTTCCAAATATGGATTGGCTAACTTTTAATCACTTAGTTCCTCGATCAAAATTATATTATGAATCTTCCATTTTAAAATTTATAGTCAAGATTATATGAATTCAAATGTAATTTTTTATTCCGTTCACTATTTATTTATTAGATGATATGACTATTTTTTACAATATAATTTTGGAATACACATCTCTTTCCAATTTATAAATTATAATTCCTTCCCTTTTTAGATTTGTAAAAAATTTCATTCTTCTCAATATCTTGAATATGGTAGTGGATGATCTTCTTATAGTTTTACAGAAGACTTCTTAATCAAGAAATGTGTATTTCATATAAAATTATTTTGGTGTGATGTGGATCTATCATGTTATAATTTATTTTTTTCCATCAAATTACTTGTCATTTTATATTTCCATTATCACATATGGTATAACATTCATATTAAGATTCAGAAACGGACATATAAATTCTCCAAAAATCATCGTACAATTAAATATATGAAATTATTTTTATACATGAGAATATTGAAACCCTTGAGATATTCTCCATCTACTGGAACCATGATCATCATGGTCTTCCCAATAATCCACGACCTTTAATTCTTAAAAATATCAAGGAATAATTCTCTGTTTTAGAGTTCACAAATAATGTCATGATATTTCCATGAACACAACATGATATTTTTATTTAATATTTTGAGTTTAAATCAACATAAAAACATGGTTTAAATATCCCCATGAACCATACAAAATTTTTTATAGTTATTTAGGAAAAACAATCTACTCATTGACATCGTTGTGTGGTCATCTTCTTTTATACCATTGCTATGGAATAACATGTTATATTATATAATATATTGAGAGATCAATCAAAACATGTAGTTTGGGATTATTATATATAGTGTATCCTCCAATAAAAATAGAAAAACACAAATAACTCACACTACCTAAATCACACCTTATTAAATATTCTTATGACATAACCTATTCATCAAGAAATAGGTGTAAATTGGATTACCCTCATGTGAACTAGGTGAAGCCAAAATACCCTTTAAATAGGCTAAAATATCCCTTATGTAAAGATTACATGATTAACTAAACATAAGCACCTTTTTTATATACCTTTATGTAGCTGGGTATAACCCACATACAACTCCTTGTGTAGACACCTTCACACAACTGGTTAATTTTACACATGAATAATGTTTCTTGAGGTACCATTATGTATAATGTTGAAACTTTTAATTACACACACACAACAACCTATTTCCATTACCTTTACATATATCTTAATTTCTATTATTAAATTTTCATAAAAGTTAAAAACATTGTAATATGCTTACACAACTACATTTCTTCCATTACCTTTCAATAGAGTCAATGTACTTCCCTTACACAGATTTAAAATTTTTAGAGTAACTTTTCAATAGGATTTGAATTACCTTTACACAATATCACATAGAGCAGGTTACCTTCAGAAAACATACAAAAATTATCTTTTACTCGTATTTAGATAAAGAAACATTCTTAAAACTTATTGAAAACTTATTTAAATCAACTTCTAATAAAATCAAAAAAATATTTATACTTCTTGAAAAATAATGAATACAATTAGTCCGTAATAATCCTATAATTATCATCTTGAATATTTAACAGTTTCTATATCACTCTTTCTAATTCTACATATTTTTAAAAACTTCTAACCATAATAATTATTATCAATAATTCAATAATAAAATATTATCTGAAATCTAATAAAAACCTGTAAGGGTTAAAAAATCATCCCATATTGGATTTTTTTTGATAAAATCCCTTAATGTTTAACTTTATATAACTTCCACAAACTCTAATGACATTCATAAAATTTAAAAAATATATATTTAAGGATTTTATCTCCCCCTTTCTAAATGAAATACCATGGGTAACATTTTATCCAATTCCATATATATGAGTGAAATATTTAATCTTTCTCCCACTTTATCCTTGAATTATATAAAAGGAGATCTAAAACAATTTCCAACAAATGAAAAAAATAAGTGGGTAATATTTCCTTTTACAACCCATTTTTCAATGAAATTTTATTGAATAAGAAGAATATTTTAATTTTACATAACCACTAAATTCCATGTAGAAATCTTTATTGGTTCTTTGATATTTCTCCCCTTTTTCATTTTTTTTCATTACTTCTAGATACATATTATAAAACATTATGGTTGGATTTTAAAACTACAAAAACCAACTCATTAAAATTATTAATATTTATTTCTTTATAATAATTTTTTTAATTAAAAAAATTGAGATAAATTACCACATATCACTTGTGGTGTTGAAAAATCAATTAAACACACTGAGCACAAACTAGGTATTGACAATGAGAGTGTAAGTTAACACTTATATCTTTATCACTCTCTTGATTAATTAAATCAAAGATATATTTAAATTTATATTAATAATTCTTGTGTTCTCAACCAAACTCACACCAAGAAGTTAGTATATATATTATAAATCACAAATGGCATGTGAAATACCACTTTTAGCAACAAAAAACACTATTTGTATATACCACATTTGTAATTCCACTTGAATTCCATGTCATCCAAACTATCATAGTTTTTTTATTCAAGGATGAGGTTGAATAATCATTGAAAAATTCATCATCATCTTCCCCTGAGTTACAACATCTACTATTGAAACTAATTGTCTAGATACCTTAAAACTGATGATATCACTTATTGGGAATAAAATTTTCTAAACAACATATTTTGGTATCCTATAAAAAATATTAAACCTATAACAATTAATAATATTTATGAACAAATAAACATTATGATTATCCATGTATCCACTTTCATTATGTCCTCTTCTATAGTGGTAAAGTTTCACTAAGTTCATATCTTAATATCACTTGTTACACACCGAATTCAACCATATACCACTAGTTATTTCAAGAATACCTCCAAAAACATTTAGTTTTACAATTAAATCCCATATCCCCCCATATATTATATTTTTTGCATTAAAATAATCCTTGATACTCCTGTTTAGGACTAATACTTTTTGGGTTAGGATAAGAACTGACTTCACCAATTTCATACATTTTCTAGCTTCAGTAGATCTATATTTAAACTCAATTTCATGTAATTTGGAGAATATTTACCTAATGTATTATCTCTCCACCCGAGTTCTACTAATTTATAAAAAATCTAAAAACATTTAATGTATATGTGATGATGGGAACCATCAATATTCATCAAATTAAGATGGATGGTGAGTCACTATAGACCACCATATTTTTTTTATCTTTCATCTTGGAGTCCGATTTTATTTCTAAAGTATATTTACAATATTATAATATCTATTATAGTTATTTGGGGTTAGTATCTTACAAACATCCCAAATACAATATATTATCTATTGGATATATTTTCCATCAAGGATTTTCTATTCCAAAACAAATTGACCTTTCTTTCCCTAAACTACATTGCTTGTTTACATTATCCCTAAAATCAATGTTAAATATTTTAGTACATAACTTTACTTCAGACATCCAACTATAATGATCAATTATTATTTGAAATATGTAAAAACTTATCATGATTTAACGTTATCTTCATGTCTCTCCAGGTGGTGTAATGTTTTGTGATAGTTATTGAAATTCTATTCACATTAGTTTCAACAAAGAAGTCTTATAAATATTGGTTCCTAAAAAAGTTTCTAAATGGGATATATTTTTCCATAAATTAATAATGATTTCTTCCATTAACCCTCACTAATATTATTGTGAAATTGTCCCTTTAATCGTGATTAATATGGTAATAGTTTCTGAAGTAATATCCTTATGATTTATATTGATCTTGATAACCTAGTCACTCAAATTTTCCAATGAATTCATAGTAGATTAATATAATCTAATGATTTAAAACAAAAACATGATATATGTACATTAAAACCATATAAATAAAAAAACAATACTTAATTTTGTTATAGAGATCATATGGTTTCCATTACCTCATGTAAGAACTCATTAATATTTTTTCCATCACCTACAATATTTTCAGTTTTATTGATATTATCCATAGCTCTCTTACTCTCATTCATGGGAGATGGATCATCATAGAAAAAACCCAAATTTACAATGGAATGTGGTCATTATGACATGAAAAATATTCTAATTATTTTCTTACAAAAATTTATATTTTTCCTTCAATTCAATATCACCTACTGAATGATAATAAAATAACAAATGCAAAGAATCCTTAAGTTTAGGCTTACCCTTGGAATTACATTGCCCAATTTACTTATCTACCAAGACAAAGTATTCCTCAAATTGATGGATTTTATTGACTTTATTCTCAAAATAAGGATACATATATTTATTGAGATTCATCACACTAGACATCTCATTTTATGATAGGTGAAAATGTTTATTCAACATGTCAAATTACTCCTTCATTTTATAATTCATTTGAGAAATATAATATTTAAGGAATATGTTCTATTGTTATTTAATTCTATTTTACTTAACTAGTTTTGATAGATATGCAATAAAGTAATATTTATTGGGTTTCAAATTATGAATTTCTTTTTATTTTAAATTATTACTATTGATATCACCATTGATTTTTTCCATATTTAAAGACATCATCTTCAATTATTCATATTTATAATCATTCCTATCCCTAGGATCATTTTCTATTTGAAAAATTACTTTTTTATCCTTTAAATTTTCCCATTCAATATTATAAATGTTAATCTAGATCATATGATACTTTTATCTTCTTTAAGATTCATTATTTATTCATTTAACTATAAATACATATCCTATATCAAGTAAACAACTTACACATTTGACTTCCTCTGAATTTCTTCATCATTATAATTCCAATATTTACTTACCTTATCTAATTCCTTACCCATTCGCAAAATATCATTAAATTTTTTATTATAAAAATAGGAATCATCTCTACCTTTATTTAGTAATCTGTTTGTCCCCTCTCCAGAGATAGTTCCACAATGGGTAATTCCACTATACTATGGATTGTTATACGAATTTACTCCCTTTTACATGCAATCTGTGATGTCTTGTACCTAGATAACTCAAAAAATAGTTGGCCACATAGCCCCAGCATGCCTCCCTATATGCTAGAGGCTGCTGACTAGCAGTGAGTGTCTATGGTGTAATAGTGGGGAGACTATACCCTCATGATCAGAGTACAGAACAATGGTATAATCATATCAATCAATAGTAGAATCGTATAAGATAATTGAATAACTAAAGAATAAACAACCTTAATATAAATAACCTGGAAATAACATCTATAAATTTCATATAGACTATTATGATCTTGACATGCTATACATAATGAAATATAGGCAGGCATAGTAGTAGGTACACATAAATACAAGTACACCAGAAGAATTAAAATACCAAAATGAATATCTCTAGAGAGCATCACAATCCATAGTTCAGTATTGTGCTGCCTTTCTACCAATCTATAATCAATCAAGTATCGAAAACTGGGCACGTTTCCCTGTCCCTACCTACATCCATGAAATTTGTCTAGGTACCATAAAGGTAGATCGAGAAGCATGTGAGATAAACTTGGTAGGACACTACCAATTATGTATACTTCCAGACAGTCTATTAATATATAATAAATAGTGTGTATATAATAATAAATATTGGAATAAATTGTGGTGTGTAAATTACAAACATAGGTCTAGGTTCCCAAGGAATACCCATCATCTTCTACCTGCTCCAACCTAAGCCGAATTGTCTCTCAGTAGTCACTCAAATATTGTTTTCATTAATAATAAAGTCTTGGGACCTTGATCATCACCCCAGAATACCCTATATATCATAACCCTTATGATGTTTATAAAAAGGAGATCAGTAAAATGTAAGGCTCTAACCAATTCCATGATTGGGATTTGGCTTTAAAGACGCATCGTAATAATCATTTGTTTGTCATTCAATTCAAAAGTAACCTAATCCCATCCATGAAATTCCAAATTTGGAAAGCAAGTATAACTTCAGGTACAACATGAACCAAACACCTTACAACCCCATCCTATTAAACCCTCAAAATAATCTTAGCATCACTCTAGGTGTGGTATAAATCCACCACCCACTAAGTGTATCCTTAGTGGTTTATAAAGGGATCCCAAGTGTCACTCATGGAATACATTATATGCTACCATTTGATTCTATACTTTTATATCAACATAGGGTCTCTAGGTATCACTCAAGGCATAATAATATTCCTTCCTCTGATTCTATCCTTGGGAGTCTAAAGGAGTCCAAGAATCACTCATACATATATGAGCCAGTTTCCAAATGAATCCGCCCATGGAGTTAGAAAGAAAATCATGTACCATACAAGGATAATAATAATAATTCATCGTAAACATTTAATTATTTCATCCTAAATAACCCTTCTATGGAGATCAATAATTGGAACCAACCTCTCACTCTAGAATTATCAAATAGAATGGTCATGGGACCATAATCTAACAATACCATATAAGCTCATGTTTTTTTACAATTGGTCATCACCATTTTAATAAATTAACTCACATAAAAAGGTGGTATATATAAAATCATTTGATTATAAGGCCTAGAATAAAATTAATCTAGAAATTAGTTTTACATTTCCATTTCAATTATGAATTATAACTCAAGCTTATGTATGAAAAGATAATAAAAAAGGCCTCGAGACATGGTATTCCATTCCAACCTTTATTTAATTCAATTAAAAAATTTAATATTCATTTTACATCCCATATCAAGGGGTAAAAAACACACCTCAAAGGAGAATATATTTCATATTACACCTATAGTGGTTTAATAAATTTTAAAAAAACAACTAAAGGGGTGGTTTGAATTCAAGGCCTTTAATCATTAATTACACCTAAGTAGGAAAAATGGTACATCAAGGTCAATACTGTCTAATTAATTTAAATACCAATTAAATTTATATGTTTCTACCAAAAGAACTGGTGTGTAGTAGAACAACATAATATATAGACACCCTAAATTTAACGGAAAATGATAAGACCACCACCTCATCTTGTTAGTCAACTCCTCGTCTGTTGATGGCATCTAATATTGGCTAGAACGAAAGAAATCTATAAAAGAAATAGTTCCCCTGAATAAGGGAATAAGATCTCACATCAAAATAACTCCATAAAGAGGAAGAAAAATGATGAAACGTGTAATATGAATAGATAACTCATGGATTGATATCCAATGAGGCCGATGATGAAAGAATTAGTGTCTAGGTTAGGGAGATAGAGAAAATCCTAGTCTAGTCTTCCATGGAGGGATATAACATAAGAGGGAGAAGGATAGCTACTAGAGGAAATGAAAAACAAGTTGTGGGTTAAAAATTTTGAGATATTAAAGAAAAAATGGATGTTTCCCCTTTAAAAATTAGCCCACAAGGTTTAGTTGAATAGTTGTCCAAACCATGCACCAACAGTGCTTCATTCACTACCACAACCCCCTCACATATTCATGAAGCATACATAGAAAAAATATTCTTTATCCATGCATTTAATCTATTTTAAAAACTCTTCACAAAATGTATGTGTGTGTGACCTAGGACACCTAGTTAGGGAAAACCATTTGGCCTCTGATCTGCACTAAGATACCCCCACACAGTTTACTCTCACCGAGCAGACTAGGATGCATGGTTTCCACTAACCATGTGGCCCATATTCCTTCCCCCAAAACTCATCCTCCAAGCTTCATACAAGCCCTGAATTCCCTTGTTTCCTTTGTAATCTCACTAGGCCCTCCCATTATGATAAATTTAAACTAATTAACTAAAATTAAAATTTTACATACCTCAAAGAAAAAAAGTAATCATATAATCATACCTCATTAAAGAAATTAATAACAGAATTTAATTTTAAATGGTGGTAATGAAAATCATGAGACTAACTTTGGTAATTGGGAACATACTTCAGCCTATTATTCCCAAATCTTATTTTGTACATGGTCTTGATTTTATATCACCTAAATCAAAGGAACTGACTAGACATAGAGAACCTTCATTCCTTAATCAACAATACAGATAATATTATACTCAAATGATGCATCTACCGCTATCTTAACCTCATCTGGATGAATAATATGTGAAAGATCATAATGATATCGACAAAGATATGATATGTGGAAGATTTCATGCATGGATTAGTACCTATGAGGTAAAAACAACTGATAAGGTACCATTATAAATCTATCCAGAATATCAAAGGACCCAATGTAATGAGGCTATAGATTCCATTTTTTATGAATCCTTGTATTCCTTAGTATATGTGAAACTAATAAAAAAAACTCGTCACCCCACCTCAAACTCTAGTGTTTAATGACAATGTTCAGTGTATGATTTCCTTATATATTTTTCTGTAGACATATTATTCACAATAAGATAAAAATAATATTAATTATAATAAATAATATGATGACCTAGTAACATTACCACCCCTGCCTATAACTAGCACATGGGTGAATGACAAAGCCTACCATATAAGGCCTTTTAAGGAGCCATCAGTATGGTTTCTTGGAAAATGTTACTGTAAGAGAACTCAAGGATAGGTAAGTGTTTCACCTATAAACCAATGAATTTAATTAATCATGATTACTGAATGTTCTCCAAAACCCATATCATATGCTCGGTCTGGCCATCTGTTTATAGATGAAAGGCTATACTCAGAACTACCTATGAACACAATTCCCTATGTATCCACTTCCAAAACCATTACATGAATTGAACATCTATGTATGAAATGATAGAACATGGAACATTGTGGAGGCATATGATCTATTTAATGTTAATCATATTGAGCTAATCCATAGATAAGGTCTCCCAAATAGGTAGAAAATTGGAAAATTTTGTTATCCCACCTACGATCACCCATACAGTATCACTGCCCTGAGGTGATCTAGGAAGTATTATTACAAAATCAATAGTAACTTCATCTCATTTATTATCAAGAATATATAATTTATATAAAATCCCCACTGGTCATTGGTGCTCCACATTAACCTGCTGATAGGTGGCATATTGATTAATGAATCGAGCTATCTCTTGTTTCATCCCTGAACACTAGTATTGTTTGTGAAGTCATGATATATCATGTTAATAGCTATATAGAGTAATAATACTCTTACATTAAATCCTTTTGGATGTATTTAGAAACCCAAATGCATATTTTAATGTGTAATATCTCATCTTAATCAATGATCCATCTTGGATGCGGTTCATCTCCTACAATTCTCTCCCATAGGATAAAGACCTCATTATATTATAACAACATCATATTAACTCTATTTAGTAGTGAGAATGTCTTTGGTAATGATGATTGTATGGAATATCCATGATGGTCCTAAATCTTCATATGTACCTCTGAAAATAGGTCCATAAACTACCACTCACTACTGGCCTTATAAACTACCTGTATTTGAGTCCTCCTCATCATATCATCTACAACAGCATTTTCATTTCTAGTCATATAATCATTCTCATACTTTATGCACTGAAGGTATTCAACCATCTTTCATTACTTAAGATTCATGTAACACCCTATAAATATGTACTTGAGTCTTTTGTGTTTTTTCTACACCACAAAAATGCCCTCCTAGTAAATAATGCATCCAATAACTTAAGGCATGAATAAAACTATATAACTTGAGATCATGTTTCAGGTCACTCATATCATTTGTACTCAAATGTTGAGGCCTATACGCCATGAATCACTCCTATTATATCATAAAAACTCTTATCCTGATAACTGATTTATCATAATAGAATGTACAACTTCTTCTGAGCTCTAGAAGAATCAGGATCAACACTAAAATCAATTTCCCTTTAAGATCATGAAATGATGTTTCAAATTATTTAAACTATTTAAAAATCACACCATTCTCATTCAAGATGATAAGAGGTTCTTTAAGCCTGATAAGTTCTGTTTGAAGTGCCTTTAATAACCATCTGGTCCTAAGAAACTCCATATATAAAATATATTCTTGGTATTAGCCTAGGTAACTATAGATATGACTTTATCTAGGTCAAATGAAACTCTTTTCTCTGAGATAATATGACCCAAAAAGTGAAATTGATCTATCTAAAATTCCACTTTATGATATTAGAATATAATTGATTCTGTAATAGTGTGTCTAGAATGATTTCAAGATGTTCAGCATGGTGCTATCGAGTTTGAGAAAACACTAAGATATCTTCCACGAATACTACAAAAAATTAATCTAGATATGGATAGAAAATATGTTCATTAGTTCTATGAAAACCACTAGATTGTTTTTGATATGGAACAACATTACCAAATACTCCTAACATCTATATCTATTACGGAATGATATACATGGTATATCTGAATGTATAACATGCAGCTGATGATAATCAGATCTCATATCAACATTTGAGAACATCCTAGCTACTTAGATCTTGTAATGTAGGTCATATATCTGAAGAAATGGATACTAGTTCTTAACTATAAACAGGTTCAACCGATGGTAATCTATGAAAACATTGTGGGTACCGTCTACCTTCTCGGTGAAAAGGACTGTTGAATCCCATGATGAAGTATTGGGTATTATAAAATCCTTTGCTTCCAAGTCCTCTATATCCCTCTTGATCTCCCACAACTCAGTAGTAGCCATCCTGTAAAGAGAAATGGATATCTATGTAGCTCCAAGAACTAGCTCTATGATAAAATACACCTCCATCTCTATAGGTATTCCTAATATGTTGTCTAGGAAAAATCCCTTAAACAATCAACCATTAGAATAAAATATTCCTAACATGTTACCTAATCATATATATATATATAAGCTAGAAATACGGTAAGTCATCCCACCCATACCACAATGCTCGGGTCAAGATTGACTCATCTAGACATCCAATTCACCCTTGTTTATAAAAACTCCTCCATATGGTGATGTGAAGGACATCCTTCTGTGATAGCTGTCAATGTAATCATGATAGATAACCATGAAATCCATCTTGAGAATGATTCCAAACAATATCATCTTGAAGAAAAAATGTTCCTATACGATGTGACACCCAACTATCTCAAGGGGAATGCCCTACACTGTATTATACTCTATGATCATATCCATAATGAAGTATCGAGTTTCATCATTCCATAGGATAACTAAACATTGATCCCAAGGATATCCAAAATAGAATTATATATGAAATAATGAGATTCACTTGTTTCAAAAATACCATATACTGACATAGAGGCTACGAGAATAGTACCTCTCAATGTATATTGTCCAAAACTCTGATGCTTTGGAATCAGTTGCACTACCAACATCAAGCCTGATCTGATACCATGCAGTCTATCCTAGCTACCTTTAGAATATCTTGTCCACTAGTACTATAAGTCTGTTTTCATGCAATTCCAACCATGAACACCTCCATGACATGACTGCCTTGTCACACTCTATCTTCCTGCCTAACGAGAAGCTTATAACCCCGCTTCTGATCACAGAGCCAGTGCAGACCGTCTCTCACTTTCTACTAGAGGAAAAGATCTTAAAATGCACTTCATATAACACATCATTCTCTAAGATCGGCACTTTAATAGGTCCCACATACACCGAGGTATCGTATATACCAGTTTACCACATTGATGGAACCAAACCTAGATATCTGAGTATTTACCCATGATACAAATTTCACTACATGAAATCACCATATGATTCTTCCAACGTTTTTCCCATGTAGTTCCAGATCTATGTGCTGAACTTCCTTGAGTTACACCTTCATCCTCCCACATGTTATGATCCATGATAATAGCTTGATTCACAATTGTGGACATGCTAGAAAGCTGGATGATATTCACCTATGATCAGATTTCATACCAAAGACCATCCTCAAATAACCTAGATTTAAATAACTCATCACCTAACAGTGTTGGTGTGAAAAACTGGATCTCTGTAAAATGGGATGAATAGTACATGACTGATAAGGATCCCTTTTCCAAGCACAGAAACCTTCATGATTTATCGGTCCTCCACGTCATAGGATAAAAATAGTCATAGAAGGATGTATGAAAATCCCTCCAATCCATATTTTGATGATGAACTGTCTACGTAATAACATCCCATCGTATCTTGGAAGAATCATGTATCATATTAATGTAATTCATTACTCTCTTCTAAAGAGGTGTCTTAAGGTGCTCAAAAATTGATAGTATGGACTCTATACACGACTCCATAGCCTATGGTCAACCATCACCCCAAAAAATGGGAAAATTATGCTACTAGAACTAGCACATAAACTCTACCATAGTTGGGATAGGTTGCATGGATCCTTGAACAGTATATGTAAAGAATTGAAATCTGTATTGATACTTGGAATCATTTCCCGTATCAGGTACAATTGTTGGTACCACAAGAGGAAGTACTTGAGGTTCTATTTTTGTCCCATGAACCACTACCTCTAGTGTGTGGTCATCACCATGTTCATGGAGTACAGATTGAGGCTATCATGGTGGAATGTCACTACAAATTCCAAATACACACCTTAACACGGGATTTAACAACCACTGAAAGTGAAGATATAGGAATAGGATATAAAATGACCTTAATATATAATAGTTACAACCCTATTCATGTTTCTAAATCCATTTCTGGGTGACAAACATATCAAAATATAACCAAGATACATTTCATACTACCCACTACGATGTTTGGGATAGGGTTAAGTTTTATTCTATAACTCCAAGGTTTTGGAATACAGAGTGTCGATATCAATATATAGTGGAAAAAACCCTATAAATTGTAATTGGAATCCATATTTAAAAGTGATCATATTATTTTTCAATTTAGTTTCATTTGAATTCGTTATCATTTATATAAAAATTATCTTAAAAAATGGTTGAGCTATATGGATCACCACATCAAATTTATAAGGCCCCACACACCATATAAATTGAAGAGTGGCATCCATTTAATCCCAAATAGTTGTTTTTCAAGTATCTGTATGAAATGATAGCAAAATTTCATAAACATATATACCAAGGTACCAAAACATACTACAGGAAATACACATAGTAAGTAAACATGGAATGGTACAATGCATGGTATAATAACCCTAAAGGGACTATAATTATACATGATACAATACTTCCCTTCCATACTAACAAAGGCTAAAAATATGTAACCATAAATAATATGAAACATCAAGTGGACCACACAATAGTGAAATCAAGGAAACTATATTAAGAACAATGCATAACAATATTCCATATCAAAGGTAATTTTTCCTTTCACTATATGTGGGTTAGCTACTCCCATGAACATGTTCATAAAAAAAATCCAAACACATCCTATTTTTCCTTCATACCATCCGAAAATAGTAAAGAAATGAAAATAAATAAAATAGAGTCCTATGATTCCACTTTGTTACGTCCTAGACCTGGTTCACTCAATAGTAACCAAACATGATTGCCACGTGTTTTCAAGAAATCCTCCCCATATGTTAGAGGTTGTATAATAATAGTGAGGGTCTACTATGGAATAGTGGGGAGACTATACCCTCTGGATTGGATAGTAATACATTGGTATAATCATATCAATTAGTAGTGTAAGAATATAAGATAACTGAAAACATGAAGAATAAACATACATAATATAAATAACCAAGTAATCACATCCATCAATGTCATATAAAAAATGATGATCATGTCATACTATACAAAAGGAAATACAAGATGACATGTAAGTAGGTACACATACATATAAGTATAACAAAAGAAAAAAACCAAAGTGACTATTGATAGATAGAATCATGATCCATATCATGGTCCTGTACTACCCCACTCCCATGGTATAATAAATAAAGGATAAAATTCAGGAACATTCCTCTATCCCTACCTACTTCCATGATTTTTTTTCATGTACCATGATGTGGGCCCTAGTTGAGTGTGAGATAAAATTAATGGGCCACCACCAATGGTGTTAAATTCCATCCATTCTGTGAATATATCATAAAAAGTGTTTACGTGATAATAATGTTGTAATTAGAGTATAGTATATAAATAATCCACAGAGCTTTGAGTTACCATGGAACACATATCCTCTTCTACCTACTCTGGTCTAAGTTGGATTATCATTGGGTTGTCACTCAAATAATGTTCTCATTAATAATGAATTATTTGGACCTGGATCGTCTCCCAACAATCCCCATATATCATATCTAATTAGATGTGTATAATAAGGCCATCAGTAAAATTTAAGGCTCTGGATGATTCCATTTTTATGTCTAACATGGAAGACACGTCGTGATAATTATTTATTTTTTATTGAATTAAAATTTATCATGATTCCATCCTAGGAATTCCTAATTTTTAACCCAGGTATTTCTCCAAAAATAATTTGAGACAAACACTTTATTAGACCATATTAGGCATCCCTCATAGGAATCACTGTATCTCTCTAGGTGTGATATCAACCTGTTGTCCATCGAGTCTTTACTTATTGGTCTATAAAAGGATCCCAAGATTCACTCATGGAATAAATGATATGTTTACCCCTGATTCCGTCCTTGGATGTTCACACATAGAGTCCAAGTATCACTCATGGAATAATAACAGTCCTCCCTATGAATCTATCATTGCCAGTCTATAAATGAGACCATGTATCACTTGGTCATCTATGATCTAGCTTCTGAAAGAGTATTTCCATGTTATTCTCAAAGAAACCCATGTATCACCCAATGATCATAATAATCATTCATCATAATCATTTAATTATTCAATCCCAAAGAGTCTATTTATGAAAATCCTAAATTGGAACCCACCTCTCACTCTTAGCAAGTCAAATATAATGGTCTGGGGCCTGTAATATTACTATACCATATAAGCTCATGATTTTGTAAAATTGGTCATCACGATTATAATCAATTTACCCACCTCATAAGGTGGATTAAATAAATTCACTGTCTTATAAGTCTTGACATCACATAAATCCATCCATTTGTTTTAATTGGCCAATTGAATTATAAAATTTAACTCAATAATAAGCAAGAAAAGATAATGGCCAAAGGCCTTGGAATATGGTCTTTCTTTCACACATTTATTCAATTAAATTTATAATTTTTCAATTCATTTAATTTCCCATAATAAGGGGTAAATGATTCACATAAAAGGTGAATCAATTTCATATTCCACCCATAGTGGTTTAATTTACATAAACAACACATCTGAAGGGGTGGATCAAATTTTAGGCCTTTAACCTTTAATTACACAATAATAGATACCATGGGTCATCTTGTTCAAGACCATCTAACCAATTTAAATTCCAATTCAATATATAAGCATCCCTCGGAATACCTAGCGCATGAAACAATGACATAATATATAAACAAATCGACTTTAAGGGAAAATCATGAGAACACCTACCTCATCTTAGTAGTTGACTCATCATCTGTTTTTGGCCAATAATATGACAGAGAATGGAAGAAATAAATCAAATAGATAAAGGACCTGAAAATAGGGGATAAGATCTCACCAACAATAACTCCATGAAGAGGATAAATAATAATGAAAAGGAACAAGATGAATAGAATAATCACTGATGGCTATCTAATGAGTCTAATGATGAAAGAATCAGAGTCTAGATCTGGGAAATATGGAAAATCCTAGGATGGAGTTCCATAGAGGGATCTAATTTAAGAGGGATAGGGCTAACCATTGGAGTAAATGAAAACAATAAGAGGTTTTATCATTTAAGGCATTAAGGAAAAAATGGTAATTTCCACTCTAAAAATTGGATCTCATGGTTTGGATATAGGGTTGGCCAAACTATGTTCCAACCAAGCATACTTCACTACCATAATACTACATTTCACGATCATGGATCGTGGTTAGAAAAATCATGCATCGACTATGTATTTTCCCTTTATTTAATGCTCTAAGGAAAATTCACTGGTATGTGGCCTTGGTCACACAGTTATGGAAAACCATTTATTCACTACTATTCATCAAGACACCCAACATAGTTTATTCTAACTATGCATACTATTTAGAATAGTTTCTACTAACTGTGTTCCCCAACCTCCTTCACCAACAACTCGGATATGGAATCTATACAAGCCTCATACACCCATGTTTCCTCTGTGACCCTACTAGGCACTCCAATTTGGATAAAGTTACTAAAATTAATAGAAATTATAATTTTATATACCTCATAGAAAAACTAGGATCTTACATAATCCAAGAATATAAGAGTAGTCTTAATCTTCAACTCTAAGAAGAAAATATTTTCATTTCAGAGAAAAAACACAATAAAAAGGAAACCCATGTTGTAATATTAATTGTTAGTTATATAATAGGATTATGTGAGAAATTTCTTCTGAGGGATGAATCAAGGATAGAAAATTAGTTACTAAATAAACTTTTTTCCCAGAAACTATTGTTTTCATGTTTATCTGTTCAATATTTTAGTTATCCAACCTATTACATGATTTATCAATGGTTTCTTAACCCAATATCACCAAGTTGGTATTTCTCTAATTTAAATGAGAAATAAAACAAGACACGTGGATTTTAATTAGTTCAATACTATATGATAATATAAGTATCATGTATGGAAATGTGACAATGCACGAAAATTAGTAAATATTTAGGCATGGTCACTCATGAATAGGATCACTTACCTCAATATTCCCTTCTTTACTCATTGTTGCAAATGGAAAAATAGTGTTAGAATACAGGATAAATGTAATATCAATGATTAATTTATGTTTCAATGAATATGCATTGGGCCTCTTTGAATATCTATATTTATAGATTACAATAATTTTCTGAATGTTCCTTTGTACTACTTAATTTTTAACATTCCATGAAATTACGTGGAACTTTTTCCGCCATTATTTAGTTTTTAAATTGAATCCAAAACTCATTTTTTAAATAATAAATTTAGAATATACTTCTCTTTTAAAAATATAAATTTGAATTCCATTACATTATTCTAATGAAACAAATATTCTTCCTCTTAATATCTCAAATATAGAAATAGATTCTCTTCATAACTTTTGGAATAATACATCTCAATGAAGCACTCATTCTTTATTATATAAGTATTATTTTATGTTTAAGATCAAATATGTTTTAGAAAACTATTTCCTTTAAACTAATATTAATTTTATACTATCATTATAACATGAATTTTAACTACCATATTAAGATTAAAAAAAATCTTAACTTCTTCAAAAATCATAGTTCTCTTTACTACATGAATATTATTGTATGGAGATATTTACATATCATAGAATGTGGAAACTCCCAATATATTCCCTATCTACATGATCCATGATCATCGTGATATTACTTATAATAAGAATCCTTTAATTCTTCAAATATCATTGCATAATTCTCTATTTTAGACTTCACAAATATTGAATTAATTTTTACATGAATGAATTGTGATATTTCATTTTAATATTTCATGTTATAATTTCCCTTAAAGCATGGAGGAAAAATCTCCACAAACCACGAAGTATTCTATATTTCATCAGGAAAAATACTCTGCTCCAGGAAAATGCATTGTGGTCATCTTCTTCCATGTCATTAATAAGGCATAATATATTTTACTAAATTATATAATGTGAGATCTGTAAATACATACAATGTGGACTTATTCACTATTAAATATCCTTATGTAGAAATATTGAAATAAAAATATTTCATGAAATTTGAATCACAACCTATTCAACAGGCCAATGGTTTAGACTATTTCCCATAGTGTTGGTGTAAGCTGAATCATGATTAAATGATACAAGCGAATCAAAAATATTATTATTGTGAGGTCAAATTTTTTCTTATGTGAAGATTACAATAAGAACATTATATAAATTCCTCGATAGATACCTTTACATTTCATTCTAAAACCCTTATGTAACTCATTGTGAAGACACCATTACACAACTGGTGAGTTTTACATATGAAGCATTTGTCTTGTAGTACATTTATATAGATAGAGGAAACATTGAATTACTCTTACATAACTCCTTTTTTTCAATTAACTTTGTACTACTCTTGTTCTTCATGGAAAAGTTGAGTTACCCTTATGTAACTCCCTTTTTCCATTACCATTGCACAAATTCAAGGTTCTACCCTTATCTAGCTTCAAAAAATTTATAGGCACCTTAATAAAAGAATTTAATAACCTTTATAAAGAATTGAATAGATAATATTACCTTTACATATGATAAAAAATTACTCTATTACCTATACACACCATGAAAATCATTTATTTTACCAATATAAAACTATTGTAACCTTGTTCAAAACTTCCCCAAATAAAATTCAAAAAACATCAAATATTATTTATACTACCTTAAAAAGTTATGGGTCAAATGAATTCCTAAAAATCCTATAAGAATAATCACAAATATTTAAAATATTAATTATCACCCTTACCAATTCCATATGTTGGGAACAACTTCCAACTATAATAATCATTTCCAATAATTCCATCATATCATATTGATAAAAAACACAATAAAAACCTATAAGAGTACAATTAAAACATCTTGTTTCTTCCTTTTGATGCATCCCTTGAATGTTTCATACTACACATGATCGAGATTCAGTTGTCTTATAAAAACCATTTTCCATAAACATTCTTTAATAATCTAAAAAATATAAAAATACCCCAACTTTAATGTTTTAGATTTTGTTGCACCATTATAAATGATACCATTTAGAACCCTGAGTAGCTAACAAAATTTATATTTCACTCCACATTCTTCCTACTTGGAACCTCATAAGGTTTTCCACAAACCATATGCAAAAAAATAACAATTCATGCATCATAAATCTAACTAATAAAAATTAGGTTCATTCATAAACCATGGATATTATATATTCCCTGAAAATACAGAATACATTTTACCCTTGTTTAAATGATCACATATTCTTTAACAAAAACCTAATGTTTGTCTTTATCAGTGGATTTAATCTTGGAAAAAAATTTATCAACTATTATAAGATGAATTAAATTGTGATTCTAAATCAAGAACCCATGACTCTATCAAACATGAAACACTTAGAACTAAAGTATGAATCACCCATTCAACTATGGAATTTATAAAATGGCCTTGAGGAACACTTTCTAACATTTACACACCTCCCTTGAGAATTATTTTGTATATGTACCTTATTTACACAATTCTGATTAGTGGAATCACAATTAATGGCTAGCTTCCCTCAACTTCTATCACATCTATTTTCACCTCTTTTCCACTGACTTATTTGGTTTGAACACCCCTACCATCCATAAAAAAAACTTACTTCTAGTAGAACCTATTTCCTCCTTCTTACATATCACTATATTCAATATTATATCATATATATCATCAAAAAATATGCAAATATTTCCATTGGAATTATTGATGGTGACTACCATCACATCACATGATTATGGAAACAATGGTAGTAGAATAATGGAAAGCACACCTTCAGTGAACTAAATTCTCATTGAATCTAGAAGTATTTGGATCACATTTAATTTATCTAGATGACCATCCATTGATCGTCCATCTAAAATCATATACAAAAAATCATCAAAACATGAAAAATTGTTTCATTTTGTTAGTAATATCATACATGCTTTCATGTTTCTTATAAATTTTTTAGTTGTTCCAAAATTATGAATGTTTTAAGATTCTTTCGTGAAAAAAATCATTTCAATGACACCCATAACCTTCCTTTCAATTATTTCTCGCTATGTATTTTCTATTGGTTCTAATATTACCCTAATCAATGGAAGATCAATATCTGTGTAGTTTAGGTAGTCCTCCAACTTCATATTATAGAATAAAAAGTTTATTCCATTATACTAATCTACCCTCAACTTTACCTATTCCAATTACAGCCTCCAAATATATAAAAATAAAAATAAAATTAGAAAAGGGTAAAGAAAAAATAACTCTAGCTTTTGGAATTTCACAGTCTTAGATACGCTTCAATACATTGAACCAAAATCCAATTCCACTTGTTACACTGGAAGATATATCTTTTGAAAGACCAAACCTTCTAACGTAAAGTGTAGAATAAATATATATAAATGGTCAAAGTATTTTTATTCCATATACGATGTATTTGGAATTGGGGATCGGCATTCCGATACCAAACACCCTCTAAAACACTCAAAATAAACTCACAACATAAATTCAAAGTAAAAAAATAATTAAGTAGAAGAAAAGAAAATAATTATGAAACATTATAAATTACATGGTACGAAAACATTCCCAGTAAATATAAAGAAATAAATTCACTAAAAGACTAAACAAGATATTTTAATGGAAAATTAACTCTAAATAACAACAAAACTGAATATTAGACTTAATTGACCACACCCAGTAAAAATAACCCCAAAAATAATTAATAGTTACCAAATTCTTATAAATCTATTTACACGGCCAACTAAAACCCAGAAGGAGAATGCCTCACAGAATCAATCATCACATATATCCAATTAATTTATAAAAGGACATCACCACCTCAATTAGTATAGTCAATGAACTGTATATTCTTTAGAAACCCTCAAGAGTTAAATTTTACATAACATATTATGGAATCTTATGTAATTCATTTACATATTCCATACATCAAAAACTTCATTAGTTACAGCCTTCATAATTAATCTTATAATTTTAAAAAATTCATTAAATTGACTCACTATCACCACTTATACTGTTTTCTTGAAATATAATTTCCATTTAATTTCTATTCTTACATGAGGTAAAAATAAAAAGTTACAAATGTCAACACTCCTAGAAGATATAGTACTTAGCCAAAAAAACTTTAGCACACAAGCATAATAAAATAAATGTATATGACCTGTTTTGGAATAAGACCATATGATTCATGATGATATATAGGTATATGATATACAATAATAGATATACACTTACATTCATTCATATTATTACATTTGAGTTAGGGAATACAAGTATCAACCAAAAATATAGTTTCAACTGACAACAAACAAAAACCTTGTTAACAAGATTTTTCACGATAAATAGGTTGATTAGGAAACTTTATGGGTTACTTCTTAATTCCCAATAATGTTATATCATATTTAGGAAAAATAAAAAACCTAATAAACTCAAAATCACTTTAATTCCAATTTTTATCATTCATGATCAAAATACCTACTTCATATCCCGACCAAGTGTACTACTACCCAAGGAGCATCCCCAACCCCAAGGGGACGGTGAGTAGAATTTTAGGATTAATT
This sequence comes from Viscum album, assembly GCA_963277665.1. Classification (NCBI taxonomy): domain Eukaryota; kingdom Viridiplantae; phylum Streptophyta; class Magnoliopsida; order Santalales; family Viscaceae; genus Viscum; species Viscum album. Next base: position 784,739,847 of record OY728141.1, read on the forward strand.
ATATTTTTGGTGAATGATTTACCCTTTTTAAATTAGTCATAAATTCAAGGTTGTATTCCACTGATTAAATATCATGAAACTTCTATATAATGAGAATGTTTATAAGACAACAAAAACCTAAATAAAAATCAATAGAATAGAGGCCATGATAAAATATCTTTATGAATAAAATAAAACCATAACAAGTTTATCCTTAAATACTAAATATAATAAAAACTATAGTAGAGGCAAAATAATTCTTAACACATACAATAATGGAAATTATATAGAAATAATTGATGCACCAAATATTCCTCTAATAAACCACACCATCAATGCCAATACTAATGTAGAGACTAAACCTAATCCCATGGATATAATTTAAAATAATACTTTGATATCCAACTAATATCTTGGTGCATAAAATGAAGAATGTAAAGCTTTATGTCCACTAAATTGTCCATGGGTGTGAACATATACATTCTCATTAGGGAACCATTGATGTTCCTCAGCTAAATAGTGAATAAACATGTGTATACAAGAACATCTATTATCATTCACACACACACACAAATATGTATATATATATATATTATAGTTTCATAAATAATAAAATTTCACAACATGGAAGAGATATAGAATAATTAGTTTATAAATGAACTAAAGGAAATAAAAAACTAACTCTTTATTTCAGGAGGGTATACACCTAACATACCCACATTGTCCATAGTGCCCAAAATATGAGATGACCTAGAAAATGAAAACATGAAACTTGTACTAATGTATAAAAACGTTTATGGATTACAAATATTCCCATGGGAAAGGTAAGAAGCATACAAGGGTCATGGAACTATTAGACTATACCTTCAGGGATATGGGAAGGAATAGATAAGATTTAGAACATTAAAATTCAACCCCATTAATCATAATATATAATTTTTTTATCTGGTTATAGTTTATAGTATAATAATATATCTATTATAACATTACTATTAACCTATAAAAAATATATTGATACTAAATAACATCTCAATAAGAATCATTATCATACTCATTAAAAAATAAGGGGAAAGAAATTCTCAAACATTAATAATTAATTATCATACTAACACAATGCATGTAAAATTTAAACATAAACATGACATAAATAATAATTGAATATATAAAGGATAAATTTGTATAATCTGAAACCTTATAAAAATGCATCTTGGAATGTTCAAAGACGAGGTATAATATGTTCTTTAACCCACTCTAGTGTAAAGTCACATGAAGTCTTACATATAGTGCAAACAACAATAAAAGGTTAATTTGAAATGTATGATTATGAGGTTTTAGTTATTAAAAGATTAAAATATAGTCTAAACTATTAAATACTTTGAAATAGGATAAGTATATTACATATCACCACCAATCCAAGCTCATTGTTACCTAAGGAAGTGTTAATTGTGACATAATTATTGAGTTCAAAACTCTAGTTTGAATAGTATGGTTCTATTTAAAAGAAGTTATTGAAATTAAAATTCTGTTTAAGGAATTTATTTTGGATTAAATGAAAATACATAATATTAATTGAATGTATTATATTTAAAACTTTCACTACTATAAAAAAATATAATTAGAATACACATTAAATATCAATTATGAAATCTAAACCTTGTTAAGTGTATTCATGTTTGGGTCACTTAATGAAGAAACAATAGTAAAAAATTAAGATACAAGCTAAAGAATTAGAATTATTTTTTTAATAATTCCCAGAGCCCTCTCTTCTGGGCTGAGAGCTTAAAAAACTATCTATTTTTTATAAAAGAAAACTGAATAATTACAAAATAGATTTTACAAACAATGACCTTTTACCTATATAGGCTCTGGAGGATTAGACAACACCTTACATTTGTTATAGTTGTAACAAGAAGAAACAGAAGCCTACTATGGTTCTGTGTGATAACTCCAAAAACAAAGTAGTCTGAAAATTAATCTTCTAAGTTACTTGTGAAAAATCATTTTAAAATAAAGGGTGTTCATTCAATTTCCTCATAAGAGTTTTAAACACATTTGATAAATACATAAAACATACCCCTTTGAGAATAAAATTAAAAATTTTACTATAAATACCGTTGTAAAACAAAATTACAAAATATTATAATGATTTGAAAATAATTATACATTAACAATATTTTTAAACTAATCTAGTGATTCATTTGAAAATATTAATCAAGCTCTTAATAACAAAACAAATAAGGCCACTTGAAACATTGAAAGCTATATTGGGCCAACCCACTACAGGGATTAATTAACTGTCCAATTCCCTATCATATGTACAATGTTCAAGTACCGTTTTTTGAAAAAATCATTTTTAAGCTTGCTTTACATTTATATACATTTTCAATGGAGGATTATTTTTAATTAAATATAATAGTACCTGAAATAAACATATTTAATTTTATTTATATATAATTATATAAGTACTAGTATTCATTGAAAATTACATGTTCGACTTGATACGACCAAATATTTTGATGTATAAACTTTTCTTGACCACATAAAAGATTAATCATCATTAACGAACATAAAATTTTGAAGATATATTTTTTAAATTACTTTAATGAAAAAAATAATAACATGAATGTATAGTCTAATAACAACAACGAACATATAATTTTTTCTTCTTAAAAGTAATCATTAGCAATCGATAATTATGTGTCAAGCATAAAATTATCAATGTAGTATTTCTTTACAAAATTAAATCATCTTTTCATGGATGTATATTTATATGCACTATGTTTTTAAGGAACATGACTTTAAGATGTACATATATATAAATTAATGTATAAATATCATGATAAAAAAATCATTGATGTAAGTCCATAACCTTGTTTTTTATATGACATGTATATGAATTGAAATAAATTATGATATTCTTAACTTATATCATAATTTATTTAAAATTTTTATTAACATAAAAAATATAGAAGAAAAATAAATATGTTTCTTATAATAATAGAATAAATTCATGTTCGAATAAATCTTATATAAATAGAATCATCCCTTAGAAATACTTATATGAAATAAAATTAAAACATAACATTGATACATATATAGATATAGCCCTCTCATTTAATTAAAATGATTCTAAAAATAATAATTTTTTAACACAAAATTTAATGATAATAAAAACTTTTGCAAAAACAATTTTCCCTTGCATCAAATATTTATTACACATAGATAAAAAGAAAATCTCCCTAATTCATGAATTAAAGAACATAATTCAGAAATAAGGAATAAAAATATATTCATTATGTAAAACCGTAAAATTAAAATCACAATTTTGAAATATCTAACTATCTCTAACAAATAATTTTGAAATAGATAAATTTGAAAAATAAAATAAATTTATCCCATAAAAAACACAATAAAACAATTTCCATCAAGAATAAATTAATCATCATACCAAACATATACTGAAATAATTGAAGTATGAATCACCTAATTAAAATATATCAATGTTTTAAAACAATGTTGATTTAGTTTGGAAGAAACCCATATGTAAACATAGAAGAAACATATAATTTGATAAAATTAAAATTAAAATCCCCTAATAATTTATTTGGAGAGACTTTCTCTTCTTAGTATGACTTATTTCTTATAACACTCCCCCCCCCCCGAATGGCCCGAAGGCCTTCATTTTTGATGATATTTGATAACCAACCTTTCAAGGGATGAGGGGGAACCCTTACAAGGCACATAGGCTTATAAGATTACATGATCCGAAGGTTTTCGGGAATTCAACCAGAATATTTACAATGAAATTCCCCACTCCAGCATCCGCATCATAATAGTAGCTCTCCACCTTCACATGGCAGTCTGGCTAGGCTTCCCGTACAAGCACATGCTGGTCCTGATGGCATAGACATACCCTCTCATTCTGAAAAATTCATTTGGATCTGCTCTGGTGAGTGCACCTCCTCTGAATCCAATTGCACACACTAAAACATTACTTCTAGCATTCACTGGTCATTAAGAGAGACAACATAGAGCACTATGAAACTTATAAGAAATGAAACTAGATAGGTAGTGTAGTAAAAGGAAACCAAGACACTTATTTATAGTTATAAACTCATTATATATTTTAATTGAACTTTTCAGCATAATTTGTTTATTAGATTGGTAGAAATCTGATCAGTGCAATATTAAATAGCAATGAATTTCTATAGAAATAAAATTCTCAGAACTGTTATGTCATTCATGTAGACTGAAAATGATATTTATACATTTTTATGTTGTAGATAACTGCATATTGAACTCGACAAAGCAAAAATTCCAAAAAAAGATCTAAAATAATTTTAAATATGAAAAAATGGTATTGCATTCGCATTCAGGGAGAGGAATTGAAGAATATGACAAAAACAAAATTATTACACTAAAATTGGTTCAATAGATTATATTAAGATGTATTCAAACTAGTTCAATCTTCACCTGAAATCATCGATTTAAAATCACAAAAACATAGAAAAATGAATTCAACTGTTGACAATAAAAAGATAAAAGAACCAATTAATCAAATAGAATCTTTATTTTGAGGAGAATCAGTTACCAAAAAACTAAATAAACTAATTCGATCTGAAAATAAATTTGAGGAATTTGACAAAACACGTCACTATTAACCCGATTTTCTGAAGATTCATCCTTTAAACATACTCATTCAAACAGATCTGGACATTAGAAACAAGATATACTACCTAAATGATGTAGTAAACTCATACTAGAAGGTTAGAATCCCTAACCACATCCACACACCTTGATTTCTTCATTCAGTGGTTGAAACTCCACATCGAGCATGGCATGTGTCGAAACCCTCATGAAAAGCTAATATTGACTTTGGCCATGACTCATGTTTGCCTCCCGACCTCAGCTTCTACTCAACCAGAACACCCATGGATCGTGTCTCATGTTTCTCTATCCTAGAGAAACCCTCAGATGCCACTCAGGGTCCTTCTCTTCGTGTCGACCTTGACACCCGAACCCCACTTGAAAACGTCTCTAGTTTTTTTGAAGTCATTTTTTTGTTTTGTTAATTTTTTTATAACACACTTAATTTTGTTATATATATATATATATATGAGTAGGTCAATTTATATATATAAATTATTATTAATATAATTTATTTAATTTTAATTATAATTTGTTTCAACATATTTCATATTTTATAAATTAAAAACCATAATGAAGTAAACTTAATTATTTCCTTATTATAAGAAGTTACATTGCCTAAAATTTATATTATAAAATTATATTCACAATTTATATATATCTATATATACACATGTATTTTAAATTATATTCTTAATTCATATATATCTATATACACACATATATAATACTTTTTAAAAAAAAGTTAATGTAAAACAATTTATATGATTTACAAACTATTTCTTTTTTCTTTAAGATGTTAATATTTATAAGTATTACATGGAAGTAAGAATAATAATTTTTAATAATTTTTTTATCTTTTTAAATAAAAACAAAATAAAAAAACTTTTATACAAGAAATATTTATAATTCAAAATATTAATTGAATAAGAAGATAATTTTCACAAAATTAGAAGATAATTTTATGTTATATAATTCTAAATTTTAATCGTAATACATCAAAGTGTTGTTTGGTAATAATTTAATAACATTAATAAAAAGAAAATATAATCTTATAATTCATAATTTGTCACATTCTCCCCCCCCAAAGAATTGCATCCTCACAATTTGTTTGTCAGAATTTGGAAAATTTTGAATTTTCCAGCTTCAGAATTATGAAATTCATAAGGGGACTTAACTATCTAAAGAAAATTATAATGTGATTATTTAGTTCTCCTATATATATAATTTCTAATCTCCAAATTTTTCGAGACCATTCCTCTGATACCAATTATATTTCATTGAGCCCTCTCTTCCAGAGTCGGTGCTTAAAAAGAGATATTTAATTTTTTTTATAAAAGAAAACTGAATAATTACACAATAGATTATTCAAATGAGAACCTTTTACATGTCTAGATTTTGGAGGATTAAAAAAACCTTACATTTAATAGAGTTGTAACAAGAAGAAACAAAATCCTACTATGCTTCTGCGCGCTAACTCTAAAAGCGAAGTAGTCTGACAATTGAACTTCTATGTTACTATGAATAATCATTTTTAAAAAAGGGTGAGAATTCAATTTACCAGTAAGGGTTTTAAAAAACATTGATAAAAACCTTAAATGATATCACTTTGAGAATAAAATTGAATTTTTTTTTAAAAAAATACCATTGTAAAACAACTTTACAAAATATATAAATTCTTTGAAAATAATTATACTTTTAAAATGTGTTTCAAATAATACAGGGATTCATTTGAAAATATTAAGAAATCTCTTAAAAACAAAACAACTAAGGACGCCTGAAACATTGAAGTCAATATTGGGCCGACCCACTTGAGGGATGGATTAACTCTCAAATTCCCTATCATATTTACAATGTTCAAGTACCAGATTTTATAAAAATCATTTTTAATATTTCATTACATATATATACATTTTCACTAGAGTTTTAGTTTTAATTAAATATAATCATACATGAAATAAACATGTTCACTTTTATTTATATATAATTACATAATTACTTGTCTTCATTGAAAATTACATGTTCGACAAGGTATGACCAAATCTTATGATACATAAACTTTTCCTAACCACATGGATGATTCATCATCATTCATATACTTAAAATTTAAAAGTTATATTTGTTAAATTTCTTTTATGCATAAAATAATTTCATTAATGTATAAACTAATAAATATAGTGAATATATAATTTTGTATTCTTAATGTTAATCATTATTAATAGATAATTATGTTTCATCCAAAAAACTATCAAAGTAGAATTTCTTTACAAAATAGAAGCATCCTTTCCTGGATGTATATTTATATGCACTATGTTTTTAAGAAACATGACTTTAAGAATATATATATATATATATATATTAATGTATAAATTTCATCATAACAAAATCATTGATGTATGGACATATACTTAATTTTTATATGACATGTATATGACTTGAAATAAAAAATGATATTCTTAACTTATATCCTAATTTATTTAAAATAGTTATTAAAATAGAAATTATACAAGAAAATAAATATGTGTCTCATAATAATAGAATAAATTCATGTTTGAATAAATCTTTGATAAATATAATCATCCCTTATAAATACTGTCATGAACCAACCCATGACGACCCTAAACTGGTCACCCGATCCGATTAGCGACAAAGACCCGAGAGGCGTTCCCAATCTTACTAGGCAGGCGACAAGCGCTAGGGAATCAACAAAGACAATGGGAATGATTTCACTGAATGAAAATAAATAAAATAAGAGGAAATTATAAAGAGAAAAAGAAAATAAATAAACAGAACAAATAACTAAACAAGAACTGATGAAGATAAAACTAACCAAACTCAACATCTGAACTAACTCTGTGTGACCCCGCAGTCACTCTCCCACTCAACGATCACACGTCGCCCAATGCGAGCACACCCAAGATAGAGCCTTAAAAAATAGAAAATATCTATAGGTGTGAGTATTAAAACTCTTTAGGCTACCCTGATAATCTATTTCCAATGTACTACCTTTAAAATAAAATAAACATCCATTTTCATGTTTGTACTACAATGTATAAAAGTAAGGTTTTCTACATGTTACTAAAAAATGTATGAGTCATTTACCTCATTCTTTTATAAAAAACCCAAGTCATTATTTTAGTGGTACATTAGCATTTTTAAATGGAATGTTATGCTTACATTTTCAATTTTTTACAAAATGGATAAAACAATTTTTTGGATTTTTTTTATAAGCCACATTAAAACCACACATCACTTTCCAGTAAAAACTATACACATGAAAGCACATAAATATTTACACAGAAAGGGAAATAAAAATAAAATAAAAATACAAGAAACACATTAAAAAATAAATGAACTAAGAATGAGTAATCATAGGTGGACCTAGGAGATCAATAATAATCCAAAAGCCACCAATAAATGAGACCTCATCCTCGTTGACATGTTACACACGATGAAATCAGAACACTTCAAACGCTCATCCATCCTTTCTCAGGTAGGCTGAGGGAAAATACCATAGAAATGAACCCAGTCATATATGCATACTATGGGCCACTGGTCAGTACCATAACCTACTAGTGTGGAAATTATTCTTAGAATATTCTCTCAATATGCTAGGTTCCCATGTCTCATGTATTTAAAAAGGGGGTGATCCAACTGATGCCAGGGAAGCATCCAATCACAGTATATATAATAGTAATAATGCACAATTTTTCTCACCACAAGTCTCCCCTAGGACTATTCTCATGCCTTAAAGTAAAATAATTATAACCGGTTCCGACTGAAGAACACTAACATTTGATTTCATAAATCCCTTAACAAGGACCTCACACCCATTGCATACAACTAAGGCATGAGGAAAATCCAATAGGGGTTTTCATAATAAATACTTTTCACAAATTTAACGAAATTGAAAAATAGACAATCAAACATTCACAACCAAACCATTATCTCAAAAATCAAACAATTTTTCAAAATTGGTGTCAAGCACATTGTTTCCACAAAAAAAATTTATTAACATTCTTCAAAACATTCCTTTATAAATCCCAAACCATTCCAGAAACCATATAAGGAACCTGAAAACTCATTTTTCATGTTTTCGCCACATTTATAAATTTAAGGTAACCATTTGTTAAATCAAACATAACTCATAAATTCCAACCATGCATTATATATACAAAAGAAAAAGAAACAAGGCATGAGAATTTACCAAATAAATTTCTATTTAATACAAAAAAAGCATAAACACCCAGTTTCCACAACACAGCAACACACACCATTTCAAACAGTTCATAAAAACTCTCGAAAACATTTCACAAAAACTCCAAGCGGGCCATTTATCAGCACACGTGCAACATTTTCTAAAAAATATTCTAATTAACACTCAACAAAGTGAAAAACACCAATTTCATGACTTAAATAGATTTAAAGTAATAAACCTCATTTTTATTAGTCATAAAATATGTGTTAATTCCAACATAATTTTTTTTTTCAAATGCTAGGTGTGCACATTTACGATGAAATAACACTGAAATTACAAGACAATGAATAAATCAACATTTAACACTATACAACTCATCCAAGGATCATAGGACACCTAATTAGAACATAACTAAGGTGTGAAAATACTGAAATCAATATTTCTTAAAATATAAAGGTGAGTGCAAATGAGACCTACATTGATATCAAAGCGCGATGACAGCACAACCTCAGAACCAAGGTTCAACGACAACTCCCACTCTTAAAGGCCCCACGTGGGTCCAAAATGGTAACTCTACCAAAATAAACATTAATGGATAAAAACAACAATAAAACTATGAAAAATGATAGAAACCAAGTGAGGAGGGTATACCAGAGGGAGTGGTATTCATACTGGAAGGAGCGGTGCACCAGTAGGGGATTGCACTGGCAGAGGCGATGCACCAGAGGATGGAAGGTTGGAGGTGGCTTGCTGATGTTGCGTGCATCGGTTGGAGGAGGTTTTTGAGGCTGGAACTAGCCAACCGGGGCTATGGCTAGCTGAGAAATAGGGGGAGGCACTACTGAGGGATGCACGCCAGCAGAGAGTTGCCAAGAATGGGAAGCGCACCAGAGGGGAAGCCGGCGCCACACGCACAAAGGGCTAGGGCGGAGGCCAGGTGGAAGAGGGGAGGGTTTGTGTCTGCTATGAGTTGGCCGGAAAGGGAAACACATTGTGGTTAGATGTGCCACAAGAGTGCACTGAGTATGAGGGGGGTTGTGACTTTCCTGGATAGGGGGTTAAAGCCGGAAATAGGTTAGCTGGGAGTTGCGGGCTGCAGGATGGGAGGCTAGAGATAAGTCGGCCGAGGGGGGTGTGCCACATAGAGTAGAAGGAATGAGGGGTCTGGTAAAAATTATAAAGGCACAACGCGAAACGAGGAGGTGGCCAGGGGACCTGGGGTTTGTTGATATAGAGGAGGAGCCACATCTAGGGCTGCCACTGACTGAGAGGGAAGGTGATGGGGAAAGCGTCAGGGGGGTCAGTTCATTGGGTGCGTGCGGCAAGGAGGCGGACAATGTGAAGAGGTACATGGGGAAGCCGAGGGCCACACCTATTCTCACCACACACCAAGGAAAAATGGGGGGGAAGCACAACATAGGGTTTCTATAAAAACACGCTAACAAAGAACTAATTAAAATATAGAATAATAATAATACTAATAATAAAATCATTATGATAAAAATAAAAGTAATAAAAGTATTTATTCCATTATAATAATAGTAATAAAATTATTTACAATAAAAATTTTAAACGATTCCATAGTTTACTTTTATTTTTAATCACATGAAAAATTACTTGTTTTAATTCTTCAAAGAAAAACAGGCCGAACAATTGTTTGTGTAAAGCTGTGCAGTATCGCACTCTGCTCGGATGCCTGATGACGTCGACTCAAAAGAACACTTTTTAACCAAACTTGATAATTTCATCCATGACTCACCTCAGACCCCAACAAAAATATTTAATGGCAGAAAATATAATTAAATAATTTAAAAACATGGGTCAGAGTGTGATAAACACAAACATGATATAAAATAAAAAAATAATTTTGATATATATATATATATATCATGTAATTAAAATGATTATGAAAATAATAATTTTTGAACACAAAACTAAATAATAATAATAATAATTATAGAAATAATTTTCCCTTGAATAATACTAGTCTTACACATAGGTAAATAACTAATCTCACTAATTAAATAATTAAGGAATATAATTACGAAACAAGGAATAGAAATATATTCATTATGTAAAACAATAAAATTATAATTATAATTTTGAAATAACTAACTCTCTCTTACTAATAATTTTGAAATAGTTAAATTTGAAAAATCAGATAAAACTATCCCTAAAAAAACACAATTAAACAATTTCCATCAAGAATAAATAAAAATGATACCAAACATACATAGAAATAAATTCAGTATGAATCACAATACTAAAATTTATCAATGATTTGAAAATCGTGATGATTTTTTTGGAAGAAACCCATAAGTAAACATGGAAGAAAAAAATAAATTGAAAAGTAAAAAATTATAATCCCTTACTAATTTATTTGGAGAGACTTACCCTTTTAGTATGAATTCTTTCAGGCAGTACACAGTTAAACATTACTTATAAAAATCATTGATCTCTAATAGAGACAACATAGAGCACTATGAAACTTAGAAGAAAAGAAACTGAATAGGTAGTGTAGTAAAAGGAAACTATGACACTTATTTATATTTCTAAACTAATTGTATATTTTATTTCAACTTATCAGCATAATTTATTGGTCATATTGGCTAAAATATGATCAATTCAATATTAAATAGAAATGAATTTTTATAGAGAACAAAATGCCTAGAACTGTTATGCCCTTCATATAGACTGATGGTGATATTTATAAATTTTTATGTTGTTGATAACTGAATATTGAAATCACAAAATCAAAAAATCCAAAAAAATGATCCAGAATGATATCAAATACGAAAAAATAGTATTGCATTATTTATTAGGGAGACAAATTGAAGAGTATGAAAAAAAAAACAAAATTAATACACCAAAATAGGTTCAGTAGATAAGATTAATATGTATTCTAATTGGTTCAATCTTCCTCCCAAATAATCAATTTAAAACCACACAAACATTGGAAAACAACTTCAACTAATGAAGATAGAATGATAAAATGACCAATAAAACAAAAAAACCTTATTTTTAGGAGATTCAGTTACCAAAAAACTAAATAAACTAATCTTATCTAAAATGAAATACAAGGAATTTGACAACACACATCACTATTAACCCAATTTTTTGAAGATTTAGTCAATAAACATACTCATACAAATGGAAACGAAAATTATAAACAAGATAGACTACCTTCAAGATCTTGTAAACTTGAACTAGAAGGTCAGAATCCCTAAATGCATCCTCACACCTCGATTTCTTCATTCGGTTGTCAAATATCAACTTCGAGCTTGGCCCACGTTGAAACCCTCATCCGAAGCTAATATCGACTTTGTCCATGACTCGTGTTCACCTCCCGACCTTGGATTCTGCTCGACCTAACCCCCCATGGATCGTGGCCCATGTTTCTCTCTCCCAGTAAAACCTTCATATACTGCTCTGGGTCCTTCTCTTCCCATCAGCCTTGATACCCAAAACCCCCCTAAAAATGACTCTTGTTTTTTGAAATCTTTCATTGTATTATTCTTTTTATATAAAATAATTAATTCATTACATATATAAAAACATGTATATATATATCAATTATTATTATTTTGTATTTAATTTTAATTATACTTTTGTTCAACATATTTTATATTTTATAAATTAAAAACTAGAATTAAGTAAAATTATTTTTTTATTATAATAAATTACATTGCCTTAAATTTACATGATAAAATTATATTCATAATTTATATATATTTATAAAAACACCTATATATATATAATTATATTCATAATTCATATATATATACACACACATATATAATACTTTTTTTAAAGTTAACGTAAAATAATTTATATGATTCGTAAACAATTTCATTTGTCTTTATGAAGTTAATATTTATAATTATTGCATGTAAGTCCAAATAATTATATCTATTAATTTTATAATCTTTTTAAATAAAAACAATATAAAACAATGTTTATAAGAGAAATATTTATAATTAAAAATATTAATTGAATAAGAAGAAAATTTTTACATAAGTATAATATAACTTAATGTTATATAATTCTAAAATTTTCACATAATACATCAAAGTATTATTTGGTAATAATTTAATAAATTTAATAAAAATAAATTATAATATTATAATTCCTAATATGTCACAATGTTTACATTTTTTATAAAAGAAACATTATAGTATATAATCATGTTATGTTTTATTTTAAAAAAATAACCAATTGTGAATACCGACTATTCCTAAAGTCCATAATTTCTTTTTCACATAACAAACCTGAACATCACCTCACCTCTAATGAAACACATTACCATATTTAATTATGTATTGTTGACTTATAAAATAGATAGTTTATAATAAATTTAAATCATACCACTCTGTGTAATATAGAAGTAGATAAATCAAGTGTGTACAAATCCAGATAGGGACCTACTACTTAACATTAATGGTAAATGATCTCATCATGTTTAGAATATCAACCCTAGAAAACATGGTAAAACAACTTATATGATACCAAACCTACGTTCATTATGATTAATAATCCAAACAGGAAAAAAAATACATTATAAAATTCTACATATCCGTACAGGACTAAGGGAAGATATGATGACAACCAATATAATAAATTTACTAAAAACATATATAATTTTATATATTTAATATATGAAATAATATAAAATATAAATATTATTATAAAAAAGGATGAAAATTCAGTTTTAAGGAAAAAATGATTGAATATATTCAATATATAGAATATTTTTAAACTCTCTTTCATAGGTCTGTAATTTTTATACAAAAATATTATTTTTTAGCCATTAATATATAGTTTTTAAGATAACTGACTATTGTATATTATTATATTTAGAAAAAAGTGGCTTAAATGTCCTACGAATATCTTTTAAATTAACTCAATGAATTTATACCCATACCATAACCATTAATAAGATTTACCAATTTTGAATGATCAGTGAAGAGACCCTAAAAATTCCAAAATTTCATATGTAATTAAATTAAGTAAACTAATAACCATAAATAATTCCCAACTAATCATAAAAAACCCAAGAGAAAAACTCTTAATTCCATTAAATATCACAAATACTAAAACTCTATTTAAAACAACCCTCCCCTCTTCAAATTAAATCCATAAATTTTTAAAACCATAAGGAAACCATATCCCCAAAACATTATATTAGAATAATGAATGGATGAAATAAAATAACCCCTAAGGATTCCTCTAAACATGGAAAGAGGAATCTTTTAATTGGAATAGGTACTAATAAAGGAGAAGTATGTGAGATGGGAAGGTTTACCTTGTATTTATCTAGTGAAACCTCCTTGATTCATCCTTGAATAATGTGGTAAGGTAATGGAGAATATGATAACAAGAGGATCCATGTTGAGGGATCTTGATAGGGATAAAATTTGTAGTTGGATAAAAATAATATAATTAATGGTTTCAAATAAAATGACCAATTTATCACTCTTAAAAACACTAATTAAGACTATTGGGTACTTTCTAGAATCCCCAAGTGCCCCCTCCTCTATCAGGCTAACTTGATACCAATTTTCATTTTAAAAAAAATGATGTAGGCGAAACCTCCTTCCATCTGACCAAAACTGTAAGGGCCAATTTTTTCTTAAACTTGTCCATTTCTATTTCTTAAGTTCCTAGGGAAATTTGGGATGTTTAGTGATAGTCGTGAGGTTGAGAAAATATGTTTTATGGTTTTATTGAAATATCACCATGAGGGTTTCATCTCTTCATGATGGTAGGTTTCATAGCTTGAGCATGTGTCATGGAGATGAGGTATAATCCATGAGAGTTTAGATTTGCATTGTTTCATTTTATAATTACTATCACAATGGAAATATCTTTTTTTAAAACATGAGGAGTTTTTAGGAGAAAATTTGTAAATGTGTAATACCCATAATATCACTACATGAGGATTAACCATTTCATGAGTAACCTATATATGTTACCACTATTCAAAAAGTGACTTGTATGTAAGTAACTGATCTAAATATCATTTTACAAATTTTTGGTCCTCGAGTGAGGTTTTTATAATATTGGGATATCCTAGAAGTTGGGTTATTTAATTCTATCTCTTAATGGGTCATTTTTCCTGATTAATATTCCATACCATATTTTTAGTCTGAGGTTGATCATGATAAGGAAGGAGTTTGGGAGTTCCAGTATGATTTCCAGGAGGATTAAACATTATGGTGTGACACACATCACCAGTATATAAAACTCCTATTTTCTATTGATTAAATGGTTATTAACCAGGAGTAAAATTGGGAGCTATTTCGAGATATCATACCATGAACTTCTGATATAGGCCCACTATGGCGTGAATAATACATATAAGGTCATGAATGATCCTTATCACGTTGTGACATAGTGTTTTCCATTATTATATATAAATTTATAATACTTATAAAAACAATTCAATCCCCCCATAAATACCTATGTGGATGTGAGATAATTTTTTCTGAACCTAGGACTTTATTATAGATCATTAAGACTTTTACTTTTATAAGTACTACCTTTGGTCCGAGGTATCACTCTCGACCTGTTCTATTCTTTGTTAGTCTCTCATTTATTATTTCCAATACAATAAAGTCTTTACACCTCATATTTATATTAGTTTGTTATCAAACATAGATAAGTGATTAAATATTTTATAATGTATTTAGGAATCATGGATAAATCATGGGGTTCCACGTTAGTGATATTCGTCTCTCATTCCATTCTAGTTTGGTGATCATTGAAGCTTCGCATCAAGGTTGAAGATTCAAATCATCACTTTATTAATTATGTATAAATGTCAGTTTATCATGATTTGGTTTCTAATGGTAATATAGTTTATATTGGTTTAAGGAGGATAATAATTTGAAATATAAAAGGATTAAATGGATGGTATTATTTTTTCTTATGGTTTTTTTCTATTCTTTGTGAATATCCATTCATGTTATTTCATAGATATTCAAGTAGCCTATTTAATAGATTATATATTTTTTCTTCTATATTTTTCATGAATATAAGTAGTTAAAATACATATATATGGTTGGATAAGTAATAAATAAATGAGGCATTCATTTTTTATCATTATTGTTTTAAGTAATTAAAATGATAAGCTGTCTCTTTGATCATATTATTTTTAAAGATTTGAACCACAACAATTTACTGATTTATTATGATTCAATTCATTATTTAAGTGAACTGTGTTTCATTTGTTGTCAATAAGGTTTGTTGTTGATCCGAAGATGTCAAAGAATGAATGGATGTCAAGGAGAGTCAATATGTGAATGACAAAGGCTATGATGGTGTTGGTGATGATTGGAGAATGGCCATGGTACTAAGATGCATGTCACTTAGGAGATTCACTAAGTGACATAGGATGTTGTGGTTGAAACATTCTCTATGTATATCAGACGATTGTAGAACTGATCTTAATGTTTCAATACATGTTTCAAGATGATACTAAGTTACACCACTTGAAGAATGGATGATGATGGCGCATCATCATTACATCTGACGATTGATGAGATGATCTTTAAGTTCAAAGAACTTGGATCAACTGGATACAAAGTCACAACAATATTAGAAGACCATGCATTGTATTGACAATGCATGAGGAGATGAAGATGATCCATCCACACCTCCTAAGTGGATGAAGTGGATTAATGAAGTCCATGCACTATCAGTTAGTGCATGTGAATTTGAAGAAGATCCAATTTGATCTCTAATTAGATCAATGAAGAACATTGAAGACTATGTTTGATTCAGGAGTTCGGTTGAAGAAGAAGACCCTTCGGGAATTCGATATACTAAGTGGAGATCATATGAGAGGAGTGATGAATTCCTAAGAAGAAGATAAATGGAAGAAGAAGAGAGAAGGAATGGCTTGGAGGGAAGTGGCATTTGGCATTTGAATCTGGTTACTTTGTTTTTAAACAAAGTACTTGTTCTATACTTAAGCAAAAAGAGAGCCACCAAGGGCCAGCCTTAAGGGTTCAACCCCAAGGAACATGTGGGACTCGAGGTCGCCACGCCCAAGGGGGATCCCATGGGGCCAGCCCGAGAGGCCGCGGCCGTGTGTAAGCTGGGTCCATGCAGAGGGTCAAGCCTGCGCAGCCAGGGCACCAGAGCGCATGCCCGTGTGTGCATAGTGGGCGCCAGTGGCGCGCCCGCAGGGAGAAGAGGTGGGCACAAGAGCGTGCCCGCTAAGAGAATACGGTGCGGGGCGGCACCGTGGAGGGGGAAGTGGAACTGAGAATTGAAAGGGAGGCGGTGTTTGATAAACCACGTGGAAAATGGCCGCCGATTCGATGTGGGACGCGCATTTTTTCCGCGGAGCAAATCGTGGCCATTCATCTGATCTCGCGGACGATCTGTGCCGCACATCTCATCGCGCCACTCCCATTCAGATCCAGGCCGTTGAAGACTCTTTGATCGCCCGATCTGACGGCTCCGAGGCATCTCCTTCCTCGAGCATGAGCCGAGGACACCCCGTGCCACCCGCGTCCTCGCCGTGTTCCAGTGGCTCCCCGAGCATGGATTTTGAGATTCCGGCCACCTATGAAGAAGCTGAAAACACTAATGAGCTCGTATGGCCCTACTGAACACAACCATGCTACGAGGGGAGCTTTTCATGTTATTCCGAGGCAAACGAAGTTGCTGAGGCTTCATGTGTTCGTGTTTTGCATGGTTTGGATTTTAATAAGGCCATGCATGCGTTCTAAGTCTCATGCACGTAGAGGAAAAATAAAGGAAGCGACCCGCGTAGAAACAGAGGAAAGATTCAAGAGTTGGAAAGATTTTGACAGACTGAAATCTTCAGGAATTCGATTTATCCCAAGAGGAAGATTTGAGGGATCCCTCTTCCTATAAAAAGAGAGGCCGAGGCTCTCTAATTGCTTGCTGAATATTTGAAGAGTGTCCCGCGAGCACCCTGTGCTTTGCGAAGCTTTGAGCCCCGCGCATCCCACTTGTGCGGCAGTTTGTTCCAGAGCCACCTGAGGCTTCGAAGGAGTCCCCTGTGCGCCTCACTTGCGCATCAGGAAGGTCCTGAGCCTCTTGAATCTGCGTGCTCGAGGATTGGCACCCTCACTGCCCGCATACTTGTGCGGCAGGAGGAAGTGCCCGCGGGTGTTGCACTTGCACACCCCGTGGCAATGCACCTTGCGCGCCTTTGTGCACCAAGGCACTTGCGTGCCCCGTGGCTGAGGTGTCTTGTGGCTTGGACGCCCTTGAATCTTGAGGCTTGTGCAGCAGTTGTGAAGAGGAAAAAGGCCACACCACCTTGAGTGCCTTCATTAGATATTCGGGCAGTGGGCGTGCAAAGGTGGAAGACCCGAGACTTGTGCTTGTGTGCCAAGTAAAGGGGGAAGGCCCTACGGCTGGTGTGTACAAAACAAGAAGGCCACCACAACTTTTGTGTGCAAATTAAAGAGAAGTCCATAGCCACATTTCCCCTTGTGTGTGTGCTAAGTGCAAGGAAGGATTGTACCTTGTGTGTGTGCCACTTGGGAGAACACCCTACGGGTAGTGGGTGTGCAAAGGAGGAAGGCCATAGCCTTGTGGGTGCACACTTTGAAGAACAAATAAAATAACATATTTTGTGTGTGTGCAAAACAAGAAGAGGAACAAGGCCAAAGCCTATGTGTGTGCACCAAGTGAAGACCACACATTTAGTGTGTGTGCAATGTGAAGGAGGAAGGCTAAAGACTTACCTTAGTGGTGTGTGTGCAAAGGAATAAAAAGGTCGAACCTAGTGTGTGCACTAAAAGTGTAAACACTTAGAAGAAGGAAGAAGAAGGACCCTCACACTAAAGTATAACACACATTCAAGTGTGTAAGAAAATTGGATAAAGTGTGTGAAGGAATAAGTGGTGTGTGTGCTTAAGGAGATTACACCCTTTGGGATTTATCACACCAAGAAGAAGGGAAGGGTAGTGCATGCATTCATGCATGTACGTGCACACGTGAACAAGCTCAAATCTGGTTGTGTGCATCTGAGTTGACCAAGACTGAATGTTCTTGAAGAAGATTTTGAGAAGCCATGCAGTCAGTGCATGAGGAAGAAGAGTTGCCATGCACTCAGTGCATGGAGTTGATGTGAAGTCAGACTGAATCCAGACTGAAGTTAGAGATATCAGTTGTCTGAGTTTTCAGTGATTGAGAAGATCCTGATCATCAGAAGTGATCAGAAGCTGTGAGCAAGACCAACAGACCTTATCAGAGGCTGTTGAAGATTCTTGAAGAGAGAGGCCAGGTCATCCTTAGAAGAAAGTGATAAAGCCTGAGCAAGACGAGAACACATGTTCATCACAAGTGAGCAGAGGTACAGAGCAAGGCCAGCAGTCTTTATCCCAGACTGCTGAAGATACATGAAGAAGCTTAAAGTGAAGAAGAGCTATTTGTGTGACTCGAGGAGCCAGGAGAATCCCCCTGTGGGACTCAGGGTGGAAGAAGTCTTCAGTGGGATTCAGGAGCAGGCCAGTGGGAATCTGGTAACACTGTGGGACACAGTATAAAGACCCTCCTGTGGGACTCAGGAGAGATACTGTGGGACTCTGTATCGACCATTGTAATACTAACAGATTATAATGGACGAAACCTTGTTGGGGAGTATAACCAACATGTCAAGGACGTAGGCCTTTGGTGGCGAACCTTGTAAATCCTTGTGTCTAGTGCCTTTATATTTAAAGCATTATTAGAGGAAAGGTTGAGAGACACAAGAAGAGTGGATCGAGGCTTTAACCAGCCATAGAGGTTTAATTGATAAGAATCAATTAGTAAAAAGTTTTAAGGGATCACTGATTCACCCCCTCCCCCTATCAGTGATTCACACTGATCTGGGCACTTCAATTGGTATCAGAGAGAAGGTTACCTATAAAAGATACAAGGGAGACTATATGGAGTGCAGATTTGAGGAAATGAAAGAACAGCCTCAAATGGAGATATCTGCCAAGACTCTGAAAAACAGAATGAAGAAACAGGCAAAGAAGATGAGGAGGAAGGTTGTTGCAATCAGAGAAACTCCTTCTATGGAAAGAAATGTGAAAGTCACATCAGATGACAATTCCTTTTATCATTCTTATGATGAAGCCTGGTCTAGTTGTGATGAAGATGGAAGAAACAATGATCTTCTAAATGCAATCAAATATCTTCAGAAGACAGTCCCCAAGGAAGTGGCAATGTGTATAGCTACAGGCGTCCTTGATCTTCAAGAAGAAAAATTACAGCTAGAAGATGAATCCAATTCTCTAGAAGTACAATTGGCTAAATGGGTTGGCATATCCAACACTCTCAGAAAGCTGGTGAAGGATAAAGATGAAACAGTATCGCTTTGCAATGAAAGATATGAAGACACTACTGAAGAATTGCAAAGAAGCCTTTCTAAGAAATAATTCTTTAAGACTGTGGTCAAAGATGTTTTCCATGCACTGGAAAAGAGGCACAAAGTTTCAATGAATTTCAGAGATGCTCAACTTGAAGACAAAGTAAATAGGGTAAAGGAGCTTGACAATTCATTACAAGAAATGAAGAAGGTGCATGAAGACCAGTTAGGACAGCTGAAAGAAAATTGGGAAGGAAGGCTAAGAACTGTTGAGGATGAGAAGAACTCCCTTAACATGAAATACATAGAACTAGAGGTGATATTGAAAAATCTGCAATCACCCAAAGCTGAATCCTCCCAGTCAGCTGAAAGTAGAAATGTTGCTACACAAGTGTTCTTTGAGAAGGATGATTCTATAAGAAATACATCCTCTAATGAAAGGGAAACATCTTCTAAAAAGAAGGTACCATCCATACCATCTTGTACTCATGCTTCTAATTGTGTTTCCACAAATAGTGAAGGATGGAAGAGAAACTCCAAACAAGTATGGATGAAGACAATGAAGGAAGAGAGCTCTCCTGAAACAACACAGCAAGTCAAGAAAAGTACCCAACAATCAGAAGGATAGAAGAGGTCAAGATTTGTGGGTCAGTGTTGGTGTTGTAATATGTATGGGCACTGTGCAAAAGATTGCTGGTACAATCCACTGAATGTAAAAGCACAAAGGAAGCCCATGCCAAGGGGGAGCAATCCAGAAGAAAAGAAGCAACATCCACAGGTCCAGAGACATCTATTTACTGCAAATAGATTTGGATTTCTTGATAACTTCTAGGATGTTTGCAAAAGTGGTAAAAAAGAAACATTTCAATCTCCAACTGTATCCGGAGCTAAAAAGAAGAAAAGATCACAGAACCTGGCTCAGAAAGAATCCTTGGAAAGAAAGCATAAGAAAGTTGAAGATGCTCCCAAGAAGATTTTTTCAAAGGAAGAGAAGTCCTTGGATTTGAAATCCAAGAAGGGTGATGCATCCAGAAGGACCACCAAGAAGAAAACATGCTTCTACTATGGAAAGAAAGGACATATCATGGATCTTTGTAAACAAGCCATGAAATTAAATAGAGGCATACTGGACTCAAACAGACAATCAATCCAGAAGAAGAAGAAGGGATTGATTGAAAACAAGTTGCCTAAGAAAGGTATCTTGACATCATCAAAAGAACCATGTGGAACTTCCAAAACTGAGGCCACACTTCCAAACGATTTTTTAGTCATATGGCCGAATCAATTGCAACTTTCCAGAGAACTGCAAAGAGATGAAGATGTAGCACAGGGAATTTCTAAGGAAAAAAGGAAACAAAAGATTTCATATGAAGATGTGTTGAGATCCACACCGGCACCAACATCATTGAAGATCAAATGTGCAAGTGTGAGGAATGGTGAAAATGGGACATCTCGGTTGAGAGAATCTTCTCAACCTTGTTGTTCACATTGATGAACCAAGGAGGTTCCATCTTATTCCCTAATCACTTGTATTTACATGTGCTGGCATTGCAGGGAATTGAAGATGATGTTCCATCTCAACTGGAGGATGGTTTGGAAAGAATGGAGTGAACCCCTTGAGGGGGAGCCAATCTGGAGAAGATGGTATTCTAAGATTTAATACCATCTTGAGAAACGCTGAAGGTATTCCAATAATACTTTCATTCCTTGTTTCTTAATTGTATTCATCATGACAATTAAGGGGGAGTATTGATTGAATACAAATGGATGAAAGTGGGAGCTTTATCTTTGCACCTGAACTTTCTAATGAGTTTTGTGAAGTATGTGTAGGATTTAGCAATTTATTGTTATATCTGAAAAATTTCAACACCTTGGAGCATGATCTCACATGTATAAGTGAATGTTGGACATCATTGAGTACCTTGGTTACATCACTCTTGTTTTCTACACCGGGTTAGCCCAAGTAGACTTAGAGTTGATTTACTAAAGGCTCTTTGCTAAAGAGAACATGTGACATCATCCCTCTCTCAGTGTTTTTCAAGAAAATACTTTTCAAAGGGAGGAAGAGATTTTTGAAAGAGAACCACACCACACCTTTGCATTTGGTTGCCAATAAGGGGGAGAAAAGATGACATATTGCCCCAAAAATGTGTGGCACACATATTGACCCATTCATATGTGTTCTACTGATTGGGTTGACAATATGTGCTCTAGTGGTATTGACAACAAATACAAAGGGGGAGATTAAAGTGCACTATGTTGCATTTGTTGTCAATAAGGTATGTTGTTGATCCGAAGATGTCAATGAATGAATGGATGTCAAGGAGAGTCAATATGGGAATGGAAAAGGCTATGATGGTGTTGGTGATGATTGTAGAATGGCCATGGTACTAAGATGCATGTCACTTAGGAGATTCACTAAGTGACATAGGATGTTGTGGTTGAAACATTCCCTATGTATATCAGACGATTGTAGAACTGATCTTAATGTTTCAATACTTGTATCAAGATGATACTAAGTTACACCACTTGAATAATGGATGATGATGGAGCATCATCATTACATCTGACGATTGATGAGCTGATCTTTAAGTTCAAAGAACTTGTATCAACTGGATGCAAAGTCACAAAAATATTAGAAGACCATGCATTGTATTGACAATGCATGAGGAGATGAATATGATCCATCCACACCTCCTAAGTGGATGAAGTGGATTAATGAAGTCCATGAACTATCAGTTAGTGCATGTGAATTTGATGATGATCCAATTTGATCTCTAATTAGATCAATGAAGAACATTGAAGACTATGTTTGATTTAGGAGTTCTGTTGAAGAAGAAGACCCTTCGGGAATTCGATATACTAAGTGGAGATCATATGAGAGGAGTGATGAATTCCTAAGAATAAGAGAAATAGAAGAAGAAGAGAGAAGGAATGGCTTGGAGGGAAGTGGCATTTGGAATTTGAATCTGGTTACTTTGTTTTTAAACAAAGTACTTGTTCTATACTTAAGCAAAAAGAGAGCCACCAAGGGCCATCCTTAAGGGTTCAAACCCAAGGCACATGTGGGACTCAAGGGATGGCTTGGAGGGAAGTGGAATTTTGCATTTGAATCTGGATACATTGTTTTTAAACAAATTACTTGTTCTATACTTAAGCAAAAAGAGAGCCACCAAGGGCCAGCCTTAAGGGTTCAACCCCAAGGCACATGTGGGACTCGAGGTCGCCACGCCCAAGGGGGATCCCATGGGGCCAGCCCGAGAGGCCGCGGCCGTGTGTAAGCCAGGGCCATGTAGAGGGTCAAGCCTGCGCAGCCGGGGCGCCAGAGCGCGTGCCCGTGTGTGCATAGTGGGCGCCAGTGGCACGCCTGCAGAGAGCAGAGGTGGGCGCAAGAGCGCGCCCGCTAAGAGAACACGGTGCGGGGCGGCACCGTGGAGGGGGAAGTGCAACTGAGCGTTGAAAGGGAGACGGTGTTTGATAAACCACGTGGAAAATGGCCGCCGATTCGATGTGGGACGCGCATTTTTGCCGCGGAGAAAATCGTGGCCATTCATCTGATCTCGCGGACGATCTGCACCGCACATCTCATCGCGCCGCTCCCGTTCAGATCCAGGCCGTTGAAGGATATTTGATCGCCTGATCCGATGGCTCCGAGGCATCTCCTTCCTCGAGCTTGAGCCAAGGACACCACGTGCCACCCGCGTCCTCGCCGTGTTCCAGTGGCTCCCCGAGCATGGATTTTGAGATTCCGGCCACCTCTGAAGAAGCCGAAGACACCAATGAGTTCGTATGGCCCTACTGAACACAACCATGCAACGGGGGGAGCATTTCGAGTTATGCTGAGGCAAACGAAGTTACCGAGGATTCATGTGTTCGTGTTTTGCATGGTTTGGATTTTAATAAGTCCATTCATGCGTTTTAAGTAGCATGCACGTAGAGGAAAAATAAAGGAAGAGACCCGCGTGGAAACAGAGGAATGATTCAAGATTTGGAAAGATTTTGAAAGACCAAAATCATTGGGAATTCGATTTATCCCACACGGAAGATTTGAGGCATCCCTCTGCCTATAAAAAGAGAGGTCGGGGCTCTCTGATTGCTTGCTGAATATTTGAAGAGTGTCCCGCGAGCACCCTGTGCTTTGCGAAGCTTTGAGCCCCGCACATCCCACTTGCGCGACAGTTTGTTCCGGAGCCACCTCAGGCTTCGAAGGAGTCCCCTGTGCGCCTCACTTGCGCATCAGGAAGATCCTGAGCCGCATGAATCTGCGCGCTCGAGGATTGGCACCCCCACTGCCCGCATACTTGTGCGGCAGGAGGAAGTGCCCGCGGGTGTTTCACTTGCGCACCCCGCGGCAGTGCACCTTGCGCGCCTTTGTGCACCAAGGCACTTGCGTGCCCCGCGGCTGAGGTGTCTTGTGGCTTGCGCGCCCTTGAATCTTGAGGCTTGCACGGCAGTTGTGAAGAGGAGAAAGGCCACACCACCTTGAGCGCCTTCATTGGATATTCGGGCAGTGGGTGTGCAAAGGTGGAAGACCCGAGACTTGTGCTTGTGTGCCAAGTGAAGGAGGAAGGCCCTACGGCTGGTGTGTGCAAAACAAGAAGGCCACCACAACTTTTGTGTGCAAATTAAATCGAAGGTCGTAGCCAAATTTCCCCTTGTGTGTGTGCTATGTGAAAGGAAGGATTGCACCTTGTGTGTGTGCCACTTGGGAGAACACCCTACGGGCAGTGGGTGTGCAAAGGAGGAAGGTCGTAGCCTTGTGGGTGCACACTTTGAAGAACAAATAAAAGAACATATTTTGTGTGTGTGAAAAACAAGAAGAGGAACAAGGCCGAAGCCTATGTGTGTGCACCAAGTGAAGACCACACATTTAGTGTGTGTGCAAAGTGAAGGTGGAAGGATAAAGACTGACCTTAGTGGTGTGTGTGCAAAGGAATAAAAAGGCCGAACCTAGTGTGTGCACTAAAAGTGTAAACACATAGAAGAAGGAAGAAGAAGGACCCTCACACTAAAGTATAACACACAATTAAGTGTGTAAGAAAATTGGATAAAGTGTGTGAAGGAAGAAGTGGTGTGTGTGCTTAAAGAGATTACACCCTTTGGGCTTTATCACACCGAGAAGAAGGGAAGGGGAGTGCATGCATGCATGCATGCACGTGAACACGTGAACAAGCTCAAATCTGGTTGTGGCATCTGAGTTGACCAAGACTGAATGTTCTTGAATAAGATTTTGAGAAGCCATGCAGTCAGTGCATGAGGAAGAAAAGTTTCCATGCACTCAGTGAATGAAGTTGATGTGAAGTCAGACTGAAGTTAGAGATATCAGTTGTCTGAGTTTTCAGTGATTGAGAAGATCCTGATCAACAGAAGTGATCAGAAGCTGTGAGCAAGACCAACAGACCTTATCAGAGGCTGCTGAAGATTCTTGAAGAGAGAGGCCAGGTCATCCTTAGAAGAATGTGATAAAGCCTGAGCAAGACAAGAAGACCTGTTCATCACAAGTGAGCAGAGGTACAGAGCAAGGCCAGTAGTCTTTATCCCAGACTGCTGAAGATACTTGAAGAAGCATAAAGTGAAGAAGAGCTACTCGTGTGACTCGAGGAGCCAGGAGAAGCCCCCTGTGGGACTCAGGGTGGAAGAAGTCTTTAGTGGGATTCTGGAGCAGGCCAGTGGGACTCTGGTAACACTGTGGGACGCAGTATAAAGTCCGTCCTGTGGGACTCAGGAGAGATACAGTGGGACTATGTATCGACCATTGTAATACTAACAGATTATAATGGAAGAAACCATGTTGGGGCGTATAACCAACATGGAAAGGACGTAGGCCTTTGGTACTGAACCTTGTAAATCCTTGTGTCCAGTGCCTTTATATTTACAGCATTATTCGAGGAAAGGATGAGAGACACAAGAAGAGTGGATCGAGGCTTTAACCAGCCGTAGAGGTTTAATTGATAAGAATCAATTAGTAAAAAGTTTTAAGGGATCACTGATTCACCCCCTCCCCCTCTCAGTGATTCACACTGATCTGGGAACTTCAATTATAAAACTTAATCATAAATTCTTTGTTAATTATTATGTAAATTAAATATGATGATGATATGAATTAACACTATTGGCTGAATACACCCATACTTTATTTTCTATAAGTTTGAATACTTGATAAAAATAGTACTGATAGTTCCTTGATATTTAATTCTAGTGAATTTATGTTATTCTACAATTTATATATATTAGAATATAGACACATTTTAGGGATTTAAATATAAACCTAGTATAGTTAGTTTATTTGGTGAGGATTGGGTTGTATTGATATTCTATTAGTATAGGTTTAATGCATTAGATAGCAGAATAACGTGGATAGTGTGAAAAGGTGTTCTGGATGATGTTATGATGGTTAGATCAAGTTTGGAGACCTACTTGGTCTCTTTATTCTTATGTTTTATACCATTTTTTTATTTTATTCTATGTATATCCGTTCTTGATTATTAATAATTGTTTCTTAGTCCTCCAGATTATAGAATAGTTATAATTTGTGAATTAATAAATTAAACAAATGGTTCTTTTGTTTTATTTATGTATATAATAGAATATTAATTTAGTAATTAGTAAAATATATAGATTGGTAAAATGTTTAAAAGTGAATGGATGAGAAAGTTAGAATTAAATTTTTTAGTAAAATAACTTATAATTCGATGGTTTATGTAAATATTAATCAACAATTAAGGATTATATTTTTTTAAATGATATGTAAATTATTATTAATAATATATTAGTGTTAGTATTAAACCTAAAATATTGTTTGATAATAAATTTATTAGATTCCTAGTCCTTAGTTATGGAAGCGAGGTTGTCACATGGATATTAGTTATAAATTGGCTATTTGATATGATAGTTACCCAAAAAATGGTCGTGTGTTATAAAATTCATTTTATTCTATTATTTATTATGATTCACCACTCTATTCATGTAGAAATTTAATGTCTATATTTGGAATTGGGTTCTGAGTGTTGTCCTAATATATAAGCTATTAAAAATTTAGATATTTGAATACTCCCCTTACCATTCTCTATATTCTAGAAATAGTATGGTATGTTTTCATTCCCTAGATATGATTAATTTTGGTTATAACAGGTGTACTCATATGATATCATTAAAACATTTTAATAATACATAAATTTGTTTCATAAATATAAGTATTGAAAATTATTTCATTATTCATCAAGGATCATTTCAAATAATATCATAATGGAATGAGTTCACTCCCCAAACCATCATAATAGGCAAGGTTCACTTCTAACACTATCAAAGGGAATAATTTCCTTTACTAAATTGGCTCTAATTCCCATTATAGTCCTTTTTATCTCATGTTGTATCCATATTTACCCAATGCATTGAAGAGAAATATAATTCCATTCCAACCCATCACATATGAAAATCCTACAGATTTATTACATAAGAACATAAAATATTCACCATATCATAACCCATGAAATGGAAATGGGTTGTATAGACATTTCATCACGGTATAACCCATGGAAAATAAATGAGTTTCAAATTCATTAAATCAATTCATAATAACATAACCTATGGAAAAACAAATGTGTTTCATAAACACCATGTCAACGTAATAATAAACCATATAGATAAATAATAAGGATGGTATCATTGGAACAAGTCCCTAGAAATGGTTAATAAACATTAAAGTATGTCATCTTAGACAGAAAATGTTATTATAAGACCACACGTAACACTTCATGAGGGAAATACACTTTTCACATTGAAATAATTTATTTAAATTCAAAAAATAAACCTAATCATATAGAAAAAATTTTATTTGAAAATAAATATTGAAACTTATAAGTTAAACTTCAAAGTACTGAATGTTCATGGTCGTAGAAAATTTCATCCATGTCGTTTAAAATAAATATTCCTTTCACATTTTCGATAAAAAGTAAAAAGTACCTCATTAAAAAAATAAAATGATTATTATTTTTAAACCAATTTTTTTAAAATTAAAATATTATTAAAACTTTATTTGATCATTAATTGGATAGTAGTAAATATATTCTTGAAATCATCTTCAGAAAACAAGGACATATAAGAGAAAGAATATATGACTGAAGAAAGAAAAAAAGTAGATTTTATTAAAAAAAACATTATATATTTACTTTAATTCCCAAATATAGAAAAATTAAGGGAAAACTATTAATTATATGGAAATAAATAACGGATATTAAAATTTTTGGTATTATTGAGAGTTAGATCAATAAATGTCATCATCAAATCATAATCATAACAATCCTAAAAATATTGAGATTGTAACATAAATCCCTTACAACCTTATAAACTTTTGAACCATAAAACCTATGAATGAAATAACTTTTTATAGATATTTAAATCCCTATAAATCTCATATGAAGAATCATAAAATAAAGTCATGGTATCTATATACATCACCTAATAGAAAAAAGTGGTGAATATGGCATGAGTCTCATAGAAATAAAAGTGAGAGGAAAATCATTTAGCCTAGGTATGACTTCACTAATGTGGGTTAAAACCTATTCTATAATAAATATATATTTATTGTAAATATATTAAATAACCATACTAATATATATCATACCATATATTATTTACTTATAACCTTCTACCACATATTTATTAACATTTTTTTATTAAAATCATTATTCCAGGTGATAACTACTTTGTTTTTCATGTATGTTTTAGTTCAGTAGTGTTAGCCCTTGTACATTGATTACGATTCCATGATATCAAAAATATTAATTATTATATAAATATAATATATATTTATCATATACATATTTATATTTATACATAAATGTTATAGATAAAAAATTAATTACAATGTTAATGGGAACTATAGACTGTACGTACACATGAATTCTATTTTTCATTTTTCAACAGATGAAAAAAAAAATTATATAGTTATTATTATATCATATCCATCATATCTATTCACAATATACATCCTTATTACCATCTATTTAAAACAGTAATGAAAAACGAATCACATCTCTTTGTGGAGGCGGTGGTCCCCACTTACACACGAGCGACATAACCATTTTCCAACAGATTGGAAGATAAGATGGTATATGTGATTATATATTTAAATAAGTATAATTATTTGTTAAATATAAAATATATAAATTAAATCAATCATTATATTCATCCATGAGAAGCAGTGATGGAAAATGAATTATATCGGTTCGTGTGGTGGTAGTCATCCATAGACATGATCAACAGTTTCATTTAACATTTTACGGAAGTGGAGATGGAAATAGGTTATATAATTAACATAAAAACATCTCAATATATTTAATATAATATTTTTTGATAATAGTTAATGTCTATTTTAAGGAGTTTTAATACGGAATAAAACAAAATCCCTTGGTTATGAATGATACATCTTCTTTGGACTACCACTTTAGGTTTGCAGAAAAAGAATTCATAGGGGGGTCTTATAATAACCAAAATATATATATATATGAAGTTATAAGGTAAGTATGTAATTTTTTATGTCATTTTTTGAAACCAAATGGAATTTTATTTGTGAATAAAAAAGGAGAGGAGATTCCCTTTTATAAGTGAGAATGAGTGACATTTTTGTAAACACAAAAAATTATTCAATAATGGGAAGGCACTCTCATAAAAAGTACCTCCAAATTTTATAAATAATTTATTTTAGGGAAGATATGGTCTATCCACACATCAAAACGAAAAAAAATGTTCTAAAAATTTTATTCACTTTACCTCAAGGGTTACTCACTATTACAATTTTAGTTTTCACCAATATAACTAGATTTTTTTACCTATGTAATTTTACCATTAAAGATAAAAAATATATAATTATTATTTAATTAGTACCTATGTATTGTAAATATTAAATATAGTTTATAAATACAATGTTATTTTTGGATGTAAAATTTATTTTAAAACAAGCGCATGTAATGTAAAAAACATTGTTGTAACCATAACCGTAGTAATTAATTTTCTCTATTTTTACTATTTAGTATGAAAAAAACAAAGTTTTCATAATTAGATAATATTAATTAAGATTATTGAGAATATTTAGTCCATATTAAAAAACTAAAATCATAGAAGTTCCGGAAATTAATTTTAAATTAAACCAATGAACACGATGAAAATACAATTTCCAAGGTATTTTTTATTAAGTATAATAATTATTTATATTAAAAATCAACATAAAATTAATTAAAATGAAATAAAGTGTATTAATAAAATTATATTTTAACTAATATTACTTTTAAAACCATTTTAAAATAAAATGGTACTTTTTAAATGTTTTAAACGAAAATAAAATTTTAATAAAAATCAGTATTTTTCCATAACCATCAAAAATTTAATCATTTTAGAAAATTTTAAAAATTCAATGTATGATAATTTTTACATGTTTATTTTCAAAATTAATTTAATTTTTTCAAATAATATTTCTAAAAATGAAAAATAAAATCAATTTTGAAATAAGAGGCCAAAATATTACAAAATTACTTTTTAGAAGAAAAAAATATAATTTTATGGATAAAACTATATTTGTTCTTATCAAATAACCAGAAAAAATATTATATGAATGATAATACACTATATTGAATATATTATATATAAACTTTATTAAAATCATTCATCAATAATGACTAATTTAATTTATTAATATAAAAACACATTGCTCACATAGAAATAGTTTTTTCAAAAAAAATATTTCATTGAATTTAATATGATTTTTATTTTCAATTATAATCAACCAATCACCATGGAATTTATTTTATAAAGATATAAATAATATTATTATCATTATTTAGTTATTCCTATTCATAGCCACCAATATAATGGCTAGGATATAACTGTCAAATAATATTTTAATAGTTTACAATGGTTCATTTAAAGTAATTATTGTGTGTAACGTAAGCTATTGAAAAAAATTAATTTATTTTAAAAAATATTTCATAAAATCATGAGGTGTCACATTATACGCAACATGAATTTAATTTTTCCATCAAAATTTGGTTACTTTGATATAAACAACTAAGGATACTTCCTCCTCATAATATCCTAAGGTTCTAATGTGGATTCCTCAGTTTGGGGGTTTCGCTAAAAAACCTTGATTGGGTGAGTGGTCATGTTTCATAGTAAATTTTATAATCAATATAAAATCTCTACTAGATATTCATTATAAGATATATATTTCTCTAGTGTTATGACTTATGAGTTTATTATTTGCGAAGTTTTATGTATGTACTTCTTCTAGAGAGAGTTCTAGAACGCATTATGGACTATAGAGAGGTTTAGTGGAATAACCAAGTGATAAGCTACCATCCATACATGATTAAGAATAAAAAAATGGGTAATATAACTAAGTTTAAACTCTACCTTCATCCCAATTCTCATAAACATATTCCATGGAGAAGTTCAAAGAATAAAACTCCCACAAACATTAAATTCTAGATCATTTCGATGATTGTCAGCATAAAGTTTATGTCTGATCTGAGCTACCGTGATATACTATTGAACAGTTTAGGATTTCTATTCCATTAACTCAGCTAGCTCAGGTTCCAATATCAATATTTCTTAAACATCATACCAAAAAATTTGAGCTATACACTTCTTAACATATATAGATTCATATTGAGCTATATGAATTCTTAAGTGAATGATATTGTTGGAAGAAAACTAGAATAGATGAAGGTGTTGATCACAAACACCTTTTTAATGCATATAACTGATATCAATATATCCTCTGGGTTTTATATTTTTCTCTCAGACTAACAATCTATTTGAGGATGATACACCATTCAAAAAATCATCTCTTTACCTAGAGTCCACTAAAGACTTCACCAGAACTTCATGGTAAGAATCATGTCCTGGTCAAATACAATAGAATGTGGCACTCTATGCATCCTTACCATTTATTTAATTTATATCATATAAATATGGTCTTGATAGAAATATTCTCTAATTTAAGTGAAGTGTAATTTATTTGTATGATGATTGAATACAACCCAAATAACATTATAGACTTCGGATGTTTCACGGAGTCCAATGGAAAAAAACCATGGTGATGTTTTCTCATTTCCATTTTGTTATGTGTAATGGTTGTAACATACCATTAGAATTTTGTCTCCTAGTCTTAAATTACAGAAATACTTGGCATTAAGATATATATTTTTTATTATATCTCTT
Source organism: Viscum album (assembly GCA_963277665.1). Lineage (NCBI taxonomy): Eukaryota > Viridiplantae > Streptophyta > Magnoliopsida > Santalales > Viscaceae > Viscum > Viscum album. Next base: position 784,772,225 of record OY728141.1, read on the forward strand.
CATGTTGTCGTACCATAAATACTCTTTTAGATTTTTATACATATTTTCATTTCTTGGAAAAATAGAGAATGGTGAACAATGAGCCTCATCCAAAAGATCATTATTCAAAAATGTTATAGGAATAACACATACACCATTGAAAAATCTTACCATTCTATCACAATAAAGAATAATATGAGGAACATTTTTCAACTTATTTCATATTTATACATATTTTTTTTTGAAATTATATAATTATCACATAGATATATGGTTAAACAATCATTTAAGATTGATAAAATTACTCCCCTTCTTTGAATATTTCAATATCCATCCTTTAAAAATATAGAAATGTTGGATACTTTGTAATCATTATCATAGATAAGTTGCATGATCCTTTCGAATCATATCATCTGCTATCTTGTTTTCCTTCCATTGGTGGTAATGCATAGATATGTCATAATCCTTAATCAGTTTCAACCAAATTCTCTGGTGCAGATTCAACTGAGTTTGAGTGAATATATAATTTAAAAATTTATTATCATTATATATATATATATCACACCTTTGTCCATAAAGATAATGAATCAATAATTTTTTAAATAATGAGGTTCAGTGACCTCTTAATTGAAAAAAAAATATCTAGTGAAGAGTACAAGGCAGAATCATTAGGTACCTCAGAAAGATATAATGAGAAAGGCTACTCTATTCTAGGGTGGGTGCTTATATATTGGTAAAGAACATGGGGGTGTAGACCCCCTCTACCAGTCATTTCTTGCATCCACTCACCTCCTTTATCATTCGAATGTTCTTCCATATCAATGGGAGGCATTCTAGACATAGAGGGACCATTATTATTTGATCCACCTTCATTAAAATTGGTAGAGAGCATATCAAATGTGTTAGAAATGCTAACATTCCAATGTACCTTCTCACAGGGAGATTCCAAGTTCTACATATATATCTATCCTTCCTTTGGCGTGGCAGCTAATGTCTTGTCCCACGTATTATGTTCCACCTTTTCTATGTTGAAGTTACATGAGTTCATCATGGGGGCAAGGGCCTTATTTTACTGCCGACTCATACTACATTCATCAGGTAATCTCGTAGGATGTCTGGACAATAGAGGAACAATCTACAGTGAAGGGGGGGGGGGGTCTTTCACTAGCTTATCATATAGAATAAGTCCTTAGTAATGCCAACAAGGAACTTAGAAACAACTTCTTCATGTGATTTTGAATGGAATTAATCTTTAAACATAACTTTCTCTGAGGTCGCATCATCTAGCACTATCGTACCCTTAATCCATTTTAGAGCATTCATCTCTGGTCTAACTCTTTCATCGGTCAATTCTTGGGATGAGAGCTCTCTCTCTCTATTTGAATATCCTTTGAGCCAAATTATTTCTCTTTCCCTTACATGCACTTAACCAAAGCATCCTTGAATGAAAGGCCTCTTTATTATTGGTTTTTAAATTCAGCAATATCATCCCAACAGACTTTTCTTGGTCCATCAAATTGAGTAGTGAAAGGACTTCTTTCATCTTATAGCAAAATTTGAGTTGCAGTATATCCATGAGACTGCAACTCAGACCTATCCATCCCAAACTAGACATTTTCAGAAGGATCAATTTGTCAAGTAGTAAACTGATGTTCACCTAGCTACTTTTTCAAATTTATTGGATTCCCTTTGGAGGTTTTGAGTCTCTCATTTATTCTACATTGAGACTCATCGTTCCCTTTCATCATGCATTTGTCACTCTTTATGCTTGATTGACAATTGGACCTGGAGTGTCCTATCATGTAGCACACTTCACAAAATGGAATCATTTTTCATAAGCAATTTTCAAGATGATATCATCTTTAGAAGTGGAGAGAATCACATTATCAGTAAAAATAGATCCTAAATCAATTTCAATTAAAATTATAAAAAATGGCCAAATCTAGAATTCTCAGATGCTAGGTCCATTCGGATTGGAATGCCAATTGTAGATGAAATGTCAAATAGAATCTCAGAGTGCCATAAAACCCTATTTAATCCATAAATCTTATCTAGACATGAAAAAAGTTCCCTTAAAATCATAAAGGATAAAATTCCGGTTCCATTCATAAATCCTAAGCATTACTTGATTGATATTTATCGACCCAAAACCCCATGCTCAACCTTTCAGTTCAATAGGAGGGAAAAGGAAGTGAAAAAAATCCCCTCCCCAATGAGACAAATTTAAAATCACTAAAACCCCACATATTAGATAGACATTCAATAAGTTCAGAAATTTTCCAAGGTTTCATACCCTTGGATAAGGATATAAGAGTGATGAAATAGTTCTTGTATAGTTCTATCCTTTACAAAATCGCCCCATCCGAAGCAGAGACATGATCCGTAGCACCCTTTCAAACAATACGCTGTGAAATGCAATTTTTTAGGAAAAAAAGCCAATAGGAAATCCCGAGGGAGAAATAATGTGTAGATGTTCTTTAAGAGTCTGAAATTTATTCGTTCCCTTTGAGATCTGAGGAGAATAGAGATGTTGAGAATCACAGGAGAAGAGGTTCAAATCTATTGGGTGGGATCATTCTACCCAATTTCCAGGCGATGAGGGTTTTGTCTCACGTATTATCTCACTTTCATCCATCACTCTATATCTTTAATTCAAATAATATCAACAACTAACTCCAAATCATGAGTTGGGTAATTTTTATTATGAACCTTCAATTTTCATGAAGCATAAACAATAATAATGTCATTATGCATGATAAAAAAACTTATTTCCTTATTTTATGCATCACTATATATTACAAACCCTTCTCAACTATAGGGTAATGTAAGTACAAGTTCACTAACAAACATTCTCATCAGTTCCTAGAAATTTTCTTCATATTAATTTATCTAAGGGAACTTAACTCCCTTTGAGCTAACGTGGTGAGTGGATTAGATATAAGTGAGAAATTATATACAAAACATTTATAATATCCATCCAAACCAAGAAATAAACAAATCTCATTCATATTGGTTGGTCTGGGCTAATGTGTAGTAACTTCGGTCTTTAATAGATCCATAAATATACCATATATTGACATTACATGACCCAAAAAATGAAACGTTTTATATCCAAAATTCACAGTTCATAAAATTTGAATTCAACTTCTCCTTCATCAGGGTCATTAGAACAATTATAAAGTGATCTTCATTATCTTCCATGATATTTTAATATATAAGAACATTGTGTATAAATTAATCCACACACTAATCAATGAAATCTCTGCAGACTCTATTCAATAAATCCATGATTATGGAGGCGTGTTAGTATAACCAAATGGAATCAATATATATTCATATAGACCATTCCTTATATAGAATATTTTCTTGGGTATATCCTTCTTCTTGAACCTCAATTGATGATATTCATAACGAAGCTCAATCTTTTAAATGTATTGTGCCATTCATATTTGATCAAACAAGTTATAAATATAGGGTAGAGGATAATTATTCTTGAATGTGATATTGTTCAATTCTTGATAATCAATATAGAGTCACATGGATCTCTCTTTCTTATCAAAAAAAGATAATAGGTGCACCCCAATGTGACACACTTCACTGAATAAATCCTATACCAATATTCCCTGAGGGGTTGTTCTTAAATTCCTGCAACTAAATAGGATATATTCAATATGAAGTATTTTAAATAGTTCTGGAAACATGTATTAGTTCTATTAAAAAACCATATTCATGATTTAGTGGAACACTAGGAAACACTTCCAGAAAAACATTATAAAACTACAGAATAATAGGAATATCATAAATGTTGAGTTTCTCCCCAACCATATGATATTAAGTCTCCCTTTTAATAGGAATCAATAACCATAAATAGATTGGATTTATATTGGAATGTAATATTTATCATCATGCAGATAGATAATAATAGCTGGGTTTAGAATATCAAACATGAATTTTCTACCTCTAAAATTTATATGGGATTTATGTAGAGAAATTGAATCCATCCATAAGATAAAATCAAATTAAACCATATGGATAATAAAAATATTTTCAAGATGAATATTCCCACAAACACAAATAGGTGAAGAACCTTAGACTTGGGACGTGATCACAATACCATTAAGAGATTTCATTGATAATTCGACATCTAATTGTTGGGGTGGAATTTTGATACCCATAAAAAATTATTTAGATATAAAATAATGGGTTGATCCTGAGTCCAATAATATATTAGAAGTTGTATAGTTTATGATAAGTGTACCTTTCACCACATTGTTATCATACCCCTCATTATAAATAGTGGTCACATTCAATTTAAATTTGTATACAATATTATGAGGTTCCTAATATTGATCATTATCCTTAACTGAAAAATTTGGGCACTAGTTATCATAATTCCCATAATCCTTACATTTGAAACATTGGAGCATGGGAGGTTCATTTTGTGGTGCTTGCTCTCTATTAACACCATTAGCTAACTGCTTCACATAACTCTATAATTTCATTTCCTAATGAAATTCCTTTAAACACATAAACAATCACCACCACCCTTATGAAAATTTCATCTGTGTTTCCTTCCACACTCTAGGAATAAAGGAAGGATAATCATCTTATCTCCATGGTTTTTAGTTTTTCGTTTAAATTCCATCTTTATTTTATTATCAAAACCTTGAGAATAATTGGTAACTTTAATCTCAATATACACCTTTTTAGCATATCAAATAATTTATTCACAAATACTTAATCACCTTATAGATAATTCCTTTTAAGGAGTTAGTTTTAATCCACTAATGAGTTGATCAACCTTAATTTTGTGTTGGATGACAATACTGAAAGCATACCTCGCAAGTCTTGTAAAATTTTCCTCATATATACCAATGGATTCATCATCATTAAAATTTATCTTAAGGAATTACTTATACATTTTCACATTTATAATATTTGGATAGTACTTATTGAAAAATAAAATATTAAACTCAACCGACAATAAGGAGTTAATTTCATCTTATTGCCTCGTATTCTTGACCAGATTCAACCATTAATCTACTTATTCTTCCAAATTACTGAAAACCAAAATGATCTATTAATCATACTTATAGTAGAGTACAGAAAATATATTTTCAATGTTCCTAGTCCATTTCTTAGAGACTAGTGGATCGTATGAACCACTAAATGATAGTGAAAATTTCCTCCTTAAGTACTTAATATAATATTATTCCATACATTTCTCATTTGGATGTTCAATCTATGAATCCTTTGGTTTTCCCTAGGTATTTCATCATCATTAAATATTAAATTACATTATAATGGATCATAAATAAAATAAGAATAAACCTAATCATATACCTTGGGAGTGTTAAAACTGGTGCGCAGTAAGGGAACACATATTATCCACCAAAATGATGGAAGATATATACTCAATATTATCTTTTCTAGGTTATTACTCTTAGATATATATGTGCTAAACCAAATCCATATTCAGTACCAAGACATGGATTTTTTTCAAGAATAACAACACTCTTTTCATTACTATATCTTAGGATGTTCTCCTATACTTAGGATTATCCTATGGGTTACCACTAAATTTTTTTAATCATAGTTTCAAAAGGTTAAATAAAACATTCCATGATATCATCTATAATGACCCATAATTTTCTTATATAACTATCATATTTAAATAGTTTAATATTCATTACATAACATAAATTTCCATTCTAGAATCATAGAGGTATAATGACTTCAAAAAAACGAAAAAATGATTAACTTGATCATAAGTGAACCATATCATATCTCATAATGTTCTTCATTATTGTAATCCTTCTTAGAAATATCACACATAATACCTTTATTTACAACTTAGGGAAATAAAGGTGAGATATGATGTTTAGAAAGGTTAAATAAGGGATATATTGATGATTACTTAAATATAACATGTGCATAAGGGTATGATAACATGATAATAACATTTGAAGACCATACCCTGTATATCATAGATCATAATATTGAGGTATGGAATACATATTTGTAGTTCATTAGACATTAATCACAAAATAATCAAAGAAAATAATCCACGAGAGTATAAAATTAGCATAGGACATATATTTATGGAATATTCATTAGGTTATATATTTATTTCATTAGTATTCAGGGCTCATTGACCAGACCATAATAGTTAAATGTGTTCACTCCCAAAACCATCATAGTAGATATAGTTCACTACCAATACAATCATAGTGAAAAGACCTTTTTTAACTAAACTCATTCCAGATTTTAGATTTATCAGTCTAATGAGATATCCATATTTACCCAATGCATTGAAAGTCTATACAATTCTAGTGCCACCCAACACAAAATGAGAATCATATAGATGTTAGCCACAAGATTATAAATCATTCACCATATCATAACCTATGAAAAGGAAATGGGAAAAAAAATTCAACATGAAATAACCTATGAAAAATAAATGGGTTTCATAATCATTACATCAATTCATCATAACATAACCCTTTGAAAAAAGGAATCAATTTTATAAACATCTTATCATCATAATAATAAACCTTCTTGATAAAGAATAAGGATGAAATAATTTGATTATATTCCCAAAAAATGTTAGGAAATATAAAAGAAGTAATTGTATATAGAAAATGATTTTATAAGATCAACTAGAACACTTCTTCTGGAAAATACCCTTATAATTTTTAAATATCTTATTTAAAATCATAAAAAATAAGAAATATTACAGAAAAAGAATTATTTAATAAGAAACTTGTAAACTATTTAAGGAACTGTCAAAGTAATTAGTAGTCATGATGGTGGAAAATTTTGTTCATATTGTATATCTTAAAATAAATATTCCTTTAAAAAAAATTATAAAAATTCAAAAGTACCTCATTCATAAAATAAAAATAGCATTCCTTTTATTTTTTTATAAAAAGTAAAAAATGGATAAAAATGTCTTTAATCAATCATTGGAGAGTAGTAAAAATATTCTTGAAAACATTTTTAGAAACCATGGATATATAAGAGAACATATCTTTGACCTAATAGTAAAAAAACGTCAGTTTTTCTTAAATACATTATTTTGGTCTCTTTAATTATTAAATAAAGAAAAATGAAAGGAAAACATGTTTTATATATAAATGACGATGGTGTAATAAAATTAATCAGATTATTAAGAGTCGCGTAAAAAAATTTCATCATCAAATGAATAATCAAAACAACCCAATAAATAATGATATTGTAATATAAACCCATTACCACTTTGGTTACTATTTAACAATATTATCTATGAAATAATGTGATATAAACGGATATATAAATCAACATAAATTTAATAATAAGAATTATAAAATTCATTAATGGGATGTATATACACCACATAAGAGAAACAAGTGGTGAATATGATATTTTTCTCAAGGAAATTTATGCCAGATAAAAGGGATAAAATCAAAGAGATTCTTGAGAGTTATATTAATAAATTTCATTATTGGGAGAATAATCAAAAAATCCAATAAATAAGGATATTGTAACATAAATCAATTACCACTTTGTAACTATTGAATAATACTCCCCAAGAATGAAATAATCATAAAAAATATATAAACCAATGTAAAGATAATAATAATAATCATAAATTAAATTAATGTGAAGTATATACCCCACATAAATGAAAAATGTGGTGAAGTCGACATGTGTCTCAAAGCAATTAATGTTAGATGAAAATCCCTTACCTTAGGTCTGAATTTATTTATATGTGTTATAACCTAATTTATAAAAAATATATATTTAATATAGAACTATTAACGAAACATTATCATATATATCATACCATATATTATTTAATTACAACCTTTTATCACCTTTTTATTTACAATTCATTATTAAAGTACCTATTCTGGGTGGTAATTGCTTAGTTTTTCATGTATGTTTTGGTTCAATAGTTTTTGTCCTTCTGGTTTTATTATGGTAACCTATTATATATATTTTAAATTATAATATATATCATAAATATTAATTATATACATATTTATTTTCCACCATTTTTTTAGAGATATAAAAATTATTTTCATTGTTCATGGAGAGGGTAGGTCATACGTACGCATGAACACTATTTTCATTTTTCAAAGAAAGAAAAGAAATTAATGGTAGATAATAATTATAATTTTTATAATTATTATTATATCATATAAATAATATATTTTCATCAAATCAAATATTATTACCATCCATTTAAAATCTAAATGAAAAATAAATCACATCACTTTGTGAAGACGATAGTACACACGTATGCACAAGTGACAGTATCATTTTGAAATAGATTGGAACTTTAGATGGAATATGTGATATTATAATTAAATAATTAAATTATGTCATAAATATTATATATATATATATATGTTAGATTCATAATTATATCCATCTCTGAGAGGTGGTGATGGAAACAAATCACATCAATTCATGAGGCGATAGTCTGTCATGCATATGTTCGACTATCATATCCCATTTATTAGACTAGTTGATGGAAACAGCTCATAAAATTCACATAATAACATATAAGTAAATTTTATATTATATTTTGATTATTTTAATTTGATTTTAATGATTTGTAAGAATAAATAAAACAAAAACTCTTGGTTAAGAACAATACATCTTCATCAAAAAACCTCTTTAGGTGTGCACCAAAATCCTTCCTAGGATTGTTTTATAATAAAAATATCCCCTATTATTTTCAAAGGAAATAAAGGAATGGATTTTTTAGTTATTAGTTGAACTAAAATTCTTTTTATGTGTGAAAAAAATAGGAGAGTACGTTCTCTTTTATAAGTGAGGAGTGGAATTTTTTTTAAATACCAAAACTTATTCAATTATGGGAAGTCACTCTCACACCAAGTGCCTCAAAATTTTATAAATAATTAATTTTAGTGAATATAATATTTATCCACACACAATCCATTAAAAAATAAATATTTTTTCAATCTTCTATTCTCATTACCTTCATGGTTACTCGCTTTTACTATTCCAGTTTTCCCCATGATACCTTGTTTTTTTAGCTAGGAAATCTATCTTTAAGAAAAAATAAAATATAATTATAATTAGTAGATAATATTTACCACTGATTATAAATATGAAATAAAATTTTCAAATAAAAAACCCCATGTGTATGGAAAATTAATTTTAACATAAGTTCATGTAACACATAAAACCACGTTATAACCTTAACCACAATAATTAAATTTTACTCATTTTACTATTCATTATGACTGAAAATTATGTTTAAAATAGTAAATAATATAATTCATGAATTTAGAAATATATAATAAATTTTACTGAATTTAATTCACATAGGTGGAAGAATTTAATTTAAAATTAAAACAAAAATTACGACGAAAATCAGTTTTCCCAAGAAAATGTTTTCTTATGTATAAAAAGTGTTTATATAAAAAAAACATAAAATTGATTAAAATTATATAAAATATATTAATAAAATTATAATTGAAATAATTTTACTTTTAAAACAATTTAGAAAAATAGAAGATTTTAAATTCTTTCAACAAAAATACACTTTTAATTAAAAGTCGTATATTTTCCTATTTATCAAAAAAATAATCTTTTCCAAAAAATCTAAAACTTCATCATAAGATAATTTTGAAATTTTGATTTGAAAAATTAATTTCATTTTTTCTAAAAGTGGCAATAAATTTAATTTTAAATAAGTTCATAAAACATAATAAAATGTTTTTCTAAAAAACAAACTATTTTATGCATAAAACTAGATTTACTCTTATACCATGCCTAGAGAGACTATTATTTTATAATTATTTTTTCGTTGAATATATAATAGAAAATTTTATGAAAAATATTTAAAAATAGTTACTAATTTACTTTATTAGGATAAAAACACATTGTTCACATAAAAACATATTTGTACATAAGTATTTCTTTCAAATTCAAATGATTTATATATTTATTTATAATCAATTAATAACCAATGAATTTATTTAATATATTTTTAAATGATTAGTTTTTCATAATTATATTAGTCTTATTAAAAATCACATATCCAACAGAAATTTGATAACTATCACATAATATCTTAATAGTATATCATTATTTTTTTAATCGGTGTTTCATGTAACAGAAGGTATCAGAAAAATTATATTTATTTGAAAAAAAATATTTCATAAAATCTCAGGGTATTACACTTGTGGTTATGATCATGCTTATTTGGTCATGATATGTATTCATGGATATGTTTTGTGATTTATGGAGGGAAAGGTAGAATCATACTATGATGTTTGGGTTTAGAATGATTAGAATGGTAGGAGTGGTAGTGAGGCACATTTATTCTATATATTTCGTTGATATTTTTTTACCTATTATTGTGTGTTACTTAGTGATATATCCTTGGTATAGATGAAAATATATTTAAAATGATTTAGGTTATAATTTGATTCCAATATTTATTCACTATGGATTTGTTATGATTCTTCCACATTTATTTGATTGGTTGTTGGGGAGGATTATACTAATTATACATATATTGTCACACCTATATATATATATATATTACAAGAATATGTGAGAGTTGGTGATTCATTTGGTCCTTACTATATTGTGGATGTTTTTCAGGGGTTAGTGGTGGCTATAGTCAATATAATATGGGTTTCTATGATATACTTCAATTTTAGTTTTGAATTGTATGAAATTATTTATATTGGGATTTTTTTTATTTATTATTATTACTGTATTAGTATCATTTCATGGGGAATTTGAGGTTTATTCCACTCATATGTTCTTATTTTGTGGCCTTGTTCCAGTCTCCAACCAAATACCTACTAGAGGTAGGATTTAGTGGTCACACTCATATTTAAAACTAGATTATGTGGATAATAGTTGGTGTGGACAATAAAAATTAATAATATAGTTATTTTTTGAGAGATAAGATATATCATGGTGATAGGCACTAGTGAGGATTGTATTGGTTCCTAGGGGAATAATATCAGTTGGACTTACTGTGCGATGTTATCATGGGAAATAGGCTATGGAACTGGTGATTTTTCCTCATATTCACGAGGACCCTATGTTTACAAAAACATACTAGGTGAAGTGATATATATAATATAGTAAAAAATATGAAAGTATCATGAATCATGATATTTTCACATGTGTTTTAATTAGTTATATAATGTGAATTAGGATGAATCTTAATTAATTAATCTTATGTATCCAATATTTTGAGTTTTAAGAGTATTTACTAGTTTATATTTTATAGGTATGGCTCTAGGTTGATATTCCTATCAAGAACATTCCTATAATGTTTAGTATGATGCACCATCATATCATTGGATAGTTGAGGAGAATGAAGATGCTTCTTCATTTGTTTTAGAATCAGGTCTTGTGAAAGGATGAGGCCTCTATTTCTTTATTAGGAAACTGAGGAATGGTTGGAGGAGGTGAAAATTAATTTTTGGTGGATCCCTTCTAGGAAGTACTATTGGATTCTATTATTCATTAGTATACAATGGGGTTATGCTTCTTAGTGGTGGGTTTTATTCCTTTGTGATCATGAGAAGTCATAAGTTTCATGAGAGATGTTCTACGACCAGTTCTAGGATGAGTTCCTTTTCTTGAACATGAAAGAAACATATTGAAGGGTGATTTCCCCTATTCCCTAGCTGAGTTCCTATGTAATATAGTTTATTGGTCATTTTAAGAACCTCTTACATTATACTTCATACCACCTTCTATATAAAGAGGCTTGAGTTAGGCATTTTTAGGGAGAATTATATATAGAGATCTAGCATCATGTTACCCCATTAACATTGTTGATGGTTTCAGATATTAAAATGAATTAATATTTTTTGAAATAATTTTTTATTTAAATTGATCATTATGAGAGTTAATTCATTAGGACCCGTAGATTAGTATATATATGAGAAGTAGTTGTTGAATTTTTGGTTAGTTCCAGTTTTAGGTAATAGGGAGTCAACTTTAGTTTCCTTTATCATATTTCACTAGAGTTGGCAATTTCTGAATCCATATTAAAAGATTGGTAATTGTTTTATTTTATTATAGTGGTCATAAAAATTGTCATATTGAGTGTTTAACCTTCCTAATAAGTTGAAATTGATACAGTTTCCCGCTACAGGTTCAATTGTACTATTAGTATCCTTCTAGGTAAAACATTATTTTTAGTAGTTGGGGGATCTGGGTTTTCTCAGTGATGAGGAAATTGAGAGGTGAAAGGTAAGACCTATGAATAACCTCATAAATAGGGTCAAATATTAGTGAAATTTTATATAGGGGTCAATATCATGGCTATCGAGGCCATGGAATAGGATACAGTCAGATGTAAACAATTGAGTAGCCAGTTCTTGATGATAAAGACATCGTATGAGAATCCAACTATATATATTCTAAGTGGTTGTATAATTTATTTTATTTAGTCACCAAAAAATCCTTCATTCCACCCACCATAATCTATAAATTAAGACTTTAGGTTGAGAGTTTTTAAATTCCCATGGCATTGTCAATGCAATTGGAAGTGAAAATAGCTTGTATGTTGTATGTAGTGATTATGAGTTGAAGTTTAGGAAACCTTAATATTCAGGAGACTTTCTATGATTGTATATACAACTATATGATTTCATAATTATCATGGGTTGGTTATATTTGGTGTAAAATATCATGTATTTATTTAGGGGGAGAGTTATATTCTTTGATACAGATAGAGATCAGATCTTGCTAACTGGTGAGTATGATTATTAGATAGGTCAGAGACATGCTTATTCCATCTCTTATATAATGATTGAGAAGATGTTTAACATATTATATGTAAAAATGGTTGTTTTTATATTGATCCCTTGAATAAAGAAGGTTTTTAGATTATAAGTTGAAAAAGATTCTTCTAGCATTGTGGTTTCTGTATAGAGAAAAAAATTAGAGAAGAGAATATATGCATATGGTTGTTATATTTTACATTGTATTAAAAAAATAAATCTTGTCAAAATATAATTCATACATGGGGATTAATTTTACTTTATGTTCATTACATTTTTTTGGATTGATTATAGGATCATGGAAGCATACTAGCCTAATTTTTATCAAAGGCAAAAAAAATTTATGGTTTTGGAATTTGGATAATTTATAAAATTTTAAATTATATATATCTACAAACAGATGATATGTGACGATTTATTAAAATATTATATATTTTCAAGAAAAAGACACTAATATTTGTAAATTTTTTAAGATACTACTCATTTGAGATTCTAATTTTATAATATTGTAAGTTAACTGAGACTGGAAGATATAATATTTTGAAGGTGACAGTTTGTTTTAAAGTTATTTATTTAAGAAAATTAACTATGTTCTAAGGTATGTTTCACTATATGCTAATAATATTTCTTAAATGTATAATTTTTTTAATACCTTATATATGTGTGTGGTTTTATCTATACTTAGTCCTAAACACCCTATATACATGTGGGTTACTCATAGTAAATAAACTGGAAATTCAATATTGGGAAAATTCATTTCATATATAAATGTAAGAGTAAATTTTAGTAAATGGTCAAAAAATTAGAAAATTCCTCGAATTGGGTTGTTACATGACATGTTTTATGTGAGTTAGAATTTAGAAAAGTCTAAAGTCATACTATTTTATGTTTGGGTCGATCTATAGAGAGCATAAATGAATAAATTCTTAATTATCACTATAAATTTTATGGGTTACTTATATAAAATAAAATCGAACTTGGAAAAGTCTTGAGTACCACTATGATACATATCAGTTATCAATGGGAATAAAAATTTGGAAGATTCCAAAGTATCCTTGTGTTATATTTGGGTTATTCTGTGTAGCCTTATTGGAAAAATGGAAAGATCCTCAAAGGTAAGAGTTGATATATTGGATTATTAATTTCCTAAAATTAATGTTTTGAGGAAGTTAATTGAGAGGCTCATAAATTAAATTTTTGGAAGGATGGTTTGGAAGATTAATTTCTAAAAGAAAAAATTAGATGAGGAAACATAAATATAATGATTCCAAATCTGTTCTTTTATAGATCAATTATCAAAAAGAGAAATCCTGATAAAATACATTAGAGAAATAGAGTCATGCCTTGATATGATAAATGGATGAATAAAATATTATAGCAAGTTATATGATTTTATATACATTAATTTCATACAGATAAGTCTAAATCATATCATGTAAGAAAGTGTGGCTCATAGTATATATTCTATCAATGTTGTTAATATGTGATGAATAATATGTGGCATATTATTGAGAGGACCACTTCATGATATACTCAACACTAGGGGTGGTGAATCAGAATTGGTATTTCTTTATCTAAATATTACTTTTGTCCATATACCTCCTATATGTGTTATAATCTTGATTCTATTAATATTATTTTTATTTACCATATAAAAGTATATTAAAGAAAGCAAAATAAGGAACATGCTATTCTTTTCATGGTTAACTACTCATTAAGAGTATCTAGTCCTTTTTGTATATGGTGATTGATAATAAATAAATTATACACTATAATGAGATACATGTTTATAATTGTTTTGATAGAAAATAATATTTATCCTAAATGTGGTTCCTTGTCCTTTAGGAGGGGGATAAGAAGACAGTATTGAATCCTTGTACAGGTGATGACCTTGTCCTACTTGAAACTTATTTTTTGTTATTTATACAACCTATGTAGATAGTCTCTAACTTCTTTATTTAAATTTTATCAAAAATAAATTCATCCACATTTTGAGACTTCTAATGGATGTCACAAAGCTAATTTGCTCTTTTCTTCCTTATTCACTTTTTTTCATAGCAGCATACAACAAAATCTTTATCTTCAGTACAAAAAAATAAGATTATCTTTATTGTATTTGTCCTTACTGTAGAAAATTTCCACTTAATGCTTCCATTTGATCTTTTCTATTCGATAACGATTCATCCAGTGATAGTATGACTGGTACTTATTCTATTTATTCTTGGGACACCTATTCATCTGATGTTATTTATATGATGTGTGTTTTTCATGTTATATTTATTCTGTTACCAGTTTTATCTTCCTATTCATTTAATTTCCAATTGATTATAAAACTATATTAGTATCTAGATGATACATTCTCAATTCAGTGAACTTTTTATCTTGTTGGTATCTTTTCAATCCATCTGGTGCCCATTTTCTATTTGGTACCTATTCTTTTGACACTTTGACCTAAATGATAATCTATCTCAAAATTCATAGTTAACACTTCCTTACAACAATTAAATTCTTTATTGTAATTCACATTTTAAATTTAACACATTCTTAATTCCTCTACACCCCTCTATATAGTTTTTTATTCTTCACAATCTTATAGAAAGGAACACACTAAAATTTGAAATTCCTTCTTCCAAATTTGGATCTCCCAATCATCAATTCCTTTATTTTCTACCATAAATATTCTTAAAAGGTAAGTTTCAACTAATATTCATAGGAAACTTCCTTAGATATTAGTATAAATTTCATTCTTCAACATTCCATAAATATCGACTAGAATCACCATCTCCCTTAATGATTATCCAAATGTTTTATGACTAGCTCAATATAACCATAATATATGACTTTTTGAAAACGTTATAAAGTGAAAAAATATATATATACTTTACAACATTATAACAACTCTTATACCTTGGAAACATCTTCTGGCACTCATTTGTAACTTTATATGATCATCTCAAAAGTATTTCATAGGTATTTATTCTTGTTTCACTAAATTATTTATTAGATAAATATATTAAATCATCAAATTTAAAGTCTCTTTAGTATTATTTCATAGAATTCTTCCTCTATATGATGTGTTGTCATATATTTTTTATCATTCCATTATCTTATGAACCATTGGAGATTTAATTTTATCCTTATATACAATTACTATATAGAATTATACCTGATGAAATTTTAATACAAATCCTTATATCCTTTAAACACTTTGTCCAACAAATATTTGACTAATTAAACTATTTGGAAACCTCAATAACTTTACCCAATGATCATAAATGGAAACATTAGTCTGATGAAAATTAATCAGAATCCTCTATTTAACGAATTATTATGTGGACTTCGATCCATTCCTAATCTTGGAATTGTCTATTTGATGACTTTTTAAACCATTCTATCTATGATTCATGAAAAATACCACATTATCATTCATCAACCTCTTAAATATATGATCATCCCATTTTTTTCTTATTTAATGAATTTTATAAGAAATCATTTTTCTGATCAAAAAAAAATATTCTATATAATAAAGTATTCCTAATGTCTTAGAATGTTTACATGACATGCATCATACATCATTCTGTAAGTTAAAACCTCATCAACACTTCGTTCATTATTTCCATCATATCTTATTCACTTTGAATATTTATCTTTTGTACATGTCCATATGATAGACATTGTACAACTCTTCATACAACTTCAATCAACAATTCATAATGTTTTGCAACCTTATTTCTACAACTACTTAATATATTTGATACATGAACATTGGAAAGTCCCTCCTCAAACTCCCCTCTGAACTTAGTAGATTAAACTATATTTTATATACTTTTCTCTTTATCTAATATCCATATTGAATCAATTACATAATGCATTGTGATGTTTGATAAATATAAAAACATAAATAATAATATACTAATATTTTTTGTCTAATCACTACTGGTATAGTGTAACTATGAATGATATTGTCCAAACATTTATTTCCGCCAATTGTTTGATCGACTCAGTCAATTCAAACCAGTCTTCTATCATTGGGAACATTCTTTTAGTGGTCAACCACACATTTATATATCTGATGGGATTATTAATGAATAATTTTTCAAATTATAACCATTTGATACTCTATTTAATATAACTAAATAAAAAAATAATTTTATTACCTTATTCTAATCAAATCCATTCAATCACCTCATCACACTATCCTCTATCAGGTTGTCTTCACTGTTTTTATCCATTAGAATTCAAAAACATTATTAAGGAAACATCATAATGTTGATAAACATAAATATACAAACATAAAACACATGTTTGAGATGTTAATAATATCCCATCAATCATCATAAGTAAATTCAATGTTTTTAAGAAACTTTCTACCTTCATGTAAGGAATTATATCCATCTCCCTTTAAGGCAAAGCACTATTTATTTATTTCTTGAGATAATAATACTTGAGAACTTCAACCAAACCTCCAAAAAACATATTATTTCAAAATTATGAAATATATTTTCATTAATAAAATATTTCAATTTCATGGAAAACCGTTAACAATTAATACAAATCCCACAAAAATTGGGCTCTTGAATCTCTTCCTTTATATTTCTTTGCAATAACTTTAAAATAATTTCTAAATTAATATGTCAATTTGTGAATATTTTTCTCTCTTTATTTTAAAACATTATACCATTTAACTTCTCCATTATTTAGATGAATTAAATGGTTATGGGAAAAGGATATCAATTAACTATTATGAAATGTTGCATCCATAATTTATCTCTATGTCTACATGAGGCTTTCTTAGTGTGAAAAACAATTGGATTTAATTTAGACAACAAATTTTACCTTTGAAAGATGATATTGACATATAATGGAATGAGAACTCAAACACTTGTCATTTAATGTTTGACCAATTTCATTCTAGGATAAAGATTATAATTGAGATATGAATCCCTTGTAAGATATGTCAACCTGAAACTCCTACACTCACTTCAAAAAATAGTTTAAAACCATTCAAGTTCAACTAGTAAGATAAATTTCCATTGAAGTATTTACATACTTACACTTTTCTTATGTCAAAAATTAATTCAATTTCTCAAAATTTTTATTATATTTCTTATTTTTATAGTAACTAATGATGAAATATTAAGAAATTAATACCTTTCTGATATATGTTCTTGAGAAACATTCCAAAATAATTATAATTTAATGATATAATGATTCTGAAAGCTTCTTAACCATTATCAGAATGTGTCCTCCTTTAATATAATTTTCTTAAAAACTTCACAATGATGAATCTCTTTAATATATCTGTTTTTGGGAAATTTATATTTAGAAAAAACTAAAATGGTTCATTTTCTAAATGTCTATGCTTTTGGTCAATTACCACATCTTCACTATAGATGATCATTATTAAATATATTCCTTTTTTATTTCAAAAGTGAGATCAAATCCATATAAGATCCTATTTAATTTTATATCTTTTACATAAATCATCCACTTCAACTTCATTATTTATTTCCCTCTTATAAGTTTTATAATAAACAAACTTTGGAATCATTCAATGATGAGAACTTCATTATCTTTCTAATAAAAAGATGCCTTCCATTTATACATATTAGCCTCTTCCCTTGAGATTAAGATTCATATTTAATTCCCAATTTTGGAAGAGAAAATGAAAAACACAAAGGAGAAGGTAATAAGGAAGCTCTACCTTGATTATTAATGTGAGAAACAAGGTTTAAATGACTTTATCAGCCAAGTTTCTTAATTTTATCCACTCGATATTCTTGAAAATATAATCATTAATTCTGATTTTGGATATGTTGATCTTATCACTTCTTCAATTTTTATCTTTTTGAAATTTATATTCTAAACATCATTTAAAGAACTTGTATCACCTGGTGAATCTTCCATCTTCTTTAAGAACTATTCTTATTCTAAAATTATTAAAGAAAAAATCATTATGAGTATGTTTGATCATATTAAAATTCATAAAAAATCTTTTTCTTATTTATATAGAACCATTTATTTTCCTTTTACACAAGCCTATTCTTTTCACTCTTCCATTTTACTCATTCAATCTTAATATACTATCGAGATAATTAAAATATCCTTAAAAACAATCGAATCATGTTTAGACATTCCACATGGATTCTTCTGAGTGTAATCTTCTTTATTAGTTCTTTTGAGTGATTTAATTTTCTTTAAATTCATGGATTTAAAATCCAAGGTCTTATCACCTTTCTAATTTGATAACTTCTTAAGATGATTGTTTTACAACATTTTTCTTTTTTACTTCCAAAGGACGATTATTCATTCATAAATAACTTCTTTGTTCTTATTTTCTTATCAAATTTAGATACATTCCATCCTGATCATGTACCCACCATGTGACCACTACTACTGCATATGTTATATATATTTAAAAGATATAAAAATATATTTAATTTTAACAATTTTTTATAACCAGTGGGTGTTTATGATATATCATTGTCCTTTTCCCCCTTGGCATGATCATCCTCTATGAATTTTAATTTAGGGGATTATATTAACAATACATTTTATAATGCCAAAATCTATTACAACACAAAGATTTACCCACAAACATTTAACTTCTTATATATTTTGTGTGGAATTTTGGGACTTCGTTATAACATGTTGGGATATTCATAGGAAACTAGCTCCCACACTCTTTTTAGAATCCACCCTAGTCATAATGGAAGGTTTATTATCTAATTTATATATCTATAATTTTAATTAATTTTTTCCTACTTGTATTATTCATCAAACGAGATTTAGAAACATTATTATAAGATAATAAGGATGGTATGTATTTCTTCACAGATGTTTGAGATATATCATTGAAAGATGTCATGATATTCTTGTCAAATGTGGAAGGTATTTTAACATTATAATCCTCCAATAAAATTTTTTTAGTAATAAAACCTTTATCATTATTTTGTTTTGTCTTAATGTATTTCGTCCAAAATTGAAAATCTTGAAATACAATTATATACATATCCTATTGAGGGTATTTTTATGATCTTCAGATATAACCACCTTATCAATACAATACTTATTCATCATTTCAACTTCATCTCTATAGAACATATCTTTATTTTGTAACAAAAATTCATGTTCATTTATCTTATTATTTTTTACTTCTAATTTTATGTCTTTGAAAACAGTACAATTTTTCAAATTTTATTTAAGTTCAGTGATTTTTTTCTTCTAGATCCTTCTTAACACCATATTTTTTTGTCAATCTTTTTGAGAAATTTTTTTCCAAGCATCGAGGAACTTATTTAAAGATACAACATTTTTGTTTCAAAGGATAAAGTTTTTTTGGATATATGTATATATTTTAGAACCTTTTCTTCAAAATCCTTTTCCATATTATCTTATTTTTTCCATCAGGGTGATCTCTTCATGCATACTTTGAATGAATCAACAAAAAAGTGAGGTTTTTTATTTGGTAATTAAATGTATAATATATTTCAAAAATCTAACTATTATGTAAGGAGAATCTATAGATAGAAAATTATCACTACTCATTATAGAAACTTCTTCTTGAGGATATTTTGTATAATAATCTTCACATACTTCATGATAAATTATCTTTCTTGATTCACTTAAAGTATGAATGTTTTCTTTATCCTTAGTAAAAAATTGAACCAGAATCTCTTTATTTTCCATGTCATA
Source organism: Viscum album (assembly GCA_963277665.1). Taxonomy (NCBI): domain Eukaryota; kingdom Viridiplantae; phylum Streptophyta; class Magnoliopsida; order Santalales; family Viscaceae; genus Viscum; species Viscum album. Next base: position 784,792,675 of record OY728141.1, read on the forward strand.
TTTGTATTCTATTTTTTATCATGGCATAGTGAAACTGATAATTTTTCATCATTAGGAACGAGTGATATTTTCTTCATCCTTATTTTATCTTTCTTTCTACAATTCACCATGGTCTGGGTAGAAATAGAATCATTCTTAGAGATAACTAGAAATTCACCAAAAAATCACATTACAATTAATACACGAATAAAATAAAATAATAAAAGGAGAAAAACATAAAAAGAAAGAATTCAATATAGATGAACTAACACATTGATACTAGTTGAGAGGTTCACTTTTAGATATTCTCAAAATAGAGGCGGGGTGTGAATTAGTGTTGGAAACATTTTATCCAATTATAAATTATTATCCATTTATCTCATAGACCAGTTAGAATATTGATTCTACAAATATCTTTTCTTTATTATATGAAAGTATATGAAAAAATTAAAATGTTGAATATTATGTTTTTCATGGTTAAGAATTAAATAAGTGTTTCTAGTCCTTACCACAATTGGAGAGGGCTAGTACACATATTATCCACTATAATTTGATACATGTTTCCAACAGTTTTGTTAGAAAAAAATCCTTATCCTAAGTTTGGTTATGTAAACTTTAGGTTGAGGATAAGAAAAAATCATAAATCCCTAGACTAATGATGACCTTATCTGAATTATATCTTTTTGATGGTTCTATATACTACCTATTAAGACAATATCCAAACCATCCAGTTAATTTGTAACACCAAGAATGTATTCCATCATTTTAGACTTATGATGTATGTCATAGTGTTTCTTTATTATTCTATTTTATTTCTATTACTCTCATACCAATGTACATGTTACTCATATTTTTATTCATAAAAGAAAATAGAAAGATTCTCTTTCTTATATTACTCTTTTTCCGAGAAAATTTCTTTTTGATACTTCTACTTGATCATGTTTTATTAATATTAATTCATCTGATGAAAAATTGAATAATAATTATACTATACATTCTTGAAACACTTTTTCTTCTAGTATTTTTTATCTGATGTGAGTTTTTCTAAATATAGTTCATCTTGTTCTATTTTCTTCTTCTTGTTTATCTGATCTCTAATTGATAAGAAAATTATATTTGGTATTTATCTAATATCTTCTTCATTCGATTCACTATTTATTTCTTCATTATCTTTCAATGCCATTTGGTACTCCTATTCATGAAGTACCTATTTTTTGGATTCTTCAATTATAATTATAATTACTCTAAATATTCATAGTAATCACTTTATCATGGTTCTTAAATTATTCAAGATAATACATTGCCATAATTAAACAAATTATCAAAGCTTATACACTCCTTTATATATTATTCACTTATTTACAATCATAGGGAAAGGAGTGCACTCAAATTTGAAAATAGAACATCTAAATTTGAATCTACCACTTGTATATTTCTTCTTTTGACCACCATAAAAACTTCATAAAAGATAGGATTCAACCAATATATGTGGAAAACATCCTTATATCATGGTGTCAATTTTCTTCTTAAAATTTATAAAAATATCAGCTAGAATAAAAATCTTCATTAATTATTTTCGAAACCTTCAACATCCATCTGAACAACACCATAACTTACAACTTTATGAAAACATCATAAATTACTTAAAACATTTCATCTGGTGAAACTTCATAATAACTATTTTTAATGGTAAAATATGTTTATTGTTCCTTTATAACTTCATAATAATATCTCATAAGTCTTTCATATAAATTTCACATTTTTTAAATAATCAATTTTTTAAAATACTCTACTTGATATTATATTTGAAAGGTTATTTAGCATTATTTCATAGGTATATTCCTCCATCTGATGGGTAGTCAGATGTTTTTAGGCTTCTTCTGGACGATGAACCCTTAGAGATATTCTATTCTCCTTCTTTCTAATGAATTTGTACAATGTTTTTAGATGAATATATTAATAATCATCTGGATGTCTTTGTAATGCTTTTTGTAATCACATGACCAAAATAATTATATATGATGAATCTATTTAGAAACCTCACCATCCTCTAGTCAATGATCATTCATGGAATCTTTAGTACAATGAACATAAATATGAAACCTTTATTTAATGAATTGATATGGAGAATTATATCTGAGGCATTTTCATAGAAAAATCAAACTAATTCCTTTATAAACACTTATATATATGATGACTAAAAAAATATTTTCCAATCATTAGATAAAATCTTCATTCAATGATAATTATTTTTTTTATATATGATGAAGTTGGTTAGAAAACATTCATCATATCATCAAGAATATACTATTTGATATACTATGTTTGATGACTCACCATGATCATATGACAGACTTTATACTTCTTTTATTATGTTACAACCATTCAATTTAACAGAACATATTATTTAGGAATATTTATCTTTGTAAAGTTACATCTAATATAATATTTTCATATCTTTATATAACTTTAATAATCACTTCAAAATGTTCGGGAACCTTAGTTCTACCACTACATAATATCTTCTTTACTTGAACATTGAACAATCTCTCCTCAATCTCACCATTAAACTTAGCTGATTGAAATATCTTTTCGAGTATTTTCAGTTCACCTATACATCATATTGAACCAAATTCACAAGTATTTGTGATATGTGATCAATGGGAACACATCACCAAGAATCTAATGATATATTTTGTTTGGTTTATATCTGTTTGATGTAACCATGAATGTAATCAGTGAAACATTTATTTCCACCAATAATCTAATTAAATTAACCAATTTGCATCAGTTTTCTGTCACTGTGAATGTTCCTTCAACATTCACTAAAAATTTCCACTGAACAATGGAAATTATAATGAATTCACAATGAATTATTAATATAAGTACAACCATTGGATGCTTCTTATAATGGTTCTACAAAAAAAACTTTTTCCTATTACCATGGTCCAATAAGCTCTATTAATTCACCACAACACACGGTCATCTATCTGACTATCTTACCTATCAGTTTATATTCAGTTTTTCAAACTTATTATGGAATATAATTAATGAAAATTTATAAAAATAAAAATAAAACATGTGTTTCCAAACATCAAAAACATGTTTTAGACATTCAGAACAATTTATCAATCATAATTTGTAAAATCAAAAGTATTCAATATTCTTTCATATTTCAAGTGATGAATATTATACATCCCCACTAAAGGAAAAAACATTATTTATATGTGTCTTGAGATATTAATACTTGAATGCTTAAACCAAACCTTCCAACATCTTCTTTATTCTAACTTCTCTAATATATTTACATTAATGAAATATTTTTATTTTTTTGGAAACCTTTTTCATCCATTGAAAACCCTTAACAAAAAATAAAACTAACACACAATGTGTGATCTTTATTTTTGAGGTTATTTTATATAATTTACAATACTAAATTTATTCACAAGAAAATATAAATATTTCAGTAAAAATAATAATAAAATCACATTGTGATTTTTTTTATTCCACCAAAGGAAGAATAATTTTAGAAGTTGTTAAGAAATACTTTATTTCTACACCTTGTTTTTTGTATCCACACTATGATTTATTCTATACTCTACCCAAAATTATCCAAAGGATAATAAAGTAGTTGTAAAAACTGTGAATAGATTTTTTAAATAGTTGATGGATGTTGGTATTTTGAATTTGAATTTTAATTGAAATTTGAACATGATGAAATGTGTTATATTGTGCAAGGAAAATATAAATATGTTTCTTTCATATATAGAGAATAATGATAGAATATATTATAATAAATAGAATTATTTAATAGAGATATAGTATAAGAGAAGAAGGCTGTATATAGTGTATCACACATAAAAATAGAGAAGAATAGGATGTTACATTGCAATAATGAATGTAAAAAAGAATAAGAGGGAGAACACACCTAGATTTTTTGTGACAAACACACTTATATAATTTATTTTGTAAAGAATAAGTCACACATGATATTTAAAATGAATATGTTTGGGATAAATATATATTTATTAAGAGGTAATATAATCATAGGATAAGTATAATCCATTCCTCATTGAAGTTCAAGAAATAAATACAACATGTTGGTAGAGAATATTTTTATTATATTTCAGTAGGATTTTATGGATATGAATTACTCAATTATAGTGATTCTAGTGAATCGTATGGTCTTAGGTGATACCGGATCATTCCAACGATTAGATACTTATTTTGAGCATTGAACCTTGTAAATTATATCTAGTTTTTTATTTTTCATTCCCTGGTGTGTGTGAATTCAGTAGTGAGATCACTCAATATAAAAAGCTATAGATGATGATTTCATTTGAAATCATAAAAGGGGAAAATTAATATTATTTAACAATTAACCGTTGCACCTATTTTTTAACTATCATTTTTCTGAGGCTATCACAAGTGGTATCAAATAAATCAAGTTTTCCATCCATTATTAAGAAGTTTAATTTTTCAGCTATGAAAGTTTCTTTGGAACATAGTAGGTATTTTAGTTTTTCTCTCTTTTTAGAACTGAGGTAGTATTACACTATGGTTAATGAATTGGTTTCAGAATATCTATTATAAACATGGAAAATATTAATACATTGTAAAACAAGGGGATTCATAATTTCAATGGGAAATATTATTATAAGTAGAAATATTAGATGTGGTCATACTTGTTCTCAATTATCTTTGATATTTATATAGACATTATTTATGGTTTTTTTGTGGTATTGAATGTATTGTGATTATGTTACTAGATAGAAAGAGTCTGAATAATGATGGTAGTGATAAAAAATTTAAAAATCATCCCTTTTAGAGAAGGAATTTATCAAGGTTAAAGTGATCAAGATAGGGAAATGAATTTTGGGATTAATTAGAATATAACAATAAAGGTAAGGAAAAAGTGAATAAAAAAGATAATTTTTTTGAGATTGATATATTAAGATATCAATATAAATGTTGATAAAACTATAGTTGTTTCATCACTATAGTTAATAAATTTTTAAATATCATCAATGTTTTTGATGAGAAGTTGGAGGATTCTATAGTTATCAAGAAGAAACTATATATTTTTCAAGATAATTTTGATGAAAAGGTTTTAAAACTCCTATACAATCATCTTAGTACACTTCCATTAGATTATTTTCATAAAATTAAATTGATTATGGAATTTTTATGGGTTGTGTCTCCAAGAAAAAAATCCAGGCTGATAGGGAGTTTTTGTATAAATATTTGAAACAAAGGAAATTTTAAAATAAGATGTTTTAAAAGAATAAGATTATAATTAGGAAGAGAATATTGAATTGAAATATAACACAGTTATTTAATTCATTTCAATAAGTATGAGAATGGTTAAAGGATTGTCTTAGAGAAAAATTCCACTTTAATGATTCGAGTGTGAAGATATTATAAATTTTATGACAAAAAATTAAGGGTTATAATAAAATGAAGAGTGTTATGTTAATGTTAAGATTCAAATAAACTCCTTAGTGAAAAAAAACAACATATTCTTCAAAGGAGAAAGGCAAGAATTTATTTAAAATTAGAAATATAATTTTCTTATTTAATCTTGAAGTAGATGATAATAGTGAGCGTGAAGAGGATTTTGAGGATTTAAGTGTAGGTAATTAAAGAGAATTTACTAGTGATGAATGTATAAATGATGAAAGTAATGAATAGGAACATATGTATTTACTTCTAAAACATTAAATAGAATATTTTTTATTAAATTTCTCTAAACTGTAAAATGATAAAAAATCCTTGAAGACGGATTGTCAGTTATTTGACTATAATGAAAACTTACATGCTAAAAAAGATCCAAATATGAGAAACAATTTTGAAAAATTGAATAAGTGTCTTGCTGATGAAAATACATTAAAAATTAAAATTAAATATAGGTTTATAGAAAATGATAAGAATTCTAATATTCTCCAATCTAAATTTATTTATTCATAAAATGAATTAGAAAAATATGAATCCAAATTTCAGAATTTTGTGCCATAAGTTAAAGGAAACACTAATGAGATGAATGTGGAAATTATTAATGTTTAAAATAAGGATAAAACATAAATATCCTAATAAATATAATTTTCAAATGTTGAAAAATATATTGAAATTATTTGTGAATTTTTTCATTTAAACTCTTGAGTGAAGAAAGTCAAATTAGTTGGAAATAAACCCAATTATAAAAAAACATTATGATTTAGGAAAAATGATTTGAAAGTAAAAAATTATATGAATTTTTTATTTTTAAAATGCTGATAATATTATTCAAAATGAGCCTAAATTTTTGGCAAATTTTGATAAATGAGTAGGTTTAATCATATGAAAATGAATGTTTTCAATGGAAATTATTAATTTTGTGGATACTGTTAGAATTTTTCAATCTTTGGGAACTTAGTAAGGATATTTTATTTTAATTAAAAATACATATATGCACCTATAATATTTTTTAGGCAAATATCATGTGTGAATCTTACAACTCAATGAAGAAAAGTTTAGAAGGGATCTAAAAATTATAAACCAGTGGTTAAGAACATGTTACAACCATTGGATGAGTTTAAGGATGATGTGACTTGTCAAGTGAATTTTCTAAATACTATTTCACTATTCCACCTATCCAACTAACTATGAATTATAATAATGAAATGTATAATAAAAATAAAGAGAAATAAAATGATAAGACATTGATTTTTGAAGTGCCACACAATGCATCCAAAAATGAACATATAATGATCTTGTAAATTGATAATATTCTCATATTATATGATATTTAGAACTATTGAATGATATTGGGAAGTTAATGAATGAATTGTTAACCTTTTGAAAATGTGGGTAACTAAAAATTAGAGGAGTTCGTGAAATAACCATTAGAGAATACATGTCAGAATCTAAGAACACATTGTTTGTTGATTGGATAAAATAAAATTTAATTAGTGTGTATTATCTCTATAATTAAGGAAATAAATTGGTTTTTTATAAAAATAAATGTGTTTTCAATATTTTAAAATATTTTTATGTTTTTATGATATTAAATTGAACATGAAGTAACCTATTTTTGGTGTGTGAAGTAGTGAAGAAGAAGAATATGACTCATAAAAACGTCAAGGAAGTTGTTGAGAAGATATTGGAGATTGGTAAATCAAAAAAGGATAGAAAAAATGTCTACTAAAAAAGGTATATGAATGTGTGATCTCAATAAAATGAGATTATATAAAAATATAAGATGAATGTTTTTCTATTTTGGGAAAATAATGTCAATGTTATGAAAATAAAGAAGTAAAAAAATAGTAAAAAAGAAAAAGAAATTTTCATGTTAAATTGAAAAATTAAAGAATAATACTAGTGGTACAAATCTAAAATAGTATTTAAAGAATAATTTCCCTGATCAAAATTTTATTGAGTTGAAGAGGGAGTTGAAAACTAATTTATGCATGTTAAAGATAAAATATCATCCTTCACTCATCAAAGGCTATATTATGATGAATCTAAACCCTCTATCACTTGGTATTTTGATATTTATTGAAAAAGGATGATAAATAGGACCTAAATCCAATTATGTTTATTCATGGATTCATTTACAAGATATATTTATAAATAGGGAGGAGAAAATATTGGGGGAGAATATAAATATATCTGTTTATCTTAATGAGAGATATATCACTTATTTAGGTGGAGCATATATTTAGAAGATTTTTTTAAGAGGGGTAAAAAGTGAATCGTGTATGTAAATTTTTCAAAAATTTTGGGGAACATTTATGCAATAATTTTTTATTCACATCTTTAGGGAACAATTTTTAGAATTAGAAGAATGGTAACAATTTTTTCACAAGTGGAACATTTTCTCACGAGTGGAAGAAATGTTAATTCAATAAGTTGTTATTATGTGGTTTCAAATATCATAAAAAAGTGTACATAATTAATTTTAATGGAAAATATGACATTATTATTCAATGTTCTTCTTTCACATACCATGTAATCTCATGTAGGCCTAGAATTATTAAATAACAATGCCTTTAGTAGAGTAATGATATTACAGAATGCATTATGTTCAATGGTTAGAAAAATCAAAGGGGGAAAATTGTGAGCCTGTTAATGAAGAATATGATGATATCTTGAGTTAAAATATATTCCTCTAGAATTGTGGAATAAAATAAGTTTACATGGTTCTTGTGTTTTCTTTTTTTTCAAAAAATAAATCATGTTGTAATTCAAGTGTTATATGGCGTTTCAATTAAGGTAATTTCCATTCCATGGTTTTAGAGTTATTATAGGAGCACAAAATAATACAGGAGTAAATTGGATAAAATAAAAATGTTTTCAGGGCAGTACAATTTAGATATATTATAAAAGTATAAATTCTGGAAGGTTGTATCTTGATGATATGTTTTGAGTTATTCTAATATTATATAATTTTGTGTGTAATAGTGTATATAGAGAGTAAATAGAATAATAATTGGGATTATTAAAGGGAAATATATTTAAAAAAAGAAGTGTGTGTATAGTACATTGTACATAAAATATAGAATAATAGAAATAGTACTTGCATCAGTTCCAGTGGATGAAAAATATCATAAAGAGTACACACTTGGTTTGTGTGTGATCATCACACTTGTGTTTTTTAAAGATAAAGGAATAATTCAATTATATTATATAATTTTAATATGTGAGGGAGAACTATAAAATTATAAAGAGACAATTTAATTAGAGAGTAATGATAATCCCTACATCGTTAAAGGTGAATAAAGTAATGGAATTTTTTAGTAGACTTTCTAGGTGAAAGATTTATTTATTCCCTTGTAATAAAAGTTCAATTATATACAATTATAATTTGTATATACCAAGTTTATTCTACTATATCATACAACCTTAGTTGATTCTAGATCATGACAAGGATTAACTAGTCATTTTGACCACTCAACCTCGTATATTGGGTGTCCTATATTTTTTTCATTCATTTGTGAGTGTGTGTGTATGTTTGTGTGAATTCAATAGTTTCATAACCTACTCTAATATGTAACTGTGGTTCATTTTAAAATACACCATAAAATAGAAAATTGAATTTATTTTACCAATTCACCTTCACTCTATATATGAACAAACAGTATTACTGGGGATATAACATTTTCTGATGGTTTTGAAAGTGTACCCTACGTTTTCGTTGAAGAGGATGTGATGATATAACCTAAATGAGAAATAAAGTTTAGGATATAACCGAATCTCAGTGTATTTATCATTTAGATGTCTTAGTATATGATAGATCCTTCTGAGTTATTGGAGACGAAAATTCAAATTGATGATATTTTGTAGAGAGGGTTTATTTAACCCACCTTGTCACCTTGGGTTACTCCTATCTTATTTGAAAATAAGGCATATGAAAATCCATGAATGTGTGCTAATTATTATCACATGATTTTGGTGACTATGAAGAATTATTATCTCCTTCCATGGATTGATAGTCTAGATGGATAGCTTAATTGAACATGTTGGTCTCGAATATTGATCTGTAGTAAGGGTATCATCAAATAAGAGTGAAGGATGAATATATTTTATAGATTAATTTTTGGGGTATTTATAGACACTATGTATTCATGGTAATTTCATTCAGTTCAATGCACACACCAACTATGTTCATGGAACTGGTAAAATCTTTTTTCATTGAGATTATTGGCCAGTTTATGAAGGAGATAATTTATGACATCTTTATGGATTCTGAGACCGAGGGAGAGTATGCAAAGCATCTATAAGACATTTTGGAGGTTATTTAGTGCCATAATAAATTTGGGTAGCTCTCTATGAGTATTTTCAGTGCATGTGAGGTGTATTTTATAGAACAAGACATTTATTAGTGAGGATTATATATAGATACTTTGAAGATAGAGATGGATATTTCATTGGTAGAGCCTAATAAGGTTATAAATATTTGAAGTTGCCTTAGTCACATTGGCTATTATATGAGGTTCTTGCACAAATTATCTTTGACAATGACCCATTTAATATCCTTGAACTGGAAGGATTAGGTTTTCATGTGATTTTATCAGTTTTTGGTTTGTTTTGGGTATTTAACAGGGATGATAGTCAGAGATCGTGTTCTTAATTTTCTACAGTAAGAAGTTATTTTTGTTTTTTATAAATCTTCAAGTTTTATCTGGGGTTTTTTGTGATGTAATATATATAAATAAACTCTCGCCATTTTTTACTTATTACCCCATGATTATAAAAATTCTACCCATGATATTGAGTTTGACATAGTCTTTCTTGTATTGAATTAGTAATGACACTATCTCATCAATGATTGATTTTTTGCTTTCATAGTTAGTAAGAGTTTAAGATATATATTATACTAATAGGGTTTAAAATTAAACAAATTATGGTAGATGAAATTATTATAATATTATGATATATATATTTCCTTTATATTGAGAAAATAGAATTTTGTTAGTGTTGAGCTAATTGAGAGGTCATGTGGTGATATGATTGATGTTTCTAGTAATTCTTCGAGATTCATAGTGGATCTTATAGTGATTATACTTAATATAGATGTGGTTAGTGGTAGATGGTGTACCTACCAGAAAATAGTTGGGATATCCTTGTTTCAAAAAGCATAATAATCATAGTTTAGGGTTTCCAATAGAGAAATTTAGCTCAGTCATATTATTTGTGTTTATTCCCCTTGGGGGTTGTCTAAGGATATTCAACGTTTGATTCTTTTCCATGGAAGGAACTGTGTTCCCTCAGTGATATATGAAGTGTTTCTTCATGAGTTTCATAGAACAATATTTGAAGTATATCACAGTGTCAGTATGATTTAATGTCTTTGAGGTGTTAGTTTCAGCGGTTAGGAATATAGATATATATTCTGGATTTTATGAACTAGTTTTTGGTTTTCTTGATGGATATGATCAATATTTCTGTTTTTTGTGGGTTTATTTAGCTGTTGGATATACCTTACTGTAAGTGGTAGTAAAACAAGATGGATTTCATGGTCATTTTACCTTGAGATAAGGGTGGATATGATTCAATCGGGGTGGTTGGGGATCTTTTAATGAAATTAGATTACTACTTAGATATTAAATAGTTGACCAAAGTTTATGTTATTCTAAGTCCGTATTTGGATGTGATTGTGAGGATCTATAGGGTTATGAGGATAATCATATCTAACTTTGATCCCCATTTTATCACATAAGTACAGAGGGGTAACTGATCTCTTTTTCTGTCATACATATTCCTCAACACATACTTCCATCCACTAATGAATGGTCATACAGAGTGGAAAATCCACACCTTGGAAGACATAGTGTGAACATTAATTATTGATTTTGGTGGTTCATAGGCGAAGTAACTTCCCTTGAGCGAGTTTTCCAATAATAATAACTATCACTCCACCATTTTTATGACCCTATTTAAAGTTTTTTAAGGATGATATTGTATATCTTCATAGTGATAGGATGAGGTGGGACACTAAGTGATTCTTAGACCAAAATTATTGTAGAACATGATAGAGATGATGGAGTTTATTTGTGAGAGTATGAAGGGGGACAAGGATAATTAAAATTCCTTTAATGATCCCAGAATGAGGCTTCTAGATTTTATCATTATAGTTGATATATTATGGAAGGTATTGCTTCATTATTGGTAGTAAAGGGTTCGTCATGAGAGTATGCTTCCTTTTGGAATTATTTTCCCTTTTAAGGTGTTGTAATATATTAGTACAGTTGAAAATTGATTGGTTCTTATTATTTAGATGGATCATATCTTTGAAATTTTACACACATAAAAGATTTGAGGGTATTTTCATGAGGAATAATATGTCAATGAAAATGGTGAGTTTGGTACTATGGATGATACAACGTCCAAGGAATGACATATTGAGACTCAAGACCATCAGTAGATGGTTTTACAGAATAATTTTATTCCTTAAGTTTATGTCTTGTGGTTGAATAGTGGATTAGAAGATATTAATTAGGAATATGAGTCATAGGTACAAGATCAACATCTGGAGTTTTTTAATTATTGATTTTATTGTGATGAAATTTATGACCATGGGTTGATTAATTAGATATAGATTTTCTAGTATGATTTTATATCTATCCGTATGATGAGTTGGTTATGCACTTGTTATAAACCAATTATTATTTGAAAGTCAACTATTAGCATGATTGTTTTAGGATCCCTTTTATATTTCCATCTTAGGTATAGTTTTTATTCCCTCTGATGAGAATCATTTTAGATGTTTTAAATATAAGGGTTTATATTTTCCTAAACCCATCATTTGTTATCGCTCAACCACTAAGGGAGTCAAGGTAAATTTTATGGTAGTCTTGATGGTGATAGAAGGATTTTTGTTGGTTTTATAGAAATCACACCATGAGGGTTAAGTTGCAGCATGAATGTATGTGTCAACATGTGATTATGTGTCATGACTTGGGGTTTTATTCCTTAAGAGTTCAATACCACAATATATAGGTAAAGAATTCCGGTCAAGGTGTGGTTGGGTTTGTTTACAGTTTTATAATTCTTGAAGAGAATTTCTAAAAAGGTGGAATACTATTAGATATAATTTTGTCGAGATTAACCCTTACATGTATAACAAATCCATATTTTGTAATATATTTCTCTTTAATAAATTCAATTTGTTTGATATTCTGTATTTTATGAAACACTAAACTAAAAAACCAAAATATACCTTATTAAAATGTAATTTAAAAATTAATAAATTATTAAAATAAAATGTGAAACATAAATAATAAAATTACAAATATGAATAAAATTCCAAGGTATAAAAAGATATTATAATGATTTATTATAAAATAGTATTATAATTATTCACATGTTATTATTATTATTTCAATGGAATATATTAAATATATTAATGGTATGATAAATTACTAACATCTAATAAATTACTATGTAACTATATGGAATGTTAATTTAATTATTCATTGGTAAACCAAAATGTTTAGTTAAAAAATTATTTTTATTATATATTATATATGTTTTGTTTAAAATAAGAATTCTAAATTTTATAAATTGAGTTATAAAAATGAACATCATTTTTTGAAATATAATTATAATATTATATTATAATTAAATTTTGGTATTTTTTATGAAAAGGGTGATTTATTGGTGAATTATATAAAATAATATTTTGATTAATACCATAACTTTTATGAAATAATTAGGATATAATAGTTCATTAAAAATTTATCAATTATTTTTATGATCTTAAATGTATTTAACATGAAAGATTATAAATTTAAAATATAAATTTTAATATATAAACCTATGATTGACATTTTGGAACCTAACAGGTTTTATACATTATACACATATTATTTTAGAACTAATTTTCACCAATATTATTAATTAACTATAAAATTGTTTTTATATATGGAATCATCATATGAAAATTAAGTGATACTTGATATTTCATTAATATTCATTAAAATGAGTTACTATGGTAAAGGTAAATTATGGTGAAATTTTAAATTAATGAGAAGGGCCTAAAATATCTTAAACATTTTACATTATCATTGTATATGAGTGGTGGGTCAATCAATACATCTCCCCTCGAAATTATTTTCTAACATAATAACCAATTTCCATTTAAAGTTATATGTTTTTAATATAATGTTATGAATATTTATAATAGTGCAGCCCCTTTTCACTTATAAAAGGAGTAATTCACCACCTCACTTTTTCTCATACCATAACCCTATAGATCAACCAAACTCTACCAAAATCTATCCCCATCACTCAAATAACCATTCTTGAATTTATTATACCATCCAAGTACCACCCTTCAAAAGATTAACACATTTTGAAAAGGAGTTCTTCCAAGGTGTAAGGTAAAAATTCCAAATCACTCCTTTTTCATTTATGTTCCTTAATTTCTAATTCTATCACCTCCAAATTTATTCCACCCACGGAAAAATAATGAAATTAGTATCATAATTATACTTAAATTTTATTATGATAATGGAATAATCATTTTCTACTATAATATCACGATATAGGTGCTACACATTGATTCCATGAGAAATACCGCCACATGACCTCAAGCATGCCTCCCTGTAAATCATAGGATACCGACTAGAAGTAGGGGACAAATTTAGATCATGGAGAGACTATACTCTATTTTATCCAAGTAATACACTAGCAGAAAATAAGAAACAATAATATAGTAAGAATAAAAAATGATATAATAACATAACAAGTGTAATAATTGCGACTCAAGATGACCAAAATAAGAAATACAATATCAAAACTAAATAGTAGTTATTTCATTCCAAAGTACATTCCAAATGTCCAATTGAAATCCCAAAAGTAATGATAGTGAAAAATCCCAAGAGGGTATTGAAACACGTCTAGTTCTATCACCCATGATCCATCCCAAATCAGCCATTGAACATCAGGAATTTTCCCTTATTCTATCATGAAAAAAATAAGTCTAATCAGGTACCTATCTGGCAACCCAATTAGGGTGTTATTAAAACTTAGTATTCCACCACAAAAATTGTCTGAAAAAATACCCAGTCAATCAATTTTTGTATTTGTATAGAAAATAAATTACTAGTAATAAATTAAATAGTTTACATTTATTCAATTTATCTTTATATAACTGAACAAATCCTCAGGTTCCGAAGGACACCTGAATCTCAATACCTACGTTGACCCATTACAGTGTTTATACAATACCACAGTTTCAAATCTAAATTCATTATAATGCAATGGGATTTCATTATCCATTCTTTTCATTTCATTATTAAAACTAATTGGAACCATAGTCCAATAAAAATTTCATCGGAGTAGAATGTCTTTTCTAGCACACCATGGGTATTTGGAGCGTCAATCTATGTCCCACACTTCATGGGTATTTGTAGAATCAGTTCCTGGCCCATTCAAATATTCACATGCATGCACTCTTCCATTCTATTGGAATTTGGAGAATAAGTCTATGTCCCACACTCATATATCAATCAATCCCACATGTGTATTTAGACTATTAGTTCATGTCTCATACTCGTATATCAATTAATCACATGTATCAAAATATCACTTATATGATAATATTATATCATTCAATATTAATAAAAATTAATCCTCTTATCAAAATTTACCATCTCAATCTTCCATTAATTAATTAATCAAATTTCCATCTAATTCGAAATCGTAATAATTCCCATTAATTAATTAAACAATTAATTAATCACATCAATTCTATTAATTAAATAAAACATTTATTAATCCAATTCTCATAACTTCACAGTTCTATAATTCCATTAATTATTTTGATAATTAATTAATCCAATTTACATAATTGCAATATACCCACAATTAATTCAAAAATTAATTATTCCCAATTCCCAATTCAATATTCCAATAATTAACTCAATAATTAATAATTCCTAAAATCCCACAATTTCAATATTTTGATAATTAGTTTAACAATTAATTATCCCCAATTTACAATTCAATATTCCAATAATAAACACAATAATTAATTATTTCTAAAATCCCAAAATTTTAATATTCCAATATTTAATTAAATAATTAATTATCCCCATTTCTATAATCCCTCAATTAATTAATTTACCAAATTAATTAATTCAATTAGGATATTCAATTTCAAAATGAAACCTAGAAATTATACAATTACATTTACAAAATTAAATCATGACTATGATATTTGAATAATAGAACACCTACCTAAATTTTTTGACAAGTGATCACCCAACAGAAATCCCGAATTTCAATGGAATAACGATGTTGAACAATGTTTGGATCTTAAAACTAAATTAATGATCATACCAATAAATACCCCCTAAATCTAGATCTAGATCCATAATCTTAGATCTAGATACAACCAAAAATAGGGAAGTGCAACCTTATAATGGATGGGAGAAGAATGGGAAAGATATTGGAAACCACACGGGATGAGATCCTCTTACGGAGAGGGGTGAAAAATATTTAATATTCGATTTATATTGTGAATAATCATGGTTATAATGGCTCAAAATCAATTTGGTACACTCCAAAAACCATGAAAGGATTTTATGGATTCATTGTGGGCTAAATAAGGGTAAAAATGGGGGCTTAGGAAAATTTAAATCAAATTTCTAGTGGATTAAAATCATGTATTCATGATTTGTTTCCCAGGGCACATGGTTTCCCCTAACCATACAACTTAACAATATGCCTCTTATGGGGGGGGTCATAGTTTCTCCTATTATGGAACATAGTTTTAAATACTATGTTACATCTTTGTGAAGCCCCACTATCTGGTTTAACAAGATTTATTAGGCCAAGCACACTGTTTGGGAAAACTATGCACCAACCGCACTCTTTCCCACTTCCATAAAAAATTTCCAATTTTTTCCCAAAAAAACACTAGGAAAAAACCAATAAATGTATGCTCAAACAAAGAAAAAATAATACTTGAAAATAATCACTAGACATCTCCATAAATGGACATTTTCTTCAAATCTCCCCAACTTATAATATTTCATCCTCTAGGTATACTCCCAAACATATCTACGATTTCGATTATAAAATTTTGGGCCACTGATCCCATATGTCCACTTCTCTCTCCCATGTTTCATCTTTCACATGCCCATGTTTCCACAATACTCAAACTATCAGCATGGTATTCCCCCGTAACACTTTCTCACTGCGATCCAACACACATATCAGAAGCTTCACAAAGGACTCATGTATCTCAATCTCAACATCAACCACAGTGATCACATGACAAGGGTCAGGGTGATACC
This sequence comes from Viscum album, assembly GCA_963277665.1. Classification (NCBI taxonomy): domain Eukaryota; kingdom Viridiplantae; phylum Streptophyta; class Magnoliopsida; order Santalales; family Viscaceae; genus Viscum; species Viscum album. The sequence continues at coordinate 784,809,435 of OY728141.1, forward strand.
ACTATAGTTATGAAACAAGGAAAATTCCATGCATAGAACATTACCACTATGTATGATCCAATCCGTATTCCACCGGCCTGATTCTCTCCACAACCTCAAATGGTCCAAGAAACCTAAGCACCAACATTTATTACCTCCATATCCAGGGTTGAACTAATCTATGTGACACCTAGAGGAATACATGATCAAAAATTGTAATCTCTAGGGTTCATTTTTATCTATCAACATACCAAATCATTCTAATCTGATCCATATCCATATGTTTGTGAATTAGCTGAACCTGCTCTGATGTCTCTTATATGAGACTTGGTCCCAACAACTCTAACTCACCTACCTATATACAACATAGAGGTGATCAGAATAGACTACCATAAAGAGCCTCTTATGGTGTCATATTCATTTATCCTGATAACTATTATTATAGGATAACTCCACCAAACATAATTGTTTCTTCCAAGAACCGTTGAATTCTAGGATGCCTGCCTGAAGCCTTTCCTCAAGACCCTATATAGTATGCTTCAACTGCCCGTCTATCCATGGGTGGAAATTTGTACTCAATAAAACCAATGTACCAAGTGCCTTCTACTGGACCTAAAAAAATCATGAAGAAAATTGTGTGTTATAGTCTTAAACAAGAGTTTGTGGAACCCCGTGTAGATGGAATATCTCTCAAACATACAATTATCCCAACTGGTCCACTAAGAACGTCTCATGTGCCAGTAAGAAGTGTGCAACATTCACCAGTAAATCCACAATAACCCAAACAACACCATTCTTTTGATTCTTATTTAGGAGACCCACCACTCATTCCATTGTCACGTCATCCCACTTCTATTCGAGAATGGGTAATGACCGTAGTAAACCTATTGGTCAATAATGCTAGGCCTTGACCTGTTGACAAGTGTATCATCATGTAACAAACCAATATATCTTCTTTTTCATGCCCAAAAATCAAAATTGTTAATGTATGTCATGGTACACTTTGGTCACACCTAAATGTACCTCCCACATGGGGGCATAAAACTCAGGGATTAGATAATCCTACTTTATTGTAGGCATAACAAACTGATTCCTAATATAGATGATCTCATCCTCATCAATTCCCCAATCTGAAGGTGTCTCCCCACTTTCAATGCTTTCCCTCAAGGTTAAAAATTTTGTATCCTCAAACTGACTATACTTGATCCATATAGAAAGTGTATATTCCACTGAAACTGATATGAGAGTCATCTTCTCTTAACTATCCTAAACCACAATATGCATCTAAACTAGTAAATAAATCATCTTCCACTCAATACTAGACTTCTGAACTGCCTGAAAATGATTTTTCCTTCTCAAATAATCAACAACATTACTTCTTTTCTTATAAATATATGCTAGCTTAAAATCAAATGACTTCATATACATAAAACACCTCCACTATTGGAGATTAAAATCTCTCTATAAAAAATATGTACTTCAAGATCTTGTGATCTGTATACAGGTTAAACTTCTCTCCCAATAGATAATTCTACCAGGACTTCAAATCATAAACCATTGTTGCTAACTTGCGGTCATGTGTAGGGTAGTTCCATTCATGATTCCTTAATTGTAAAGACCAATAGGCCACAACATAATCTATTTTCATCAACATATCTCCATTTCAAATCCTAGAATCATTAAAATACACTATATACTCCTCACTAGACTCTGGTAGGATAAATATTGGTGATGATGAAAAGTTACTTTTTAACTCTTATAAGGAATTCTTTCATGCTTCTGACCATTCAAAGTATACTCTCTTCTTGGTCAAGCCCGAACGTGGCACTTCCAATCAGTAAATGTCCAGGATAAAACTATGATAATATCTACCTAACCCCATAAAGATAATAATATAAAAGTCATTCTTTGCATGCTCCCAATAAACCATTGTCTTTACTTTCTCTATGCCCACTAAAAATCCTTTATCTAAGATGATGTGACCCAAGAAGTGTACCGGATCCTTCAAAATTTTACACTTAGATAGCTTGGAATATAGTCGATGCTCTCAAATTGTACTCAAGATGATGTAATGTTTTGGGGAATAATCATTATTAGACTTGGAGTACACTAAGATATCATCCAACAACAATACCATAAATTGATCCATGTATAGATGGAATATTCTATTCATCAAGGCCATAACCACTACAGGTGTGTTCGTTAACCCAAATACAATTACAATGATCTCATGTAGGTCGTAATGGATTCTGAAAGTAGTCTTCGATATATCATATGGTCAAACACTCAATTGATGATACCCTGATCTCAAGTCAATCTTTGAGAAAACACAACTCCTCTCAAATGGTCAAAAAAATCATTGATGCATGTATTAAGAAACCAATTCTTCATTGTCATTCAATTCAAATATCATTATTTAACACATATTCATTATGTCCCATCAACCATATTAGAAAACAACACTATCGAAACCCAAGGTGACATACTCGGATAGATAAATCCATTATCCTCCAACTCCTCCAGTTCAGTCTTCTGCTCTTCAAACTTTTTTGGTACCATTCTATATGGTGGAATAGAAACGAGACCATACCCTATCATAAGTTCAAATGTAAACTCTACAACTCACTCAGGTAGAAACCCTGAGAAGTCATTAGAAAAAAATATAGAAAATTTGACACTACTGGTGTAAAGGAATCCTATTTCACATCACTATAATCCATAAATATACTATCAACCTAGGTAGTAAGCTCTCTGAGTTGATAATGAACTCACCATGTTTGGCCTTCTTGGATATCTCACTCACTATGGTGAATATAATTGTTAGCCTTAGGAGAAGTAAAATTAAATCTCATACGATTACAATTAATGTGAGATTGATATAATACTAACAAGTCCATACCAAAAATTAGGTCAATGAATGACATGTGAAGAATATAGAGGTTCCATAGAAAATGATACTCCCCAAACCGAATAGAATATCCCTTACACAAGAATATTTCTCTACACTGCAATCCAAATGGTGTATCAATCTTCAAAAATCTTATCAAAAACTCTTATACCATGCTCAAACCATTTACATGGTGTACATAAATAAAGGAATGAGAGGCACTAGTATCAAATAAGGAACTAGATAATTTAGAAGATATAAGAATAGTTCCTCTTATTGTCTATGATCCAACCTCACTATCCACAAGTGTAGGATGAACAATGTGTAATTGTCCTTCCCCTATTCATTGTGATGCATTCTATGTTCTCTGAGTTTAACCACTCTACTTGTAAGGTAAATCATTCTTAGAAGTACCCCATCCACTTTCTCTACTGCCACAACTAATATAAGTCCACATACTAAAATGACATGGTGTAGAAGATACCCTTACCACACTCTGGTTCTATCAGGATCCTTTTTAACTACCTATTTGTCATAGGTTTCCAAAAAATATCTATAGATGGACCATATTACCACTAGATTGGCACACCACTTGTGGTCAGAGACATTGTTTACAAAAGCTCCTCATCAAATCATTCTAGTGACAAAGAACTCAGGTAAGACCCTACATAATTGATCCTTCCCCCTAGCCACTCTTCTTCCCACTTCCCTAGATGAAATTCTCACAAGAAAACTTCATACTCTCATAATTTATAACTATAGATCATCTAGAAGAAACCGACTATCAACCATAGGAATCCTTCTTCAGGTTTCCCAATGATATGAGAGCTTGATTCACCACTTAGGAAAACTTCTTCAGCCTGAAGATATTCACCTGATACTTAATTTCACATTTAATCCCATACTGAAACTGCTTTTCTATAGTAGCCTCACCCCCCAAAAATGTTGGATCAAAGGGATACAAATTTTTAATATTTACATTATATTCCATTACACACATGCTCCCATGATTTAGTCACATAAACTATGATTCTCTCTCTTAACCGAGTGTCTTATGGTAAAATTTCTCCAAGAACATATCCTGAAATTAATTCCACTACATAATCTATGGCTATCCATCCTGAGTCTGGATGTCCCGCCATTTCTCCTCTTGACCATGTAACATGTATGTATCCAATTTGACTCACTTCTTAGAATGTGCCTCTAAGTGGTCAATTATAGTATGGATATGTTCAATCTAGAAATCATCTACTATAAGAACCCGAGCTTTTAGAACTGGTCAAAATCCCGACCCGGTTTTAATTTTTGATTTGTTTTTTGAGAAAACTGGGAAAATCTAAGATGATATGGAAATTTATAGAGTACACGCCATCTACTCTGAATTACACTCCGTGAATGGGTTAGGTAGGTACCAGCTTTGTACTTGCTGACTACACGTCATGTGGTGACAGTGTAGGAATTTCCTACTTCATGGCATGTAGTGTTGCTCGATACGCAGTGTACCCATGACCGTGTGGAGGAAATACATGGTGTGTAGGACGGTCGACTGGGAAGAATATGTTTATCAAGTACACGCCTTGTACCATTTTTACATTCCATGTAGAGGGGTCGTGTATGGGGATATACATAGAGTGTGGGAATGTCTGCCAGGTAAAGAGGTGCAGACTGTGTACCATAGGTACATGTCGTGTAGTCAGTAGGAAAGTCCTTGGTGAAATGTCATCCGCCTTATGAATATTAAAAATATACATAGTGTGTAGTCATATATACATGTCATGTAGTCATATATACACGCTGTGTAATTTTTTTTTTCACTAAAATGGGAAGTAGCCTCATTTTGAGGAAGAAACCCAAACCCTTGACGGGTTTGAGTGAGGAGAGCCGACCGAAGCTCGTTTTTTCTCCCGATCCTCCATCCCAACTCCATTTAGATCATTGTAAGATGCGTTAGAACCCCATCAATAAGACCTTGATTCCTCTTGATACGTTCTTCTTGATTTTTGTTCTAGAATGATATATAAGGGTTTGAGCGTTTTTGACTCTTTTGTAGATATACCATGTTTTAGACCTAATTGGAGGCTGTTATCAGAGGATTATCATCGTACGAGTCTCATGTAAGTGGTTCATACCTCTTTTTGTGATTTTTTAGACTTTTGGGTGGCACGACCTATGGTATATTTTTGGGTATTTTGAGTGTGACCATGTTTTACCTGTTATTACCTGTTTAACTATTATTTGACCTATGGGATGACATTGGGTATTCTCGGTTACCTGTTTCTCTTAGGCAGGGCTATGCGAGTGATCATTTCTCATCAGGGCATTTTGTCTTGGGAATTCCAAAATGGTTATGATTGTTTTTGTTTGATTAAACAATTGAGTTTAGTTTATTAAACCTTTATATGAATTGTTAGAAGAATTCAAGACCTCAGTACTATTGTTTGAAAACCTTGGGGCTAGTGCAACTCAACTATTTAGATTTCATTGCATATTTATGTGTTTTTTTAAAAGTGTTATATATGTAATTGCTGAATTTCATATGCAGGAACCTTTGGGTTGTGTTGGTAATGGCTTAGATATTCTTGAGTGATGATGATCATATGTTGGGCTTGGTAGGGTTTCATTGGGTGGTTATCAACATGGGATTCGGCATCATGGTCGTCGACATGAGGTAGTGTGACTGTCAGGTTGGGCCTGGCCTGATTGACTTGGATGGCAGGGACATCAAACTTGAGTGACATGGTCGCAAGGGCACGATGTGTCAGAGATATTGTGGCTTGGGTACTATTTTGGTGATTACCGCTCACCCAGAACTATGAGTACTATTCACATAGAGAGACTTCATGATGAGGTGGTTTTTACCACTCATGTGGGTAAAGGCACTCGTTAGTTTCAGGTTAGGTACTTTTGGTTTGGGGGTGCTTTTGGTAGGAAGCAATGTGGATGGTGAGGATCCTTCAGAGGATAGCATTGAGGATATTAGGTTGGGGGCATAGGCTCGCTGTGATTTGAGGGAAGTCATCACTAGCACTCCAATAACATTATTTTGAGGGTAGATATCGTTGTCCCTCTGATTAATTATTGAGCACAAGCATCACTGTTCCTCTGGGTTACTATTTCTTGGGCATGCCTTCGAGATGTCGGTACTTGAGACATGTGATGTCAGGAGGCACAAGGTTTCAAGTACATGATAGTGATTCTAGCATTCATCGAAGCAAGTGACAATCCATGGTGGCTACTGAGCACCAGTGGAGTTTGGGTTTATTTTTCCATCATACTGTTTACTATTTTCCTTTATAAATTCAATCCTTCTTAAACACTTATATTAGGTAAACACCATTGGGTGGTTTCCTACTGAGATTCATCTCACACCCTGCATGGGCCCTTCGGGACGCATGAAGACTTTATGGATTTATGTGCATGAAAGAGGCCATCATCCGGATCTGGCCTGTATTAGCTTTTGCATGGAGATGGTATGGACCTTGAGGTCTTTCCTAGCTAGAGTTACTTTTTTTTTCTTACTTACCTGTATCAGCATGCTTACTTGTTTTGTACTATAGTTGGTTAGCCATTGGCATCTTTACGTATGGATATGTATGAGCTACTTGGATGCATGTTGGTTGTTCAGTGGTAGTTACAAGTGTTCAAAATGCTATTGTGTTTACTTTCTGCTGAAGTTGTTTATATTAATTTCTTTCGCTGTTTATCGATATTGAATGTGATTCTGCTCTGCGGGTCTAGTTCAAGTCTGCTGAGTCATTTATTACACTGCATATTTATTATTATACTTGGACCAGAACCATTATTATCCTCCGAGAGGGTATAGCCTCCCCACTATACATATAAATACCCTCACTACTAGTCGGCATCCTTTGGTATTAGGGGAGGTGCGCCTATGGTAGTAACATCTGACCTGTTTAGTACTGTTTGGGTGGATGTTCGGTTCCGAGTCATTAAAAATTTGTATTAGAGGAGTTCTTGATAAGGATTTATAGTAGTGTTTTGCTGGACACTAATGATATTGAGACTTCTATTTTTATTTGTACTGGTTTAATATTTTGGATATGGTAGACTGGAGATTGGTTGTTACTAGAACTAGGTTTCTAGCCTGTTCTTGGGTGCCTACAGACCCAGGTATGAAGGATGGACCATTCTACCTTTGGTGGGAATTGCTTTTTTTTCTCAGATTACAGTTTATATGATTTCCACCTTTATGGCTCACTTGGTGGGTGATTTTATTGATTGGGATATGTAAACCATGACATGGAGTGGTAAGGGAGAATTTTACATGGGCCTAGTATGGCAAGGCGTTATTTTTTGTCTTTTGATAGGCACATTTTAGGGTATTTCAATTTCATAACTGCACATATGCATTGTGATGTGATAATACCATGTGAATAGTATCAAATTTCCATGATTGTATTATTTGGATTGTTAATAGGTGAAATTCCTGATAGAATGTCTTGTTTTATTGAAATGTGTTATACCATGCTTTTTATATTTGTAGAATTGCATGTGGCGGGGTATTTGGGTCGGGATCTTGTACGAGCAGACATGTAATTTGGTCGAGGTGATTTTGCTCACTAGGATTGGGCGACTCAATTTTCAGTTTGAGGCAACATAGTTATCAGTACGGGGATAACCTGAGGTACATTTGATACTTGGATCTATTTTGGGCGGGATGCCACGGGCATGGGTTGCAATAGTGGAGAGTATGTATGACAACCCTTGTCTTTTATTACACAATTAAATATAATTTGTTACATAAAATTCACTTGATAAAACATAGAAGAACAAGAGGTCTAGTGTATTTGGTGATTAGGAGAATTACATAACAACTTAAACAATGAAATACAAAATCTCTATTGAAAACATCCATTATATGACCAATATATTCCCTAGTACTTAGCATTGCCTGGGATAACCTGAGGACATGAATAAGAAAAGGGTGAGCTATAAAGCCCGGTAATGGAATAATCATCGAATAACATGAGTAATAAAATACATGTTATAAAATAGTCATATCAATACATCACAAGATAAGCATAAACATAATGGCATGAAAAACAAGATAATCATAACATAGAAATGTGGCAAAAACACTTAATATGGAATTAGCATGAGTGAAGGCCCATTGCACATGGAGCATGAGTAAACCATCATTGCACGTGAAACATGAGTAAACACTTGTTTCACATGAATTATCATGATTAAAGACTAATTTCACATTAATTATCATGATACTATACTTTACCCAATGCACTGGAGCGCTATTAGGGCGCACCCTTCTTAAACTTTTCATTTCATGCATAAGTGTGCCACATGGATTGTAAAACATTGAATCATTCAATATAATATTTTATTCCACGTTAAATGAATGTGGAATACATAAATTAAACTATTTAAACAATAAGTAAATGTGCATAAAGTTTAATAACCTTAATAGAGAAATGGGCATGGTATTCACTACACAATGACTTTGGCTTGGAAACCGCGGGGCAATTTCGGCTGCATAACGGCATGACATAAGAACTCATAAAAATGGCTGATGAGAGAGAAAGGGGGTCTCATAAAATTTACATGACATGGATAGGAAGGGAGTCATATATATACATGTCCCAAAAAATTTAATTCAATTTATATTAATGATACAATATAATTTCTTGAATATAAATGAGGAGAGAGAAATTCCTTTCAGAAATTCAGCATAGTAACAGGTGTACATGGGAGGCATTTAATGAGAGAAAAAGGGGTCTAAAATCATTAAAACATAAATAGGGAAGTATGGGGGAGGTTTGAAACCATACCCCAACATTTATAATTGAAATTAAAAGGGCATAAAAGTTTAAATAATTTTGGACAAAAATGAGAAAGGAAGAAAAACCATTACTTGGAAGCGTGCTTCCAAAGGTTTGAGAGAGGCGTGAGAGTGGATTCTTGGGAGCATGGGGAAACTTGGGAGGATTCTAGATAGAGTAGTTTAGAGTATAAATGAACTCCAAAGGCTTTGAGTGAGGAGGAAGTGGGAGTTTGGGTGGGTTTATATAATAAAGGAGAGGGAATTGATTATTATTTAGGTTTGGGACACTGCACATTAAACTAATCAAAACCACAAACTAGCCCCTAGTTTTTTCAAATGGTTTTTTCCAAAGGGGAGTGGAAAAAAATATTTTATAAGCCCAATGTCTGAACTTCTTAAAATAATGTGGTTGCATATGTTGAGTTGAGTCACACTCAAAAGGAAAACAATTTAAAAAGACAAAAATGTTAAATAAGTATTGAAGGATCCACTAAAGCGTTGTAAAATAAATAAAATAGTCCCAAAATAAAATTATTTTAATGGAAATACATATATTTTATAAAAATAATGTTTATATTGTTTTATTACATCACTATTGGGTCATTATGATGTCATAAAATACATTATATATTTAAACAGTATTTAATTTTTACCCAAAAATTTGACTGTCTCAGAAAATTATAAAAAATTCACCGTTGGATAATTTTTAAGTCCTTATTGTATAAATAATATTCATTTTATCTAAATAAAATTCTAAATATGATAATTTTTACTTTTATAATAAAAATGAAATTTATTGAAAATTCATGGGTTTTGACAAAAATGGCTTTCAAACCTTAATAAAAATTACAATTCCATGAATAAAATTATATGATCATTTATATTTAATAAAAATTAATTTAATAATAATAATAATAATAATATTTTATTAAAATATTATTTAATTCAAAAAACCATTAATTAATCAAAATATATTTTATAGTTGAACATTAACTAAAAATACTATTTGTGCATTAAACACTATTTACCAAGTAACAATAATAAAATGAATGCACAATATTTATACAAAAAATCATGTACATTGTCATAGTGATAGGGTCTTGTAAAATAACCCCTTATAACACCCGCATATGACCGAAGGGTAAGGTGTGTGATGGTGACAGACTCTTGGGGTGGCTCATATAACATCTCTCGGGTAGTAATCTCTATCAACTTCATCTTCTCCCAGAGGTAGTTCCACGTAAGATTAATGTGTTCAATCTCTTCTTGAGATTGGTCAAGAGATAATCCCAATGATTCCACATCCTTTCCGAGCTCTAACAAATGGGCTTTGTATGGGGCACGTCTACTGGATGAGGCCATCGCTTCCTTTGTCTGAGTAAATTGGATTTGTTAAAGCCCTATATTTATTCTAATCATGTTATCACTGTTCAAAGACTATATTAGAAACAGTCACAATTCGTAACATAAAACCAAATAAGTTGACATTTCATATAAATATTTTACATAAAGATACATTTAATTAGATCAAGAGGTATTTCCATTAATGAAAGTTTAGTTCATTACAATATTCCCCCCTTCAAAAATTTCTCCCATGAAATATCCTTTTCCCACACTAAAATAGATTTGGGTAACGCTACTTCATCATTTTCTCTAATTCCCATGTCGCTTTTTCAAACTTGTGATTTCACCACAACAACTTGATGAGGGGCATTATCTTATTTCATAGATCTTTTTCTCTATGATCTAAGATCTTCACTGGTTGCTCATAATAAGAAAGATCATCCTCTAGCTGTACTACCTCTGAAGAGAGTACATGTGAAGGATCTAGTATCTACTTCTTTAAGAGGGATACATTAAACACATCATGTACATCGGCCATGGTATGTGGAATTGCTAGTCGATAGGCCACAGCCCCAACATGACCAAGAATCTTGAAGGGGCCAATGTACCTTGGACTTAACTTCCATTTCTTTCCAAACCTCATGACCTTATTCCATGGTGACATGTGTAGAAATACCATGTCTCTAACTTTAAACTCATGGTCTCATAGACGGTTATTTTCATAACACTTCTGTAGACTCTGGGTTGCCTTGATATGCTGCTGAAGGGTTTTCACCTTCTCTACCATTTTTCATCGACCATTTCTATTTCAAGAAGCATACACTCACCGACCTCGTCCCAACACGCTAGTGTTATTCACCTTTTCCCATAAAGGGCTTAATATGGTTCCATTTGGATACTCGTGAGGAAACTATTATTATAAGAGAACTCAACCAGATGAAGATGTTGATCGCATCCTCCATTATGGTCCATTGAGCATGCTCTCAACATGTCCTCATGTGTTTGGATAGTCCGCTCAGATTGGCCATCAGTTTGAGGATGATAGGCATACTAAAGTTCAATTCAGTATTTAGAGCATGTTGAAGACTCTTACAAAACATAGTTGTGAATCTTGGATCTCGATCGAACAAAATAGAAAATGATACTCCGTGAAGCCTTACGACTTCCCTGATATATATCTATGCCAGTTGATCCAATGAAAAATCCTCCCAAAAAACAATGAAGTGTGTAGCCTTTGAAAGACAATACACAACAACCTAGATTGCAATGTTGACTTTGGATGTCTTTGGAAATTCGATGACAATATCCTTGGTGATGTTATCCGATTTCCATTCTGGTATGGGAAATGGTTGCATCATCCCCTTAGACTTCTTCCTCTTTTCCTTCACTTGCTGACACACCTGGCAAATTGATTTATATTCAGCGATCTCCTTATTTATATTATCCCACCAATAATGCTCTCATATATCATGATACATCATTGTGTTTCCTGGGTGAATAGAAAAATTCGAACTATGTGCATCATCAAAAAGTTCCTTCATCAGCTCCAGACATGGTGGAACACATAGTCTTTTCCCAAATCTCACAATTCCTTCTTCATTAACATTAAACATCAAGTATTTCCCTTTTTTGATAACTTCCACATTTCCTAAATTCCCACATCATCCTTTTGACCATACTTTAACCTTTCCAAAAGGGATTATTGAGAAATCATTTGTGAAAGGATTGATGATGTTCCCTTCTTTATGATTCCCATGTCTATCTTCATCAAATCTATGAAGATTGGATCCTTTTTAGTTCTTATCAATTATAGAATCACTGGGTCCTTTTTAATTAGGGCATCTGCCACCTTTTGCGCTTTCCCAGGGTGGTAATGGATTGAGAAGTCATAGTCTTTGATCAGCTCTAATCATCTTCGTTGGCGCATGTTTAACTCTTTCTGTGTGAATATATAATTGAGGCTTTTTTGGTCCGTATATATTTCACACTTCTCCCAAAAGATATAATTCCAACAAATTTTCAAAGAGAAGATCACTACAGTCTACTCGAGGTCATGTGTTGGATAGTTCTATTCATGGAATTTCAATTGCCTTTAATGATATGCAATGAATTTGTCATTTTTCATCAACACACATCCTATACCCTTCTTCGAAGCATCAGTGAATACCACAAAACGTTCTCCACTTGTGGGTAAAGTGAGCACGGGCACAGTGATAAGCCTCCTTTTCAACTCCTTTATGCTTTCTTCGCATTCATCACTCCATGAAAACATTACTCCCTTCCGAGTTAGCTTGGTATGAGGGTTGGAAAATCGTGAGAAATTTCTCAAAAATCAACGATTATAACCAGATTACCCCAAGAAGCTATAGATATCTGTTACCGATGTTGGCCTCGGCTATCCCTCAATTGCATTTGTTTTGGGGTGATCCATAGATATCCAATTGCTTGTGATTATATAGCCCAAGAATGAGACATCCTTCAAACAGAACTCACACTTTCTATAATTTGTAGAGATATTCTCCTTCTGCAAGGTCTCTAATATTATTCTTAGATGCTCCTCATGATCCTCCTTGGATTTGGATTATATCAAAATATCATCTGTAAATACTACCAAATATTTGTTGAGGTAATCTCTAAAGAATAAATTCAACAATTCCATGAATATTCCTAGAGCATTAGTGAGTCTGAATAGAATTACAATGAATTCATAGTGCCTGTATCTTATACGTAAAGAATTATTGGGGATATAATCCTTCTTCACCCTTAATTGATAATATCCCAATCGCAAATCCACCATGGAGAAGTATTGTGCTCCACGCAACTGATTTAACTAGTAATCAATTCATGGGAAAAGATACTTGTTCTTTATCATGATTTTTTTAACCTCACAATAATTGATGAAAAGGCGTATTGACCCATCCTTCTTCTTGACGAATAGGACTAGTGCACCCCATGGTGAAGCACTTGGGCGTATAAATACATTAAACAGATTATCTTTTAGTTTTTTGTTCATCTCCTCAAGCTCCACAACAACCACTCTATATAGAGTATTGGAAATTGGCAATTCCCCAGGTATAATATCAATTTATAATTCAACATTTCTTCTATGAGGAACACTAATAAATTCTGAAGGAAACACTTCAGCGAATTCCCTCACAATAGGCATGTTTTCTAGGGTGGTTACCTCTATAGAATCAATCATCTGAGCCAGATATGCATTCTAATAGGGTAGTAATATCCATTCTTGAGATGATGTAGCTAAAGAAGATTCATCTTCCTCCTTTAGCTTGTAAATAATCACAGGTCGATTCCCCACACGGAGAGTGATTTCACTCTCACGAAAATTAATTATGGCTCTATATAAAGAAATCCAATTCATGCAATGAATTGCATAAAATTCCACCAGAGGGAGTATGGTGGGGTTCCATAGGATGTTCCATCCATAGATTATGACAGGGGAGGAATTATATTCATGGGATGTAATGACTTCTGCATTTTCTGTACTCACTGACATCTCCACTTCCATGATTTGTGGTGGTGCTGGGATTGTTCAACTAAACATTAACAATATAAAATAATGTGTAGATAATGAATCAAAATGTATGCTCACTATTCTTGAATGAATAACTAGAATACATGTCACTACTTTGTTGTGGGGGATCACTTCGGTAGTAGTGATGGAAAAATATAACCCTCGCTACCTCGGAGGTTGTTGGTTGCCTCTGAAAACCCTTAGCTTAGGGAACTGATTTGAAATATTCTCTCATTATTTGTAGTTGTAGTAATGAACCATGCATTGAGGTTAGAACGGAGCATTCCTCTCCTCTTTCGCAGCTGCGAGTCTTTCTTGCCGACTATTAATAGCCAGGTTCCCTTCTCTTCTACAACTAAAGCACTTCCTCATTCCCTTCTGGAAATTTCTGGGGTGCTTCTTTCCGTGCCTTTGGAAAGTGGGGTGCTGGATCTTCTTAGCACCATTGGATTTATCCATCGGACTTTCATCATTGAATTCCACCTTACACAGCATATCCCCATGATACCCCTGAGAATATTCGATCTCCATTTCGTCCTTGAGGGCACATCATAAAATTTCCTCACAGCCGTCGAAGTCACAGATCGCCATCACTTTCCTCATGTTAGGTTTCAGCCCACCAAATAAGTGGTCAACCATGCATTCAGGGGTAATGAAAAAGCCAGAGGAGTATCCTAAAATCCTTTTGATGTTTTCCTCATACGCTCTGACAAATTATTTGTCTTTTTTCTTGAGTGCAAGGAAGTCCTTTTCCATCTTAAGCTGAGGGGTGTGCGGAAAATATTTATCGAAAAAAATCTTCTAGAAATTCTTACATTCCAACACCTCGATCTCCTACTCAGGCTTCGTATTTTTTATAAAAGTACACCATTGATCAGCTTCACCCTCCAAACGATAAGAATCCAGAAGAACCTTCTTTTTTTCAGAACATTGAATGATGGAGAAGATCTTTTCAATGGATTTTATCCATTGTTTAGAGATTAAGGGATCTTATGATACATTTAAAGTATGAGGCCTTTGTCACATGAAGCTCTCGATATTGACTTGTTTTTTCTTAGGGGGGCGTTGAACATTCCTCTTGACCCATGATTCGATTCAAATATTGAGTTAGATGAAAGAGATGTCTGACCATGTTCGCGATTACCGCTCCCATTGGATTTGGCATCTCATTAGTATAGTCATCACATTGATCTTCACATCGGCTGTTAGCCTGAGTCTTCCTATTACCATCTATTGGCTAGACTAAAAGTAATTTTAGGGGTAACACGTAAAGGGAAATACAAGGACAAAGCTGATGACTTATAAATATCTTTTATTTCCTTAACTTTTGAATCCATAAGCTTCAATCTATGCTATCCATGATCTACGTTCAAAAATATTTACTTAGGAGATTTTTTTTAAATTCCATTAATAAGGGTTCATACTAAGTGGATGAATTTACCAAATCATATCACCCGGGAGAGGCATAACCAAGATTTCAGTAAGGCACATATTTGTGCACTAGTTCTTGTTCGAGTATAGCTCATAGCGGTGTTTTCGGGTTTAACCCCTAGGATACATCTGTGCCAGAGCCGCCTCTACCTGTCTGTATCCAGACAGGGATATATTTGCCTGATAAACCACTTACTGAATACATATCAATACATAGGGGTATTTTCATTATACTTATTTTTGTCTCAATGTCTTCACTAGGGTTTTCTAATCATAATCCCAAAAATAACTAAACCTATCCTCTGATAACAAATATGAAAACCCTAGTCTTTTATTACACAATTAAACATAATTTATTTCATAAAATTCACTTGATACGACATATAATATCAAGATTAATAGTGTCTTTGGGGCTTAGTATCATTACCTAACTACTTAAAACTTGAAATAAAACATCTTTATTGAAAACTTCCTTTACATGACCACTACATTCTCTTATACTTAACATTGCATGGGATAAACTGAGGACATGCATAAGAAAAGGGTCCTCTATAATGGCCAGTAAGGGAATAATCATGGAATAAAATAAGGAATACAATAAATGTTAGGCAATAGGAATATCAATATATCATAAGAGAATAATAAACATAAAGTAATGATAAATCATGATAATCATTAATGGAAATGTCATAACAACACTTAACCTAGAATTAGCATGAGCTAAGGCCCATTGCATATAGAGCATGATTAATCCCTCATTTCACATGAAGCATGGTTAAACCCTTGTTTCAAATTAATTATAATTAGTTAACACCCATTTCACATGATGTATCATGATACTATACTTTACCCAATGCATTTAAGTGATATTAGGGCACACCCTTCTTGAACATTTCATTTCATGCATATGTGCGCCACATGGATCATAAAACATTGAATCATTCAACATAATATTTTATTCCAAGATTAACGAATGTGGAATACATACATGAAACACTTTAAATAATAAGTAAATGTTCGTAAAGGTGAATACCCTTGATAGAGAAATAGACATGGTATTCACTACTCAATGACTTTGGCTTGGAAAAGCGCGATGCAATTTTGGCAGCATAATAGCGTGACATAAGAACTCATAAAAATGGTTGATGAGAGAAAAAATGGTGTCTCATCATATTTACATGACATTGAAAGTAAATGGGTTATATAGATACATGTCCCAACAAATTGAATGAAATTTATATTCATGAAAGAAAATAATTTCTTGAATGTAAATGAGGAGGGAAAAATTCCTTTCGAAATTTCGACTTTGTAACGAGTGTACATTGGAGGTATTTAATGTGATAGAAAGGGGTCTCCAATTATTAAAAAATAAATAGGGCAGTATGGGGGAGGTGGGAAATCATACCCCAACATTTATTATGGAAATTAAAATGGCATAACAATTTAATGAATATTGGACTGTAATGAGAAAGGAAGAAATACCCTTACTTGGAAGTGTGCTTCCAAAGGCTTGAGAGAGGATTGAGAGAGGCTTCTTGGGAGTTTGGGGAAACATGGGAAGATTATAGAGAGATGAGCGAAGAGGTTGGACGACCTCCAATTTCTTTTAGTGAGAAGGAAGTGGGATCTTTGTTGGGATTATATAAGAAAGGAGAGGGAATTGTTTATTATTTAGGTTTAGGACACCTCACATTAAACTAATCAAATCCAAAAACTCACCCATGGTTTTTTCCCATGGTTTTTTCCAAATGGGAGTGGAAAAAAATATTTTATATGACCAATGTAATAACTTTTTAAAATAATGGGTTTGCTTATGTGGAGTTGAGTCACACTCCCAAGGAAAACAATTTAAAAAGAAAAGTTGTTTAATAGGTCTTGAAGGGTCCACTAAAGCTTTATAAAATAAATCAAACAAACCCAACATCACACTATTTTAATGGTAAAACATATATTTTCCGAATATAAGGATTATTTTATTTTATTACATCACTATTAGGTCATTATGATGTCATAAATCACATTATATATTTAAACAGAATTTAATTTTTACCCAAAAATCTGTCTGTCGATGAAAATAATGGAAAATTCACCATTGGATAATTTATAAATCTAGGTTCTAGAATTAATATTCATTTTATCTAAATAATTTTCTATATATGTTAATTTTCTCTTTTAAAATAAAAACCCACATTTATCAAAAATTCATTGGTTTTCCCAAAAATGGATTTTAGACCTTAATAAAAATTACAATTGCATTCATAAAATTATATGATCATTTATATTTAATAAAAATTAATTTAAAAATAATAATAATATTTTATTAAAATATTATTTAATTCAAAAATAATTTAATTCATCAAAATAGATATCTTAGTTGAACATTAACTAAAAATACTATTTGTTCTTTAAAAACTATTAACAAACTAACAATAATAAAATGACTGTACATTCATTATATTAAAAATAATGTACATTTTCATAGTGCTAGGGTTTTGTAACATAACCCCTTATAAAACCTGTGTAAGACCAAAGGGTAAGGTTTGCGATGTTGATAGAATCTTGGGGTGGCTCAGATAACAACGCTCGGGTGGTAATCTCTATCAACTTCAACTTCTCATGTAGGCGGTTCTGCTCAAGCTTACCCTTCGGCTTGAGCTTGAGCTTGGTCAAGAGCGAAGCCCAATGAAGCCACCTCCTTTATGAAAAATGGGCTTTATGGGGCACGTCTACTATATGAGGCTATCGCTTTGTGTGAGTAAATTGGATCTGTTAAAGCCCTATATTTAAACTAATCATGTGATCACTATTCAAAGACTATATTTGCAACAGTCACAATTCCTAACATAAAACCAAAGAAGTTGACATTTTATATAACAATTTTACATAAAGAGACATTTAATTAGATCAAGAGTGATTCTAATTAATGAAAGTTTGGGTCGTCACAGTAAGGGTAGTTTTTTATGTTGCCTTATGACTGTTTTCCTTGTCTGTGTTGAATATATATTGATATATATGTATGTGTGTGTGGATATCTGATGATTTATGGTATTCAGCAGGTTCATTTTAGCTGAATTAGATGGAGCATCAGGCGGGAGATATTATAGTGTTGCAGGAGGAGGATCAGGTCCAGGACTTCGGGTAGGCAGAGCATGAGCCGCAGGTAGAGGCTCATGGATATGACCTACTTCAGGATCCAGTGCAGGCAGGAAAACAGCCAAGTTTGGAATTGTTTGGACCACGGCTTGATGAGAAGCTCCGGGAAAGCTTGGTACATGTCTTATAGGGGATCGACAATGGTGCACAGGGTACAGAGTCATCTATGGCATATCTGACGAGGGAGTTCTAGTCGCTGCACCCGCCACTTTTTCAGGGTGATGGTGGTCTACAGGAGGCTAAGTAGTAGATAGAGAGAATACATATGATCTTATAGCATCTCAAGACACCTCCAGTGTGGAGGGTCCAGTTGGAGAAGTACATGCTGAGAGGAAAATCAAAGCGTTGGTGGGATGTTCAAGTTTAAGCTCGCATGCATTAGGGACTAGCATGTAAAGACATCAAGGATAGGTTTTTTGAGAACATTAACCCAGAGAAACTGAAGGCAGAGAGAGATTGGGATTCTTGAGCCTTTAGTAGGGATACATGTCCATTATGGACTATGCAACTACTTTTAGTGAGTTGTCTCACATTACACTTCGTATGGTAAGAGATGACGTGGAAAGGGTGAGGTGCATCGAGGATGGCTTACGAAACCCCATTCAGATCCAGTTGAATATCTTTAGGCTGATTTCATTTTTAGATCTGGTGATTCAGGAGCTTATAACGGAGGGCAACCAGAGGGATAAGCCCCCGGTTGTCTGGATGATAGATTCAAGTGCTGGTTCGGATAGCAGGAAGAAAGGACAGGATGAGTTCCAATAGGGTAGTCAGGCCAAAGACTCATCTAGACCACATCTTAGTAGTTCTTCAGTTGTTTTATTTTAGTGTGGATAGCCATGACATGTTTGGACTCAATTCAATAGGCCTCCAAAGGAGTTCCAAGCATGTGGACAGGTCGGGCATCTTGAGAGGTTTTTCAGGTAGCCATCTCAGACAGCTCAAAAGTAGGGACTAGGACAGACGGTGGAAACTGAATTTGGTTTAGGTTCGGTGCCAGGAGAGGTAAGTTGAGGTTTAGCTGCACTCGGGGGGGCGTAATAGAGACGGCAAGATCCACCTTAGGGGTCATTGGTCGGTGACTCGAGTAGCACTACAAGGAGGTCTGGCATCAGGCAGTCGTACTTTAGGCCAGGAGCATGTTGTGGAGCTATCAAAGGCCGACAAAGATAGTAGGATGATGACGGTTAGAGGTACACCATGAGTGTGGCTGTGATTTCCATGTTTTCTTTTCGGCATGACCTAAAGAGGCTTGTCCATTTTGAGTGCATGTTATGCAAATGACCTATGTGGAATTACTAGATGTTGGTCAGTGGGATTTTCACCATATCAGGTGTGTGATACATTTATATATATGTATGAGATGTGTATCATCAGTTAAATTGATGATGCGGGTTACTTGAGGTGTCGTTGGCATCGAGAAATCGAGGATGTTGGTTAATTGGGGTGCCTTGGGAATTGGGGCATCGAGGTTGTAGGTTACTTGAGGTGCATGGCATCAGGTTTTATTTTGAGAATCCATGGGATGCAAGAACTCATGGAGGTGGACACCGATGCAGTGCGGGATACATTTTTGTTTCGGAAATGACAGGGGAGCACCAATGAGGCGCAGGGGTGATGATGCATCATGAGAGGACCATGCATCTGGAAAATAGGTTAGTAAACCTTTTCATGTTTGAGTTTTATAGGTTTGAGACCATGTTAGGCAAATCCTATGGTGTGGAGGCCCTTGATGAATTTATCATGAACCTTTAAGACTGGGGTAGTATGAGTTATTTTGATCAGGGTGGTATGTTCAGTGTCATCTTCGGGTTTTGTTTGATAGCTCAGGGATGAGCTATGTTATGGTGGGGAGATTGTAAGAACCCGAGTTTTTATAACAGGTCAAAATCCAAATGTTGTTTGATTTTTTGATTTGTATCTGAGAAAACTGGGAAAATATGGGAAGTTCTAGAAATTTCCAGACTGCACACCATGTATGCTAAAATACAAGCTGTGTATGGGTTAGGAGGGTACTGTTCGTGTACTCTCCAACTACATGTCATATGGTGATCATGTAAGAATTTCCTACTACACAACGTGTAGTGTTTCTCGACACACCATGTACCCATGACCATGTGTAGGCCATACATGGTGTGTAGGCATGTGGGTTGGGTAAAATATGTTTAGCGAGAACATGCCATGCACCATTGGTACATACCGTGTAGAAGGGCCATGTATGGGGATATACATTGTGTGTGGGAATGTCTACTGGGTAAAGTGGCACATAATGTGTACCATAGGTACACGTCGTGTGGTCAGTCGACAAGTCCTCGGTGAAATATAAGTCACCTAATGAAAAGTAAAATGATCCACGACATGTAGTCATATGTACACACCGTGTGTTTTTATGCTAAAACGGGAAGTAGCCTCATTTTGAGGAAGAAACCCAAACCCTTGAAGGCTTTGAGTAGGGACAGCTAGTCAGAGCTTGTTTTTACTCCCGATCGTCTATCTGAACTCTGTTTCGATCACCGTCAGATGCATTATCACCCCCTCTGTAAGACCTTGATTCATCTTGAGCTTGTCATTAGTTCTGTTCTAGAACAAGTAATAGGGGTTTGAGCGGTTCTAACTCTTTCATAGATCTACCACTTTTTTGACCTAATTGGAGGATATTACCAGAGGAGTATCATTGTACGAGTCTTAGGTAGGTCTTTCATCCTCTTTTTGTGTTTTCGCAGACATTTGGGTGGCGCGACCTTTGGTGAAATTTCTAGTATTTTGAGCGTGACCGTGTTTTACAAGTTATTTCCTGTTCAACTATTATTTGACCTATGGGATGCCTTTGGGCATGCCTTGTAACATGTTCTGATTGGGTGGGGCCGAGCGAGTGGCCATAGCTTATCGCGGAATTTTAGTTGGGGAATTCCAAAATGGTTATAATTTTTTCTATTAAACTATTGTGTTTAGTTGATTAAACCTTGATATGAATTGTTAGAGGAATTCAAGACCTTAGTATTGTTTTTTGATAACTGTTGGGCTAGTGCAACCCAACTGTTTAGACTTTTTATCAAGTTTATGTTTTTTTAATGTGTTATATATGTAATTGCTGAATTGAATATTCTAGAACCATTGTGCTGTTTTGGGAATGGACCATATATTCTTTGGTGATGCTGATCACAGGTTGGGCTTGGCTGGGTAACATTGGGTGGTTCTGACCATGGGATTGGGCATCATGGATGTTGGCATGAGGCGGTGTGAATGTCAAGTTGGGTGTGTCCCTGGTTACTTGGATAGTAGGGCCATCAGACTTCAGATACATGGTCGCAGGGGAACGAGGTGCCAGAGATGTTGTGTCTTGGGTACTATTTTGGTGATTACCGCTCACCCAAAACTATGAGTACTATGCACACAGATAGACTCCATTTTGAGGTTTTATTGACCACTCGTGTGGGTAAATGCTCATGTTAGTTGCGGTTTAGGTAGTTTTTGTATTGGGGTGCATGTCATAGGAAGCCACATGGAAGGTGAGGAGCCTTAAGGGGATAGCATTGAGGCTATTTTGTTGTGGTTAGAGGCTCGCCATGATTTGAGGGCAGACATAGTTGTCCCTCCGGTTACTTTTTTTAGGGAAGACATCATTGCCCCTCCAGTTACTTATTGAGGACAGGCATCGTTGTTCCTCCGGGTTACTATTTCTTGGGATTGCCTTCAAGACGTCGGTACATGAGACACCCTGTGTCAGGGGGGGGGGGAAATGGTGTTGGGTTAAGTGATAGAGATTCTGGTGTTGGCTGAAGTAGGTGACACTCCACGGTGGATGCTATGCACTGGTGGAGTTTGTGTTTATTTGTGTATCTTATGGTTTACTATTTTCCTTATAAATTCATGCCTTCTTAAAAACATATATTAGGTATGCACTATTAGGAGGTATCCTACAAAGATTTGTCTCACACCCTGCATGGACCCTTCGAGATACGTGCAGACTTTATGGCTTTACGTGCAGGAAAAAGGTCATCTTTAGGAGCTGGGTTGCAATAGATGTTGCATGGAGATGGTATGGACCTTGAGGTCTTGCCTAGCTAGAGTTACTTTTCTTTGCTTACTTTTCTTTATCAGCATGCTTAATAGTTTTGTAGCTACAGTTGGTTAACCATTGGAACCTTTACATATGGATATGTATGACCTTCTTGGATGCATGTTGGTTGTTCAGTGGTAGTTACAAGTGCTAATCATGCTATTGTGTTTCATTTATGCTGATGTTGTTTATATTTATTTCTTCCACTATTTATCGATATTAAATGTGCTTCCACACTATGGGTCCGGTTCGAGTCTACTGAGTCATTTATTTTACTCCATCTTTATTATTATACTCAGAAAAATACCATTATTATCCTCTGAGAGGGTATAGCCTCCCCACTAAACCTATAAAGACCCTCGCTGCTAGTCGGTAGCCTTTGGAATTCAGGGAGGTGCACCTATGGTAGTAACACCCGACCCATTTAGCAATGTTCATGTGGCTCTTCAGGTCCGGGTCGTTACATATACCTCTTGTCCACCATCTATAGTAAACATTGGAGGGTACAAAAACTAAAACTCCCTCATCAAATCTGACATGCTTTTCAAAACCTGTGTCATGCCTCTTTCCATAGGCTGTATGAACTGATTAAATTTATCACATAACCCCTCTCTCGATTCCTCATCAAGAACTATTCGTGCCTTAGGATCCACTTTTGGTAGAGTATCTCTAGCCATATCCTCCCATCATCCTCTCAATATGTGTCATCTTAGAGGTAAAACTCTAAAATTCCAACCACACACCTTAGGAAACAATACTCAATAGTAACAAATTTTCTATAATTTATAATAATCCATAAAAATTCATTTCCATAACCCCACCACATGGTCAAAACTGAGGTGCTATCACTACCCCTTACCATATTAAATTTATTTCATTGTTAACAAAATGTAAACTCATTATCATTTCAAGTTTCTCATTAGACACATATTTATTCACATATTTCATCATTTGAAAATTCTACATTTCATATTAGGATCCTTTTAATCTCAATTTCATAAGAAAGGAAAAATAGTTCAAGTTCAACAACTTACACATAACTAACTTTTCCCCTATGTGGTTAAAATAATGCATGTCATTATATAATCCTATGTGCCTAGAATTATGCATGCATACTCAACACTCATTCCATATTGAGCCACGATTCAAATCTCACAAAAAACTCAATAACAATTATCAAATCACATAGCCAGTGTGTTACCCATGGTGAAATTATATTCAACTCTAATAGTAAAATAATAATAACAACAATCCCACCATGGGTACTTGTGTTATCCTCTATACATGGTCTGGATAATCCCACTTATGAGCTTATATCCAAAGACCTACCCTTCCTAGCATCCTATCTACCTTTCCCAAATAGTAAGACTAAATAAAATAAAAGAAAACGGGGCTCTAATACCACTTTGTAACATCCTGGCTCGGGTTCCACACACTAGTTCCCCGATCCATACCACCACATGACCTCAAGCGTGCCTCCACATATGCGAGGGGCTTCCAACATGTAGTGAGAGTGTAATAAAAATTTCTAGGAGTCCATAACCTTTTTTATTAGAGTAATACACCAATTAAAAATAAGAAAAAAATAGAATAAGTATAGAAAAATGATATAATAACATAACCAAAGTAATACCAGTGTCTCAAAATGACCTAACTAGAAATAAAATATCAAAACTAAATAGTATATATGCCACGATAAAGTATGTTCCAAGTATTAAAATGGACAACCAAAAGAAAATACACTAACAACTCCCACGAGGTTCCTAAACCACATCTGGTTCCCTCATCCAACCTCCATCCCAAATCATCCATCTAACATAGGGCCTTTTCCCTTATCCTGTTCTACAAACATGAAGCCTATTCAGGTACTGATCAAGTTGCATGAGCAGGGTGTGAGAATAACTTAGTAGGCCACCACCAATTGTGTTTAACATAATATCCACTAAAATAGTTTAAGTAGTAGTATAAAGAATAATGTACAAGAAATAAAGTAAATGATTTATATTTATTCTATTACTCTTTATTTCATTGTATAAACCCTTAGTCCTTGAGGACACCTGAATCTTAATACCTACATTGGCCAATGCTAGAGTCTGAACCATGATAAATTTTCAATTGTCAATTAATTACAATTCAATGGGATTTCCTTATCCATTCCTTTCTATTCATTGTCACATCAAATTCGAATTGTAGTCCAATGCCAATCTTATGGGCATAGAACATCATGTTTAGCACCTTGTGGGTATTTGGAGCACCATTCTATATCCCACACCCCTTGTGTATCTGGATCTCCATTCCCTATCCTATAAAAATATTCATATGCATGCACTTTTACATTCTAGGTGTATTTGGAGTGTTAGTCTATATCCCACACTCTTATATCAATCAATCGTACATGGGTATTTGGAGCATCACTCGGTGACCCATACTCATATATCAAATAATCACATGTATAACACTATCAAATTTATCACAATATCACATATATAATAATATCATATCATTCAGGATTAATCAATATTAATTATCCTATCATAATAACCATGATAAACATCCATTAATTAAATCATGAATTAATTAATCATATTTCAAACAAATCCATTATCATAACAATTTCCATGAATTAATTCAATAATTAATTAGTCACATCAATTCATTTAAAGAATTCAAAAATTAATTAATCAAGTTATAATAATTTTATAATATTATCATTCCATTAATTAATTCAATAATTAATTATTACAAAGTCACATTTTAATATTCAAATAATTAACTAAACAACTAATTATTCCTCAAGTCCAACAATTTCAATATTCTGATAATTAATCCAATAATTAATTATACTTAATACATTATTAAATATTACAATAAATAACTCAACATGTAATTATTCCTCAAATCCAACAATTTCAACATTATGATAATTAATTCAACAATTCCTTATCCCAAATTCCACAATCTCTTAATTATTTAATTTACCAACTTAATTATTTCAATTAGGAAATTCAATTACTACCAGAAACCAAGAAATTATACAATTAAATACACATAATTTACATCAAGAATATGGAATTTGAATAATATACCACCTACCTCAATTCATAGACGAGTGATCACCCAATATATATCCCCAATTTGAATAGAATAACAATGTAAAACGAGATCTATATCTTAAACCAAAATTTAGTATCATATCAATTAATGTACCAAAATTATAGATCTTGATCTAGATAGAAATCCTAGATATATATCAAAATAAAAATAGAGAAGAAAAAACCAACAATGGATGGGAGAAGAATAGGAATGGAAATGAAACCACATGGGATGAGATCCTCTTAACGGGTGGGGTGTAGATCCTTAATCTGGGCTTCATATCACAAATAGCAGAGGTTTGAATGGCTCTGAATCTATCCAAGAGGCTACAAAATCGTGAAAATATGTTAGGTGTCAAGGTAGGGTGGAATATGGGTTAAAATGGGATCTCTGGAAATTTTAAATCTAATTTTTGGGGCATTAAAATCTCATACCCATTGTTTTCTTTTCTAGGACCACTTTTTCCAATAACCATACACATTAACAGTGAACCTCTTCTAGGGGGGGTCATGGTTTATCCTAATAGGCCACATTATTTTAAAAACCACATACTAGACTTGAAAATATTTTTTATTTGGTTTTACATGGTTTGCATGACTATGGCACATGGTTTGGGCACATCGTGCGCCAACCGTGCACTTTCCCACTTCCTTCCAAAATGTTGAATTTTCATCCAAACACAACCCAAGGAAAAACCCAATAAAATTATGATAAAAAAATCCAAAATAATACATTAAAAAAATCCCAATACGTCTCTTTAAAAGGATGGAATCTTACTTCTTCCTTATTACCGAAAGTTTGAAAAATGAAAACGCCACTCGTGCGTATGTACACAATACCACCTCAATGAATGACATATTTTATTTTTCATCACCAAATATAATATATAGTTATATAGATGTATATAATTAATATATGTGATATATATACCATAATTAATATTCTATAATGATAAATTATTATTTACCTTCTTTTTTATCCATCCATTAAAAAATGAAGACATAGTTTATGTGTATGTGTAGACCACCGCCTCCCTGAAGGGATGTATTCCATTTTTCACCACCACCTTCCATGTATAATTATAAAAGAAAATATAAAAAATTAATATTATAATTATTAAAATATTAATATTATGTAAAAAATAACATGGTTCAAGCACCAAAACTGTTGAACCAAAAAATGCATGGAAAACGAAACAGTTAACACGAGAATATTTTTTAATGAAGAATTGTTAATAAATGTGTAATATTAAATTATAAAAATAATTATATATTGTATAAAATTATTAATATGTTTATTTTATAGATTTATAATAAATTTAAATGAATTATATAGGTTCTTCAAGTTCGTATGAAGAATGTTGGGACTTGATGTAAGGATTTCTATATCCTAATTTTACTTCATTGAGATATGTTCTATATTTATTTCCATATTTATTATTAGATCCATATGTATTTCATGTTGTTTTATTTTAGTATAATTTTCATGAAAATTATAGGGATTTAAAAATACATTTATTATCTAATCTTTCAAGAGGATTCAATTCAATGGTTACTAAATATGTATGTGTTTATGTAACTATATCGCTTTTAAAAAAAATATTTTTGTTACAATTTACATTAGGATAATTTTATGATATTACTCTCATAAGACCCATACATTTTATTCTCATATATTTATTCTTGGAGATTACATTACTTCTAACTATTTAACTCTCCTTTGGATCAAGAATAAAATGAAAATAAATATTAGAAGAAAAGATGAACTTACTTCTCTTCTATTTATTGGGAATATTAACCCTCTTTTCCCATGTTATTATAATAATTTTATGAAAGATTTTATCTATATATAACTATTTTTAAAAGTTATTTTATAACAACAATTAATTTCCACACAAATTAATAAAAATTATCTTTTCAAATGTTTTCTATACAGCTCACTTTTGACTTTCTTTACAAAAGTGTGAAAAAAAATGTTTTTAAAAAGTATATGACATAAAGAAATTTTACCATAATCTTTCCCTTTTTTCAAAATTTCAATTAATTTCAATATTTACATGAATTTTAAAATAAATTCATATTCTCATTATTCTAATAATTTTATGTTTTTAAATGTTACCAAAATAAAAGGTTATATCTTCTTGTGTTTTAAAGAATATTTATAATGTTTTCATAAAATATTTTTTTATCTATTTCAAAATCCTTGATGGAAATTTTTTATTCATTGGGTATATTATTTTATTATACCATAAAATTTATTTCTCTAGATGAATTATTCTAATAATTTTTATATTTTTTTATGAAACTCATTTCTTTCCATTATGATAATTAAGGTATGGGGAAATGATGAGTGATTTTGTGACTTTGTTACACACATATGTATGGTTTTCACTATATTAATGGTTATATCATTATTATATATTCCTAAAATTATTTGGATAAATATTTATTTTCCATTAAATAATATGAATGTTAATGTGGAGTGAAGTCAATCCATTATGATTCCTTATCCACTATGTTTATGGGAATGAGGAGAAAACCCAATCCACTATGGGAATTTCCCCAAAATTTTATTCTTGTCTTAGAAGTTAAACATGACATAATAAATGATTTTATATTCTTATTTATTTGAACCAAAAATATATATTTTTCTTAAGATATTTTTTCATAGCGTATGATTAACTATTGATCAATCTACGATCTTATGAATCATGTATTTTTTATGATAATTCCTTATTGCATGAATCGAGATTTATGGTCTACAAATTATTGGGTACATTTTTGTAAGTTATGATAATGTTGTATTACCCATATGATAATTTATGGATCACTTATTATCATCGATTGATAACTCCCATGTTTATTTATATGGATCTTCTCATCTCACACTTTATTTTTTTTTTCACTTCCCCTATTTTTTAAGGAATTTATTAAGTTGGATATGTCTAATAAGGACCATATGTGAGAAAACATTATGGAAAATTTTTAGTATTACTCTTAAATAATTTTATTATATATCTAGGGTCCAATTAAACATAACATTTATAGTTTTGGTGAATAATATTAAGAGATATGTTTAATAATCATCTAAAATGATGGTATATGCATGTATGTTATACTTGGGTTATCTCCTTTCATGTAAAATTAAGGTCTACTTATTTTTAAGAATTATTATTATGAATCCTTAGTTAGAATACTATTTAAAATTATAAATATAATAATTATCTTGAATATTTGGTAAATAATAGTGTATGTGTTATCCTAGAAATGAAATTCCTACTTAGATACAAACAAGTGGATACAGGCTCTGGTAAAAATGTTCCTAGGAATAATAACCATGAAAAATGCATGTTATGTTTTAACTCGATTTTTAATTGGTGCATGACAATGAGTAACAACTACACACCATTTTTGAAACTCCTAGGGGATATGATTTGGTTAATTCACATTATTTTTATGAAACATTATGGGATATTTTAATGTATTTAGGTTAACAACACTAATAGAAAATAATCATGGAAAATTTAGATTATAACCTTGACATTCATAAGTAAGTTTATAAACATTATTTATAAATTTTTCTTCTAATATCTTCATTTTTCCTTCTAGATTATTCTCCTCTGTAACATTACATTATTTTATTAAATAGTTGGAACTGGGAGGAACTATGTTAATAATGGGTGTGAAGAAAAATTTCTAATTAGCCCAATGATAAAGCAAATGGGATGGGATATGGGTTACAAAATCTCATGAAAATGTTTTTATAACATTATTACGATATGAATTATAGTGTGAACCAATTTAAGCTTTCTATCACACTATAGAAAGAGTAAAATTCTATTTAGTCCTTTATGGGACAATATCTGCCATCTTTTAGTGGGTCCTTTTATCTACTTATAATTGAGTAGTTGATCATGTTATAGAAAATATATTTTTCATTATCTAGTTCTCATACAATGAGAGGGTTGTTTTATTGTTAATTATTTTTTAGGTGAAACTGATCAGTGGTGGAAAATTATCTATAATACAAGAAAAGATATGGAAATTGGATACGTGAACTAGAAATATTGGATGATGTTATTATTTAAATAACTATTTTCCTCAAACTATTGTCACTAAAATGGAGAGATAATTCCTAAAACTAAAGAATAATATTATTTAATTCATTAGTTTATGTGATAACATTTTCCCCAGATTATCAAAGTACACATATCATTTTATCATCATCCCTAAAATATAAATTAATCTATTCTTTAGTGTGTTATGAAAAAATCTCTTAATGTTATTTTATATAAGATAGTTTGATATCTATGAATAAATATTTCCATTTACGCTCATGGTAGAAATGAATACAAGTGACTCCCATTATTCTATACGTTTTGAGGATAATAATAGATAAATGTATATTCATGGAAATTATATTAATAAATCCCCTAGAGGAAGAAAAATTAATATCCAATAATAAAAAAAATTAAAACAAGAATAGAGGAAAATTATTTATAAGAAAAGAAAAATTATTCTAGTGTGGAGAAAAGTACATCTAGAAAAGGAGTGTTAAAGATACATTAAGAGGTCAATCAATGAAGAAAAAACCAATCAACCAAATACACCAACCAAATTTAAATTATATAATTACAAATATGTTCGGAAAAAATTCCTCAAGGTATCATCAAAGTATTTTTGAGGTGATTGTCTTTGTTGAAAAAGTTGACATATGAGTGGTGTTTGTTGACAAAGAAAAACAATGACATACAGATTTGTTGACAAAGAGGATTTCATGGTGGAATTTTGAGTTCAAGAGCTGTGGTCAACGATCTATGTTTGATTTAAGAACATCGATAAATATATGGATTATCTGGAGGCAATACCAAAAGAACAGATTCAAGGTTGCACCGTTTTCTAGTGTTTGCCAAATTGTTGGGCCTGAAAATCTTCAAATGAAGAAAAAGTGGTTTTTGTTAAAGGGACTTGCGCGCCATATACTTGAAGGAATGGAAAATTGCATTCCATATGTTTTTCAAGATCAGATCATCAAAATATGGCAAAGGGATAAGGGTCACGTAGGTATTGGTAGTGTTGCACAAGTGACTAGCGCGCTGTGAAGAGACTTGTGTGCCGATGCCTTGAATGTTTGAGAACTTGCATGCCTATAGTTTTTCAAGGTCAAAAAATCAAAATATGGAAAAGGAAAGAGGTTCGCGCAAGTTTGGAATTGGGTCACGCAAGTGACTTGCAGGGGAAGAGACCTACGTTCCGAGACTTGCGTGCCGAGGGTCGACTTGCACGCTGTCGCACAGGGTGTTCAAAATGCATATAAATACTGGACCACCCCTCTTCATTTCCACTGGAGTTTAACACTTTGAGAAATCAGAGCTCCCGTCGCG
Source organism: Viscum album (assembly GCA_963277665.1). Classification (NCBI taxonomy): domain Eukaryota; kingdom Viridiplantae; phylum Streptophyta; class Magnoliopsida; order Santalales; family Viscaceae; genus Viscum; species Viscum album. The sequence goes on from OY728141.1 coordinate 784,840,094, forward strand.
CCGGTGTGGGGTTCGCGTAAGTGGTGTGTGGTCACACAGGTGAAGTTTTGCGCCGGTGTTAGAATTTGTGCGCCGGTTGGTAGTTGCGCACCACTATTGGTTTGGGCATAAAAGGAAGATTGTCACACAAGTTTATATTTCGAGGAGCTTGTGTCGCACAAGTGTCTGATGAGGAATTACGCGCCAGTTGTGACTTGTGTAACGATACATGTGCGATGAGGTAGACTTGCGTGCCATGTAAGGTTGATTCCTCTGACATATTTTCCAGTCGCGTGGAAGCTGGAATATTGCCCGATACCTTTGGTGCAATGTGAGATTTATCTACGGGTGAAATTTGGGCTTCAACAGAGAATCTACATAAAGAGAAAGATGCATTTCTTCATTAAAATGAAGAGACCTACATGTCTATAAACTGTGAATGGATCCTTTCTAACGCAGTGAGAAAACGAAGAGGAAGAAGGTGATCCTCTCCAACGGCAGTGAGCCAGAGAGAGAGAAACAAGGAGTGACCCTTGAGAAAGTAGTGAGCTGACCCTAAACCTTGTAAAGGGAGTAAGCCTGGGACATAGTGAATATGCCCGAACCATGTAATCCACAGCAAGTGAAGTTTAGTAAAATTTGGTAGGACAATAAACTTTTCGGTGTATGCTCCTTGAACAAAGCCCATTGAGGGTGAACCAAGTAAAAATCTATGTGTCCTGTGCATACATTACTTTTTGTTTTTATTGTGCAATAACAAAGAGAGATAAGAGTGTTTTTCTTAATAGCGAAAAAAGATCAGAACGGGCTTTAATTTTAAATTAGTCATACCCTGATTCACCCCCCCCCCTCTCAGGGTATTCGGCCTTGTGGACCTAACAAAATAGTATGATCAATATACAAATCAGTGCACAAACACAATATATAATGATTAAAATTTCGTTTAAAAACCTCCTAAGAAAATGGATTAAGGTAAGTCTTATAAAATCACAAATACTAAATTAGTTCAAGAGGGAAATGTAGTGAAAGGTACACTTATCATTAACTCTAATATTGAATTTTTTTTTTTGATTCCTGTTCTACCCACTATTTTATATCTATTTAATCTCTTAATAGAATCATATAACCACCATAACGATTATCTATTAAACTATCAGTAAAAAACAATAGTGGTATGATGACCATAAATGTAGACTATAAGCCCTCTCTAATTTATTTGAATAGGAATATTATTCAAATATATTTTATTATTCTTCATTTAGTTGTATTTAATTTTATTTTAGGCATGAATTTTATCTTTCTATATAGATCCCATATCATCTTTTGGGGAAGAAAAATCAAATTTTATATCCCGAATCAATCTATACACATCTATGAGCATGAGGGTGAATATGAACAAGCAAGGAAAATTAATTTCATTATATGGGTCTTAATACCATCTTAGTAGGGGTGGATAGTAAAAATGGTTATGTAGAAACTCAATATTGATGAAATTTCTAATATTTGTAAATATACCAATATATTTCTAGAAGAGTTTCATATTCATACCCTGAATGATGAAGTTGTGTTTTTAGTAGAACTCATGCTTGGAGATATAACTATTTCAAAGTCTCGTTATAGAATGAACCCAATTAAATTTTAGGAATACAACAATAAAGTAAAAAAGAATATTCATAAGGGATTCATATTCCCTAGTACATCACCATGGGGTAAATATATTTTTTTATGAATAATCATGGGTTAGGGTGTCCATGCCTTGATTATTGAAAACTCTACAAGATCACTATCAATAAAAATAACCTCCACCCCATATTGATGATTTATTGGAACAACTATGTGGATTTAAAAAATTTCAAAGATATACCTATGATTTGGATATCATCAATTAAAATTAAAAGAGTATATTACCTTAGAAACCTTCAATATGATGTATAGACAATATTAATTTATAGTTATACCATTTATACTTAACAATTCCGTTATTATCATCATTGATTTTTAGAATGGTGTATTTATATATTACCATGATTAGTATGTTGTAGTCTTTATAAAAGACATTATCATATATTCCAAGTGCAAGGAAGAGAAGGAATATTATATAAGGATTGTGTTATAGACCTTGAGGAAGGAAACATTGTATGCCAAATTTATCAAATGTGAATTATGGCTATAAAAGTACCACTATTTGGCCATATAATCAATAGTAAGGTCATATTTATAGGTCCTTAAAAATAAAGGTTATTAAAAATATATATTATGATAAACATAGTGAATTTTATTCATAGTTTTCATGGATTTTATAGACACTTTCAATTCATTTTGATAAATTTATCATGAATAGAAAATCCATTAACCAAGTTTAATCATAAGGGACCCAAATTCCTTTGTATAGATGAATGTTAAGAAAATATAAAGGATTTGAAGAGAAGGTTGTTTAGTGCACCTATGATCACACTACCTTACAAATGATAAGGGTTTCTGATACAAATTAATGTATCAAAAGAAGGACCAAGAGGTGTTATCAAGTAGAATGACATGGTAGTGGAATATTTTTGACACCAATGGAAGGATTATGAAAAAAATTACTCAACTCAGGTTTTTGATTTGAGAGAGGAATTTCATTGATGGAAAATATGGTGGTATATTTTTATTATAAAAGGAATGATATATATTCTTAAAAGGTAAGTGTCAACTCATATTCATAGGAAACTTCCTTAGATATTAGTATAAATTTCATTCTTCAACATTCCATAAATATCGACTAGAATCACCATCTCCCTTAATGATTATTCAAATGTTTTATGACTAGCTCAATATAACCATAATATATGAATTTTTGGAAACTTTATAAAGTGAAAAAAATATATATATACTTTACAACATCATAACAACTCTTATTCCTTGGACACATCTTCTGGCACTCATTTATAACTTTATAGGATCATCTCAAAAGTATTTCATAGGAATTTATTCTTGTTTCACTAACTTATTTATTAGATAAATATATTAAATCATTAATTTTAAAGGCTCTTTAGTATTATTTCATAGAAATATTCCTCTATATGATGCGTTGTCATATATTTTTTATCCTTCCATTATCTTCTGAACCATTGGAGATCTAATTTTATCCTTATATACAATTACTATATAGAATTATTCCTGATGAAATTTTAATACAAATCCTTATATCCTTTAAACACTTTGTCCAAGAAATATTTGACTGATTAAACTATTTGGAAACCTCAATATCTTTACCCAATGATCATAAATGGAAACATTAGTCTGATGAAAATTAATCATAATCCTCTATTCAACGAATTATTATGGGGACTTCGATCCATTCCTAAGCTTGGAATTGTCTATTTGATGACTTTTTAAACCATTCTATCTATGATTCTTGAAAAATTCCACCTTATAATTCATCAACCACTTAAATATATGATCATCCCATGTTTTTCTTATTTAATGAATTTTATAAGAAATCATTTTTCTGATCATAATAAACTATTCTATATAATAAATTATTCCAAATGTCTTAGAATGTTTACATGACATGCATCATACATCATTTTTTAAGTTAAAACCTCATCAACACTTCGTTCATTATTTTCATCATAACTTATTCACTTTGAATCTTTATCTTTGTACATGTCCATATGATAGACATTGTACAACTCTTCATACAACTTCAATCAACAATTCATAATGTTTTACAACCTTATTTCTAAAACTACTTAATATATTTGATACATCAACATTGGAAAGTCCCTCCTCAAACTCCCCTCTGAACTTAGTAGATTCAACTATATTTTATATACTTTTCTCTTCATCTAATATCCATATTGAATCAATTACATAATGCATTGTGATGTTTGATAAATATAAAAACATAAATAATAATATACTAATATTTTTTTTCTAATCATTATTGGTATAATGTAACTATGAATGATATTGTCCAAATATTTATTTCTGCAAATTTTTTGATCGACTCAGTCAATTCAAACCAGTCTTCTATCATTGGGAACATTCTTTTAGTGGTCAACCACACATTCATATATCTGATGGGATTATTAATGAATAATTTTTTAAATTATAACAATTTGATACTCTATTTAATATAACTAAATAAAAAATCATTTTATTGCCTTATTCTAATCAAATCCATTCAATCACCTCATCACACTATCGTCTATCAGATTGTCTTCATTGTTTTTATCCATCAGAATTAAAAAAGATTATTAAGGAAACATCATAATGTTGATAAACATAAATTTACAAACATAAAACACATGTTTGAGATGTTAGTAATATCCCATAAATCATCATAAGTAAATTCAATGTCTTTAAAGAACTTTATACCTTCATGTAAGGAATTATATCCATCTCCCTTAAAGGCAAAGCACTATTTATTTATTTATTGAGATAATAATACTTGAGAACTTCAACCAAACCTCCCAAAAACATATTATTTCTAAATTATGAAATATATTTTCATTAATAAAATATTTCTATTTCATGGAAAACCATTAACAATTAATACAAATCCCACAAAAACTGGGCTCTTGAATCTCTTCCTTTATATTTCTTTGCAATAACTTCAAAATAATTTCTAAATTAATATATCAATATGTGAATCTTTTTCTCTCTTTATTTTAAAACATTATACCATTTATCTTCTCCATTATTTAAATGAATTAAATGTTTATGGGAAAAGCATATCAATTAACTATTAAGAAATGTTGCATCCATAATTTATCTCTATTTCTACATGAGGCTTGCTTAGTGTTAAAAACAATAGGATTTAATTTAGACAACAAATTTTACCTTTGAAAGATGATATTGACACATAATGGAATGAGAACTCAAACACTTGTCATTTAATGTTTGACCAATTTCATTCTACGATAAAGATTCTAATTGAGATATGAATCCCTTGTAAGATATGTCAACCTGAAAATCCTACACTCACTTCAAAAAATAATTTAAAACCATTCAAGTTCAACTAGTAAGATAAATTTCCATTGAGGTATTTACATACTTCCAATTTTCTTATGTCAAAAATCAATTCAATTTCTCAAAATTTTTATTATATTTCTTATTTTTATAGTAACCAATGATGAAATATTAATAAATTAATACCTTTCTGATATATGTTCTTGAGAAACATTCCAAAATAATTATAATTTAATGATATAATGATTCTGAAAGCTTCTTCACCATTATCAGAATGTGTCCTCCTTTAATATGATTTTCTTAAAAACTTCACAATGATGAATCTCTTCAATATATCTATTTTTGGAAAATTTATATTTAGAAAAAACTAAAAAGGATCATTTTCTAAATGTCTAGGATTTTGGTCAATTTCCACATCTTCACTATAGATGATCATTATTAAATATCTTCCTTTTTAATTTCAAAAGTGAGACCAAATCCATATGGGATCTTATTTAATTTTATATCTTTTACATAAATCATCCTCTTCAAATTCATTATTTATTTCCCTCTTATAAGTTTTATAATAAACAATCTTTGGAAACATTCAAGGATGAGAACTTCTTTATCTTTCTTATAAACAGATGCTAGCCATTTCTACATATTAGGCTCTTTCCTTGAGATTAAGATTCATATTTAATTACCAATTTTGGAAGAGAAAATGAAAAACACAAAGGAGAAGGTAATAAGGAAGCTCTCCCTTGATTATTAATGTGAGAAACAAGGTTTAAATTACTTTATCAGCCAAGTTTCTTAATTTTATCCACTCGATATTCTAGAAAATCTAATCATTAATTCTGATTTTGGATATGTTGATCTTATCACTTCTTCAATTTTTATGTTTTTGAAATTTCTATTCTCAACATCATTTAAAGAACATGTATCACTTGGTGAATCTTTCATCTTCTTTAAGAACTATTCTTATTCTAAAATTATTAAAGAAAAAATCATTATGAGTATGTTTGATCATATTAAACTTCATAAAAAAACTTTTTCTTATTTATATGGAACCATTTATTTTCCTTTTCCACTAGCCTATTCTTGTTACTCTTCCATTTTACTCATTCAATCTTAATAAACTATCGAGATAATTAAAATATCCTTAAAAACAATCAAATCATGTTTAAAAATTCCACATGGATTCTTCTGAGTGTAATCTTCTTTATTAGTTCTTTTGAGTGATTTAATTTTCTTTAACTTCATGGATTTAAAATCCAAGGTCTTATCACCTTTCTAATTTGATAACTTCTTAAGATGATTGTTTTAAAACATTTTTCTTTTTTACTTCCAAAGGATGATTATTCATTCATAAATAACTTCTATGTTCTTATTTTCTTATCAAATTTAGATACATTCCATCCTGATCCTGTACCAACCATGTGACCACTACTACTGCATATGTTATATATATTTAAAAGATATAAAAATATATTTAATTTTAACAATTTTTTATAACCAGTGTGTGTTTATGATATATCATTGTCCTTTTCCCGCTTGGCATGATCATCCTCTATGAATTTTAATTTAGGGGATTATATTAACAATCCATTTTATAATGCCCAAATCTATTACAAAACAAAGATTAACCCACAAACATTTAACTTCTTATAAATTTTGTGTGGAATTCTGGGACTTCGTTATAACATGTTGGGATATTCATAGGAAACTAGCTCCCACACTCTTTTTATAATCCACCCTAGTCATAATGGAAGGTTTATTATCATATTTATATATCTATAATTTTAATTAATTTTTACCTACTTGTATTATTCATCAAACGAGATTTAGAAACATTATTACAAGATAACAAGGATGGTATGTATTTCTTCACAGATGTTTGAGATAGATCATTGAATGATGTCATGATCTTCTTGTCAAATGTGGAAGGTATTTTAACATTATAATCCTCCAATAAGAATTTTTTAGTAATAAAACCTTTATCATTATTTTGTTAAGACTTAATGTATTTCGTCCAAAATTGAAAATCTTGGAATACAATTATATACATATCCTGTTGAGGGTATTTTTATGATCTTCAGATATAACCACCTTCTCAATACAATACTTATTCATCCTTTCAACTTCATCTCTATAGAACATATCTTTATTTTGTAACAAAAAGTCATGTTCATTGATCTTATTATATTTTACTTCTAATTTTATGTCTTTGAAAACAATACAACTTTTCAACTTTTATTTAAGTTCGGGGATTTTTTTCTTCTAGATCCTTCTTAACACCATATTTTTGTCGATATTTTTGAGAAATTGTTTTCCAAGCATCAAGGAACTTATTTAAAGATACAACATTTTTGTTTCAAAGGATCAAGTTTTTTTGGATAAATGTATATATTTTAGAAGCTTTTCTTCAAAATCCTTCTCCATATTATCTTATTTTTTCAATCAGGGTGATCTCTTCATGCATACTTTGAAAGAATCCACAAAAAAAGGGAGGTTTTTTATTTAGTAATTCAATGTATAATATATTTAAAAAATCTAACTATCATGTATTGAGAATCTATAGATAGAAAATTACCACTACTCATTCTAGAAACTTCTTCTTGAGGATATTTTGTATAATAATATTCACATACTTCATGATAAATTAACTTTCTTGATTCAAATAAAGTAGGAATGTTGTCTTTATCCTTAGTATAAAATTAAACCACAATCTCTTTATTTTCCATGTCAGATTTGTATTCTATTTTTTATCATGGAATAGTGAAACTGATACTTTATCATCATTATGAACGAGTGATATTTTCTTCATTCTTATTTTATCTTTCTTTCTACTATTCATCATGGTCTGGGTAGAAATAGAATCATTCTTAGAGATAATTGGAAATTCACCAAAAAACCACTTTACAATTAATACAAGAAAAAAATAAAACAATAAAAGGAGAAAAACATAAACAGAATGAATTCAATATAGGTGAACTAACACATTGATACTAATTAAGAGGTTCACTTTGAGATATACTTAAAATAGAGGTGAGGGTGTGAATTAGTGTTGGAAACATTTTATCCAATTATAAATTATTATCCATTTACCTCATAGACCAGTTAGAATATTGATTCTACAATTATCTTTTCTTTATTATATGAAAGTATATGAAAAAATTAAAAGGTTGTATATTATATTTTTCATGGTTCAGAATTAAATAAGTGTTTCTAGTCCTTACCACAATTGGAGAGGGATAGTACACATATTATGCACTATAATGATATACATGTTTCCAATAGTTTTGTTCGAAAAAAATCCTTATCCTAAGTTTGGTTATGTAAACTTTAGGTTGAGGGTAAGAAAAAATCATGAATCACTAAACTAATGATGACCTTATCTGAATTATATATTTTTGATGGTTCTATATACTACCTATGAAGACAATATCCAAACCATCTAGTTAATTTGTAACACCAAGAAAGTATTCCATCATTTTAGACTTATGATGTATGTCATAGTGTTTTTTTATTATTCTATTTCATTTCCATTACTCTCATACCAATGTATATGTTACTCATATTTTTATTTATAATAGAAAATAGAATTATTCTCTTTCTTATAATACTCTTTTTCCCAGAAAATTTATTTTTGATACTTCTACTTGATCATGTTTTCTTAATATTAATTCATCTGATGAAAAATTGAATAATAATTATATTATACATTCTTGAAACACTTGTTCTTCTAGTATTTTTTATCTGATGTGAGTTTTTCTAAATATAGTTCATCTTGTTCCATTTTCTTCTTCTTGTTTATCTGATCTCCAATTGATAAGAAAATTATATTTGGTATTTATCTAATATCTTCTTCATTCGATTCACTATTTATTTCTTCATTATCTTTCAATTCCATTTGGTACCCCTATTCATCAAGTACCTATTTTTTGGATTCATCAAATATAATTATCATTACTCTAAATATTCATAGTAATCACTTTATCATGGTTCTTAAATTATTCAAGAAAATACATTTCCATAACTAAACAAATTATCAATTCTTATACACTTCTTTATATATTATTCACTTATTTACGATCATAGGGAAAGGAGTGCACTCAAATTTGAAAATCCAACATCTAAATTTGAATCTACCACTTGTATATTTCTTCTTTTTACCACCATAAAAACTTCATAAAAGATAGGATTCAACCAATATAGGTGGAAAACATCCTTATATCATGGTGTCAATTTTCGTATTAAAATTTATAAAAATATCAGCAAGAATAAAAATCTTCATTAATTATTTTCGAAACTTTCAACATCCATCTGAACAATGCCATAACTTACAACTTTATGAAAACATCATAAATTACATAGAACATTTCAACTGGTGAAACTTCATAACAACTATTTTTAATGGGAAAATATGTTTATTGTTCCTTTATAACTTCATAATAATATCTCATAAGTCATTCATATAAATTTAACCTTTTTTAAATAATCAATTTTTCAAATACTCTACTTGATTATATATTTGAAATGTTATTTAGCATTATTTCATAGGTATATTCCTCCATATGATGGGTAGTCAGATGTTTTTTAGGCTTCTTCTGCCCGATGAACCCTTAGAGATATTCTATTCTCCTTCTGTCTGATGAATTTGTAGAATGTTTTTAGATGAATATATTAATAATCATCTGGATGTCTTTGTAATGCTTTTTTTAATCACATGACCAAAATAATTATATATGATGAATCTATTTAGAAACTTCACCATCCTCTAGTCAATGATCATTTATGGAATCTTTTGTACAATGAACATAAATATGAAACCTTTATTTAATGAATTGATATGGAGACTTCTATCTGAGGCATTTTTCATATAAAAATCAAACTAATTCATTTATAAACACTTATATATATGATGAATAAAAAAATATTTTCCAATCATTAGATAAACTCTTCATTCAATGATAATTATTTTTTTATATAAGATAAAATTGATTAGAAAACATTCATCATATCATAAAGAATATTCTATTTGATATACTATGTTTGATGACTCACCATGATCATACGACAGACTTTATACTTCTTTTATTATGTTACAACCATTCAATTTAACAGAACATATTATTTAGGAATATTTATCTTTGTAAAGTTACAACTAATATAATATTTACATATATTTATATAACTTTAATAATCACTTCACAATGTTCGGGAACCATAGTTCTACCACTTCATAATAACTTCTTTACTTGAACATTGAACAATCTCTCTTCAATCTCACCATTGAACTTAGCTGACTGAAATATCTTTTTGAGTATTTTCAGTTCACCTGAACATCATATTGAACCAAATTAACAAGTATTTGTGATATGTAATCAATGGGAACACACCACCTAGAATCTAATGATATATTTGTTTTTGTTTATATCTGTTCGATGTAACCATGATTGTAATCAGTGAAACATTTATTTCCACCAATAATTTGATTAAATTAACCAATTTACATCAGTTTTCTCTCACTGTGAATGGTCCTTCAATATTCACTAAAAATTTCCACTGAACAAAGGAAATTAAAATGAATTAACAATGAATTATTTATATAAGTACAACCATTTGATGCTTCTTATAATGGTTCTACAAAAAACATTTTTCCTATTACCTTGGTCCAATAAGCTCTATTCATTCACCAAAACACACGGTCATCTATCTGACTATCTTACCTATCAGTTTATATTCAGTTTTTCAAACTTATTATGGAATATAATTAATGAAAATTTATAAAAATAAAAAAAAATGTGTTTCCAAACATCAAAAACATGTTTTAGACATTCAGAACAATTTATCAATCCTAATTTGTAAAATCAAAAGTATTCAATGTTCTTTCATATTTCTAGTGATTAATATTATACATCCCCACTAAAGGAAAGAACACTATTTATATGTGTCTTGAGATATTAATACTTGAATGCTTCAACCAAACCTTCCAACATCTTCTTTATTCTAACTTCTCCAATATATTTACATTAATGAAATGTTTTTATTTTTTTGGAAACCTTTTTCATCCATTGAAAACCATTAACAAAAAATAAAACTGACACATAATGTGTGATCTTTATTTTTGAGGTTATTTTATATAATTTACAATACTAAATTTATTCACAAGAAAATATAAATATTTCGGTAAAAATAATAATAAGGTCACGTTGTGATTTTTTTTATTCCACCAAAGGAAGAAGAATTTTAGAAGTTGTTAAGAAAGAATTTTTTTCGAAACCTTGTTTTTTTATCCACACTATGATTTATTCTATACTCTACCCAAAATTATCCAAAGGATAATAAAGAAGTTGTAAAAACTGTGAATAGATTTATTTAAATAGTTGAAGGATGTTTGTATTTTGAATTTGAATTTGAATTGAAATTTTAACTTGATGAAATGTATCATATTGTGCAAGGAAAATATAAATATGGTTCTTTCATATATACAGAATAAAGATATAATATATTATAATAAATAGAATTATTTAATAGAGATAAAGTATAAGAGAAGAAGGTTATATATAGTGTATCACATAGAAAAATAGAGAAGAATAGCATGTTACATTGCAATAATGAATGTACAAATGAATAAGAGGGAGAACACACCTAGTTTTTTTGTGACAAACACACTTTTATCATTTATTTTGTAAAGAATAAGTCACACATGATATTTAAAATGAATATGTTTGGGATAAATATATATTTATTAAGAGGTAATATAATCGTAGGATAAGTATAATCCATTACTCATTGAAGTTCAAGAAATAAATACAACATGTTGGTAGAGAAGATTTTTATTATATTTTAGTATGATTTTATGGATATGAATTACTCAATTATAGTGATTTTAGTGAATCGTATGGTCTTAGGTGATACCAGATCATTCCAATGATTAGATACTCATTTTGAGCAGTGAACCTTGTAAATTATATCTAGGTTTTTTATTTTTCATTCCCTGGTGTGTGTGAATTCAGTAGTGAGATCACTCAATCTAAAAAGCTATAGATGATGATTTCATTTGAAATCATAAAAGGGGGAAATTAATATTATTTAACAAGTCACCATTGCACCTATTCGTTAACTAACATTTTTCGGAGGCTATCACAAGTGGTATCAAATAAATCAAGTTTTCCATCCATTATTAAGAAGTTTAATTTTTCAGCTATGAAAGTTTCTTGGGAACTTAGTAGGTATTTTAGTTTTTCTCTCGTTTTAGAACTGAGGTAGTATTACTCTATGGTTAAAGAATTGGTTTCAGAATATCTATTATAAACATGGAAAATATTAATACATTGAAAAACAAGGGGATTCATAATTTCAATGGTAAATATTATTATAAGTAGAAATATTAGATGTGGTCATACTTGTTCTCAATTATCTTTGATATTTATATAGACATTGTTTATGGTTTTTATGTGTTATTGAATGTATTGTGATTATGTTACTAGATAGAAAGAGTCCGAATAATGATGGTAGTGATAAAAAAAATTAAAAAATCATCTCTTTTACAGAAGGAATTTATCAAGGTTAAAGTGATCAAGATAGGGAAATGAATTTTGGGATTAATTAGAAAATAACTATATAAGTATGGAAATAGTGAATAAAAAAAGGTAAATTTTTTGAGATTGATATATTAACATATCAAGATAAATGTTGATAAAACTATAGTTTTTTCATCACTATAGTTAATAAATTTTTAAATATCATCAATGTTTTTGATGAGAAGTTGGAGGATTCTATAGATATCAAGAAGAAACTATATATTTTTCAAGATAATTTTGATGAAAAGGTTTTAAAACTCTTATACCATCACCTTAGTACACTTCCATTGGATTATTTTCATAAAATTAAATTGATTGTGGAATTTTTATGGGTTGTGTCTCCAAGAAAAAAATCCAGGATGATAAGGAATTTTTGTATAAATATTTGAAACAAAATAAATTTTAAAATAAGATTATTTAGAAGAATAAGATTATAATGAGGAAGAGAATATTGAATTGAAATATAACAAAGTTATTTAATTCATTTCAATAAGTATGAGAATAGTTAAAGGATTGTCTTAGGGAAAAATTCCACTTTAAAGATTTGAGTGTGAAGATATTATAAATTTTTTGAAAAAAATTAAGGGTTACAATAAAATGAATAGTGTGATGTTAAAGTTAAGATTAAAATAAACTCCTTAGTGAAAAAAACAACATATTCTTCAAAGGAGAAAGGCAAGAATTTTTTAAAAATTACAAATATTATTTTCTTATTTAATCTTGATGTTGATGATAATAGTCAGCGTGAAGAGGATTTTGAGGATTTAAGTGAAGGTAATTAAAGAGAATTTACTAGTGATGAATGTATAAATGATGAAAGTAATGAATAGGAACATATGTATTTACTTCTAAAACATTAAATAGAATATTTTTTATTAAATATCTCTAAACTGTAAAATGATAAAAAGGCCTTGAAGACGGATTGTCAGTTATTTGACTATAATGACAACTTACATGCTAAAAAAGATCCAAATCTGACAAACAATATTGAAAAATTGAATAAGTGTCTTGCTGATGAAAATAAATTAAAAATTAAAATTAAATATAGGTTTATAGAAAATGATAAGGATTCTAATATTCTCCAATCTACCTTTATTTATTCATAAAATTAATTGGAAAAATATGAATCCAAATTTCAGAATTTTGTGCCATAAGTTAGAGAAAACACTAATGAGATGAATGTGGAAATTATTAATGTTTAAAATAAGGATAAAACATAAATATACTAATAAATATAATTTTCAAATGTTGAAAAATATATTGAAATTATTTGTGAATTTTTTCATTTAAAGTCTTGAGTGAAGAAAGTAAAATTAGTTGGAAATAAACCCAATTATCAAAAAACATTATGATTTAGGAAAAATGATTTGAAAGTAAAAAATTATATGAATTTTTTATTTTTAAAATGATGATAATATGATTCAAAATGAGCCTCAATTTTTGGAAAATTTTGATAAATGAGTAGGTTTATTAATATGAAAATGGATGTTTTCAAAGGAAATTATTAATTTTGTGGATAATGTAAGAATTTTTCAATCTTTGGAAACTTAGTAAGGATATTTTATTTTAATTAAAAAACTTATATGCACCTATTATATTTTTTAGGCAAATATTGTGTGTGAATCAAACTACTCAATGAAGAAAAGTTTAGAAGGGATCTAAAAATTATAAACCAGTGGTTAAGAACATGTTACAACCATTGGATGATTTTAAGGATGATTTGACTAGTCAAGTGAATTTTCTAAATAATATTTCACTATTCCACCAATCCAACTATCTATGAATTATAATAATGAAATGTATAATAAAAATAAAGAGAAATAAAATGATAATACATTGATTGTTGAAGTTCCACACAATGCATACAAAAATGAACATATAATGATCTTGTAAATTGATAATATTCTCATATTATATGATATTTAGAACTATTGAATGATATTGGGAAGTTAATGAATGAATTGTTAACCTTTTGAAACTGTGGGTAACTAAAAATTAGAGGAGTTGGTGAAATAACTATTGAGAATACATGTCAGAATCTAAGAACACATTGTTTGTTGATTGGATAAAATAAAATGTAACAAGTGTGTATTATCTCTATAATTAAGGAATTGAATTGGTTTTTTAGAAAAATAAATGTGTTTTCAATATTTTAAAATATTTTTCTGTTTTTATGATAATAAATTGAACATGAAGTAACCTATTTTTGGTCGGTGAAGTAGTGAAGAAGAAGAATATGACTCATAAAAACGTCAATGAAGTTGTTGAGAAGATATTGGAGATTGGTAAATCAAAAAAGGATAGAAAAAATGTCTACTAAAAAAGGTATATGAATCTTTGATCTCAATAAAATGAGATTATATGAAAATATAAGATGAATGTTTTGCTATTTTGGGAAAATAATGTCAATGTTATGGAAATAAAGAAGTAAAAAAATAGTAAAAAAGAAAGATAAATTTGCATGTTTAATTGAAAAATGAAAGAATAATACTAGTGGTACCAATCTAAAATAGTATTTAAAGAATAATTTCCCTGATCAAAATATTTTTGAGTTAAAGAGGGAGTTGAAACCTAATCTATGCATGTTAAAGATAAAATATCATCATTTACTCATCAAAGGATATGGTATTATGAATCTAAACCCTCTATCACTTGGTATTTTGATATTTATTGAAAAAGGATGATAAGTAGGACCTATATCCATTTATGTTTATTCGTGGATTCATTTACAAGATATATTTATAAATAGGGAGAAAAACATATTGGGGTAGAATCTAAATATATGTGTTTATCTTAATGAGAGATATATCACTTATTTAGGGGGAGAATATATTTAGAAGATGTTTTTAAGAGGGGTAAAAAGTGAATCTTGTATGTAAATTTTTAAAATTTTTTGGGGAACATTTATGAAAGAATTTTTTATTCACATCTTTAGGGAACAATTTTTAGAATTAGAAGAATGGTAACCATTTTTTCACAAGTGGAAAATTTTCTCACAAGTGGAAGAAATGTTAATTCAATAAGTTGTTATTAGGTGGTTTCAAATATCATAAAAAGTGTACATAATTAATTTTAATGGAAAATATGACATTATTATTCAATTTTATTCATTCACATACCATGTAATCCCATGTAGGCCTAGAATTATTAAATAACAATGCCTTTAGAAGAGTAATGATATTAAAGAATTCATTATGTTCAATGGTTAAAAAATCAAAGGAGGAAATTTGTGAGCCTGTTAATGAAGAATATGTTGATATCTTGAGTTAAAAAATATTCCTCTAGAATTGTGGAATAAAATAAGTTTACATGGTTCTTGTGTTTTCTTTTTTTTTTTTAAAATAAATCATGTTGTAATTCAAGTGTTATATGGCGTTTCAATTAAGGTAATTTCCATTCCATGGTTTTAGAGTTATTATAGGAGCACAAAATAATACAAGAGTAAATTGGATAAAATCCAAATGTTTTTAGGGCAGTACAATTTAGATATATTATAAAAGTATAAATTATGGAATGTTGTATCTTGATGATATGTTTTGAGTTATTCTAATATTATATAATTTTTAAAAAAAAATAACATGATATCTAAAATTTGTATAAGATGATTCTAATTAGTGTTTCATAAGTTTTAATATTTGAAGTTAGGTGAGTCTATAAGATATAGTATCCGGAAGATATAGTTTGGGGCTGAGTAGAAGAGATAAAAAATTTGGCTATTTCTGCACATATGGGTAACTATATATTGCGTAAATTTATAAAAAAAAAGAAATGTGTTTAATAATATTTATATATTTGGGTTGATATAGATTCTAGCAGAATGCTAATGTTCTAAACACCCTATATACATATGGGTTACAATTAGAAGACAAACTAAATATTTTAAAATTGTAAAAAATATCATCCCTATATAGGTAAGCGCAATTTTTTATAGATAGATAGAAAATTGAAAAAGTCATTGAATAGGGTTGATATGTAAGATTTTTTCAATTAGAGAAAATTGGAAAACCCATAAGTTGTACTGTAGTATATATGGGTAGATATATATGGAGAATAAATTTAGAAATGTCTAAAATATCACTTTGATACACAAATGTTACTTTCATAATGGGAAATGGAATTTCGAAAACATAGGGGTATCCTTGTGATACATATGGGTACTTGAATAGCATGATAATTTAGAAAATTTCTAAGTATCATTCTGGTTTGTTTGTGTTAGTTAGAGTAGACATACTAGAAAATAGATCAAATATAAAGGTTAAAGCATATGATTCTACCTCTTCCAAAATGTGTGTTTCTATAATTTAATCATTAAGTATAGAAGTTAATTTTTTGGATGTATAATTAAGAATTTAAATTTCTAGAAGGATAATTCAAAATAAGACACATAAATATGATGATGATGAGGCTTCTCTTTTATTGATTAATTATCATAATGATAAATTATGATGCATGTTATTAAAAAAAAGGTTCAAACTACCAATATAATAGTTCTGTCATGATACAATCCATGGTTTAATAAAATCTAATATATATTAACAATTCAAGACATTGTCAATTCGTGTTGAGAACACCATGTCTTTGCATGTAATGCAATGTGTCTCATGGGATGGTGTAACACCATGATGTAGATACATGATAATTAAAATTTTAGTTTTTAGGATATTTGATATATCACAATAAAATTTTGAGTGTCACACCAAGACATGGATACCTTGAGAAAAATAATCAAATGTTTACGCTGTGAAACAATTTTTTAGGCCACAAAATGTAGTGGAAGTATAGAATAAGTTATGGAGATATATTGTTTCATATCTTATTGTATGTAGTCACACTATGATTTATTCCAGAGTCTATAAGGTTATATTTGATGGTAGATTATGAAGCTAGATAATTTGATAATAGTGGAAATAAGTCTTTATTTTGAATTTGATTTTTAAATTCAAATTCAATCTAAAGGAAATCCTCTTATTGTGCAAGATAAATATGAGTAGGGATATTGTGTGTAGTAGTGTGTATAGAGAGTAAATAGAATAATAATTGTGATTATTAATGGGAAATATATTAAAATAAAATAATTGTGTGTACAGTACATTGTACATAAATGTATAGAATAATAGAAATATTACTTGCATCAGTTCCAGTGGATGAAAAATAACACAAAGAGTACACACTTGGTTTGTGTGTGATCATCACACATGTGTTTTTTAAAGAGGAAGGAATAATTCAATCATATTATATAATGTGAATATGTGAGGTAGAACTATAAAATTATTAAGAGACAGTTTAATTAGAGATTAATGATAATCCCTACATCGTTAAAGGTGAATAAAGTAATGGAATTTTTTAGTAGACTTTCCAGGTGAAAGATTTATTTATTCCCTTGTAATAAAAGTTCAATTATATACAATTATAATTTGTATATACCAAGTTTATTCTATTATATCATACAACCTTAGTTGATTCTAGATCACGACAAGGATTAACTATTCCTTTTGACCACTCAACCTTGTATAATGGGTGTCCAATATTTTTTTCATTCATTTGTGAGTGTGTGTGTGTATGTTTGTGTGAATTCAATAGTTTCATAAAATACTCTAATATTTAACTGTGGTTCATTTTAAAATACACCATAAAATAGAAAATTGAATTTATTTTACCAATTCACCTTCACTCTCTATATGAAAAAACAGTATTACTAGGGATATAACATTTTCTGATGGTTTTGAAAGAGTACCCTACATTTTCGTTGAATAGGATGTGATGATATAACCTAAATGAGAAATAAAATGTAGGATATAACTGAATCTCAGTGTATTTATCATTTGGATGTCTTAGTATATGATATATCCTTCTGAGTTATTGGAGATGAAAATTCAAATTGATGATCTTTTGTAGAGTGGTTTTATTTAACCCACCTTGTCACCTTGGGTTGCTCCTATATTATTTGAAAATAAGGCATATGAAAATCCATGAATGTGTGCTAATTATTATCACATGATTTTGGTGACTATAAAGAATTATTATCTCCTTCCATGGATTGATAGTCTAGATGGCTAGCTTAATTGAACTAGTTGGTCTCGAATATTGATCTACATTAAGGGTATCATCAAATAAGAGTGAAGGATGAATATATTTTATAGATTAATTTTTGGTGTATTTATAGACACTATGTATTCATGGTAATTTCATTCAGTTCAATGCACACACCAACTATGTTCATGGAATTGATAAAATATTTTTTCAATGAGATTATTGGCCAGTTTATGAAGGAGATAATTTATGACATATTTATGGATTCTGAGACCGAGGAAGAGTATTCAAAGAATTTATAAGACATTTTGGAGGTTCATTAGTTCCATAAACTATTTGGGTAGCTCTCTATGAGTATGTTCAGTGCATGTGAGGTTTATTTTATAGAACAAGAAATTTATTAGTGAGGATTATATATAGATACTTTGAAGATAGAGATGGATATTTCATTGGTAGAACCTAATAAGGTTATTAATATTTGAAGCTACATTAGTCACATTGGCTATTATATGAGGTTCTTGCACGAATTATCTTTGACAATGACCCATTTAATATCCTTTAACTGGAAGGATTAGGTTTTCATGTGAATTTATCAGTTTTTGGTTTGTTTTGGGTATTTAACAGAGATGATAATCAGTGATCGTGTTCTTAATTTTCTAGAGTAAGAAGTTATTTTTTTTTTATAAATATTCAAGTTTTATCTTGGGTTTTTTGTGATGTAATATATATAAATAAACTATCACCATTTTTTACTTATTACCCCATGATTATAAAAATTCTACCCATGATATTAAGTTTGACATAGTCTTTCTTGTATTGAATTAGTAATGACACTATCTCATCAATGATTGATTTTTTTCCTTCATAGTTAGTAATAGTTTAAGATATATATTATACTAATAGGGTTTAAAATTAAACAATTTATGGTATATGAAATTATTATAATATTATGACATATATATTTCCTTTATATTGAGAAAAGAGAATTTTGTTAGTGTTGCGCTAATTGAGAGGTCATGTGGTGATATGATTGATGTTTCTAGTGATTAGTGGAGATTCATAGTGGATATTATAGTGATTATACTTAATATAGATATGGTTAATGGTAGATGGTGTTCCTACCAGAAAAATAGTTGGGATATGCTTGTTTCAAAAAGCATAATAATCATAGTTTAGGGTCTCTAATAGAGTAATTTAGCTCAGTCATATTATTTGTGTTTATTCCCCTTGGGGTTGTCGAAGTATATTCAACGTTTGATTCTTTTACATGGAAGGAACCTTGTTCCCTCAGTGATATATGAAGTGGTTCTTCATGAGTTTCATAGAACAATATTCAAAGTATATCACAGTGTCAGTATGATTTAATTTCTTTGAGGTGTTAGTTTCAGCGGTTAGGAATATAGATATATATCATGGATTTTATGAACTAGTTTTTGGTTTTCTAGATGGATATGATCAATATTTTTGTTCCTTGTGGGTTTATTTAGCTGTTGGATATACCTTACTGTAAGTGGTAGTAAAACAAGATGGATTTCATGGTCATTTTACCTTGAGATAAGGGTGGATATGATTCAATCGGGGTGGTTGGGGATCTTTAAATGAAATTGGATTACTACTTAGTTATAAAATAGTTGACTGAAGTTTATGTCATTCTAAGTTAGTATTTGGATGTGATTGTGAGGATCTATAGGGTTATGATGATAATCATCTCTAACTATGATCCCCATTTTACCACATAAGTACAGAGGGGTAACTGATCTCTTTTTTTGTCATACTTATTCCTCAACACATACTTCCATCCACTAATGAATGGTCATACAGAGTGGACAATCCAGACCTTGTAAGACATAGTGTGAACATTAATTATTGATTTTAGGGGTTTATAGGCGAAGTAACTTCCCTTGAGTGAGTTTTCCTATAATAATAACTATCACTCCACCATTTTTATGACCCCATTTAAAGTGTTTTAAGGATGATATTGTATATCTCTATAGTGCTAGGATGAGGTGGGACACTAAGTGATGCTTAGACCAAAATTATTGTAGAACAAGATAGAGATTATGGAGTTTATTTGTGAGAGTATGAAGGTGGACAAGGATAATTAAAATTCCTTTAATGATCCCAGAATGAGGCTTCTAGATTTTAACATTATAGTTGATATATTATGGATGGTATTGCTTCATTATTGGTAGTAAAGGGTTGTTCATGAGATTATGCTTCCTTTTAGAATTATATTCCCTTTTAAGGTGTTGTAATATATTAGTAAAGTTGAAAATTGATTGGTTCTTATTATTTAGATGGATCGTATCTTTGAAATTTTACACACATCAAAGATTTGAGGGTATTTTCATGAGGAATAACATGTCAATGAAAATAGTGAGTTTGGTACTATGGATGATACAACGTCCAAGGAATGACATATTGAGACTCAGGACCATCAGTAGATGGTTTTACAGAATAATTTTATTCCTTAAGTTCATGTCTTGTGGTTTAATAGTGGATTAGAAGAGATTAATTAGGAATATGAGTCATAGGTACAAGATCAACAGCCGGAGTTTTTTAATTATATATTTTATTGTGATGAAATATATGACCATGGGTTGATTAATAAGATATATATTTTCTAGTATGATTCTATATCTTTTCGTATGATGAGTTGGTTATGCAATTGTTATAAAACAATTATTATTTGAAAGTCAACTATTAGCATGATTGTTTTAAAATCCCTTTTCTATTTCCTTCTTAGGTATAGTTTTTATTCCCTCTTATGAGAATCATTTTAGATGTTTTAAATATAAGGGTTTATATTTTCCTAAACCCATCCTTTGTTATCACTCAACCACTAAGGGAGTCAAGGGAAATTTTATGGTAGTCTTGATGGTGATAGAAGGATTTTTTTTGGTTTTATAGAAATCACACCATGAGGGTTAACTTGCAGCATGAATGTATGTGTCAACATGTGATCATGTGTCGTGACTTGGGGTTTTAATCCTTAAGAGTTCAATACCACACTATATAGGTAAAGAAGTTCGGTCAAGGTGTGGTTGGGTTTGTTTATAGTTTTATAATTCTTGAAGAGAATTTCTAAAAAGGTGGAATACTATTAGATATAAATTTGTCGAGATTAACCCTTACATGTATAACAAATCCATATTTTGTAATATATTTATCTTTAATAAATTCAATTTGTTTGAAATCCTGTATTTTATGAAACACTAAACTAAAAAACCAAAATATACCTTATTAAAATTTAATTTAAAAATTAATAAATTATTAAAATAAAATGTGAAACATAAATAATAAAATTACAAATATGAATAAAATTCCAAGGTATAAAAAGATATTATAATGATTTATTATAAAAAAGTATTATAATTATTCACATGTTATTATTATTATTTCAATGGAATATATTAAATACATTAATGGTATGATAAATTACTAACATCTAATAAATTACTATGTAACTATATGAAATGTTAATTTAATTATTCATTGGTAAACCAAAATGTTTAGTTAAAAAAATTATTTGTATTATATATTATATATGTTTTGTTTAAAATAAAAAGTCTAAATTTTATAAATTGAGTTGGAAAAATGAACATCATTTTTTGAAATATAATTATAATAATATATTATAATAAAATTTTGGTATTTTTTATGAAAAGGGTGATTTATTGGGGAATTATACAAAATACTATTTTGATAAATACCATAAATTTTATGAAATAATTAGGATATAATAGTTCATTAAAAATTTATCAATCATTTTTTAGGATCTTAAATGTATTTAACAAGAAATATTATAAATTTAAAATATAAATTTTAATATATAAACCTATGTTTGACATTTTGGAACCTAACAGGTTTTATACATTATACACATATTATTTGAGAACTAATTTTCACCAATATTATTAATTAAATATAAAATGGTTTTTATATATGGAATCATCATATGTAAATTATGTGATACATGATATTTCATTAATATTCATTAAAATGAGTTACTATAGTAAAGGTAAGTTATGGTGAAAATTTAAATTATTGAGAAAGGCCTAAAATATCTTAAACATTTTCCATTATCATTGTATATGAGTGGTGGATCAATCAAAACATCTCCCCTCGAAATTATTTTCTAATATTATAACCAATTTCCATTTATAGTTATATGTTGTTAATATAATGTTATGAATATTTATAATAGTGCAACCCCTTTTCACTTATAAAAGGAGTAATTCACCACCTCACTTTTTCTCATACCATAACCCTATAGATCAACCAAACACTACCAAAATCTATCCCAATCACTCAAATAACCATTCTTGAATTTATTATATCATCCAAGGACCACCCTTCAAAAGATTCACACATTTTGAAAAGGTGTTCTTCCAAGGTGTAAGGTAAAAATTCCAAATCACTCCTTTTTCATTTATGTTCCTTTATTTCTAATTCTATAACCTCCAAATTTATTCCACCCATGGAAAAATAATTAAATTAGTATCATAATTATACTTAAATTTTATTATGATAATGGAATATTCATTTTCTACTATAATATCGCGATATAGGTGCTACACATTGATTCCATGAGAAATACCACCACATAACCTCAAGCATGCCTCCCTGTAAATCATAGGATACCGACTAGAAGTAGGGGAAAAATATAGATCATGGGGAGACTATACTCTATTTTATCTGAGTAATACACTAGTATAAAATAAGAAACAATAAAAGAGTAAGAATAAAAAATGATATAATAACATAACAAGTGTAATAATTGTGACTCAAGATGACCAAAATACGAAATAAAATATCAAAACTAAATAGAAGATATTTCATTACAAAGTACATTCCAAATGTCAAATTGCAATCCCAAAGGTAATGATAGTGAAAAATCCCAAGAGGGTATTGAAACACGTCTAGTTCCCTCATCCATGCTCCATCCCAAATCAGCCATTGAACATCGGGAATTTTCCCTTATCATATCATGAAAAAAATAAGTCTATTCAGGTACCTATCTAGAAACCCAAGTAGGGTGTGATTAAAGCTTAGTATGCCACCAAAAAAAATGTCTGAAAAAATACCCAGTCAATCAATGTTTGTATTTGTATAGAGAATAAATTACTGGTAATAAATTAAATAGTTTACATTTATTCAATTTATCTTTATTTAACTAAACAAATCCTCAGGTTCCAAAGGACACTTGAATCTCAATACCTACGTTGACCCATTATTGTGTTTAAACAATACCACAGTTTCAAATCTAAATTCATTATAATGCAATGGGATTTCATTATCCATTATTTTCATATCATTATTAAAACTAATTGGAACCATAGTCCAATAAAAATTTCGTGGGAGTAGAATGTCTTTTCTAGCACACCATGGGTATTTGGAGCGTCAATCTATGTCCCACACTTCATGGGTATTTGTAGAATCAGTTCCTTGCCCATTCAAATATTCGCATGCATGCACTCTTCCACTCAATTGGAATTTGGAGAATGAGTCTATGTCCCACACTCATATATCAATCAATCCCACATGTGTATTTAGACTATTAGTCCATGTCTCATACTCGTATATCAATTAATCACATGTATCAAAATATAACGTATATAATAATATTATATCATTCACTATTAATCAAAATTAATCCTCTTATTAAAATGTACCATCACAATCTTCCATTAATTAATTAATCAAATTTCCATCTAATTCGAAATCGTAATAATTCCCATTAATTATATAAACAATTAATTAATCACATCAATTCCATTAATTAAATAAAAAATTAATTAATCCAATTCTCATAACTTCACAGTTATATAATTCCATTAATTATTTCAATAATTAATTAATCCAATTTACATAATTGCAATATACCCACAATTAATTCAAAAATTAATTATTCCCAATTCCCAATTCAATATTCCAATAATTAACTCAATAATTAATAATTCCTCAAATCCCACAATTCCAATTTTTTGATAATTAGTTTAACAATTAATTATCCCCAATTTACAATTCAATATTCCAATAATTAACACAATAATTAATTATTTGTAAAATCCCACAATTTTAATATTCCAATATTTAATTAAATAATTAATTATCCCCAATTCTATAATCCCTCAATTAATTAATTTACCAAATTATTTAATTCAATTAGGATATTCAATTTCAAAATGAAACCTAGAAATTATACAATTACATATACAAAATTGAAATCATGACTATGA
This sequence comes from Viscum album, assembly GCA_963277665.1. Lineage (NCBI taxonomy): Eukaryota > Viridiplantae > Streptophyta > Magnoliopsida > Santalales > Viscaceae > Viscum > Viscum album. The sequence goes on from OY728141.1 coordinate 784,864,869, forward strand.
TATTTGAATAATAGAACACCTACCTAAATTTTTTGACAAGTGATCACCCAACTAAAATACCAAATTTCAATGGAATAACGATGTTGAACAATGTCTAGATCGTAAAACTAAATTAATGATCATACCAATAAATACCCCCTAAATCTAGATCTAGATCCATAATCATAGATCTAGATACAACCAAAAATAGGGAAGAACAACCTTATAATGGATGGGAGAAGAATGGGAAAGATATTGGAAACCACATGGGATGAGATCCTCTTACGGAGAGGGGTGAAAAATATTTAATATGCGATTTATATTGTGAATAATCATGGTTATAATGGCTCGGAATCTATTTGGTACACTCCAAAAAGCATGAAAATATTTTATGGATTCTGTGTGGGCTAAATAAGGGTAAAAATGGGGGCTTAGGAAAATTTAAATCAAATTTCTAGTGGATTAAAATCATGTATTCATGATTTGTTTCCCAGGGCACAAGGTTTCCCCTAACCATACTACTTAACAATATGCCTCTTATGGGGGGGAGGGGTTCATAGTTTCACCTATTATGGAACATTGTTTTAAATACTATGTTACATCTTTTTGAAGCCCCACTGTCTGGTTTAACAAGGTTTATTGGGCCCGGCACACTGTTTGGGAAAACTAAGCACCAACCGCACTCTTTCCCACTTCCTTCAAAAATTTCCAATTTTTTCCCAAAAAACACTAGGAAAAAACCAATAAATGTATGCTCAAACAAAGAAAAAATAATACTTGAAAAAAATCACTAGACACCTCCATAAATGGACATTTTCTTCAAATCTCCCCAACTTATAATATTTCATCCTATAGGTATACTCCCAAACATATCTAAGATTTCGATTATAAAATTTTGGGCCACTGATCCCATATGTCCACTTCTCTCTCCCATGTTTTATCCCTCACACAATACAACAAAACCGGCCCCTAGCGGCAGTTTTTTTTTCATTTGGCGGTGGTTTAAACCGCCTCTATAGGGTTTGGCGGCGGTTTACAAAAACTGCCGCGAAATTGGGCGTTGGCAATCTATTAGCGCGGTTTTTACTATTTCACGGTGGTTTAAGAAAAGCGTCATAGATGACTCTTTTCGCGACGGTTTTTGACCATTTCGCGGCGGTTTTATGCATAGATGATACATTTTTTCATGGCAGTTTTAACTGCCGCTATATTCTGGCCTTTGATGCGCCTATGCCGCGGTGGTGAAAACCGCCGCTAAATTTAAACATAATACATTTAGCGGCGGTTATATCCACCGCTAAATACTGACCAATAAGGCATTAGCGGCGGTTATAACCACTGCTAAATGCTGACCAGTAAGGCATTAGCGGCGGTTAAAACCGCCGAGAAATGTTGACCTGAAAAAAAAAATAATTCTGCTCCTACCACACCACTGCCCTGAAAAACAAATCAAACCAGAATATTGAACAGGAGACACCATACAAACAAATAACATGGTAGTATTCATTGAAAAATAGGATATGAGCAAATGTTGTATGTTATGGAGTCCAACCTAAGGGAAGGTATGTATCACAATTTGGTGAGTAACCAATCCATGTGACCCCCAAGATGTATATGTTTTTTTAGCTTCTTTAATTTCATATGTGTTTTAAGAAGGGTTGATTTATATTATATGGATACTAATACTCTATATAATAAATGGTTATGAATTTTGATACAATTTATGTGATTATGCTAACCATGGTGATGTGTAATGATATGTAATTGGTTATGCTCTATGTTGGCCGATATAACATTCATGGGTGGATTGTGATATGGGTTGAGTTTTTTTAACAATGGATTTTTTTATGGGATAGAACAAATTATGTTTATATGGGTATAGAATTTGTTCCAAATATGGATGTTTGAGTAGTTATAGAATGTATGCTATGGTATGGTTTTTTGTGTGTTTTGGGTTGGTTGTTAATGCCTACTATAGAAAATGGGTAACTTGTGAATTGGCGTGTGTTTTAGGTTGGACAACACGCTAACCGTGCATGGTGCTTGAGAGAGTATGGTTTATGATCCTGTAGGTTATACATGATTCCTATTGAGGATTTGAGTTATGTCATTGGATATGAGATAATAGTTTCATGTATACATCCCAAGACGGTCATCATGTTGCAGGTTGGATGGAATGCATCATGATATAGTTGTTATTGACTTCGTTAAAGAAAATAGGTTTGAGTTTTTTAAAATTTAAACAACTTATCTAATGTTTTCCTAAATACCTTATTGGTGGAATTATACTTAACCAAACCAAATGATATTGATTTTTCACAATAGTTATTATCATAAGATAATGTCATTAATATATATATGTGCATGTATGTGATCGTTATCCTTAAGGGGAAGTATGGTGTGTCGATTTCTAGTTAGGATTAGTAACCTAGATTTCATAGTTGGATTGGGTATGGGATTAGTGATATGCATGAGAACCCTCGAGTGGGTATATTGGCCTATGATTTTCCTCGTGATATTTGAGATGGGTTCATAGATGCTTCTCCATGAGTTGTATCCTATATAGTATGTGACATGTGAACTAGGGTTGAGAGAGACTAGTAATATTGAGATGTATCTTTGGATATTGGTGATTGGAGTGTTCTAATCAAGTGAAATAGAGATTCTCATTTCCACCTGATGAGGGTTTTCTTCTATGTATGTAATCCAAGAGAGGACTTATCCTAGGTCTATGAGTTCATTAAAAAAATGAAAGTAAGTTTAGACACATTGTTCTATAGTGATGGTATATAGGTGGATTGTGGTTTGGTATTCAGTTAGTAATATCATTGTATTTGGTATTGTGAATGTAAAAGCATGGGTAGTGCTTGTGTTTTGTTAAGTCTAATATGAATAATTGACATCGTTATTTGGGGGATAAGTTAAGTTAAACTATGATCATTTGGATGTTATTGTAATGATGCATATTAGGTGTTCTAATAGAGTGTATACATGATTAGATTCATGTTATACTGATAACTGTTAAATTTAGGTATTATGGGAGGCTTCCAAGATACACTCTTTCCATGTCAGTAAGAGCGTGAGTTCTTTATCAGCATAATTGGTATGTTGGTTTTATAGTCTAAGATTATCCTGTGAGGTGGGAATTTCTTCATGCCTGTGTAATGTGTTGTGGCTCATTGGGCCTTGATAGTGATGGTATGAATTGGGATTACACAGCTAGGATACCCAGGTGCTGCTATGGAGCAACAATGATATAAATGGGACTTACAAAGTTGGACTGCCTAGGTACTTCTATGAATCAGTTATGGTATGAATCGAGCTTACACAATGGGGCTACCCGAATGCTGCTATATAGTAGAAATGGTATGAATATGGGTTACATATATGGTATTCTCATTGGATGTGGTACCAATTCAAACACAGGCCTAAATGGAATGATGTATACCACACTCGAGAAATCAAGACATAAAATGAAACATCATAAATAAATAAAATGCATAGAAGTAAACATGAGAAATCAAAAAAATGATAGGACATGGAAATTTTTGGTGGAAACTATGTGCCATATACATGTTACATATACAAACCAACCGTTATCATACTTGTTCAACACATCAATTACACTACTACTCATCATCTGATGCTGCATCGTCACCCTCTCCACCTTCATCTCCACTACCTGCTGCCACCTATAGGAACATTATATTGAAAATTAAATATTTTTATATATTTATAATTAAACTTAAAACCAATAAAAGTGTGAAAACTAAATGATTTTGATTTTTTTGTGATTTACTTGCTCACCACTAGACGATACACTACCACCGGGGGCATATCTGCTCATATGCTGATGTATTCCAAGCAACTCTTTCTGCAAAGTAGATATCTGACCCCCCTGCTGGTGAGTTGTGTTTCGTAGAGAAGACATCTCCCTCTGAGTATCTTCAGGTATGAAATGACCAGAACCAGGAGTAGATGTAGTTAAAATCCCTGATGGCCTGCCAAATACCTCAAGTGGTACGGGTCCAAAACCCATCCCGCGCACTCTACTAGGATACTCCTTCCCAAGGACTTTACCAACCGGGTCATCCTGGGAGACTGAGTAGGATTTCTCAGGATTGACATCCCATATTTCATTAATTTTTACCTATAAATCAAATATCAATATATATTAACACAGTAAAAACTGATAATAAGTTATTATAATAAATAATTGACTTCATACCCCAACTTCTCTGGCAGGTTCATTAACAAAACTTCCATCTGTTTTTTTATGAACATCCAGCCACAGTTTTGTTCGGGATGCTTCATGCCCGAAACTCTGTGACTTCATTAAACAAAGATAAATCAACAGTTAAATATGTTAAATAGATAATATTTTCTTATAAATATTTAAACTAATTAAAAGATTACCAATGACATTCGGCTTCTAGAAAAGCTTTTTGAGCCCGCAGTGTGCGGGATGACTTGTTTTACCCGGTTTGATGCATTCTGTCTTGAGAGATCCTGAAATAAATATAATTAAATTTAACAGTAATTTATTCAATGTCTATCTCCTCTTCATGTACATGTATAAATGTAAAATGGGGATAATATAATAATATATATTTCAATACCATCCGCTTCTCATCACAATGGCTATTGACAAAAACTTTCCACTGTTCTTTCGGTACCCCACTGGGTAGCTTCTCATACATCTGCTGCAAGGTCGACGAAGTATCATTGGTATCACACCACAACCTCCATTTGAAATCATTCCATTTTTTTCCAAGATTTTTCAATGTCCACTTCCGTGCTATCACATCAGCAACGGTAAAGTGGAAGAACATCTGTATACAGAAATTCATTTTGAATATATTAGTAACATGACATTCAATTAAACCATAACGTAATAAAATTACCTTTATCTGAGAATAAAAAACTTCATTTTTTAAGTTTGGAGGCATATGCCTCCAATCATCATATGAAATAGGCAGGGAAATGGGATCTGCTGCCAACTGACCTATAATCTGACCAAGTAAACCTGCGGCGTCATCCGTCGGGACCCCATAAGAATCAAATGGCACCACTATCTTTTCGCCATTCATGTTCCAAACATCATAAATTTTTAAGTTTTTTTCCACGGTTGCATTTTTTTCATCTGCAATTAGCAAAAAATTATTATAAACAAAATGAAATAAATTAATTTAATTAAAATTTGTACATATGACTGTGACGCTCCAGAATGTCTGTGATGAACTGGAAGGGGCGTGTCGCTGCCCCGCTGCTGAGGCTCCTGTAGGGGGAGGCGATGACACATCCTCTAATGAGACATCCATTGACGGTGTCAGAGATGGTGCAGGGGGAGATGATGCAGGGATGTAGGCAATTGCTGCCTTAGATGCCGTTGGGACAGACGGATCGTCATCTGTCGCAGAAGTATATGAAATGGTGTACCGCTTCTTCCTTGGCATTCCTGTCATTTAATCAAATAAAATTAAGTTCAGAATATATATTTAAAAAAATTTATGTAGAAAAAAAAAATTAAAAATGATAATATATGCCCAGTACTAACAAACAAAATATGTATAACAATGATAATGAATGGCTACAGAAATGAAACAAGTGGTTGATGAATGAATACATAATTGTACATACAATCATTTTCCCCTTCAATAATGTAGGTTTCCTTCTCCATTGCTTCATCCACTTCATTCATCCTTGCTAGACTAATATTTTCAATATCATGATGGACAAATAATTCTGCTTCCTGTTGTTGATGAAATTCAATTGCAGAGGTCAAATCTTCCACTTCATCATCCATATCATACAAATCTCTTTGTATTACGTGATTAACTGCACTCCACCCTTCATCCACAACATCATTCACATAATATACCATTTTTGCCTACAATGCTAAGATATATGGATCATGCAGTTCACGATCAGAAACATCCAACAAGCGAGAGAAGTTTATAAAAGTAAATTCCAAGAAATCTTTTTTAACACCTCTGATAATATCGACCCATTTGCATTTGAATAAAACAACAGAAAAATGCCCGTGGTAGTTTAATTCAATAATATCATGCAACTTTCCATAGTATTCCACTTCAGCAAATGTAAATATACCACTATTCTGTGTTTTCAAACCCATTTCTCGATCGACTTTACGAAATCTAAAACCATTCACATTATAAGCGTCGAACTTTATAACTTGTTTTATAGGACCTCTAGCAAGAAACTTCAAATCTTCTGACAAGTCTGCTCGAGTATCAGTATTCATGATCTGAAGAATAAAAATATAATTTAATAGATTTGAAAATTGTATGTGTCAAACTAATATTCGTATTTATTGCAATATTTATAAACTTACACGTCGTGCAAACCATTCTACCATATCTTTATTCACAGCTTTCATTATATCTTTTTCATTTCGTGTTCGGCCTCTCATTCGTCTCTTTGTTTGTATCATCAACTATACAATAAATGGATCTGCAATTTCACTATTCAGTATCACATATCTATGTGCCTGTAATAACTCCAATTCTGTCAGTGCCACGTATGAGGTCCTCCCAACTGATCGGCCAATAGCAGGAAATATTTTTGATTTCTGATGCATTTTAGATTGAGTTGATGTGTCGTCAACACGTCCAACTCGATTAAATCTTGTCTCAATATCATCCAAATATCTGGAACAAAAGGTGAGACACTCCTCAGCCAAATACCCTTCAGCAATAGAGCCTTCTAGTTGAGCTTTATTTCTCACGTATGCTTTCAAATACCCAAGATATCTGTGAAAAATTATAATAATATTATGCATTTATTTAAATTCCAAATATTTTTTACTTAACTGGAAACATATAAATAAAATACCTCTCAATTGGATACATCCATCTATAATGAACGGGGCCTCCTAATTTAGCTTCATCAACCAAATGAACAGTTAAATGCATCATGACTGTAAAAAACGATGGAGGAAATATCATCTCCATTGCACAAAGGGTCAATACAAACCTCTACTGTAGGTTTTCAATCTGTAAAGAATGTAGAGTTTTCTCACATAATTGCCTGAAAAATGTGCAGAATTGCAGTACAACGGCAGTAACCTTATCAGGTAATAATGTACGCAATGCCAATGGTAGTAACTATTGTAACAAAACATGTGAATCGTGACTTTTCAATCCATATAACTTACGATTCTTCAAATCAACACACCTCGAGATGTTACTCGAATACCCATCAGATAATTTCACATTCTTTAAAATTCGAAAGAACGCATCTTTATACCTATTTTTCATTGAAAAAATGGCAGGAGCATACTTTTCATTCTCATCTGGCCAGAGATCACGTTTTATGTTCATTACTTGTAAGTCTTTGCGAGCATTGAGATGATCCTTCGACTTTCCATGCTCATTAAGTAATGTGAAAATCAAATTATCACATACATTCTTCTCAATATGAATCACATCAAGATTCTGGCGCAAATAATTTAATTCCCAATACAGAAGTTTGAAGAATATACTTTTTTTCTTCCATTGTTGCGTTCTGATTTCACTTGACGATGCACTTCACACTCGTTTTCCGCTATCAGTCAAATGATGAACCTTCCCAAATTCTGTTTTAACATTTTCATGCTGTGTTAATATTTCAGAACCAGTTTACAACTTTGGAGGTGGTCTATGATCAATGGAACTATTAAATTTTGATTTGTTCAGCCGAAATATATGAGATGCATCAAGAAATCTTCGATGACACAAGAAGCACAATTTTCTACTGTGAGGTAGCCATTTGGGATCGAAATCAAAGTTACAAATAGGACAAGACAAACCCGTATAAGTGTTCCAACCAGATAAATTCGCAGGCCCAGGGAAGTCACTAATGGTCCACATTAAAGCAGCATGAATTTTGAACATTGTTTTAGAAGAAACATCAAATGTTTCAACACCGTTGCTCCATAACTCCTGCAATTCTTCAATCAAAGGCTACAGGTATACATCAATATCATTTCCAGGCATTTTTTTTCCAGGAATAATCATCGAAATGATAAAAGATGTTTGTTTCATACACATCCACGGAGGCAGATTATAAGGGATCAAAACAACTGGTCAAATGCTATAACTCGTACTCAAACGCCCAAATGGGTTGAATCCATTGGCAGCCAATCCCAATCAAACATTCCTAGGATCAGCTGAGAAATCTGTATGTAATGAATCAAATGTCTTCCATGATTGGGAATCTCGTGTATGTCTCATTAACCCATCATTGTTATTATCTACAGAATGCCACTTCATGTGTTCGGCGGTTTTTGATGACCTGAATAATCTTTGCAATCGAGGCTTCAAAGGAAAGTAACGCAAAACTTTTGCAGGTGTGTTCCTTTTCTTCTTCTCCATGAAATTATGTTCAGTCATACTTCCAACATCACCTTTTGACTTCCATCTAGAAAAAGAACATTTCTTACAATTCTGTCTACTTGAATTCTCTCCCCAGTAAAGCATACAATCATTGGGACACACATGTATTTTTGTATAATTCAGACCAAGCTTGTTTACAACTTTTTTCATCTCATAAAACAATTCTAGGATTTTTGCTTCATGAAATGCATCACGAATCAATTCCAATAACATGGACATTGCCTTATTTGTAATTCCACATAGATATTTGATATGGTAAAACTTCAGCAGAAATGAAAGCTTTGAATATTTCAAACACCCACTATACAACTCTTGATTTCCATCGTCAAATAAATCATGAAACACATTTTCCTCACTGAAGTTTTCCCTTACATTTGGCTCCATAGAATCAAGAGGAGGATCAAATGATATTTTACAATCTTGATCTGCTTGTGTTACAGTCTCAAAAACATCACTTGTCACGTTGCAATTTGTACCACCCTCTTCTGGTTGTTCTGATATGTTTTGATGCTTATAGTGGTGTCTTGCAGTGCCGAATGCATCATTTATGAGGTTTTTCATTTCATTTTCCATTGGCGACAAACTTGGGACCTCATTCTGTGGATTAACATCAGTCCTCAATCTTTCTGTATTGTTTGATTCTCCATGCCAAATCCAACACAAATATTGATCTGGGAATTTCTTCAGTATTAAATGTTCATAAACATCATCTCTCTTCAACCATGTTCTAAATTTACATTTAGGACATGGAAATCTTATTCTCCCTTCAACGGATCGATTATAAATTTCAAAATCTAAAAACTCATTCAAACCCTTAACATATTGAGGTGTGTTCCTCGGTAATGTGATCCAGCTTTTATCCATGTATATCACAATGTGCCTACACAAAATATACGATAGTGTAAGATTACAGAAACATAATATAATAAAGATGAACCATTGATCATAAAGTATGCATAATATAATAAAGATGGTTCATTGATCACATTTACCACTTCAGACCAACCGAATCTGGTCCATAAGAGACAGCGTCAACACCTCGTTGAGGAGAAATAAGAATATCGGGTTATAGACTTATCATAACACTATCTACCCAACTATTTTTTATGGTTTCCAATGGGATATGTTTACAGAACATGAAGTACCTAATTAATTCATTATCCATGATAAAACATGTCATTATGGACCAAATTTACAAGGGAGAGAAGTCACATGGATTTCTGTAAAATAAACCATTGGAATTGAAATTGGTCTATAGGATGGGATTTAATCTATTGAACGTATCTATATTCTTGGAAAGAGTTAAGGTGTAAATAATATTAAGTGATATTGCAAAGGAACCAACTGCTCAATATAAATTCCAAGAAATTACTCAAATTGTGGATGGATATTCTCACTTTTAGTAATGAATACATGAATAAATGTAGGAGAAATATATAAACCACAAAAATAAATAATCCACAATTACTATGCATGACTTATCCGTCATTTATGAGAAGCAATCAAAGAATCAAGGAAGAACTAAAAATTACCAAAGTCGAAAGGGGTCGCGGGGGGCGCCGGGGGGTGCAGGGGTCGCCGGAGGCCACGGGGGGCGTGGGGGTGTCGGGGTCAATAAAAAAATTACACCTATGAAAATACAATAGGGAATTCTCACTAAGCATATACCTAGGTATGAAATCCATACTATAAAACCATTCATGGAAAACCCAATACACATAATATGAAATCATACCTTCTTTAAATAAAAAAATAAAGATAAAGTGATGGTCAAGGTTTCTATAATTACATGACCATTATAATTAACTACATCATGATGAATCTCTGAGAAAAGTAATATAAATTTACATTCATCTTTCGACGTACAAACTACATGAACTTGATAATTTATACTTAGAGCATCAATAATGAAATTTCACATTCTTGGAGTATAATTAAAATCCAAATAAAATGACAAAATATATTCATCCCATATCCCCTATCATAAATTTTTATCCCTATGATAAAATATTTACTACATGTTTTTTTATTTGTAAATGCCACAAAATTCTCATTGAATAACTAATTTCATAAACATTGGAGGGCATGCATAACCATGACTAACCCAATATCATGAGTTGGATAATTGTTATCATTTATTATAAGTTTCAAGACCCATTTACTAAAACTCATTCCTCCATATCAACATAAATCTTAACATCACATTGGAGGCCTCATTATTGACCTTATAATGCATCCTTGGCTTTGGTCAAATAAGAATAGGTGTAGATGTCAATATATTTTTTAGCTCATAAAATGAATCTTTTTATTTATCATCCCACTAAAAATTAACTCCATTCCAAGTCAATACTATATTTTTAATGAATATTTGAGAAAACTCCAAGATAATGCAAGAATAAGAAACCACATGACCAATGAAAATATGAATATCAACAATATTAGTATGAATCTATTAAGAAATTATAGATTCTACTTTCTCAATATCCCCTAATATCCTAGATTTAGAGAACTCACGACCAAAAAATTTCACCTATTGATTATAGAAATAACATTTCAATATATTGGCATATAAATGATGATATCTCAATGTGTCTAAGAACATAACCAACTATTCTTCATGCTCCTCATAGGATCATGATCATAACGATATATCATTGATAAATATAGTCCCGAATGAAAAAAAAGGATAAAAATGGTTTATCAAAGTTATAAATACATATGGTTTCTCCATTACCCTAAAT